>JAPQWV010000018.1:10000000-11250000 GCA_027422505.1 Craterostigma plantagineum
TTACTATTTGGCCCAAAATGGGATTTGAGAGAGTTGTCGAAATTTTTCTAAGTGTTTTTCGCGAATCACTGAAAGTTGGGTTGTAAATGTTTGCTAAGTGTGGTTCGCGAACTGCCTTCAAAGTTTTGCAAAGTTTTCGCGAATCTGTTTGAAAGAATTGACTTGGTCAGAATTTTGACATCGCGAAATTTTGGTGTTCGCAAAAAAAAAACTAGATTGAAAGGTTGTGCGAAGTACAGACTGCGAAGTGGATAGTTCGCAAATTGTCCAGCATGAAATCTCAGTTCGCGAATTCCAAATTGCAAACGCGGAGTTTCGCGAACCAGTTTGAAAGAATTGACTTGGTCAAATTTTAACATCGTGAAATTTTGGAGTTCGCAAAAAGGCTTGATTGAAAGGTTTTGCGAATTACTGATTGCGAACTTGATAGTTCGCGAATTGTCCTTCGTGAAATCTCAGTTCGCGAATTCCAAATTGTAAACGCGGAGTTTTGCGAACCAGAATTCGCGAAACTGACAAAGTCAAAAAGTCAAAATTTTGTAATTCGCAAAACAATAATTCGCGAATTGACAAGTCAGTGACTTTTTGGATTCGCAAAAAACACATGTTCAGTTCGCGAAAGAGGATTTGAAAGATCAAAAAGGATTTTTTTTTAGAAAAATTTAAAACCTAATTTTTTTTTCAAAAAAAAAGTAAGTGCAAAAAGAGATTTTGACTGCGAAACTCAAATCTGCGAAATTTTTTTTTAACATAAATCCTTGAGAATCCCTGTTCTTCAGAAAAAGATGAAACACGAAACCTGCAAAACGTGAAATCATGTCTGAAATCGAAAACAAGACCATTCCTTACCACTGTAAAACGATTTTGATGGATTCATAAAGGGGTGAGCGATTTGAGAGAGTTCGGAGATTTGAGGGTTCGTAGATTTTATTTAGAGATTTTTTTTTTTGAATTCGGGAAATTAGATTTGGGGATTTGAGAATTTCGCGAATTAGGTTAAGTAAGTTTTGCGGGCTGAGAAATTTAGATTTTGGGCCGCGAAATTTTTTGAAGAGATGGCCCACTTCTGATTCGCGAATTGTGGGCGAATGGTAGATTGCGAAGTCTTAGATTTGTGAATTGGCATCGACGATTTTGATTGGTCAGCATTTGAACCGATTCGCGAATTACACCATTAGTGACTTCGTGAAAGTAATTTGGCGAATCAGAGAGTTCAAGCGGATGAGTTGACGAGTCAAAATTTCCACGGTGATTCCCGGAAAATGTATAAATTTCGCTAAATAAGATTAGTAATTCAAGTATGAATTCGCGAAATAAGCTAAGATTTTGACGATTTTGACTTAGAGGATTTGCGAGTTGGAACAAAGCTTAGTCCTATTTTAAGTGTGTTGGAGAATGAATAAAAAAATGTTCATTGGCAAAAAGATTTCAAGGCATTTCTGAAAACAACATTTTCTACTGTAAAAAATTTAATATAAATTTTTGGTCCAAGAATATTAATACGGTTCCCTCAATCGTAAAAATATCAAATCTGTGGGTTTTTCAAAATTGATTTATCTGAATCAAACTTCGAAAATCGACAAATAAAACATCACTTCTTTCGTGGCGATGAACCCTTAAGTCAAAATTTCGTCTGTACTATTGATTATGTTGGTTGGAGCATTAATGATGTTATTGTTCATATTGTGCCTATAAATAGACAGAACTCAAACCAAATTCGTAATTTTCATAAGTTGTCGCAATACTAACTCTCACATTTTCATCATTCTTGCAGGGATAAATGGACTGGATGCAGCAGCAAGTATATGAATCTGAAGAACATGTGGAGTTAAGGCGTAACTTTGAGCGCAATATAGATAAACTAGCGTTTCTTATTTTTCTTCTGTTGTGTTTAATCGTCGTCTTATTAGCTATTCTGTTTAGGGCACTCATTGGACGTGATAGCTTTTGAGATTGTTTTGAGTACTTTGAGAGTTCATGAAAGCTCGTTGAGAATGTTTTGAGAGCTTATCCTATTTGTATTATGTATTTGGAGATTGTTTTTCGCAGTTCTGAGAGACTTGTGTAACTCTGGAATATCAATTAGCGAAAATAATTTCTCCCCCTTAATGTTTTGGAACTTTGGAATAGTTATCCCAAACTCCCCCTAAATAATATGCCTATCGAGAATCTTACAACATTTAATTAATATATTACTTACTCCCCCTCGATGCATGGATATCACATTTCTCCCCCTCGATGTAATGCCATCAGCATTGGCTTTACATTGACTTATTGGAAAGCAAGAAACAAAGCAGAAAGAAATTAGTAAAATAATCTAAAAAAAACTAGAGAAAAAAATAATTAACAAAGTGACACGCATAGAGTTGTAGAACTTAAGACAGAGCAGACATGCACATAAGGACCCGTAGGGAAGCATAATCGAAATTAGAGATTGGGATTCAACATTCCCAGTTTTGCCACTAAGAATTGGAATCGTTTCTCATCCAATGCTTTAGTAAACCAATCGGCTAGTTGAATCTCTGTATTGACAAAATACATTTCTATTATGCCTCTTTCTACTTGGTCTTTTATGAAATGATAACGTAGGTCTATGTGCTTAGTGCGTGAATGGTGAACAGGATTGCAAGTAATTGCTATGGCGCTTTTAGAATCACAATAAATGGGAATTTTATTGAAATCAAACCCGTAGTCTCGTAGTTGGGTGCGAATCCACAAAATTTGGGAGCAACAACTGGCGGCAGCCACATATTCTGCTTCTGCCGTGGAAGTGGACACACAATTTTGTTTCTTGGAAGCCCAACAGACAAGCTTATCTCCAAGAAATTGGATGTTGCCGGATGTGCTTTTCCTGTCCAGTCTGCATCCTGCGAAATCTGCATCAGAGTATCCTATTAGTTTCATACCTGAATTTTTAGGATACCAAAGTCCAAGGTCCGGTGTTCCTTTCAGATACTTCAATATTCTCTTGACAGCATGGAGATGTGACTCCTTTGGATGGGCTCGGAATCGAGCACATAAGCATGTGGAAAAGAGAAAATCTGGTCGCCTGGCAGTGAGATAGAGCAGAGAGCCAATAATTCCTCTATAATGCGTTGGATCAACAGGCTCGCCCAGGTGATCGGCATCGAGGGTGCATGAGGTTGGTGCTGGAAGATTTGCTCTTGTCAATCCTATATTTTCTGAGGATGTCGTGAATGTACTTTGACTGGTTAATGAATATCCCGTCCTGAAGTTGCTTGATTTGTAGTCCAAGGAAACATGACATTTCCCCCACCATACTCATCTCAAACTGTGATTACATCAACGTGCTGAATTCGACACAGAGTTCTGATTTGTAGAGCCGAAGATGATGTCATCCACGTAAATTTGCACAAGCATGATTTCGGGACCAGCCTTGTTGACAAACAATGTGGTGTCAATTTTTCCTTTAGTGAAGCCTGACTGGACAAGGAAGTCAGATAAGACCTCGTACCAAGCTCTTGGTGCTTGCTTGAGTCCATATAGAGCCTTGTCGAGTTTGTAGACAAAATCTGGATGTTCTTGATTGAGAAATCCGCCTGGCTGTGAGATAAATACTTCTTCCTTCAGAATTCCATTCAAGTAGGCAGTCTTTACATCCATTTAATGGACAGTGAAGTCTTTGTGTGCCGCATATGCAAGAAATAGTTTGATGGCTTCAATTCTTGCTACGGTGGTAAATGTCTCATCATAGTCAATTCCTTCTTGCTGATTGTACCCCTTTGCTACAGGTCGAGCCTTGTTACGGACTACCACACCATCCTCGTCTTTCTTGTTTTTAAACACCGATTTTGTTCCGATTATTGTTTTGCCTTTTGGACGAGGAACTAAGTTCCAGACCTTGAGACGCTCGAACTGATTGATTTCCTCTTGCATAGCAACAATCCAGTTTGGGTCACGTAGTGCATCTATTACTGTAGTTGGTTCAGTTTGGCTCAGGAAACAGGTAAAGTTACATTCACTTGACAGCGAACCTCTAGTTTTCACTCCAGTAGTGGGATCTCCAATTATTTGATCTGCTGGATGACTTCGAATCCATTTCTTCTTATGAGGTAGTGTTGTATCATCTGTGTCCAAGCCCTCATTTAGTGGATACTCGATCACTGAAGCAGAATCGTTGCAAGCAGAAGTCGGTGAGTCCTCTGTGTTGCTGAGATCGAGGTTTCTCCGTTTGAGGGTGGAAATGTTTGGTCAGGAATAGGTCCGGATTCAGGAGGTGATGGACTAGCACTAGGTTCTGTATGGGGAGGAATCGGTGGTGAGCTTATTTTGATTTAGAGAGATGTACATATGTTCAAATAGTTGATCCAGATCCATCTCTTCTTGAGCTTGTTGACTGAAGCATGTTGGGTTGCTCTGTCGAGATTCATCAGCTGCATGTTGTTGATCTTGCACTACTTTGTTTAATTCTGGTTCTGAACTAATGCTTTCAGAAGCTTGTTGATTTTTGAATTCTGTGCCATTGTTAGATCGAATTACATTGCGCTGTAGTAAGTTCTGCGTTGTCCTAATGAGATTTTGAATGTGGTCAACTGTCTCCGATTTTGTTCGGAGGAATCGGACCCAAGTATAGCGTGAGTAGTCGTCTACAACAACCAGCATATAACGCTTTCCACTGATACTGTTTGTTCGCATTGGGCCACAAAGGTCGATGTGTAAGAGTTCTAGTGGATGTTGAGTCGATGCTGTGTGTTTTGTAGGATGAGTTGCCTTTTTCATTTTTCCTTTCTCACAAGCCGTGCACAGATGTTCCTTTTGATATTTCAGTGGTGGAAGTCCAATTGCCAATTTGTTGGTTGCCAGCTTGTTGAGAGTTTTGAAATTTAGATGGGATAGCCGCCTGGTGCCATAAGTTATTCTGAACTGATGTTGCTCGGGAGATCAGACATATATTTGTCGTTGGTCTGACTGTCCTAATGTCAAAGTGTATAGATTTGTTCTGCGAGTTCCAGTGAGAAGTTCGTCACCATTGGCATTGAGAATTTTGCAGGTTCTTTTCTGAAACATAACTTGGAGTCCTATGTCACTGAACTGTCCTATAGAAAGGAGGTTGTGTGTCAGCCCTCAACATACGAAACTTCCTTGATTGTGAGTCGATTGCATATGAGATCGCTATAACCATGAATTCTGGCTCCATTGCTATTACCAAAGTACCAGCCCACCTGGCCTATCAACGTAGTTGCTCAGCAGTTCCTTTGTTCCAGTCATGTGTGTGGAGCAACCAGAATCTAAGTACCACACATGAAGGGCCTGCAAAATAAAACTAGAGGGTTTTAGGTACCCATTTAAATATGGGTCAACCTCTATTGTGTTTGTTAGTCCGTTTAGACTCTTTAGATTTTCTTTTGCTAGTGGTTGACACAGAGTCACTAATTGTTTCTAGGGTTGGGATATGGGTTTCTGCAGTCTGAAGCTTTGGAACCCGTTGTGCTCTAGTGAAGGTCTCTTTGTCTTAAGCTTAGACATGAGTTTTTGGGGTTTAGCAAGTTTGACAAGTTCTTTGATAGCTTTTGGTTTTGATTCTTGCCTTGTCTTTGTATTTTTGTTTTTAGGAATTGTTTTGTGAGTTTGTTTGTTGACATGATCATGCACGGAAAGCTTTGTTTTTCATTGAGAAGATAATTTTTGCGATACATGCCGAAATAAAGAGTGTACAAAAGTTTTTGAAGGAAAATAATCAATGACAAAAGGTGCATTGAGATCGCAGTTCTCCTTCAAGATATCTTCATTTTAACCCATACTTGACCTTTCAATGGCTCTTTTATGGGTCCTGAAAATTTCAATGCATTAGTGCAGGAAATTTTGTCATGCGAAACTAAGGTGTATGAAATTGTGTGTAATCTTAATTTTTCTTTAAGTGAAGATATTTCCTCAAGAAGTTTCTGCCTTTCTTCATCAAATGACTTTCTCTCGCGTTCGAGAGTGGAGATCACTGATTTTCTTTATGCAATCAGGCATATATCCTGTTGCATATGTAGTCATCGGTGCCTTACTTTCCGAAACACCTGAGGTATCTCCCTCATTTGGGCGTGGAATATCAGACTCAAATTCAGTTATTGCTGGACAACTTCTTTCTTTATAACTATCATTTAACTCTGTGTAGTCAAATGATGTTTGAGTTTACTTTGTGTTGGTGTCTCATTTTCACTGACAAAAGACATGAGATTTGTCAGGCAACCTGTCTGCATGAATTTGAGATCATATAGATAATGTGCACTTGATATGCCTTGTTTTAACTTACATGGGTTTTCGAAACCTAGTCCCTTATAAGGGTTGTAGAAATCTACGTTAGATGGTTTGTTCGAGAAGATCGTTTGTTCTGACTGATCTCGTCGGGTTAAAATGTCCTCCAAGTTTTTGATTTTGGAGTATAGTCTTTCCCGTTCCTTACAGAGTAAATCGTATTTCCTTGTAGCGTCCATTGCCTGATCTCTATGTGATTTCATTTCCTTTTCTAAATCTTCAGTTTTTTGCACTTGTATTTCTAGCTTAGTAGCCTTTTCATTAGCTACAATTACACGATTCTTCTCACATGCATGATCATATCTAAATTTATCTAGTACTACTAAATTCTTTTCTAAGTTAGCTTCTAGTTCTTTGATTCTTCTTTTACCTAATTTGTTAGATTTATAAGATAAAAATTCATTTTTCATCTTAAGTAAAGAGTCATAGTCTGCTTCGCTTACCTCCACCATGTCTGAGTTGTTGGAGGTTTCCCTGTCTAATTCGCTTCCTTCAGTTCCAGTTCCATCATCTCCGTCATCCAGTTTGGCCATCAGTGCCACATTCTCATCCTCGCTGTCTGAGGTATCTTCAAGCCAATGATCTTCTTCTGCTATTAATACCAGTCCTTTTTCCTTCTGTTCAGCTAATTGAACCTTCCGGCGATAATAGTTGACATCCTTATTCTTGGGTAGTCTGCATTCTCTGGCAAAGTGTCCAGTTTTACCGCAATTGAAGCATTTGCCGCCTTGATGAGGAGTTTTAGAGTTGTTTTCCTCATCCTGAGTCTTTCCTTTTGAGTTGGAGGATGTTATTTGACGATTGGAAGAGGATTCGGTCTTCTTATAATATTACTTCTGCACGAAGTTCGAGACCAAAGCGAGCTGCTTGGCAAGATCTTTGAGTGTGATCTCCTTTTCTCCGTGTTTCATAAAATCCTTGAGTTCACCGTCAGAATCAGAGTCCACTCCCTCCTTAACTTGTGATGACTGGATAATTTCTTTATCTTTGGATTGTTTTCTTGATGATCGTTCAGTCACAAGAAGAAGTGAGTCGCTTCCTACTGATTTGATTTCCTCCCGTCGTTTCTCTACGTGGTTAGAATGTTGATTGAGAAAGTCGAATAGGGTATGGATGCTAACCTTTGTTAGGTCGTTCATTTGTCTTATCATTATTGCAGTTGCCTCCAATTCTGGATGGAGTGATCCTAAGAACTTGATGTTGATCTCCATTACATTTTTTGTGACTCCATTCATCTTTAGTTCGTTAAGAAAGACAAGAAATCGATGGAAAGTTTCTTGGAGAGTTTCCCCTTTGTTAGCGTGAAGGCGGTCTTAAGAGATGAGTGCGTTCGCCATTCTTGCCATTGTGTTGACTTCTGTCCCCTGCATCATGATTCGAAGAGCATCCCACATTTTTTGCGCTTTCACCACATTCGAGTTGCATCAAAATGTCATTGGGAATGGCTTGCATCATGTATGATTTGGCTATTTTATCAGCTTTTAGTCGTAGTTTTTCTTCATCATTGCATTGGTCAGCTGTACGCAAAATCCTCTGTTCTTCTCTTGCAGGAGTAGTGTCGGTAGTGGCTGGTATTATGGTCCAGTACTGCTTAGGTCCATTGTAAATAGATTCCAGCAAGTTCTCTGAATTGTCCTTGCTTTCTATAAAGCTGATGAACCTTCTCTTCCAGGCTGCGTACTCTCCATGTCAGATGATGGGAGGTCTAACATCATTTCCCATACTGAAAGAGTCCATTGCTTGTGTTTTGATATGATCGTTAACGTGTAATGTGAGGAAAATTGGGTTTAGGTCGAAATTTTTGGTCAAAGTCAAATCTGAGAGTTGACTTGAAGCTTTGTTAAATTTTTGAAATTGGATAAGCACGGGAGTTCGTAAAATAAGGATTGGATTTTGTCCACGAATTTTGTAGTGTTGTTTTTGCGAATCGGTTTAGAGATGAGTTCGCAGACTGATTGGATTTCACGAATCAGGGTTTGCGGGTTGGTAAAACCAAGTTCGCGAAATGAAACAGATTTGCGAATTGAAGCTGAAATTCGCGAATTGACCAAATCTCGAAGTGACTGGATTCGTGAAATGTGAAGTTCGCGAAATGGTCTGAGTTTGCAAATTGAACTTAATTCGGGAAACTCAGCGGTTCGTGAAATTAGCCGAGTTCGCAAAATGAAAGTTCGCAAAGTGAGGTTTCGTGAAGTGAAAACTGGATTCGTCAAAGATGGATTCGCACAAGTGATCAACTGAACTGGTTCGCAGACGATGAGTGATTCGCAATGCTGACTGATTCGCGAATTGAAGAACGAGTTCGCAAATTGAAGTGCGGACAAGGATTCGCAATGTTGGACCCGCGAAACTGAATTCGTGAAGAATAAAATTCTAATCTGAGACGTTAGTTCTGAAAGATCTGACGGCCCGTATATTTCCACTAAGTTAGGTTTAGAACTTCGGATTCGCAAAATTTCTTCCAAGGTTAGAATCCGCGAAATTTCTTGTAAATTTGCAAATTCCTTAAACCCTACGCAGGCGCCGATTGCGAATCAAGAACAAATGATGAGCTGAAGCCGTTCTTTCACTTTCGGACCAAAATCTCAGACATATAATCTCAAACTCGACCGAGAAAAAATCTGAAAACTCTCAGGAATGATAGAAATGCAATGTAGCTGCTTGAGTCACTTAACAGCTTTAGAGTTCGATTTCTGACGTGTGACGAAATCTGAATAGCCTACAAGAAAAACTTGAAATCTTGATTTTGAGTTCCCTGTTGAAGTTTTCTCACCTACACGCTTGCTCTGATACCACTTGTAAAGTCCAGATTATCCAAAAAGCACGGATTAACTTCAATGGATTAAATCTTTGAAAGTTCCTATGAATAGTGCTTTGGAGGCTTATATTGTGTTTTAGAGTTTTGAATATTGGAAAACTTAATTTGTGATAGTTAGGGTTTCAGCTTAAGTACCTTGTAAGGTATTTAAGCCTATTGGGCCCTTAACAAGCCCATTACAACTGCAACCCATCTAAGCAAAGTATAACATAAACAATACATCGTAAAGAAATAACAAGACTTAGAATAAATATTTTGGACACTTCTAAAATATTCCTAACCCTACTTGCACCCGATAAAAAGTGAGCGACTATAAACAAATAATATTCAAAGACATACTACTTGCACAAGCCAAAATGTGCACTATTTCAAAGCGAAAATGATTATGCACTACGTCATGGACCAAACGTTGATCTTCTTCGCCCTCATGATGTGCACTACTTCAAGGCGAATGCGAAATAGTTATATACAACAGGTAAATACATACACAAAATAATGCACTACTGATTTATTCTTTTCACTTACGGCCTTAACATGTTGCATATGCACGAATACTGGGTTCTGTCATAATGCACTACTGCAATTCTTTAACGATTCAGACTCATCTGAAATTTTGTACGCCACTTTTTTTGTTACATTACACTACTGCTTCAGGTAGTCGTGCAAAAATATAACAAACCCTAGATAAACTTCCAATATAAATTTAATTTCAACACGTCAATTATAAAAGTCATAAAAAAAGGATGTTCCAATACAAACCAAATAAATAAATCAAGATAAGTGTACATACTTTTTGCACCCGCAAAAAAAGGAGAAATGTTTTAACTTCTAACTTTTACCCAAGTATTTAACAATTATGTTAGAGGCCAACGTCTCGAACTAACAATCCCAAGAAAAGGTTCATGGCTGCCAATAATATGTACCACTTGCAACCTAAATTCAGAAAAAAAAAATAGAAATGGCTAAAGCAAATATGATGACAACAAATGAATGCTTATAGCATCTAAGAGAGATCACTCCGTTTTTGCCCGAGAAAAATTCAGAAGCTTCTGCTGCAATGTCATGCCAATTATTTCAACTATTTTTCCAAATAGAACAAATGGAAAAAAAACTTAGATAAGCTCTCATAAAAAATAGAGGTGTTGCATTTGCAAAGGCTGTGAACATAGGAAGCAATATATAGAAAAGAACAACTCATTCAGTTAAAGTAACATCAACTGAAACATGCAACTCGATAGCCCAACCCAACGCACATTCTTAAACGTTGAACTGGTAAACACATATATGGTAGCAAATTCATACTACTTGCACCCGTCAAAAGGTAAGCGATTGTAAACATGGACCTGCTAAAATGTGCACTACTTCAAAGCAAAAAATGATTATGCACTACTTCCTGGACCAAACGTTTGATCTTCTCGCCCTCATGACGTGCACCTTTAAGGTGAATGCATAATAATTATATAGACCAAGTAAACACATACACAAAATAATGCCAACTGCTTTATTCTTTTCACTTACGGCCTTAACATGTTGCATATCAATGCACTACTGCTGGGTTCTGCCATAATTCACTAATGGTTCATTCTTAAATGATTCAGACCCATTTGAAGCATGTTTGTTATATTACATTACTGCTTCAATAACGGTCATGCAAAAACATAACAAACCCTAAATAAACTTCCAATATAAATTTTAATTTCAAAACGTCTATTATAAGTCATTGAAAAAAAGAAAAGGATGTGCCAATACAAACCAAACAAATAAATCAGAATAAGTGTTCCAATACATATTTTTTTGCATCCGTAAAAGGAGAAATGTTTTAAGTTCTAACCTTTACGACCCAAGCATTAACAATTATGTTAGAGGCCAACGTCTGGAACTAACGGTCCCAGGAAAAGGTCATGAGTGCCAATAAGATGTAGTACTTTCAACCTAAATTCAGAAAAAACATAATAGAAATGGCTAAAGCAAAGATGACGACAACAAATGGATACTTATAGCGTCTAAGAGAGACCACTCTGTTTTTGCTCGAGAATAATTCAGAAGCTTCTACTGCAATGTCATGCAAAATATTTCCACTATTATCCCAAATATGTCATCTTGTCATATATTTTTATATCTGTAATCCATCAAATTAACATTTATTATCGACATAAATTATATAATATATTCCCCCAAACACATCATCATCACCAGCAATATCCAACCTTTATAAGTAAAGTCCAAACATTAACTAATCAGAGACTAACAACGAATCGCATATCATATCCAGGTCGTCCGAGGTGCCCAACTTATAATCTATAACCCCATCAAATTCTAGCACCGTAAATCCATATGATAACATCAAATATCTGCTTTGCTTCCTCCCCCCCCCCCCAATGATCCTCCACTTTTTATGATGCAATTTTGAAAACGTCGCAAGATTCCTCCTTTAATAATGTTATTTCAGCGTTGTTTACTCGGCTCTCACGCCCCTCTCTTTCAGTGCCATTACCTAAACAGATGGAAGAAAACATCAGCACGAAGATTCCGAATACACAGCATGCCCATGAATAGAAGAAAGAGAGGAAATAATAAACATTGTTTAATCACATTAAGACACTCATCATCAAGCAGCTAATAAATTGAACAAAAGAAAATAGGATAGTCTCAAAGGCAAACCAGATCTTGCATTAATGATGTAAGAGGGCTTGTAACAATTGCCGTCTTCCTCGAGGCCAATGTGGCACCTGGAAGCTTTATTCATTCAACGTTTCAGCAGAAAGTTATTTTGGCGGAATTACTAAACATAAAAAACTTTTTCATATAATTAGAAGATTACCACAACTATTGTCAACTTCCAGTCACCATGACCACCAAGCAATCATTTCCTCGCAATATGTCCTCGATTATCTATTTCTGGTACGGTCTGAACTTATAAATCCAAAGTACTCCCACACGAAAAAGCCAGTGAAAGGACAATGAGTTGTAGCCAAAAACAAAAGGAATCAATAAAAATGAGCGGAAGTTGGGGAATACGAAACGACCTTGAGAACAGATTCCATTCTTCAAGACGGTTCCTTGTCGTCTATGGAGACGTCGAAAGAATAAATACTGTAACTTAAGAAGAGGCACCATAACTCCATCTCATAACATCGAATAACTGCTTAATGGTGTAAGAGGGCTTGTAACAATTGCCATCTTTCCCTAGGCCAATGTGGCACCTGGAAGCTTTCTTCATTCAACGTTTCAGCAGAAAAATATTTTGGCGGAATTACTAAACATAAAAAACTTTCTCACATAATCAGAAGATTACCACAACTATTGTCCACTTTCATTGCCATGACCACCAATCAATCATTTCCTCGCAATATGTCATCGATTATTGTGGCGCCCCGCCTTCCATCACTACTTTCTTAACTAATTTACATAATTAACATCGTAGAAAGAAATAGATGGTACGACATTTTGTATAAAATCCTCATGGGTCCTAATTACATAGGAAGATGCGCAAGCGTGCCAAAATAAAACTCTAGTGCGCATCCCCAAGGTCGCATCCATGCACACACTTCCATCTCAAAAGCCCCCAGAAGCTTCAAAAGGTGGCCTCGCCGTGAAAATTATCACGTACTGTGATCGCTTGTGGTCCTACAATACTTAAAAATGTGGAATGTGCTTATAAAGCTCAGTAAGTGAAAAATCATGCATGCAATGCATGTGACCTAAATAGCAAAGGCATCCGCGCCAATGCTATTAACTCCTCACGACTTTCTCATTTCCTCATTTCATATTGGGCCCTCGGCTTTCAATCTTACTATGCACAATTCATAGAGCTCAGGCCCCTATAAATAAGTGGAAGTACACACACTGAAAGGCTAAACCCGAGTACGCAATCTGTGCTTAATCCTATGGTGCCTTTCCATCTCAATGTTGTCCACACTGAGAGGCTAATAGGGCCAATCCCAACACGGTCCCATTGAGAGGCTAACCCGGGCACACAAACTACGTTTAACCCTAAGGCGCCTTTCCATCCCAATGTGGCATGACACGCGGGCGCTTCTCACTGGCAGCCTACTACGAGGTAGCCAACACTCGAGGTTCCCTCGGTGCCGCTTAATCCCTCTAGTCGCATCCTCCAGGTTGCATAGTTTATTAGATCAAGCGAGGCCAGAAGCTCTTCGCAGACCCAACTCTTGCTCCCATGCATGAGCACGGACTGTTTCCTTAATCCTCTGAATCGGTGTCTGAGGGTCTTCATCTCCGCTGGAATCTTCACTTGACGTCTCGGCTTCCTCCTTCGATCCGTCTTGCAAGTGCAGGGCAAGCGCTTCCTCTTCCAGGGCCTTCCAATCCAGTCCCCCACTCGCCAAGTAGCGAAGACATCGCCCGCTACGGGGTATCCACTTACCTATCATGGATCAGGTAATCAACATCATGAATCGCCATGGTGTATTTCCCCTACCTTTCGTGAATCAGGTAATATTTGGCATCGTGAATCGCCATGGTAGCATAGAAGAGCCGTGACAGATCATTGGGTCGACACAAATGCCTATATAGGCAAATATACATCGCTCTCACGCGATCTTATACTCATGCACGCTCTCTTTCCCTGACTCTTATACTAGTCGTGCGTGCATATGCTCATGTCATGAACATGCATGTCATGTCATCATATAACGTAAATAAATCACGTAAGAACTCACATAAAATGATAGAGGCACATAAACACATAATTCATACACATATAATTTTGTGTTGTAGTTGCGATTTCCACTTACCTTTCGTCCAAGCGTACGCAAACTTATTGTCTTGGTAAGTCCCCACTTCGTGATCCTTAGGCAAAATATTATAATGTCAGAGTCGTACCTAAATTAAATAACTCGACTAAAATAATTGTTCGACTAGGCTCGTTTTACTCAAAACCCTATATTGCTCAATTTCTAAACTAAGTGAAATCAATACTCAATAATGGTGTTAATAATATATGAGGTTCGTAAATAATTTTATTGAAGAAATGAGTCTGAAATTATGTTAAAGCCAAAAAGTACTTGAAATGAGTCCACGTACTAAAATGGGCAACTCTCGAAACTTCCTGGTCATACTTACTAATAAGTAAAATCGCCCGAATGAAAAGGATTAAACCATGCTGAAATTATTAGAATAGTTTAAGATCTGAAATATTCTAAATCGCCCGAAAGCTACCGATTTAATTAATTGTCCAAAATCACTTCAGCTTGGCGATTCCCAGCATCGGTCGAAACTTGTTGTGCAAAAATTAATAATTATTCTAAGGGCTAAAACAATCTCAATCGCACGAATGTCCAGCTCGGTGATTCTTAGCAGCGATCGAAACCTATATTGCTGAAACTATTCAATATTTCTCGACGATTCTCACTTATAGGTCAAAACTCATTGCTGACACTATTTAATATTTCAAAAAGGTATATAATCCAATTCGCCCGATTGTAAAATGTTAAACTATGCTAAAGTCATTAAAATATTCTAAAATAAAATATAGCCTAGTCATTAAAATATTCTAAAATCAAATATAGCCTAGAACATACGTATATCCTCTCATTTGCCTTATTATTATAATCAAAATATCTTAAGACCTATATTATCCTAGATCGCCCATTTGTACTCTAATTTACCTTAAAGTTAAGAAACTTAGTCTTAGTCATACCTAACATAATATCTAGGCCCACCATGTGGATGTCACCTTAGTTCTTTTGATGAAAAACCTTATTATATTATAAATATAAATATAAATGTGTAAGTAGTCACATCATCTATTTTCACATCGCTACGAAACGTTTATTACCATGGCATAATATAATATCAATCGACCGATTGTTCGCTTCAATTCGTCGAATGTCAGCTCGACCGAACCCTATTGGATATGTTAAAATATTCTAAAATCTGTATTTCACTAAATTGCCCGAACTTAGATCGTAACCTACAAATATTCTAAAATCTGTATCACTAAATCGCCCGAATGTAGATCGAACCTACTATGTAAGATTCATTAAAATATTATAAATTCTGGAAATTTACTCCATCGCCCGAATTATGCCTTATTACTCAATTATTGCAGCCTCACTTGAAAGTATACCTACTTTATGATGAAATCGACTACCCACAAATAATTAAATCAGTCATATCCAAAAACTCACGAAATATTCTACCCATGAATTTCTACAAGTTCGAAAGTTGACTACCTGAAATTAACTTATTCTACTCCTTATGATTTCAGCCTTGCTGATTTTTCATACTTATGTAGGTATAAAACCACACATAATATTTACATAAAAGTCAGTCCAGAAATGGGTTTTCATGTGCACAAAATCATTCAGGTCCCATATACAATCATAGAGTATATAAGCAAATAAACTATAATAATTCTCACGTGTTTTAGGTGCTATTTTCACCTACTCCAAGCTTCTTCATTTCGTTCTTGAGTTCCCTTACTAAACTAGGGTTTTCAAGGGTGTCCTCTATCAGAAAGTGTTTCGTGCCCCTTTCTTTGCTTTTTCGTTCTGTGATGGGGTTTTCTTCATTTGTTACTTTTTCAAAGGTTTTCCTCATGATTATTTTAACTAATAGATAAAGATGAGGGCTTAGAAAACCGTGTAGGAGTTGTTACCAAATTATGTGATGTGTTTTTCCTCATGAGTTAAGTAACAACTCTCCTCTACTCACACCAAATATTTTATTACTTTATGTATTCATTTATCTCCTAGTACTATGTATACACATATATTTATTACACATAACTATAGTTACTCAACGACCCCACGTGAATTCTGATTCGTTTGGTCTTATTGTATATGTTGACTGAGTTTTCCATTTTCTATTCTCGCACGATTTCAGTCTAGTTGGTAATATGTAATCGCTCGATCCCACTATCATGCATGCATTTCATTAAATCGGCAAAAGTCATCACCTACCCAAAATTCTAACTTTACATGTATTCAATCGATCGAAGTCATTTTCTCAGGAATCGTCTGACTTTCTATACTGAAGTCTAAATTGTCCTAACATTGTTCTTCACTACAATTGGTCGAATTCACTTCATAGTATAAACTTATTCAATCGATCGAAGTCTAACTTTACATGTATTCCAACTTTACATGTATTCAATCGATCGAAGTCATTTTCTCAGGAATCGTCTGACTTTCTATACTGAAGTCTAAATTGTCCTAACATTGTTCTTCACTACAATTTGTCGAATTCACTTCATAGTATAAACTTATTTTCACCGAGGTTTCTCAAATCTTACCTACACTGAAATGTTACCCAAATTTTCCTAGATCCTAATATTTTCACAAGTCATTTATCACAAAACACATATCACGTAGTCATATAAGTACATAAGTCACATAAAGGCATTGAAGCATCGTATCTCCCAAAGTCCTAACTTTTTTCATTTAGTTGATCCAACGAAATTTCTAATTTACTGCTAATTAAGTCGTAAATACCGTAATAAAATTTTACGGGTATTACATCCTCCCCCCTAAAAGAATTTCGCCCCCGAAATTCCGTCAGCTGGAATAATTCAGGATAATGATTGGTAGGGAGTTGAGTTGGCTCGGTTAGGTGATAGAAAATCTCCTACTTGCTCGTAAAGGCATTCCTTACTATGAGTATAAAAGAACGACTTCGCATAGAACAGAATAATTCTTCCAAGTTTCGCACTTCTGATTGGAGGATACAAGATCGAAGTCGTTGATTTCAGACCGAAGATTATTTTGGTCTAGGACTTAGGAAGTCAAAAAGGGATCTCGAATAATTTTCGAAGATAGAAAGAAATAAGATCCTGGAACAACAGCATTTCCTCTATCTGACAATGTGAGACGCCATTGTTCTGGTAGAAGTTCGAAAAAGCAAATCAATAATGATTGTTATGAGAAAAACGACAACTATTACGCACGCACACATAATATTACGGTACTCAGCAGCAGAAACTTTCTGGGGTAAATTAACAAACAGAAGGCGGGCGAAATCAGGTAAATGACATGGTCCATGAAGTTAAACGACAACCTCATCCATGATTCATGCAATTACGTCCATTGATCACACCAATTCTAAAAATTTAAAAAAAAAATCGACATAGACAAATACAAACAAACAGATCAAACAAACCTCAAATCTAAAAATGTTGCAATATAAATAGAAAATATTGGTGCAATATAAACAAAAAAGGTTACTGACCAAACATAGGAAACACCTTATCGTGGATCAAACGAAGTCGAAACAGAATGATATAAATATATCAATCTACATTAATGGGAGGACTAAACCTCATTGTTGCCAAGCGATCCAGGCTACTCTTCAACTTTGCGTCCAATGCATCAAACAGCACCTCCAAGTCCTTCACCGTCTGATATCTCCTTCCCATTATTCTTATCCCTACATATAAAGCAGATTGAGGTTCGCAAATGGAAGAAAATGAAGAAAGAAAACAACACATGAGGCGTTATAAATATGTTCCAAACACATGATAGGCACAGTTAAATCAATTGAAGTTCTCATACCTTGGTTCCCTCAACACGAGGTGCGCATAACTGAGCGTGTAAGCCCCCATTCAACATCCAGAGGAGGAGATGCGGCTCTTGAATCGGTATGAAAAGCTTAAACTGATTCACCTTAAAAATGTTAGAAGCAAAGCGTAGTGCGATATAAATATATATTAGAAAATATATATATATATATATATATATATATATATATATTGTATCGGGTCGAATCGGATTGCGGGCCCAAAGCAAATATCCTTCAACGATTCCAGAGCGTGTAAGCCCCCATCAACATTCAGAGGAGTAGATGCAGCTCTTGATGCGGTATGAAAAGCTGAAATATGTTCACCTTAAAAAGGTTAGAAGCAAAGCGTAGTTCGATATAAATATATATTAGGAAAATATACATACATATATATATATATATATATATATATATATATATATGTTATGTGTATCGGGTCGAATCGGGTTCGGGCCCAAAACAAATATCCTTCAACGGTTCCAGAGCGTGTAAGCCACCATTCAACATTCAGGGGAGGAGATGCGGTTCTTGAATCGGTATGAAAAGCTGAAATTGATTCACCTTAAAAATTTTAGAAGCAAAGCGTAGTGCGATATAAATATTATATATATATATATATATATATATATATATATATATATATATATATATTATCGGGTCGAATCGGGTCGCGGGCCCAAAGCAAATATGTTTAGAAGAGGACAAAAAAGACGATAATAGAGGAAAACCTCAAGACCAAGAGCCTTAAATACTATGTAAATTTAATTACCGCTCATAAAGCGAGGGACGAGGACGATGATGATCCGTTGAGCTCCCATTTGCAGCAGATAACTCATCTCCATCGACCTGCATATGAATATCCCATTCATGAAGAAAAAAACAAAAGATTAAAGATCAAAAGACCTTTCGATTCTCATTGCCAATCTCGATTCTCAATTCATCAGCAGCAAGCCAGACCTTCCTCGCCGCCTCTCTCCACCCTCTGCAGACGCCACCCCATGCCACTAACCCTGAAGGAGGGAGCCGTCGGACATCACAAATCTGCTGCTATTTCTCTGCAAATGTCCCCAAAACCTAAACAGTAAATTGTTAGGTCCTATTTTATCAACTCTAATATCCTAGGCTTCAATCCTAAGCAAATAGATTTGAACTATTAAGAATTGAATTTCGATCGGAAACCTTCTTTGAAGAACGTCGAGAGAGAAACCTTGTAGCGAGATGATGTTTTCTTACTTTCTCAATTTAGAAATTAGATTGGCAACCGTTCCTATCAAATTTCTAAAATCTTCTTTTAAGCTCAATGTTTGTACAAGTATTTATACCAAACATACTTTGTATAAATAACAAAGTCCTAAACTGTGGCAGCCCCGCCTTCCACCACTATTTCTTAACTAGTCTATGCGACTAATGTCGTAATAACGAAATAAATCGTATGAAATTTTGGATAATTTTTCTTTTATAAAAAGGAATCGTAACGGTTCCTACAAAATCATCCTGGGTCCTTATAACATATGAAAGCGCTCAAGAGTGTCAAAATAAAACTATCTACTGGGCCTCCACCAGGTCGCATCCATGCACACACTTTCATCTCAAAAGCCCTCGGAAACTTCAAAAGTTGGCCTCGCCATGAAAATGATCACGTACCGTGATCGCGGGGTCCTACAACACATAAAAACGTGGAATGAGCTTATAAAGCTCAGTAAGTGAAAACCATGCATGCAATGCACGTGACCTAAATAGCTAAGGCATTCATGCCAATGCTATTAACTTCTCTCATTCTTCTCGTTCTTTTCATTTCATATTTGGGCCCCTTCGGCTTTCAATCTTACTATGCACCATATAGAGCTCAAACCCCTAAGGGTATAAGTGGCAGTACACACACTGGGAGGCGAAACCCGAGTACTCAATCTGTGCTTAACCCTATGATGCCTTTCAATCCCAATGTGGTCCACACTGAGAGCTAATAATGCCTTTCAATCCCAATGCGTTCCCATTGAAAGGCTAACCCGAGCACACAAATTTTGTTTAACCCTAAGGTGCCTTTCCATCCCAATGCAGTCTGACACGCGGGCGCTTCTCATTGGTAGCCTACTACGAGGTCGCCAACACTCGAGGTTCCGTCTGTGCCGCTTATTCCCTCGAGTCGCATCCTCCAGGTTGCATCTCCCGCTACGGGGTATCCACCTGCCTCTCGTGAATCAGGCAATATATATTTGGCCTCGTGAATCGCCATGGTGTATTTCCCCTACCTCTCGTGAATCAGGTAATTCGGCCTCGTGATCGCCGTGGTAGCATAGAAGAGCCGTGACTCATCATTGAGTCGACACAAATGCCTCTATCGGCAAATATATACATATCGCTTTCAAGCGATCTTATACTCATGCACGCTATCTCCCTGACTCTCATACTAGTCGTGCGTGCACATGCTCATGCCATGAATATGCTTATCATGTCATTATATAACGTAATTAAATCACGTAAAACTCACATAAAATCATATAAGCACATAGACATGTCACATAAAATCATAAAAGCACATAACACATAACTCATGTACATAAAATTATGTGTTGTAGTTGCGATTTCCACTTACCTGGTATCCTTAGCTATTAGCTTATCAGTAAATCGCTAATCTTCAAACCCTGAATATAGGAACATATAAAATTAGGTTTGTTAGTCTAATTTTAATTTCAGAAATGGCTTAATTTAGAAAACCCTAGTTTCAATTTTCATGAGTTTCGAAATTATAACTTTAGAATTCAAAAGTAGTATATATGTATATAAAGATTTCGAGTTATGTCTCGAAATTATAATATTAGAATTTCGAAATAGTATAAACAAGGTTTCGATATTGATTAAGTATAAGGCGAGATGTATCACATAAGGACTTCGGGATGTGCTATCGAGTTTAATACACAAAATTTCGAAATAATTCTTAAGGCTAGATCTCGATATGATTCATGACTTTTAGTGTGAAATTTGACAGGGGATCTCGAGATGCATTGGCAAGATAAATCTCGGTAGGTATTATAAGATAAATCTCGAGTTGGTTGTGAAATCTCGGCATGTAATGCCAGATGGATCTCGATATATTTCCGAGATGAACCTCGAGTTGATTAAATAATAAACAATATTTCGAAGTCATTATAAACATGAGTCTCGACTTAAATTTCGAAATAAATGTCGAGTTAAGTGTCGAGATCCAACATCAAATTACGAGGCTTAAACTATACAAAATTTTGAGAAATCTTCAGCATGGACTTCGAGATTCTCCTCGACATTTCCTATCTTTATCCCTTTAAATCTCGACATTATTCTTATCAATCTAACAGCTTCGAAATTCATAATCTGGAAAAAATCTTATAGAATAATCTAACTTCCAATCGACCCTCCCTGCTTTTAAGAACAGTTTGAAGGTTGCATAAACCTTATCAAAACCCTAGAAATCACTAGTTAGAACCCCACTTTAAAACCTAAAATTAAGCAAACTGCTGATTTGCTACAAGTCTTAATATGCTTAATTATGAATGGAAACATGAATTTAAGGTAACGAATTATACCTTCTCCTAGCTTATGAATATTTGCTATCTCAGTTCCTTCGTCTTCTCTATGTTCCTAGGTTTTCGATGGGTTGCTAATGATATATGTGTTTTTCTAAGGTCTTCCTTTTTATGATGAACTTACTTCTTTGTGTTCTTATCCTATAGTTAGCGTGCTCTAGTGAACAATTGACATCGACTTCTACTTTAGCATAGTTTATCTAATTTTTAAGAAACAATCATTATAATATTATGATATAAGCTTTCCCTTCAGCTTTATTTTTCGAAAGTCTGCTTAGAAAACACTAGAAATTGGGAATTCCAATGTCTCGACATTTATCTCAGATTTTAAAGGCTTCGACTTCAATGATTTCGAGTTCTCGAGCTTTATTCCAAGCTCACCAATTTCGGTCTTCAACAATTTCGTGCTTATAGAGATCTCGAGCTTCAATACTTCGACATTCTTATTGTTCAAAACTCTCTTCTCTCTAAAATCCTTCTCTTGCAAATTTATAGATCTCGAGATTCATTGTTGCAAATTCTTAATACATCGAAATCACTATCTAGCCTTTTCGAAATCTATTCCTACTAATTCGTGTTTCCAAAACGTGGTATTAATACTTAATACATTAAATCAAATTTTCTAGGTTAGCTTACCATGTACTAAAAACCCTAAAATCAATAACTAACCTAAGTTCAAAGTCTATGTTCCAGCTCATACATGTCATGTTAGCATATAACATGAAATCATTTAAGCACATAAAAGTCACAAAACATATCTCACGCAATCATGTAAGTCATAATGCGTAACACACATAAAAGTGTCAATTACTCATCGAGTTCAAAAACAATTATGTATTATAACCGGAATTTCACCCAAAGTTCCAATTTCCTTAATTAATTAATTCCACATAGTCTCTACCACTAATTTTATTGTAATCCCGCAATTAAATTTTACGGGTATTACATAAACTAAGGACAAATACAATAAAAGCCCCTAATTACAAGGACAACTAATAAATCAGAGCACAACTTAAAATGATATTCTACATTCTCCCCCTTTGTGCTTGATTTCTCTTCCGCGTTGTCTGTCCTCGTCGGGCATAGTACGACCTGTGCAAGCCCAGCGCATGCTCGAAGTTCCTACTGCTGTTCCACAACTCCAGTCGCTCCTTGATGTCCTCAAGAAGTTCCATAAGAAGCGTTAGTTCTCTCACGAACCTATGAAGCTTCAGAATCGTCTCTCTGTTGATTTCTTCCAACCACTACTCTATGTTCTCCCCGATGACCTTGAGCGTCCCATCACATAATTTATGAATCTCAGTCCTTAGCATCATCCTAATCTTCTTGGCAATGGGATTGTGGTAGGTGATTCCTAAGTCTGAGCTGATATGCACGTGATTGTTGGGAAGCCCTTCGATCTCAGGTCCTTTGTTGAGCGGAGCGGTCATGTTAACCTTCTTTATGTTGTGCTCCAGAGCCATCTGAAGGTCGTGTGCGGCGAAGTACTTGACTTGGCGCATCATGAACCGGTAGAGTCCCTCGAGTCATTCTTTCTTGATGAAGCCCTGAGGACCCTTGTACTTCTCTACATATAGCTGGTAGAGATTGTACACCTCCTCGGCAGGGAGGTACCGTAGGTCGCTCTCGCTTAATTCTTCTCGAGTTCTGTCTACTCGCTCGATGACGTAGTAAGGTGTTAGAAGACCACCTTTAGCATAGAAGACACTCAGAAGCTGGCATATTGGGGGATAGACTCTTATAATGACTCTTTGCTTGTCCTTTGGTCATCCCCAGCCTCATGTCTGGTCCAAGGTGGGTCAGCATCCAGAGATAGGTCATTCTCTTTTGCTGATCCCAGTGAGAGATCCCCTGAGCTCGAACTCGTTCAACTTCTTGACTTTGTCCAGTGACCTCCATATATGTTCCCGAACTTCTTCAAGGAAGGTAATTTCAATTTTGATATTTCCCACGGCGTGTCGATTCAAATGGATCCTAGCATTAGTCTCGTAGGAGAATCCGCTCGTTGAGTAATCAGCTCTGGAAGGCCTTGGGGAATCTGTTGATGGTCTTCTCCTTCCTGAAGTTCTTCGTCTTCTAACAGAACTAAGTCGACCGAGGCTTGTTGCAAGAAGTGTGTAACGTCCTTCAGTCGTTGTCCCTCGATGGTGTAGTGAGGTGTTGGAAGTCCTCCTTTTGCACAGTATACGCTGAGTAGTTGGCATATTGGGGAGAGACTCTTGTAGTGGCTCTTGACTTGTTCTTTATGTTAGGGAGTGTGCCCTCGGAATGCCATACGAGGACTAGGAATAGTATAGGGCGCACGATGATGTATAGGTTAATAGACAGGTTTATTCTATACACCGTCAAATAAATTAATGAATATTTTTTTCATTATAATAAAGGCATTATTAGTTATTTATCGACTTTAAAGTTTACTTGGCATCCGGCAGTGTGATAAATAAATAACACGCAAATGTTTGAGTTGGATGTCTGATTCTCGTGGGACGAGAGAGGAGACACCGGACGGTCCTTAATCTCAGCATTAAATAAAAAGTACGTAAGTCTAAGGATTCTAGGTGGGTGACTAGATATCCGAAAATGACTTATCCATTGACGACCACATAGTATCGGTAGTGTCACCGATTACCTGAGAGGTTGTGGGTCGTGATGGAGATATCGGTGATCGGAGGGATCGCGTATCCGGACATTTGGCGCGTATTCGTCTCAATCACATGGCTAGGATGTTGTCAATGATTGAACGAATGACTATAGCGGCCTCGGACTGATAGGGTCACTGACGGATTTGCTTTCGCGATTTCGGTTTGTCGCTAGTTGGCTAGGCTCGTAAGTGTTCATAAATGGAACACGGGTCAGCGACGAAACGTAACTGACTTTACGGAGGTGATTGCCGGGCTTTGACTGCTAGCGGGATTCACTGCCTATATTCGTATAGGTTAATGTCCTATGAGGTAATCAGAGAGCGACGATTATAAAGCCTTCTACCGAAGCTTGGAAACTTGCTTGTATTAGATACGAGCGGAGTTTAAATAATCGGTTCGGTCTCGATTATAACATAGTGTTAGGTTAGTGAGTTGGACATTTGCATGGCTCTCACCTAACCGCGACGCAAGTGAAAGGCATAAGAAGTATTTAAATGTATACACTATAGTCGGTTCGCCCGAATTTCGATTAGATCAAAATTCATTCTCAACTGGGATCTGTCCGGTACCGCGGGATTGGCTAGGCGAATACCGGAACTCGTGGATTCCTCCCATGCCAGTTGAGATGGACCTAGAGAGTCGCGCTTAAAAATGGTAATGAACTTGAACGAAATCGGCGGGCTTTTCTCTGAAACCTAACGAATGAGATTCGTTGAGGTAGTGGCATAGTTGATACGAGGTGTCGACGACTTAGTTAAATTCCAGTGATGGTCACGGAAATAATTAGGACTTAAGATTGTCTTAAGTGCTTAATTAATTAACTAAGTGGGCTCAATTATAATTAAAATAATTAGATTGGATTTAATTATTTTATAATTTAAAATTGAGGGACTAAATTGAGAATTTAGAAATCTCAAGGGCCAAAATGAAATAGTCATAAAATAAAAAAAATTAAAAATTAATAGAAATATCTACACATCCACGTTGGGATGTGTAGAACTAATGACTCATTAGTGGAGTCATTAACAAGTTTGACACTTGTTTCATTTATAAAAAAAATTAATAAATATCATAAAGCAACGTTGGTTGCATAAATGAAGAAGGACTTGTTTTATTTTTCCTAAGTATAACAAAAGAGAGAAAAGGTAGAAACATTCTACAACTTCTCAAGCCACTTTGAACCGACGGGATCGTTCGACGAACCCGACTCCCAGACCAAACTGCGCTAGCCATCAGGAGCAGTTTTGGAGGTTCGCTCAAGGTCATACCGGCGTGATAATCTAGCCCGGAAGCCCCGGGATCCAGACGAGGTGTAGCCACGTCCATCCGAGGCGACAACAAAAGAAATCTCGTTCACCAAAGGTATACCTCGAACCCTAACGATTTGATTTACGAAAAATACCAAACGATATCGGAATAATTCGCAAGACCACTCGTTGCGAACGCTGGGAAGCGTAGAATTATTCTGGAAAATTTGGTATCAATTGCAAATCATTTCGGTCGTCAAATAGTCGAAAGACGGCAGACTGCCGTTTTACTCGAATTAATAATTTCGAACCACAAATTTGATTTTGTGAAAAATACCAAACGACATCGGAATAATTCGAAAGACATATCGTTGCGAACGCTGGGAAGTGTAGAACTATTCTGAAAAAGTTGGTATTGATCAAAAATCATTTCGGTCTCCAAATAATCGAAAAACTAGTGGTTGCCGCTTTGTTCGATTAGTTTGGATCTAAATTATTAATTCGAATAAATTTTAAATATATTCGAATTTTGATAATTCGAATTAACTGCGATATCCCGAGGCTTAGGGAATTATTTCAAACCCTCGAGAGAAGCCGAATAGCGTAAGGTTGAATTTAGATATAAAAAATTGAAAATTCGCCACCCTACGCCGCTCGGTACAAATCGCGCTTCCGCTATAGCCACGTTGCGCTATTCGGGGGCCGGCGTCGATTAATCGGGCCCACCCCAACACTTTAGTCATCCCCAGCCTTACATCAAGTCCAAGCTTGGTCAGCATCCAAAGGTATGTCATCCTTTTCTACTGATCCCTGTGAGAGATCCATCTTAGCTCGAACTCATTCGGCTTCTTAACTCTCTCCGATGACCTCCAAATATTTTCACGAACTTCTTCGAGGAAGGGGATTTCTATTTGTATGTTCTCCCACGGAGTGTCGATCCGAACGGTCCCTGGCGTTAGCCTTGTAGAGGGAGCCGCTTGTTGCGCGATCAACTCTGGTAGCCTTGGAATGTCTTGCTCGTAGTCTTCACCTTCCAGAAGCTCGTCGTCTTCTATGATTACGAGGTCTACGGAGGCTTGTTGTAGAAAAGCTCGAACGTCTTGAATCCATCGTCTTTGATGCTCCTCGGACATGGAATGGGTCATCCACTGTCCATCGAAGATATACTTATCTAGAGCCTCATGTGGATTGACGCCATGTCATAAGGGGCCCGGTTGGTCTGGAGCGACCGAGGGAGTAGCCTGAGTAGCTGCGAGGGCTATGAGCATTGCGGCACTTGCTTCTTCTTCCGGAAGCAAGGGGCTTGAGTAGATCGGAGATGTGGGCGGAGGCGTCCTGAGGTGAAAGGTCGGTGGGTCGATGTGGGTTAGAGTGGTGGTGTGGTGCGTGGTGTGGGTAGTTTAGGTGGTTTGTGTTTGGTGGGTGGTTTGGGTTTGGTGGGTGGTTTGGGTTCACCTGCTCCAGCACTTGTTTGCATTGCGCCCGAGCCTTGTCCTTGGCCACTAGTAGATGTCCTTAGCCTCTTCTCCCCCTCATGAGGATCCTGATCGTCAGGGTCGTCAGGTCGGCGTCTTGAGTGGGAACTTTGGCCTCGGCAAGTATCAGTAGGTTGCTCAGGATGATCCACCAATCGCCAGTAAAGAGACTCTTCTTGAGGCGACCCAGAAGTCGGGCGAGTAGGATGTCGTGGAGCTTGGTTATGGGTATGGTGTATGGGTTGATGAGGATGGATGAATTGGCTAAAGGGTCGGTGGTGTGGGTTGTGGAGGTGTGAGGTTGGGCTGTGACGAGGTGCCTTCGGAGACAGGTGCTTTCCCGGTGTCTCTGCGGGATGTCTCAATGGCAGTAAGAACTCTCTCCAGTATCTTGTCTTCAAGAGATTGAACCGTAGCGGAGAGAGCGGCTTGGAATTGCTTATTCGTCACAAACGGTGGGGACGCCTCCTTGGATGGACCAGGACGACCGATGTCGCCTGTTATCAACCCTTGAGTAGACACCGACTCTTCAGGTTGGCTCACAGTCACTTGAGGTTGTGAGTGTACGAGACTTCTACCCAATCATTGAGTCGAATCTTGGAGATTCGGCTCTATGGGTGTTGTGGCAGGCTCGGTTGCGCCTGCGAGCCAGACAGCGGTGGATTCAGTTGCTGCTCAAGATTGAGCGATGAGGTGCCAACAACACTTGTAGAAGCAGTCATCATAGCGTCTGGTGCGGTGGTGACGGCAGGCAAAAGGGACTCCAACTGAATGCTAAGTCTCCTGGGAGTCCTTCTCATCGGACTTATTTCCTCGTCTGACTCCGTGTCAGACGGAGTGGCTCTATGAGGAGTAGGGTCACGTTCAGCGTCCGCATGTGCCTGATCCGTCACCCGTGGAAGCGAGCTTTGCCCCATTTCAACCTCGGGCTGTGCTACTGGTAGAAGAACCTCCTCAATGGTTTCGTCGAGCACGCCTACATGTACGGGCACTTCAACTTGAAATTCTTCTGTTGGAGCCTCTTGTTCCAACTCAGCAGCCACAACATCTATCAAGCTGGCATCTGCATCAGGAATCTCTTCGTCCTGAGTTGGTAGCTCCTGCTATAGCTCCTGAGCCACTTCATCAATCAACATGGCTTCAGAGCTATGGTGTTGCCGCGGTTGGGGAGGGCTCACATGGAAACATGCCAGGGGCCCTCCGATCATTTGTTCCGTTAGATTATGTTCCCGACAGAATCTCTGATATTCAGTTCCCGCGGGGTCGGAGAGCCGAAGAAGGTTGAGCGGAATCGGCATCGACGGTTGGTCCAAGTCCGTGAGCCGTGGATTATGGAAGAATTTGAGACTTGGCGGCTGATGGTTTCCTCCGGGAGGCAGCTGAGGGATATTCTGTGCGTGTAACTCCATGAACTCCCTGATGATCACATTGAACCATCGAGCATAGGGCACGTTCTTCGATCTCCGATTCTCCTTCAGTCGAATCTGTTCAGCAAGATCATTGCAGATCAGCTGCGTGAAATCGTAATTTCTGTAGAATGCGAGTCAATGAAAGATCTGTAGTATGTTTCCGTTGCCCTTGTCGAACCCAGCATTCTTGGGCGTTAGACACTTGTTCACGATCCCGAACCGTGTCTTCCAGGGATGAGGGATACCGCTGCTCTGGACCTGAGCTAGCTTGGTGAACTGCGGTTGATATCCCATCTGCATGAAGTCATGCACCATTTCTGCGTCCGACGGGAGCGTGTCGTAATTTTCGCTGTATGGCAAGTCCAGAATCATCCCGAACTGGTTCTTGTCTATGGGAATATGCCGCGTCCCGATTATACTTGTGAAGGAGAATGCTCCATTTGCCACAGCTCCTTATATGCATCCCCAGAATTGCTGGAGATAGACCATTGGCACAGAGGCGGTGACCGTTAATGCGCGCCAGATGGGGTGGCCTCGCAGGATAGGGACAATGATCTCGTCGGACACCGAAAGGTGCTCAGATCGAGCTGGAAATTTGTATCCTGGACCTTCATATACAAATTGTGGTCGTATATGTGATTATATCGAGGGTATGGATCCATCTGAAAAAATAAAGAGATATAAAAGTTCATTAGTTCATAACTTTGATTATAGTTGAAAATAGATTAAATTTCATCAAACTATAATATTTGTATCAACTCATGACATGTTTGATGAATTTTGAATTGAAATCGTATAATATGCATATCGGATACTTGATTTTGAAAAAAATGTAATGGCATGATTGTAATTTCGAGTTAAACATGTAAAGCGCGAAAAAGAGTTCGAAATTTTCTAAATGTTTAATCGCGGGTATTGTCACTGTTCATGCCGAGAAATTTTTCGCTCGATAAATTTGATTTTCAAATTGATTTCCTATGCATTGATTTCAATTGTAATAACTCCGTTTAATTTGCGATCGAGATTTATTTCGCTACAGTGTAAAAGACTTGGACAAAAATCTTCTAAGTGTTGAAGTTAAAATTGTCAGACTGTAGTCGATCAATTTTACGATCGAGAAAATTTTATTCCGCGTAAATTTACGATCGAGAAATTATTTCTCAGGTAAATATACTGTTGAAAAATTTCCTCGATTGAATAAAATTTTTCGATTTGAAATTTGTCGAGCGGTACGTGATTTTCGATCCTAAGCAAAATTTTTCGCTGCGATATATTTCTGTCGAGAAATTAGTCAACGAAAGACTAAGTCAATCGTCGAGAAATTTTTCGATCAATAAAATCCTAAACGGCGAATTTTGCGATCGAAAAATTAGGCTTTTAAAAATTAATTTTTCGCTGCTAAATTTTTGCGACCGTAATGAAATTAAATCGAAAATTTAATTTTGCGATAATAAGTTTTACGCTCGATAAAATTTGCATCAAAATTGTCTATAAGTTTTTCGCTCACAAAAATTCTAATTAGATTTCTCGATGGTAAATAATTTTTCGGTCAAAATCTTCTATCTTAGCGACTACCCATGTTTCATCAAAACTCAAATTACAGTCGAAGATGCAGATTTTCCGAAGATTTACACTATCAAGTTCATAAAGAACATCGAAACTATCGTAAGAGCAGGCATTAATCTCAGATAACACTCATAATCAAGTCTAAATCACTATAAAATAGTATACGGTTTCTCAGTTTTGAAGAACAGTCGAGAATCTAATCTGAAACATGTGAAAAACTACAAAATGCGGACAGGTAAATCACACGCAGATGTCAAAATAATCTCATTTCTACCTTAAACAGACAATTTGTTGTGGAAAAATCGAAAGATATTTGCGAAAATGAGACTGTCTGTGAAAGTTTTTCGGGAGAGAATTTTTTGCAATTTAGGGTTGCTTGAGAAAAAGTTTTTCGACTGACAAGAAGGTGAACTTTTATTAACTCGCTGTAAATCATTGTTGGGTTTGCGATTTGACATTTTGCGATTAAATGGATCAGGCCCATTACTATTTGCGCTCGAGAAACTAGCCTTGCTTTGTTCCGGATCACTTCACCATCTTCATTCTTCTTGTTTTTGAACACCCATTTGGTTCCGACAATAGTTTTCCCATGTGGACGGGGTGTTCACACTTGAAGACGTTCGAATTGATGAAGTTCATCATGCATCGATATTACCCAATCCAGGTCTTGAAATGCGTCTGCTACCTTGGTAGGCTCATTTTTACTTAAGAAGCAACTGAAGAGACTGTGTTGACGACGTGTCCTTACTCCATCCGAAGGATCGCCAATTATTTGATCAACCGGATGACCTCTACTCCACTTGCGCTCATGAGGCAAGGCTGAAGACGATGCATCAGCCATCTGTGGGTCTAGATTTCCAGTAGTCTCTGTTTGATCAATTGCGTGAGGAAGTTGCAATTCTGCATTTGGAACGATTGTCTCCGATGATTCTTCCTCAATAACCGTTGTAGGTTCTTCGTTATTATGTGGCAATTCTGAATCGGATGAGGTAGGGACGTGAGAAGCACTTGGTACGTCGGTCTCGTCGGGTGGAGAATCTACTATAGGTGTAGCAGTGTGTGATCGATATACTGGCTCGAAGAGAGAGTCCAAATCGTCTAATGCAAGTCTCGTTGCTTCTTCTGACGTTGAATTCAGAGTTGTTGCCATCTTCTGTTGGTTTTGTGCCAACACACCAGTGAAAACAGGTTCTGAAATGTTATATTCAGAAGCTATCTGGTTAGGTACGGGTCCTGAACTGAGGTGTGCAGGAGCCATCGGGTGGAGCACGGGTCCTGGACTGAAGTGACCAGAAGCCATGTCCGCCACTTCGTGGAAAGTTACGTTGTAGCATTCTTTGATTGTGTGGTAGGACTTGATGTATACTTAGTACACTTTCGAGGTTGAAGAATACCCAACGAAAGTGGCTTTGAATGCTTTAGGGTCGAACTTAGCACGTTGCTCTCGGTCGTTCGCCACAAAGCACTTGCACCCGAAGACTTTGAAGAATGAAATATTGGGTACTCGTTTGTTGATAATTTCGTACGGAGTCTTGTCAAAGCGCTTGTCAACCACCGTCCTGTTTTGAGTGAAACATGCGGTATTTACTGCTTCTGCCCAGAGAAAATGTGGAAGTCCAGAGTGGATGATCATCGTACGCGCGGCTTCCACTAGTGTTCTGTTCTTTTGTTCGACTACCCCATTCTGTTGAGAAGTCTTGGTGGCTAAAAATTGTTGGCTTATCCCAAGTTTCTGATAAAATTCACTGAGACATCTGTTCTTGAACGCAGTGCCAATCTCTGTTCGAATGACTTGGATAGTCTGCTGCAGCAAATTTTGAGTAGAGTTCACGAAATTGACGATCAAGTCCCCTGTCTCATCTTTTGTTCGGAGAAACCTTGTCCATGTGTAGCGAGAATAGTCATTGACTATGACAGGCAGATACTTGCGTCCATTTATGCTCTGTTTCTTCATCGGTCCACAGAGGTCCATATGTAGCAGTTCCAGAGGACGTGAAGTAGAGGCCACTTGTTTGATATGATGAGATGTCTATATATGTTGTTGGGGATGCCCTGCATGAGGGTATTCATAGCTACTAGATCAGCCTTAGCTCGAGCCCTTTCCTCGATTGAGTACTCCCTAGGCTCTTCTAGTGATTTCAGCAAATTATCGGCTTGATCTTTAATGCAATGAAATTGAGGAAGCGGCTTCTTCAAATGGTGTATTCGCCACGTAGCAAGATCGGCGAACGATTGTCATTTCCAAGCGAGTATGCATCCATTGTTGTTTTGTAGTAGAGTTGTTGAAGGATCTTCGTTAAGTGTCTTGAAGGTTTGAAGATGATGTAATGTGCTTCACACGTGACAAAGTTCGTTAGTAGCGTTTGATTTGTAAAATAGTTTGAGAATTATTTTCGATTCAATCTTTAAAGTTTGATCGAAAATAATTTCGTCGAAATTGTATATAATGTGTACTGTTCTCGTAAGAGAAAGTCTGTCAGCGAAATATTTTTCGAGCGAAATAAATTGCCCAAAATCGTTCGGTCGAGAAAAATTTCGGATCGTGAATTTATTTCGATCGTAAAGAAACAGTACGTTAGTGAGTTTCTCTACAAGTCAAAATAATTCTGTTGACTAGAAAAGTTTCTCGCGTGTAAATGATTTTTAGCTTGGTCAAACTTTAAAGGTCTGACCGAAAATGTTTCTCGAGAGAAAGTTTTTACGGATGCAAAGTCAAAGTTGGTCTCTCTCGAAAAATATTTTCACTAAATAACGCTCGAGAAATGTTTCTAACTAAAGTCGTTTCTAGTGCTGATGATTCTAGCTCTGACTTCGTATTCTGACCGAGAAAAATTCTCGCGCCAAGTTTTTCGATCGAGAAATTAATCTGATCGTAAACCTAGCGAGAAAAATTAGAACGATCGAGAAAAATCACAGAATACGATTAACACAGATTGAAGCAAAAACAACGAATTAGACAGTGAAATTTCAGATAATTGCTCGCGATCATTTACTAACTACGCACGAACAACCGATTAAACACGTTATGAAGCAAAGTATGTCAATTTAATCAAAATCAGAATGTGTTCTTCATGTTCTTCGCGAATAGTAAGTCACAGAATCGATTTAATCCAACAAACGAAGTTCAAATCGCTACAGAACCGATCGCAATCACGATCTAACACTTAAACAAGCACAGAAACACCAAATTCAAGTCAATTAAGCACAGAATTAAGCTATTGGATCGAAAATAATTTTTCGCGCCGAACTGTTCTTCGATGAACAGTAATCAGAAAAAGATTTTCAGTCCAATTCTAGCAATTTTCGACTCAAAACAGAACGAATCTGCTCGGATACGAATTGTTACGTACTACGATTACGAACTCTATGATCCTTGGCATGAATTCTAAGTAATTCGATGATAATGATCGACATTAAGATTTGATCGAAAAACTCAAATGAAGAACAAGAGAGAGAATTCGAGTAGAGTGAGAAAGTTACTGTTGTTTCTCTCTCTAGAAATAAAATTGCAAGCCTTTACTTTCTCTATTGATTGCGATTGATTAAAAAGTATTTATACCAAACACACTTGGTATAAATATCTATCTAGTCCTAATCTACAGACTAATACAAATAAAGCCCATTACAAAGACAATTAATGAAATCAATGCACAATTAGAATTGATCTTCTACAATATGTAATTAACTCCCTGTAGTTTAGAACGGTGACATCTGGCTCCATAGTCAAATTTTGTAAATCTACAAAAGTTAGAGCAAAAATGTCGAGAATATTAGAGTTAATTCTGGAAGCAATTTTTCTCTTTAGGTGCCCCCTGAAAAGTATTTTAAAGAGAAATTGGTTAAATTCGAATCTATAAAAGTACGTCAACGATCAAATATTTAACCAACCAAATCTTAAACCCCATGCCAAGCACTCCAAGTCTTGAATAGTTCGTGAAGTCCTCCTCATTGTTTCTGCAACACATAGAGAAAGACCATAAAAAAATTTGGAGTTCAAGGCATAAATTTGTAAATGCTGCCCCTCAAATAGTGCACCTTAATTGATTTATCATGCAAGTACATAAATAAATCTAAGTAACAATCACTAAAAATACGTGATTTATCAAAATTAGCTAAGATACATTGTCCCTTATACATGTAAGTATACTTTCGCGCGAGGGTATTGGCAAAAACAAATATTCGCATTTTTAACAATTCAGCTCAAATGCAAAGTAAAATTGCATATCGGATTGTGCGTATAAAAATTTTTATATATAAAAATTTTTATTCTTATTATTATATTATATATATCTATATATATAATTTTTTATATACTAATTTTATTAATAGTATGAGGTCATATTATTTCTGTTGGGTTACCCGATGTCTCCCGGAGACGCCAAGTCCCCGGGTACGGTGCAGAACAAAAATTTTCCGGGTTCTCCGATTGCCCTCGTTGTTCGGATCAGAATAGTAACACATAGACATGTAACAGGGCGGGTCAAACCCGTAGAGAATTACTAGTTGAAGCGAGTGGCAGCTCCTCGTCCTTTTCTTCAAGACTTCGTCGATGGTGGTGGATGGCACTAGATCGTCACGCCGACCTCGCAGTGTACCATGGAATCAGTTCTCTAAAGATGGCTAGAGAGAACCGAGCCGTCCCGTGGGAGAAAAGTGTGTACGTTTGGTGTGTGTATTGTGCCTTTAGTTGATTTCGAAAATCACTTATTTTCTCTACCTATGGAGCTCGAAATTTAGCCTATTTAAAGGCTTGGATTTCGATTTCTAAGTCCTTAATGTGTGAGAGATTTTTGCCAAATCTTACTCTCTTTTGAATTCCAAATCCAAACTTAAGGAAACTTGATATTATGAGAAAACTAACTTAAATACCAAGTCAAACTAAGTATATTTAAATATGGTATAGAATTCGAAACTTAATCATAGTTTAATTTCGAAATTTAAATAAATAATATTCCAAATATTTTATTCCATATTTATTAATATCAAATATGCAAATTCTGAAAATACCCTCAAATGCATATTTCGAAATTAGCTTAAGTGAAATCCAAGTTTATCCTCAAGCCCATTAAGCACTTGGCCAAGTCCAAGTCTTAAAGTTAGTTTCATAAGAAGTCCAACTTCGGCCCGAGGCACATTAAGGCATGGCCCAACGGCCCAAGGCCCGCTAAGGCCCAAAACACTTTCTCTCCTTATCAGTACACGTTGATGATCCTTTTTAAGCCCGACTCTCCAGGTTCGACTCAATTGGTAAGGGAGGAATCCAAGACTCCGGTAGTTACCTAGCCAATCCAGCAGTACGAGACCATAACCCGATTCGAGTGCGAATTTCAACCTAGTCTTTATTCCAGAACCTCACTATAGATAACAGTGCTACGTATAAATCCTTCAACTGTGTCCCAATCAAGTGAGACCCATGGTCTATGTCAAACTCACTAAACTCGATTCTATGATAAAACGGAGACGAGGTAAATTACCAAACTACCCTCCATGTCTCACATGAGTTAATTCAATACCTTGGCCAAGGATTTCGTAATTTCCCATCGCCGTCCTCATAGGACACTTATCTCGATTATTTGCGAGGCTGTGAATACGTACTCTGCGGTCTAAGCCCGTCAATCACAAATCGTCATCAAGATCGCATCTGGCCCGCTGACCCATGCAACAACAAATCGGGTCGAGGGGAACCAGTGACAGTCGACACTTCGAAGTCAACTCGGTCTAAGGTTCACATAGACTACTATAGTGTTGTCGTCGGTCATTGACACTCCTTGAGTAATAAGCCAAGTGTAGAAGATCGAGTCTAACTGTACTTTGATTATTAGCTGCCTTCGTAGATTGAAGCTTTTATTGTATTTGTCCTTAGTTTAGGACTTAGTATGTTATTTATACCAAGTATGTTTGGTATAAATAGATGTACACACATTGTGCTTAATGAGATGATTTTAGAAATTGATCCAAAAGGCTTGCAATTTGATTCCAGAGAGAGAAACACAAGAAATCTTCTCACTCTAAGCGAAATTCTCTCTCGAGCTTTCAATGAAGGTTTTCGATCAAAATTCGTTTCTCATTAATTCTAATCGACAACCTTAGAATTCATGTCTAGGATCATAGAGTTGATTAATTATGACCTAACAATTGGTACAAGAGCAGATTCGTTCTGTTTTGAATCGAAAATTGTTAGAATTGGATCGAAATTTAAATTTTAGTATTGTTCCATCGAAGAACAGTTTGGCGCGAATTAAAATTTCGATCTAATAGCTCAGTTATGTGCTTAATTGGTTTGAATTTCATGCTTCTGTGCTCGTTTTAGTGATAACATTGATTGCGATCAGATTCGTAGCCGTTTGAACTTCGATTTAGCAGAGTCGATCGGATTTGAGTGATTATTGTTCGCGCGAAGAACTTTTTAGAACACATTCTGATTTTGATCAAAATCGACATGTTTTTCTTTCTAATGTGTTTAATTATGTGTTCGTGCGTATTCATCGTCTACTTACGAGCAATTACCTGTAATTTCATAGTCTAATTCATCGTTTTTGCTTGAATCAGTGTTAACTGTATTCTGTGATTTTTTGCGATAATTTCAATTTTCTCGCTAGGTTCTTCGATCAGGTTAATTTCTCGATCGAAAACTCGGCGCAAAATTTTTCTCGATCAGAATACACAGTCAGACGTAAAGTCGTCTTTATCAAGAACGAATTTAGTAGAAAAATTTCTCGAGCATTAAAGCGAAAAACGTTTTCGACGAAGACTAATTTTGACCTTTGCGCGTGCAAAACTTTCCGTCGAAAAACTTTTTCGGTCAGACTTTCAAAGTTTGACTAAGCAAAAATCATTTGCGTCCGAGAAACTTTTTCAGTCAACGAATTTATTTTGACTTAGCGAGAAACTTGCTTAACGTATTGTTTCTTTGCGATCTAAATAAATTCACAATAAAGAGATTTTTCTCGATCAAAAGATTTCGAACAATTTTCTCGCTCGTAAAATTTTTCGCTGACAAAGACATTCTCGCACGACAACAGTAACCAATACATTTTATTTCGACAAACTATTCTTGATCAATCCACGATGGTGTTGGGTTACTCTAAAGATTGAATCGAAAATAAGTCTCGATTCCTTTTATATCAAACGCTACTAACTGATTTACTGCTTGTGAAGCTCGTAAACACCAGTCCAAATTATCAAAACAACAACCAGGATCCTCCATCAACTCTAGAAGATAAAATGGATGCCTACTCAATTGGAAGTGACAACCGTCCCCCGATATTCAATAGAAGCGAATATACAGTTCGGAGAAGCCGATTTCTGAATTTTATCGAGCTAAAGGAACAAGCAGAAGACCTTCTCTCATCACTTGAGCAAGGTCCAGCTCAGTTCTGGGTAAATGTACCCGGTGACAACACTGCTAACCCTCCAGTTCCTGCCTCTAGGCGACTGAAAGAGCCTAGGAAATATACTGTGGAGGAAAGAGTGAGAGCTAAAGCTGACCTGATAGCCAAAAACACTCTTATGCAAGGAATCCCAAATGATATCTATCGACAGATCGATAGTATTCCAACAGCTAAGGGAATGTGGGACGAGCTTTATAAGATGATACAATGAATGGAAGTCGGTATCTAGGCTAAGAAGACAAATATTCTCACAACTTACGACTCCTTTAGAGCTAAACCAGAGGAGTGCTTACATGATCTCTACCAGAGATATCTCACACTCTTGAATGAGATGAGGAAAATTGAAATCACTAAGACAAATATGGAAACTAACATCCGATTTCTTTCCTCTCTACCCTCAGAATGGAAGAAGATATTAACTCAAATCCGACAGTAAAAAGATCTTGAGGAGTTTGATATCCATGCCATGTTCGACAATCTCGCCCCAGTACGAGGAAGACATTAACGAGATTCAGAAGGAGCAGAAGGGCAAGCATATCGACGATTCTGTTGCCCTAGTCTCGGAGAAGAGAAGCTCAAAACCATGAAAAGAGAAGATCATCAAGCCACCTACCCCCTCAGAGCCTGAAGAGGAAACAGATTCAAACTTGGAGCCTAACATGAAAGCGCTGGGAGAGCAGTTGGCATTAACTGGGAAAGTGATGAGCAAACAATACTTCAAAAAGAAGTCCTCATCATCGACCAATCGACTTAGGACCTAAAGCACGAAGAACAAAGAATGTATGCCTGTTAGGTCCTACGATTAACAACTCTACGATCCTAGGCTAGAATTCATAGTAATTCGATCGTTATGATAAGCAATTGAATTCGATCGAAAAACTCAAATGAAGAACAAGAGAGAGAATTCGAGTAGAGTGAGAAAGTTACTATTGTTTCTTTCTCTAGAAATCGAATTGCAAGCCTTTCGGATCAATTCTAAAAACTTTCTCTTCTCAGCTCAATTGATTTACATGTATTTATACCAAACAAACATGGTATAAATATCAAACTAGTCCTAATCTAAGGACTACTATACAAAACGCCCCTAATTACAAGGACAACTAATGAAATCAAGCACAATTACAGATAGTATTCTACAATCTCCCCCTTTGTGCTTGATTGCATCTCTGCGCCGTTTGTCCTCGTCGGGCGTAATACGATCTACGCAAGCCCAGCGCATGCTCGTAGTTTCACAGCGTGATCTAAGCTCCAGTCGCTCCTCGATATCTTCAAGCAATTCCATTAGGAGCGGCTGTTCTCTCACGAACCTGTGGATCCTCAGCATAGTGTCTCTGTTGATTTCTTCCAACCTCTACTCGATGTTTTTCCTGACGACCTTGAGCGTCCCATCGCAAAACTTATGAATCTCAATCTTCAGCATCAACCTATTCTTCTTTGCTATTGGATTGTGGTCGGTGATGCCTAGGACTGGGCTGATGTGCACGTGATTGTTGGGAAGCCCTTCGATCTCAGGTCCTTTGTTGAGTGGAGCGGTCATGTTGACCTTCTTCATATTGCTCTCCAGAGCCATATGAAGGTCGTGTGCGGCATAGTACTTGACCTGGCGCATCATGAACCGGTAGAGCCCTTCGAGGCCTTCTTTCTTGATGAATCCCTGAGGACCTTTGTACTTCTCCACGTATAGCTGATAAAGACGGTACACTTCATCGGCGGGGAGGTACGGCAGGTCGCTCTCGCTCAGTTCCTCTCGGGTCCTGTCCACTCGTTCGATGATGTAGTGAGGTGTTGGAAGTCCTCCTTTGGCACAGTATACGCTGAGTAATTGGCTTATTGGGGAGAGACTCTTATAATGGCTCTTGGCTTGTGTCTTAGTCATCCCCAGCCTAACATCAGGTCCTAGTTTGGTCAGCATCCAGAGGTAGGTCATGCAGGCATTCTGCTGATCCCAATGAGAGATCCCTCTAAGCTCGAACTCGTTCGGCTTCTTCACTCTGTCGGAGACGTCCAAATATTCTCATGAAATTCTTCGAGGAAGGGAACTTCTATTTAAATGTTTTCCCACTGCGTGTCGATCCGGACGGTCCGTGGCGTTAGCCTTGGAGAGGGAACCGCCTGTTGAGCGACTAACTCTGGTAGCCTTGGGATAACTCGCTCGTAGTCTTCACCTTCCTGAAGCTCGTCGTCTTCTATGATTACGAGATCGATAGACGCTTGTTGTAGAAAGCGCCGAACGTCGTGAAGCCGTTGTCTTTGATGCTCCTCGGGCATGGAGTGGGTCATCCACTGTCCTTCGAAGATGTACTTGTCTAGGGCCTCGTGTGGATTGACGCCATGTCCAGAGGGTCCCGGTTGATCTGGAGCGACTGAGGGAGTGGCTTGGATAGCTGCTAGAGCTACAAGCATCGCAGCACTTGCTTCTTCTTCCGGAAGCAAGGGGCTTGAGTAGATCGGTGGGGTGGACGGAGGCGTCCTCAGGTGAAAGGTTGGTGGATCGATGTGGGCGGTGCGGTGCGTGGTGTGGGTAGTTTGGGCTTGGTGGGTGGTTTGTGTTTGGGTTCGGTGGGTTTGTGTTTGGGTATGGTGGGTTTGTGTTTGGGTTGTTTGGGTTTCACCAGCTCCAACGCTTGTCTGCGTAGCGCCCGAGCCTTGTCCTTGGCCACTTGTTGATGTCCTTGGCCTCTTCTCCCCCTCATGAGGGTCTTGATCGTCAGGATCGTCATGTCTGCGCCGTGAGTGGGAGCTTTGGCCTCGGCAGGTGTCAGTCGGTGGCTCAGGATGGTCCACCAATCGCCTATAGAGGGATTCTTCTTACGGCGATCGGATGGAAAGGCCTATCAGACGGGCGAGGAGAATGTCATGGAGCTCGGTGATAGGGATTGTGTATGGGTTGATGAGGATGGAGGAAGTGGCTAGAGGGTCGGTGGGTGTGGGTTGTGGAGGTGTGGGGTTGATTCGTGACGATGGGCCTTCAGAGTCAGGTGCTTTCCCGGTATCTCTTCGGGATGCCTCGAGTGCTTGGAGTACTCTCTCGGTTATCTTTTCTTCCATTGACTGTACAACGGCAGAGAGAGCGGCCTGGAACTGTTCGGTCGTCACGAAGGGTGCGGACGCCTCCTGAGATGGACCAGGACGACTGATGTCGCCTGTTATCAACCTTTGAGTAGACACCGACTCTGTGGGTTGGCTCTCAGTCACTTGAGGTTGTGACTGTATGAGACTTCCACCCAATCCTCGAGTCGAATCTTGAGGATTCGTCTCTATGGGTGTTAAGGCAGGCTCAGGTTGCGCCTGCGAACCAGACACCACGTGAGTTGGTTGCGGCTCAAGATTGAGCGAAGAAGTGCCGGCAACACTTGTCGTTGTGGTCAGCGTGATATCTGGTGCGTCGGTGACGGCCGGGAAGAGGGACTCCATTTGAATACTAAGTCGTCTGGGAGTCCGTCTTATCAGGATGATCTCCTCATCTAACTCCGTGTCGGATGGTGCAGCTGTGTGAGGAGTGGGATCACGTTCAACATCCCCTGGAGCCTGATCCGTCACCAGTGGAAGCGAGCTCCGCCCAATTTCTATCTCGGGCTGTGCTTCTTGTAGAAGAACCTCCTCAATGGTTTCTTCGAGCACGCCTACATGTAAGGGCTCTTCCACTTGCAATTCGAGGTCAGGAGCCTCGAGTTCCATCTCCGTAGCCATGACGTCTATCAGCGTATCATCGACGTCGGGCATTGGCTCTTCGACCAATGGTGGCTCCTGAGCTAGCTCCTGAGCGACATCATCAATCATCGCGTCCTCAGGGCTTAGCTGTTGTTGTTGTTGGTGAGGGCTAGCTCCAAGCACTGTCGGGGGCCCTCGAATCATTTCCTCGGTGAGATTTCTGTCCCGACAGTATAGCTTGTAGACGTCTTCGTTGGGGTCCGCGAGACGAAGGAGCTCAAATGAGATCGACATCGACGGTTGGTCCAGGTCCGTGAGCCGTGGAAGAACTTGAGCCTTGGTGGTTGGTAATTTTCGCCAGGAGGCAGAGTAGGGATGGTCTGGTGCAGCGCCATGATCTCCCTGATGATGATGCTGAACCACCAAGCATAAGGCACGTTCTTCGATTGCCTGTTCTCCTTTTGCCGAATCTGGTCCGCGAGGTCGTTCCAGATCAGCTGAGTGTAGTCGTAATTTCTTGCGAAGGCGATGCCATGGAAGATCCTCAAAATGTTGCTGTTTCCCTTATCAAATCCTGCGTGCTTGGACGACAGACACTTATTCACTATTCCGAATAGTGTCTTCCACGGGTGTGGGATATCGCTGCTCTGGACCTGAGCTAATCTTGTGAGCGACGGTTGGTATCCCATGTGCAAAATCTTGAATCATCTCAGCATCGGATGGGAGCGGGTCGTAATTATTGCTGTGAGGCAAGTCCAGTAACATGCCGAACTGGTTCTTGTCCATGCTGATATGCCGCGTCCCGATCCTTGTTGAGAATCTGAAAGCTCCATTGTCTACTTCTCTTTGTATGCAGCCCCAGAACTGCTGGAGATATACCATCGGCACTGATGCGGTGGCCGTTAACGCATGCCAGATGGGGTGACCTCTCAGGATAGAGACAATAATCTCGTACGGGCATCGAAAGGTGCTCAGATCGAGCTGAAAATTTGTATCCTGGACCTTCATATACAGGTTGTGGTCGTATATATGATTATATCTTGGATAGCGATCCATCTGAAAAATAAGATATATAAAAGTTTATTAGTTCAATTTTATTTTTAGTCGAAGTATGAATAAATTTCATCAAACTACAGTAATATCGCAAGTAATAGCATGTTCGATGAATTTTGAATTGAAATCATATCGAATGCATAGTATATGCACAATTTTGAAAAATCGTAATGGCATGAATGTAATTTCGAATGAAGTATAAATCGCGTGAAAAATAGTTCGAAATTTTTCTAAGCGTTGAATCGTGAAAAAGGACACTGTTCATGCCGAGAAAATTTTCGCTCGATAAAATGATTTTGAAAATGATTTCCCGTGCATTAATTTCAATTGTAATGACTCAGTTCGATTTTTCGATCGAGAAAATTTTATTCGCAAAGGTCCGCGACAGAGTAAAAGACTTAGTAAAATTTTATAAGTATTGAAGTTGAAATCGAGACTGTAGTCGGTCTATTTTACGATCGAGAAAAATTCCGTGTAAATTTACGATCGAGAAATTATTTCTCAGGTAAATTTACTATCGAGAAATTTTCTTCGATTGAATAAAATTCTCGATTTGAAATTTGTCGAGCGGTATGTGATTTTTGATTGTAAGTAAAATAACTTTCGGTGCGATATATAGTTTTATCGAGAAATTAGTCAACGAAAGACTAAGTCAATCGTCAAGAAATTTTCCAATCAATTAGATCCCAAGCGGCGAATTTTGCAATCGAAAAATTACGTGTTGAAAAATTAATTTCTCGCTGCTAAATTTTTGCGATCAAATTGAATTTGAATCGAAAATTTCTACTTTGCGATAGTAAGTTTTACGCTCGATAAAATTTGAATCTAAATTGTCTAATCAGTGCGTAAGTTTTTCGCTCACAAAAAATCCTAATTAGATTTCTCGATGTTAAAAAAATTTCCGGTCAAAATCTTCTATCTTAGCGACTAAATCAGAATTTTACCGATCGAGAAACTAATTCGACATAAACATTATCTTAATTAAATCGGAATTCAATTAAGACTGTTTCCGATCGACAAAGTTCTTCGATGGCTTTAAACATTCAAATACTCAGTTTCATCAAAAACTCAGCTTACAGTCGAAGATGCAGATTTCCGATGATCCATTCTACCAGATTCATGGAGAATATCGAAATTATCTTAAGTGCAGGCATTAAACTCCGAAAATACTCATTATCTTAAGATCGCTCGATTGTTTATTGCCGGGTTTGAAGTTTGGTGGAGATCCTTCCTTTCAGCCAAATGAAGCCCTTATTAAGAGGCACTTCGAAAAGAATACACGGATTACGCTGGATGACCTAACAGAAGCACTATCAAAAATCCCTGCCAAATCGTCGACCCACGTCAATGTTGAGAAATTGAAGATTGCAAGCTTAATGATCGTAGTCGGAGTGTTACAAAGGAGAAGCTATCGGAATGCAATGGTGGATGCTGCTCTGCTATACTTGGTTGAGTCGAAGAATTCAACAAATTTCCATGGGGTTCTCTTGTATTTGATGAAGTTTTGTCTGCTTCGAAGAGAGACCTCTCTTCTTTTGAAGGCTCTGCCAGAATTGGTCAGAAGAAACATTATCGTGGTATTGGGCTTGGTGGATTTGTACACCCACTCGAGGTAATCATTTATTCTTGGAAATTCAATGTGAATGTTAATTATTGTTTTATTGTGATTCAAATCATTTCAAATCGCATTACCACCTACTTTGGTCCATGTGATTGCGTATGAGTGTATACCTGGTATTGCAACGAAATTTGCGAAACGGCAACAGCTGAAAGGTCCTCCAAAACCCCGTATGTTGGTACACGAATGATTGGAAGAAGAAGGGATCTCCATTGATGGGAGACATTTGAAAGCATCTTTTTCGTCAGGTGTCGGAAGGAGCCTGTTACTTCCTACGGCTGAAGAATGTGCGTCGTTCGTTCACGACCCAAGTCAGTTCGTGTCTGCTAATGACAATGAGCCCCAGGAAATAACATCGCTTTAATTGACTAGAGTTACAGTAACGTGTGTCCCGTCTGACACCGTTAAAGTGCGTGAACAGCCTTCGGCAATTTTGTGACGCTTCAGGCATTGCCGATTCTTCCCAACATGTACACTAGAGGAAAAAATGGGTCCAGCGAAGGGTCTTCCTGCAGACATATCGAAACTAGAGTCTCCTGTACGTGATGAGAAACCTATATTCAAAGGGGAAATCTCACTCGACTACATCTCAATCATCTGACTCAAAGATCGTTAGTGGCGAAGCGTTGCACGTGGACGTTCCTGAACAGCATACGGACCTGTCGATGGCATTTGCCCCACAGGTCAGAATCACGAGACGTCAGAATCGGGTGGGTCGAGGCGAGGACGAAAGTGATCCTGCGAGAACTTCTCAAAAACCATCATCTTTGCAAGCACTCACTCCAGCGGAGACATCGAAGAAACATCGTGAGGCTGCCGTTCAAGAGGACCTTTCTACTCCACGAAGTGGTATGAATTATCCGCAGGCTATTCAAGGAGCTAAAACCCATCAGGCCAGCCATCAATTATGTAAAATGCTGACTGTCGGATTTATTACCGAACATGGCAGATTGAAAGGATGCAACCAAACATCTTCTGTGTCATTACAGCAGGCAGATCGCCGAGAAGTAGTCTCTGCAGGACCCTCGAGAGGACCCAAATCAAAAAAGTCCCTTGCAAGCTAACTACAGCAGATGCCTTCAATGCAACTGAACCGCAATCGATGAATATCCTAGCCGAGTTACAAAAAATGAGAGAGATCATGAAGTGTCACTCGCAACAATCACTTTCGACTAAGGAGATGGTGCAAAAGTTCTCACCAAAATTGAAGGAAGGCTGGCGATCGCGGAGGCAAGCTAAAAGTTAGTGATGCTAGGATGCAATTGCTAGAGGAGAAGGTCAGGCAGATTTCAGGGAACGTGCAGCAGCATGATGCCTCAGGTAAGTAATGTAGCTACAATACCGTCTTTCAAGTTTGCTACACCCTTTGGCAAAAGATAATAGCATGATCGTAACAAATTTTATATATTATATTCACAAGTTGATGTGGAGGCAGGCACCGGAGATATGGAGCTGGACGCCAAGACGCAATGTTCCCGGCGATGCATGCGGGGTCGATGATACTCCTGTCCTTGTGAGGGTATCGAAGAAGAAACGCAGGAACGCTGATTGAATGGTGTTCAAACTCTAATACTTCGGTTGTCATGGTTATATGGAACTGATTAGTTTTTGTCACGGTGATTATATATATCCGACAATGTTTGGTAGACAATTTGCTTTATTTTGGACAGCATTTAAGCACTTTTGCATTGCCTGAAGAATGCGTGGGATTCTCCCTTTGCAAGTAGTATTATTATTCAGGCATTTTATGGCAATATCATGTTAAGGATCTTGTTCGCAGACCAGGGGAAAAAGGAATCGTACAATTTTTTCAATGCGATTTTTGGCATATAAAGTTTTGGGAATAAAAGTGAATTAGTTTGAAATCCGAGGTCAACATGTTTTTTAATTCATCTTGACACGCAAAGTAGCAACTTGAATTTCACGCCTACATTTATTTCATTCCTACCATTTAATTTGGTCAAACTATTTAATACTAAAATAAACGCTGGAGACACAAATGACTGTACATATTCCCAAATTGAAATATCTTCCATGAGTTCGCTTGAGACTGTCTAACACACTCAGACCAAATACCTTACACTGATGCGCCTGAGTGGGTGCTCCATGCGTGCAACTCCCAATTTAGTGGCAGCATCGAATATCTAACATGTCCTCGCTGTCCACTTCAGTTTAATCGGTTATCGGCATGTCTGCGCCGCTTCCAACCCTTTCTAGAGCTTGGCCAAATGCCAGAATTACTCCTGGGGTAAGTGCTCTCGAACATCGCATGAAATTAATGAAGCCACGAAGTGCTAAAGTTACCAATTTTCCATGAAAATTGGTGTTGCACAACAAATTTGCAACGGGTATTTTTACAGTAATTAATTTTCTTTGTTTTACGCAGTCTTTTTGGAGATTTATTGGTGTTTGTCTTATAATACATTGTGTGGTGCCTTCAATATATATTCACTACTTCATTGCATTGTTTCCTTCGTGAACTATTGGTAATGTATGCTCCCCTAACCAACAAACGTAGAATATGTTGGATGTGGTGCAAGGAATTTTGGGCATTTGCAATTATGAAAACTCTTTCTGTCCAATTTTGTGGCTGGATCATGTGATTTATCTCATGGTTGTGATGCATTGTTTGAGATTAGGAGCTGGTGGTTGGTCCGACAATACGCCGACCACCCATTCTTTCCAATTGAATGTTATTGCATGTGCTCATTGAATATAGGCTTTACCTGTTGAAATTTATATGAAACAACATATATTCAGGACAAGTTGGAGCGCCAGCTTCCCCAGCACAGAGTCATACATTGTAAATTAGCACTCTAGTCAGACTACAATGAAACCTGCAGACCATCAAGAAATGCTCAACAGCATAGAGATGGAACAAATGGTCGAAAAATCACAATTTGGGAAATTGATTGAACATGCGGACAAATTCTCCTTATCAAGTCAGCTTATATGGTATTTGATGCAGTCTCAGACTAAGCAAGATAATAGAGATAAGATGTGGATGATGATAAGCAAGAATCCACTGCACTTTTCACCTTCTGAATTCTGGCTATTGACAGGCATGAAAGTTTTGATTCAGCCCGTTGTGGTAGAAAATAAGAGTTTCATTTCAAGGCACTTTCAAGGAAATAAGAAGGTCACAATACAGGATGTTAGAGTTCGATTGAGGGAGATGGGCAGGCAAAAAACGTCTGGCATCAATATTGAAAAGCTAAAGATGGCAAGCATTCTTTGTTGCAAATGTCTGCAGAAATGAAGTGCCAGAAAAACGACCTTGATTGATGCAAAGGGTTATATTTGGTCGACAATTTTGACGAGTTCAACAATTATCCATGGGAAACTGTTGCATATCATGAAGTTTTGAAATCATTGCAGAGTATCTTAGTTCGTTGAACTGTGATATTGCAGCGGACGGTACGAAAAAAGACAGCGTGAACTTAGAAGGATTTGTGCATCCTCTTCAGGTTATCATCTTCGTTTACATCTATTGTTTTGTTTATTTTCATATTAGTGTGTATAATTTGAGTCTTTACTTCAAATTGCAATTTACCTCCTCAGGCATGCAAAGCAGTAATCGTAATTCGTTATGTCTTTGGCATAGGTACTTGAATATGAATGCATACCCGGCGTGGCAGCTAGATTTGCAACATACGTAGGCGTTGCCAATACAACACTTCCACGCATGTGCCGTTGGAGAACTGTCAGGTATAGAACAAAAGGTTGCCCAAGATTTGATTATATCATTGACATAATGTCCAAGTCAACTGTGGAGACAAGTGTTTTGCTGCCTACTGTTCAAGAAACCGCAACAGGGTACATTTCAACATGCGATTCGGAGACATTGGTAATTCTACGGTCATACCGCCACCGACTTCAAGTTCGTGCAGTGCCACATGTGGAGAACCATCGAAGTTGACGACATACGTACGTGTTGTTCGCAGAAGGCATGTTCGTAGAAAAATTGTACACGAGCCCAAGCAGTCAATTAAGAAGACGCATATGCAGGAAAGGAATAGAGTGTCGTCACTAGCTCTGCCTACCATACTGCGTAAAACAAACAGTGTAAGCAATTCACCGGAAGAGGTATCATCTTCAAGCTTTTCTGGAGTTATTTGGCAGACGGAGTTCATAAGTGTAGGACATCAAGATCGTCATCTCATAGTGAAGCATCACCAGGGGCAGTTCCTGCTACGATCCCCATAAAAAAATTCCAAAAAAAAGCACATCTTCGCATGGACGTTCCTGATATGGAAGATACACAAATGTCGGGTAAGGTGCAGTGCCGGGAATCAACAGGAATGAGGTCTGCCGATAAGCCCTCCTCACAACATTGAAAAAAGCCAAGAGAGTTACATACAAAGACCACAAGATTGAAAACCATGTACTGTACAAGATTGAAATGTTCCCAAAAGTGGTGCATCGCATAGAATCCATGAAGGACGATCATTTTGTGACGGTACTTTACAAATCAAAACTCACACGAAAGTTCTTCGTTGCATTGATGAGAAACGACAGTTGGCTCGGTGATACGTAAGAAAACTTTTGCTATATCATCATGTCTTCTAACAGTATCTATTTAAGTTACGAATATCACACGACTTTATTTTACGTGTATATGACATCATGTTGATGAATGCCTGCGCGGATTCATTGAGCTGCAGTCTCGCACCAAGATTCCAAAAAAGGATATTGCAATCATGAACACGTCGTTCGCAAAGTATGCCACATTAGTCAATGCAACAACTGGGAGTGCTGGACTAAGCTCTTCGAGGCAGCTTGCCCTCGGCAATGCAGAAGGATGGCCTTCGTGTCCATGGAGACGAGCGGAAACTATTTGTTTCTATTGGCTGTTAAAAGACGACACTGGATTTTGCGCATCTTTAAACCTAGATCCCAGACGATAACTATCCTAGATTCATACATTTGGTGTGATTCGGACCTCACCCACACTATTGTTGTGGTGACAAAACTGGCAGCTGCCATAAGCTTGCTGCAACAGGACTTGCAACCGCCAATTTCAGAGAAGCCGCTGGTCGCAGAAAGACATCTTGGTGTTCCGCAACAGCCTGGCGGGTAATCTTCACGCCTTTATTTTATTTATACATAGCTTTCCACTACTGAAAGTCATGAATATATTGTTATGCACTACAGTGGAGATTCTGGTATTTGCAGAATGCTTTTGCACTGATGTTTCCGGAAGACGATCGGTTTGAATTAACCAACTCCCAAGTGTATGAGTTTAGGCAGTACTTGACTGTTTCGATTTTCCTCTCATGCTGGGCCTGGCCGAATGAATAGATTTGTCCACCTCTCGTTCTTACGTTTGTAGCGGTGTAATGAAATACGTGGCCTTAATGTGTAACATGGCATTAATGTTTAATCGGAACGCTAAATTGGCCTGACGCTTCAGTGACTGTTTATTCTTCATGGGTACAGAGTTTCGACGTTTATGTGTAAGTCTGTGCGATTTTATGACATCACATTAGCATAAATGTAGCATTATCCCTACATCACAACCTGTATTGCTCATGATCAATCCTATAAAGTCTGCATTACTAAAAATATTACTATGTAGCCGTGGGATCCGCCTGCCATCAATGGGTATTTGTTGTAGCTAATATCCAGACAGATGCACCATATGGTTAAATTGCTACATTTATCTTAATAAATGGAATATGAACAGTCATGCGTGGGTTTTAAGCAGTATGCATAAATATTGTCAAACGCACGAACAACATTAATCAATGAGGACCATTGTATGTAATGTTCATGAACAGTAGCCCGTGCATATAAACAGTCAACAAAATTTAATTCCAATAAATCGTAGTACTGAAGGGTTGATTGCCCAACGAGGAACCTAAATGCTAAACAGTGTAAGTGCTTAAATGCTATAAACACATTTACAGATATAGGAGCAATTTTCAATCATCTGTGTAACGACCTTCATTTTCTAATAGTAGTAAATGGCGGATTTCGCAACGAAAGTCGTAGAAAACCCATTTTTACAATTTGTTTTGCATACAATATTATATTAAAAGTTGTTTTATAACATTCAACGTATAACAAAGTTTCAGATACAAAATATTTAAAAGCGCACAATGAAACACACGAAACAGTTCCACACGTCTTCATCCATGTACAGTCCCGCCCCCAAAAGCCCGTGGAGTCACGCATTCAGCCCGCCTCAGTCACGACGAATCTCATCATGAAACTCGGTCATACCTACAACACGTAAACCCTGAGCGAATGCCCGGTAGGTAAAAATACATGTATGCAGTCTGTGCTCAACACCCTTCCCAATACATCTCATAAATGCACGCTCGACTTCTTACTCTCATCTCAATCTAACACTTCTTAACATATCTCAATAGGGCCCTAGGTTAGACTCGGCACCACGCGCGCACAACAAATTACGGGATCAGGGGATTTCACCATCGGGTAGCCTACACAGGTTACTCACGTTAGGTCGCTCCTTCCCGAGGTTCCGCATGTTCTCAAGGTAGCCTACACTGATTTCACACAAATTAACTGGTGACTCACGTTAGGTTACCCGACCAGGTAACTCCTTCTGATAATAAACAACGGGTAGACAGGTCACTCATGTTTGCCTCCCAAGTGGTATCTAAGTACTAACCTCAACTCTATTATGCTGTCTATGACCACATATCTGTCACGTTCTACTCCATTGTCAACCATTTTAAAATATCACCATATCAATACGGTCATCACCCCTCTCCCTGAGTATTCTAATTCTGTCCAAGGACGAATATATCTATCTTATATTTTAATAGCCAATCATATGTACTCAACAAAGAAAGTCAACCTTCGAAAACAACACCATTGACATATTGCCAACTTCTAAATGCTTCAAAATATACTCCTAATACCAAATAATGAATCACATATGCACAACGCATTCCTCACATAGCTCTTTTAAATTTCTGATATCTATCACCATCATACAAAAAAATCACGAAACCTTTACATTGGCCAAACACTTAAATACTGAAAATTTTATAATATTTATACCAACCACTTGAAGAGTTACCAAAACCATCTTTTGTTTTATAATTAAACTAATATTCATATTAACTCAAATCCAAAGAATTCTTAGTGTCAAAGAGATATGAGCACACGTAGCTAATTCAAAGTTTGAAGTCTAACATTCAACCTAACAATCACGAAAACTTTCATAATAATCGCGAAAGCCTACACATTATATTAAACCTCAAAAATACAAAAATCTTTCAACTTATAAAACACCTAATAGCCGAAAACTTCTAGGTAAAATAAAAGGTACCGAAGATCTAAATATTACCAAAAGTAATCTGTAAAGAGATAGAAAGAAAAACCTAACATACTAAAACCCTTGTAGAATACTATTTGTAATTGTGCTTGATTTCATTAGTTGTCCTTGTAATTAGGAGCGTTTTGTATAGTAGTCCTTAGATTAAGACTAGATTGATATTTATACCAAGTTTGTTTGGTATAAATACTTGTAAATCAATTAACCTGAATAGAGAAAGTTTTGAGAATTGATCCGAAAGGCTTGCATTTCGATTTCTAGAGAGAGAAACAACAGTAACTTTCTCACTCTACTCGAATTCTCTATCTTGTTCTTTATTTGAGTTTTTCGATCGAATTCAATTACTTATCATAACGATCGAATTACTATGAATTCTAGCCTAGGATCGTAGAGTTGTTAATCGTAGGACCTAACAATTGGTATCAGAGCAGATTCGTTCTGTTTTGGATCGAAAATTGTTAGAATTGGATCGAAAATTTAATTCTGTTCACTGTTCATCGAAGAACAGTTTGGCGCGAAATCTATTTTCGATCCAATAGCTTAATTCTTTGCTTAATTGACTTGAATTTGGTGTTTCCGTGCTTGTTTAAGTGATAGATCATCATTGCGATCAGTTCTGTAGCATTTTAAACTTCGATTTTTAGGATTGAATTGCCTCTGCGTGTTACTGTGTGCGAAGAACATGAAGAACACATTCTGATTTTGATCAAATTCGATTTTGCTTCATAACGTGTTTATTGCTTGTTCGGGCGTGATTATTACTTAATTGCGAGCAATTGCCTCAAATTTCACTATCTGATTCTTTGTTTTTGCTCGAATTAGTGTTAATCGTATTATGTGAATTTTTCTCGATTGCTCAAATTTTTCTCGCCAAGTTTTGCGATCGGATTAGTTTCTCGATCGATAAACTTAGCGCGAGAATTTTTCTCGGTCAGAATCCGGTCAGCGCTAGAATCGTCATCAGTAGAAACGATTTTAGTTAAAAATATTTCTCGAGCATTATACAGCGAAAAACATTTTCGAGAGAGACTTATTTTGACTTTGCATGCGTAAAAACTTTCAATTGAAAAACTTTTTCAGTCAAACCTTTTAACGTTTGACCAGGCAAAAATCATTTATACGCGAGAAACTTTTCTAGTCAACAGATTTATTTTGACTTGTTGAGAAACTTACTAACGTACTGTTTCTTTACGATCGAAATAAATTCACGATCAAGAAATTTTTCTCGACAGAATGATTTTGAGCAATTTATCTCGCTTGTAAAATATCTCGCTGACAAAATTTCTCGCACGAGAACAGTACCCAGTACACTCTATCTCAACGGAATTAATTTCGATCAAACTTTAAACATTGAATCGAAAATAATTCTCGATCTAATATTCGAATCAAACGCTACTAACGAATTTCTTCACTTGTGAAGCACATTACATCATCTTCAACCTTCAAAACAATTAACGAAGATCCTTCAACAACTCGACTACAATACAAACATGGATGCATACTCGCTCGGAAATGACAACCGTCCGCCGATCTTGCAAAGAGGCGAATACAGAGTTTGGAGAAGCCGCTTTCTGAATTTCATTGCTCTAAAAGATCAAGCCAAAAATCTACTGAAGTCTCTTGAAGAGGGACCGACACAGTTCTGGGTTCATGTACCCGGGGACGAAATGGCTAGTCCAGCAATTCCAGCTTCTAGGCGACTAAAGGAGCCTAGAGAATACTCTCTGGAGGAAAGAGCTCGAGCTAAGGCTGATCTGGTAGCCATGAATACCCTTATGCAGGGCATCCCCAACGATATATACAGACAAATCGACAGCCTTACATCGGCCAAAGGGATGTGGGATGAACTGCATAGGATGATGCAAATAACGGAAGTTGGCATAAAGGCCAAGAAGGCGAACATTCGCACCGCTTACGACTCATTCAAAGCAAAGCCGAAGGAGAGTCTAAACGAGATCTACCAACGATACCTCACTCTTCTCAATGAGATGAGGAAGATAGAAATAACGAAGACAAACATGGAGACAAACATAAGATTTCTATCATCTCTGCCCACGAAATGGAAGAAAATATCCACTCAAATACGACAAAACAAAGATCTAGAGGAGTTGGATGTCCATGCCGTGTTCGACAATCTCGCTCAGCATGAGCAAGATATCCGCGAGATCACCAAAGAGCAGAAAGGCAAACAAACCGATGACACGGTTGCCTTAGTCTCGGAGAAGAGGAGCACAAGATCAAGAAAGGATAAGATCGTTAGGCCACCTTCATCATCAGAGTCGGAAGAGGAATCGGACTCCGACATCGAGCCGAAGATGAAAGCCCTTGGAAAACAGCTAGCTCTCATTGGACAAATGATGAGCAAGAAGTACTTCAAGAAGAAGTCTTCAACCTCAGCCAATAGACTTCGGACAAAGCTCCAAGAACAAAGAACGTGCTCCGGAGAGTTCCGAGGTCAAGTATCCCAAACACGTTTTATGTGTTGTAGGTAAGAGCGAACATTGTACGTGATCACCTAGCTGGCAAGGCAGTCTTTTGAAACTTCCGAGCGACTTTTGGGGGCAGTGTGTACGTAGATGACGACCTGTGAGGCCGGGCGCATAGGAATACTTTTGCTGTGCAAATGTACACAACCGTGTAATTTAGGACACGAATGTAATTAGGAAGTAGATGTAATTCTTTTGACATGTATAGGAACGACTTCCTTTATGTAAACTGAAAAATTTCATACGCATTTTTGCATGTCTTTTAAGTTAACGCCTCGTTAGGCACTTAGGATGACGCTAGAATTGGTAGCGATGGCTAGGGTTGCTACACATTGTGACTGAGACCCTCGACATATGAAACCTTCTTGATCGTTAGGTTGTCATGAATTAGCTCACCGTGTCCTAAGATAGGAGCCGCGTGATTGTTCCCAAAGCGCACATTTCCACCGAACCATTCAGTGTAGTTGCTCAACAGCTCTTTTCTTCCAGTCATGTGTGTGAGCAACCAGAATCATGTATCCAAACATGCCGGAACTGCAAAGCGAATTAATGAGATTTAGGTACCCATTTAAGGATGGGTCCTCTCTTATTAGTTTTATAGTCTAAGTATGTCTTTCTTACGGGTCTATTTCTAAGGTCAGCGTTAGAGTTATCTATAATTCCAGATGATTGCTTAGGAACCCAAATCTTTGTAATCCCTAGAGGATGACATGGATTTGTCCATGCTCTAGGTTCTTGTTTTCTAACCCATATGATATGCATTCCTATACCTGTGGCTTTTGCTTCAGTTTTATGGGACTTTGTTTTATCAACATGTCCTTTTCTTTTGTCAGGTTTGTATCCTGACTTAAGAGAAGGTGGTGATGTCCCTTGGTCGTGTTAGCATTTGCTGATTGGTATTGAGCATTTAAGATAAAAGCATCGTTATGGCTGGAATAGAAGTTGCGATACTTAGTAGTCGTTACAGGCTTAAGAATGATGGAGGTTCAAAAAGATAATTCGTAGCACACACTTTACCCCTATTACAAAAAATTAGAACTAGACGCTTCAAAATTACCGGGCTTCTTCTAAGGGAGTAAGCGACATCGTTCTTTGGTAGGTTGTCTCCTATTACTTTCTTCTTCCCTTTATTATGTAGAGAATTGCCTGTGAGTACATGAAAAGATGAGTTCGTAAGCTTGGATTTGCTAGATGCAATCTGCTTTATTTTCGTTCAAGTTTTGTTAGGGATGTCTATTTGGGAGTCGATTAAAGAAGTTTGCGGAGAGGCTGAAGTTGAGCTGGTGTTGATTTGGTTTTCAAGTGAGGAAATTATACTTAAAAGTACTTCATTCTCTACTTGGAAAGTTATCCTCTCTAATCTAGAGTTGAGGTTGTTGTTCTGCTAGTGTCGATTTGGTTTTTCAGTGAGGAAATTATACTGAGCAATTCTTCATTCTCAATCTGGGAAGGTACCCTATCTGACTCTAGATTTGATCGCAAATCAGATATTCCTCTGATTATAGCTGGTATATATGCATTAGAGGTATTTGGTTTTTCGACACCTGCTTCTTCAGAAGAGGGAGTATAAATAGGTAAATAGTCACCAAACAGAGGAATCTCCATTGTCTTGTAACTATCATTCAGTTTTTCATAGTTAAGCGGGATTTCGGCCCAATCCTCTCTATTTCTCTTATTCTTCTCTAGTGCATCGGGTGCAGATGAGCTCGTAAAAGGCATAAGACCAGGCATATTTAATCCCAGGAAACTATGTCATACAAAGGTAGGGGTTTCTTCACGATTGGGATAGAATCTGGAACGAATCCTAATCCTTCACGTGGATCGTAAAATTCTATGTCTCTAGGCTTATTCAGAAAAATCGTTCTATTTGTTTGTCACTCTTAGTAAGTAGGTCTCTAGCTTCTTAATCATAGCATATAATTTACACGTTCTTTGCTTAGGATTTCAAATTCGCATGTTTTAGTAATTTGCTCGTCTTCGCTCGTTGTCCATTTGGCCTTTAGCTCATTAACCTGTGTTTCCAAACCTTCCACTTCTAAGTCACGACTATCGATTTTTGATTGCGCTACTTCTAGCAGACAATCTAAATTGCTATAATCTCGTAATTGCTTAAGTAGACATGCACAATTATTATCAAAACGAACTTGTAAGTCATTGACTTTTGATTCAGATTAAGCTAAGTTGGCTCTCGAGTCAGCTAAGCTAGTTTCTAATCTACTTACTTCTTCATGTGTCGTATCTAGAACCTCCAATGTCTTACCTAATTATATTCTGTTGACCTGAAGTATCTAAGTTCATTTTGAAGTATTACATATTTTTCCTGAAGTTCATAGTGCAGTCTTTGGTTAAACGATTCTACCTCCTTTCCTGAGGACAGCTCATTGTCCTCATCACTAGCATAAGCTTCCAGATCCTTGTGCTCAGAATCACCTTCTTCCACAAGACCCATCAGGGCTACATTATCTGACTCACTTTCAGACGTTTAGTAAAGCCAGTTGTCCTGTTCAGCCATCAACGCAACTCCAGATTTCTCTTGCTTGAGTAACTGAAGTTTTCTAGAGTAGTACTACTCATCCTTCTTCTTGGGAAGGTAGCAGTATCTAGTAAAGTGCACGGGCTTTCCACAATTGAAACATTTGTTGGGCTCAGAGTCGTTCCTAGTGTCAGGCTGTTGGAAAGGTTTTGGTGACTGTTTAGAACTTGACGAGACCCTTTGTCGATTGGCAGATGATGATGATTTCTTGAAGTACTGTTTTGCCATTCTTTTAGTTATGTAAGCCACATGTTTCTCGAAGTCTTTGAATTCGGGATCTGATTTCGATCAAGATCCTTCACTGTCTAATGGACTGGATGACTTAGCAGACTTATTCTTTGCGGCCTTTGCGCTTTTCTTAAGAGTAGTATCTGTTACTAGGGCGATGGGGTCTATGGCTGGCTTACCCTTCTGATCTCCAATTGCTTCACGAACATCGCACTGTAAGGGTATGCTGCAAGGGTATTGGCTTTCTTAGCTCTTAGTCCACTCTCTTTTCCTTGCAATAATTTTTCGACTTCATCCCATATGCTTTAGCTGTGGGAAAGCTATCGACCTTGATCAGTATGTCATTAAGCAAAGCTTGCATCAAATAGTTCATTGCGAGAAGGTCTGCCTTAGCTTGTTTCTTTTCTGCATCATTGTATTGCCAAGGAGATTTGAGCATTGTGCCTCTTGAACTGCTGGGGTGACTGAATCATCACCGCGGACTGTGACCCAAACTCGATGAGTTGTCCTTTATCTCAAGAAAGTTGAGGAATCTACTTCTCCAAACTCCGAAGTCACCATGTCTCAGAACTGGTACACGAACATCGCTTCCCATAGCTAAGGAGTCCATTTGTTGTTTGGTAGTGATCGTTACGTGGATGTGATCTACGAAATGAAATGTTAGTTTCAAACAATTATAGTCAAGTTTGAAAAGAAAAGAAAAAAATATTTTATTTTATTTATTCATTTTATTATTATTATTATTTTTAAGTTCGGGTGTCGCAAGTAAAAAATGACCAAAATCGGTCGATTTTAATTTAATAAATTCAGGTTCGCGCGACTTTCGAGGAAACTGAAATCGGACGATTTAAGTTTTGAATTGATCGGACGAATCTAACAATAAAATTGGACGACTGATGTTTAGACTTAATCTGGCGAATCTAGGTTTAAATCGGGCTACAGAAGGGTTCGAGCGATTTGATCTTTGCAATTCAAATCGGGCGACTGTAGCAAATCTGGCGATTTTGGGAAATAGAACGATTTTCTCATGTAGGATTTGAAATCGGGCGAGTCTTAGAGATTGAAATTCGCTGAGGCTTGCGATTCCCTACAAAATCAAGATGTTTCGGTCGAATCCTTTACAAAGAACTATGCAATGAGTCTACCCGACAGTGGAGAACTGACCCAGAAAATAATTTTTAGACTCGATGTTTTGGCTCAAATCCAACTCAAACTTGCCCGAAATAGACGCAAAAGAACAGAAAAATACTCATTCACGATTTATCTCACCAAAAGGGGTGGCAATGGCGGGTTCGGGGCTGGTATTGGATGTACTATCCCCATACCAAATTCTCGTTATTAATATCATCCCACTAATTCACCGCTCATGATAAATTGGTTCGGGGATGGGGAATCACCGTTATCGGGATTCCCGCGGGGAATTCGTGTTCCCCATATCATGTATATACCCAATAAATCAATATTAATTTTCATAAAGAATAAACGAAGTTAATAAGTCAATAGCGACAGAAAAATAATGAAACATCAAACATTTACAATAATAGAAATTGCAAAAAAAACTAGGATAAAAAATAAAGAGTACCAAAAAATGACGACATTTGTTTGTTTAGTATGCTACGTAAAAACATAAACAAAAAAGGGTACTAAATAAAAAATTACGTCGGACATATATGACATAATACGAATCCATCTCGATTCTTGAAATGTAACATCACGATTTCTGTAAAGAATAAAATTATACTTTAATTAAATAAGCATACAAAAAATAGGGGCTTTTAAGAATCAGCCCCCTTTTAACTTTCACAATAGAATTCAGCCCATGTCAGTAATAATTTCAGTATAAAGGACCCGATATCTTTCAAAGTTAGAGAAAAGGACCAAAAAGCTGATCTGACCAAAATACCCCTACAAAAGCTGTATAATAAGTGGTATCCAGAACATGTTTTCTGTTATCATCGTTAACCACATTTTTTAAGATAAAAAAATCTTGCAAATTTCTATTTTCGTTCGAACGATCCTCGAAAACGAAACTCGATCTATCACGAGGGTTTATTTTGATATTCAGGTCTCGGAATGTTCGATTTTATGGGTATATTCTTCGAACAATTTTGACGCAAATAACAAAAACACGATGAAATCGAATCCCGATTCGGTCGAAATTGAAGATACTTTGTACAAATTCAAGAGACCCATACCTAAACAAATCTCTGAAACACAGTATTGGCTCGATTGTTCGTCGCTCATGGTTTGCTGAAATTTAAAATTGCCAAATTGTTGCCTAAACAATTGTTCCCAGAACGTGGTATGGATGGTCATGCATCTGTCGTCGTAAAACAGATAATAGGTATTAATAAGCTGGCATATGGTATATATACTAATTTAAAGGTAACAGTAAGCTCGATTTGGTACCAAATGCCTATTATCTGTATCGATATAACAGTGGAAACTCGATCGAAACAATCGATCGTATATATTATTTCCATCTGCATGAACACAGGTGTGTCCTAGATTGTTTATCATGTTATTTGGGTTTCAAATATTCGATTTTCCAGGTAAATTTTTTGCGAGTTCTTTCGACGCAAATAATAAAAAACACGGTGAAAATCGTATTCCGATTCGGTCGAAATTGAAGATATTTTGTACAAATTCGAGAGACCCGTATCCTGAACAAATCGCTGAAGCATAGTATTGGCTCTATTGTTCGTCGCTCATGGTTTGACGAAATTTATAATCGTCGGATTGTTGCATAAAAAACTGTTCCCGAAACATGGTATGGGTAGTCATTCATCTGTCACAGTAAAACTGTTAACCGGTATTGTCAAGATATCATCTGGTATATATACTGATTTAAAGGTTCGAGTATGCTGGATTTGGTACCAAATGCCAAATATCTGGTATCACTATAACAGTGGAAACTCGATCGTATATATTATTTCCATCTACACCACCTGCACCAAACCAAGTTGGTGTGTCCTAGATGGTTTATCATGTTATTTTGGACTCGAATGTTCGATTTTACTGGTAAATTGTTCGAATTCTTTTGACGCAAATAATAAAAAACGGTGAAATCGAATCACGATTCGGTCGAAATTGAAGATACTTCGTACAAATTCGAGAGACCCATATCCTGATCAAAGCACCGAGACACCGTGTTGGCTCTATTGTTCGTCGCTCAATGTTGCCGAAATTTAAATACAATCGTCGATTTTTGCCTAATTTTTCGAAATAAGAAAGTGGTACCAGTGAGTTATTAATTGTTATTCTTTGCGTAACTTGTGTTATCCAGTTTAGGTGGGATTTCAATAATCTAGGCGGGATCTCAATAATTTAGGCGGGAATTGCACTACCCGGAATGTTCTACATTGTCAAGGGATATTACCCCATTACTCGCCAATAATACCGAATCTTCGATATAAAAGAACAATACAAATCCAATTTTTAACACTATTGTAGATATTTATACCGCATAATAGGTTTTCCATACCACACTACTAATATATTAATTTCGCTCACAAATCGTTTAGGGCTTGAGGTCTCGAATTTTGAGTTTATGGTCTATTAAATGTTGTTCGTGCTTTAATGTTGAACTATGAATATGTTTGTGATTGAATTCATAACGTTATGTCTCATCAAAAAGAGATACTAGTATATTTTGTGAAACAAGAGCTATGTGTTTACATGACTTTTGATCTCAATTTTCGCATATTGATATCAACATTCGCATAACATCTCTTTAAGGAAATTTGGTTTGTTAACTTAGTAAACTCACATACTTACATGAACATAAATCTTATACATTCGGGAAAAAGTGAATTTACGAACAAATAAGTCTAATTAATGATGTTATACTGAAAAGTGTATTATGTGGTATCTGTACTAAACAACGTGTCATAAATTCGGTTGGTATTGTTTCTTTATATCAGACATCTGATATTATTTGCAGGTAATGTGGTAATATTCTAAAACATTTCATTAATTACGCTCAAAAATCCATTTTACTTCGATTGTTTAGTTTGAGGTCTTGAGTTTATGGTTTATTAAATGTTGTTCGTGCTTTAATGCTGAACTTTGAATACGTTTGTGATGGAATTCATAACTTTTTGTCTCATCAAAAGAGATACTAGTATATTTTGTGAATGAAGAGCTATGTGTTTACATGACTTTTGATCTCAACTTCCACATATTGATATCAACATTCGCAAAACTTGACTTTTAATGAAATTTTGTGATTTAGCTTCATCATATCATCTATTTCTATGAATGTCAATCTTATACATCCCAACGAAATGAATTTGTGAATGAAATTAATCGAAATAGTAATGTGATATTTATCAGCTATTTTGTGGTTCTTGTAGCTACAAATGTGTTATAAACTTTGTTTATATTGTTATTTTTTTATCAGACATGTGGTACTATTTGCAGGCAATGTGGTAATAATAAGTTATTGTACTATTAATATCTCTGATAATCTAGAACCTTCTAGAATGTTCTTAGTGATGTGTTACCTAGAATGCATGAAATGTTACTCAGAATAAATGAAGTGTTACCAGCTTTATAATTGACAGACTTCCAATATTTCCCATCAAAATTCTTCGTTATTAAGAAATTAAAAATGTTTCGATCTTAGGTCGCATCAAAATTCGTCGTTCCATGACTAGCATCGATTGTCGATTAGTAAGACCCACACCCGAATTGGTGTGAATCCACACTATTCGAGCATAATAGTCGAGATTTCACTAGTTTTTTTTACCAAATTTTTGAATTGGGTTTGAAATATTATTCCAACATAACATCGAAAATTTTCCTTGTTTATGAGGACCCATGAAAAATTGAGATCGGTTTCACCTTTATCGATTACTAACTTTGAAGATTTCTTCAATTTCGGGGAGTTTTGGTTAGCATACGAATTTTTGATCTTTCTGTGACACCTTAGTAAAAGTGGTAGATAAAGTGACGTGTAACTGAACTGATTTGTTACTAGTGAGGCAACATTTATTCGTCAATGTTAAGAATCTGGTATAGTTTTTTATGGTAGTGTTTCCAAACGAGCATAAAGTGGTACCCAGATCAGGTGATTTGTTACTGAAATTGAAAATGTTCGGATCTTAGGTCGCGGCTAGATTCGTTGTAATTTCGTGTCGATTACTAAGACCTACATCCGAATTGGTGTGAATCCACATTATTCGAGCACAAACGTCAAGATTTTGCTCGTGTTTGTACCAAAATTTTCGAATTGAGTTTGAAGCATTATTCCAACATAACATCGAAAATTTTCGTTTGTTACGAGGATCCATGAGAAATTGAGCTCGATTTTACCTTTTTCGCTCAATAACGTCGAAGATATATTTTCAGGGCGTTTTGAGTGTCGTACGAATTTTTTATCTTCCTCTTGACAGCCTAGTACGTACTAGTTGCATGTAGTTATTATAGGAAATAAACCGTTTTTGTTTTCTCATTTTTTGTTATACATAATGCAACATTTGTTCCTCAGTGCTAGTCATCTGTTATTATTTTTTAGGATGTTGTTTCCGTAACAGACGCAAGTGGTACCACGATGACGTGATGTGTTACTGGAATTTTTTATCTTTCTCGTGACACGTTATTGTTTTCTAATTATTTGTTCTTATTTTTTTCAAAGAATTATTTGTTATTACTGAGGCAACATTTATTCGTCAATGTTAAGAATATGGTATATTTTTTGATATTAGTGTTTTCGTACGAGCAGAAAGTGGTACCCAGCTAAAGTGATTTGTTACTGAAACTGAAAATGTTTGGATCTTAGGTCGCGGCAAGATTCGTTGTAATTTCGTGTCGATTACTAAGACCCACATCCGAATTGGTGTGAATCCACACTATTCGAGCACAAACATCAAGATTTTACTCGTATTTGTACCAAAATTCTCGAAGCAAACATCGAAATTTTCCTTGGTTACGAGAACCCATGAGAAATTGAGCTCGATTTTACCTTTTCCGCTCAATAACATCGAAGATTTCGGAGATTTGAAGGCGTTTGGGTGTGGTAAAAATCAAAGATATACCATAAATCGTACGAGAGGGATGATGGCAGCTTTGTAAATTTTCGCAACAGTTGAGGGCAAATGGGTCTTCTTAGCACAATTGGGTCCTTAACTCTAAGGCAAACTTGAGATGGGTGTTTTAAACTGAATTTTAAAGTAATTGGGGCTGAATCCAAATGAAAGTTACTTAAGTGGGGCTGAAACCAAATTAACTCCAAAAAATATACAGTTATTATTTTACCTCATCAGCATCTCCATCGTCATTGAATGTAGAATTAAACGATTAAAATATCTAAACAAGATAGTATATCACCTTTACAAAGCCAGCTTTGAGTACACATCACGGCCTCTAATGTCTTCGGAAGAAGTTTCACAATTCTACCACTAGTACTTAACGCAGCCTCAGATGCAACACTGGACATATGAATGGCCAGTATGTCTCTAGCAATAACTTGCAATGTTGGTATGAGTGTCCGCTTGTTTTCCACCAAGATAGCAAATCAAAGTCAGGGGTCCTTGATAGGATAACATCATCCTCCAAATAGCGGTCTAACTCTTGTTTTTGGTTGTCGTTCGATCTTTTACTTGATAAAAAACTATCAAACTCCATCCAATCATCATGAGCTTGAAAGTATGGACCCTCAACCGTTGAAGCACAAGAGAGCTGATCATTAACATTTCTATCAATATGATCATTACTCACCATATCATGACAAATACTTCGTAATCTACCAATCTCATCCCGCGCACTTTGATCATATAGCTTGGTATAGCAATATTCCACTAGCATCATCTTGAAACCTTGGATCTGATATAGTAGCCAAAGCCAATATTCCATGAATCACATCCCAATATATATCGAACATAAGAATCATCTTAGACGCGATCATCTTGATCTCATCGCGTGAAGATGCAACCCAATCATTCAAAGCAAGTTTAATTTTGCAAATATGTGGAAAAAAACATATTAGCTGTTGGGTATTTGTTGCCAGATAACATCTCCATCACAGCATAAAATAACTTCAACTTATCAAAACTTCTTCGGCAAACTCCCAATCAGAATTAGCGCGACAACTCTGATATTTTGAATCTCGTTGTTTCAGACGAGAGAACACTTCTTATACAACAAAGCAGACATCAACATCAAGTAAGTTGAATTCCACCTAGTAGTAAGATCCTGAACAAGTTTCTTCGTGTACGAACATGCAGTTGATGGACAATTTCTTCAAATTCTCAACTCTTTTTGGGGTTGATCTCCACTATATAACACTATCACGAATCTTGTCAATTCCCCCCTCTAGTAACTTCTAACACATCCTTCACAATCAAATTAAGTATATGTGGACTACAACGTATATGGAGTACTTTTCCATTCAAAATCAAGGAATCTGATGGCAATTTGTCAAGTAAAATTCTCATCACCTTGTCATTTGTTGAGGCGTTATCTACTGTTAATTGTTATAGTAGACAACTTTCGATCCACAGTAAAAACATTCGAGAAATAGAGTAGAAATTTCCTCAGCCGTGTGTGGAGAAGGGACATGCATGAACCTAATGTATAATATCATATAACAATTACTATAACTCATGCCAAATAAGAAAGCAAAAAAAAAGGAAAACGTTCACATAAATATAGAAGATTACCTCATAATGAAGCTTTGTTAATTCCAAGTATCATCAATATAATGTCTCGTGACAGCCATGTATCCTTTCTTTTGAATCTCCGAAGTCCACATATCAGTCGTAACAGCGATTCGACTTCGATTGGCCACCAACCTAGTCATTGTCTTCGCTTTCTCAACATTGTACATGCCTAAAGTATCACTCTTGATTGTGTTCTTGTGACAACTTTAAATAAAGGTAGAATAGCGTCGCAATACTCTATAAATCCTTCATGATCAACCATCGACAAAGCGTAGTCATGCTTAAGTATCATGTGACAAGGTTTTCCGTTGCAAACACCGAATCAAAACAATATTTTCTAAAGAGACTTTTCCATCTACGGATTTGACAGGATTCACCGTAGCTTGTCGAATATCAAGGTTCTTTCTTCTAATGCATACACGATAATGGTCATGTAAATGCCTCGTACCATTAAAACTTTTACCTCGCAATATCTTCTCACAATAATTGCACACTGCCTTGTCCACCCACCAACCTTTTGCCTTTTGAAGTGATTGCACATTTCGGATCTCAACCTTTTGTTTGAATAACTTCGGCTGTTGGAGGTAGAGACGTGGGACTTGGAGTTATTTCATTGTCCCCCTGAGACTCCTTTTTCTCTTCACTATCCTAAACGGGATTGACAATGTCGTTGCATCGATTATTGATTAAACAATCATTCATATGCATATCTTGTGGTTCATTCTCTCGATCCATACTTGTGGAGATATAGCAAAAGTCCATTCGATGTGGGAGGGGAGGGCGTCAGCGTATATTGGTTGACTATGGATGGATTGTTGAAGTTGAGAAAGCTATTCAGGGGCAACGGCTACGGGTTTATTTAGGGTTGACTTGTAGGTTTAATGTTTAAAATATGATATGAAATTTAAAAAGAAGAAAAGAATTGACATAGAACTTTGGAACTATTCTCTGCATCATGCGTGTGTGTTTGTGTGCATTGCGAATAGAAAATCTTTTTTTGTATGTCGCATTAAAAATGAAAGCATATTTTTTATTTTAAAAGTCGAGCCTCAATCTAGAAAAAGACTATCACTGAAAATCTTTGCTTAAAATTATTATTTTATATAAATTATTAATATATCTAATCGGGAAATATGGCGAATCACCGTTTGATTGTATCAGGGTCGGGTTCGGGGCTGGGGATGGGTGGGAAACATATTTACCATCCCCGTCCTGTCCCTACTTTTTCACCGACGGGGAATCACCGTCAACTCCCCCATTCCCTTTTTGACCGGGGATTCAGCATCCCAGTAGCCTCGGTCCCGACGGGGATGGTTCACCGTGGTAATTTTGCCACCCCTAACCAGAAGGCAGGAAAAAAACAATTTTAAGCATCCAAAAACACATGAAAAATCGAAAATGGATTTTGAGCAAATGTTCTTTCCAATCTTGTCAGAATCGAACGAAACTCGTTGAGATCGATCCACGTTTGGCTCTGATAGCAAGGATCAAAAGATTTTGAGAAAGATTAGAAGCGTATGAAGCACATTAAGTGTGTGTTCGTGTGTGTGTCTAACGAGTGCGGCTTCAAAAAAAATCTTTTGATAAACCCTAACAAGGGTAATCATGGGCTTTCTATACCACAAGCTATTGGTATATTAAAGCCCTAGTACCAAAATTCTACTTAATACAAATTGTCTCCCCAAACTACTACAACCAATAAAATAACAAAAAATAAACCCAAGACTTAAGTAAATAGAGGATACTATAATTAATTCCAAACAGAAATATTACATTTGCATGTAACGTTGAAAAATGGCTGCTAAGCTGTGCAAGAGATAGCGCCGCGAAAACGTGGCCGACCTATTACTGTGCCTTTCATACAGACAGTGCTAAAGAATGTCTTTAGAAGACTAGTATTAGATACTCACAGCATATGGCACCGAGTGCAAGTGGGAGATTGTTGGGGATATGCCCTCGAAATGCCATTCGAGGATGCATAGGTCATAGACTAAACATGTTATTCACTTTATAATTTGGAATATTGTATTCGAATATTTATTTATGAAATTTACAAAAAAGTCATGTTATTTATTTACCTTTAGTTCTTGCTTGGCATCCGGCAAGACGGTGAATAAGTAAAACCCATATATACTAGTTTAGTCACCGATTCTCATAGGATAAGAGAGGGGAAAACAGTGAGATATTATTTCTCATATATTAAATTAGTCCATAAGTCTTAGACCTCAGTAGGGTGACTGAGTGTCGATCATGACTTATTTGTTGCAACTCCTAAATGGTTGTGCCAACTATTCACTTGGGAAGTGGGAGGTCGTAATATTGATATGAGTTGAATCGGGTATTAACTATGTTTGGACACGACTCGTAATCGATGATCACATGGCTAGTTACTCGTTGAGTGTCAGTGATCGATCGATTGACTATAGTAGTATACGTGGATCTTTGATCGAAGGGTCATTGACAGAGTTGGTTTCGGGGTCCTAACTTATCACTAGTTTGCTAGGCCCGCTTTGTTCGAGGTTGAACATGGGTCAGTGACGACAAGCGGTCTTGACTACGAAGTGCAACTGCTGGGCATTAACAGTCGTGAGGGATTCACAACATTGCAAGTAATCGAGGTATATGTCCTATCCATATTCGGGCCGAGGAATTACGGAATCTTTGCAAAGTACAAACTAACTCATGTGGGGCGTGGAGTGTAGTTTAGTAATTTCGTCATCACGCATTAGACATAGTGTCGGGTTACTGAGTTTGACATTTCCATGGCTCTCACTCTTCCGAGACATAAGTAAAGGGTCTATACGTACGACGATAATCTATAGTCGGTTCGTAAAATATGATTATCGAATTCAACACGGGAGCTATTCGGTACCACGAGATTGGCTAGGTGCTTACCGAATTTTTGGATTCCTTCCTTGTCGGGTTTAGACGAACCAAGAGAGTCGCGCTTAAAAAGGATCACTGGGGCAGTATCTGATAAAATGAGATGTATTTAGTTGGCATTGAGACGTTAATAAAACGTTAATATAAGTCTTAGAAACTAAATTTACATGGACTTAGATGTCCGGAACGAAACGATGAAGAATGGACCGGGAACAGGGCTCGCAACCACGAGTAAGGCTCGTCACGGTCGTGAATCCCGCCTGAAAAGTAGCAGTAGATTCAAAAATTCATATCTCCCAATCGAGACCACCGATTGAGAATCCCTTTGGTCAGAGTCAAGTGGTGAGTCTGCTTTCTGAGGTCCATCGGACATCATTTACCCCTTGATCTGTGTGAAATAATAAACTGCCGCAAACCTGCCGAAAGCGTCACGGCTGTGAAGTGTACTGTAGTAGGCCGTGAATCACAGCAGTGAGATCATTTTGTGCCCCGACAGTGTCACGGCGTGGAGGACTTGACCCGGGCCACTGTCAGGCCGTGAATGGTCCTGTCTTAGGCCGTGAATGCCAACCGAAGTTAGCTAAGAGCTCGTCGCGGTTGTGAAGGGCTATGCACGAGGCCGTGAACCTACAGTTTTTGGTCAAAACTTGTCCAAATCAAGTCCAAATTCATCAATTGTTATTTTGTTAAATTTGTGGGACAATATCTAGTCATTTGATAATTTAAAAACAAGGGAACAAAATTGAGTCATGTAGTCAAATTTAAAGTCATTTTCATGGTTGAAAATTTGATTTTAAGTTAAGGACTTGCTTATTTCGTCCATGATTGAACTCTAGCTTATTTCTCACTCTAACTTTGAGTTTAGAGAGAGTTGAGAGCATATTAGTTTGTTCTTTGAGAAAAACTTAAGTGTGTTTGAATTTTTAGTAAATCAAACACACAAATACAAACACAAACACATCTCTTATAAAACATCATCCCCTCCTCTCTAGCCATCCTTGGGAGGAGGTGGAATTTGGATAAGTCCCGCGGTCGGCGTGACGATCTTGCCAAGGGTTGGAGCTCAGAGAGTGTTAGGAATATGCCATCGAATGTTATATGAGGATTAGATTGTATAGGGAATTAGATTATTTCGTTCGACCTTTTGTGTAATAAGATATTTTCGTGTGTTTAATGAAAGTCATTGTTTGTTTATTGGATATAGGAGTTCTTTTCTTGGCATCCGGTAAAGCAATAAATGAATAAATCCAAATGTGTCGAGTCGAGTCACTTTTCTCGATGGGTACGAGAGAGAAAGTCAACAGTGGACTCTTAACCTCGAACATTAAAAGTCCGTAAGCCTGAGGCTCCAGTTGGGTGCTGGATAACCAATCACAGCTTATTTGTCGATGACCTATCTGCTAGGAATATTTTAGAAGTGTCCAAAATATTTATTATAAGTCTTTTCACTTCTTTATGATGTATTTTAATTGCTTTATTCCTAATTAGTTTGGGTTGTAGTTGTAATAGGGTTTGTTAGGGGCCCAATGGGCTTAAATACCTTTCAAGGTATTTAAGCTTAAACCCTAACAATTAGGTTTCCATTTTCAAAACTCTAAACTCACATTACGCCTCCAAAGCACTTTTCACAGGAACTATCAAAGCTTTAATCCATTGAAGTAAATCTGTGTTTTTGGATAATCTGGGCTTTACAAGTGGTATCAGAGCAAGCGTGTAGGTGAGGAAACTTCACTAGGGAATTCAAAATCGAGATTTCAAGTTTTTCTTGCAGGCCATTCAGATTCGTCACATGTCAGAAATTGAACTCTAGAGCTGTTTATGAAGCATCTTCCAAGTGATTCAAGCAGCTAAGTTGCATATCTACCATTCCTGAAAATTATCAGATTTGTTTCTATCAAGTTTGAGGTTATTTGTCTGAGATTTTGGTCCGAAAGTGAAGAACAGCTGCAGCTCATCATTTGTTCTTGATTCGCAATCGGCGCCTGCGTAGGGTTTAGGGAATTCGCGAATTTATAAGAAAAATTTAACGAATTCTGATCTTGGAAGGAATTTCGCGAATCGGAAGTTCTAATTTGACTTAGTGGAAATATACGGGCCGTCATATCTTTCAGAATTAACATCTCGGATTTAAAATTTTACTCTTCACGAATTCAGATCTCGCGAGTCCAACATTTGCGAATCCTTGTCCGCAAATCAATTTGCGAACTCTAATTCCAATTTGTGAATCAGTCAGCTTCGCGAATCACTCATCTTCTGCGAATCAGTTCATTTGAACACTTTTGCGAACTCATCTTTGGCGAATTCAGTCTTCACCTCACGGACTCTTACTGTGCGAATTATCATATTGCGAATCCGGTTAATTTTACGAATCATTTAAGCTTCACGAATCAAGTCCAATTTGCGAACCTGATACGCAAACCATTTCACAAACTCTACATTTCACGAATCTAGTCAACTTCGCGAATTATTCAATTCCCGAATTCCGACCCTGATTCGCAAATCCTTTTCATTTCGCGAACTTGCTTAACCTACTCGCAACTCTTGATCCGCGAAACTTGATCAATCCGTGAACTCAAATTTAAACCAATTCGCGAAACAACACTACCCAATTCGTGAATAAAATCCAATCCTCACTCCGCAAACTCCCATACTTATCCAATTTCGAAAATTAAACACAGCCTCAAGTCAACTCAGATTTGACTTTGACCAAAATTTTCAGTTCAAACCTAATTTTTCCTCACATTACACGTTAACGATCACATCCAAAACACAAACAATGGACTCTTTCAGCATGGGAAATGATGTTAGACCTCCTATCATCCGACATGGAGAGTACACAGTCTGGAAAAGAATGTTCATCAACTTCATAGAAAGCAAGGACAATTCAAAGAACTTGCTGGAATCTGTTTACAATGGACCTAAGCAGTATTGGACCGTAATACCAGCCACTACCGACACTACTCCTGCAAGAGAAGAACAGTGGATCTTGGAACAACCGACAAATGCAATGATGAAGAAAAACTACGACTAAATGCGGATAAAATGGCAAAATCATACATGATGCAATTCATTCCCAATGACATTTTGATGCAACTCGAATGTGGTGAAAGCGCAAAAGAAATGTGGGATGCCCTTCGAATCATGATGCAGGGGACGGAAGTCAACACAATGGCAAGAATGGCGAATACTCTCATCTCTTACGATCGCTTTCATTGTAACAAAGGGGAAACTCTCCAAGAAACCTTCCATCGATTCCTTGTCCTTCTAAACAAGCTAAAGATGAATGGAGTCACAAAAAATGTCATTGAGATCAACATCAAATTCTTAGGATCACTCCATCCAGGATGGGAGGCCACACCAGTTAGGATAAGGCAAATGAACGACCTAACCAAAGTTAGCATCCATACATTATTCGACTACCTCAATCAACATTCCAATCACGTGGAGAAACGAAGGGAGGAAACCAAATCAATAGGAAGTGACTCACTCGCTCTTATGATTGAACGATCATCAAGAAAACAATCCAAAGACAAAGAAATTATCCAGTCATCACAAGCTAAGGAGGTAGGGGAATCTGATTCTGATGGTGAATTCAAGGATCTTACGAAACATGGAGACAAGGAGGTCACACTCAAAGATCTTGCTAAGCAACTCGCTCAGGTCTCGAACTTCGTGCAGAAGAAATATTATAAGAAGACTGGATCCTCTTCCAATCGTCAAAGAACTTCTTTCAATTCAAAAGGAAAGACTCAAGAGGAGGAAAACAACTCTGAAACTCCTCATCAAGGCGGCAAATGCTTCAACTGCGGTAATACTGGACACTTTGCCAGAGAATGCAGAATGCCCTAGAAAAAGGATGTCAACTATTATCGTCCGAAAGTTCAATTAGCAAACAGAAGGAAAAAAGGACTGGTCTTAATGGCAGAAGATGATCATTGGCTTGAAGATACCTCAGACAGCGAGGATGAGAACGTGGCTCTGATGGCCAAATTGGATGACGAAGAAGATGGAACTGGAGCTGGAGGAAGCGAATCAGACAGGGAAACCTCCAACAACTCAGACATGGTGGAGGTAAGCGAAGCAGATTATGATTCTTTACTTGAGATGAAAAATGAATTTTTATCTTTATATAAATCTAACAAACAAGGTAAAAGAAAAATCAAAGAACTAGAAGCTAACTTAGAAAAGAATTTAGTAGTATTAAATAAATTTAGATATGATTATGCATATGAAAAAAATCGTGTAATTGTAGCAAATGAAAAGGTTGCTAAGCTAGAAGTATAAGTGCAAAATTCCGAAGCTAAAGCCAAGGATTTAGAAAAGGAAATGAAATCTCATAGAGATCAGGCAATGGGCGCTACAACTTAATATAACTTACTCTATAAAGAACGGGAAAGACTGTACTCCAAACTCAAAAAATTAGAGGACATCTTAACCCGACGAGATCAGTCAGAACAAACGATCTTCTTGAACAAACCAGCCAACGTAGATTTCTACAATCCTCATAAGGGACTAGGTTTTGAAAACCAATGTAAGTTAAAACAAGGCATATCAAGTGCACCTTATCTATATGATCTAAAATTCATGCAGACAGGTTGCCTGACAAATCTCATGTCCTTCATTAGTGAAAATGAGACACCAACACACAGTAAATCTCAAACATCATTTGATTATACAGAGTTAAATGATAGTTATAAAGAAAGGAATTGTCCAGCAATAACAGAATTTAAGTTCGATATCCCACGTCCAAGTGAAGGAGACATCAGGAGATTCAGCAAGTGAGGCACCGATAACTACGTATGTAACAGGATATATGCCTGAATGCATAAAGAAAATCAGTGATCTGCATTCCACTCTCGAAAGAGAGAAAGTCCTTTGATGAAGAAAGACAGAAACTTCTAGTGGAAATCTCCTCACTGAAAGAAAAATTAAGATTACATACACTTTCTTATACCTTAGTTTCGCATGACAAAATTTCTTGCACTAATGCCTCGAAATTTTCAAGACCCACAAAAGAGCCATTGAAAGGTCAAGTATGGGTTAGTAAGGAAGATATCTTGAAAGAGAACCGCGATCTTAATACACCTTTCGTTATTGATTATTTTCCTTCAAAAACTTTTCTACCATCTTTAGTTCACCATGTATCTTAAAACTTATCTTTTCAATCAAAAACAAAGTTTTCCATGCATGATCAGTTCTACAAACAAACTTATAAAACAATTCCTAAAAACCAAAATATAAAGAAAAAGGAAAGAATTAAAACCAAAAACTACCAAGGAACCTGTAAAACTTGCAAACCTCAAAAACTCATCTCTAAGCCTAAGATAAAGAGATCTTCACTAGAGCAAAAATGGGTTCCAAATCTTAGGACTGAGGAAACCCAAACCCCAGCCCTAGAAACAACTAGTGACTCTGTGTCATCCACTAACCCAGAAAAATCTAGGGAGACTAAACAACAAGCACAATAGAGGTGGACCCATATTTAAATGGGTACCTAAAACCCTCTAGTTTATATTTTGCAGGCCCCTCATATGGGTACTTAGATTCTGGTTGCTCCACACACATGACTGAGAAGAAGGAACTGTTGAGCAACTACGTTGATAGGCCAGGTGGGCTGGTACGCTTTGGTAATAGCAATGGAGCCAGAATTCTTGGTTATGGCGATCTCATATGCAACCGACTCACAATCAAGGAAGTTTCGTATGTTGAAAGGCTGACACACAACCTCTTCTCTATAGGACAGTTCAGTGACATAGGACTCCAAGTTACGTTTCAAAAGAGAACGTGCAAAATTCTCAATGTCAATGGTGACGAACTTCTCACTAGAACTCGCAGAACAAATCTATACACCATTGACATTAGGACAGTCAGACCAAAGACAAATATATGTCTGATCTCCCGAGCACCATCAGTTCAAAATAACCTATGGCACCAGCGGCTATCCCATCTTAACTTCAAGACCCTCAACAAGCTGTCAACCAACAAATTGGCTATTGGACTTCCATCACTGAAGTACCAAAAGGAGCATATGTGCTCTTCTTGTGAGAGAGGAAAAATAAAAAAAGGCATCACATCCTACAAAACACACAGCATCCACTCAACATCCATTGGAACTATTACGTATGGATTTGTGCGGCCCAATGCAAACTGATAGCATCAGTGGAAAGCGATACATGCTGGTTATTGTCGATGACTATTCACGCTATACTTGGGTTCGCTTCTTATGAACTAAATCAGAGACAGTCGAACATATTCCAAATCTCATCAGGACAACGCAGAATTTACTACAACGCAATGTTAAAATAGTTCGGTCTGACAATGGAACATAATTCAAGAATCAACAGCTCAGCAAATTCTCTACGAAACCCTGGGAATTTCTCACCAATTCTCTGCTGTCCACACTCCACAACAAAATGGAGTCGTAGAAAGGCGAAACCGAACACTTGTGGAAGCTGCTCGGACCATGCTAATACAGTCTTCCCTACCACACTTTCTCTGGGCCGAAGCTATGAACACTACATGCTATACGCAATACCGTACGAATATTCATCTAAGATTTGCAAAGACGCCTTATGAACTAATAAATGCAAGATTACCCAACATTGCCCACTTAAGGATTTTGGATGCAAATGCTTTGTTGCCAACGGCCGAGAGGACAAATCTAAACTAGATCCAAAAGCTATTGAAGGAATCTTTGTGGGTTATTCTGCACAATCTAAGGCATACAGGGTCTATCTAAGGGAAAGAAGAATGATCATTGAAAGTGTGAATGTCACTTTCGATGAAGGTTTAGAAATTATTCTGGACCCAACAGCTCGAGACTTGAATCAACAATGCCAGATTCTACTCAATCTCGTAATAAGATTAGGAGAATCTTCGAGAGACACTTCTGAACACAATCGTTCAGAACCAGGTTCAAACAAAGCAAAGTTGGGGCAAGACCAACAACCTGCAGCTGACGAATCTCGACACAACAACCCAACATGTTTCAGTCAACAAGCTCAAGAAGAGATGGATCTGGATCAACTATTTGAACACATGTACATCTCTCTAAATAAAAACAAGCCAACCACCGATTCCTTTCCACATACAGAACCCAGTGCTAGTCCATCACCTCCTGAATCTGAACCTATTCCTGAACAAACATTTCCACCCTCAAACGCAGAAACCTCGATCCCAGAACAAACATTTCCTAATCTAAGGACTACTGTACAAAACGCCCCTATACAAAACATTTCCTAATCTGAGGTCCTTTGTTGAGTGGAGCGGTCATGTTGACCTTCTTCATATTGCTCCAGAGCCATCTGAAGGTCGTGTGCGGCATAGTACTTGACCTGGCGCAACATGAACAGGTAGAGCCCTTCGAGGCCTTCTATCTTGATGAAGCCCTGAGGACCTTTGTACTTCTCCGCGTATAGCTGATAAAGACGGTACACTTCATCGGCGGGGAGGTACGGCAGGTCGCTCTCGCTCAGTTCCTCTCGGTCCTGTCCACTCGAGCGATGTAGTGAGGTGTTGGAAGTCCTCCTTTGTCACAGTAGACGCTGAGTAGTTGGCTTATTGGGGAGAGAATCTTTATTCGCTCTTGGCTTGTGTCTTAGTCATCCCCAGCCTAACATCAGGTCCTAGTTTGGTCAGCATCCAGAGGTAGGTCATCCTCTTCTGCTGGTCCCAATGAGAGATCCCTCTGAGCTCGAACTCGTTCGGCTTCTTCACTCTGTCCGGAGACCTCCAAATATTCTCACGAACTTCTTCGAGGAAGGGAATTTCAATTTGAATGTTTTCCCATTGCGTGTCGATCCGGACGGTCCCTGGCGTTAGCCTTGGAGAGGGAACTGCCTGTTGAGCTATTAACTCTGGTAGTCTTGGGATAACTCGCTCGTAGTCTTCACCTTCCTGAAGCTCGCCGTCTTCTATGATTACGAGATCTATGGACGCTTGTTTTAGAAAGCCCCAAAAGTCGTGAAGCCGTTGTCTTTGATGCTCCTCGGGCATGGAATGGGTCATCCACTGGCCTTCGAAAATGTACTTGTCTAGGGCCTCGTGTGGATTGACGCCATGTCCAGAAGGTCCCGGTTGGTCTGGAGCGGCTGAGGGAGTGACTTGGGTAGCTGCTAGAGCTACAAGCATCGCAGCACTTGCTTCTTCTTCCGGAAGCAAGGGGCTTGAGTAGATCGGTGGGGTGGACGGAGGCGTCCTGAGGTGAAAGGTTGGTGGGTCGATGTGGGGGATGCGGTGCGTGGTGTGGGCGGTTTGGGTGGTTTGTGTTTGGTGGGTGGTTTGTGTTTGGGTATGGTGGGTTTGTGTTTGGGCTTCACCAGCTCCAGCGCTTGTCTGCGAGGCGCCCGAGCCTTGTCCTTGGCCACTTGTAGATGTCCTCAGCCTCGTCTCCCCCTCATGAGGGTCCTGATCGTCAGGATCGTCATGTCTGCGCCGTGAGTGGGAGCTTTGGCCGCGGCAGGTGTTGGTCGGTGGCTCAGGATGATCCACCAATCGCTGATAGAGGGATTCTTCTTGAGGCGATCGAATGGACAGGCCTATCAAACAGGCGAGGAGTATGTCGTGGAGCTCGGTGATTGGGATTGTGTATGGATTGATGAGGATGGAGGAAGTGGCTAGAGGGTCGGTGGGTGTGGGTTGTGGAGGTGTGGGGTTGGTTCGTGACGACGGGCCTTCAGAGGCAGGTGCTTTTCCGGTATCTCTTCGGGATGCCTCGAGTGCTTGGAGTACTCTCTCTGTGATCTTTTCTTTTGTACAGCGGCAGAGAGAGCGGTCTGGAACTGTTCGGTCGTCACGAAGGGTGCGGACGCCTCCTTAGATGGACCAGGACGACTGATGTCGCCTGTTATCAACCCGTGAGTAGACACCGACTCTGTGGGTTGGCTCACAGTCACTTGATGTTGTGACTGTATGAGACTTCCACCCAATCCTCGAGTCGAATCCTGAGGATTCGTCTCTATGGGTGTTGTTGCAGGCTCGGGTTACGCCTGCGAACCAGATACTACAGGAGTAGGTTGCGGCTCAAGATTGAGCGATGAAGTGCCAGCAACACTTGTCGTTGTGGGCAGCAGAGTATCTGGTGCGACGGTGACGGCCGGAAAGAGAGACTCCAGTTGAATGCTCAGTCTTCTGGGAGTCCTCCTGATCAGACTGATTTCCTCATCAGACTCTGTGTCAGACGGGATGGCCGTGTGAGGAGTGAGGTCACGATAGATGTCCTCCAGTGCCTGATCCGTCACCGGTGGAAGAGAGCTTTGCCCCATTTCCGTTTAGGGCTGTGCCTCTTGTTGAAGAACTTCCTCAAAAGTTTCTTCGAGCACGCCTACATGTACGGGCTCTTCCACTTGTAATTCAAGGTCAGGAGCCTCGAGTTCCATCTCCGTAGCCACGACGTCTATCAGCGTATCATCGACACCGGGCATTGGTTCTTCGACCAATGGTGGCTCCTGAGCTAGCTCCTGAGCGACATCATCAATTATCGCGTCCTCAGGGCTTAGCTATTATTGCTGTTGGTGAGGGCTAGCTCCAAGCACTGTCGGGGGCCCTCGAATCATTTCCTCGGTGAGATTTCTGTCCCGACAGTATAGCTTGTAGACGTCTTCGTTGGGGTCCGCGAGACGAAGGAGCTCGAATGGGATCGGCATCGACGGTTGGTCCAGGTCCGTGAGCCGTGGGTTGTGGAAGAACTTGAGCCTTGGTGGTTGGTAATTTCCGCCAGGAGGCAGAGTAGGGATGGTCTGGTGCAGCGCCATCATCACCCTGATGATAATGCTGAACCACCGAGCATAAGGCACGTTCTTCGATCGCCGGATTTCCTTTTGCCGAATTTGGTCCGCGAGGTCATTCTAGATCAGCTGAGTGTAGTCGTAATTTCTTGCGAAGGCAGTGCCATGGAAGATCCTCAAAATGTTGCTGTTGCCCTTATCAAATCCTGCGTGCTTGGGCGACAGGCACTTATTCACTATTCCGAATAGTGTCTTCCACGGATGTGGGATTCCGCTGCTCTGGACCTGGGCTAATCTTGTGAGCGGCGGTTGGTATCCCATGTGCAAAAAGTCTTGAATCATCTCGGCCTCGGATGGGAGCGGGTCGTAGTTAGTGCTATGGGGCAAGTCCAGTAACATGCCGAACTGGTTCTTGTCCATATTGATGTGCCGCGTCCTGATCCTTGTTGAGAACCGGAAAGCTCCATTGTCCACTTCTCCTTGTATGCAGCCCCAGAACTGCTGGAGATATACCATCGGCACTGATGCGGTGGCCGTTAAGGCATGCCAGATGGGGTGACCTCTCAGGATAGGTACAATAATCTCGTCCGGGCATCGAAAAGTGCTCAGATCGAGCTGAAAGTTTGTATCCTGAACCTTCAGATACAGGTTGTGGTCGTATATGTGATTGTATCTTGGATAGCGATCCATCTGAAAAAATAAGATATATAAAAGTTTCTTAGTTCAATTTTATTTTCAGTCGAAGTATGAATAAATGTCATCAAACTATAGTAATATAGCAAATAATAGCATGTTTGATGAATTTTGAATTGCAATCAAATGAAATGTATAGTGTATGTTCAATTTCAAAAATCGTGATGGCATTATTGTAATTTCGAATAAAATATTTGTCGTGTGAAAAATCGTTCGAAATTTCGCTAAGTGTTAAATCATGAAAAAGGACACTGTTCATGCCAAGAAAATTTCGCTCGATAAAATTGATTTTGAAAATGATTTCCTATGCATTGATTTCAATTGTAATGACTCAGTTCGATTTTTCGATCGAGAAATTTTATTTGCGATTTTCGCTACAGAGTAAAAGACTTAGAGAAAAATTTTCTAAGTGTTGAAGTTGAAATCTAGACTGTAGTCGATCAATTTTACGATCGAGAAAAATTCCGTGTAAATTTACGATCGAGAAATTATTTCTCAGGTAAATTTACTATCGAGAAATTTTCCTCAATTGAATAAAATTTTTCGATTTGAAATTTGTCGAGCGAAATGTGATTTTCGATCCTAAGTAAAAATTGTCGCTTCAATATTTTTCGATCGAGAAATTTGTCAACGAAAGACTAAGTCACTCCGTCGAGAAATTTTATGATCGAAAAATTAAGTGTTGAAAAATTAATTTTTCACTGTTAAAATTTTTGCGACCAAATTGAAATTAAATCGAAAATTCTATTTTGCGATAGTAAGTTTTGCGCTCGATAAAATTTGCATCTTAAATTGTCTAGTCAGTGCCTAAGTTTTTCGCTCGCTGAAAATTATAATTGGATTTCTCGATGGTAAGTGTAACGGTTAAAATCTTTTATCGTGATGACAAAGTCAAAATTTTGCGATCGAAAACTAAATCGACACAAATAGGTTCTCAATTCAATTAAGTCTATTTGCGATCGACAAAGTTCTTCGACAGCTTCAAAACTTCAAAATACCCAGTTTCATCGAAACTCATTTTATCATCACAGATGGAAATTTTCCAACGATTTACGCTATATGTTTCATCAAAAACCTCGAATCTGTCTAAATAACAGGCATTTGATTCAGAAAACCCAAGAAGCATGCCTAGATTTAGTGAAACAGTATACGTTTAAATGGTTTTTGAAGAACAGTCGAAAAATCTTAACTAAATATGCGAAAAACTACAGAATGGAAATGCAAATCAAGTTATAACATTCGCAATCGTTAACCGAATCGAATTTCTACCTTAATCAGACGATTTGAAGTGAAAAATTGAAAGATTTTTTAAGGATTGTGTATCGTCTGAGAAAGTTTTGCGAGAGAGAATTTTTTTTCTTTCGATTAGGTTTTGCGTGAGAAAAAGTTTTCGACTGACAAAAGTTAACTTTTATTTTTTATTTTTTTTGGAAACGGTAACTAAAATAAATGGAAAACAGGAGTACAGAGCAGCGTGCATGCTATCGCTCATGCCGTACCAAACGGTAGTGTAAAACCGACCAGACAGCACCAAACACTAGGAAACCCAAACAACCTACAAGGTCCCAAACAAGACCTAAGCCAGAAGACAAGTACAGCAATCGAGGAAAGGGCTACGTAGGAGTCAAAAACCACAAAAATCAACTGGTTCCTGGTACCAGATGTAGTACCAGCAGGGCGACCCAGCTAAGTGCCAACAAGTGCAAGATGCACAGACGGAAGCCAATATCACCGTGGAAAAGCTTCAGGCGGGGAAAGTAAGACATGCATGAAGCACCCGCAAGGCTGGTCGTAAAGCGACAACCTAAAGCCAACTCCTGAAATCCATGCAGCCGGTCAAAAGGGGATGGCGATAGGACGGCAGTACAGGGAGGGCACCCCTCTTCCAAGCATGGGATCGCACGGCACGGAAAGCAGGGAGCGTCGAGGTCCAAAGGACAGCCTACAACAAAGAACAAAAACAGAACACAAGAGGGCCGGCCGGGGGGAGGGAGAATGAGAACAAAAACAAAAAAAGAAAGGGAGATGGGAAAGGGGAGACTCAGTCTCCGTCAGACATCAGGACGAGGGGGCGTCATCATCCATCAAACGCGGAAGGGCAGCTCCCTCCAAGCCAAACCAAAAGGAGTCAGGACATAGTCATGGAGAGCGGGAGACACCCACGCATGCAAGGTTCGGACCAGTCCCAAAACCTGTGGAGGAAAGCAGCCAAGAAAACATTAGACCCAAGGGGAGGATGAAGATGCTACCAGGCGATGTGCCACATCCGCCGAAGGGCGCTAACTTGTAGCGAATAGTTAGTGGGGAGAGTGGATAGACGAAGGCAAAGAAGGGACTCGACATCCATGATGAGCTGAGTGGGCTGGCGTTGTCTCCCTTCATGCCATCTCTTATTACGTTCCATCCACAAGTGATAAACCAGGGAAGCTAAGGCGTGTCGAGGGCCCAGCTTTGCAAGATGCTTGCCCCGCCACCACCTAGCCGCCCAACGGATTCCTTCGGGCCAATCTCTAATCGGCCAGCCAAAGTGCAGTTTTCCACGGAGTAATCGAAGGCATTGTCTGGAGTAGGGTCATTCGAAGAAAAGATGTCTTGTAGTCTCCACCGCATGTGTGTCGCAAAGTAAGCAAGTGGAGCTTTCAGCCTTCGCCGCAACCCAAGACTTGTCCTTCGTCGCCAGTCTGTCCCGAATAGCGAGCCAAAGCATAATTTCATGTCTGGGGATGGCCAGCGGGCCCCCAAAGAGTGTATACCAGGGGACCTTGGGGCGCCGCGCCCGGATGCTCTCCCTGGCGGAGGAGGTAGAGAACTTCCCATTGGGAGACGCAATCCAACTAATCGTATCCTCCTCATTCGGCCAAATCTAGGGAAGCAAAGGCGCTATCTCCAGATATTCCACCGACGATTGAGCGGGCCAGCACCACCCATCCTCGTTAATCACTTCACTAAGCCTCGAGTCGATAGGGAGACCCATAACCATCGGGCCCCGGGGAAAGCGGGCAATCATGGGTCCCATGGGCAGCCACGGATCAGTCCACATACGTATGGTATTCCCATTCCCAATGGTGAAAGTAATGAATGGTCTGATAAGGTCACGGAGCTTTAGGAGCTTGTTCCAACTCCACGATGTCCTTGTGGTAGGCCTGGTGGTCCAGAGCGTGGTGTTGTGTAAGCGAGTCTGCCGAATCCAAGTGGCCCAGATCGAGGAGTCATCCCCGCTCAGTAGAGCCCAAAGGAGCCGAAGAAGTAATGCCTTATTATCAGTTTCGATCGAGCGTAGTCCCAGGCCGCCTTCCTCCTTTGGGAGGCAAATATCGTCCCAAGCGACTTTAGCAGAGGTGCCTCTCCATAAGAACTTCCGAAGCCGTGTCTCAATGCTCCTAAGAATACCTTTGGGAAGAAGGAACACTCCCGCCCAATACGTGTGAAAGCTCAGGAGCACAGATTTGATGAGTTGGACCCGACCCGCACAGGAAAGGGACAGATTGGTCCATGAGCCCAGCCGACGATCAATATTTTTTAGAAGCGGAGCACAATCAGCAATAGTGAGCCGCGACGCAATGAGGGGGACCCCAAGATATCGTACAGGTAGGGACCCATGCAGGATGCCCATAACGGTCTGAATTGCACCCTTCAGTCGCTCAGCTTTTTTAGAGATGAACATCTCGCTCTTCTGGTTATTGGCCCTCAACCCAGAGAGCGTAGCGAACAGTTCCAGGCCTCTCTTGAAAACCAAGGTCGACTCCACATCCGCATGACAGAAGAGGAGGAGGTCGTCCGCAAATGTGAGCATAAAGAGGGAAGAAGTGCCGCATTTCTAGTGATATTGAAAGCTGGGATTACGTCGGATCCCATCAGCGATGATGCAATATAAGACCTCCATTACGAGCGTAAAAATATAAGGCGAGATAGGATCGCCTTGCCGCAGACCACGTCGCCCATGAAGAAACCCTCCGGTCTCCCATTGATATTGATGGAGAAACAAGGCGTCGTTAAGCAAGCCCGAACCCAGCCCACGAAGGTCCGGTGGAATTTAAGCGCTTCGAGTGTGGCGAGAACGAAGTCCCATTCCACTCTATCGTAGGCCTTAGCAATATCAACTTTGAAAGCCACCCGTGCGGGAAGACCAATGTTATTGTACCCTTGGCAGACTTCCTGGGCTATGAGAATGTTGTCCGAGATCCGCCGGCCAGGAATAAAGGCCGTCTGCGATGGGTGGACGAGATGGCTGAGGCAGCCCTTTAAGCGATTCGCAATGACCTTCGAAATGATTTTGTAAAGTACATTACAGCATGAGATTGGTCTAAAGTCCTTGGCCATCCTAGGGTTATCGCTTTTAGGTATGAACGTGATCAGCGTAGCGTTGAGTTCCTTCAAGAGATAAGCCGTACGAAAGAATTCCTTGATTGCGTGAGTAATGTCGGGTCCTACTGTGTTCCAAGCATGCTTATAGAATGCAGCCGTAAATCCATCAGGTCCAGGTGACTTATTATCCCCCATGGAAAAGAGCGCGCTCTTGATCTCGTCGTCCGTGATAGGCTGAATCATTGCATCGGCTTCGTCCGTTCCGAGTTTCCTCTCCAAGTACGGCGCAATCATAGCCGGGTCAATAGAAGCCGTGCGTGAGGATTGTCCAAGTAGCTCCGTATAGAAGCGAATAAGCTCCGCTCTAACACGGTCATCGCCCTCGAAGGTTTCCCCATCCTCATTTTCAAGAAAGAAAATCCGGTTGATTACCCGACGCGTGGCCACTTTCTTTAAAAAAAGGAGGTACATTGGTCGCCGTCCTTAAGCCACTCCACTTTAGCTCGTTGGGTAAGTGCCATGTGCTCCATCTCAACCGCTTTGCCGTAGACAAAGCGGCACCGTTTCTCAAGAATGAGGAGGTTGGCCTCAAAAGGGTAATGGACGGCAAGTTCTTGGACGGTATCCAGGAATCGTTTCGCCTCGAGAGTGTTGCGGTTGAGATCCCCCTTCTCTCGTCGTAGCTTTTGCATAGCAGATTTTATCCTTTTCAGGTGCTTTACCACAGCAAACATGGGGTAGCCGTCCTCTCGTCGTAGCCAAGAATCTTCCACCAAGGGTACAAAGCGAGGGTCGTTCACTAAGAAATTATCAAATTTGAAGACAGGGCCTTTGGCTCGTGTCGGACTAGTAGACTCCAGGATCAGCGGGGAGTGGTCCGAGGTCGATGGGAGGCCGCATCGATAGGTCAAGTCACCGAACCGGGCAAACCATGAAGGATTACCCACCATTCTGTCAAGTCGTCTCCAAACGCCCGAGGTGCCACTTTGTTGGTTGTACCAAGTGAAGAGGGGTCCCACACGGGGAAGTCCGATAAGGTCCGAACTAGTAAGGCACTCAGCCAAGTCGGGCAGCCACCACTCCACGCGCTTCCGTTTCGTCCAGGATTGCATTGAAGTCGCCCATCACGACCCACGGAGTATTTTCGCGCCGTCGTGAAGTTCTAACAAGGTCAGCCCATAGATCCCGCCGATCCGACCGAAGGTTAAGCCCGTAAATGAAGGAGATAAAGAACTCCAACCTTTCCCCCAAAACTTGCACTTTGCAATGAACAGCCTGAGGCTTCAACAATGACAGTGACGTAGCCGGGGTCCCAACCAACCCAAATACGAGATGACGGCCCTCCTTCGTAGTCATAGAACCAGCTCCAGGGCCTAATCGATTGGGTAATACTAGCTGCGTTTTGTTCCGAAGCTCTTGTCTCATTGAGTCCAATGATCTTAAGTTCATACCTCGTAATCAGTTCCTTCACCGCCCATCTATGGTCTAACCTGTTTAGACCACGCACGTTCCAAGAGGCGACTGGGATCATTGGACAGCCGCTTGGAGGGCTGCTGTAGGACCCTGAGTATCTATGTTTTCCCACTCCAAATCAGCGAGAGCAGCAAATGGATTCTGGTGGTCAACTATATGGCTGCTGGAGGGGGCCATGCTTGTAGAGCAGCTCGTATTGTTCAGAATGGCCAGCCTTGAGTAAGTATCCGGTATAAGGCCCCTATTATCTCCGCCATCAACGTCATTGGTAGCCGTGGGTGCCTCCACAAGTTTGTCTTTGCCCTTCTCGTTATTATTAGCTCGTCGTCGATCATGTCTTGTGCGGGGTACAATAGTATACTGAGGATTATGCCCCACGGTATGTTGAGGGGCCGTGGCCACGGCTTGTGGCTGCACTTGCGTGGTTGGCCTTTGAGTCTGTCGTGCAGTCCTCGTCGAAGTTTGCGGCCGTGTTTGCTTGATCGGGTGCTTTGGGCAGCTTCCAGATCCATGGGTCCAAGCGCTGCAGGCTGCGCATTGTTTTGGTTTCCACTCGTATTCAGCCCGTATTGGGAGCCCCCGAGTGTCCTCCATCCTCGGTAGGGATTCTGACTTTGAACTGCTCAACGAACGGTTCCTCCAGGGTTTTCTCGATGCATACCCGCGCGTATTCCAGTCGTTCACCAGTAGCCTGTTGGGGTGGGCCCGATTAATCGATGCCGGCCCCCGAACAGCTCAACGTGGCGATAGCGGAAGCGCGTTTTGAACCGAGCGGCGTAGGGTGCCGAATTTTCGATTTTCAACATCTAAATTCGACCTAACGCCCTTCGGCTTCTCCCGAGGGCTCAAGATACTTCCCTGAGCCTCAGGAGACCACGTCTAATTCGAATTTCCTAAATTCGAATTTATTACAAATTTATTCGAATTAATAATTTCGTTCCAAACTAGTTCGAACAAAGCGGCAGCCGACAGTGTTTCGACTATTTGGCGACCGAAACGATTTCCGATCGATCCACGAACCAAATTTCCAGAATGATTCTACACTTCCCGACGATCGCAACGTGGGGTCTTTCGAATCATTCCGATGTCGTTTGGTATTTTTCGCAAAACCAAATCAGTGGTTCGAAATTATCAATTCGACTAAAGCAGCAGTCTGCCGTCTTTCAACAGTTTGATAACCGAAATGATATCCGATCGATACCAAATTTTCCAGATTGATTCTACACTTCCCGACGATCGTAACGAGGGGTCTTTCGAATCATTCCGATATCGTTTGGTATTTTTCGTAAAATCAAATCAGTAAGGTTCGAAATATACCGTCGGTGTACGTGAATGCACCTCGGATGGACGTCGCAACACCTCGTCTGGCTCCCGGGGCTTCCGGGCTAGATTGTCACGCCGGTATGTCCTTGATCGAACCTCCGAGACTGCTCCCGAAGGCTAGAGGCAGTTCGGTTCGGGCGTCGGGCTTCGTCGAACGATCCCGTGGCTTGAGTAGTTCAAAACTTAAGCTCACTTTTGTTCTAATTCTCTAGTATTGTTGAATTGAGTTATTGAGAGCAAGTGCCAAGTTTTTCAACTTAGAGCACCCTAGGTTGCATGGTTACTCTTTTCACATTTTATGCATATTACTTATTTATTTCCATGCATGTAGTAAAATCCCACTAAGGATATATTATTAGTTTTTCTTCAACACATGTCATGCTCTCAAAGTGTGACTCATATGCCACCTCAAGCATTGTGGCATGCTAGAAATTGTACACATGTCCAAGACCAAGTCAACATGCAAATATTTCATTTTGGCCATTTAGGTTTCTAAATTCTCAATTTAGTCCCTCAATTTTAAGTAATAAAATAATTAAATCCAATCTAATTATTTTAATCACAATTGAGCCTCATTTAGTTAATTAATTAAGCACTTAAGACAATCTCAAGTCCTAATTATTCCCGTGACCGTCAGCGGAATTTAACTAAATTATCGACACCTCGTGTCAACTATGCCACTACCTCAACGAATCCCATTCGTTAGGTTCCAGAGAAAAGCCCGCCGTTTTCGTTCAAGTTCATTACCATTTTTAAGCGCGACTCTCTAGGTCCATCTCAACTGGCATGGGAGGAATCCGCGAGTCCCGGTATTCGCCTAGCCAATCCCGCGGTACCGGACAGATCCCAGTTGAGAACAAATTTTGATCTAATCGAAATTCGGGCAGACCGACTATAGTGTATACATTTAAATAACTCTTACGCCTTTCACTTGCGTCCCGGTTAGGTGAGAGCCATGTAAATGTCAAACTCACTAACCTAACACTATGTTATAATCGAGACCCAACCGATTATTTAAACTCCGCTCCGTATCTAATACGAGCGAGCTTTCCAAGCTTCGGCCGAAGGCTTTACAATCGTCGTTCTCCAATTACCTCATAGGACGTTAACCTATACGAATATAGGCAGTGAATCCCAATAGCAGTCAAAGCCCGGCAATCACCTCCGTAAAGTCAGTTGCGTTTCGTCGCTGGCCCGTGTCCCATTTCCGAACACTTACGGACCTAGCCAACTAGCGACAAACCGAAATCGCGAAAGTAAATCCGTCAGTGACCCTATCGGTCTGAGGCTGCTATAGTCATTCGTTCAATCATTGACAACATCCTAGTCATGTGATCAAGACGAATACGAGCTGAATGTCCGAATACGCGATCTCTCCGATCACCGATATCTCCATCACGACCCACAACCTCTCAGGTAATCGGTGACACTACCGATACTATGTGGTCGTCAATGAATAAGTCATATTCGGATATCTAGTCACCCACCTAGAATCCTAAGACTTACGGACTTTTATTTAATGCTGAGATAAGGACCGTCCGGTGTCTCCTCCCTCGTCCCCACGAGAATCAGACGTCCAACTCAAACATTTGGGTGTTATTTATTTATCGCACCGCCAGATGCCAAGCAGACTTTAAATTCGATAAATAAATAATAATGCCTTTATTATAATGAAAATAATATTCACTACTTTATTTTAACAGTATCTACAATAAAACTGTCTATCGATCCATACATCATTGTGCGCCCTATACTATTCCTAGTCCTCGTATGGCATTCTGAGGGCACACTCCCTAACAGCCTCCCACTTGCACTCGAATGCCATGTGCTGCACCTAATGCCAGTCACAATGGTATCGTAGGCCCATCTTGTCCAGATGCTGTTCCATAACTGTCTGGGACAAGGGCTTCGTAAGTGGGTCCGCCACGTTTCTGCGGTGGCGATTTTCTGCACGGCGACCATCCCGTTTTCAGCGAACTCACGTAGTACGTGATATTTTCTCTCAATATGTTTGGACTTGCTATGAGATCGTGGTTCCTTTGCCTGCGCGACTGCACCGCTATTATCGCACCAAAGTGTAAGCGGTCTGTCCGCAACTGGTACCACAGTAAGTTCCTCCAAGAACTTTTTCATCCAAACTGCTTCTTTAAATGCCTCTGAGGCTGCTATGTATTCTGCCTCACACGTGGAATCGGCAGTCGTGCTTTGCTTGGAGCTTCTCCAAGACACTGCCCCACTATTGAGCATGAATACAAAACCTGAAGTAGATTTTCGGTCATCCACGTCCGACTGGAAGTCCGAATCGGTATAACCTTCTACTTCTAGTCCCGCTCCTCCATAGACAAGCGTTAAGTCTTTAGTCCGTCTAAGGTACTTAAAGATATTCTTAACGGCTGTCCAGTGTCCTTCACCTGGGTTTGCCTGAAACCGACTAACCACGCTCACAGCGTAGGCAATGTCCGATCGTGTGCACAACATCGCGTACATCAGACTACCCACTGCAGACGCATAGGGTATCCCATTCATCCTTCGTCGGTCTTCCTCACTTTGAGGTGACATTGATTTCGACAAATGGATCCCATGTCGCATAGGTAAGAACCCTCTCTTAGAGTCATCCATTCTGAATTTTTTCAGGATTTTCTCTAAGTAAAGGGCCTGCGATAAGCCGATCGTTCTGTTCGCTCGATCCCTGAACAAGCGAATACCAAGTATATAAGTCGCTTCTCCCAGATCTTTCATGGAGAATTCGGTTGAAAGCCATGCTTTCACCGACGAGAGCATCCCGATGTCGTTTCCTATCAAAGGATATCATCCACGTACAATACAAGGAACGACACCATACTCCCACTACTCTTTCTGTAGACACATGGCTCGTCTACGTTTTTCTCGAATCCGAAGTTCCGAACTGCTTCATCGAAACGTAGGCTCCAACTACGAGAGGCCTGTTTCAGTCCGTAAATGGACCGATTCAGTTTGCACATTTTGTGAGCATCTGCATGCGACTCAAAACCTTTTGGCTGCTCCATATAAATCTCCTCCTTGAGGAATCCATTAAGGAACGCCGTTTTGACGTCCATCTGCCAAATCTCATAATCATAGTGCGCAGCTATTGCAAGCATTATGCGGATAGACTTTATCATGGCTATAGGCGAGAAAGTCTCCTCATAGTCGACTCCCTCCTTTTGGTTATAACCCTTGGCAACCAACCTGGCCTTGTATGTCTCAACTTGTCCGTCAGATCCAATCTTTCTCTTGTATATCCATTTACAACCAATTGGTCTAAAACCGCTCGGTAGGTCTACAAGAGTCCAGACTTTGTTTGAGTACATTGAGTCTATCTCAGCCCGCATAGCTTCAATCCATCTCGTTGAGTCAACATCGGATATAGCATGATCGAAAGTAGCGGGATCTTCTCTTAGAAGTCCCCTAGTCGCAACATAATCGTGTTCAACGTGTGACATGCCATACCGCTCTGGTTGGCGTGGCACCCTTTCAGATCGTCGCAAGACTGCTTCACTCGGACCATCCAATTCCAAATCCTGTGAGGGCGTTTCGGTCGACTGCTCCTCGAGAGTGACCTCTTGGCCTACGCCACAATCTCGAATGAACTCTTCCTCGAGAAAATGTGCGTGTAGGCCCACAACGATCCTTTGATCATCGTGAAAGTAGAATAGGTACCCCATAGAGTTTTCAGGATAACCTATGAAACGACCTTTCAGAGACCTAGACTCCAATTTGTCTGCCTTCAACTTTTTCACATAGGCCGGGCAACCCCAAATCCTAATATGTGATAAGCTGGGTAAACGGCCAGTCCATATCTCATACGGAATGCCGTTAACAGACTTCGACGGACACCGGTTTATGGTATAAGCCGCTGTCAAAAGCGCGTATCCCCACAATGACATCGGCAAATCTGTATAGCTTAACATAGAACGAACCATATCTAATAAAGTTCGGTTTCTACGTTCGGCCACGCCATTCAACTTGTGGCGTACCGGGCGGAGTCATCTGTGATAATATACCATTCTCCTTCAAGAACTGGTCAAACTCGATACTCATGTACTCGCCTCCTCGATCCGATCGAATGGCTTTAATGAGTTTCGACCTTTGTTTTTCCACCAAAGCCTTATACTCCTTGAACCTTTCAAGTGCATCAGCTTTATACCTCATCAGATACACGAGTCCGTAACGACTGTGATCATCCGTGAAGGTAATAAAATAGTGGAAGTCACCCCGAGCCTTCACATTGAATGGCCGCAAACGTCCGTGTGAATCAAACCGAGAATTTTCGTGGCTCTATTAAATGTCCCGGTGAAGGGTGATCGGGTCATTTTACCTTGGAGGCACGACTCACAAGTCGGATAGGGATCTGATCCCAACGGTTTCAAAATCCCGTTTTCTCTAACTCATGGATCTTGCGTTCTCCAGTATGCCCTAATCGAAGATGCCACAGGTACCTCGCATTTATTCCTGACTTTCGTTTGTTTGTGACAGTATTCACAGATACGTCGTTCTGGGTGTTTAAATAGTACAAACCATTAAACAGTGTCGCGTTGCCAACATTTTTGTTCGATACATAATGTGGCATGTATTTTTATTAAAGTTAAATACATAACCATTCCTGCTCAAAATAGGAATGGAGACGATGTTCTTAAAACCCCTCGGGAGTACAAGACAATCGTACAAACGCAACACATGCCCAGATAACAAAACAAGAGATCTTGATCCGACGTGGCTTGCCGAGAGACTATCCCCGCTTCCCACTCTAACCTCGATCTCTCGCTCCCCAAGCGCTCTACTTGGTCCCAGACCTGCGTGGACACACAAATGTGAGTACTAGCTCCCGAATCCAATATCCAGGAAGTAGAGTATACAGATGATGAACAAACTGTTTCTAAAACATTAAGTTCCTTACCTGACGCAGCCTGCTCACCCTTGAGCTTCGGACAGTCTCGCTTCCAGTGGCCCAGCCCACCGCAATGCAGACACCTATCCGTCGGCTTTACACCGGTCTGCTTCGATTTCCCAGAAGATTTGATCTTCTTAGAAACCTTCCCTGTTGGCTTGAGCTTGTTGCCCTTCTTCTTTTTGCCTTTCTGGGGCTTCGAAGAGGGGGCGACAAGTGCAGTCTGCTTTGCCCTCTTCATCTGACCTTGCGCCGTTGCTAACTGATTCATCAGATCAGGAAGCGTCAGCGTCATGCCGTTCAGATGATAGTTCACTATGAACGCATTGAAGGACGGAGGCAGAGACTGCAAGATGAGATCGTTTTGTAATTCCCGATCAAATCGGAAATTGAGAGTCTCCAATCTCTCGATCATGGTGATCATGTTCATAACATGTTCGCCAACGTTCTCACCCTCAGACATCCTCGATAGGAAGAGCTGCGACGAAGCCGCATAGCGAGCTGTCCTTGACGTCTCACCGTAAAGCTCTTTCAGATGCTGAACCATCGCTCGAGCATCAGCCATACCTTCATGGCTACGCTGCAGCGTGTTACTCATCGATCCGAGGACATGAGCCTTTACGAGCTGCTCGTCGCGCAGTCGCTTGTCATAAGCGACACGAGCCTGCTCGGTTGCCCGCGCCCCTGGGGCCTGCGGCAACTCGGAGTCAAGGATATACGCTAGGTTCTCAATCTGAAGGAAAATCCTCAGGTTGCGAAGCCAGTCTGAATAGTTTGACCCAGTCAACCTATTCTCCTTGAGCAGTATGTTTAAAGCGGTAGACATAACTTACACTGAGAGAAAATGCTGCAGAAAATAAAAGGCCTATTAAGTTGATTGTATAGATCATCAAACGCGAACAAGGACTTCTATTCCGTTTGACTCCCACTATCTTTTCATAAACTCCATTTTCTCCCATTGGATGTTTTGGAAGTTTCGTTGATAACTTCGATAGTGGAGTTGATGTCCCCGTGGGAGGATGCAAACCTCAACCTCTGTCGTTTTATTGGTTTGTAGCGGCCCACGAAGTCGTGCTCCGCACGAATCCGACCTCGTCGAATGTCTCAACTATGTTGTCTCAGTCAGGGACCCCCGCCGGTAAATCCGGAACAAGGCGGTATGACTGTCTAAGTGCGACCTATCAACTTTGCTCAAAACCGCACACTTGAACCGTACGTTTTACCGCACAGTGTGGTCTTGGCGAGCGGCGCTAACGCACACGAGCAAATCGAAACGAAAACAAATGCAAGGCGCCGGCATACCCGGAACAAACCTTGCATTTAGGTTTCGTAACAACTTAACCCGAGCTTGATAGAAGACAGGGCATCCAATCCCTTTACTCACTTAGTATTTTATGGGAGTTTGTATTCTCATAGCAAATAAAAATTAAGCACGAGCACATAAATGCGTTAATTAAATTCCTAACCCTAGGAAAGCAATTTAAATGGACAAATGCGCGGGCTATTTCTAAACTGGTCCTATTACATGGGTCGTAAAACGACCGGGTCTTTGATCTCCAAACATCGACTCGTCGTTACGCGGGTCGTCGAACCCTTCAATCTCGCCTTGCGTCGAACGGCCGCCATTTTTCTAACTTATCTAATAAAGCGGAAAAATACAACACGGGGGGAATTATTTCCCGAACAACCCGTAATCCATGTACATACCGGGGGGCAGCAAACGGCCCTTAAACAAATAACCCGGTTACAACCTAAGCCCCCGTAAATGTCCCACATAAACATGCAACACAGAATTTTGACGCCGGGTGCCCGACCGACGTCACGAGCGACGATAGTCTCCAAACTACGTCGACCGTTCGTTCGCCACATCGGCTTTCGACGCCTTCGGTCGAACCATGCATGAGCCATAGCTCTGATACCACTGTTGGGGTGGGCCCGATTAATCGACGCCAGCCCCCGAACAGCTCAACGTGGCGATAGCGGAAGCGCGTTTTGAACCGAGCGGCGTAGGGTGCCGAATTTTCGATTTTCAACATCTAAATTCGACCTAACGCCCTTCGGCTTCTCCCGAGGGCTCAAGATACTTCCCTGAGCCTCAGGAGACCACGTCTAATTCGAATTTCCTAAATTCGAATTTATTACAAATTTATTCGAATTAATAATTTCGTTCCAAACTAGTTCGAACAAAGCGGCAGCCGACAGTGTTTCGACTATTTGGCGACCGAAAAGATTTCCGATCGATACCAAATTTTCCAGAATGATTCTACACTTCCCGACGATCGCAACGTGGGGTCTTTCGAATCATTCCGATGTCGTTTGGTATTTTTCGCAAAACCAAATCAGTGGTTCGAAATTATCAATTCGACTAAAGCGGCAGTCTGCCGTCTTTCAACAGTTTGATAACCAAAATGATATCCGATCGATACCAAATTTTCCAGATTGATTCTACACTTCCCGACGATCGTAACGAGGGGTCTTTCGAATCATTCCGATATCGTTTGGTATTTTTCGTAAAATCAAATCAGTAAGGTTCGAAATATACCGTCGGTGTACGTGAATGCACCTCGGATGGACGTCGCAACACCTCGTCTGGCTCCCGGGGCTTCCGGGCTAGATTGTCACGCCGGTATGTCCTTGATCGAACCTCCGAGACTGCTCCCGAAGGCTAGAGGCAGTTCGGTTCGGGCGTCGGGCTTCGTCGAACGATCCCGTGGCTTGAGTAGTTCAAAACTTAAGCTCACTTTTGTTCTAATTCTCTAGTATTGTTGAATTGAGTTATTGAGAGCAAGTACCAAGTTTTTCAACTTAGAGCACCCTAGGTTGCATGGTTACTCTTTTCACATTTTATGCATATTACTTATTTATTTCCATGCATGTAGTAAAATCCCACTAAGGATATATTATTAGTTTTCTTCAACACATGTCATGCTCTCAAAGTGTGACTCATATGCCACCTCAAGCATTGTGGCATGCTAGAAATTGTACACATGTCCAAGACCAAGTCAACATGCAAATATTTCATTTTGGCCATTTAGGTTTCTAAATTCTCAATTTAGTCCCTCAATTTTAAGTAATAAAATAATTAAATCCAATCTAATTATTTTAATCACAATTGAGCCTCATTTAGTTAATTAATTAAGCACTTAAGACAATCTCAAGTCCTAATTATTCCCGTGACCGTCAGCGGAATTTAACTAAATTATCGACACCTCGTGTCAACTATGCCACTACCTCAACGAATCCCATTCGTTAGGTTCCAGAGAAAAGCCCGCCGTTTTCGTTCAAGTTCATTACCATTTTTAAGCGCGACTCTCTAGGTCCGTCTCAACTGGCACGGGAGGAATCCGCGAGTCCCGGTATTCGCCTAGCCAATCCCGCGGTACCGGACAGATCCCAGTTGAGAACGAATTTTGATCTAATCGAAATTCGGGCGAACCGACTATAGTGTATACATTTAAATAACTCTTACGCCTTTCACTTGCGTCCCGGTTAGGTGAGAGCCATGTAAATGTCAAACTCACTAACCTAACACTATGTTATAATCGAGACCCAACCGATTATTTAAACTCCGCTCCGTATCTAATACGAGCGAGCTTTCCAAGCTTCGGCCGAAGGCTTTACAATCGTCGTTCTCCAATTACCTCATAGGACGTTAACCTATACGAATATAGGCAGTGAATCCCAATAGCAGTCAAAGCCCGGGCAATCACCTCCGTAAAGTCAGTTGCGTTTCGTCGCTGGCCCGTGTCCCATTTCCGAACACTTGCGGACCTAGCCAACTAGCGACAAACCGAAATCGCGAAAGTAAATCCGTCAGTGACCCTATCGGTCTGAGGCTGCTATAGTCATTCGTTCAATCATTGACAACATCCTAGTCATGTGATCAAGACGAATACGAGCTGAATGTCCGAATACGCGATCTCTCCGATCACCGATATCTCCATCACGACCCACAACCTCTCAGGTAATCGGTGACACTACCGATACTATGTGGTCGTCAATGAATAAGTCATATTCGGATATCTAGTCACCCACCTAGAATCCTAAGACTTACGGACTTTTTATTTAATGCTGAGATAAGGACCGTCCGGTGTCTCCTCCCTCGTCCCCACGAGAATCAGACGTCCAACTCAAACATTTGGGTGTTATTTATTTATCGCACCGCCAGATGCCAAGCAGACTTTAAATTCGATAAATAAATAATAATGCCTTTATTATAATGAAAATAATATTCACTACTTTATTTTAACAGTATCTACAATAAAACTGTCTATCGATCCATACATCATTGTGCGCCCTATACTATTCCTAGTCCTCGTATGGCATTCTGAGGGCACACTCCCTAACAGCCTCCCACTTGCACTCGAATGCCATGTGCTGCACCTAATGCCAGTCACAATGGTATCCTAGGCCCATCTTGTCCAGATGCTGTTCCATAACTGTCTGGGACAAGGGCTTCGTAAGTGGGTCCGCCACGTTTTCTGCGGTGGCGATTTTCTGCACGGCGACCATCCCGTTTTCAGCGAACTCACGTAGTACGTGATATTTTCTCTCAATATGTTTGGACTTGCTATGAGATCGTGGTTCCTTTGCCTGCGCGACTGCACCGCTATTATCGCACCAAAGTGTAAGCGGTCTGTCCGCAACTGGTACCACAGTAAGTTCCTCCAAGAACTTTTTCATCCAAACTGCTTCTTTAGCTGCCTCTGAGGCTGCTATGTATTCTGCCTCACACGTGGAATCGGCAGTCGTGCTTTGCTTGGAGCTTCTCCAAGACACTGCCCCACTATTGAGCATGAATACAAAACCTGAAGTAGATTTTCGGTCATCCACGTCCGACTGGAAGTCCGAATCGGTATAACCTTCTACTTCTAGTCCCGCTCCTCCATAGACAAGCGTTAAGTCTTTAGTCCGTCTAAGGTACTTAAAGATATTCTTAACGGCTGTCCAGTGTCCTTCACCTGGGTTTGCCTGAAACCGACTAACCACGCTCACAGCGTAGGCAATGTCCGGTTGTGTGCACAACATCGCGTACATCAGACTACCCACTGCAGACGCATAGGGTATCCCATTCATCCTTCGTCGGTCTTCCTCACTTTGAGGTGACATTGATTTTGACAAATGGATCCCATGTCGCATAGGTAAGAACCCTCTCTTAGAGTCATCCATTCTGAATTTTTTCAGGATTTTCTCTAAGTAAAGGGCCTGCGATAAGCCGATCGTTCTGTTCGCTCGATCCCTGAACAAGCGAATACCAAGTATATAAGTCGCTTCTCCCAGATCTTTCATGGAGAATTCGGTTGAAAGCCATGCTTTCACCGACGAGAGCATCCCGATGTCGTTTCCTATCAAAAGGATATCATCCACGTACAATACAAGGAACGACACCATACTCCCACTACTCTTTCTGTAGACACATGGCTCGTCTACATTTTTCTCGAATCCGAAGTTCCGAACTGCTTCATCGAAACGTAGGCTCCAACTACGAGAGGCCTGTTTCAGTCCGTAAATGGACCGATTCAGTTTGCACACTTTGTGAGCATCTGCATGCGACTCAAAACCTTTTGGCTGCTCCATATAAATCTCCTCCTTGAGGAATCCATTAAGGAACGCCGTTTTGACGTCCATCTGCCAAATCTCATAATCATAGTGCGCAGCTATTGCAAGCATTATGCGGATAGACTTTATCATGGCTATAGGCGAGAAAGTCTCCTCATAGTCGACTCCCTCCTTTTGGTTATAACCCTTGGCAACCAACCTGGCCTTGTATGTCTCAACTTGTCCGTCAGATCCAATCTTTCTCTTGTATATCCATTTACAACCAATTGGTCTAAAACCGCTCGGTAGGTCTACAAGAGTCCAGACTTTGTTTGAGTACATTGAGTCTATCTCAGACCGCATAGCTTCAATCCATCTCGTTGAGTCAACATCGGATATAGCTTGATCGAAAGTAGCGGGATCTTCTCTTAGAAGTCCCCTAGTCGCAACATAATCGTGTTCAACGTGTGACATGCCATACCGCTCTGGTTGGCGTGGCACCCTTTCAGATCGTCGCAAGACTGCTTCACTCGGACCATCCAATTCCAAATCCTGTGAGGGCATTTCGGTCGACTGCTCCTCGAGAGTGACCTCTTGGCCTACGCCACAATCTCGAATGAACTCTTCCTCGAGAAAATGTGCGTGTAGGCCCACAACGATCCTTTGATCATCGTGAAAGTAGAATAGGTACCCCATAGAGTTTTCAGGATAACCTATGAAACGACCTTTCAGAGACCTAGACTCCAATTTGTCTGCCTTCAACTTTTTCACATAGGCCGGGCAACCCCAAATCCTAATATGTGATAAGCTGGGTAAACGGCCAGTCCATATCTCATACGGAATGCCGTTAACAGACTTCGAGGGACACCGGTTTATGGTATAAGCCGCTGTCAAAAGCGCGTATCCCCACAATGACATCGGCAAATCTGTATAGCTTAACATAGAACGAACCATATCTAATAAAGTTCGGTTTCTACGTTCGGCCACGCCATTCAACTTGTGGCGTACCGGGCGGAGTCATCTGTGATAATATACCATTCTCCTTCAAGAACTGGTCAAACTCGATACTCATGTACTCGCCTCCTCGATCCGATCGAATGGCTTTAATGAGTTTCGACCTTTGTTTTTCCACCAAAGCCTTATACTCCTTGAACCTTTCAAGTGCATCAGCTTTATACCTCATCAGATACACGAGTCCGTAACGACTGTGATCATCCGTGAAGGTAATAAAATAGTGGAAGTCACCCCGAGCCTTCACATTGAATGGCCCGCAAACGTCCGTGTGAATCAAACCGAGAATTTCCGTGGCTCTATTAAATGTCCCGGTGAAGGGTGATCGGGTCATTTTACCTTGGAGGCACGACTCACAAGTCGGATAGGGATCTGATCCCAACGGTTTCAAAATCCCGTTTTTCTCTAACTCATGGATCTTGCGTTCTCCAGTATGCCCTAATCGAAGATGCCACAGGTACCTCGCATTTATTCCTGACTTTCGTTTGTTTGTGACAGTATTCACAGATACGTCGTTCTGGGTGTTTAAATAGTACAAACCATTAAACAGTGTCGCGTTGCCAACATTTTGTTTCGATACATAATGTGGCATGTATTTTTATTAAAGTTAAATACATAACCATTCCTGCTCAAAATAGGAATGGAGACGATGTTCTTAAAACCCCTCGGGAGTACAAGACAATCGTACAAACGCAACACATGCCCAGATAACAAAACAAGAGATCTTGATCCGACGTGGCTTGCCGAGAGACTATCCCCGCTTCCCACTCTAACCTCGATCTCTCGCTCCCCAAGCGCTCTACTTGGTCCCAGACCCTGCGTGGACACACAAATGTGAGTACTAGCTCCCGAATCCAATATCCAGGAAGTAGAGTATACAGATGATGAACAAACTGTTTCTAAAACATTAAGTTCCTTACCTGACGCAGCCTGCTCACCTTGAGCTTCGGACAGTCTCGCTTCCAGTGGCCCAGCCCACCGCAATGCAGACACCTATCCGTCGGCTTTACACCGGTCTGCTTCGATTTCCCAGAAGATTTGATCTTCTTAGAAACCTTCCCTGTTGGCTTGAGCTTGTTGCCCTTCTTCTTTTTGCCTTTCTGGGGCTTCGAAGAGGGGGCGACAAGTGCAGTCTGCTTTGCCCTCTTCATCTGACCTTGCGCCGTTGCTAACTGATTCATCAGATCAGGAAGCGTCAGCGTCATGCCGTTCAGATGATAGTTCACTATGAACGCATTGAAGGACGGAGGCAGAGACTGCAAGATGAGATTGTTTTGTAATTCCCGATCAAATCGGAAATTGAGAGTCTCCAATCTCTCGATCATGGTGATCATGTTCATAACATGTTCGCCAACGTTCTCACCTCAGACATCCTCGATAGGAAGAGCTGCGACGAAGCCGCATAGCGAGCTGTCCTTGACGTCTCACCGTAAAGCTCTTTCAGATGCTGAACCATCGCTCGAGCATCAGCCATACCTTCATGGCTACGCTGCAGCGTGTTACTCATCGATCCGAGGACATGAGCCTTTACGAGCTGCTCGTCGCGCAGTCGCTTGTCATAAGCGACACGAGCCTGCTCGGTTGCCCGCGCCCCTGGGGCCTGCGGCAACTCGGAGTCAAGGATATACGCTAGGTTCTCAATCTGAAGGAAAATCCTCAGGTTGCGAAGCCAGTCTGAATAGTTTGACCCAGTCAACCTATTCTCCTTGAGCAGTATGTTTAAAGCGGTAGACATAACTTACACTGAGAGAAAATGCTGCAGAAAATAAAAGGCCTATTAAGTTGATTGTATAGATCATCAAACGCGAACAAGGACTTCTATTCCGTTTGACTCCCACTATCTTTTCATAAACTCCATTTTCTCCCATTGGATGTTTTGGAAGTTTCGTTGATAACTTCGATAGTGGAGTTGATGTCCCCGTGGGAGGATGCAAACCTCAACCTCTGTCGTTTTATTGGTTTGTAGCGGCCCACGAAGTCGTGCTCCGCACGAATCCGACCTCGTCGAATGTCTCAACTATGTTTGTCTCAGTCAGGGACCCCCGCCGGTAAATCCGGAACAAGGCGGTATGACTGTCTAAGTGCGACCTATCAACTTTGCTCAAAACCGCACACTTGAACCGTACGTTTTACCGCACAGTGTGGTCTTGGCGAGCGGCGCTAACGCACACGAGCAAATCGAAACGAAAACAAATGCAAGGCGCCGGCATACCGGAACAAACCTTGCATTTAGGTTTCGTAACAACTTAACCCGAGCTTGATAGAAGACAGGGCATCCAATCCCTTTACTCACTTAGTATTTTATGGGAGTTTGTATTCTCATAGCAAATAAAAATTAAGCACGAGCACATAAATGCGTTAATTAAATTCCTAACCCTAGGAAAGCAATTTAAATGGACAAATGCGCGGGCTATTTCTAAACTGGTCCTATTACATGGGTCGTAAAACGACCGGGTCTTTGATCTCCAAACATCGACTCGTCGTTACGCGGGTCGTCGAACCCTTCAATCTCGCCTTGCGTCGAACGGCCGCCATTTTTCTAACTTATCTAATAAAGCGGAAAAATACAACACGGGGGGAATTATTTCCCGAACAACCCGTAATCCATGTACATACCGGGGGGCAGCAAACGGCCCTTAAACAAATAACCCGGTTACAACCTAAGCCCCCGTAAATGTCCCACATAAACATGCAACACAGAATTTTGACGCCGGGTGCCCGACCGACGTCACGAGCGACGATAGTCTCCAAACTTCGTCGACCGTTCGTTCGCCACATCGGCTTTCGAGGCCTTCGGTCGAACCATGCATGAGCCATAGCTCTGATACCACTGTTGGGGTGGGCCCGATTAATCGACGCCGGCCCCCGAACAGCTCAACGTGGCGATAGCGGAAGCGCGTTTTGAACCGAGCGGCGTAGGGTGCCGAATTTTCGATTTTCAACATCTAAATTCGACCTAACGCCCTTCGGCTTCTCCCGAGGGCTCAAGATACTTCCCTGAGCCTCAGGAGACCACGTCTAATTCGAATTTCCTAAATTCGAATTTATTACAAATTTATTCGAATTAATAATTTCGTTCCAAACTAGTTCGAACAAAGCGGCAGCCGACAGTGTTTCGACTATTTGGCGACCGAACGATTTCCGATCGAGACCAAATTTTCCAGAATGATTCTACACTTCCCGACGATCGCAACGTGGGGTCTTTCGAATCATTCCGATGTCGTTTGGTATTTTTCGCAAAACCAAATCAGTGGTTCGAAATTATCAATTCGACTAAAGCGGCAGTCTGCCGTCTTTCAACAGTTTGATAACCAAAATGATATCCAATCGATACCAAATTTTCCAGATTGATTCTACACTTCCCGACGATCGTAACGAGGGGTCTTTCGAATCATTCCGATATCGTTTGGTATTTTTCGTAAAATCAAATCAGTAAGGTTCGAAATATACCGTCGGTGTACGTGAATGCACCTCGGATGGACGTCGCAACACCTCGTCTGGCTCCCGGGCTTCCGGGCTAGATTGTCACGCCGGTATGTCCTTGATCGAACCTCCGAGACTGCTCCCGAAGGCTAGAGGCAGTTCGGTTCGGGCGTCGGGCTTCGTCGAACGATCCCGTGGCTTGAGTAGTTCAAAACTTAAGCTCACTTTTGTTCTAATTCTCTAGTATTGTTGAATTGAGTTATTGAGAGCAAGTACCAAGTTTTTCAACTTAGAGCACCCTAGGTTGCATGGTTACTCTTTTCACATTTTATGCATATTACTTATTTATTTCCATGCATGTAGTAAAATCCCACTAAGGATATATTATTAGTTTTTCTTCAACACATGTCATGCTCTCAAAGTGTGACTCATATGCCACCTCAAGCAATGTGGCATGCTAGAAATTGTACACATGTCCAAGACCAAGTCAACATGCAAATATTTCATTTTGGCCATTTAGGTTTCTAAATTCTCAATTTAGTCCCTCAATTTTAAGTAATAAAATAATTAAATCCAATCTAATTATTTTAATCACAATTGAGCCTCATTTAGTTAATTAATTAAGCACTTAAGACAATCTCAAGTCCTAATTATTCCCGTGACCGTCAGCGGAATTTAACTAAATTATCGACACCTCGTGTCAACTATGCCACTACCTCAACGAATCCCATTCGTTAGGTTCCAGAGAAAAGCCCGCCGTTTTCGTTCAAGTTCATTACCATTTTTAGCGCGACTCTCTAGGTCCGTCTCAACTGGCACGGGAGGAATCCGCGAGTCCCGGTATTCGCCTAGCCAATTCCGCGGTACCGGACAGATCCCAGTTGAGAACGAATTTTGATCTAATCGAAATTCGGGCGAACCGACTATAGTGTATACATTTAAATAACTCTTACGCCTTTCACTTGCGTCCCGGTTAGGTGAGAGCCATGTAAATGTCAAACTCACTAACCTAACACTATGTTATAATCGAGACCCAACCGATTATTTAAACTCCGCTCCGTATCTAATACGAGCGAGCTTTCCAAGCTTCGGCCGAAGGCTTTACAATCGTCGTTCTCCAATTACCTCATAGGACGTTAACCTATACGAATATAGGCAGTGAATCCCAATAGCAGTCAAAGCCCGGCAATCACCTCCGTAAAGTCAGTTGCGTTTCGTCGCTGGCCCGTGTCCCATTTCCGAACACTTGCGGACCTAGCCAACTAGCGACAAACCGAAATCGCGAAAGTAAATCCGTCAGTGACCCTATCGGTCTGAGGCTGCTATAGTCATTCGTTCAATCATTGACAACATCCTAGTCATGTGATCAAGACGAATACGAGCCGAATGTCCGAATACGCGATCTCTCCGATCACCGATATCTCCATCACGACCACAACCTCTCAGGTAATCGGTGACACTACCGATACTATGTGGTCGTCAATGAATAAGTCATATTCGGATATCTAGTCACCCACCTAGAATCCTAAGACTTACGGACTTTTTATTTAATGCTGAGATAAGGACCGTCCGGTGTCTCCTCCCTCGTCCCCACGAGAATCAGACGTCCAACTCAAACATTTGGGTGTTATTTATTTATCGCACCGCCAGATGCCAAGCAGACTTTAAATTCGATAAATAAATAATAATGCCTTTATTATAATGAAAATAATATTCACTACTTTATTTTAACAGTATATACAATAAAACTGTCTATCGATCCATACATCATTGTGCGCCCTATACTATTCCTAGTCCTCGTATGGCATTCTGAGGGCACACTCCCTAACATAGCCGTCATCGAGTCAACAAATAAGAGCCTCCCAATAACACTAGCTACTATTCCCAGACCCTCTTGCGTCCACAACTCGCTTGGAACATTGCGCATTTTAACCCATAGCGGGACAGTCGGGTGATTCTTCTTCTCAAAGGACATGCCCATTTTCCAGACCTCGAGAAAGAGTGGCTGCCCATGCATGAGCCATGGTCCACCCTCCAGGACCGCAGCTGATGCCTCCGCCGTTGCAAATCGAAACTTAAAGAAGCCATTGATTGTAGCGCGGACTTCAATCAGGTCAGACCAACTGGATTTAGCGAATCGTTCTACGTGAGGGAAGTAAGGTCTCTTCCCTAAGAAGTAGCCAACGAGGGTGTGGTCCCATCAGGTGGTGCCTTTTCTGGCCACCGCCCAAGGCGGTCAAGCGACAGCTTCTCCATCAATAAGTGTGGGAGCCGTGTAGGATAGGTCGAGCCGTGGCGGAGAAGAACGTCGTGGCTGCGCTTTATTGGCATTGGCACCTTGTAAAACAGCAACAAAGGATGGGCCAGCACGTTCACTAGCCGTTTCTGTCATGGCTGTCGTATGCACCGGCAGGTTGGTAAGACGGGCCAACACGCTCACTGGCCCGGGGTGAGAATGACCATGAGAAGAAACCCTAGGTTGGTGTATAGCGTTCGGGACATAACGAGTGGGCGCCTTGGTGTGTTGAGTCGGCCGTTTTGCAGCAGTGGCTCCAGTCGTAGCACCCGGCGTCAATGTTCCCACCATACACGGCTGTCCATCAACATGGGCATGCTCCTTAAACGGCCCTGATCCCAAGGCCTGTGGTGTTCTGACTCGGCGATCAGGGAAACGACGTGCAAGTAGCTGAGGCGATTGCGGTTCCTCATCCGAAGCATCTTCGACAGTCAGGCCAAATCAGAGGGGGGTGGTTTCATTACCTCGGTTGCCGTAGGTTGGGGGCCATTAGGGTGGATCGCAAGCCCGTTCTCATTGCTGTCCGCACCCAAAGAAACCCTAGGTCCTTTCGTATTCCCCATGGAAGTTGAAGAGACATGAGGAGACGGCGTACTTTCATTAGGTCCATCCTCCTTGTTGATAGTGCGGCGACTAGGTGGAGGTGGAGTACCCTTGCGAATCAGCCCACGGGCCTCGTGGTGCGGGTCACGGATAGGGACGACGGCGGACGTGAAGCGGCGCTTGCGTCTGTGTGGAGTCCATGGAGGCTGCGACGCTTGTCTTACGGCAGGCTGCGAGGCATTAGGAGTTGGCCCGTTGATCTGCTGGGCGGTGAAAACCTGCTTCGGCGGAGGTTGGTGGCTGGTAGCTCCGGCGATGGTGCGGCCCACATGGGCTTCAAAGGACGCAACGTCGAAGAGTTTGTCGAAGTCGACGATATTCCTCCTTAAGGCAGCATAATCCGGTGAGGGGCCAAGGCAATCCAAATCCGATGGTGGTGGATCCATTGGGGGAGATGAAAGGTTGCGGGTTGAAGAAGACCGAGAAACAACGTGAGGTATTCAAATCCCTCCCATCGCCGTCTGCGCCCGGCGATGGAGGGTGGCGTGGGTTGGGTCGGCGGACGGCAAGGCGATGGAGTGGGTGTCGGCAGTTGTTGGCGGTGGGAGGTGGGGGGGGGGGGAAGATGAAGAGACGTGTTTAGGGTTTTGGGAGAGAACTCCTAGAGGGAGAAAACGTAGAGAGAGAAAGTCGGGGTTTTATGTCTACTTAAAGTTAACTTTTATTAACTTGCATTAATTCAATGTTGGGTTTGCGATTGGACGTTTTGCGATTAAATGGATCAGGCCCATTACTATTTGCGTTCGAGAAATTTTTGAAATCGAAAACTGTTCTCAATTCAAAATTTTCAATCGCAAATTATCGCGGCCAATCAAAATTGTTCCCAACACTGTTTACGATCGAGAAACTTATGATCGTGAATTAAGTCTTCTATATAGTTTCTCGATAGTAAGTACTTCTAAAATTTTTCAGATTGACCCCTATTTCAAAATAAAACCTTTTGTAAGTCTCCCCCTTAGTAATTAAAATAAATGCAATTAACTCCCTGTTTTCCGTGTAGTAATGTCTAGCTCCCCTGGCAGAAATTTAAAAATCTGTACCACTCAGAGATAAGCGTTAGTAATGACGGAGTTAATCAACAATTATTTTGACAATTTTATCTTTGAAATATTTGGTCTGCTCATTTCTTTGTAGTGTCGACGTCTTGCTCCTTAATTTTGAAAGATCTGAAATACTCAGAAAAAACGTCAAAAATATTTGGAGCTGATCTACAAGTCCTATACTTGCTCCCCCTCAAATAATGCACACGAATTGATTAATTTTGCAAGCATATGAAATCAAATCAAGTCACGAGCACACAAATTTACCAAGTAAGCATGTGTACATGGTCCCCGAAAACATGTACTTTAAAAATATTGTGTGAGGGTAAAAGCAGTGAAACATTTATCGCATTTAAACAATTCAGTACCAATGCAATCTAAAATTGCATTTAGAATGTGCGATACACTAAAGAAATTCGCATTTATTCAATTCAACGCATATGAAACATAATATTTCATGTCAAAATGTGCGAATTTTATTATTTATTGTTTATTTATTATTATATATACGTATATAATTTTTTTTATGTGGGGTCAGATTATTTTGCTTCGATCAATCGTCACGCCTAAAATTTTACGAGACATTTGAAAGAAGAAAATGCCGTCAAGTCATGTCGTCAAATTAAAGTCCTAAGTCCATAGACTGGTCCATTTCGACAACTCTCACCAGGTTCGCTCTTGCTCTCAATTAGCTATCTTGGGATTTTTATATTTTTATCACTCAAGTCAACACAAGCAATTTTATGTCAATTTACCTGTGATCGAGGCATTTTTAATCATTTCACTTAAGCGAGAGACCGTCTATGTGGAATCAAAGGGTTGTAAGGGTTATAATTTGGCTAGGACTTAGAACGGAAGGAATTTAAAGGAAAGTGAGCTTATCTCTTCATCGTCTTCCAATCCTACGTCCGTCTCCTTTTTTTTTCCCGGCGTCTTTCTTCTTTTCAATCTTTTCTCCCTCCTTTTCTTTTAAGAACCATCCCTTTTTATGGTATGCTCAAGCTGAAGCTCCGCTTCTCCATGAGGCTCTAGGAGATTATCGTAGGCGAAGTCCTTCTTGTTGGTTCTCGGGCCGATACTGAGCTCCTCTTCTCTTAACCCTATTGAGGTTTCAGAGATTATCAATTTGGAGAAGTTCTCGGTTATGGAATTCGTACCCGAGGCTGCACTCCTCTTCTCGTTTCCCGATATTAGACCGGATTATCGTTGGAGAAGTTCACTTCGTGGTGCTCCTCTTCCAGCCGTTCTGACGAGCGTACGAGATATCGTTGGAGAAGTTCACAGCAGGATCCATGCCACTTTCTACAAGGTAGTCGGAAGGCCGGTTCCTTTGGTCTGTTTGTTGCGCGTTGAGCAATGCCTTCTTTTGTCATCATCTTACTTTTTCTTTCGTTATCTCCCCCTCCTTTTCTCGTTTGAACAACCATTCGAAGAGTATAAAGTTTAGTTGAAGGCTGGGAATGGGTTTCAAATGAAGAAAAGGACATCGGAGAAGGCTCAAAGTGGATGACTAAGGGCTAACGTGGGGAAATTAATATAAGGCCGAATGAGGAATATCCTAAACTCCCTTATCATTTTCCTAACGATCTAACGCAAGATGAGTATGAAGCCAAGTATCACTAGTAAAGACAAGCAATTGATGTGTGACTCACTCGAGAAATAGATCCGGAGAGAGAAAAATAGAACAAGGCTTGAATCCTCACATTTATAGTGGCTTTGTGTCTAGTGGAGCAACCTAATGACCTTTAGACACAAGAATGCGACTTAGACTGACAAATTAAGCAATTAAATCAATCGCATGTGCGGGTAAAATTCTAAGTGACTTTAGATCAAAGCATCTTAAAGGATTTCGTCATACCCCAAGATATTGTATATAGAAATATATATATTATTATTATTATATTTATATTTATTTTTATCACGCAAGATAAGAACAAATAAGCATAGAAAACACATAGAATAGAGCATGTGATAGCACAGAAGATCAGGTAATGCACATATTACGGGAGATTCAACATGCCTAATTTTCCGACAAGGAATTGAAATCGTTTCTCATCCAATGCCTTGGTGAAAATGTCGGCTAGTTGAAACTCCGTGTTCACAAAGTACATCTCTATCGTGCCTTTTTCTACGTGATCTTTGATAAAATGATATCTAACGTCTATGTGTTTTGTGCGTGAATGATGAACAGGATTGCCAGTAATGGCGATTGCACTCTGACTATCACTATATATGGGTATATTATTTAGATTGTACACATAGTCGCGAAGCTGTGTCCGCATTCACAGCATCTATGAGCAACAGCTGGCGGCAGCTACGTATTCTGCTTCGGCCGTCGAAGTTGACACACAGTTCTGCTTCTTGGATGACCAGCAAACCAGCTTTTCGCCCAAAAATTGAGCGCCACCGGACGTGCTTTTCCTGTCCATTCGGCAACCTGCATAGTCAGCGTCAGTGTAGCCGATAAGTTTAAAATTCGTACCCTTTGGATACCATAGGCCAAGGGTAGAGGTGCCCTTAAGGTAGCGTAAAATTCTTTTGACCACGAGCATATGGGATTCTTTGGGATCGGCTTGAAAACGGGCACACAAGCACGTGGCAAACATGATGTCCGGCCGGCTCGAAGTAAGGTAGAGAAGAGATCCAATGATACTGCGATACAGTGTGATGTCGAACGACTTGCCAGCGAGATCGGCATCCAACTTGCAGCTTGGTGACATAGGAGTGCTGAGAGGCTTGCTCTGGTCTCGATGAAATTTCTTCAGAATATCCTTGATGTATTTTGTCTGGCTGATGAAAATTCTATCATCGAGCTGCCTGACCTGGAGTCCTAGGAAAAAACTGCATCTCTCCCATGTGACTCATCTCGAATTTGCTCTTCATGAGATCTCCAAACTTCTTGCAGAGCCGAGGATTTGTTGATCCGAAGATGATGTCGTCGATGTATACTTGGACGACCATCAGATCTTTGTCATGCCATTTAATGAAGAGGGTTGTGTCTAACGTTCCTCGTATGAATCCAGACTTCACGAGGAAATCACTCAGGACATCGTACCAAGCACGAGGGGCTTGTTTTAGTCCATAGAGAGCTTTGTCCAAGCGATAGACATGATCGGGATGTTCTTGATCAACGAAACCTTCCGGCTGAGCGACGTAGACTTCTTCTTTTAACACGCCGTTGAGAAAGGCGGTTTTAACATCCATCTGATAGACTTTGAAGTCTTTGTGAGCCGCATAAGCCAGCACGAGGCGGATAGCTTCGATACGGGCAACAGGTGCATAAGTCTCGTCGTAGTCAATGCCTTCCTGTTGATTGTATCCCTTAGCAACTTGCCTTGCTTTGTTCCGGATCACTTACCATCTTCATTCTTCTTATTCTTAAAAACCCATTTAGTTCCGACCACTGTTTTCCCATGTGGACGGGGTACCAAGGTCCACACTTGAAGACGTTCGAATTGATTGATTTCCTCTTGCATTGCAATTGTCCAATCCGGGTCTCGAAGTGCGTCTGCTACTTTGGTAGGCTCGTTTTGGCTCAGGAAGCAACTGAAAAGACTGTGTTGACGACGTGTCCTCACACCAACCGAAGGATCGCCAATTATCTGATCAACCGAGTGACCTCTCGTCCACTTGCGCTCATGAGGCAAGGCTGAAGTCGATGCGTCAGCCATCTGTGGATCTAGATTGCCTATAGTCTCAGATTGATCATTTTTCTGAGGAAGTTCCAATACTGCACTTGGATTGATCGTCTCAGATGATACTTCCTCGATGACCACTATAGGTTCTTCGGTGTTCTGTGGCAATTCTGAATCGGGTGGGGTAGAGGTGTGAGATGAACTTGGTATGTCGGTCTCGTTCGGTTGATAATCAGGCGTGTATGACTGATATACCGGTTCGAAGAGAGAATCCAAGTCGTCTATTGCAAGTCTCGTTGCTTCGTCTGACACTGATCCTGAAGTTGTTGCCATCTTCTGTTGGTTTTGTGCCAACACACCAGTGATTACGGGTTCTGAAATGTTGTCTTCAGAAGCCAACGGGTTAGGCACGGGTCCTGGACTGAATTGACCAGAAGCCATATCTGCCACTTCGTGAAAAGTGACATTATCGCTTTCCTTAATAGTTCGGTTGGACTTGATGTATACTCGGTACACTTTTGATGTTGAAGAATACCCGACAAATGTAGCTTCGAATGCTTTAGGGTCGAACTTTGCACGTTGCTCTCGGTCGTTCGCCACAAAGCACTTGCACCCGAAGACTTTAAGGAAAGAGATGTTGGGCACTCTATTATTCACAATCTCGTATGGAGTCTTGTTGAACCGTTTGTGAACCACCGTCCTGTTTTGAGTAAAACAAGCGGTATTGACTGCTTCAGCCCATAGAAAGTGTGGAAGTTTCGATTGGATCAGCATCGTACGAGCGGCTTCCACTAGTGTTCGATTTTTCCTTTCAACGACCCCATTTTGTTGAGGTGTTTTGGCGGCTGAAAATTGTTGACTTATTCCAAGTTTCTGATAAAACACACTGAGGTGACTGTTCTTGAACTCAGTGCCGTTGTCTGTTCGAACGACTTGAATAGTCTGTTGCAGCAGATTTTGAGTTGTGTTCACAAAATTGATAATCAAGTCACCGGTCTCATCTTTCGTTCGGAGGAACTTAGTCCACGTGTAGCGAGAATAGTCATCCACAATCACTAGGACATACTTTCTTCCATTGATACTTTGAGTCTGCATCGGACCACAGAGATCCATGTGAATTAGTTCCAATGGTCAAGAAGTAGACGCGATTTGCTTGACGTGATGAGATGCTCGCTTCATTTTTCCTAATTGACATGCCGAACAGTGATGCTCCCTTTGTAGTTGTATAGTTGGAAGACCGTGAACCAACCTTTTCGTAGAAAGACGTTGGAGAGCTTTCATATTCAGATGAGACAGTCGTTGATGCCATAAGCTGTTCCTCTGTAAATCAGTCTGAGAAATGAGGCATACAGCTGTCGAGGGCCGCATAGACGTCAGGTTTATCGTGTAAAGATTGGATCTCCGAAGTCCTTGAAGGAGTTCTGTGTCCTGACTATCCAAAATTCTGTACCGGTCAGCATGGAAGACCACCTGGAAGCGTTTGTCACAGAATTGGCCTATGCTGAACAAGTTATGGCGGAGGCCTTCGACGTACGAGACATCATTTGATGGTCTGATTCTTCAGAGTGATATCCCCAAGTCCTAGAATCGGGGCTGAATCGTTGTTCCCAAATCTGACTTTTCCATTTGGTCGGTCTTTGTAGTTGCTCAGCAGCTCTTGATTACCAGTCATGTGTGTGGAGCAACCAGAGTCGAGGTACCACACATGATGGATCTGCAAAAACAATTTAAAGAGCTTTAGGTACACACTTAAACATGGGTCCTCTCGGATTAGTAGAATTAATTTTGGGTTCAGATATGACTCCTAAATCTATTTTTGGAAGAGTCTTAATAACCCATTGCACTTTTGAAAAAGTGGGTTTGTGTAACATCCCGTCCCATACCGGGTGTCACTGTAACATCCGTCCCTACCGGGACCTGTGGGGTTGAGCCCACCACACTCCGACTGATAGTCTGGCCCCACTGTACCACCACTTAACCTTTCAGCGTGCTTCGTCCTCGCTCACACGCAACCTGGGCAAACTTCCCAGGAGGTCACCCATCCCAAGATTGCTTCAAGTCAAGCACGCTTAACTTTGAAGTTCTTTCGGATGGACTCCCGAAAAGGTAGGTCGACCTTGGTGATATGAGTAGTACTATCAATTCTTTTATACGATTCTTAGCCTGACACGCCCATACATTGTCAGTCTCAGGATCCCCTCTCATTCGGGTGTCGGATCGGTTCGTTCATGTACCCCTTCGCCTAGAAGCCTGCCAGGAGCCGCTCCTTGTCCATGCATCTCTTTGGCACCGGCGATCACTCTCCGCCCTCGTCGGCCCCGGGCGTCACAGTTTGGGTTTTGCCTCTATAGGAGACTTGGCTCTTTTGGCTTTTGTCGTCCTAGGCGGAGATTTAGGAACCCATTTGGGTTGAACCTTACAGGGAATGTTAATTTCAGCACGTACAAATGCTTTGGAGGGTTTGACTGAGGAAAAGATCTTTTCTTGTGATAGTCTCCTAAGGTGCTTGGGGGATTTAATTTCTACGGGATACCTTAAGTGCGCACATTCATGTATAGCGCCATAAGCTTTCTTTATGGCTGGATCTTGTTTCCTACGTGTCTTCCTTGTGGCATTTGTTTCAGAATTATTATTGTTTGACGTAGAGCCTATTTCGTAGTTGGTGCTCCTAAAAGTGATCGGCTGAAGTGAATAAGTAGAAGCAACTATCATAAAAGTGGAATCTTTTATTTCTACGAATGTCTTTTATCATAACAGAAGTAGTAGCATGCTCAGAAATTTCTAAATCTAATGGCTCCTTCTTTATCTTAGTGCTAGACACTCTCGCCTTTGCTGACGCTACGCTCCCTGTAGACGTAGGTAAAGTGAAATTAGTCATAGCACTTTTAACAAAATTATCTTTACAATATTTATCTTTCAAAGGCGATTTTTCATTTTTCACGCTTTTTGTAATAGCGTGAGAGGTAGTTTGGGGGGACGAGGAAGCCTTGAGATTTTCCACCTCCTTAAAGAATTTTTTCTTTTCAGCTTCGAAATTCTCTCGTTCTTTTCTAACTTAGCCTGTGACTCCTCTATCTGTTTTATGATAGAAGATTCGTAGAGAGAATTTTTATAATTAATGGCTTTAACTTCCTCGTGGTGTGTTTGAGAATCAGGAGGTAGAATTTGAACTGCAGACAGGTGTTAGAGTTTCTTTCCTATTTTTGTCCCTTTCATTTAGTCTTTGTAGTCAAAGGGGATTTCTGGACCATGTGGACCTTGTCTAATGGACGAATCAAAAGTATTTGCATAAGACGATTCAGTAAAATTTCTAAGAGAGGTTATTCCTAAGCGCATGTGTTTAACATCATATATTTTTTCTTTTGTAAAACACACGGGTTAGTGAAACCTATGCCTTCTATAGGATTATAGAACTTTATATCCTTGGGCTTGTTCAAAAATATCATCTGTTCGGGCTGTCCCCTACGCGTAACTATATCGTCTAATTTCTTTACTTTGGCATATAGTTTCTTGCGTTCCTCACCTAGGAGAGCGTAATTATTTTCCACGGTTAGTTTGGCGGCTTGACAGGCATCGAAATCCTTACTAAGCTAATCTTGGCATTCGATGTTTCTAATTGAGCTTCTAAGTTAGTGATCTTAGAGGTAGCTTCGGTTATCCTACAATTTAAAATGGCTTTCTCGTTGAGATTTCTAACCAAGCAATTGTAGTTATTTGCTAGCCTATCTTCTAATTCGTTAATCTTTTCGCTCTGTTATCCTAGTTGAGGTTTACTAGTCTCTCTAGACTGGAGGCTCTTGAAGTTCATCTATTTTTTGCACTAGAGCTCCTAAGTTCTTATTCGAGACTATCTATCTTCTCATGAGCTCTCTCAAGTTCGTTCTTTACTTCCTTTATACATTTATGCTCACGTTTCATGTTAGCATATTGCTTTTGATATGATTCTAACATGGTCAATAATGTGAAAGGAGTGACTACCTCATTTGAAGACGTGGATGCATTGTCGTCGTCCGTACGAGTGGATGTTTCGGCGTCCAATTCGTTGTCGAGACGGGCCATGAGGGCTAAGTTCTCTTCTTCGGAGCTCGATGTGTCCTCGAGCCATTGGTCCTGTTCGTCCATGAGCTACTCCAGCTTCCTTTTGTTTTGTCAATTGAAGCTTCTTGGAGTAGTAGTTTGCATCTCTTTTCTTCGGGAGAGTGCACTCTCTGGCGAAGTGACCTGCTTTGCCACAATTAAAACATTTGTTAGTCTCTTTGGGATTCTTGACCTCGGAACTCTCCGGAGCAGGTTCTTTGTTCTTTGAGCTTGTAGTTCGAAGTCTACTGGCTGAGGTTGAAGACTTCTTCTTGAAGTACTTCTTGCCCATCATTTGTCCAATAAGAGCTAACTGTTTTCCAAGGGCTTTCATGTTCAGCTCGATGTCGGAGTCCGATTCCTCTTCCGACTCTGATGATGAGTGGCCTAACGATCTTATCCTTTCTTGATCTTGTGCTCCTCTTCTCCGAACTAAGGCAACCGTGTCATCGGTTTGTTTGCCTTTTCTGCTCTTTGGCAATCTCGCGGATATCCTCCTCATACTAGGCGAGATTGTCGAACACGGCATGGACATCCAGCTCCTCTAGATCTTTGTTTTGTCGTATTTGAGTGGATATTTTCTTCCATTCCGTGGGCAGAGAAGATAGAAATCTTATGTTTGTCTCCATGTTTGTCTTCGTTATTTCTATCTTCCTCATCTCATTGAGAAGAGTGAGGTATTGTTGGTAGATCTCGTTTAGACTCTCCTCCGGCTTTGCTTTGAATGAGTCGTAAGCGATGAGAATGTTCGCCTTCTTGGCCTTTATGCCAACTTCCGTCCTTTGCATCATCCTATGCAGCTCATCCCACACCCCTTTGGCCGATGTAAGGCTGTAGATTTGTCTGTATATATCGTTGGGGATGCCCTGGATAAGGGTATTCATGGCTACCAGATCAGCCTTAGCTCGAGCTCTTTCCTCCAGAGAGTATTCTCTAGGCTCCTTTAGTCGTCTAGAAGCTGGAATTGCTGGAGTAGCTGTTTCGTCCCCGTACATGAATCCAGAACTGTGCTGGTCCCTCTTCAAGGGACTTCAGTAGATTTTCGGCTTGATCTTTTAGAGCAATGAAATTCAGAAAGCGGCTTCTCCAAACTGTGTATTCGCCTCTTTGCAAGATCGGCGGACGGTTGTCATTTCCGAGTGAGTATGCATCCATGTTTGTATTGCAGTCGAGTTGTTGAAGGATCTTCGTTAATTGTTTTGAAGGTTGAAGATGATGTAATGTGCTTCACAACTGAAGAATTCGTTAGTAGCGTTTGATTTTATTTCCGTTGAGATAGAGTGTACTGGGTACTGTTCTCGTGCGAGAAATTTTGTCAGCGAGATATTTTACGAGCGAAATAAATTGCTCAAAATCATTCGGTCGAAAAAAATTTCTAGATCGTGAATTTATTCGATCGTAAAGAAACAGTACGTTAGTAAGTTTCTCGACAAGTCAAAATAAATCTGTTGACTAGAAAAGTTTCTCGCGTATAAATGATTTTCGCCTGGTCAAACGTTAAAAGGTTTGACTGGAAAAGTTTTTCGAGTGAAAATTTTTACGTATGCAAAGTCAAAATAAGTCTTCCTCGAAAAAGTTTTTCGCTGTATAATACTCGAGAAATATTTCTAAATAAAATCGTTTCTGCTGATGACGATTCTAGCGCTGACTTCGTATTCTGATCGAAAAAAATTCTCGCGTTAAGTTTATCGATCGGGAATCTAATCCGATCGCAAAACTTAGCGCGAAAAATTTAAGCAATCGAGAAAAATTAACAAAATACGATTAACACTAATTCGAGCAAAAACAAAGAATCAGATAGTGAAATTTGAGGCAATTGCTCGGAATTAAGTTCTAATCACGCACGAACAAGCAATTAAACAAGTTATGCAGCAAAATATATCGAATTTGATCAAAATCAGGACGTGTCTTCATGTTCTTCGCAAACAGTAACACGCAAAAGCAATTCAATCCTAGAAATCGAAGTTCAAACTGCTATGGAACTGGTCGCAATGATGATCTATCACTTAAACGAGCACAGAAACACCAAATTCAAGTCAATTAAGCATAGAATTAAGCTAGTGATTGAAAACAGATTTTGCGCCAAACTGTTCTTCGATGAACAGTGAACAGAATTAAATTTTCGATCCAATTCTAACAATTTTCGATCCAAAACATAACGAATCGCTCTGATACCAATTGTTAGGTCCTACGATTAACAACTCTACGATCCTAGGCTAGAATTCATAGTAATTCGATCGTTTAGATAAGCAATTGTATTCGATCGAAAAACTCTAATGAGGAACAAGAGAGAGAATTCGAGTAGAGTGAGAAAGTTACTGTTGTTTCTCTCTCTAGAAATCGAATTGCAAGCCTTTCGGATCAATTCCCAATTTCAGCTCAATTGATTTACAAGTATTTATACCAAACAATCTTGGGATAAATATCAATCTAGTCCTAATCTAAGGACTACTATACAAAACGCCCCTAATTACAAGGACAACAATGAAATCAAGCACAATTACAAATAGTATTCTACAAAATATCTTTTCCTCAGCCAAACCTAGCAAAGCATTTGCACGTGCTGAAATTAACCTTCCCTGCAAGGTTCAACCCAAATGGGTTCCTAAATCTCCGCCTAGGTCGACAAAAGCCAAAAAGGCCAAGTCACCTAAAGATGTCAAACCCAAACCCACTTCTCCGAAAGTGGCTCGGGTTATCAAAACTCCCTCAAGTAATAATTTAGTAACTATATCAGAACCAAAAAATTTTGCTAATGTGAGAGGACCCATATTTAAATGGGTACCTAAAGCTCTCTAATTTGTTTTTGCAGATCCATCATGTGTGGTACCTTGACTCGGGAAAACGATAAAGTCAGATTTGGGAACAACGATTCATCCCCGATTCTAGACCTCCGCCATAACTTGTTCAGCATAGGCCAGTACTGTGACAAAGGGTTCCAGGTGGTCTTTTATGCTGATCGGTGCAGAATTTTGGACAGTCATGACACAGAACTCTTCTATGGACTTCGGAAATCAAATCTTTACACGATCAACCTGACGTCCGTGCAGCCCTCGAAAGCTGTATCCTCATATCTCAGATTGATTTACAGAGGAACAGCTTATGGCATCAGCGACTGTCTCTCTGAATATGAAAGCTCTCCAAAGTCTCTCTACGAAAAAGTTGGTTCATGGTCTGCCAACTATACTACTACAAAGAGAGCATCAGTGTTCGGCATGCCAATTAGGAAAAATGAAGCGAGCATCTCATCACGTCAAGCAAATTGCATCTACATCTCGACTATTGGAACTAATCCACATGGATCTCTGTGGGCCGATGCAGACTCAGAGCATACATGGAAGAAAGTACGTGCTAGTGATCGTCGATGATTTCTCTCGCTTCACTTGGACGAAGTTCCTCCGAACCAAAGATGAGACCGAGGATTTGATCATTAACTTTGTGAACACTAGTCAAAATCTGCTGCAACAGACTATCCAAGTCATTCGAACAGACAATGGAACTAAGTTCAAGAACAGACGTCTCAGTGAATTTTATCAGAAACTTAGGATAAGTCAACAATTCTCAGCCGCAAAAACACCTCAACAAAATGGGGTCGTTGAAAGGAAAAATCGAACCATAGTGGAAGCCAGCACGGACAATGCTGATTCATTCTGGACTCCCACACTTTCTATGGGCTGAAGCAGTAAATACCGCTTGTTTTACTCAGAACACGACGGTGGTTCACAAAAGATTCAACAAGACTCCGTACGAGATTGTGAATAATAGAGTACCCAACATCTCATTCTTTAAAGTCTTCGAGTGCAAGTGCTTTGTGGCGACGACCGAGAGCAACGTGCCAAGTTCGACCCTAAAGCATTCGAAGCGACATTCTTCGGGTATTCTTCAACCTCGAAAGCGTACCGAGTATATATCAAGTCCAACCACACAATCAAAGAAAGCTACAACGTCACTTTCCACGAAGTGGCGGACATGGCTTCTGGTCAAGTCAGTCCAGGACCCGTGCTTAACCCGATGGCTCCTGCACACCTCAGTTCAGGACCCGTATCCAACCAGATAGCTTCTCAATATAACAGTTCAGAACCTGTCTTCACTGGTGTGTTGGCACAAAACCAACAGAAGATGGCAACAACTTAGAAATCAACGTCAGAAGAAGCATTAACACTCGCATTAGACGTCAGGACTCTCTCTTCGAGCTCGTACGGTCACATTGCTACACCTATAGTGGATTCTCCACCAAACGAGACCGACGTACCTAGTACGTCTCACGTCCCTACCTCACCCGATTCAGATTTGCCACAGAATAACGAAGAACCTACAATGGTTACTGAGGAAGAATCATCAGAGACGATCGTTCCAAGTGCAGAAGTGGAACATCCTCAAACAATTGAACAATCAGAGATAATTGGAAATCTAGAACCACAACTGGCTGACGTATCTTCCTCAGCCCTGCCGCATGAGCACAAGTGGACTAGTTCCCATCCGGTTGATCAGATAATTGGCGATCTTTCGAGCGGAGTAAGGACACGTCGTCAGCTCAATCTTTTCAGCTGCTTCTTAAGCCAAATGAGCCCACTAAAGTAGCAGACACACTACGAGACCCGGACTGGATAAATGCGATGCAAGAAGAAATTCATCAATTCGAACGTCTTCAAGTGTAAACCTTAGTACCCCGTCCACATGGGAAAATAATTATCGGAACCAAATGGGTATTGCACTTGCGCGAAGGGCTACAATCAACAGGAAGGCATCGACTACGACGAGACATATGCTTCTGTTGCCGGAATCGAAGCGATCCGCCTTCTCCTGTGCTATGCGGCTCACAAAGACTTCAAAGTCGATCAGATGGATGTTAAGACCGCCTTTCTCAACGGCGTGTTGAAAGTGGTAGTCTACGTCGCTCAGCCGGAAGGCTTCGTTGATCAAGAACATCCCGATCACGTCTATCGATTGGACCAAGCTCTCTATGGACTAAAACAAGTCCCTCGTGCTTGGTACGATGTCTTGAGTGAATTCCTCGTGAAATCTGGATTCATACGAGGAACGATAGACACAACCCTCTTCATCAAATGGCAAGACAAAGATCTGATGGTCGTTCAAGTATACGTCGACGACATCATCTTCGGATTGACTAATCCGCGGCTTTGCACGAAGTTCAGGGATCTAATGAAAAGCAAGTTCGAGATGAGTCACATGGGAGAGATGCAGTTCTTCTTAGAACTACAAGTCAGGCAACTCGAAGATGGGATTTTCATCAGTCAGACAAAAACATCAAGGATATTCTGAAGAAATTCCATCAAGATCAGAGCAAGCCTCTTAGCACTCCTATGTCACGAAGCTGCAAGTTGGATGCCGATCCCACTGGAAAGTCGGTCGATGTCACACTATATCGCAGTATCATTGGATCTTTTCTCTACCTCACTTCGAGCCGGCCAGATATCATGTTTGCCACTTGCTTATGCGCCCGGTTTCAAGCCGATCCCAAAGAATCCCATATGCTCGCGGTCAAAAGGATTCTGCCTTACCTTAAGGGAACTTCTACCCTCGAACTATGGTATCCAAAGGGTACGAACTTCAATCTTATCAGCTATACTGACGCTGATTATGCAGGTTGCCGAATGGACAGGAAAAGCACATCCGGTGGCGCTCAATTTCTAGGCGACTTGAATTGACTTCATATGCTTGCATACTTAGTCAATTCTTGCGCATTATTTGAGGGGAGCAGATATAAAAATCGTGCACTAGCTCCAAATATTCTTGACGTTTTTCTCTAAGCATTTCAGACTCCTTCAAATAAAACTACGGAGCAAGACGTCGACACTACAAGGAAAGGAGCTAGTCACAAGACCAAATATTTCATGCCTAAAATAATTGTTGATTAACTCCATTATTTCTAACGTCCTCTTTCTAAGTGGTATAGATTTTTTAATTTCTGTCAAGGGAGCTAGACGTTACTACACGGAAAAATACAGGGAGTTAATTGCATTTATTTTACTTCTAAGGGGGAGCCTTACAATGTGATTTTACTCGAAATAGGGGTTAGTCTGAAAATTTTAGAAGTACTTACTATCGAGAAACTAGATAGAAGACTTAATTCACGATCATAAGTTTCTCGATCGTAAACAGTGTTGGAAACGATTTTGATTAGCCGCGATAGTTTGCGATCGAAAAATTTGAATTGAGAAGCAATTTTCGACTCAAAAATTTCTCGAGTGCAAATAGTAATGGGCCTGATCCATTTAATCGCAAAACGTCAAATCGGAAACCCAACATTGAATTACAGCGAGTAAATAAAAGTTCATCTTTGTGTCAGTCGAAAAACTTTTTCTCTCTCGAGAAACTTCATAGACAGTTTCATCTTCACAAAAATCTTTTGATTTTTTCCACAACAAATTGTCTGTTTAAGGTAGAAATGAGATTATGTTGAAAGTTGTGTGTGATTTAACGTCGTTTGCATCTACTTTTTGAAGTTTTCACATGTTTACGTTTAGATTTCCATCTGTTCTTCCAAACTGAGAAATCGTATACTGTTTTATAGTGATTTAGGCTTGATTATGAGTGTTTTCTGAGTTTAATGCCTGCACTTAAGATAGTTTCGATATTCTCTATGAATCTGGTAGAATGAATCATCGGAAAATCTGCATCTTCGACTATAATTTGAGTTTTGATGAAACTGGGTATTTGAATGTTTAAAGCCATCGAAAAACTTTGTCGATCGTAGACAGTCTTAACTAAATTCCGATTTAATTGAGATACTGTTTGTATCGAATTAGTTTTTCGATTGAGAAAATTCTGGTTTAGTCGCTAAGATAGAAGATTTTGACAGAAAAATTATTTACTATCGAGAAATCTAATTAGGATTTTCTGTGAGCGAAAAACTTAAGCACTGAATAGTCAATTTAGATGCAAATTTATCGAGCGCAAAACTTACTATCGCAAATAAGAATTTTCATATTAATTGGATTTTGGTCGTAAAAATTTAGCAGCGAAAAAAAAATTTAATTTTTCAACGCTTAATTTTCCGATCGTAAAATTCGCCGCTTAGGACTTAATTGATTGAAAAATTTCTCAACGGTTGACTTAGTCTTTCGTTGACTAATTTCTCGATAGAAATATATCGCAGCGAAGAAAATTTTTCTTACAATCGAAAATCGCATACCGCTTGACAAATTTCAAATCGAATATTTTATTCAATCGAAGAAAATTTCTCGACAGTAAATTTGCCTGAGAAATAATTTCTCGATCGTAAATTTACACGGAATTTTTCTCGATCGTAAAATTGATCGACTACGGTCTCGATTTCAACTTCAACACTTTGAAAATTTTTTCTCTAAGACTTTTACACTGTAGCGTACATTAGCGAATAAAATTTCTCGATCGAAAAATTACACGGAGACATTACATTTGAAATCAATGCATAGGAATCAATTTGAAAACCAATTTTATCGAGCGAAAAATTTTTCGGCATGAACGGTGACTTTACCCACGATTAAACACTTAGAAAATTTTCTAACTATTTTTCACGCGTTTAGTGTTTAATTCAAAATTACAATCATGCCATTACATTTTTTTCCAAAATCAAGTATCCTATGTGCAAATCATATGATTTCAATTCAATATTCATCAAACATGTCATGATTTGATACAAAATTATAGTTTGATGAAATTAAATCCATTTTCGACTATGATAAAAAATATGAACTAATGAACGTTTTCCTTTCACATGGATCGCTACCTCGATACAATCACATATACGATTACAATCTATATTTGAAGGTCCAGGTTACGAACTTCCAGCTCGATCTAAGCACATTTCGGTGCCCGGACGAGATCATCGTATCTATCCTGCGAGGCCACCCCATCTGGCACGCATTGACGGTCACCGCCTCAGTGCCGATGGTCTATCTCCAGCAATTCTAGGGATGTATACAAGGAGTTGTAGCGAATGGGGCATTCTCCTTCACAACAAGAATCGGAACGCGGCATATTCATATGAGCAAGAGCCAGTTCGGGATGATACTGGACTTTGCCACAGCGACAACTACGACCCGCTCCCGTCGGACGCAGAAATGATCCACAACTTCATGCAAATGGGATATCAACCGCAGCTCACCAAATTAGCTCAGGTCCAGAGTAGCGGTATCCCTCACCCCTGGAAGACACTGTTCGGCATCGTGAACAAGTGTCTATCCAAAGCATGCCGGCTTCGACAAGGGCAACGACAATATACTACGGATCTTTCACGGTCTCGGCTTCTCCAGAAACTACGATTTCGCACAACTGATCTGGAATGATCTGGCTAAACAGATTCGGCTGAAGGAGCATCGAAGTCAAAGAACGTGCCCTATGCTCGTTGGTTCAACGTGATCATCAGGGAGGTCATGGAGTTACATGCAGAGAAATTCCCTCAGCTGCCTCCCGGAGGAAACTATCAGCCGCCAAGGCTAAAGTTCTTCCATAACCCACGGCTCACGGACTTGGACCAACCGTCGATGCCAATTCCACTCCATCTCTCAGGCTCGCCGATCCTCCGGGAGCTGAGTATCAGAGATTCTGCCGGGAACACAATTTAACGGAGCAAATGATTAGAGGGCCCCCAGCAGATTACCATGTGAACCCTCCCCAACCGGAACACCAACCAAGCCCTGACGACACGATGATAGATGTTGTCGCTCAGGAGCTTCAACAGGAGTCTCCCTTGGTCGAAGAGCCGATGCCCGATGTAGATGAGACCTTGATAGACGTCGTGGCTACCGAGATGGCGCTCGATGCTCCTGAACATGAATACCAAGTGGAAGTGCCCGTTTATGTTGGTGTGCTCGAAGAAACCATTGAGGAGGTTCTTCAACCAATAGCACAACCCGAAGTCGAAATGGGGCAAACCTCTCTTCCACCGGTGACGGATCAGGCACTGGAGGACGTCCATCGAGACCTCACTCCTCACACGACCACCCCCCCCGTCTGACACGGAGTCTGACGAGGAAATAAGCCTGATAAGAGGACTCCCAGGAGACTTAGCATTCAACTGGAGTCCCTCTTCCCAGCCGTCACCAACGCACCAGATACTACGTTGACCACATCGACAAGTGTTTCTGGCACTTCTTCGCTCAATCTTGAGCCGCAACAATATCTCGTGGTGTTTGGTTCGCAGGCGCAACGCGAGCCTGCCACAACGCCCATAGAGCCGAATCTTCAAGAATCGACTCAAGGATTGGGTGGAAGTCTCATACAGTCACAACCTCAAGTGACTGTGAGCCAACCTGCAGAGTCGGTGTCTACTCAAGGGTTGATAACAGGCGACATTAGTCGTCCTGATCCATCCAAGGAGGCGTCCGCACCCTTAGTCGTCCTGATACAGTCCGCTCTCTCTGCCGCTGTACAGTATATGGAAGACAAAATCATGGAGAGAGTACTCCAAGCAATCGAGACATCCCGAAGAGATACCGGGAAAGCACATGTCTCTGAAGGCACCTCGTCACAACCCAACCTCACACCTCCACAACCCACACCCACCGACCCTCTACAACACTCTTCCATCCTAATCAACCCATACACTATCCCAATCACCGAGCTCCATGACATCCTTCTGGCCCGCCTCATCGGTCTTACCATACGTTCGCCTCAGGAAGAGTCTCTCTATAGGCGACTGGTAGACCATCCTGAGCCACCTACCCAATCATGCCGAGGCTAAAGCTCCCACTCTCGGCGCAGACATGACGATCCTGACGATCAGGACCATCATGAGGAGGAGAAGAGGCCGAGGACATCTACAACTGGCCAAGGATAAGGCTCGGGCGCTATGCAGACAAGCGCTGGAGCTGGTGAAACCCAAACACAAACCCACCAAACCCAAACACAAACCACCCAAACCCAAACTACCCACACCACGCACCGCACCGCCCACATCGACCAACCAACCTTTCACCTCAGGACGCCGCCGCCCACACCACCGATCTACTCAAGCCCCTTGCTTCCGGAAGAAGAAGAAAGTGCTGCAATGCTTGTAGCTCTAGCAGCTACCCAAGCCACTCCCTCCGTCACTCCAGACCTACCGGGACCCTCTGGACACGGTGTCAATCCACACGAGGTCCTAGACAAATATATCTTCGAAGGACAGTGGATGACCCATTCAATGCCCGAGGAGCATCAAAGACGACGACTTCACGACGTTCGACTCTTTTTACAACAAGCATCTATAGACCTCGTGATCATAGAAGACGACGAGCTTCAGGAAGGTGAAAACTACGAGCGGGATATCCGAAGGCTACCAGAGTTAATCGCTCAACGGGTGGTTCCCTCTACAAGGCTAACGCCCGTTCGGATCGACACACCATGGGAAAACATCCAAATAGAAATTCCCTTCCTAGAAGAAGTTCGTGAGAACATTTGGAGGTCTCGGGACAGCGTTAAGAAGCCGAACAAGTTCGAGCTTAGAGGGATCTCTCATTGGGATCAGCAGAAGAGGATGACCTACCTTTGGATGCTGACTAAACTAGGACCTAATGTAAGGCTGGGGATGACTAAGGCACAAGCCAAGAGCTATTATAAGAGTCTCTCTCCAATAAGCCAACTACTCAGCGTCTACTGTGACAAAGGAGGCTTCCAACAACTTCACTACACCATTGAGCGCGTAGATAGAACTCGAGAAGATCTAAGCGAGAGCGACCTACCGTACATCCCTGCGGAAGAAGTCTACAACATATATCAGCTATATGTGGAAAAGTACAAAGGTCCTCAAGGCTTCATCAAGAAAGAAGATCTCGAGGGTCTCTACCGGTTAATGATGCGCCAAGTTATGTACTATGCCGCACACGACCTTCATATGGCTCTGGAGAGCAACATGAAGAAGGCCAACATGACCGCTCCGCTCAACAAAGGACCTGAGATCGAAGGGCTTCCCAACAATCACGTGCATAGCAGCTCAGTCCTAGGCATCACCTACCACAATCCAATAGCAAAGAAGAATAGGTTGATGCTGAAGACTGAAGTCAACAAGTTTTGTGATGAGACGCTCAAGGTCATCAGGAGGAATATCGAGCAGAGGTTGGAAGAAATCAACAAAGACACCATGCTGAGGATCCACAGGTTCGTGAGAGAATAGTCGCTCCTAATGGAACTGCTTGAAGATATCGAGGAGCGACTGGAGCTGAGGATCACGCTGAGAACTACGAGAATGCGCTGGGCTTGCGCAGATCGTATTATGCCCGACGAGGACAAACGGCGCGGAAACGCAATCAAGCACAAAGGGGGAGATTGTAGAGTATACATTTAATTGTGCTTGATATTATTAGTTGTCCTTGTAATTAGGGGCGTTTTGTATAGTAGTCCTTAGATTAGGACTAGTTTGATATTTATACCAAGTTTGTTTGGTATAAATACATGTAAATCAATTGAGCTTAATAGAGAAAGTTTTGAAGATTGATCCGAAAGGCTTGCAATTCAATTTCTAGGAGAGAAACAACAGTAACTTTCTCACTCTAATCGAATTCTCTCTCTCGTTCTTCAAATGAGTTTTTCGATCGAATCTTAATGTCTATCATTATCGTCGAATTACTTTGAAATCTTGCCTATGATCTTAGAGTTGTTAATCGTAGGACCTAACAGAATAACAATTTCATCAAACTATAATATTGTATCAAGTCATGACATGTTTGATGAATTTTGAATTGAAATCGTGTACCATGCATATAGGATACTTGATTAAAAAATGGTATGATTGTAATTTCGAATCAAACATGTAACGCGTGAAAAGAGTTCGAAATTTCTAAGAATTTGATTCGCGTGAAATGTCACTGTTCATGCCGAGATATTTTTCGCTCGATAAATTTGGTCGTCAAATTGATTTCCTAAGCATTGATTTCAATTGAGATAACTCCGTTTAATTTTGCCATCGAGAAAATTTTACTCGCTAATGTTTGCTACAGTGTAAAGGATTTAGAAAAAAATCTTCTAAGTGTTGAAGTTGGAATCATGGGACTGTAGCCGATCAATTTTACGATCGAGAAAAATTCCGCGTAAAATTTACGATCGAGAAATTATTTCCCAGGTAAATTTACTGTTAGGTCCTACGATTAACAACTCTACGATCCTAGGCTAGAATTCATAGTAATTCGATCGTTTAGATAAGCAATTGAATTCGATTGAAAAACTCTAATGAAGAACAAGAGAGAGAATTCGAGTAGAGTGAGAAAGTTACTGTTGTTTCTCTCTCTAGAAATCGAATTGCAAGCCTTTCGGATCAATTCTAAAACTTTCTCTATTAAGCTCAATTGATTTACATGTATTTATACCAAACAAACTTGGTATAAATATCAAACTAGTCCTAATCTAAGGACTAATATACAAAACACCCCTAATTACAAGGACAACTAATGAAATCAAGCACAATTACAAATAGTATTCTACATTTACTACCGAAAATTTTCCTCGATTGAACAAAATTTTTCGATTTGAAAATTTGTCGACCGGTACGTGATTTTCGATTCTAAGTAAAAATTTTCGCTGCGATATTTTTCTATCGAGAAATTAGTCAACGAAAAACTAATCAATCGTCGAGAAATTTTTCAATCAATTAAATCCTAAGCGGCGAAATTTTACGATCGAAAATTAAGCGTTGAAAAATAAATTTTTCGCTACTAAATTTTTGCGACCGAAATAAAATCAAATCCAAAGTTCTATTTTGCGATAGTAAGTTTTGCGCTCGATCTAATTTGCATCTAAAATGTCTATTCAGTGCTTAAGTTTTTCGCTTACAAAACTTAATTAGATTTCTCGATGGTAATTAATTTTTCGGTCAAAATCTTCTATCTTAGCGACTAAGTCAGAGTTTTATCGATCGAGAACTAATTTGACACAAACAGTATCTCAGTTGAATCGGAATTCAATTGGGACTGTTTGCGATCAACAAAGTTCTTCGATGGCTTAAAACATTCAAATGCCCAGTTTTATCTAAACTCAAAACAGAGTCGAAGCTGCAGATTTTCCGAAGATTCACACTACCAGATTCATAAAGAACATTGAAACTTTCTTAAGTGCAGGCATTAATCTCAGATAAAACTCATAATCATGCCTAAATCACTGTAAAATAGTATACGGTTTTCTCAGTTTTGAAAACAGTCGAGAATCTAATCTTAATGATGCGAAAAACTACAAAATGCAGATGATAACGAAGTTAAATCACACGCAAATGTCAAAAGAATCTCATTTCTACCTTAAACAGACAAGTTGGTGTCGAAAATCGAAAGATTCTTGAGAAATTTGAACTGTCTGTGAAAGTTTTTCGCGAGAGAAATTTTTGCGATTTAGGGTTGCGTGAGAAAAAGTTTTTCGACTGACAAAAAGGTGAACTTTTATTAATTCGCTGTAAGTCAATGTTGGGTTTGCGATTTGACATTTTGCGATTAAATGGATCAGGCACATTACTATTTGCGCTCGAGAAATTTTGATTCGAAAATTGCTCTTCAATTCAATTTTCTCGATCGCAAATTATCGCGGCTAATCAAAATCATTCCCAACACTGTTTACGATCGAGAAACTTATGATCGCAAATTAATTCTTATGCTCAGTTTCTCGATAGTAAGTACTTCTAAACTTTTCAGATTGACCCCTATTTCAATAAAATCACATTTGTAATGCTCCCCCTGAGAATTAAAATAAATGCAATTAACTCCCTGTATTTTCTGTGTAGTAACGTCTAGCTTCCCTGGCAGAGATTAAAAAATCTGTACCACTTAGAAAGAAAAACGTTAGAAATAATGGAGTTAATTTGGTATGTGACTAGCTCCTTTCCTTGTAGTGTCGACGTCTCACTCCTTAGTTTCGTTTGAAGGAATCTGAAACGCTTAAAGAAAAACGTCAAAAATATTTGGAGCTAATGCACGATTTTTATATTTGCTCCCCCTCAAATAATGCGTAAAAATTGACTTATCATGCAATCATATGAAATCAATTCAAGTCATGAGCGTATAAAACACAATTTTATCCAGTAAGCACATATACCTGGTCCCAAAGCATGTACTTAAGATACTGCGTGAGGGTAAGAGCAGAATTTATCGCATTTAAACAATCCAGTATCAATGCAATCTAAATTACATTTAGAATGTGCGATAACAAAATAAATTCGCATTTATACAATTCAACGCATATGAAACATAAAATTTCACATCAGAATGTGCGAAACATACATCTTTTTTTTGGAAATTAAAACAAATTATTTTTCTATATATTTATATGTATAAAAAAATGTTTTTATGTATATTATTATTATAGTATGGGGTCAGATTATTTTGCTTCGATCAATCGTCACACCTAAAATTTTACAAGACATTTGAAAAAAGAAAATGTCGTCAAGTCATGTCGTCAAACTAAAGTCCTTAGTTCATAGACTGGTCAATTTCGATGATTCCCACTAGGTTCGCTCTTGCACTCAATAATTTCTCACTTGGGATTTTTATATTTATATCGCTCAAGTCAACACAAGTAATTTTAAGTCAACTTACCCGTGATCGAGGCATTTTTTAATCATTTCACCTAAGCGGAGACCGTTGATTGGAATCAAAGGGTTGTAAGAGTTATAGTTTGGTTAGGACTTAGAAGGGAAGGAATTTAGGGGAAAGTGAGCTTATCTCTTCGTCATCTTCCATTTCTGCGTCCGTCTCCTTTTTTTCGGGGTCTTTCTTCTTTTCAATCTTTTCTCCCTTTTTTTATTTTAAGAATTATCCCTTTTTATGCTATGCTCAAGCCGAAGCTCCGCTTCTCCACTAGGCTATAGGAGATTATCGTAGGTGAAGTTCTTCTTGGTGGTTCTCGGGCCGATACCGTGCTCCTCTTCTCTTAATCCCTAGAGAGGTTTCAGAGATTATCTTTTTTTTTTGGAGAAATTCACGGTTATGGAATTCGTACTCAAGGCTGCGCTCCTCTTCTCGTTTCCTGATATAAGACCGGATTATCGTTGGAGAATTTCACTTCGTGGTGCTCCTCTTTCCAATCGTTCTGACGAGCATACGAGATTATCGTTGGAGAAGTTCACAGCAGGATCCATGCCACCGTCTAAAAAAAGTCGGAAGGCATGTTCCTTTGGTCTGATTGCGCTTTGAGCAATACCTTCTTTTGTCATCATACTCCTTATTTTCTCCCCTCCTTTTCTTGTTTGAACAACCATCCGAGGAGTATATAATACGGTTGAAGGCTAGGATTGGGATGCAAAGGAAGAAAAGGGCATCGAAGAAGGCTCAAAGTGGATGACTTAAGAACTAAAGAGAGGAAAAAAATTTATAAGGCCGAGTGAGGAATAACCTAGGTGCCCTTATCGTTTCCTAACGATCTAAGGCAAGGTGAGTATGAAGCCAAGTATCACTAGTTAAGACAAGCCTTGTTTTTTTCTTTCTTTGGATCTATTTCTCGAGTGAGTCACACATCAATTGATCCTCATATGTAGAGTGGCTTTGTGTCTAGTGGAGCAACATAATGACCTTTAGACACAAGAATGCGACTTAGACTGACAAAATTAAGCAATTAAATCGATCGCATGTCGGGGTAAAATTCTAAGTGACTTTAGATCAAAGCATCCTAAAGGATTTCCTCATTCCCCTATATTATTGGTATATATATAGTATTTTTATATGTAATTTTTTATTTATTAAATTCACGCAAGATAAAGCATATAAGCAAAGAAAACACATAGCATAGAACATTTAGTAGCACAGAAGATCAGGCACATATTACGGAAGATTCAACATGCCTAATTTTCCGACAAGGAATTTAAATCGTTTTTCATCCAATGCCTTGGTGAAAATGTCAGCTAGTTGGTACTCCGTGTTCACGAAATACATATCTATGGTGCCTTTTTCTACATGATCTTTTATAAGGTGATATCTAATGTCTATGTGTTTTGTGCGTGAGTGAAGAACAAGATTGCAAGTAATAGCAATGGCACTATGACTATCACTATATATGGGTATATGATTTAAATTGTATACCCATAGTCGCGAAGTTGAGTCCGCATCCACAGCATCTGGGAGCAGTAACTGGTGGCAGCCACGTATTCTGCTTTGGCCGTCGAAGTTGACACACAGTTCCGCTTTTTGGATGACCAGCAGACCAGCTTTTTGCCTAGAAATTGAGCGCCACCGGACGTGCTTTTCCTATCCATTCGGCAACCTGCATAATCAGCGTCAGTATAGCCTATAAGTTTGAAGTTCGTACCCTTTGGATACCATAGGCCAAGGGTAGAAGTGCCCTTAAGGTAACGCATAATCCTTTTAACCGCTAGCATATGGGATTCTTTGGGATCGGCTTGAAAACGGGCAGATAAGCAGGTGGCGAACATGATATCCGGCGGGCTCGAAGTGAGGTAGAGAAGTGATCCAATGATGCTGCGATACAGTGTGACGTCGACCGTCTTGCCAGAGGGATCGGCATCCAACTTGCAACTTGGTGACATAGGAGTGCTGAGAGGCTTGCTCTGATCTTGATGGAATTTCTTCAGAATATCCTTGATGTATTTTGTCTGATTTATGAAACTCCCATCTTCGAGTTGCCTGACTTGTAGTCCTAAGAAGAACTGCATCTCTCCCATGTGACTCATTTCGAACTTACTTTTCATTTGATCTCCAAACTTCGAGCAAAGACGTGCATTAGTTGATCCAAAGATGATGTCGTCGACGTATACTTGAACGACCATCAGATCTTTGTCTTTACTTTTGATGAAGAGAGTTGTGTCTATCGTTCCTCGTATGAATCCAGACTTCACGAGAAATTCACTCATGACATCGTACCAAGCACGTGGGGCTTGTTTTAGTCCATAGAGAGCTTTGTCTAATCGACAGACGTAATCGGGATGTTCTTGATCAACGAAGCCTTCCGGCTGAGCGACGTAGACTTCTTCTTTTAACATGCCATTGAGAAAGGCTGTTTTAACATCCATTTGATAGACTTTGAAGTCTTTGTGGGCCGCAAAAGCCAGGAGAAGACAGATAGCTTCGATTCGGGCAACAGGAGCATATATCTCGTCGTAGTCGATGCCTTCCTGTTGATTGTATCCCTTCGCAACTAGCCTTGCTTTGTTCCGGATCACTTCACCATCTTCATTCTTCTTATTTTTGAATACCCATTTGGTTCCGACAATTGTTTTTCCATGCGGACGGGGTACTAAGGTCCACACTTAAAGACGTTCGAATTGATGAAGTTCATCATGCATCGCTATCACCCAATCCGAGTCTTGAAGTGCGTCTGCTACCTTGGTAGACTCATTATTACTTAAGAAGCAGCTGAAGAGACTGTGTTGACGACGTGTCCTCACTCCAACCAAAGGATCGCCAATTATCTGATCAACCGGGTGTCCTCTAGTCCACTTACGCTCATGAGGCAAGGCTGAAGACAATGCATCAGCCATCTGTGGGTCTAGATTTCCTGTAGTCTCTGATTGATCAATTGCGTGAGGAAGTTCCAATTCTGCACTTGGAACGATCGTCTCTGGTGATTCTTCCTGAATAACCACTGTAGGTTCTTCGTTATTCTGTGGCTATTCCGAATCGGGTGAGTTAGGGACGTGAGAAGCGCCTGGTACGTCGGTCTAGCCGGGTAAAGAGTCTATTGTAGGTGTAGCAGTGTGTGACCGATATACTGGCTCGAAGAGAGAGTCCAAATCGTCTAATGCAAGTCTTATTGCTTCTTCTGACGTTGAATTCGGAATTGTTGCCATCTTCTGTTTGTTTTGTGCCAACACACCAGTGAAAACAGGTTCTGAACTGTTATATTCAGAAGCTATCTAGTTGGATACGGGTCGTGAACTGAGGTGACCAAAAGCCAAATCCGCCACTTCGTGAAAAGTGACGTTGTAGCTTTCTTTGATTGTGTGGTTGGACTCGATGTATACTCGGTACGCTTTCGAGGTTGAAGAATACCCGACGAAAGTGGCTTCGAATGCTTTAGGGTCGAACTTAGTACGTTGCTCTCGGTCGTTCGCCACAAAGAACTTGCACCCGAAGACTTTGAAGAATGAAATGTTGGGTACTCGATTGTGTGAACCACCGTCCTGTTTTGAGGGTATTTACTGCTTCCGCCCAGAGAAATGTGGAAGTCCAGAATGGATGAGCATCATACGCACGGCTTCCACTAGTGTTCTGTTCTTTCGTTCGACTACCCCATTCTGTTGAGGAGTCTTGGCGGCTGAAAATTGTTGACTTATCCCAAGTTTCTGATAAAATTCACTGAGACATCTGTTCTTGAACTCAGTGACATTGTCTATTCAAATGACTTGGATATGCTGCAGCAAATTTTGAGTAGAGTTCACGAAATTGACGATCAAGTCCCCGTCTCATCTTTTATTAAGAGAAACCTTGTCCTTGTGTAGCTAGAGTAGTCATCGACTATAACCAGCAGATACTTGCGTCCATTTATGGTATGTTTCTTCATCGGTCCACAGAGGTCCATATGTAGCAGTTCCAGAGGACGTGAAGTAGAGGCCACTTGTTTGATATTATGAGATGCTCGCTTCATTTTTCCTAATTGGCACGCCGAACAATGATGCTCCTTTTGTAAAGTTATAGTTGGAAGACCATGAGCCAACTTTTTTTGTTGAGGGATGTTGAAGAGCTTTGATGTTGAGATGAGACATGCATTGATGCCATAAGCTGTTCCTCTGAATTACAGTCTGAGAGATGAGGCAAACAGCTGTTGAGGGCCGCACGGACGTCAGGTTGATCGTGTAAAGTTGGATTTCCGAAGTCCATAGAGGAGTGTTGTGTCCTGACTATCCAAAATTCTGCACCGGTCAGTGTGAAAGACCACTTGAAATCCCTTATCACAGAATTGGCCTATGCTGAACAAGTTATGGCGGAGGCCTTCGACGTATGAGACATCTTTTATAGTCAGATTCTCCAGACTGATATCCCCAAGTCCTAGAATTAGGGCTGAGTCGTTGTTTCCAAACCTGACTTTTCCATTCAGTCGGTCTTGATAGTTGCTCAGCAGCTCTTGATTTCCCGTCATGTGTGTGGAGCAACCAGAGTCGAGGTACCACACATGATGGATCTGCAAAAACAAGTTAGAGAGCTTTAGGTGCCCACGTAAGCACGGGTCCTCTCAGATTAGCATATTTAGTTTTAGGTTCAGATATGATTCCTAAATTAATTTCAATAGGAATTTTAGCGACCCAGGTTGCCTTCAAGGAAGTAACTTTGGGTTTGGCTTTAGGAGACTTATCCTTTATGACTTTTGTCTTCTTAGGAGGTGTTTTAGGAACCCAAGTGGGTTGAACCTGGCAGGGAAGTTGAATTTCAGCACGTACAAATGCTTTGGTAGGCTTGACTGAGGAAAATATCTTTTCTTTTGATAATCTTCTAAGGTGCTTGGGAGATTCAATACGAGGTCTCTGCGAGAAACCTTGTGCAACAAGCCGTGCTTTATATCTCACAATTTCGCCATTTTCATTTCTCTGTCTAATAAAACCCATTTAAATCCCACCGGCTTTACATTTTCTGGTATGCGGACTACAGGTCCGAAAACTTTTCGTTTCTCAAGTGATTTTAGTTCTTCAGCGATTGCATCTTTCCATTTTGGCCAATCTTTTCGTAGTCTGCATTCGTTTACAGACCTTGGTTCATGATCCTCAATTTCATTCATCTCATTCATTTCAAGTAGCGCTAAGTTAAATGAGAATTTATCGTCAACGTTGACTTTATCTCGGTTCCATCTAATTCTGTTCTGGGCATAATTGATGGAGATCTCTTCATTATTTTTAATATCTTCAGGTACCTGAGTTTCATTTGTATCGTCATTTATGCCCATCGACTCTTCTTTAGTAGATAAATCCTCGATTGGACCATTCTTATTATTTGCTCCTTTTCTTTTCCGAGGATTTTTATCTTTGGAACCGAATGGCCTACCACGCTCAGCTGTGGTTTAGGCTCAATATCTCATATTTGTTCCGTAGAAACATCAATTCTTGCAGGAGCATTAACAGCCGGAATATGTGACTTAGTCACTCTCTTTGGGTTAGTAAAGTTGTCTGGCAATTGATTCGCTAAGCTTTGAATTATCTTTTGAACTTCCAGTTCACATTCTTTCGTTCGAGGATCATAATGATTTAGCGATAATTCATTCCAACTAATATTTCTTTCCAGCTGTTTCTTTTCTCCCCCTAATGTCGGAAAATTTGTTTCATCTAAGTGACAGTCGGCAAATCTAGCCGTGAATAAATCTCCAGTTAGCGGTTCCAAATATCAAATCCGACATATATTCCCAACCTCCTTTGAGGTCCCATCTATGTGCGTTGTGGTGGCGCAATTGGAACATATACCGCACATCCAAAAATTCGTAGATAGGAAATATCTGGTTCCTGACCATAAACCATTTGTAACGGGGAGATATCATGGTAATTGTTGGCCTGATGCGAATTAGTCCCGCTGCATGTAATATAGCATGTCCCCAATAAGACGAGGGAAGTTTCGACTTCATCAATAATGGTCTTGCAATTAATTGCAGACGTTTAATCAACGATTCTACAAGACCGTTTTGGGTATGAACATGTGGCACAGGATGCTCAACATCAATACCGATAGACATACAATAATCATTAAATGTCTTGGAAGTAAATTCGCCAGCATTGTCAAGGCGTATTTTCTTTATCGGATAATATGGAAAATGTGCTCTTAATCGAACCAACTGAGCAAGCAACCTCGCAAATGCCACATTCCTTGTAGATAATAAAGATACGTGGGACCATCTAATCGATGCATCAATTAATACCATAAAATATTTAAATGGTCCACATGATGGGTGTATCGGCCCACAAATATCACCATGTAACATTCCAAAAATAAAATAAATTCATTCTTTACTTTCATTGGTGATGGTCGAACAATTAACTTCCCTTTAGAGCAAGCAGCACAAGACAATTCATTAGATTGAAGAATCCTTTGGTTCTTTATCGAATGTCTACGTGAATTTTCAATTATTTTTCGCATCATAATTGAATCGGGATGGCCCAACTGGTCATGCCAAACATTAAATGTATTGTCTTCAGTAAACTCCTGGTTTACGATAGCATACGACTCAATTGTTCTTAGATATGTATAGTATAACCCAGAGTCAAAAGAAGGTAATATTTCCACGATTCTTTTATCATTTGAAATCACTTTTGTCATGTGCAAATATTCGACGTTCCCTTTTCTGTCGTCTCAACATGATATCCATTATTTCGAATAGCTTTAAAGCTTAGTAAATTTCTTTGAGACTTAGGAGAATATAAGGCATTTTCGATTATTAGCCTTATCCCTTTTGGCAGTAAAATGCTAGCTCTTCCGGAGCCTTCAATTATATTTGTACTGCCCGAGATAGTAATGACACTCTCTCCTTTCATTTCAAGATGATCAAAATATTTCTTATTTCTCAGAATCGTATGAGTCGTTGCGCAGTCTGCGAGACATAATTCTCCATTGCACATGCTCGTATCCATTGTATGAATGTCCTTAATAATAAGCACATAATAACCATTATTATTTTTTTGGTGTTAGGTCCCATATATATATATAAAAGTGTACAAAATGAGTGGGAGATCAACTCCACACAGCCAACCAGTAACAGGCTACTGGGCAAACACAAACGGCAACCGTCTATTATCTAGGTTACCAGTCTACCAAGCTACTCACTCAAAAAAAAAAGTCTACCAAGCTACTCGCCACAATCTGCGAATAGCATTCCGCTGGAGCTCGTACTTAGCCGGCGTACCACTAATCCTCATAGTAACCAACGCAAGCACGCATCCGACGATTCGATGAGGGGGCGTGATAAGCCCCTCCCGCCATCTTCTGTTCCGTGCCTGCCAGATGTGATAGACGAGCGAAGCTAAAATATGGCGTGAAGCAGCATGGAGAAGGTGCTTCCCCAGCCAGCGAGCCGACGCCCATCTAATGCCCGCATGCCATTCGGGTATCGGCCAAGGCCATCTAATCCTCTTCCTAAGCAGGCGAATGCACTGACGCGAGAATGCACATTCGAAGAACAGGTGCTGTGCCGTCTCATAATGCAGCTCATCACATAATACACATGCTGGTGTGCCTGCCCTCTGAGCCACCCATGGCTTGTCCCTCGTTGCCAATCGCTCCTGTATGCCAAGCCAGAGGATAAACTCATGTCTTGGAACCTTCAACGGCCCCCCAAAGAGGACCGCCCACGGCACAGGCGATCGTCTGTACCTAATCGCCTCTCTGGCCAAACGAGACGTCATGTTTCCATCAGCCGCCCCAGTCCAAATTAAAGTATCCTGACTCCCCATATCCACCGGTGGAAGCAGACGGCTAATCTCCATGTACTCCAATGTTCCTTGCCCTGGCCAGTTCCATCCCTGCGAATTGATAACTACACTTAACCTTGAGTCAGATGGCAGCCCCATCGCAAGGGGGCCACGAGGAAAACGCTCCAGTAATGGTGTAGGCAGCAGCCAAGGATCCTTCCACAACCATAGCGTAGACCCGTCTCCAATTCTGAATGTGACCAGAGGCCGAATCAGCGGTCTAAATTGCAAGAGCTTCCTCCAGCTCCAAGAATAGTTCGCTGAAACAGGGAGATCCCATATTGAACGTGAATGTAGTCGAGTCCTATATAACCAAGCCACCCAAATCGAGTCAGGCGTTTTACGCAGCACACTCCATAGCATCTTCATCAGGAGCGCTTTATTATCAGCGGTAATAGATCTCAGCCCGATTCCCCCCTCAGCCACGGGTAAGCATAACACATCCCAAGTCACCTTCGCAGATGAGCCCCCCCACAAGAACGTCCTAAAGCGAGCTTCCAAAGCCCTGACAACACCCTTAGGCAGTAAGAACACTCCAGACCAATACACATGCAAGGCCTGGAGTACCGATTTGATCAGTTGTAAACGACCGGCGTACGACAGAGAGCGGTTTAGCCAAGATCCAAGCCGTTGGTCCACCCGTTGCAATAATGGTGCACAGTCTCCAATTGAGAGGCGAGAGGCAATGAGAGGTACCCCCAAGTATCGAACAGGTAGGCGTCCCACTCGAAAGCCCATAAGCGACTGCAGCTGCGATGTCAATCCTTCAGCCCGGCGTGAAAGGTACATCTCACTTTTGTCGGGGTTCGGTTGTAACCCCGACAATGTCGCAAACCGCCCCAATGCATCCTTTAGTACTCCAATCGACTCCACATCCGCATTACTAAAAAGCAGCAAATCATCAGCAAACGCTAACGAAGCCAGACCCAGCGCCTCACACCTCCAGTGATACCGAAATCGTGGTGCCTCAGATATGCAGATGGATATCAGCCCATGAAGCACCTCCATAACCAAGGTGAAGAGATACGGCGAGATGGGATCGCCCTGTCTGATTCCCCTCCTCCCCTCAAAAAACCCGACCGCTTGTCCATTCAGATTCAGCGAGAAAGCGGTCGTCGTCAAGCACGACCGGATCCATCCAATGTATGTTGGATGAAATCCCATGGCTTGAAGAACCGCCAATAAGAAGGTCCATTCCACCTTATCATAAGCCTTTGCTAGGTCGACCTTAAACATCGCCCTCGGGGGGCGACCCTTGGAGTTATATCCAAGGCAGAGTTCCTGTGCCAGAAGAATGTTATCGCTAATGCGCCGGCCAGGAATGAAAGCCGTCTGTGTCCCATGGACTAAGCCTGGCAAAGAAGGCTTTAAACGGTTGGCCAAAATCTTGGAGATCACCTTGTACAGGACATTACAGCACGAAATGGGCCGAAAATCAGTCGCTCGCCGTGGAGACTCTATCTTAGGGATCAAAGTGATGAGGGTACTATTGAGTCCCTTGAGAAGCTTGCCTATACGAAAGAAATCGAGGACAGCATTAACGATATCATCACCAATAACCCCCCAAGCCGCCTTGAAGAAAGCAACCGTGTACCCATCAGGTCCCGGCGCTTTCTCATCCCCCATAGAGAAAAGCGCCTCACGTACCTCCATACTATCAACAGGCCGAATCATAAAATCCGCATCCGCTGGGGAAAGCGTACGCGTAATTGCCTCCCGAATCGCTGCAGCCGAGATTGGTGATGCATGGGCTGATTGACCGAGAAGCTGCTTATAGAAACTAATGAGTTCACCCTCTACCAAGTCAGGAGTCTCCAAAAGGTCCCCGTCCGCACTTTCCAAGGAGAGGATGCGGTTAGTAGCTCGACGCATGGCCACCCTTCTGAAGAAGTAGGAAGAACACTGATCACCATCCTTCAACCAAGCCAATTTGGCGCGCTGTGAAAGAGCTGTATGCTCCACCTCCACCGCCTTCGCATACAACGCTCGACACATCCTCTCCAAATCGAAGAAGAGGCCCTCATGTGGAAAGCGTGAGAAGAAGTCCTGAGCAATGTCCAAGAACCTTCTCGCCTCAGCAACATTATCCGCCAGTTTTCCTTTGACCCTCCTCATCTGCCGGAAAATTGGCTTCAACAACTTCAACCGCTGCACGACAACAAACATAGGGTACCCATGCATTGGCAGGTGCCAAATGCGTTGGACCTGTTCGAGAAAGGCATATTCCTTCGTCAAAAAATTCTCGAACCGAAACATCACCTTATGCTGACGCGATGTAGCAGCTCCCAAAAGAATGGGCGAATGGTCTGATGATGCAGGCAAGGTACAGCGACAGAATGAATCCGGATAGCGTGCAAACCACTGGGGATTGCCCAACATACGGTCAAGCCGACGCCAAATCCCCGCAGTCCCCCTTTGCTGATTGTACCATGTGAAAACCTGACCAATCGTAGGTATTTGCAAAAGATCCGCCCCTACTAGGCATGACTGGAAGTCCTCCATATCTTGCCTAGGAGGTGCTCCCCCTCTCCCCTCCCCCATGTGCAAAATGGCATTGAAGTCCCCCAGAACCATCCATGCCTCCGCCATACGGGTTTGGGACATAGTAATCAACTCCTCCCATAAAGGAAGTCTATCCTCTCTCCGTGACTTCCCATAAACAAAGGAGACATATATCATCTCCCTATCCACCTCTGACATGACGCGACAATGCACCGCTTGATCCGAGAAGTCAAGCACCTCCACTTTTAGGGTAGCAGGGTCCCATCCAACCCAAATCCTTGTACCCGGCCCCTCATTATAGTCAAAGAACCAACTCCATCGTCCTCTAATCCCACTCGAAATGAAACCCGCGTTAGATTCCGCAACTCGCGTCTCCAATAGCCCAATCATACTCAATCCCTCCTGTTCGATCAAGTGCCCCACCGCCCTCTTGTGGTCTTGTTTGTTAAGACCACGCACATTCCACGAACCCATATGTATCATAAATGCACTCCGTCGTGGGCTGCATTTGCTTTAGGGCCCAGATGAGAGAAAGGTGTGTCTATCGCCTCCGTCAGATCACGCAGTGCATCAAATCGGTTACGCCCCTCCACGAAGGACGATGTAAAAGCCGCATGTTCAGTCGGCCGCTGAACCTCTGGGCTGCCCCTGGACGAACTCGTCTCCCCCCGGTACCCTTTCCCAAACACAGGGGCAGACTCAGTACCCGGCCCAGTCATCTTAATGGCTTTCCCTTTGGCCCCCATCTGTCGCCACTCCTCATGGATTGGCCCCCCCCTATTCGTACGTCCTTGTCCCAATTCAGGCCTTCGATTCGTATTATTCTGATGCCCCGTTGGGTTCACACGTTTTCGTTGTCCATTCGACCTTGCTCGCCCATCCCCGGGGCGATGATTGTCATCCACCCTATGGTGCTGTCGATTCTGATGTACACTTGATCCCTCTGGCGTCCCCACTCGTTTGGGGCATTGTGCCTCCCGGTGGCCCCAAGCCGCACACGATGAGCATTGTGAAGGCCTCCAGTCATACTCCACACGAATAGGGATAAGTTCATCAGTCCCACCCTCATCTGGTGGAAGGCGTACATTGAACGCTTCCACAAATGGTTCAGCTAGCTTTTTCATTATACAGATGCGTGCGTAATCGATTCTATCCACTCTTGTGGTAACAGCATCCGCATACAACGGGCGTCCTACGACGCTCGCCACCACCCCAAGGCCTTGCTGCGTCCATAGCTCGCATGGGACGTTCCAGAGTTTCACCCACAATGGAATCTCAACCACCTCCCGTCTTGCAAAGGACATCCGAGGCTGCCACATCTCCAAAAATAAGGGTTGCCCGTGCATCATCCAAGGGCCCCCTTCTACAACCTCCACCATGGCCGCCTCACCCTCAAATCGAAACAAAAAGAAGCCGTTAATCGTTGAGCGGACCTCTATCAAGCCCTTCCATATCGATCGGAGATAGCGTTCGACGAAGGGAAAATATGGCTTTTTCCCCATAAAATAACCCACCAGCGTGTGCTTCCACCGATCAGCTCCACTTTTCGCCATCTCACGGGAAGGCCTGGCCTCACCAACCCCATCGACAATAGTAGGCGGCGTGTATCCTAGCTTCATGCCCGTTCTATCCGGCACAGTCCCAGGCTGCCGCTCAATGCCCGTGGCAGCCACCAAATACGATGGGCCTGTGGTGCCCCCATTCACTGTCAGTCCCATAGGGCCCATGCGTGAAAAAACCGGCTTACGTCCCGTCCCATCCCGTCCCGTCCCATCCCGTGTTGGTGAGGGTACTTGAGATTCAGCCACCGTCGACTTGTCGGAACCTTTAAGCCCCACCGTTGATGTCAATGAGTCCGTCAGCATCGTAGGTACCGTTAGTTGGTCAGCCACCAGAGACTGTTGCGACATCGGCGCTGAAGAAACCTAGACACCAGCCCGCCTTTCTCATGCACTGAAGAAACCCTAGTTAGCAGCCCGCCTTTCGCAGGCGCTGCGTTTCGATCATCAACGGGAATTTCTTCATCCACCGGTTCGTCAGATGTACTCAGGTCGATACACCGCCTAGCCATCAGCCCACGCGGTGGCGGAGTAGCAGGTCGCCCCCACTGGGCTCGTCGCGGGTTATTCTTCAGTATTCCTTTGATCGGTATCAACCCTCCCCCACATCGCGCGGGTGGTTCATTGGTAGTCGCAGCAAGAGACCCTCCGATGGCTAACATATCAGATCGCAGCACCCCATCAGATCTGCCTCCACCTCCGCCCGCATCCGCTGAAGGTCCATTAACCCTATCAACCAGCTTACGAAATCGCACCCCATCAAAGCACTGTGCAAATTCCGGGTACGCCGCACACAATGCCTCAAGATCTGGCAAGGTCGGTCGCGCTGAAATTCCGGCTGGGAGCTGAACTCGTGTGGCTGCCTCGTGATCAGAATCCCGGCCAAGTTCCGCCACCCGCCCTGGTTCTGGACCGACCCCCATCACAGATTGTTGCTGCCCAGATATGTGACGGATTGGATCAGGCGGATCCGGGACAGGAGGATGTGAATCAGACAAACCCTAGCTTCTCACGATCGAATTGAAACAACCCCCACTCCGATACTACTCCGCCTGAGCGACGGAAATCAGAATCCCAATCACCGGCCGGTCACCACCAAGGGGTGCTGACCGGAAACAGCGGCGGATCTTGGTGAAGAACGCGGTAGAAATTTGAAAATTCGACTTTCTCTCTCTAGACGCACTTTCTCTCTCTAGACAAATGGGTCGAGTTTGATGTCTCACTGCAATAACCATTATTATTGATAACAAAGCATGCAAACATACAAATAACTTAACACAACGATGCATAATACAGGCATATAATACAAGCATATAAACACACACATAATTAAACATATGATAATAACACATAAGGGAATCACATCAAGCTTATTGAAAAATCCGCGGCCTCGAAATGAGTACTTTCATCATTGACACCAGAAGTAGAGGCGAGATCACCCTGAACAAGATTTGTTTCAATTTTATTTCCTTTGTCCTTTTGATATAATTCAACGAGATGTTTGGGCGTGCGACAAGTTTTCGACCAATGGCCCAAACCACCGCAACGATAGCATCGCTCATCATTATCCTTTTGTTCGGTTTGCCTCTTCTCATCCTTATTATCATAGCTTTTCCTCTTCTGGGGAAGACTTTGATAACCACCACGATTGTTATGATAACCACCACGGAAGTACTGATAATCACCACCATAATATCCTTGGCCACGACCTCGGCCTTGACCACGGCCTCGTCCGCGGCCGCGATATCCGCCATGTCCACGTCCACGACCATTACCTCGATTATTATCATTATAGTTTCGCCTGACCGCATTCGCTTCAGGGAGCGCAGCCGCACCGGTTGGTCGGGATTCGTGGTTTTTCATCAACAATTCGTTGTTTTGCTCAGCCAATAAAAAACAGATATTAGTTCTACATACCTTTTGAATTGCCTTTCACGACATTGTTGTTGTAATACTACATTCGACGGATGGAAAGTGGTGAATGTTTTTCGAGCTTATCATCATCGGTGATTGCTTCTCCACATAATTTCAGTAGTAAATTTATCCACTCGTACCTTGCTCTAGGCAAGATAACAGTTGTCAGGTGGTCGTATCGTTCTTTCAAACTTTTCCACAACTCAGCCGGATCCTTCTCATTTAAGTATTCAGTTTTCAGACTTTCGTGAATGTGGTGACGAAGAAATATCAAGGCTTTTGCCTTATCCTGAGGAGTGGTGGATATGGTTGTACCACTGGCGTCGGTTGCGCCTGCATCCTGATTTGTTGTGGTTTTCGCAGCGATAATGGTGTCACCTAAACCTTTGGCTTTCGGGTGAATTTCTGCATCTAGTGCCCAAGATAAATAGTTCTTGTCGTTGATCACCCTTATCCAGGATATCAACGGTGGTACAACGGCAAGATATCTTGGGCACTAGATGAGCAGGATATTTCTGCATCTTGCCAAAGGTTTCTGCATCTTGCCGTTGGGCACTAGATGCCGAAATTCACATGAAAGCCAAAGGTTTAGGTGACACCATTATCGCTGCAAAAACCACAACAAATCAGGATGCATGCGCAACCGACGCCAGTGGCACAACCATATCCACCACTCCTCAGGATAAGGCAAAAGCCTTGATATTTCTTCGTCACCACATTCACGAAAGTCTGAAAACTGAATACTTAAATGAGAAGGATCCGGCTGAGTTGTGGAAAAGTTTGAAAGAACGATACGACCACCTAACAACTGTTATCCTGCCGAGAGCAAGGTACAAGTGGATAAATTTACGACTGCAAGATTTTAAATCGGTGAATGAATATAACTCTGCAGTTCATAGAATTACTTCTACATTGAAATTATGTGGAGAAGCAATCACCGATGATGATAAGCTCGAAAAAACATTCACCACTTTCCATCCGTCGAATGTAGTATTACAACTACAATATCGTGAAAGGCAATTCAAAAGGTATGCAGAACTAATATCTGTTTTATTATTGGCTGCGCAAAACAACGAATTGTTGATGAAAAACCACGAATCCCGACCAACCGGTGCGGCTGCGCTCCCTGAAGCGAATGCGGTCAGGCGAAATAATAATGATAATAATCGAGGTAATAGTCGTGGACGTGGACGTGGCGGATATCGCGGCCGCGGACGAGGCCGTGGTCAAGGCCAAGGTCGTGGCCAAGGATATTATGGTGGTGATTATCAATACTTCCGTGGTGGTTATCATAACAATCGTGGTGGTTATCAAAGTCTTCCCCAGAAGAGGAAAAGCTATGATAATAAGGATAATGATGAGCGATGCTATCGTTGCGGTGGTTTGGGCCATTGGTCGAAAACTTGTCGCACGCCCAAATCAAAAGGACAAAGGAAAGAAAATTGAAACAAATCTTGTTCAGGGTGATCTCGCCTCTACTTCTGGTGTCAATGATGAAAGTACTCATTTCGAGGCCGCGGATTTTTAATAAGCTTGATGTGATTCCCTTATGTGTTATTATCATATGTTTAATTATGTGTGTGTTTATATGTTTGTATTGTATGCCTGTATTATATGCATCGTTTTGTTAAGTTATTTGTATGTTTGCATGCTTTGTTATCAATAATAATAGTTATTATGTGCTTATTATTAAGGACATTCATACAATGGATACGAGCATGTGCAATGGAGAATTATGTCTCGTAGACTGCGCAACGACTCATACGATTCTGAGAAATAAGAAATATTTTGATCATCTTGAAATGAAACGAGAGAGTGTCATTACTATCTCGGGCAGTACAAATATAATTGAAGGCTCCGGAAGAGCTAGCATTTTACTGCCAAAAGGGATAAGGCTAATAATCGAAAATGCCTTATATTCTCCTAAGTCTCAAAGAAATTTACTAAGCTTTAAATCTATTCGAAATAATGGATATCATGTTGAGACGGCAGAAAAGGGAAACGTCGAATATTTGCACATGACAAAAGTGATTTCAAATGATAAAAGAATCGTGGAAATATTACCTTCTTTTGACTCTGGGTTATACTATACATATCTAAGAACAATTGAGTCGTATGCTATCGTAAACCAGAAGTTTACTGAAGACAATACATTTAATATTTGGCATGACCGGTTGGGCCATCCCGTTTCAATTATGATGCGAAAAATAATTGAAAATTCACGTGGACATTCGATAAAGAACCAAAGGATTCTTCAATCTAATGAATTATCTTGTGCTGCTTGCTCTAAAGGGAAGTTAATTGTTCGGCCATCACCAATGAAAGTAAAGAATGAATCTATTATATTTTGGAATGTTACATGGTGATATTTGTGGGCCAATACACCCATCATGTGGACCATTTAAATATTTTATGGTATTAATTGATGCATCGATTAGATGGTCCCACGTATCTTTATTATCTATAAGGAATGTGGCATTTGCGAGGTTGCTTGCTCAGTTGGTTCGATTAAGAGCACATTTTCCGGATTATCCGATAAATAAAATACGCCTTGACAATGCTGGCGAATTTACTTCCAAGATATTTAATGATTATTGTATGTCTATCGGTTTTTATATTGAGCATCATGTGCCACATGTTCATACGCAAACGGTCTTTAATTTGGTCGAGAAATGAAAGTGGCGAAATTGTAAGATATAAAGCACGGCTTGTTGCACAAGGTTTCTCGCAGAGACCTGGTATTGATTATGAGGAGACGTATTCTCCTGTGGTGGACGCAACTACTTTTCGTTCGGCGCCAAGCCGAAGGACAAATGCCTTCACTGCAATGAGCTTGGCCATTGGAAGCGCGATTGCCCAAAGCTAGCCGCCTCAGGTAAAGAACTTTACGTTTTGGAAACTAATTGTTCTATGACAGTATATTCCGCTTCGTGGATCTTAGACTCGGGAGCTAGTGCTCACATCTTTGTTTCGAACCAGGGTCTGGAACGAAGTAGGAAGCTGGCGAACCGAGAGATCATGATCAACGTAGGAAGCGGACATTGTGTACTGGCGACCCACATTGGATCAAGAACTCTCGTTTTATCTACTAGACATAGTTTACTGCTTTCCGATTGTTTAGTTTTGCCCAGGGGGCTTAAGATATTGTTTCTATTCTCGTTTTGAGCGGAAACGGTTACGAGTTCCGTTTTGGTAATGCAATATTTATTTTGGAAATAATATGCAAGTTTATTGAATGGATTATATTATCTAAATGTCAAAGATAAAAAAACAAAAAATTCTTGAGTGCGATTACACACACTAGGTGCGATTCTTGAGTGACACTGTTCCATTAACCATCTGCTTCTTTCCCCGGCGGCACCCGCCACGGCCATGGCCAAGAAGAAGAGGACAATAAAACGGAGTCCCTCAATGCCCGAAATGGGTGTGACCACGAAAGATGACACGAAAGGGGATGATCTTAATATGCCCAAAAGTACCGGGCAACAAACTGAACCCACGCTTGAAAACATAACTAAGATGATTGGGCAATAAATTGATAGCCCTACGGGAGGACGTGGTGACAAATCGGATGTGGCGGTCCTGACAAAGGCACTGAGCGACCTACAAGGGAAGAATGTGTATACTGAGGACAAGGCTGAAAAATGTAGGCAAAACAGCAAGTCGATATGGGAAAATTTTGACATAACTAAACTGAGGAATGCTGGGACTAAACTGGGGTATGTCGAACCAGTTCAGGAAAAGGGAATGTCATTGGGACGCATTGACATCGATGATATCTCTGAGGAAATACAATATTGGAACACAACAATAATCTGGTATGTATTGGGAGCTAATCCACCCTTCTCAGTGATGAATGGTTTCCTAAATAGAGTGTGGAAGAAATATGGGGTGCAGAAGGTTTTGCAAGTGAGGAACGGATGGTTTATGGCCAAATTTGACTATGGAGACTCGGGATAAAGTTCTACAGGAGGACGTACTGCAATTTGATAAGAAACCAGTTATCCTAGAGCCGTGGACTGCTAATACCCAATTCAAGAAGGGGGAGGTGGAGAAGGTACCTATATGGATCCAACTACCGCACCTTGAACTCAAATATTGGTGTGCTAACAGTCTAAGCAAAATAAATAGCCTCGTTGGGAACCCCATTATGGCTGATGGAGTTACTGAAAGGAAGGAAATAGTCCAATATGCACGAGTGCTTGTGGAAGTTGAATTGAAGAATGAGTTAAAAGATTCAATATCTTTTATAAACGAGCATGGGCAAATCAATGAGCAAATGGAAAAACTTCCTAAGCTCGTTTACTTATCTTTCCTAATTTCAATTCGATTCTTACCTAATCTTTCCAATCGATCCAAACTTAAATTGCTTAGCTACAATCGCTCGACTTACTAACTTAGTAATTAATTTGATCGAAACTTATGTTATCATTTTCAAGTATCGCCCGAAACCTTCAAACAATTTTCATTCGATCGAAACTTAACTCGTACTTCACTCTGCCCCAAAATATCTCAAGTCCTAAACTTTTCTTCTACTTAACGCGCTCAATCATCTCCCAAAATTCAATTGATCCAAACTTAAATTGCTTAGCTACAATCGCCCGACTTACTAACTTAGTAATTAATTTGATCGAAACTTATGTTATCATTTTCAAGTATCGCCCGAAACCGTCAAACAATTTTCATTCGATCGAAACTTAACTCGTACTTCACTCTGCCCCAAAATATCTCAAGTCCTAAACTTTTCTTCTACTTAACGCGCTCAATCATCTCCCATAATTATCTCATGCCAAGGTTATAAGTCTTAAGATCAAGTTAGTGTGTCCAATACCTAGTTAACTCAAGGAAATCCTCAATTATAACTTCGCACCCAATCTGCCGTCTATGGTACATAGGGATTTCATGAGCTTCATTAATTTATGTAATACTACTAAATAACCTAGGCTATGAAACTTACAAAGGGTTATAGATTTCCTTACCAAAGATCCGCAAGGTATGTTGTTAGAAATCCTTAGTTGCCAAGCTTTTCGCGACTTCTCTTTTGCTTTCTTGGGTTTTTTGTTTTTGAGAGTTTTCTTTGATTTTTGTTTCTTGCAATACGTTTTCTCTTCCCTCTTTAATCACCAACGTTTTGATAAGTCTTAGAACTTAGGGAAGGGTAAATGATGGGACTAGTAGGTGACTAAGACTACACCATACCCCTATCCCTTGTTTTAAGGAATTCCTACGTGCCTTTTTGTTGTTCCACTTTATCTAGATTATGATTGGTCCAACTCTCCACACTATGCCCACAAATCGATCGATTCTATTTAAATTGACACATAAAATCGCCTAATTGGTGCATGCAATCGCCCGGAACTTGGTTGATACATCAAATAAATTAATAATTTAAACAGCTCGGCGATTCTATCTTGTATACACTTCACAATCGGCCGAAACATGATTTCATCATGGTTGTGAAATCGACCGATTCTTACTCCAATTCACTCGGCGATTTGTTCTCCTCATACCACGTGTAATTGTTATCTTAATCGCCCGAAATGTGGTTTCGTTAAATCGCTCGATTCCTACTCGATTTTCCAGATGATTTTAACTTCTAAATGCTTAGGAATGGCCAATTCTAACTTACTCGATTTGAGCTCGGCGATTTCTTATATGCATGCCATGTGTAATAGTGACCAACAATTTCTCAAGTCCTTATAACACATAATCATAATTCGTAACACATATAGGAATTATAAATCACATCGTATGAAATCATATAGACACATAAGTCATGTAGAAGCATGGAAACATAAATCACACATTAGGCATGAATTAATTGCATGTCCTAAATAAAATATTTCCCCCAAAATCCTAGCGTCCTAACGTAATTAACTCAACAATGTCCCTAATAAATTATTTCCACCATTAATTATACCATAAGCCCGTAATTAGATTTTACGAGCATTACAGAATGGTACTGGGATGCACAAAGAGCAGGGACAAGGTTCCACGTCTCCTTTACAGAGGCCTGGTTCAACCCCCCAGGGATAGAGCCTTAGTTTGGAATGTGAGGGGTGGGGTATGAACACCCCTCACAAACAAGCTAAAATTGGTCTGTTTTGCAAAAGATTACATATTAGTTTAGCTTGCCTTATTGAAGCAAAAATAAAGAAGGAAAATATGGACATGATTATGGAGAAAAGGCGGATGGAGTCATACTAATAACCTAGAGTATCACCCTAACGGAAGGATAGTGCTAATTTGGCAGTGACAGTTGTCAAGAAAATTGATCACCTACTATATGCTAGAATTGCTAGACAGAAGGAGGAGTTTATGTTGACGTGTGTATATGGCCATAATAATAGCAACCAAAGAATGGAGCTGTGGGAGGAACTTAGGGGCTTAAAGCAAGATCAATGGCCTTGGCTAATATGGGGAGATTTTGATAATGTGTTGAATGTGGGGGATAGAGTAGGGGGAACCCCAGTTGTGGCATCTGAATGTAATGCTTTCAGAAAATGTATTTGGGACTGTGAACTTGAGGAGATGACAAGGAAGGGGAATCATTTTACATGGACTAACAAGCAAGAGGAGGATAGAAGAGTGTGGAGCAAAATAGACTGGGTGTTTGTCAACACTGCTTGGATGGATAATTACCCTGATAGGGAGGCTCTTTTGTTGGAAGAGGGAATCTCTGATCATACGCCTATCCTAATCAGAACACTGGGTGCTATGACCCCCCATAGAAGGAGTGTTAAATTCCAGAATATGTGGGTGGATGCACCTACTTTCATGGAAACAATTTCTGAGGTTTGGCATCATAAATATGCTGATGGTTGTGCCTGGAATTTGATACAGAAATTGAGACATTTGAAAGGATCACTTCAGGGGCTGAACAGAACAATACCCGGAATTAACTATGTGGAGAGGAGTGGACAAAACTTGAAAGAGGCCCAAGAGCAACTGCATGGGGATCCCCTGAATAGACTGTTAATACAGGCTGAAAAGGAATGTGCAACAGAATTTGAGTTTCTCACGAAGGCTGCTACTAAATTTTTAGGACAGAAAGCAAAGGCTAGATGGATAAAAGAGGGTGATAGGAATACACGATACTTCCATGAGTTGGTGAAGCAGAGGAGGTATATGAATAGAATCTCATCCATATATACAGAAGGTGGGGAGTTACTTAACCAGGCTGAAGGCATTGTAGATCACTTAGTAGATTATTATAAAGGGATCTTGGGCACTAAAATGGGAAACATTAATGAGATAGAGAATGATGTCATTAGCCAAGGCCATGTGCTTTCAGTTGAGGACCAGATGGAATTGATTCGACCCTTCAGTAGGGAAGAGATAAAAAGGTCCATGTTCTCGATTCAGAGTGACAAAGCTCCGGGTCCGGATGGATACAACAGTGAATTCTACAAGAAAGCTTGGCAAGTAGTAGGTGGGGATGTCAGTGATGTGGTGCGGAAATTCTTCCATGCAGCTCAGATGCCTAAAACCCTTAACAAAACCACTATAACCTTGATCCCGAAGGTAGATCAGCCTAGCTATGCAAAGGAATATCGACCATTTCCTGTTGCAATACTATATATAAATGCATCTCCAAGTTGATAAGTTCAAGAATAAAACTGGTATTGCCCAAGCTGGTACATGACAATCAGGGGACCTTCGTTCCTGGGAGATCTATAGGCCATAATATCCTCCTTACTCAGGAGTTGCTGAGATTATATAGGAGAGGAGCTGCTTCCCCTAGGTGTATGATGAAAATTGATCTCAAAAAGGCATATGATATGCTTGAGTGGAGGTTTATAACCAGCTTATTGCAAATATTGAAATTCCCAGTAAGATGGTTGCTTGGATTGAGGAATGTATTACCACGATCTCATATCAATTATCTATTAATGGGGCCCTGGAAGGAAATATTAAAGGAGCAAGAGGTATTATGCAAGGTGACCCCATGTCTCCATTGCTCTTCATACTGGTGATGGAATACTTAACAAGGCTGCTCAAGCTTAAAGCATCTGCGAGGGAATTAGGTACCACCCGCTATGTAAGCAACTGAGAATTGCGAACTTGTGCTTCGCTGATGACCTCATTGTCCTCTGTAAAGCTTAGAAGATATCACTGAGGCTGGTCATGGAGGGCATACAACAGTTCCACACTACAACGGGTCTGGAAGCAAATAAGAGCAAGTCTCATATCTACCTTGCAGGGGTCACTGGAACTATGAGGCAGGAACTGATAGACATGACTGGCTTTGCTGAAGGAACCTTCCCAATGAAATATCTTGGGGTTCCCATCGCTCCCACTAAATGGAATAGAGGGGATTGTCATGAGTTGGTGGATAGGATAGTGAAAAGAATCAATTGTTGGACAACTAGGAACTTATCATATGCGGGAAAATCTAGCCTTATTAATTCCATATTATTGTCCTTACACAGTTATTGGGGGTCAGTCTTTGTATTGCCGAGAAGTGTGGTCAAGATAGTTAATCAAAAGTGTAGAGAATACTTACGGAGAAGGGGTGAGCAGGGCCGAAAGGTAGCACTGGTAGCATGGGATTTAGTCTGCAGAAGGAAGAGATGTGGAGGATTAAATATTAAAAACTGTGGTGATTGGAACTATGCGAGCATCGGGAGACTAATGTGGGATATAGCGGGGAAGAAAGATTGTTTATGGATTCGATGGCTAGATGGAGTGTACCTACGGGGGAGGGATTTTATGACATATGAGATCCCTGTTGATTGCAGTTGGACATGGAGGAAGCTAAACAAAGTGAAAGAGCTGTTTAGACAAGGATTCAGCCATGGCAGATGGAGTGCAACCACTCATGAGAAATATACCATCACCTCGGCCTATAATAGGTTGGGGAAAAGAAGGGATGATAAGTGTGAGCTAGCCAATGCAATATGGAACAGATGGTCGATTCTGAAGCATGCGATGATACTCTGGCTGATTTGTCATGGGAAGCTACTGACCCGAGATAGAATGCATCGATGGGGGATGAATATACCTGACACTACCTGTCTGCTATGTAGGAAAGAAGAGGAAAGTCTCTATCATGTGATTCTGAAGTGTGACTTCAGTAGGGGTGTAAGGCAGGGAATTCAGATGTGGGTCAAACTACGTATTCCTGAAGGGTATGAGGGAGTGAAACAGACTTTAAGACACCTGGGAAAAAGGAAACATATGGTTTTGTAAGGTGAAGATCATGGTGCTCACTACTATGCTCTATATGATCTGGAACGAAAGGAATAGGAGATTACATGGGGAAGATGCTCGCTCTGAGGAGGCTGTGCTGAGATTGATTAAAAGGACAGTGATTGACTAGATCAAAGCATTGCAGATTACACCGACTCGCTTGGGAGATTTGGAGTTTATAAAACAACTTACTACTTAGGAGTTAGGGAGTGATGGCTGTTAGGTAGTGATATCTTGTAAAGTGTTGAACATTCGTTATATGGTAATGATAACTGCTTACAAAAAGATAAATAAATGTCGAAGATGAAACAAAAACTGTGAATACAATCACCAACAAACGAAAAGTGGAGTCGAACTCGAGACTGTTGTGGCATCTTTGACTCGGTCACGCTAGAGAACAGAAGATTCTCGAGTTGGAGAAAACCAGCATTATAAAGCCGCTTGGGTCTGATCCCTATCCGACTTGCAAATCTTGTATCCATGGAAAGATGACCAAGTCGCCCTTCACAGGGACTTTTGCGCGAGCCGCATAACTTCTCGATTTGATCCACATGGATGTTTGCGGACCGTTCGGGGTAGCGGCCGCGGTAACGTCCATTATTTCGTTACCTTCACTGATGATCACTATCGCTTCGGCAAGGTGTATCTCATGAAGCACAAGTGTGATACTTTTGAATGGTTCAAAGAGTACAATGCTTTGGTGGGAAATTAGACTGGAAAGAGCATCAAAGTCGTTCGATCAGATCGAGGCGGCAAGTACATGAGCCTCGGGTTTGACGAGTTCTTGAAAGAGAACGGGATCATTTCACTGTTGACACCGATCGGAACACCGCAGTTGAACGTGTGTCCGAACGCAGAAATCGAACTCTGTTGGATAAGGTTCGATCTATGTTGAGCTATACAGACCTGCCCATATCATTGTGGGGTCATGCCCTGTTGACAGCGGCACACATTCTGAATAGAGTCCTACAAAGTCTGCCGATCGTATTCCGTATTAGATATGGGCAGGACGAAGACCGAGCTTGAATCACATTAGAGTTTGGGGTTGCCCCGCATTCGTGAAAAAGCTCAAGATAGATATACTGGAATTGAAGGCTGTGAAATGACGTTTTGTCGGGTATCATGATGATTCCATGGGATACCAATTTTACTTCAACGACGATCAGAGAATCGTTGTAGCCCTTCAGGCCGGCTTTCTCAAAGAAGAGTCTGTTCAAGAAGGTGGAGTGGGTCGCGAAGTAACTCTTGGAGAGTCGTCAGAAGCGCTCTCACAGACTCCAGCGTCAGATGACACCGTAAACAGTCCATGACGCAGCCTGAATTACGCAGGTCGGGTAGAGTATCTCGTCAGCCTGAGAGATACAGGATGGTCCACATCGAGCACGAGGTTGCTGCAATGGAAGGAAACGTCGGAGACGATCCCACTACCTATGACCAGGCAATCAGGGATAAAGATTCCGAGAAATGGCTTATAGCTATGCAAGCCGAATTGGATTCTATGCACGAAAACCAAGTATGGACTCTAGTAGACCTCCCAGATGGTTTTAGACCTATTGGGTGTAAATGGATCTACAAGAGAAAGATTGGATCTGACGGATTGGTTGACACATACAAAGCTACGCTTGTGGCGAAAGGGTACAGTCAAAAAAAGGGCATTGACTATGAGGAGACCTTTTCGCCTGTCGCTATGATGAAGTCCATTCGAACATTGCTTGCGATAGCTGCGCACTATGACTATGAGATATGGCAGATAAGTGAAAACTGCATTCCTAAATGGATACCTCAAGGAGGAAATATATATGGAGCAGCCCAAGGGTTTTACATCGCAAGGAGATGCTCATAAGGTGTGCAAATTGAACAATTCCATTTATGGACTCAAACAAGCCTCCAGAAGCTGGAATCTTCGGTTCGATGAAATGGTCAAGGGCCACGGATTCTTGAAGAACGAAGACGAACCTTGCGTCTACAAGGAAAGCAGTGGTAGCAAAATATCTTTCCTCGTATTGTACGTGGACGACGTCCTTTTGATAGGAAATGATATTGGAATGCTCTCGATGGTGAACGCGTGGCTTTCGACGAATTCTACATGAAAGACTTGGGAGAAGCTACCTACATCTTGGGTATTCGCCTTTATAGAGATCGAGCGAATCGTATGTTAGGACTCTTCCAAACCCTTTACTTAGAGAAGGTCCTGAAGCGATATAATATGGACAACTCTAAGAAAGAGTTCCTGCCCATGGGATTCACCTTTCCAAGGCTATGAGCCCTCAAAGTGAGTTGGAGCGGAAAGAGATGAGTGGAATCCCATATGCATCCGCAGTGGGTAGCTTTGCACGCGACCTGACTTTGGCGTACGCTGTGAGCGTAGTCAGTCGGTTTCAGGCTGACCTTGGTAAGGAACATTAGACAACAGTCAAGACTATCCTCAAGTACCTCAGACGGACTAAGGATATGATGCTGGTCTATGGTAATGGAGAATTGGAAGTGTAAGAGTATATGGATTCAGATTTCCAGTCTGACGTGGACGACCAAAAATCCACTTCAGGATTCGTTTTTACGCTCAACGGTGGAGCAGTGTCTTGGAAAAGTTCCAAATAGAGCACTACTACAGATTCCACCTGCGAAGCAGAGTTTACCAAAATGCCCATGAATAAAAGAAAGAGAGGAATAACGAACATTGTTTAATCAAAGACAATCATCAAGCAGCTAACTAATTGAACGAAAGAAAATAGGATAATCTCAAAGCCAAACCTGATCTTGCATTAATGATGTAAGAGGACTTGTAACAATTGTCGTCTTTCTCGAGACCAATGTGGCACCTGGGAGCTTTATTCATTCAACGTTTCAGTAGAAAATATTTTCGTTCCCTCTGTTCATACTAAACATTAAAAACTTTTTTCAGATAATCAGAAAATTAACACAACTATTATCCACTTCCAGTCGCCATGACCACCAAGCAATCATTTCCCCGCAATATGTCCTCTGTTATTTCTTTCTGGTACTGTCCGAACTTAGAAAATCCAAAGTACTCCTACACGAAAAAGGCAGTGAGAGGACAATGAGTTGAAGCAAAAAATAAAACTGATCAACAAAAAATAGAGCGGAAAATGCTCGGGAATACGAAATGACCTTGAGAACAGATTCCATTCTTCTTCAAGACGATTCCTCGATGTTTATGGAGACGGCGAGTGAATAAATACTGTAACTTAAGAAGAACTCGTCTAAGTATTTCTCGGTTTTTTTCGTCGCCTTTTGCAGGTTTCGATAATACTTAGTACGTCATTGGGCCAACAACTACAGGAACATTATCTACCCCAAGCTGTGCCAAGAAACATCGAAATCATCAATGCATCATCACACAATCTACAACATAACACAAAAACGCATGTAACACCCAAAAATCTCAGAGCCAATACAACTTTATGAAAAAACAGAGGACCCAATTCTGGCACAATGTAATGGCTGCATTAAGAAAAAAGAAACATGATTACAATTATAAGCAGCCTAGACAAATAGAGAAGAGACTTATGAACAAAATCTGACCCCTCACTTACTAATTGGTATGAAACCATTGGTCATCTCCATAGCTGGAACAACAGCATTTCCTCTAGCCATGGAGAAGTACGTGGAGAAACCAATATCTCCACCCATCCAATTATATCGTGGAGGAACTGCACCAAGCATCGGAGTTGTGTCAACAACCTGATCATAGTAAGAGAATCTGTTGCTCGGAATATATTTTATTCCAGCATTCGACATCTGCTTCCAAATAGATGCTCTAAGGTCAACTACAACTCTCTCTAAATCTTCTACAGTGCTCTTTCCATCCCAGAATTATTCGAGGGCAAATTTGATCTCTCTTTTTGGGCCTATACGGGGATATCCGACAATGTGAGATGCCATTTTCTGGTAGAAGTTCAAAAAAGCAAATCAACAATGATTGTTAGGAAACGACAACTATTACGCACGCACACATAATATTATGGTACTCAGCAACAGAAACTTTCTGGGGTAAACAAACAGAAGGCGGGCGAAATCAGGTAAATGACATGGTCCATGATTTTAAACGACAACCTAATTGATGATTCATGCAATTAATCCATTGATCACACCACTTTTAGTTTATTAGATATATTGTTATCGGAAAGACCCGAGATCCGCGATCGAGCAATCTATTTTATAGTGGACCCGAGATCCACCCAATCATTTTATAGTGGACCTGAGACCCGCCGAATTATTAGTGGACCCGAGATTCGCCCAAGTACACGACTGCTTCAATAACAGTCGTGCAAAAACAGGACAAACCCTAAATAAATGTTAATCATAGATTATGAAATTAGAAACATAATTATGTAGAACTACAAACAAAGAAATCAGAATAAATGTTCCAATACATACTCTTTACACCCGCAAGAAACTGGACGACTATACGAAAACTATTGTACAACTGTTCTTGAAACAATCATGTAATTTAGGAAACAGGAGTAGGAACGATGCAGTAGTGCGTTATAACAATAGACATCAGTAGTGCATTATGTTCTTATTTCATACCGTTAGTTAAGTAATCTCTCACTAATTGTTGTAGACTTCATACTCTTTACACCCGTAAGAAACTGCACGACTGTTATTGAAACAGACGTGGAACGACGCAGTAGTGCATTATAACAGTATACAACAGTAGTATTATGTTCTTATTACATACCTTTAGTTAAGCAATATCTCACCTAATTGTTGTAGAATTCATGGTAAACAATGTTGACTATTGCATCATCTTCAAGTTCATCTTCTTTCCTCGTCCCACGTTCCATCTGAGTCCAATACCAAAATGCTTTCATTAGCAAAGTTTTGTCACACAGATTGTGGCGCCCCGCCTTTCACCACTACTTTCTTAACTAGTTTACGCGACTAATATCCTAATAATTAAACCGATCGTATGAAATTTCGGATAAAATTTTTCCTTTTATAAAAAGGAATCACAACGGTCCCTACAAAATTATCATGGGTCCTATTTACGTAGAGAAGCGCGCATGCGGGTCCAAATAAATCTATCTAATGGGTCTCCACGAGGTCGCATCCATGCACACACTTCCATCTCAAAAGCCCTCGGAAGCTTGAAAAGTTGGCCTCGCCGTGAAAATGATCACGTACCGTGATCGCGGGGTCCTACAACGCATAAAAACGTGGAATGAGCTTATAAAGCTCAGTTAGTGAAAACCATGCATGCAATGCACGTGACCTAAATAGCGAAGGCATTCGCGCCAATGCTATAGACTTCTCTCGTCCTTCTCGTTCTTTTCATTTCATGTTTGGGCCCCTTCGGCTTTCAAACTTACTATGCACCATATAGAGCTCAAACCCCTAAGGGTATAATTAAGTGGCAGTACACACACTAGAGTACTCCATTTGTGCTTATCCCTATGGTGCCTTTCAATCCCAATATGGTCCACACTGAGAGGCTACTAGTGCCTTTCAATCCCAATGCATTCCCATTGAGAGGCTAAACCGGGCACACAAATTTTGTTTAACCCTAAGGCGCCTTTCCATCCCAATGCGGTCTGACACACGGGCGCTTCTCGCTGGTAGCTTACTACGAGGTCGCCAACACGGTTCCCTCAGTGCCGCTCATACCCTCGAGTCGCATCCTCTAGGTTGCATCTCCCGCTACGGGATATTTACCTGCCTCTCGTGAATCAGGCAGTCGGCCTCGTGAATCGCCGTAATATATTTATATACCTGCCTCTCGTAAATCAGGCGGTCGGCCTCGTGAATCACAGTAATATATTTATATACCTGCCTCTCGTGAATCAGGCAGTCGGCCTCGTGAATCGCCGTAATATATTTATATACCCGCCTCTCGTGAATCAGGCAGTCGGCCTCGTGAATCGCCGTAATATATTTAGGTAGCATAGAAGAGCCGTGACTCATCCTTGAGTCGACACAAATGCCCATATCGGCAAATATACATATCGCTTTTAAGCGACCTTATACTCATGCACGCCATCTCCCTGACTCTCATACTAGTCGTGCGTGCATATGCTCATGCCATGAATATGCGAATCATGTCATCGTATAACGTAATTAAAATAATATACGCAAATAGACCCGTCACATAAAATCATAAAAGCATATAACACATAATTTCATGCACATAAAAATTATGTGTTGTAGTTGCGATTTCCACTTACCTGATATCCTTAGCTATTAAATTTATCGTACGGTATGTCGCTAACCTTCGAACCCTAAGTATACAAACATATAAAATTAGGGTTTGTTAGTCTAGTTATAATTTCACGAAATTGGCTTAATTTGAAAACCCTAGTTTTAACTTATAAATTTCAGAACCCTAAAATTCTAAACTTTGATTTAAAAAAGTATCATTTTGGAATTTACAAGAATTTTGAATTATAGGGTAATTTAAATCTCGACATAGTATATACTAAATAAATCTCGAAATTTAATCTCGACATTGCATTATTAGTGGATCTCGACATGGATAATTCTCGAGCTTGAGTTAGCATAGATCTCGATATTCATATATAAGAGTTTGATATTTAATCAGTATATAAAGATCTCGAGCTTTGAACTAAACAATATATATAATTTCGATATAAGATTTCGATATGTTTCCAAAATAAATCTCGACATCAACTCGTGATCTCATACACATTTCGTGGCATGTTCCGACATTACACACCAATATTGGTTACTTTGGATCTCGAGTTTAACTTGTAAAATGAAATTCTATTCAACATAAATCTCGAGTTGATCTCGAGATCTTACAAAATTTTGAGGTTAATATTAATGTTAGATTTCGACATGAGTCTTGGGTCTTATTTCGAGATTTATAATCTGAAAAGTCCTATCACTATCTAAGTTTCGATCAAACCCCTATTTCTTCAAGAACAGTATGAACACTGTTAAACCCTAAATATTATAAACTGTCGAAATATTATTTTTAGTTGATCTTAAATCCTAAGAACATTATCTTTAACTTTGAAAGTCACTAAACCTTCGACGAACATCACATTTTTCTTGAAAACATTTCTTGAATTTATCATACTAGCTTCAACTTAATTTAACCCTAAATTCGAAACTTGTATCTAGTCTGGGAAACTACTAATTTCGTGCTTACCAACTATTAAAGCATACTGTTTTAATTAAATGGACAAACACTATGGTAAAGAAGTTATACCTATTTCCAGCTTAACGATGTGCTCGAGCTGTTCCTTGAATTCTTTCTCTTTTCCTTTTGCTTAGATCTTCGAGAACTTAGTTAAACGAGGGGTTCTTTCGTTCTCCTTTATCTTTTGATTCATGTTCAACTAAATAATTGACGTCAACTTATTCTAATTTTTATCCTAACTTATGTATTATAATAATATTAGCTAAAGTTTCTTTTTGTGCTAAGGTATAGAGATAACTAGGCTCCCCAAGTGATAATTCTATTAATATAATAATTCCTTAAAAGCTTAATATTTCGAGCCCTATATTTATACAATCCTACATTTAAATTTTTCTAAAACTCTCAAGACCCAACATTTACCTTCCAAGTCATAGATCATATAGAATATGATAACATATAGCATATAGTCATTTAAGCACATATGGAAATTATAAATTACGTAGGCATATATATACGACCGCAATACTTATATCATGTAATACGTTATTCACATAACACACAAGTCACGTAAAGCATTAAAAATATTAATACTTTTGTTCCCCAATTTATCCTTACTAACACTTGCTCCATTATTTAATACTTGGTTTCTATCAATCGATACTACTTACTTAGGGCTTATCGAAGTCTTCTCATTACTATACACCAATTTAAATTAAGTTCATATCATTGATCGAAGCTAGTCATTGTTATTTTTCATATTCATTGAGTCTTTTCTAACACCTTAATTATGCATGAACCTCCTCTAAATTTCATAGGTCCTATTTTCATCATACAAATCACTAGTTACGTAACACACATAGAAGTCTAAAATATATGTCAAGTAAAGCATCCAAAATATTAGCATGTATTTCACAAAATAATTACGTATTAAAATCAATTCTCCCATAGTCTTAATATTTTTATCTAATTAATCCAACAGGGTTTCTAATTGAATATCCTCCACCACAAATTGTATTGTAAATCCCGTAAATAAATTTTTATGGGTATTACACAGATCAATCTTTTGGATGTGTAATATAAAATCATTGCAGGATTATCCATAGCTTTTTATAAAAATAATAATAAAAGTCATATTCTACAGTCTCTCAGTCATATAGCCTTACAGTCTTACAATGTCTAAGTAGTGCAGTTGATAAATGTGCGTCGTATGTTTTATAATGTTTAAGTATTAGTTGTGCAGTCTTACAGTCATACAATGTTTAAGTAGTGGAGACCAATGTTCAAACTTGAGATTTGACCCGTTTGAGGCAGAGAAATTTGACTCTGGGGCGATTGTTACATTAAGTAGTCTTTTAGTTGCCGTCTTACAAAGCTAATTTTATCATAACCTAATATAATGTCAACCCGTGAAGCAGTCTTATAACATTGTTATTAGCAACAACTTCAACTTTTTTATTATATAGACTAAAAGTAGATCAAGGGAGCAGTCCTGCAATATTGATGCTAAAAAAATTCTTACCAATCTCCGATTCCTTAACTTGAAGGTGGGTAGAGTTCTCTTCCTCATACTTCGACCCGTTGAAGATCAAAGAAGCCGAGATGAAAAACGGGGTAATGAAGTTTTATGTTTATATGACAATATCTCGATCCCATAACTATTTACTCAATATACATTTCCCATATAAAAACTATTGCATTATACATTACAAATAATTTTATTTGGCATTCACTATAATAATATTTCAGTCGTGTATTGTGAAGAATGTCATTATTCAAATGTATCAGTAGTGCAAATTAAATGTTTCTAATGAATGTCAGTCGCTAAATAAATTTATAAGTCGTAAGGTGTAATGCATTGTACAATATAAATAATCATAATTTTGCATGATACATGAGAAATTATTTTTAATTGACGTCATAATAATATTTCATTCGTGTATTGTAAAGAATGTCCCATATATTTTTAATATGTGTAACAATATAAAAGAATATTGCATTATAAATTACAAATTATTTTTACTTGATCTGGTCTGGCCATAATAATTTTTCAGCCATGTATTGTGAAGAATGCCAACATTCAGATGTTCGTATCAGTCGTGCAAATTAAATATTCACTACGCTAAGTACTCGCTGAAGAAAAATATAAAGATTATGTATCTGAATTTCAAAACCCATCATCTTTTGCGTGTTACAATAAGCATTCTAGTGTATTTGATACAATAGGCCATAAACTCAGTAAATGTATCAATTAAAAAAAACATAAAAGCAAACTCAAAAAACATAATTAACAACAAAAAATTAATTAAAATGGTAAAGACTAACGGAACAATCGAAACAGATGCATGTGCCTTAGACGATTGACATTGTTACGCTTATCAGAAATAATCTTGGCCCTTATTTCTCTCCCTAGAATAACACTTGGTTGCAATCTCCAAATGTACGGCCATCGTAGGTGGATCAGTAAAATAAATTTTGACGCATCACTGCAACAACAAAATTCTTTATATTTTTCTTCAACGAGTACTTAGCCACATTTTCCCCACTGACCAAGGCTTCGAATGGAGAGAAAGTGTTATACAGTGTAAGTGATAAGCAAAAGATGAAAAACGAAATAAAAGGCCAACGTATATTCATATCTTCGTATTTGGGCAATATCTAGGTAGACAAATCAGGAATTCATAATGTGGATAATCCAGAGCAATCTCTACCATTCAGAACTGATATATTGAGAGGGAACAACTGCTCACGATTTAATAAGATATGCGACCATATAGTCAACAATCAGAAGCATATATGAGAAACCCAAAATCTTGCAGTTGTAACTAAACCGTCAATGAAACGATTGATGAGTCAAATATTAAGGTATTACTGTAAAATGAAAGGAAACCCAAACTCCTATACCCTAGAAACACCAAAAAAGGCTCACACTTGCTCGTAAACTGGAAACGATATCCACTCAGGGAAGTTCTCACCTCAGACTTTCTTCAAATCATCCCTACTCAGTGAGCTCAAAAGCTTAATATCAATAGCCTGTCCACAGTAGCACCAAATAACTCGACGATTCAAAAATTAACGAACGAAAAACCCAATCAATCAATTCAATTGTAGCAAACAAAATCATCGACACAAAATTGATAAACAAAACAGGGGTGAAATACCTTGGCCACACGTTTGCTACTTTGTAGATCATCATACGCTTCCAACCCGCCATCAGAGCGATCCCAAACAACATCCTCATCACCATTCCCGATATCAAACCCATCCTTTGCTCCCTCTAAATTGATCGCTGACGTTCTATAGAACTTACATCAACTACCAATCAATTTCTTCCAGCATAATACTAATAATATCGAAAGGGAAAAAGAAACTGAATATCCAGCTAAGGAAAAAAAACCTATCTTTATTATGTAAACACTCCGGTGCTACTGGACGAAGCAAATCTGAAGCAGCCAAGAGAAAACATGGCATTTTATATTCGCACTAACCCCAAGCTTAAGAGGCGTTTTCGGACGGATCTACTTTGGGATAACCTCTTCACTCCCAGCAGCAGTGGTTTCAAGGAACGTGCAGCAGCCATGGGATCTTTTTCCTAAACAACAATCATGTAGTATATACTTATTGAGAGAGAGAGAGAGAGAGAGAGAGAGAGAGAGAGAGAGAGAGAGAGATGAGATTGTTAAAGATCTCATAGCAGTGGTTTTTCGTATGTGGAACATACCAATTCTGATAAAAATAAAGATAGAAAGACCCGAGATCCGCGATCAGGCCATCTATTTTATAGTGGACCCGAGATCCGCCCATTTATTTTATAGTGGATCCGAGACCCGCCCATTTATTTGGACCCGAGAGCCGCCAAATTACACGACTGCTTCAATAACAGTCGTGCAAAAACGGACAAACCCTAAATAAATGTTAATCATATATTATGAAATTAGAAATATAATTATGTAGAACTTCAAACAAAGAAATCAGAATAAATGTTCCAATACATTCTCGTTACACCCGCACGAAAACTAGCACCACTGTTATTAAAACAAACATGTAATTTTGGAAACATGAGTAGGAACGATGCATTAGTGCAGTAGTGCATTATGTTCATATTACATACCGTTAGTTAAGTAATCTCTCACCTAATTGTTGTAGACTTCATACTCTTTACACCCGCAAGAAACTGCACGACTGTACAAAACTATTGCACGACTGTTACAGTCATGGAACGACGCAGTAGTGCATTATAACAGTATACAACCGTAGTATTAGGTTCTTATTACATACCTTCAGTTAAGCAATCTCTCACCTAATTATTGTAGAATTCATGGTAAACAATGTTGACTATTGCATCATCTTCAAGTTCATCTTCTTTCTTCGTCCCACGTTCTATCTGAGTCCAATACCAAAATGCTTTCATTAGCCAGGTTTTTGTCACACAGATCAATCTTTTTGATGTGTAATATAAAATCATTGTAGGATTATCCATAGCTTTTATACAAATAATAATAAAAATCATATTCTACAGTCTCTCAGTCGTATAGTCTTACAGTCTTACAATGTCTAAGTAGTGCGTTGATAAATGTGCATCGTATGTTTTAGAATTAGTATTAGTTGTGCAGTCTTACAGTCATACAATGTTTAAATAGTGGAGACCAATGTTCAAACAACTTGAGATTTGACCCGTTTGAGGCAGAGCAATTTGACTCTGAGGCGATTGTTACATTAAGTAGTCTTTTAGTTGCCGTCTTACAAAGCTAACTTTATCATAACCAAATATAATGTCAACCCGTGAAACAGTCTTATAACATTGTTATTAGCAATCTCTGATTCCTTAGCTTGAAGGAAGGTAAGTGGACTTGAGTTCTCTTCCTTATACTTCGACCCGTTGAAGATCAAAGAAGCCGAGATGCAAAGCAGAGTAATGAAGTTATATGTTTATATGAATATCTCAATCCCATAACTATTTACTCAATATACGTTTCCCGTATAAAAACTATTGCATTATACATTACAAATAATTTTATTTGGCATTTACCATAATAATATTCCAGTCGTGTATTGTAAAGAATGCCAACATTCAGATGTATCAGTAGTGCAAATTAAATGTTTTTAATGAATGTCAGTCGCTATATAAATTTATAAGAGTCAGATGCATCAAACAAACCACATAATATAAACTCCAAACACAAACGCAAGACTTCATTCCTACACCAATCACTGACTTACAACTTCGTAAAGTTTGTATTCTTGACCGAGAGGAAGGATATTTAGGTTGTTGTCAAAGTTGAAGACGTGGACTCTGTAAGTGGGAGAGATGCCTACGCTGTACTTGAATGGCATCCATAAATTCAGATTTCATGCAAAAAGAGAAGAATGGACAATCAGAATTTAATTGTTCCAATACGATTTAGTCATCGACAAATATAGCAAAGGCAAATCATGAATTAATGATGTGATCGATCACAAAACCATCACATTTAAAGGTGAATTGAAATTAGATGGCATTACCCTTTTAGTAGGTGAAAAAAGAAACAACTATTTTAGAGGATATCCAGGCTAATTGATTATATCAATTTATCTAGTTAGTCTCCTTCCCAATCTCAACTCAATTGACAGTAAGAAAGATTTCAATTGTCTAACCATCGGTCATAGACACCAAATAAACGGAATCAGTATACATTCGACGTCATCTCATACCAAATTTCCACCCATAATCATCCCCATAATCATCCGTCGTCTATGCCTAGTTACACTCTAGCAATAGCATCAAACAAACAAATTTACGGAGAAAACAACAACCAAAAGTAAACGACCTCTCGGGCAAACTGCCCGACTCCGGCCAGTTCTTGGTCTTCAGCGCCTCTTCTATTTCTGAGGATCCTGTGCTTTGCAGAAAGGCATTGGTAAGTCCTTGCAGTTCCATGCTCGAAAGAATGCAGCCCCAGAAATCCCGCAATTCGTTTAAGCTGATCTTCGCCCTAGTGCTTCTAATGTGCTCCTTAGCGTTCACTGCATCAGCTATAATAGGCCACGTCTTTCAAGAGAAGCGAACCATCCTGGAAAATGACCTCATTTCAAAACCTAGGTTTCACAATCTCAGATGTAATAGAATGCATTAAAGATGGCAATGTGATCGGCCGTCGAGGAGCTGGGATCGTCTACTACGCCAAGATTGCCTAATGGGATCGAAATAGCCAAACAGCATCAACAGCCACGATCATGGCTTCAGAGCCGAGATTCAAACGCTGGGCAACATCAGACGCAGAAACATAGTGAGGCTCCTAGCGTTCTGTACGAATCTCACTCCATGGAAACTGAAAAAAGAAGCTCTTCAAGCGCTCTACCTGCCCTTCAAGAATTTTACGGGGTAATCCCAACAACCATAAACTCAACCCCCAAATGGCAAATACATCACGGGGTAATGATTAAGGAGACGCGGCAAGTAGAACGTTTACTTACCCCTCGACTATAATCATTACCTATCTGCCCTTCAATGCAGCAAGTCTAGCAGCTAAATCGTCGTAGTCGGCAGTTTTGGGTGCACATGAGTGGCCTGAACCCTGGGCTCAAAGGAGTTGGCCGAGCAAAGACTGTCCTCTTCTCAGACGACTCCTCGTCGTCAATTTTCCATCTTGGGAGCAAAACAGATCTGCTGGGATGAGGATGCACAATGGCTTCAGAATCCGAAAATTTCCCGTCTTTGCTTCTCCTAGCAGCTAAAATGGGAGTTTAGGCGAATCTTTGCACGGTAATAGGAAAGGCGGGTTCTGGTAAAATGGCAATCTCACTCCATGGAAACTTAAAAAAGAAGCTCTAATGCGTTAATAATGCTCAAATATTTATATCTATGATGTGAAAAAAGAAAAACAAGGTACAATCAGGCCGATATAGCAACTACCCATTGAGGAAGCCAATCTGGAACAGAGAATTATTCTGGCTTGAACAATGGGCCAGGATCACACTGAAGCCAACCAGTTGAAAAATCCTAGAAAATTCATGAGTAGTCAATAAAAGTAAATGTTTATCATTACAGAAGAACATCTACATCAGAACACAGATTTCACCTCTTCCTTAGAAAGCTCATTTTTCAGAATGGCCGAGGATTACCCATGGTATGCCGAGGTTCAGAAGCATTTCAGCGCTGCATAAACACAGAAAGCTACCTGCCCTTCAAGCATTTTACGGGGTAATGGCAACAACCATAAACTCAACCCGCAAATACATCGCGGGGTAATGATTAAGGAGACGCGACAAGTAGAAAGTTTACTTACCCCTCGATTATAATCATTACCTACCTGCCCTTCAACGCAGCAAATCTAGCAGCTAAATCGTCGTAGTCGGCAGTTTTGGGTGCACGTGAGGGGCTTGAATGCCGGTGGGCTCAAAGGAGTTGGCCCGAGCAAACACTTTCCTCTCCTCGTCGTCAGTTTTCCAGCTTGGGAGCGAAACAGATCTGCTGGGCTAAGGATGCACAATGGCTTCAGAATCCGAAAATTTCCCGTCTTTGCTTCCCCTAGCAGCTAAAATGGGCGTTTAGGCGAATCTTTCCACTGTAATAAGAAAGGCGGATTCTTGAGCTGGAACATGAGGTATAAGATAAGCATGATTCCTGGGCCGTTATCCGGCAACCAAAATGAAAAAAGAGCCAAAATGCATACTGTAAGAAAGAGTCAAAGGTGGATTTAAAAGTGAAGAAACATGAAAAAAAGTACCTGATTTTGATCTCTTGAACATTCTTATCTGCAATGGAATACATCATTGCATAGTTTCTCAGGTCAAAGACTTTGTATATTCTAGAGGAAGACCGAACAAATCAATAGAACCCTTGAGCTCCCATGAAAATAAATCACCCAAATTCAAAAGGTAAAAACGCTAAAATCATCAAAGGCTCACCTATCATTAGCAGAATGAGTAAGAACCTTTCCATTAACATCATCAAACTCCACAAACCCATGAAACTTAAGAGACTCAGACCCAAAGAGTGGAAAACCAGCATCAGGTTGTCCCCTTTTGATGTACCTAAAGTAGCATCGAATCGGAATGCGTATAAAACAAACAAAAGTAAGCAGACACAATAAGTAAATGCCAGATGAGGGTAGATCTGCATTTTAATGAACTGAAATCATCTGAAGCATAAACCGATCCAACCTAATCGAATGGCACAGGTAAAGAAAGCTAAAAAAGAATCTTTAGTACCTTGGATCGGAAGTTGTGGCTCGATCCCACTCTTAAATTTCAGTTTCTCTTTGCTCTGCTTCGATTGGGTTTTTCATTAAGAGAAATGAAAAATTAAAAAGCCCGCTATAACATGAGGTTCTTCACCACGATTGCTCGCCTCTGATTGGTCACAGAGACGTTAAGTCGAGCAATATACCGTTGAATTCGAGCTTCGAAGCCCGCGAGGCTGATTTTGGGCTGGATGGCTGGCTTTCAATCAGGGATGAACGGATTCGAGCTTTGACGCCCACGTGGCAGATTTGGGGGTGGATGGCTGGCTTCCAATCAGGGATGAACGGCGGAACTTCGCCGTGGACGCGGTGGTACGAATCGTTAATCTTTGAGCTGCAGTTTGATGCTTCGATGGTGTTCTCAGACGATGATGAGTCACAAACTGTTCAACTTTCTTATTAATTAATTGAATGCAAGACCATTCATTTGCCTAAAATTATTGATTGCTTAACGCATATGTTACAACTTAGCATGCGTAATTACGATCGTTATTTTTACTACTTTTATAATACCAAAATACCCTCAATAGTGATGGCGTGGCACAATCAGTGTTCTATAAGGGGATGGCAATTTTTGTAAATAAATCCTCATATAAGCCTATGTTTGATGCCACATCAACTTTGCTTCGAAGCCCGCGAGGCTGATTTTGGGCTGGATGGCTGGCTTTCAATCAGGGATGAACGGATTCGAGCTTTGACGCCCACGTGGCAGATTTGGGGGTGGATGGCTGGCTTCCAATCAGGGATGAACGGCGGAACTTCGCCGTGGACGCGGTGGTACGAATCGTTAATCTTTGAGCTGCAGTTTGATGCTTCGATGGTGTTCTCAGACGATGATGAGTCACAAACTGTTCAACTTTCTTATTAATTAATTGAATGCAAGACCGTTCATTTGCCTAAAATTATTGATTGCTTAACGCATATGTTACAACTTACTTATATATAGAATGGCATGCGTAATTACGATCGTTATTTTTACTACTTTTATAATACCAAAATACCCTCAATAGTGATGGCGTGGCACAATCAGTGTTCTATAAGGGGATGGCAATTTTTGTAAATAAATCCTCATATAAGCCTATGTTTGATGCCACATCCAACTTTTATATAGTATAGATGATATGATTATGATTGAACGTATTGTGTATATGTGTTAATGTGCTAAATCAATCGTAGTATTTGACTATTGAATGAGTTGTTATGTTCTTATCTATAGGTGCGAAATCTACTCCATTTGCGTCTTGCTTATCTCTTAGAAACTGTATCTTGTTGGTAAAGCTAGACAATTCAAATCAAAATTCTCCATTGATCAAGAAGTCTAAGAATTCATTATTATAATCATTAATGAGCTAAACAATGACATAATTGTTTTTTCATTAAGCTCAAGGTTTAGCCTATAAATAGGCTTGTTATGTTCATTGTAATCTCACACCAAAAACTAAAATCAAAGCCTAAGAAAGAGATAGAGAAATAGAGAAAAATAGAGGGCGGTAATTGCTCCGACTATAAAGAGAGATTGTGAGTGTTTTCTCCTTTATAGATTGAGAGGTTGTAATCCCTGTTTTTACCACAGTAATAAATTTTCTACCTCGCTCGTGGTTTTTTACCCCAAGTTAAAAAAGGGTTTTCCACGTAAATTCTCGTGTTCCATTTATCCTCACACTTATTTCCAATTTCGTTTCGCTGTCCATTTCGCAACATATCTCATGTCAAGATCACGTCAACTCTCATATTCTGCTTTGTTTTGTTTTTGTTTGTTTTTTTCTCCATAGAAGATATATTATGCCCACTGATTATTCATATTCATAGTTTTGATGTTCGAAGTCATGATGTATAGGTGGATAGTTGAGAGCTTTCGAAACTTGAGCAGTACCAGAAATAGAAATGATATGCTTATTTATTCCTTTATTCAATTACTTTCTTACTTTATATTTTCGTTGCAAGACAAATTCTGAGAATGTGCCTTCAGGTAAGAACTAAGCAATAAAAACGAATGTGGAAACTTTAAAGCACCTTTATAATTATTCTCGAAGAATAAGAGGTGAAAGTGGAGTTAAGCTCCTTTAAAGCACCTTTACTATATTTTAACTATGAGTGAAAGATGAGTGGAGTTAAGCTCAATTGGAACTTGAACTCGAACCCCATCTGAGTGATCGAGTAATTTACGGGCTACATGAGTTTTTTTGGTAAAATTTTAAATTTCAAACTCGTCGCGTAAACGAGAGCTTACGGGCCAAGATCGAGCCTAGTTAATTATACTTGAGCTTGTGCTAAAATGGCTGGTTAAGCTTGAGCTTAGGCAATGAGCTGAAAAAGCCAACACTCTATAATCCAAAATGTTTGATACTGAAAAGCCAATTGACCAACCTTGCTTAACTCTAAAGTTGATTCCCAACAAAAATCAAAGAATCGTAACCTTTAAAGCTGGTAAAAAAGGTACTTTAGCTTTTCCCAAAGAACTTCTCCATTACCCAAATGGTTCAATTCAAACAAGTGAGTTTGACTATTATGATAGGTTAATTTTGAATATGTCTGATTTCGCCACTAGAGATTATTTATATCCCTGAAGTGTCTGACGTAAGCCCATAGTCAGTTAAGTCGAAAAAAAAAATCTTCTGCGGAAAAAGAAATATACATCTCATTTCAGATATCAGATAAGGTAAGATGCATGATGACCCGCATCCTGTTCTATATGACTAAGATTACACTTACTATCATTTCATTACAAATCACATTAAATGAAAACATCCTATAACATATCCAAAAGAAGTTACATTACCGAGCAGACACTTTCATCTTCCCCATACCGATCACCTTCTTCGTCGTCGTCGTCGCCATTATCGTAAAAGTTAGCATCCACCGCAAAGTGCGTATACGTATTATAAGGTTGTAAAGGTGGCGAATAATAGTAATACGAATTAATAGCGCCAGCAAATGGCTCAGAATAAGCAGAGTTGTGTAGCTGAGGATGAGAGAAGTTGTGCTGTCGTGGAGTAGTTATTGGGATCTGATTCTTTCGATCATCGGTGAAAGGACGAGGATTATTGAGCATTGTAATAACAGTACCATTACTGTTGCTGGGATTCAATAATCCGCTGTTGGCAGGTGCACCGCCGTTAGGTGCTCCTCCGTCCGAGCCGCCGCTTCCCTTTTTCTTTTTCTTCTTTTTCTTCTTTTTGCCACCGCCGCCGATGTTATTTCCGCTCAGCTGAAAATTCGCCGGCGGAGGATTATTATTACTATTGTTTTGTTTCTTGTTCTGATCTTCATCATCGTTGCCGTCTGAATTTGACGCGCCATTATCGTTGCCGTCCTTCTTATCAACGTCGGGACTTTGGAACATTCCATCATTTGGCGACGAATGTGGCACTGAATTTTCTGTCCAAAGCTCGGCTTGTTTTCCCGACTTAACGAGCTTCTTGATCAGCGTTTGGGCTTCGACGTTCCCCGTGACAGTAACTTTGTGTTGTTTCGAGTCTATCTCTATCTTATAAACTCCTGATAATAATAAATACAAGCAAAAGAATATAATATATACTACTATAAAGAGTCCCATAAAAGCTATTGTTGGAAATATAATTTATAAACTTAAAAACTGATATTCTCTTTTAAAGGTTAGCCTTTTAGGTGAATTGGTCATTTAGCATGGTATCAGAGCTCAGGGACCAAAAGTCCTGGGTACGAATCCTCACGACCACACATTCAAGAGAATTACACGTCTAAGGCTTGATAATAAAGACATGAGACTAGACGTGAGGAGGCGTGTTGAAAATATAACGTATAAAATTAAAAAGTGATCCGCTCCCTTAAGATTAACATTTTGGCTGAAGTGGTCATTTTAACATGTTATGAAAGCTCAGAGACCGAAGGTCCTGAGGGCGAATCCTCACAACCACTCATTCAAGAAAATTACATGCTTAATAATAAAGAATCAGCCTAAACGTGAGGAGGCGTGTTAAAAATATAAACAGAATATTAACAAAAATGATTCCCTTAAAAATTAACCTTTTTAGGTGAAGTCGTTTAACATCTATGACATAGGTGATGAAGACGGTAAGGAGATTAATTGCACACCTTCAATACTTTGAAGGACTTTCTTCACTTTCCTCTGGCAACCAACGCAGTGGATAGAAACTCTCAAGGCACATATCTGCACATCTTGCATGTACTAACACTGAGCAACAAAAAGAAAAAAAAAAGAAAAACAAAACTGAGAGAATGATTGTTCATTATTATTATTAGTTATAACCGTGTAGGTGAGGGATGGTTCGAGTTTGTTGTTGCTGTCGCCAACTCCTGCTGCTGCCTCTTCTTTGTCCATGATATATTGTGAGTGAGTGAAGTAACTTATTACATCAATGCTCTTCTTCGCACTATAGAGAGACTTCTACACTTTGAGGTTAGGTAGTGGGAATATAGAGTGGTCGACTTTATCAGCTGTGGTTATACGAGCAGAAAGACCCAAATGCCCCTTATTATGTACTAGTTGAACAATGGAAAGGATAGAACGTCGACTGAACAAAAAAAGAATTTACTTTTATAAGTTGCAATTCTCAATCTACACGAGGGCATACCTGAGAGCCAAAATATAAAAGGAATAGTATCGAACTATCTTAATCATCATATACCTATAAAAGTTTGGATATGGAATTCCAAGCTAGGCTTATATGAGGCTTTATTTACGAATTGGCACCCCTCTAGCCAATTGTTATGTGACACATCATCATTATATGAGGGTTAATTGAGGTTTCATAAGTTGTAAAAATAATAACCATTTTAGCCCTTATGTGTGAGTGGAATTACATGACTAGCACAATTCGTTCCACGAAGATTTGGATCCTTATTTGCAAAACAGTACTCCTCAGCTCCGCCAAACTCTTGGCCTTTCATTTCCTATTAACATAAGTCACCATAATCACAACTCCGCTCAACGGAGACCAGGCCGGCGATTTCTCGATGTGGGCTACGCATCTACATAGCCCAGATCGACTTTCCCTCCGCCGAGGCTGGACTGTCAGAGGGTATCGAAAGCATAGACATGATCCGAAGCTCTAAAGACACCATGAAGTTCTTAAAGGCCGCTTCTTTCTTCCAAGAACGCCTCCGACGACTGCTGCAAGAACTCCGACCGTTCCCAAGCTGCCTCATCGCCGACATATGCTTTCCATGGGCCAGAAATCTTGCCGGAGAACTGGGCGTACCTCGAATCGCCTTCCACGGTATGTCTTGCTTCTCTCTTCTGTGCTGGCACATGCTCAGAATCCACGATAACTTCGACGAAATAGTGTAGTGAGTTCAAGAAATGGCCTCTACAATGGAAATCGAAGCTTCTCTGAATCTGAGGAAGCAACTTGCTCTTGCTGTTAGAAGCGTTCAGTGGAGCTATAAAATTTTTTGGTCTCTTTCTTCCTCACAACCTTGGTAAAAGATCGAATCTTTCTTACAGAGTTTTCCATTATTTTTCTGGGTTGTTTTTGTGCCTCCGTTTATTGGTTTATCAGTTTATAACCCGAATAAAGAAAGCCTACTGATTCTTGAGAAGCTTATCTGTGAAAAGAAGCAGTATGTTATCACCTGCATCTGATTTTGACTGATAAAATATTACTGAATCATCATCAGTGCGCTAAAATGGGACGATGGGTACTACAACTGCGAAATTAAGACGAGAAAAACAGTTCAACAAACCATAGAATCAAATTCAGACAAAGAAGCGATCAGCTGAGGGAACTCTTCTCTTCTCTTTCGATCGGCGAGTTTGAGGAAAGCTCTGAAGCTGATACAAGGCCAATAGCATCTGCATTATTGTAGTAGTTTTAAGAAGAATCTGCCAAGTGGATTTAGTACATGAGGGGATGGGACAAAGAGGCTGAGAACGCATCTATGGGGATTCTATGTTCCAGTTGGTTTTCATGGAAGGTGTTTCTTGAGCTTAATTTAGCCATGAATTCGTGCTCTTAGTTCAATTCTTACAAGTTGTGTGAAATCATTTTTTTATATGAATATTTTGAGTAATTTGTATGTAATTTACGTAATGCACGGGAAGAGGTGATAGGGCTGTTTTGAAGATACTGAAACACGAAGTACTTCTCCATGATGCAAGTTACTTTGGTTGTATCCAATTGTTGGGTCAAGAGGTTGAACTTCTAACTTACCATGAAATTATTCTTTATACATGTTAACATTTGTTTACAGCGTGTGGCTCATATTGTCAATGCACTATTTTCATTTCTTTCTTAAAATATTTAGTTGCCCTGTTCTTTTTTTTTTACTTCTCAGGACACTTTAGTCTCCATCTTAGGTTCTGTCTTGGAACCTTCTCCGTCAGTTCATTGCAATGAATTCTGTGGATATTCTCGCCGGCAAAATATTTGTAAGTGCTATGGTAAATGAAGCTTCTTTCACTATTTAATTTAAATTATTAGTATTGTATCTGCTACTGCTGCCTTGCCAATGACCTGGGACTTCTGAGTATCTTAAATTTGTTTTTTTTGGGCAATTTTTATAGCTTCATCACCCTGAAAAATTAAATAGTACGCCTATAGCTCCAGTGACCTACATGTGGAGGCCTTCATTCTCAGCTGTTAACGAGGAAAAGAGTTGCGTCAATGCTGATCATGGAGAAGGGATGATTGGTGATGATAAAGTTATTCGCCAGCTTTGGATATGGATACATGCTGCTGCTTATAAGGAAGCATATGATGCTTTGAGTTTGGCATGCCAAAAGCAGGCAACTGTGTTTCCAATTTCAGAAAATTGCTATTAATGTATCCTCTTGAGTAGTGGGGACCACTGTATGTTGCCTTCTGATATCCACTGTTTCATGGTGTTTTCTTTAACATCGTACATGTGATGCATGGGTATCCCTCGAAAGCACCAGTATTACTGTTATGAGTTTTTTGGAAGCATCTGTTAAAATAAACTTTTATTGCAGAAGGAGATGTCCAATTGCTCAGCTGGATGTCTTTCCCTTCGGGACACCTTGCGAAACTAGACTTGATGGGGTCGAAAGTGTTGCACTGCTGAAGCTGTTCCCAAGAAACCGAGAAGCTCCCAGGTGTGCTTTGAGGCCCCATATAAAGATCATATGGATGGTACAAATGTATTGAATGAGCAACACTGCGTTCAAGAAGCTGGTGATCTTTGTCTACTGGAAAATGCTGTCACCATTGTTGTGCCTCTAAGTACGGTTCCTGATAATAATTCAGGTATTTTCTTAACCTCCATGTTTTAGAATTTTTGTGGTGACATTACTTCAATTTTCGTTAAGCATTGCCTTCTTTTTGGTTGTTATAGACAAAAAAACCAATCTCTTTTCTTTTTCCGGTTTTCTGAAGCAGACCCTTCTATAAGGAGAGATACAAGAGCAGCGAATGCTGATATGTCAAAAGCAGAAGTGAAATATTATTGACTGCTATTACCATCAACAATGTATGACCGTTTAATCTTGTTGGCCCTTTTATTACCAAATAAGGATCAAAAGAAAGGTTTGAATGTGTAAAACGTGATGAACACCTTGAGTGCGTGTTAGTGTGTGGTTTTCTAAAGAAAAGTACAAGATGGCTTACCTTTTTAATTCTTTTGGTAAAACCCTAATTAGGGAAAGTGGGGCTTTATATATCACAAGTATTTGGTATATTAAAACCCAATACAAAACTATGACTTAATACCATAAGTTACCCCAAACTACTACAACCCACTTAATAAACATGTTAACCCAAGATTACTTTAAATAAAGGATGCTACAAAATATTCCTAACAATCTCCCCCTTAGCATCCTTTTCCCTTTGGCGTTCTTGGTGTCTTCTTCTTCTTGGGTTTCTCCACGGTATAGACCGATTTCCTGAGTCCAAGTCTGAACTCGTATGATCGTATCGTTCTTCGTAAGGAAATTCGATCTGAGATGATGTTGATCAGCTTCTCGTACTTCTCCTGTACCTCTGCTTCTTTGAACCTTAGCTGCTCCAGAATCCTTCCGAGTTTGCTTCGAATAATTAGCAGCGTTCCATCACTGAATTTGGCAATCTCGGATGTTTTCATCAGTCTCTTTTCTCCTTTGTAGTTGGTGTAGACCACTGATGGATCGTTGTCTTCATTGATTATGTGACCTTCACCAAGACTTGGGTCTGAGACTTCAAAGGATGGCTTTGTCAGGTTCACCCTTTTCATGTTGCTTTCTACCGCCATTTGAAGATCGTGAGTCGAATTGAACTTTGATTTGGCGCATCATGAATCGCTTAAGAGCGACGTATCCCACTCTTAAGTCTGGATTTTGGAGTGTTCCAAGAAATCTGAAGCTTCCCAGTATCTGATCAACGTCTTCACCTCTGATGTATGAGAGATCCCCTTCAGTTAGCTCCTCGATTGTTCCATCTTCTCGCTGCACTTTGTAGATAGGATACTCGTAGAAGTTGAGACGACCTCGCCGTACTCCTAAGATTTTGCTGATTCTGGCTCTTTCCTTCTCTTCTCTTCTAAGAGTGTCAACGTTAGTATCCTTTCCCCTCCACACAAGTCCTCTACAAAGAGAGAGCAGGTATCGTACAGCGGTTGGTCTCGGGAGATGAGTTAGTCCTCTTCGATCAAGCTCGTCTAACTTCTTGATCCTATCTTCATTCCTCCAGATTCTTCTCCGTATCTCTTCTTGATATGGAGCGATCACTTTGACATTTTCCCACGGTGGCTTCTGTTCTTCTCCTATCTTCGACTTCGAGGGGGGCACTCCTCATTGACGACGGCGTGTTTGAGAAGCTCGGGAAGTTCTGGAATGTCTGCTTCGTAGTCTTCTCCTTCCTCGAGTTCATCTTCGTCGATAAGGGTCATGCTAACATTTGCCTTCATCAGGAAGTATCTGGCATTGTCCAGTAAGCCCTTGGCCAAGGCGGATGCATCGGCTTTGTTAACCAGTCGTCGTTGAAGATGTATTTCTCTACTGTTGTGTGTGGGTTATAAAGTGTTTCGAGAGATACGATAAGTTCATTTGACTGGAGGGATAGGATGGGAGAGGATGGAGATATCGAAGGGCTGTCTTGGCTTGTGGGAAGAGGAGGTGAGAGGCTCATAGCTGGTGAGGAGGACTGTTGGGTTGTTTTGGTGGTAGTTCGGGTTGATTTTCTTGTTTTTGTGGGTGTAGGTGTTTTTTTTTGGTGGGTGTTTGGGTGGTTCTAGGCTGTGTCGGCGGTGGTTGAGGCCCTGTGTCTTGTCTCGTCTCCCCCTCGGGACGACCCCCACCGTCAGGGTTGTCACGTGGTTGATGTGATGACTGGGCCTCGCCTGGGTTTGTAGGTGTGAAAGGTAGCTCAAGCCGTCTGAGGACCTCCGCTTCAGACGCTGTTAGCTTTGGTGCAGTGCGGAGTCGAGGCAGCAGGACGTCGATGAGTTCCGTGATAGGAACGTTCCACGGTCCGCCGTCGGCGTCAGTAGAGGGATCGGCTTGTGAGGGTGCTTCTTCGGTGACGGGGGCTTCGCTTTTATCCCGAGAGGACGTCCCAATGGCATTGTAGACTTGGGTCATTATTGTGTCCTCGAGATCTTTTCTGAGCGCAGCGAGTCGATCTTCCAGCCTCGCCTCCGTCACGTACGGGGAAAATAACCGTACGGAGTCACTAAGACGTTCCGTCGTCACAACATCAGTAGAGGATAGTGATGTGCCGCCCGTTTGCACAGGACTTGAAAGACCGAGGCCACGTAGGCTCATCGTTGACATCAAAGCTGAGACAGACTCAGATTGATGGCCCAAGGTCGTAGCTGCAGTGACGGTCACTACGTTGGGACTTCCGCTCTGTTCCGTACTAGACTCTAGTACGGAGACATCATGGAGCGTTCTGTCTAGATCACTGAGATCTAGAGGTGCAGAAACTAGACTAAGTGTCCTAGATAATGGAACAATTATGGATGGTGACGGCACTAAACTAGGCGTGATCAAGGAAGCTGCAGTCTGAGGCTGAGGACTGCTTGATACATCAACCCCCTCCGAGCGAGGTAGTGATGGATGATGTGGCACCTCGTGTGTTTGTGAACAGTCATCTGTTGGGAGATGATTGAGTGGCTAGGGAGGGTAGTTTGCGCGATTGGACCTGATGTCGCGACTTCTACTCGGGGGAAGACAAAGTCAACCCTGTACCTATGGGTTCGGCCCGACTTGTTTGTGGACTAGTTGGCTGAGGAATACGGTCGTGTTTTTGTTCAGTACGCCGTTCCTGTTGACTGCTTATGTCATCCCCTTTGGATTTTCTCTTTTGTTTTGGCTTTGGGGATGAAGAGCTTCCTAGACCTATATTTGGCTGTGGGGGTTGGCTTGTCCCTGGGTTAGGTTCAATTAAGTTGTGTTGAACCATGGGAATGATCAAGGTTGTTGGCTCGTAGGTATTTGAGGAGCTCCGGCTCATTTGAATCGAGGAGGCGAAGTAGGTAGTCTGGTATGATCAAGGCCTCCTGATCGATTTTGCTCTTTGTGGATTGAATTTTTATGAGCTTTTGAGATTGATAGCCCTCGTCCCTGGGTCTGCGTTCGATTTCGGGATGAAGATCCACGAAATGTTGGACGGTGACAGGTAGCCACCGTATGTAAGGAAGCACCGGCTTCGTGGATCCAAGACCTTGCCTTCGTAGTTGATCAAGGATGTCAGTCTAGATTAGTTGGGCAACATTATAATTTCTGTTGAAGACGATCCCATGGAAGATTAGCATGATGTTCCGGTTGCATTTGTCGGACCCGGAGTGCTTTGGCGAGAGGCATTTGTTTACGATCAGAAAAAGGGTCCTCCAAGGTCCAGGGATGTCTTTGGCCGTGAAGTCAGGGAGGTGACTGGAATTTTGGGCGTTAGGTTTGTGGCCCATGAATAGGAAGTCCCTGATCAGGTCATCGTTAGATGGGTGGTGGTCATATATTAGTGAGTATGGGAGGTTCAGTATGGATTGAAGGATGGTTAGGGTGAGGACAACTATAGTGTTGTCGATTTGAGCGGAAAGATGAGTGGTTTTGGGGTTGTTGGTTGGGTTATGAAGGGTAGACCAAAATTGTTGCACATAAACTTCAGGGACTACCTCGGTGATGTTTAGGGCGGTTTTTAGAGGGTGGTTTGTGTAAGACCCATAAAAGTATTTAATACGGGGTTCGACTTTATTAATTATGCAATTTTTGTAACTTGGAAATTTGATGAGAAATTTAAGAGTTCTGAAATGAAAATATATATTGTGACAGTTTCGAATTATTTTACAAGCTCAACAAAGGAATAAGCCGAAATTAGTAATAATAACACATTTAAATTGAGCCATAATTGATTGAACTGAATTAATATAAAGGTCCAAACTCTCGAAAATAGGCCTTGTTAATATATTGCTTAAGGCTGAAGTAAATAAGAGTAACCACCTTGTCATGTCCCTCACGAAACCCAAAGAAAGCCATGTATATCTTGAACTCCTTTAAGAGTAAGTTTGAGGGCTTTAGTACGAGAACAAGAAAGGGAGAAAAACCAAGTGGGAGTAAGTACAAAACTATACCATGTACGAAAGAAAATTTCACCAAAAACAAGGGAAAAGTCTCAGTAAGATTAGGATCACAGCACAACTCGAAACCTAAACGGGAGGTATACTTACGTATTACAAATTGTATATTAGGGAAGAGTATTTTCGGCGTTTGTATTGTGTAGGTGATTTCTATATCTATCAAAAGTGAACTATGTGACATAACGTGATTTATGTGAGGTACTTGATTTATGTGAATATTATATGGCTGTTAGACATTATTTCGAGTGTTAGATGCGTTTGGAAACCATATTTTTGAGCTTAAGTATATGCTAATATTTTATGCTAAGTGTTGTATGTTGGTTGAGAAGTTTTCGGCATCAGATTGATACTTGGAACATTAAAAGGTGGGTGGTATGTTAATAGTTAGGGTTCGAACTATTTTAAGTATAGGAAATCTTTGGTAATTTAGGACTCTGTAAACTTGATGTTTTTGGCAGTTGTGTTAATTAAGGAATAAATTTGGAGTTATATTTTCACCATTGAAAGTTTTCGGGGCTTAATGTAGGTATCAGTTAACTATTGAGTATAAGAACGTTTTCGTGAAAGTGCTTAGTATAAATATTATATATAGAGTATTGTTTTCGATGCTGAGTTAGTATAGGAATCAATTTAGTTATTTCACTTAAAATATTTTCGTGAACTATATATATTAAGTGTTAAAGGATGAATGATGAAATCATGTTTGTGTATGTGTGCTGATATGTGTCTTGAAAAACTTTCGGCGTGTGATTTGATGTGGAAATAATTTCAGTAATAACATGAGAAAGTCGATAGTTGCATGTTTGGATAAAGGGAACAACTTTGGTACTTAAAGAACGTTTTCGACACTTGGAATTTGATTGGTAGAAAGTTTTCGTAACCTATGTTTTAATATTATTAAGTTTTCGGCATATATACACTTATTTAAGAGTTTTTGGCTGTCACGAGAAATGTTTTCTGCATTTCAGAGGTTTTCATTATTTTATAAGTTTTCGGCATTCATTCAACAAATTGGGTATTCTTGTTAGACATATTTTCGACATTATGCATGTGAGTTTGAAGTTTTCGGCACCGCTTGCAAGTTCTCGGCGTTCATAGCGAAGTTTTCGATATTTTCACTTCACCAAAGTTTTCGGCACCACTTAGGGTTTTCGGCATTACCATACAGTTTTCAATATTGCTATGAAGTGTCCCATTATTTTCATATGTTTTCACTATTTAGTTAGTTTTCGATATTTTAGGGTTTTTTAGGCTTTTCGATATTTTTAGGATTTTCGATAGTTAGGGTTCGAGGAAATTTTTAGACTTACATGACTTAGCAAATGTACTGATATGATAATATTTACACGTTCAGAGGTTCGACCCAATACGGAATTTATCAGGTTATCTGGCTGTCAGGAGGACAGGTAGGTGAATTTTCATCTACAACGCGTAAACACCAATGTGATATTTATGTGAATTTATGTGCTTCGATGAATTATGTGATTTATGTGTTTACGTGCGTTTTCATGTAGCATCATGTTACCATGTATTATTATGTTAAATATCTGCAAGTGCATTACACGTCATTTTACGGAGTGTACCGTGGTGGAACGGTGGTACTGTATTGTACCTATTGAGTGTGTAGCCGATTTGGCTGTCGACCCGTAGAAGAGTCATGTGAGTGTGGGCATCTGCTGTGCATCAGTGCCTGTGACGGTGAGCCATTGGCCCGTTGGACATTATGCGGCAGACTGCGGGCGACCTAGAAAGGAACGACTTGGGACATCGCCAAGTAGACTAGCTAGTGTAGGCCACGCTGTCGCATGCGGGAGGAGGCGACCTGGAGGGTGCGACCTGGGTACCCTTACGGGACCTGGTGTAGGCAACCAGCGTAGGCACCGCATTCGGCAGAAGAGGCGACCTGAGAGTGTGACCTGATATGGCTCAGGGAGCTGCTCGGTGTAGGCCACTGCCGTAGTGTTGTGATCGTGTTGTGGTAGTGTTCGTGATCGTGGTAGTGATTTCGCATGATGGTGCACAATATGGAGCCCAGGGCCCGTTGCGAGGTGGTGAGTGTATCCTGGTTGTGATGAGCGATAGTGAGTGGCATTGCATTAGTGAGAATTGGGGGTGGGTGAACATGAGCGAGTCACACGTGCATGCATTATTTCACCTACTGGGCAATAGCTCAGTGTTTGCGTGTTGTAAGTAATCGACGATCGAGGCTGGCTATCGGAGCTTCTTGAGGGCGGGCTGTACATGGATGACGACCTGTGGGCGAGTGATAGGGTGTGTTTTGGGCCTTCGGCCCATTCGTATTAACACTTTGTGTAAACAAATTTTTGTAAAATGGGTTCTCCGCGGCTTTCGCTGCTAAACCCGACGCGAGTTATCGCTAACTAGCGATTAGAGAGTGGGGGTCGCTACAGTTTGCTAGGATTTTTTAATAATGATAGGATCTGGGCACGAGGTATTGTCAAAGTCAAGTTGGAGGTTGTTGGTGCCCTCTGTGCCCAGTCCTTTGAAGCGAAAACTTCATCAATGAGTCGCACCATTTTAGTATATCTGCAAGATAAGATCAAGGGACGGGTCAAGATCAAAAGTAGTTAACACGTTAGGACTAAGAAATTGTAACCCGTTGGGACTTAGAGAAATTTTGCAAAAATTATGACTCAATTTCGTCGATAGGAACAAATAGTGAAATTGAGGGAATCAATCGGCGAAACAGAGCATATGAAATAACTTGTTAATCAGTTTCGGGCAAAATATTCAAGTTTCAATTCAAATCATATTGGTTTTTAAAATCTGTTTTCGATCGAAACAAAGAACAAGTGTGATTTAAATCGTAGTAATAGTAGAAAATCCCGTTTCGGTCGAAAGTGAGAGGCAATCGATCTATTCAAATTAGATTGTGGTTTAGATCAAAACTTCAGAAAGAAGGATTGAAAAATGTGTTATGTTGAAAATCAAAGGTTTCGGTCGAAAGTCTAAATTGAACGAATGAAATTGCATTTAAACAGTGTAAAGTCAGTTTCGGTCGAAAGTGGTGAAACCCCGAATCGAACGATTTAAAATCACAGATTAAGTAAAATTTTCAGTATCGGCTGATTGATTTTGTGATGTGAAATTGAATCTAGGGTTTAGTTTAGGGCGGATTTAAACGAAATTGAAACGCGATTGAACAACGAGTCGCGCAGACTCACTCAACCCTAATCTGCGTAACCTGCAAGAACGACAAAATTATCAGTTAAAAGCTGCAGATTATATGTTTTTCCTTACCAACGAGGGATTTGGAGTTGCAATAATAGGAGGAACAGAGCTTGTTGTGAGACTGTGATACGTGTTGTGTGCAATTGCAGAGAGGGTTTGAGAGTGAATATGAAAATCGATGAAGAAGAACAGTGTTTCGGGCGAAACACTATTATATAAGTAGAGTTTCGATCGAAACCAGTTTCGGGCGAATCTCGGTTTCGCCGAGAAAAAATCACAAAGGAATTAAATTACAGTTTCGATCAATTCAATTCAATTTAATTCAGTTTCGGTCGAAACGCGTTTTGGGCGAAAGTCAGTTTCGCCGATAAAATTACAAGATGATTTAGGCAAATATTCAATTTTAATTGAAGCGTGTTTCGGGCGAAAGTCTGTTTCGCCGAGAAAATTATAAAATGAGTTAAAATGCGATCGAAACTTGCGTCGTGCGATTTGTTAAATCAATTTAAAGGAGTTTCGGGAGATACGCAGTTTCGCCGAGAAAAGTTTTGAATTAATTGAAAATTCAGTTTCGATCGAATTTGAGCTCAGTTTCGGGCGATAGCCAATTCAATTGAAATGAGTTTCAGGCAATATGTAGTTTCTCCGAGTAAATTTTAAGATATTTGAAATATTTGAATAATTTAATTCGATCGAAACTTAAGGAGTATCGCCATACTATATTATTTAAATTCGATGTGAATTATAAAAACTCCCCCTTGATTTGTGTGAATTGTTCAATAACTCCCCCTATATTAGTGCATAATATTGAAAGACTACCCCTAGATCATGCATAAAAATTTTTTTATGAGACTACCCCTAGACATGATAGTAGAATTTTGAAATTCATATGAAAACATATAGAGAAAATTTAAGTGACCTATTCACACAATATCAGGTGCATGTAGAGACAATCGATCATGTCGGATGGTTCAACATGCCTAACCTAGATACCAAGCATTGGAATTGTTTTTCATCCAATGCCTTAGTGAATAAGTCAGCAAGTTGAAGATCCGTGTGAACAAAATGCATTTTGATTGTGCCTTGTTCTACATGTTCCTTAATAAAGTGATATCTAATGTCTATATGTTTTGTGCGTGAATGATGTACTAGATTACTTGTTATAGCTATAGCACTTTTAGAGTCACTAAATATTGGAATACGATTTAACGTTATGCCAAAATCTCGCAACTGGGTTCTCATCCACAAAATTTGTGAGCAACAACTTGCAGCAGCGACATATTCTGCCTCTGCTGTCGAGGTTGAGACACAATTTTGTTTTCGAGACGACCAGCTTACGAGTTTACCCCCGAGAAATTGAGCGGCTCCAGAAGTGCTCTTTCTCCAGCTTGCATCCCGCGTAATCAACGTCGGTGTATCCTACGAGTTCGAAGCTTGACTCCATCGGGTACCATAGACCTAAATTTGGAGTTCCCTTGAGGTATTTGAAAATTCTCTTGACCGCGAGCATGTGCGATTCCTTTGGATCAGCTTGAAAGCGAGCACAGAGACACGTGGCGAACTTGATGTCAGGCCTACTGGATGTAAGGTAGAGCAAGGATCCTATCATGCATCGATAAGTTGTCTGGTTAATAGATTTTCCTGAGGAATTTGCATCAAGTTTGCATGAGGTAGACATGGGAGTGATGGCAGCATTTGAGTTGTCCAAGTTGTACTTCTTGAGTATGTCGTGAATGTACTTGGATTGACTGATGAAGATTCCATCATGAAGCTACTTAACCTGAAGGCCTAAGAAGAAACTTAGTTCGTCCATCATACTCATTTCAAATTTCTGCTTCATTAGATCCCCAAAGTTCCTGCACATTCTTGAGTCCGTCGACCCGAATATGATGTCGTCGACGTAAATCTGCACTAGCATAATGTCTGAGCCGTCCTTCTTGACAAAGAGAGTCGTATCGACTTTGCTTTTGTGAAACCAGAGGAGATGAGAAAATCCGAGAGGACCTCGTACCAGACTCTGGGAGCTTGTTTAAGTCCATAGAGAGCTTTATCGAGTCTGTAGACGTGGTCTGGGAGTTGTTCATTTACAAAACCTTCAGGCTGAGATACAAAAACTTCTTCTTTTAGTATTCCGTTGAGGAATGCAGTTTTGACATCCATCTGGTAGACTGTGAAGTTCTTGTGTGTAGCGAAAGCTAAGAATAGCCTGATGGCTTCTATTCTTGCGACTGGGGCATATGTCTCATCATAGTCGATTCCTTCTTGTTGATTGTAACCTTTTGCCACCAGCCTTGGTTTATTCCGGATAACAACTCCTTGCTCGTCCTTTTTGTTCTTAAATACTCATTTAGTCCCTATAATTGTTTTCCCAGCTGGTCTAGGTACTAGGTTCCAAACTTTCAACATCTCAAACTGATTGATTTCCTACTGCATTGCGATTATCCAGTCTGGATCGTCGAGTGCTTCAGCTACTTTGCTGGGCTCCTTTTGACTGAGAAAGCAGGAATAAAGGCTTTCATTTATCGTTGATGCTCGAGTGGTTACACCAGTGGAATGATCCCCAATTATTGTGAGTTTGGGTGTGCTCGAGTCCACTTTCTTGTACTTGGTTGTGATGATCCAGCTGCATTTGTATCGTGTATTGCTTCTTCACTCTGATCAGCCTGATGTTCCGTTTCTTCTCCAGGTTGAGGTATTACTGACTTTCCTGAAGAGATTTCTATTGTTGAATCCGAGGGCTGAGGAGTTTCAGTCGCTGAGCTGGAGATAATCTCAGTATCAGTTGGTGATTCACTGTCGTCATCAAGGTGAAGATTTTCCATCGTTGGAGAGGAATTATCATTGCTAGTCTCTGCAGGATCGTTATGTTCTGGTGCTGCAGAATTTGTTGGAGCAGTGGGTGGCGTTGGCTTAGAAAAGAGATCTTCGAATAAGAGATCGAGTTCCATGTCGCTCAAAGTGTTTGATTTTGAAGTTTCGCCCACTGAGAAGGTGCTTGGTTGATCCTTTGTCAACTCTCGTAGAAGTCCTGGTTCTGGACTGATTTGTACAGAAACTAGTCGGTCTACTTCATCAAACGTTACATTAATGCTTTCCATAACAGTTCTTTTCTCCTTGAGGTATACTCGATAGGATTTTGATGTTGTCGAGTATCCCACCAGTATCCCTTCAAATGCTTTTGGGTCAAGTGTGCCTCTATCTTCGCGATCATTTGCTACGTAGCACTTGCACCCAAATACTCTTAGGAACGAAACGTCTGGTACTCTGCGATTTATCAACTCGTAGGGAGTCCTATTGAATCTCTTGTGAAGGGAGCCACAATTTTGTGTGAAGCAGGCTGTGTTCATTGCTTCGGCCCACAAGAAGTGAGGTAGTCCAGAGTGAATAAGGATTGTACGAGTTGCTTCAACTAAGGTTCTATTCTTGCGTTCAACTACCCCGTTTTGTTGAGGTGTTTTTGCCATTGATAATTGTTGGGTGATTCCAAGTGATGCATAGAAGTCACTGAGTTTTCTGTTCTTGAATTCTGTCCCATTGTCAGTTCTGATGATCTGTACACTTAGTTGGTAGAGGTTTTGAGCGGTTTTGATAAACTCAATGATTAGACCTGGAGTTTCGTCCTTTATTAGAAATTTGGTCCATGTGTAGCGTGAGAAATCATCCACAATAACCAACACATATTTTTGCCCATTGATGGTCTGAGTACGCATGGGTCCACACAGATCCATATGAACGAGTTCGAGAGGTTTGGAAGTTGAGGCTATGTGTTTGGTCCGGTGAGATGCCTTCCTAATCTTTTCCATTTCACATGTCGAGCAAATATGCTCTTTATGATATCTGAACGAGATAAGTCCTTTGACCAAGTTTTCTGATCGCAGTTTGTTAAGGTCTTTGAAGTTGAGGTGGGAAAGCCGCTGATGCCAGAGATCGTTCTGATGTAGAGAGGCTCGGGAGATGAGGCACGTCGGTCGGACAGTTTTGAGATCAATGGAGTAGAGATTCGTTTTCCTATAGCCAGTGAGTAGCTCTCTTCCATTGTTATCCGTGACACTACATTTGCTGGTCTCGAAGTTCACCTTGTAGCCTTTGTCATAGAAACGTCCGATGCTGAATAAATTGTAGCTCAGACCTTCGACGTAGGACACCCCTTTGATGGTCAGCCTGTCATGAATGAGATCGCATGTTCCTAGCATGGATGCTGATTGACCGTTTCCGAAGTAGGCTTTTCCGAGAAATCCTTCAGAGAAGTTGCTCTACAGCTCCTTGTTTCCAGTCATGTGTGAGGAGCAACCTGAATCTAAGTACCACACATGACGGACCTGCAAAAAGAATCAAGTAAGTTTAGGCACCCATTTATAAATGGACCCTTTTTGGATAGCAGGTGTATAAGCTACTTTGTTCGTTGCTAGATTTTGTAGGACCCGAGTCCCCGTAATTTAGGTCGGCCAATAAATTACGTATATGATCTAAGTGATTACATGTTTATTTGCGTATGTGTTATATGGTTATGTGATTGTACAAATTTCATGCTCGTGATTTTATGCGAAATACGTGCAATTACGTGCCAATAATGATGTGCTTACGACGATCCCTAATTCATGTAAGGGATGTTAGACACTATTAAGGAAGAAAAAAGACTTAATGACAATTATATGAGAATTGGGCCAGAACTAAACATTTGGGGCCAATATAGGAAATGTCAAATGGGAGACAACATTTCCTTAATTCAAGGGAAACCCACGCCTAAGCTATGTTTCATTCACCTTATTTAAAGAAAATATCTAACCTAACAAATGAATCATATAACCGCACCTAAGAAAAACAAACGAAAATCAAGAGGAAAGAAAGGAGAAGGAGCCGAGACAATTTTCCAAGCCACAAAGCATCAAGAAGCTAAGGTTTCAAGTGGTAAGTAAAATGTCAACCTTAAAACCTTGCAATTTCGATAAATTAGAATTTCTTATATGTTTAATCACATGAAGACTAGGAATTAAGTGTAGGGAGAATGCGAAACCCTAAGTGTGGAGTATAAGCTCATGTTTAGGTCTTTACTTGGGCAAATCACAATCGGATAGTTAATATATGACTTATGAATCCATGATATTGTTTCTAAGGAGGAATCACACAATTTTAAGGTGGAAGAAAGGATGGGATTTAGGAGTTTCGACTAGGTTAATGTTATGAATGTGGTTTCGGGTAGATGAATTTAGGTTTTATCGAATCGGGTAGCTTAAGAAAACCCTAGAAATCGGGCGTTACATGTGAGAGATCGATCGAAATGAGGGTAAGGGCTAACAAAATCGGGCGATTTGAAGCTATGACTAATCGGGCAAAATGAGACGACGTCACGATGATGAAAACACTCGGCGATTTCCATCTTTGAAAGATCCCAAATCGGCCGAATGGTTTGAGCACTTCATGCACAACAAATCGGGCGAATATGTGATTTATCAGGCGATTTGGAGAGCTTGAAATCGGCCGAAAATGATCCCTCCTCACGCATGGTTTCGGGCTGACGTCATGATGATGAGAATGAACGGCGATTTACAAATCGGCAATTAGGATATTTTAGAGATTGTGTCATTAGTTTACGTCTTGGGTTATCTATTGTAATTATCCTTTTAGCTTGGGCTTTGGACTAGATTGTAAATAGCTTAATCATTAGTGTTTGGACCTTAATATACCTAGGTCTAATGTGGTATATAAGGTTTTTCCAGCACTATTTTCGAGGTAATCAAAGATCAAAAGGCAAACCCTACTTTTCACACAATACACACACTTTAAGGTGAGATCCTCTCCCTTTTCATCCCATCCAAGCCTCTTTGCCTTGTTTGGTGCAATCGGGACCAACAAGTGGTATCAGAGCGAACGTGGATCGATCTATATCGATTTGAATCCCGTTTCGTTCGATTCCGAGAAAGATCAAAGGTGTTTTGGGCAAAAAATCACTTTCGGCTATTTTGAACTCGTTTTGGGGTTTTAATGCTTAGCTTTTGTGTTAAAACTTTCCCCCAGATCCACTCTATGCCTAAAACGTTTTTAGAACACTTTTGGATCAGTTTTAACGAGTTTTGAGCGAGATCGAAGCAAAAATCTTCAGAAAAAAGCATCTCGGACGATTTCAGTCGATTTGACTCGTTTTTTGTTGTTTTTAGCCCACAAATCGGTCGACTATGTGTTTAGGGAAGAATTTCTGAAGTTCTGGATCAAGTTTGAGTGATTTTGGTTGAGATTTGAGTGAAAACCGGACGATTTTCTGGTAAAACTCGCGACAGCAATGGAACAGTGAATTCATGTTCTTGGCCGCGAAATTTTTTGTCACGTCGTTCAAGTCCGAGATATTTTATATCCGAGAAATTACATTCCGAGAATTTATCTAAGCCGCGAAAATTTTCAAAAGCTGAGAAATATTTCTAAGTCGAGAAACTTTCAAAAACCGAGAAAGTTTCTCTGTTTCACTTCATTTTTCTTTTCTCAACTGCTTACTTTCAAAATCCGAGAAATTTTATACCCGAGAAAGTTTATTCCGATAATTTATCTAATCCGCGAAAATTTTCAAAAGCTGAGAAACGATCCTAAGTCGAGAAACTTTTCAAACTATAGAAAGTTTTATACCAGCGAAAACTCTTTGAAACTGAGAAAGTTTGTCAAAACCGAGAAAGTTTCATCCGAGAAAGTTTTTCAAACCGAGAAAATTCTTCAAAACGGGCTTGTCAAATTCGAGAAACTTTCTAAAACCTCACTTCAGCCCACGAAAATCCTTCCAAACGAAAATTTTTCAACCTGAGAAATCTCAAAACTGAGAAACTTTCTCACATGCAAAATTTTAAACCTGAGAAAATAGTCTTCAACTGGGAAGTTTTTTTCTGCCGAGAATTTCTCTTTAAACACACAGAAACACTGAAATTTCTCAAACAATAATTTCTCGGGTAATTTATCTTGCAATCACGAACCATTTTGAAACATCTTTTCAAACCGCAAATTTTTCTTATGTTAAATTTTTTCTCGAACTTATTCAAGTCTTGATCCTTTACACCTTAGTCCTACCCTCCTAGACCATTTTCGACAAAAAATTTACTTTTCCAATCTCGTTTTTAAATTTCTAGAACTACTCCAAATTTCAAGATATACTTTCCCTTCATACGTTTTCGACCATCACACACGTTCACTTAGTTCTAAGAAATTCTTTACACGATTTTCTCAAACTCTACTCGTTAAATTCATATTTCTCACCTCGTTCGTTACTAACCTTCTTATCTATACAAGATCAAAACCACGGACGATTCGACTGCACTAACCATGTCTACCTCAAATGGCATCTCAACAGTGGGTTCCGACACCAGGCTTCTGATGCTGCGACAAGGCGATTACAGCATATGGACAAACAGGTTCCTCACGTTCATTAGGAACAAAGGCGCACCACTCTCTCAGTACTCACTGGACTCCATCTTCAATGGACCAACACAGTTCTGGACGATCATCCCTGCTCAACCAAATGCGAATCCCCCTATGGATGAACGCCGCACTCCAAGAGGTCCCAAAGGATACCTCTTCCAGGCTATGGGCAACGAAGTCTATGCACACATCGAGTGCTGCTCAACTGCCAATGAAATATGGGATGAACTCGTGGAAATTATGGCAGGCACAACAGAGAGTGCTCAGGGGAGGAAATCAGCCTGTCTTTCGCAGTATGAACACTTCCAGGCGTATGAAGGAGAGGAGCTGTGTGACACGTACCTCCGTTACTTGAAGGTCATCAATGAACTCAAGAAAGCCAAGATCTCGAGGGACAAATTCGATATCAACAACCGCTTCCTTGGTAGCCTCAAACCACATTGGTGCAATGCGACGATGATGATGATTCAGAGTAAGGACCTCTCCAACACCTCCATCCACGCCCTCTATGACAGCCTGTCTGCCTATGCTCCTTGCGTGCAACCGCATTCTACCAACACTCGAGTTGACCCGCTGGCTCTCCTCTCGAACAAGACTACCGTGCGATCTTCCACCTCTAAGCCCAAACAGAACAAAGGGAAGCAACCAGCTGTTGTATCTGACACCTCTTCAGGATCCGAAGATGATACGGAATCTGATGAAGATGTTCGTGATCTACGAAAGCAACTGGAAATGCTCACGAAGATGGTGTCAAAAAGGATCGGGAAAAAATCCTCATCTTCCTCCCATCGTCAAAGAACCTTTAGCGACACCAAAAAGACCACTCCTACGGAGGAAGCTAAGCCCGATAAAGAAGGAGGAGGAACCCAAACCTCAAATGTCTGTGAAGTGCTTTCGGTGTGGAAAGCTAGGCCACTTTGCCAAGGAATGCCACGCCCCACGCGTGAAGGACTCTGACTACTACGACCGTAAGGCCAGAATGACCCGCAAAATGGAAAGTGGGAAAGTTCTTCTCACTGAAGAAGCTGAGTGTGTGATTGACACTTCCGAAGACGAGGAGCCTAAGGATGAGGATTGTTGCATGGCAAGGCTGGTCGAAGATGACGAGGACGAGGAGATGGTTAACACCGGTGAGAACACTGCTGAGACCCCTACCAACGCAGAGTCTGAGGTACGGATTTCACAACTCGATGACGTATTTAATCGCCGTCACACCATTAAGAAATCGACTGTAGACGCTAGGGTTTATAATGAACTTAAACTAAAATTTGAAAACAACTATGCCTTACTTAGTTTCAAAGTACAAGAGCTTGCTTGCGCAAACGAACGACTAATTGCCTCTGAAGCGTTAGTCAAACGTCTGCAAACAAGAATCAACAAAGTGAGCAAAAGGTTAAGGAAACCACACTGGCCATCAGTTCATGTGAAACATCTCGTCTCTTGACGGCCTCACAATATGAACTGCTTACTAAGGAAAGAGTTAGGCTGTATAAAAAGGTAAAAGAGCTTGAAGAGCAACTTCACTTAGAAACAATCACGCACACCTATTATGCCAATTGAACCAACCGGCTGAAGTAGAATTCTACGACGCCCGGGTAGGAATCGGCCTGACTAGCAATTGCGAACCAACATCGATAATAGTAGAAAGGTACAACATGTATAGCACTACGTTCCTGTAAACAAGGAAGGGTGCTCCCTCACAGCTTATGCCATTTGTGAGATCCTCCTCCGTTGTCCTTTCGGAAGAAAAGAGGGAACAGAACATTCTTTGGGCGGAAATCGCGTATGACTACACAGAATTGAATGCTAGTTATAAGACTAAAAAACCTTCACTCTCTGAGGACATCAAGACTCTATTTCCAACCGAAGAACAGGAAAATGCTTTCCGAGAAGCACTTTCTCGCATCTATTCCCAGAGAAACTTCTAGCAGAACTAGAACTAACACTAGAATTAGAGCGGAAAGCCTTCGCGAAAGAGCGAGATGATCTACTTAGCAAAATCTTTACCCTAGAGCAATTTCACAATAAGAACAAACCCTCTACGTCGAGTCAAGTACCAGATTCTCAAACATGTAAATGTAAGAGGACATCGAAGATGACTCCTGAAGCTAAAACATGTTCATCACTAACTCTCGTATTCCTATGGATACAGGGAATGTGAGTTCGACGTCTCTGGAAGGGAGTTCATTTGAAATAAAGGAGAACCCGCCCTTCGATGACAAGAAGAAAAGACCATCCTATATTCGTCTTTCCTCTTTATGTAATGAATCCCAATATCTTAAGGACGTAGATAATTATGTTGCCAGAACTTATCTTCCTTTTACCAAACTTATGTCTATGTGTTGCTGCAATGACTTTGTTCTCCCACGCTTTCATGAATATGGAACACATGCACACGCAACACTCCGACCACGCAAGCGAACCTCCTCTACGACGCCTTTGCATTCTCCCACTTTGCCTAAACCGACGGTTAAGCGAAAACGCCTTTCGTCGTCAAACGCAAAGTCACCTACTGCTCGCAAGCAAAAGGCGACTAAAACCGAAGCATGAAAACAACAACCACACCCCCCACGCCAATTCATGCATAAGGCACCATACATGCAAGCACAGGTCAGACAAATATGGGTTAGAAAAACCATAATCCCGCCACCTCAAACAAATCACAACGGGAAACCTAAATTAGATCCAACGCAACCTGATTTAGACCCCACATTTTCCGTTAAGCGCACGAAAATTTTTACATGTATCACAAGAAGGTCCCGTCCGCGGGGACACAACGTTTGTTAATGATCGCATGTCTGTCATGTGTGGTATATGGATTCAGGTTGCTCCACACACATGACGGGGAACAAAGAGCTGTTGAGCAACTTCTCCGAACGATATCTCGGAAGGGTCTCCTTCGGAAACAGATGGATCGGAAAAGCACCTCTGGAGCTGCACACTTCTTAGGTGGTAAACTCGTGAGTTGGTCTTCTCGAAAACAAAACTGCGTCTCGACTTCGTCGTCAGAGGCAGAATATGTCGCCGCCGCTAGTTGTTATTCACAGCTTTTGTGGATGAGAACCCAACTACGAGATTTTAATTTTCATGTTGATAAAATTCCCATTTATTGTGACTCGAAGAGTGCGATTGCGATGACGAGTAATCCAGTGCATCACTCGCGACGAAACACATAGACATTCGTCACCACTTCATCAAAGAGCATGTCGAACAAGGGACGATTGAATTGCACTACGTATCTACCGAAGATCAACTGACCGACATTTTCACAAAGCCGTTGGATGTCAAACGATTCCAACACCTTGTGACTATGTTGGGCATGTTAAATCTTCCGTTATGATCAATCGACCCTACATAAACTTTGTTAAAGTGTACATATTTTTCTGCATTCTACTCCATTTTCTGTGTCTTGTCTAAATTTCGCAACGTAGCCTGAATTATGTCTCTTGAGGGGGAGTTTATGATTTTTCTTGTAACAAAAATAAGGGGAGTTTTCGATTAAGGGGGAGTTTCTGATTTTTCTTATTAAAAAATAAAAAAATAATTTTTTGATTGGTCAAACGGAGTAAAAATTTTCGTTAAAATTGGTCAAAATGTCAAAATTTTTATTTTGGTCAAACGGGGTCACCCAATTTTGACCAAGCCCGCGAAATTTGGCCCATTTACTCAATATCTCGCATGAACAGTCACAAAACCCCCAAAATACTTAACTATTTTCACAATCTTTTCAACTTCCCGAGAAATTCAAAAATTTCGCATCCTCCCCTTCGAAAATTTCTCAACCTCTCGCATCGTCATCTTCTTCAATCTGCCTTCATAATTCGTTTTTCTGCATACTCCGTCGCTGCAATTCAGTTTTTCGGTATGAATACACCACAATAAACCAATTCCCTTTCGTTTTATCATGTTTTTGCCCCGGATTTTAAAATTTTTAGGTTTAAGATATTTTCTCGGCTTCGATTCGGCCGCGTGATACAATTTTGGTGTTTAAAACCCCCAAATATGTATTGCCCGTCCAATTTCGAGTCGATTGAGTCCAGTTTATCGCATTTTGGTTAAGATTTGAGTGGTTCCAAGGCAAAAGTCATAGTGTCGTTTCGTACGCTTTCGCACTCTGTTCTTCCGAGAAAATTATTTCCGAGAAAATATTTTAACGATAGATTTTCGCTGCTACAGTGAGTGAAGTCCCGTGAAAGTTTTTTATCCGAGAAATTTTTTGCGTTAAAATTTCGCTGGTACAGAAAGTGAAATCCCGCGAAAGCTTTTATCCGAGAAATTTCTTGCGTTAAAATTTCGCTGCTACAGTGAGTGAAATATCGCGAAAGTTTTTATCCGAGAAATTTCTTGCGTTAAAATTTCGCTGCTACAGTGAGTGAAGTCCCGCGAAAGTTTTTATCTGAGAAATTTTGTCCTTACGTTAAAATTTTGCTGCTACAGTGAGTCATGCCCCGCAAAATTTTCATACATGTCACTTCATATTACATCTTTTCGCATCTTCACTATTTCGCAACTACAGCGACCCAATGCCGATGAGGCTTGGCTCTACTGGTCAAGCTGAGGCGCTTAGGGTCATGTTGGGAGAGGTCCTGGGTTCGAATCTCATCCCTGTTCTAGGCCTGCCCACACGGGCCCAGACATGTGCGATTGACCTGGTCGGCCTGCTTAGCAGGTAGTGGGTCGGCCCCGGGGTTTCACCATCGGCTTTCCCCGGTTACCAAAAAAAAAAAAAAAAACTACAGTGACCCAAAAATTTCTCAACCCATAAACTTAAATTTTTCTTGGATCCGTGCTGATCAAATTCTTTCGCAGCTACAGTGGTTCAATAATTTCTCAACCCATACATCATTGTTTTTTTGCGGATCACGCAAATTTCTCAACCTGAGAAAATTGTCAATCCGAGAAATTTTATCACTTGTCAAACTGAGAAATTTGAAACCGAGAAATTTTATCACCTGAGCATTTTTTTTTCCAAAATTTTCTCACCCCGCAAACCACTTGAGAAAATTAAAAACATGCGAATTTTTTTTGGCTAGCTTGGAAATTTCTCTACTTGAGAAAATGTTTTAACTACGAAATTTTTGGACAACTTAGAAAAATTTCTCTACATGAGAAAATCAGACTGCTCACTTGTAAATTTCCTCAACTTGCCTATGTGCTATAACCTGCGAAATTTTATACAACATGTGAAAATTTTCTCTCCGTTACAAAATTTTTCCCATGTACCAAAATTTTCTCATATCACATGAACACTTTCACACCTACGACTTACTCGCGACTTAGTCCGTACTAATCATGCTACAATTACTGTCGAGCACAGATATGACCAACACAAATCAAGAAGCCCTTGAAGCACTTGAGGCTGCAGTAATTGTGACGCCCGGAGCCGAAGAGGGCGGGGAGTGATCGCCGGTGCCAGGGTGCACGAACAATGAGCGGCTCCTGGCAGGCTTCTAGGCGAAGGGGTACATGAACGAACCGATCCAACACCAGAATGAGAGGGGATCCTGAGACTGACAATGTATGGGCGTGTCAGGCTAAGAATCGTATAAGGGAATTGATAGTACTACTAATATCACCAAGGTCGACCTACCCTTTCGGGAGTCCATCTATAGAAACTCCGAAGTTAAGCGTGCTTGACTTGGGGCAATCTAGGGATGGGTGACCCCCTGGGAAGTTTCTCAGGGTGCGTGTGAGCGAGTGCACGAAGCACGCTAAAAGGTTAAATGGTGGTGCGGTGGGGCCAGACTATCAGTCGGAGTGTGGTGGGCCCAACCCCACTGGTCCCGGTAGGGACCGATGCTATAGTGACACCCGATATGGGACAGGTCGTTACAGGATCCCCGTAAAATTTATACGGGATTATTTTAATAATATTCGGACGGTATGAAGTCGTCGAACATACACCGATTTTCTTCCCGAGTCAAGACAAGAATTTAGAATTCGACCCGATAATGAAAAATAATGGCCCAATTGTGAGAGATAGACTAGAATTGAGATTCTTAGCCCAATAAAATATAATAATAATTATTATTAAAAAAAATAGTAGAGGCCGAAATATTTTTAAGAGAGATGGACCTCCCAACACATCATCACCTTAGACCATAAATGTTATAATATTAATGGAATCAAAACAAAGCAAATAAAACAAAACAAACCAACTCAAAACTAAAATAAACAAAATAAAAATAAAATTAGTACCCTACTTTATTACCCTAAAATATTTAACAACTCAACTACAATAAAAGGGATGGGGTGACGAAAAAAAAAAGTGGAAAAAGAAGAGGAGGGACCGAGAGAGATGCAATAGACAAATACATGCAATAAGAGAGGAGGGACCGAGAGAGATAAGTGGAGAAAGATAAAAGAAAAGAAAAAGGGAGAGAAAGGGGAGAGAGAGGCCGAGAGGGGGAGAGGGAGAGAAGGAAAGAAAAGAAAAGAGGAAAAAGAAAAGGAAAAGCTCACGGGCGAGGAAGAGCTCGGGATCGAAGGGTCGGGATCACACTCGTAACACCACGTTCTACGGATTAAGGTAGGTGAAGATCACCTACATACGTAAACATTATTAGGATTTGTGAATTTTACGATTTTGCATGTTATTCATCGAGTTCTTCGTGTTTATCTGATAATAATAATTTGCTTGCATGAATTTTTTGTTGGTTAGCTTAGGGAGCATGAGATTGAGCATTTTTAGATCTATGAATATTTGGAAATAGGGATAGAGGACTTTAGATTAAGAGGATAGAGCAAACTTGGGGAGAATTAGGGTTTCTTTATTCATTTCGGCCTGGAGGTTCAAAAAACTTCATATCTTACAATCTAGACCTCGGATTAAAAATCCCTTTGGACAGAATTTAGAGTTGCAAGTCTTTTATCTGTGGTTAAAATTTCAGGACCATCGGACATCGTTTACCCCGTGATAAAAAATACGAAACTGTTGCAAAACAGCCTATAAAATAGTTATTTTTAAAAATTTAGGGACTTAATCGAGATTTTACAAAAATCTGGGGAGTCTGTGTTGTAAAATCCCGAACAAAGAATATTTTTAAAGAAATATAAAGCATTTAAGACATATTTAAAATTCGGAATAAATAATTGGGGTCCTTTGTGCAATTTTCAAAAATTCGGGTACTAAATTGATAAGTTTCAAAAATCTGGGGACTAAAAATGTAAAAATTCAAACAGGGAATATTTTAGTGAAAACACTGAATTTCTTTTGGAGAGAAATTAGAATTTTTGAAGTTGTGAATGCTAAATTGGAACTTTTCAAAAGTTATTGGGGACTAAATAATATTTGATAAGGACCAAATTGAAACTTTTCAAAAGTTTGAGTACTAAAAATTTATCTTGAGTTTCAGCTAGAGTACAAATGAAATTTTCAGAAACTTTTAGGTTTTTAAATAAATAGTTTAAAACTTGGCCGGGTTAAATTATAATTTTCAAAATTTTCGGAGGGTTAAATAAATAATTAAAAATGGCCGAGGAGTTTTGTTGCAAAATTACAGGATATTAGAATAATTAAATTTTCATTAAATTTGATTGGAGTCAAACGTAAATTTTGGGAAAAACACTCGGAACTAAAAATAAATAATTATTAAAATCGGTAGGGGTCGAAAATTAAATTTTCAGAAATTTATGGGGTTAAATAAATAATCAATAAATGCGGTTGAGGTCAATTTCAAATCTCTAGAAACTTTTGAGTTTAAATAAATGATTAATGAATTCGGTTGGAGTCATTATGCAATTTTCGGAAATTCCGAGGGGTTAATTGTAAATTTTCTAAAATATTTTTGAAACTTAATCTAAAACTGGAGTTGGAGTGAAAGGTAAGGTAGAAAGAATTAAACTTAGAACTTTTAGTTTAAGATCGAGAGGGAATTCTGTGGTTACGGTTTCGGGCCGATTAAAAATCGGAACGCGGGCTTTGGGCCCAAATTATTTGTCGAATGTTGATGTTGGGAATCGGGCCGGGCTAACACCTCGGGCCGATATGTAATGTGGAAAGGATATGTTGCGTTTTATGTGCTGCATTTTTATTTGCACGGCATTTGCATACACGTGTTACGAGGGTAGTACGAAGTCATGAAAGTGTTGTCTAGAGACACGAGTGAGATGGTTTATGAATGAGAAATGTTGATGAGTTGTATGAGTGAGGTTAGGACTAAGGCGCACTTTATATGGAGGGAGTGGGGCCTCCCGAGCTACTGACCCCTTGTGGGGAGTGGGGCCTCCCGAGCTACGGACCCCTGCGCGCGCGTGTTGCCTTTAGTACCTAAGCCTCGGGCCCTGATGTGATGTGATGTGATGAGATATGAGAAAAGAGTCGAGCGTGTATTTTGTGAGTTATGTCGGGATTGGGGTGTGAGAGCATTTGCATTGCATGTTTTCATCTACTGGGCAAAAGCTCAGGGTTTACGTATGTAGGTGAGGCGGCTGATGGCGGTGACTCCACGGTCTTTTGAGTGCGGGGCAGTACATGGAACGCGACCTGTGGAGTATTTCATTCATGTTTCGTATTGTTACTATTTGGGCTTCGGTCTAATACAATAATATGTGTGTTGTAAAACAATTTTTTTTATTTACGGGTTTAGACTTTTGGGCTTCGGCCCAGTACTTGAATATTATTATGTAATAACAAATTTTTATTAAATGGGCTATCCGCTGCTTACGCTGCGTAAAACCCGCCAAAATACGTATTTAAGAAGTAGGGTCGTTACAGTAATCCAAAGGGACGTCGCTCACATCGAGCTCAATATGCTAACATTTGTTCCACCGATCGAGCAGGTCTTCCCAACAAGTCGATGGGCTGCCTTGATACCAAACAATCACATGGTGGACTTGGACAACTTTCGGTGCGATGCCCCCATCATCATAGAGATCCTCAAAGGGCATCCCCTCCGACACGCCCTCACTCATGGCGAGCCAGAAGCCCAAGTCTATCTCCAACAGTTCTGGCACACATTGCAGATTGCTGGACCACACTACATCGCTTCAGCAATGTCCGCCTAAATCGATCAAGAAACCGTAGTCCTCACTCGCAAGATTGTCCAAGAAGTACTTCAACTCCCTGTCTACTCACCTAACTAACCACATCCAACGCACGAACAACTCATCGAGGACATCGACAGATTGGGCTATCAACCTGAAAACAAGAAGAAGAAAGGCCCACTAGTTCTCAGCGAAGTCACCACACGCAACCTACCTCGACCCTGGCGGACTCTGTACCTCCTACTGAACAAATGCATGTCAGGTAAACATGCTGGACAGGACCGCGGGAACCACCAAATCCTTACCATCCTAACCGGCATCGCACACAATCGCAAGTACAACTACACTGAGATCATCTGGATGGATCTTGTCTCCATGATTCAACGTCGCGATCGGGAAATCGCCAAGAACGTCAAGAACCGCCTCGTACCTTACATGCGATGGCTCCCAGCGCTCATCAAACACTTCCGCTTGTTCTCCACCCGCATCCGTATCGCCCCGGCGAGTGAACATTCGTGATTCCCGTTGTCGAGAAGTTCGCCAAGAAAAACACTACGGCGAAAGATCGACACACTATGATCATCCCGACAAATCCGCACGTTCGAGAATATCGCGCTTCCACCGCTTCATACCGCGAGAGTCCCCTACACATTGTCCCTACGGAGCAGACCAACCCCGCTGCTCCTAATCCTGGGACTAGCCAAAACCCCACCTCTACTACAAAGTCATCGAGTCGCGTCGCATCCTCTTCCACCCGCGTACCGAAAAAACGGTCGCGCGAGGATGACGTAAGCCGCACCACGGAGCGTCGATCAAAACGGAAAAACGATCGACCTCTTCAGTCACAAAGAAGCCGAGCCCAACCCATAGGTGCAGGGGGTGATGTGTTCACCTCCCGAGTAGAAGACGTGGCACATGGCTCAACCATGCAAACGACCCCTCCAATCCACTTATCTTTCTCTCAACAGGAAGATACTTCATTCCACGAGGAGCTACGTATGCCATCGACATCCCACTTGGAGATAGTCGATGTTGAAACAAGCAGTCCTCCGCCTCAGACTGCATCCTCTTCAATCACATCGAGTATAGTGCCCTCACTCCCCATAATTTCATATGTTTCTAGGACACATACACCTTTTACTGCACAACAGAGTCTTCGTGATTCTGTCGGAACGCTCGGTGATGTCTCTGTGACTGAGAGCGGAAGACCTAGCACGGCCAACGTCACCACAACCGTGAGCCTAGGACATCAATCGTCTGAGTCTGTCTCATCGATGATGCCAACGGGAAGTCTTAGTGACCCCGTCTTTTCCCGTCCTGTGCAAACGGGAGGCCGATCGGCTCTCTTTTCCGACTCGGTGTCAGTTGGATTTCTTCTTGACTCCAACTTGTTAGACTTACCCTGTTTCGTCACCGAGACCGCGCTAGAGGCTCGTCTTCAAGAGTTTGCAAAGACTCTTGAGGCGTCCATCCTAGATAAAGTCTATGCGGGTCTCGAGGCGTCCACCCGCGACAAAGGAAAAGGTGTGGCCCCAGAGACGCCACCACCAACGCAACATGTGGACGTCGAAGCTGTTCTCGCCTCCATTTCCGCAAAGGAGCTCTTCTACACCCTTCGAGCCCAGCTCGAATCAATGACAGTACTCGACGAGGAGGAACAGCAAATGAGGACCATCATGACTCAGCCACTGACTTGCCGTGCTCAAGGCGAGTCTAGCGGGATCAGACCCGACGATCAAGACGATGATCATGTTCGACGCGAGGGGGAGAATAGGCAGCAAGGGCAATCTCAAGGACTTGAGCAATCGATGCCGCCTTCCTCCTCTGCACATGAAACGACACCCGCGACAGAAACCTCACACCCCACCAGCCAAAAATCCCATCCGATTAACCCCGAGTCACTAGCCAAGTCACCCTCACCACCACCTACTGTAACTGTCTCTGAAACTCCAATCGTCACATCGACATTAGAAACCACCACCGCACCCTCTCCACCCACCTTTTCGGAACCTCTAACTGTCACATCGACATTAGAGGCCACCACCACATCTACGCCACCCGACACCCAAATCATCCTCGCCAAAACCATCACCTCAACCGAGCCCCCAGAATCTCCACCACAACCATCCCCACAATCCACAACCTCCTCCGACGCAACACCCTCGCCATTACACAGCCCTACCCCTCTCAATACCGACCCCAACGTGGCTCCCGAGGACTACTACCGTGCACAGAACGAGATCGAGGCTTACATCTTCAACGATGAATGGCTTTTTACACACCCGCCAACGCAGTAGCAGCCAGGAAGTTGATGGAGAATGCTCGACGTCTGCTAAAGGAAGCATCGCTTACACTGATCAATACTGCAGACAACGAGAGCGGGGAGGAGTACGAGGCTGAACCCGCCGAGCTCGAGAACATCCTACGGTTTCAAGTACAGCAAGCTGAGGCTCCTGCTGCTCAACCGGATGTGATCACTGCGGATAAGCCGGAAGCACCGTGGGAAAACAAGAAGATCACCGCACCATTCCAAGAAGAGATTAGGAAAAGGATCTGGCGGCGCAAGGAGCAGATCATCACGGTCTTCGATGAATACGAGATGATGGATATCCAAATCTGGAGCGAGGAGAAGAAGAAGCTCTACCGATGGAGTCTTCTTTGCCGCAAGTGCACAAAGCGGACGCTGTCAGATGAGGAGAACATCGTGCTTGAAATGAATCAGGATCCCATTGCAAAGTCACTGCCATTCGCCCTGAGTCGAAAGGACGTGTCCACTATCCAGTGTTCACGGTAATGAGGCGAGATGAGAGCTACAGTGAAGTGAGCAAGGCAGACTTCAAGTTTTTGCGCCTGGGTGATCTGAACTGCATGCTGGATTCCATGAAGCAGTTCAGACTCATCCCCAGAGAGTCTGGATATCTCGTACAGGCTGAACCAGTCACTATGGGCTACGTGGCTCTCAAGAGGCACATGCTCCGACAGGTGAGATTCTTCGCCTGCCACGATCTGCAGATGGCGGTGGAGCACAACCTAAAGAAAGTGAACCTAACTCGCCCATCTTTCAAGAACGCGGACGACTATCGAGAGGGCGATGTGATCGACGGAGATGATCCGGCGATCGTCTACTCGAACTACAAAGGAAAGGCTGCTCCGAAGTGGCAAAGTTCTTGGATGGGACACTCACCCTCATTCAAGACAAGCTCATGAGAATTTGTCGCATACTTTCAGAAGAAGACCCACTCTGCCGATCCAAATTCGCGAAGTTCATTGACGCTATAGCTGATCGAATCGTTCTTCGAAGGAATCTCCGCACCTTCGAGTTCAAGCTAGGCGTTCGCGGAACACACAGTCACTGATCCGCCTTCACTACGCCCAAGATCCAAGACTCCCAACAATTGACATAAAGCGGGAGATTGTTAGGATATTTTAGAGATTGTGTCATTAGTTTACGTCTTGGGTTATCTATTGTAATTATCCTTTTAGTTTGGGCTTTGGACTAGATTGTAAATAGCTTAATCATTAGTGTTTGGGCCTTAATATACCTAGGTCTAATGTGGTATATAAGGTTTTTCCAGCACTATTTTCGAGGTAATCAAAGATCAAAAGGCAAACCTTACTTTTCATACAATTCACACACTTTAAGGTGAGATCCTCTCCCTTTTCATCCCATCCAAGCCTCTTTGATTCCTTGTTTGGTGCAATCGGGACCAACATCGGCCGATGGAAGACTTCATGCAAATCAAATCGGGCGAAAAGAGGATGACGTCATGATGATGAAAACGTGCGGCGATTTTGAAGGTCCCAACCAAGCAAATCGAGTACTAATCAGGCACTTTGCGTACAAAGGAAATCGGGCGAAACCACGACCTATGCCTACACAAATCGGACGATTTGTGGTAGTGACTAACGCGACGATTCACGAATCGGGCGATTCGAAGCTTCAGAAATCGAATGAAGGGGCTTTATTTATAGTAGTCCATAGATTAGGACTAGTTTGTTTATACAAAGCTTGTTTGGTATAAATACTTGTACAAACAATTGAGCTGAATACAGAAAATTATAGAATCGATCCGAACGGCTTTTGAATTAAATTCTAGAGACAAACAGCAAACACTTTCTTACACTAAAAAATTCTCTCTCGTGTTCTTCAAAGAAAGGTTTTCGATCGTGATTCAATTTCTATCATTCTAGTCGATTGCCTTAGAATTCATGCCTATGATTGTTTTAGTTGATAATCGAGGACCTAAGAGCCACTCTCTCCTTTGCGAATCCCATTCACCAAACTTCTCAGATCTTTACTATCTCGTTGTTTTCTGTGGTTTTTTTTGCTCAAAATTGTCTCTCACACACACACGAACCTCTCTGCGGTACGGAACAATTTGTTTTACTCTTTAATGTTTTCAATTTTATTTGCAGGGACGATTCATTGCATTTGATCCCTGTAGGAATTAGTCTGGTGTTAAAACAAGGGGTCTAGTTTGAGAATTTCAGAAAAAGAGTCTCTCTTTTCAAATCTGGATTTAAAATCGATGATTTCTGTTTTAAGGGGAATTAGGGTTCGCAATACTTTTGAAGAAAAGTACTTTTTTCTTCAAAACGGAACTTCACGGGCCCAAAAATGTTTTCGCGAATCTAGTCTGATTTTAACTTCGTCAAATCCGCAAATCATGTTCGCGAACTCTGTTTTTGTTCAATACTTTGCAAGTTTGACTCCCCAGCTTTGCGAATTCGACTTCGCGACCCCGTGGATTCGCGATTCAAACTTCGCGAACTGGTACATTGTCACTTATTTATGTTTGTTGACTAATGTCAACCCGCGAACCTTTCGTCTCACAGTTCGCGAACCTCAGAGCACGCGACTTGACATTTGGCGAAGTTCCTTTTAAAATCAACCCCCAAACCTTTGAGTTCGCAATATAAAATTCGCGAAGCCCTTTTTTTTACCAACCCGCGAACCACACTTAGAAAATTTCGGCCGATTCTTTGAAATCTAAATGGGCCAAACAGTGTTGGACCGAATTAATGTTCAGAAAAATGATTTTTTATTCTAGCCCACATCATTTTCATAACACAAAGTCTTTCATTATTATAATGTTACATTTCTAATCCCGTTTCTCTCTCGTGTTGCAGTTTCAGCAGAAATTCCCTGTGTAAAAAAAAACGGAAAATGACGACACCAGCTGACCTTGTATATCCGACCTCAAAATGGATAGCCACTAAAGACAACAATTTCCAAATTGACCTGAACAACTTCAAATGTCAGGACGAGATTCTCCTATCCATTTTGAGGAGTCATCACCTCGAGTATGCCTTCTCAGCATCAGTCAAGTCCCCACAGTCTATCTCCAACAATTCTGGGGGACTATGAAGACCAAGATTGCTACCGATAATAGCATCTATTACGAAGCCCAGATAGCAAGTGAGACGGTGTAGTCACCAGGGAGTTTATTCGACAAATCCTTCGACTGTCAAGTCAGCCCAAATACGAAGATGAGGCATCCGAGGATGAACTCCTAGAGGACATGATGAAGATGGGTACTACACTCAAATCAAATCCATATCCCATTTTCAGCAGCCCATGATACCCCATCCCTGGCGAACACTCTTTGCGTTCGTCAATAAGTGCTTCTCTCCAAAGCACTCAGGCTGGGACAGATGCAATCTAACAATTCTTCGCATCTTTCACGGGATAGTGTTCAGGAAGAATTACGACTTCGCCAAGCTCATCACCGCGGATCTAGACGATCAACTGCACCACCGTACGAAGTTGAAAAAGCCACAGAACTTGTCGTATCTCCGATGGTTCTCGTTAATAATTCGCCAATTCATGACAATAAAGATAGAGATACCCAGACGACCTGTAGAGGAGAACTTCACCCCACCGAAGCTACGATATCTTCAAAAGGGGAAGACAGACGAGAAGTACTCGTGCACAGCCATGCCAATTCCGCGATTTATTATCCTTGCCCAGCCCCGACGAAGTGGAAGCATACTGCCAAAAACATAATGTATTTAACCCCGTGACTCAGGAAAACACCCCAGAGTCTGACCCAGGGATTAGTGAGAGAGAGAGACAGGGAGATAGTGAGAGCCTGAGAGAGCCTCAGAACCACAGATAGCACCTCAACAATCCCAACAAACTTCCCAACAAACCATACCTGATCAACCGCACGAGGAACGACCACAAGCTGAGCAACTTGAACAACAACAATTAGTCGTTCCCGAGTCAGTCATGACTGAAGTGCGCCAGAAAAAGCCGAGTCAGCCCCTACGATAGAAGACGCCGAACCCGAGCCAACGACGCAAACACAACCCGAACCTGACCATTCGCTTGCCTCCCAACAGGCAAGTGTCTCAAAATCCTCAGAACACCCCCAAATCACAGACACCTCGGCTCCTGTGTCCACTCCACCAGCAAATGTTTCTATTCCCACGACACAGCCCGAGCACCAGCCTGTCATTCAGGCCTCAACGTTCATAGAAGAGACCACGATTGAGGCCCTTCGAGGATTGATGACCTCAACAGCTCACCATCCGAGAGCCACCGTACAGAACCTGGTACTGGACGCATGCTAACGGGAGGTGGCCCCGGTGAAAGCTCCACACAAGCCCATCTCCTTGATGTGGTCGTAATGACCCGAGCACCATCTCCTAAATATGTGTCGCAAGGAGAGCTCGGATGACCCGAGGAAACTGAGGTCCAACGAATTTCTATTGACGAGGGCCGCCCTGACTTTGCCAGGATGCTAACGGCTAAACCTAGTGGCGCCGACGAAACTTCAGAAAATCCTACAGGTGTGACGACGGCCTACCTGGAGAATCGTCTCTTTGGGTTCTTTGAAACCGTCACCTTACCACGGGTTCGAGGACTCATTAGGGATTCCATCCAAACAGCCTCAACAGACAAAGGGAACACACCCCTGGTGGAACAACCGTTGCTATAACCTCACATACTCACATTGCCGCCGCAAATCACAAGCCAACCTGATCCGTACACCATTAATCGAGCTCTTCGACATCGGTATTGCTCGTCTTCTAGAACTCGACACTTTGCACAACCACAAAGAAAAAGAACTCTACCGGAAGCTGCTCACAGGAGGAGTCATCCCTCAACCGGATATATGTCGTCCAGCGGGCTCTAGTCAAAAGCGTCGTCATGACGATCACGATGACCAGGATCGTCGTGAGGGGGAGAAGAGGCCGAGAACCAAGTCTCCGGTCATTCGCGACGGACGAGGACGAGGACGCAGAGTTCAAATTCGTGGAGGCGGTTCTTCCCGATCATCCAACCCACCACCATCACCAAGGTCCTCTAGAGGCAGGCAAGCTACGCCAGGGCCGAACCAGACAACTTCCCTTGGCGAAGACAAGTCTGGATCTTCGAGGACCTCCACCCAACCTGTCCAAACAATCACAACCTCTTGTCCCAAAGATCCTCAAGTCTAAATCGACAAATACATTCTAGAAGAGGAATGGTTGACGAGAACAGAGACAGAAGTAGAGTCCCGCCTGAGGATTGAAAACGTCAGAAATTTCTTAAAGGCGACGGCATCAGACTTCTGTTTCATCGTGCGAGCAGAAGAGCAGCAAGGAGAAAACCTTGAAGTAGATCTACCCCAGTCCTTCTTCTACATCAAATCCCCGAGAGACCGACGCTGTAGGACCCCGGTCCCTGCAAGTTAGGTCGGCCAATAAAATTTCGTATATGATCTAAGTGATTGTGTGACTATTTGCATACATGATATATGCTTACGTGATCTTACGATTTTCGTTCTTACGTGCTACGTGAAATTCGTGCAAATACGTGACAATAATATGTGCCCACGATGACCCGAATTCATGAGAGGGATTTTCGAAAATAATAAGAAAAAGGAAGATGCACTTGATAAATGGGCTAAGACCTCTTATGGACTAAGAATTTATTATTAGTGGGCTAGAACTCAATTTAGGCCCAAAGCCAAGCAAGTTGGGAGACAAATTCCCTAATTCAAGGAAACCCACGCCTTATCCACCATAAACTAAGAAATATCTAACCAAGAAAATAATTGAAACTTCCTAAACACACCCAAGAAACCCACGAAAGAAGAAGCAACGAAGAAGTCGAAGCAAGGCACAAAGCAACACCCTCAAAACCGCTTGGGAATTCGAAGTTAGTAAGTTAAACACCCTCCTTAAGCTATTAATTCTTTATCTTGGAAGTAGTTAAGAGCATTAAAAGGCGTTAAATGCAAGTGGTTGGAGAAAACCACGAGAAACCCTAAAATGCCGAGCTTGGGTTAGTTCTAAGGATTTTCGTGTGGGCAAATATGGAGTTGGATAGTTTGTTAGGTGATCTAGAACTTAGAATGATAGGAAGAACAAGCCATGAAACTAATTTCGCGGGATGAAGGATGAAGCAGATGATAAATGTCGAGATGCTAGTAAATGTCGAAATAATAGATAAAAATGTCGACTTATCATGAATTGAGGTGTTTAGGTAAATGTCGAACTAAATGTCGACATTAAGGTCGAGCTCAATGTCGAATTGGATAAAATGTCGAGATGATAAGGTAGAATGTCGGAACTTTATTAGGAGAAATGTCGAGTTCAAAGAAATCGGTACAAATGTCGAACTAGAGGAAAATGTCGAGAGCAACGAAAAAGGTCGAGAGCCGAGGTAAAAATGTCGAAACCGTGTTAGAGAAGATGCCGAGATCTTTACATGTCATATATCGACATTTAGATATAAGAAATGTCGAGATCCACCTATAAGAGATGTCGAGGCACAATGTCGAATGATAGCTAAAATGCCGAGCTTCACAAAATGTCGAGACCCAAGACAAAAATGTCGACATGTTGAATAAGATGTCGACTTAGCATGTCGATATTTTACACTATAAATGTCGAGACCTTCACATAAGTATATCGAGATTTAAGGTTAATGATGTGTCGAATGATAGGATGCCGAATAAAATGTCGAGAAGCTATGGCAAAATGTCGAGACCTCTAATTGAAATATATGTCGAATTCTTAAATCATTTAAAAGTCGTGTCCTTTCACCTAGGCGAAATGTCGAGTGGAAATTGGGCATGAAATGTCGAAATACATGATTGAAATTTATGTCGACATCTTATGTACTAAAATGACGAGGTAAATGTCGAAACCCTAAAAATGCCGAAGTGTTAAGAAAAGATGTCGAGATATCCCAAAAGTAAAATGTCGAAACGTTAAACAGGGAATGTCGAACTGTTAGGATAAATGTCGAACGATAGATATAATGTCGAGCCAAATGTCGATATTAAATTCAGGATCAAAATGTCGATATCTTTAAACAATTCGAAATGTCGAAGTTAAGAAAATACCGAAATCTTCACATACAATATTAAGTAAAATATTTCAACACATTTCAAGTACATAGATAACTAATATTTTAGAAAATGCACTGACATAATAATTTTATGATTAAGGTCGAAAATTAGGAATTTCGCCGAACCAGTAACGGTTATTCTACGGACTCCAGGTAAGTAGAAATTCAACTACGACACGTAATTTGCCTGCGTCCAATTATGTGAATTACATGCTCGTGTATCTTCTATGAAATGCGTACGTATGAGAGGATTGAATTCTATGCATGATAGTATGATTTGCATATGTATATGTGCATAACATGAGCATTTGCACGCATGAGTATGGAGTAAGGAGCGAGGCATGAGTGTGCATAAGATCGTCTGTGTGCGATGTATATTCGCCGATATTGGCGTTTGTGTCGACTCGAATGAAGAGTCACGGCTTCCCTTATGCAGCCTTTAAGGCCTGAATAAGAGGCTGGGTACATACCCCGTACGATAAGGCCTGAATAAGAGGCTGGGTACATACCCCGTACGATAAGGCCTGAGTAAGAGGCTGGGTACATACCCCGTACGATAAGGCCTGAATAAGAGGCTGGGTAAATACCCCGTACAATAAGACGTAATAAGAGGCTGGGGAAACGAAAGCCGAGGGCCCGTCAGAAATAAGAGTATAAGAAATAAGAGTATAAGAAAAAGAGTAAGAGCGAAAGAAAAGAGTACGATTAAGAGAAAAAGAGTACGAGCGTTAGAAAACGACGACGTGGATTGTCGTCCGCTAGGACACGTACATTCATGCATAACTTCTGCTTACTGAGCCTCGGTGGCTCATTATTTGTGTTACGTGTTGTAGGTACTGACGATCACGGTACGTGATCTGACTTTTACGCGAGGCCGATCTTTTGACGCAGTCCGACCGCTTTTGAGGTGGGAGTGTGTGTATGGATGACGACCTGTGAAGGCCGGGCGTATAGGGAGCTTTCGGCTGCACACACACACGTACACTTGTATTTTGTAGACAAGGGCATGATGATGTCGAATGATGTATAACATTCTTTTGGCATGTATAAAAAAAAAAAAAAAAAATTTCTGCATGCATTTTTAAAATGAAAAATTTTATTCGCATTTTTACGTATTCGCACGATCACCAAAGCATTTACACTTAGAATTAGAACGGAATACGAGAGCGGGACGACGGGTCCTGACAGAGTGGTATCAGAGCTTCGGTCACAGGTCCTGCAGACTGTCCATACACACGCACTCAAAAGCGCGGAAACGGCCTTGCTTGTAAGTACGATGCGATGTGAATTTATTGTATGGTTTGATTTATTGGCCTTAGGAATTATCAGGATAGGTTGAGAAAATGGTAAGACTTAGAGGAGAAGGAAGCAGGGAATCTGATCAGGGTAGGGACACTAATAACCCCCCTGACAGTCGGGATGCTACCATACTGCAGCTGACTGAACTGGTCCGGCAACAATCGGCCCAGATTCAGCAGCTGATCCAGCAAAATGCTGGTGGGCAACCAGCCAACTTACCTCCCCCACCGGAACGAATTGAGATGATCGGGGAGAGGTTCAGAAAGCTCAATCCTCCACTGTTCGAGGATGCTGCAGACCCTACCTCCGCTGAAGACTGGCTAAGGACGCTGGAGAACATGTTCCAGCATAGCCGCACACCCGAAGCGGAAAAGGTCATGTGCGCTGCCTACCTGCTAAGGGGGAGCGCCGGACACTGGTGGGACACCGTCTCAGCCATCGAAAATCCACTAACGATGAGTTGGGATCGGTTTAAGGAGATTTTCCGAGGAAAGTACTACACCGCCCCGGTCAGAGCCCAAAGGATGAACGAATTCATCAACCTCCGCCAAGGATCCATGACAGTGGCGGAGTACATCAGGAAGTTCGAGCAGCTTTCAAGGTTCGCTGCTCATATGGTCAGCACAGACGCGCTCAAGGTCGAGCGGTTCATAGAAGGACTGAAACCTGAGTTATATCGGGATGTAAGTATGGCGGGTGTGCAAGGGGCCACGTATGCACAAGTGGCTGAGAGAGCGCTCGTGGCGGAGCAGGCCGAGTCTAGAATAGCTCGCGCCCAGGAAGCTAAGCGTAAATTCGCACAAGGGCCGCAGGGAAGCGGAAGTAATCCGAAACGGCAACTCGTGGCCCAGGAAGGGAAACAGGGGCCTCAATATCGACCTGGACCACCCCCACAGTTCAAGCCCAATCAGGGTAGGCCCCAGCTGGATCTACCCGTATGCCCGAAATGCGCACGGAGACACTCGGGAGTCTGCAACTCCCAGAACGCCGTTTGCTACAAGTGTGGCAAGACGGGCCATTATTCGAGGGCATGTCCGGAAGATGGATCCGGAAGCCAAGCTAGGAACCCAGTAGAACCTCCAAGGGTACGGCCAGGGTCTACACCATAACCTCCGAAGAAGCAGAAAATAACCGGCCGTGGTGACAGGTACCCTCCTCGTTTACCAGACCCCCACATGCATACTAGTCGACTCAGGGGCGACCCATTCATTCGCGTCTACTAAGTATGTCGCGAGGGTAGGAGTCACGCCTCACCGAGCTGAGTGCGAATTTAGGGTAACAGTTCCGAACGGGAATTCCACCCAAACCAATCAGGTTTTACGGGATTGTCCAATAGTAATCGGGGACAAAGAACTGCCCACAGACCTCCTAATAATTCCCATGAATGATTATGAGGTAATCCTTGGAATGGATTGGCTGTCAAAGTACGGAGCTGTCATAGACTGCCACCGCAAGATAGTCACCCTCAACGTAGGCGGAGATGAACCCCTTAAGTTCGTAGGAACTAGTAAAGGGACCATGATCTCTAGAATATCAGCGTTGAAAGCTCAGCGACTGATCAAATCGGGGTGCGAAGCCTATCTGGTATTCGCTATCAAGTCGGAAGAGAACGCCTCCCCGAAACTCGAGGAAGTACCAATAGTTAAGGACTTCCCCGACGTATTTCCCGAAGAGTTACCGGGACTACCGCCCGAACGGGAAATAGAGTTCGTTATAGATCTGGTACCTGGAGCGGCACCAGTATCTAAGACGCCCTATCGGCTAGCACCGACGGAGATGAAGGAATTAAAGGATCAACTCGACGAACTCATGCAGAAGGAGTTCATACAGCCGAGTTTCTCTCCTTGGGGAGCGCCGGTGCTATTCGTGAAAAAGAAAGATGGATCCATGAGACTGTGCATAGACTACAGGGAGTTGAACAAGTTGACGATCAAGAACAAGTACCCACTCCCTAGGATAGACGATCTATTCGATCAACTGCAAGGTACAACGGTCTTCTCCAAGATCGACTTAAGATCGGGCTATCACCAACTAAGGATCCGGAAAGAAGACGTCCCGAAGACGGCCTTTAGTACCCGTTATGGCCACTACGAATTTCTGGTGATGCCATTCGGGTTGACTAATGCGCCCGCAGCCTTTATGGATTTAATGAACCGGGTGTTCAAGCCATACTTAGATAGGTCTGTCATCGTCTTCATAGATGACATCCTAGTCTACTCGAAAACGAAGGAGGAGCACGAAGAACACCTGAGGGAAGTTCTAGGAATACTACGGGAGAAACAACTATACGCCAAGTTCAAGAAGTGCGAATTTTGGCTCGACCAAGTCGCCTTCTTAGGGCACATAGTATCAGGAGAAGGAATCTCAGTGGACCCGAAGAAGATAGAAGCTATTAGCAATTGGCCCAGGCCGACGAACGTGACGGAAATACGAAGCTTCCTCGGTCTGGCAGGATACTATAGGAAGTTCATAAAGGACTTCTCGAAGATAGCATCGACACTGACGAGGCTGACCAAGAAGAATACGCCTTTTCAGTGGACCGTAGAATGTGAACGGAGCTTCCAAGAGCTGAAGGAAAGGCTTACGACGGCCCCAGTTCTCACAATCCCATCGGGAGCAGGAGGGTTTACCGTTTATAGCGATGCGTCGAAGAACGGGTTGGGGTGTGTGCTAATGCAGAATGGGAATGTGGTAGCATACGCCTCTCGTCAACTAAAGGAGTACGAGAAGAATTACCCGACGCACGACCTAGAACTGGCGGCAGTGGTCTTTGCTCTCAAGATCTGGAGGCATTACCTCTATGGAGAACGGTGTGAGATATACACCGACCACAAGAGCCTCAAGTACTTCTTTACACAAAAGGAGTTAAATATGAGGCAGAGGAGGTGGTTAGAGTTAGTTAAGGATTACGACTGTGTAATCAACTACCACCCAGGCAAGGCGAACATAGTAGCCGATGCCTTAAGCCGAAAAGCAGTTAGTGCAGAACTGCAACTGCTAGAGGTAGAAATTGTAAGGTTAGGCGAAGTCGAGGCGCAGCTAGCGGCCTTAACGTTGCAACCGACACTGCTGGAGCAGATCAAGACAGCGCAAGGAGCAGACGAGTTGTATGCGAAGACCAAGGAGGCACTACCGGGACAACCGACTGGAGACCTTATGATACGGGGAGACGAACGATTATACTTCAAGAACCGTTGTACGTGCCAGACGACGCCGAACTACGACGGCTAATAATGACAGAAGCACATACTACGGCGTACTCGGTACATCCAGGAGCAACGAAGATGTACCGAGATCTCAAGGAAAACTACTGGTGGCCAGGCATGAAAAAGGACATCGCGACCTTCGTGAGTCAATGCCTGACATGCCAGCAGATTAAGGCCGAGCATCAAAGGCCGGCGGGAACCCTACAACCGTTATCCATTCCAGAATGGAAATGGGATAACATTACAATGGATTTCGTAGTAGGGCTGCCGAGGAACACGAAGGGGCACGATGCGATTTGGGTGATTGTCGACAGACTCACTAAGTCCGCCCACTTCCTACCTATTAGCACGACATTTTCCATGGAACGGTACGCGGAGCTCTATATTCAAGAAATAGTGCGACTGCACGGCGTTCCATCCTCAATAGTCTCGGATCGCGACTCCAGATTTCTATCGAAATTCTGGACGAGTTTGCAAAAGGCAATGGGAACGAAGCTATCTTTTAGTACCGCCTACCATCCACAAACGGACGGTCAATCCGAGCGAACTATTCAGACGCTGGAGGATATGCTCCGAGCGTGCGTACTCGATTTCAAAGGAAATTGGAGTAGGTACCTTCCACTAATCGAGTTCTCCTATAATAATAGCTACCACGTCACCATTGGGATGGCACCGTACGAAGCGCTATACGGGCGTAGGTGCAGATCCCCAGTACATTGGGACGAGGTTGGTGAAAGAGCAATGTTAGGTCCTGACATCGTACGAGAAATGACGGAAGCCATTACCACCATACGGGAAAGAATGCAAATAGCACAAAGTCGACAGAAAAGCTACGCCGACCGAAGACGCCGACCGTTGGAATTTGAGGAAGGCGATATGGTGTTTGTTAAGGTATCGCCGATGAAGGGCGTAAAGAGGTTCGGGAAGAAAGGAAAGCTAAGCCCTAGATATATCGGTCCATTTAGGATACTGAAGAGGGTTGGCGAGGTGGCATACCAATTAGAACTGCCAGCCTCGTTATCGCAAGTGCATGACGTGTTCCACGTCTCGACACTGCGAAAATACATAGCCGACCCGAACCACGTTCTAGGAAACGAATCTCTACATCAACAATTGAAACCGGATCTAAGCTACGAAGAGACCCCGGTGGAGATATTGATGTACGAGACCAAAAGACTTAGGAACAAAGACATTCCTTTAGTAAAAGTGTTGTGGCGGAACCAATCCACGGAAGAAGCCACATGGAACGGGAGGACGAAATGCGAATTCGTTACCCTGAGCTGTTTCACACGGGCTGATTTCGGGGGCGAAATCCTCCTTAGGGGGGGAGGATGTAGGACCCCGGTCCCTGCAAGTTAGGTCGGCCAATAAAATTTCGTATATGATCTAAGTGATTGTGTGACTATTTGCATACATGATATATGCTTACGTGATCTTACGATTTTCGTTCTTACGTGCTACGTGAAATTCGTGCAAATACGTGACAATAATATGTGCCCACGATGACCCGAATTCATGAGAGGGATTTTCGAAAATAATAAGAAAAAGGAAGATGCACTTGATAAATGGGCTAAGACCTCTTATGGACTAAGAATTTATTATTAGTGGGCTAGAACTCAATTTAGGCCCAAAGCCAAGCAAGTTGGGAGACAAATTCCCTAATTCAAGGAAACCCACGCCTTATCCACCATAAACTAAGAAATATCTAACCAAGAAAATAATTGAAACTTCCTAAACACACCCAAGAAACCCACGAAAGAAGAAGCAACGAAGAAGTCGAAGCAAGGCACAAAGCAACACCCTCAAAACCGCTTGGGAATTCGAAGTTAGTAAGTTAAACACCCTCCTTAAGCTATTAATTCTTTATCTTGGAAGTAGTTAAGAGCATTAAAAGGCGTTAAATGCAAGTGGTTGGAGAAAACCACGAGAAACCCTAAAATGCCGAGCTTGGGTTAGTTCTAAGGATTTTCGTGTGGGCAAATATGGAGTTGGATAGTTTGTTAGGTGATCTAGAACTTAGAATGATAGGAAGAACAAGCCATGAAACTAATTTCGCGGGATGAAGGATGAAGCAGATGATAAATGTCGAGATGCTAGTAAATGTCGAAATAATAGATAAAAATGTCGACTTATCATGAATTGAGGTGTTTAGGTAAATGTCGAACTAAATGTCGACATTAAGGTCGAGCTCAATGTCGAATTGGATAAAATGTCGAGATGATAAGGTAGAATGTCGGAACTTTATTAGGAGAAATGTCGAGTTCAAAGAAATCGGTACAAATGTCGAACTAGAGGAAAATGTCGAGAGCAACGAAAAATGTCGAGAGCCGAGGTAAAAATGTCGAAACCGTGTTAGAGAAGATGCCGAGATCTTTACATGTCATATATCGACATTTAGATATAAGAAATGTCGAGATCCACCTATAAGAGATGTCGAGGCACAATGTCGAATGATAGCTAAAATGCCGAGCTTCACAAAATGTCGAGACCCAAGACAAAAATGTCGACATGTTGAATAAGATGTCGACTTAGCATGTCGATATTTTACACTATAAATGTCGAGACCTTCACATAAGTATATCGAGATTTAAGGTTAATGATGTGTCGAATGATAGGATGCCGAATAAAATGTCGAGAAGCTATGGCAAAATGTCGAGACCTCTAATTGAAATATATGTCGAATTCTTAAATCATTTAAAAGTCGTGTCCTTTCACCTAGGCGAAATGTCGAGTGGAAATTGGGCATGAAATGTCGAAATACATGATTGAAATTTATGTCGACATCTTATGTACTAAAATGACGAGGTAAATGTCGAAACCCTAAAAATGCCGAAGTGTTAAGAAAAGATGTCGAGATATCCCAAAAGTAAAATGTCGAAACGTTAAACAGGGAATGTCGAACTGTTAGGATAAATGTCGAACGATAGATATAATGTCGAGCCAAATGTCGATATTAAATTCAGGATCAAAATGTCGATATCTTTAAACAATTCGAAATGTCGAAGTTAAGAAAATACCGAAATCTTCACATACAATATTAAGTAAAATATTTCAACACATTTCAAGTACATAGATAACTAATATTTTAGAAAATGCACTGACATAATAATTTTATGATTAAGGTCGAAAAGTAGGAATTTCGCCGAACCAGTAACGGTTATTCTACGGACTCCAGGTAAGTAGAAATTCAACTACGACACGTAATTTGCCTGCGTCCAATTATGTGAATTACATGCTCGTGTATCTTCTATGAAATGCGTACGTATGAGAGGATTGAATTCTATGCATGATAGTATGATTTGCATATGTATATGTGCATAACATGAGCATTTGCACGCATGAGTATGGAGTAAGGAGCGAGGCATGAGTGTGCATAAGATCGTCTGTGTGCGATGTATATTCGCCGATATTGGCGTTTGTGTCGACTCGAATGAAGAGTCACGGCTTCCCTTATGCAGCCTTTAAGGCCTGAATAAGAGGCTGGGTACATACCCCGTACGATAAGGCCTGAATAAGAGGCTGGGTACATACCCCGTACGATAAGGCCTGAGTAAGAGGCTGGGTACATACCCCGTACGATAAGGCCTGAATAAGAGGCTGGGTAAATACCCCGTACAATAAGACGTAATAAGAGGCTGGGGAAACGAAAGCCGAGGGCCCGTCAGAAATAAGAGTATAAGAAATAAGAGTATAAGAAAAGAGTAAGAGCGAAAGAAAAGAGTACGATTAAGAGAAAAAGAGTACGAGCGTTAGAAAACGACGACGTGGATTGTCGTCCGCTAGGACACGTGCATTCATGCATAACTTCTGCTTACTGAGCCTCGGTGGCTCATTATTTGTGTTACGTGTTGTAGGTACTGACGATCACGGTACGTGATCTGACTTTTACGCGAGGCCGATCTTTTGACGCAGTCCGACCGCTTTTGAGGTGGGAGTGTGTGTATGGATGACGACCTGTGAAGGCCGGGCGTATAGGGAGCTTTCGGCTGCACACACACACGTACACTTGTATTTTGTAGACAAGGGCATGATGATGTCGAATGATGTATAACATTCTTTTGGCATGTATAAAAAAAAAAAAAAAAAAAATTTCTGCATGCATTTTTAAAATGAAAAATTTTATTCGCATTTTTACGTATTCGCACGATCACCAAAGCATTTACACTTAGAATTAGAACGGAATACGAGAGCGGGACGACGGGTCCTGACAGACGCCGGGTTACAAGTTCATAGAAACTCGTTGGAGAAACGCGAAGATCAAGGCACCCTTCCTTGAAGACTGTCATCCAAAGATCTGAAGAAAGGAGGAAGAAATTAAAGGGGATCAACGAGCCGAATCTTCGAGGTCTTGAGCACCTAAAAGGAACGTCCAGGGGTCCTTCGTCATCGTATCATGCTCAGGGAAGACTCTAATGAAGGCAGAATGACTAAAGAACAATGGCGAAGACATCTCAAAACTCAAATGGCCATATATGATATCCATGGAGTTGAGTGGGGGATGGGAAGAAACGTAGGCCCTGTATTTGTGATAGGGAGTTCGATGGGAGAATCAAAAATATACAAAAGCTGATCTTCCCTACTTTCAACTGGGCGAACTGAACAAGATCTACAGCATATATCGCAACAAGTTCACCCTTGAAACTCGCAAAAAACATGATGGATACAGAGCTATCAAAGAATGTATACTGAGGCATATCAAGTATTTTGCTTCGCACGACTTTCAAATGGCCTTAGAAAGTAACATGAGCAAAGTCAACCTGACTCGGCCTGAGAAAGATACAAAGATCTCGACGAATTTGGCGAGGGATATATCTTCTTAGAGCCACAGCCTGCGGTCACTTATCTACAACGACTGGGACATCAGATGCAGGCAATGTTAATATCAGAGGCCGCCAAGTTCTCTGATGGAACTCTGAATATAATCCTTAACCAACTCTTAAAGGCACATAACACGAAGAAGTACTCGTGCTGGATAAACTTATCGAGAAAATCAGAGATCGACTCATTCTCCGAAACGACATCAGACAGTTTGAGACCGCTCTTGGATTCAGGAAGACATACTTAGCTAACAGGGAACCTCCGCCTCCTCCTGGCTCGAAGAAAAAGAAGAAGAAGTGAAGACTTAGAAAATTGACTTACTTGTAATTTGAACACTTAGGGGGAAATGTTAGGAATATTTTAGAAGTGTCCAAAATTTTTATTCTAAGTCTTGCTATTTTTTATGATGTATTTTTTGCTTTATTGTACGTAGATGGGTTGTAATTGTAATGGGCTTGTTAGGGGCCCAATAGGCTTAATACCTTTCCAAGGTATTTAAGCCTAAACCCAAACAGTATTCTATTTAAGTTTCCATTTGCTAAATTACTTCACGTACGCGTTCTCAAAAGCCTCCAAACATTGTTCACGTATTCAACGAAGGTTTTAATCTTTATCAAAGTGTTTTTGGTTAATCTGGAATTACATAAGTCACTCCTGACATATGCTGAAATGATAAGTAAAAGTAGAGCTTTAAAATTATCTAAGGAACAGATGAAGATTAGGAAGGAGAAAGAAAAATCTACGAGATCTTGCAAAATTAAGGCCACAACAGTAGTAAACAATTTTCTTCACCCATTCCTAACAAAAAGAAAGGTCGTAAAGAAGAAGTTTCAAGCTCAAACAAGCAGACTTTCAAGCTTCCACAACGAGATCTGAATTGTTTACCAACACAAAAACGTCCATTATACTAGAAACCCAAATTCCACACAAAATCATTATTTTGATGTCAATCGTGTGAACACTTCACCTAGGAACAATGTTTCGTGTACTAACAATGCCTATATTTCCATATGTTCTTATGCCTACATGAAATATTCAGCCCATGTTAAGTCTGAGAAACATCTTATGCGACTGGCTTCGGAGAAAACTTTTAAATCTACTTCGAATCATATGTCACCTGTGCTGAAATGTCATACCCGTGTCAAATTAGTCCTAAATGGATACCTAAAGCTACATTAATGGATGATTTAGGACAAGATTTGACACCTAATGTGCTTAACCCGTTTTCTGCTAATAAGGGAGAACCCATCCAGAAATGGGTGCCAAAGTCCCAATAATGTTTTGCAGGACTCCCAGCAGGGTAGGTACTTAGAGAGCTGCTCCACACCCATGATTGGACTGTGACGAGAGCGGCCAAAAATTACCTCACATATGGTTTATTCGATGTTGCTCCTCATATTTGATAAAGGGATGCAATGCGAGCAACATCCCCGCATGGTTGGTATCTCTCAAGTTGCTCCACATAACCATGACTGGTATGCATCGTGAGCAACTCCTACCGTGTATGGTATCTCGGGTTGCTCCACATACACGAATGGTTAGCACTAGGGGTGGTTCGGTACGGTATACCGTACCAAAACTGTGATACCGTATACCGTACCGAAAGTTCGGTATCGAAAAAATCATACCAATACCATACCAAAATCTCGGTATACCGTAAATTTCGATACGGTATCATACATAATTTCGGTATGGTATCGGTAACATACCTTCTATACCATTCACACGGAGGGTTTTTTACCATGCATGTCTCGTAACTCATTAATTCGTTGTTTTCGAATTTTTAGTCAATTCAAACTCCTTAGGCCCCAATAAGATGGATTATTGATACCAAATTTTCCAATGTAAAAAGATTTTTCTTTTGCTTTTTAATGTAAGTAAAATATGGTGGGCCTCAATAATCTTATAAAGTTGGGTATAGTTAATAATTTATGGGCTAACTAAGTTTATGAAGATCGTTACAATATTTTTATCCATTTTATATCTTTCTGAAATAATATAATATATGTAGGAGTGTGTGTATCTATATATATATATATATAATATTAAAATTTTAGCATTTTGGTATTTCGGTATAATCGGTATACCTTATTTTTAAATTTTCATACATTACCGTAACGAAAATTCGGTACGGTACATACCTTACCAAAAACTTCGGTATACCAAAATTTTCGATACTTTCGGTACGTTTCGATACGATAAGGACGGCATATCGATATTTCGGTATATTTCCCCAGCCCTCGTTAGCACTGCGAGCAACAAAACAAAGGTACATTCTAATATGCGTATCATAAAAGAATTTTTCCAATTAATTGCGTACGCATACGAGCTAAAATGAAAAATACCTTTTGTTAGGAATATTTTAGAAGCGTCGAAAATATTTATGCTAAGTCTTTTTATTTCGTTGTATTTTATTTAATATGTAGTATTTTATTTAGTTGGGTTGATAGGTTGTAATGGGCTTGTTAGGGCCCAATGAGGTATTAAACACTAAACTTTGTTAATTTCAAGTTTCCATTTGCAACATACGTCACGTACTCAAACGCTCTAAAGCCTCCAGACACTATTCATCGTATTCAACGATTTAATCTTTAGAAGTATTCAACGTGTTCTTGGATTAATCTGGAATTACAACTTTCAAAAATGGTTAGTTTATAGTTATGCATGCTTCGAAAAGAATTGAACTTTCAAATTTCTGCATGCCTACATGAGCTGAAATGCATAGATGCCATTTTTCTAATGAGCAACTACATTGGTACATTTACATTATGCATACAACTTAACGAAGTTTCGAGCTTAAACATTCAAGTATGCATATAAGCTGAATTGTCGGAAATACCTATTTTAAATAAGAGTTATAAAATGGAAAAACGTGCATTTTAATATGCTCAATTTTAAAGAAAATTATGTCTTTAACTATGCATCTGATTTGACAAGAAACACACGTTATTTTCATCGCTCATTTTCTTTGGGGAGAAGAGCTACATTTTCAAACGTGCATGCATTGAGCGGAGTATCATTCCAATTTTAGAGGGGAGTAGATTTAAAGGGGAGAAAAAGTTTTTCATTGCACAATTCGACGGGAGGAAACTTACTTTGACCCATTTACATATTTGTATACATATATCTATACATATTGCTATTACGACAGTAAATATATATATAAACAAAAACAAAAAAAAATGGAAAAAGAAAGAAGAACCCTATCAAGCACTTCAACGAAATAATTCAACCCTCGAGAACTAGAGATTCCAAAGGCGAATGTGTTAATCTTACACTAACACGAAGACTATCTCAACCGACCTGCTCCGACATGCTGATCAAGCAGCACTCAAATGGACGGAGACATGGATTTTCAGTTCCCATGGTTTAGTCAACCAAACTGAATCTAACCCAAATGCAGCCGAGTGTTAATAAAGATTTTGAACCCGTAAAAGTCAAACCTTTTCGGAAATTCTTTGCAACACCGCAGAGCGAATGATACACAAATCGCTTACCTCACACAACATTCGGACCATTCCACATCGGTGCAGGAGCTGATTTTTATTAGCTCTCGGGTAGAAGTCGCCTCATCTGGTCCAAAGGCGCATGCATAACCGAGCCTTATCCACTCATTGGTCTCCCAAGAGATCGATGTTTCATCAAAATCATGGGGACCCATGTAATTTATCACCGTTTCACTTGGACACATCGAGTCTAGTGTGTCCTCACCATTCAAATGTTTTATATCTTTTTAGGACGCATACACCTTTTCTCATCTGGACTTTGTGACCAGAGATGTCTCTCGTAGATGTGATTCGAAGATTGGAAGGATGTCCTGCAGTTGCAACATCAAAACAACAACGGAATCAGGCCATCGTCTCGAGCTAGTCTCAAGAACGATGTAAACGGGATGTGTTAGGTCCTCAGATTAACAACTCTACGATCCTAGGCTAGAATCCATAGTAATTCGATCGTTTAGATAATCAATTGAATTCGATCGAAAAACTCAAGTTAAGAACACGGGAGAAAGAATTCAATTAGAGTGAGAAAGTTACTGCTGTTTCTCTCTCTAGAAATCGAATTGCTAGCCCTTCGGATCAATTCTCTAAACTTTCTCTATTAAGCTCAATTGATTTACATGTATTTATACCAAACAAGCTTGGTATAAATATCAATCTAGTCCACAATAAAAGACTAATACAAATAAAGCCCCAATTACAAGGACAACTAATGAAATCAAGGACAATTACAAATGGTATTCTACAATCTCCCCCTTTGTGCTTGATTGCGTCTCCGTGCCGTTTGTCCTCGTCGGGCGTAATACGATCTGCGCAAGCCCAGCGCATGCTCGTAGTTCCTCAGCGTGATCCTCAGCTCCAGTCGCTCCTCGATATCTTCAAGCAATTCCATTAGGAGCGGCTGTTCTCTCACGAACCTGTGCATCCTCAGTATAGTGTCTCTATTTATTTCTTCCAACCTCTGCTCGATATTCCTCCTGATGACCTTGAGCGTCCCATCACAAAACTTGTTGATTTCAGTCTTCAGCACTCAACCTATTCTTCTTTGCTATTGGATTGTTGTAGGTGATGCCTAGGACTGAGCTGATGTGCACATGATTGTTGGGAAGCCCTTCGATCTCAGGTCCTTTGTTGAGCGGAGCGGTCATGTTGACCTTCTTCATATTTCTCTCAAGCGCCATTAGAAGGTCGTGAGCGGTGAAGTACTTGACTTGTCGTATCATGAACCGGTAGAGCCCTTCGAGGCCTACTTTCTTGATGAAGCCCTGAGGACCTTTGTAATTCACCACGTATAGCAGATAAAGGTGGTACATTTCATCGGCGGGGAGGTACGGCAGGTCGCTCTCGCTCAATTCCTCTCCGGTCATGTCCACTCGTTCGATGATGTAGTGAGGTGTTGGAAGTCCTCCTTTATCACAGTAGACGCTGAGTAGTTGGCTTATTGGAGAGAGACTCTTATAATGGCTCTTGGCTTGTGCCTTAGTCATCCCCAGCCTAACATCAGGTCCTAGTTTGGTCAGCATCCAGAGGTAGGTCATCCTCTTCTGCTGATCCCAATGAGAGATCCCTCTAAGCTCGAACTCGTTCGGCTTCTTGACTCTATCCGAAGACCTCCAAATATTCTCACGAACTTCTTCTAGGAAGGGAATTTCTATTTGGATGTTCTCCCATGGCGTGTCGATCCGAACGGTCCCTGGCGTTAGCCTTGGAGAGGGAACCGCCTGTTGAGCGATTAATTCTGGTAGCCTTGGGATATTTCGCTAGTAGTCTTCACCTTTCTGAAGCTCGTCCTGATTACGAGGTCTATAGACGCTTGTTGTAGAAAGCGCCGAACGTTGTGAAGCCGTCGACTTTGATGCTCCTCGGGCATGGAATGGGTCATCCACTGGCCTTCGAAAATGTACTTGTCTAATTCTTTGTGTGGATTGGCGCCATGTCCAGAGGGTCCAGGTTGGTCTGGAGCGACTGAGGGAGTGGCTTGGGTAGCTGCTAGAGCTACAAGCATTGCAGCACTTGCTTCTTCTTGCGGAAGCAAGGGGCTTGAGTAGATCGGTGGTGTGGGCGGAGGCGTCATGAGGTGAATGGTTGGTGGGTCGATGTGGGCGGTGCGGTGCGTGGTGTGGGTAGTTTGGGTTTGGTGGTTAGTATGGGTTCCGCCAGCTCCAGTGCTTGTCTGTGCAGCGCCCGAGCCTTGTCCTTGGCCACTTGTAGATGTCCTCGGCCTCTTCTCCCCCTCGTGAGGGTCCTGATCGTCAGGATCGTCATGTATGCACCGTGAGTGGGAGCTTTGGCCTCGGCAGGTGTCCGTCGGTGGCTCAGGATGGTCCACCAATCGCCTATAGAGCGATTCTTCTTGCGGCGATCGGATGGAAAGGCCTATCAAACGGGCGAGGAGAATGTCGTGGAGCTCGGTGATGGGGATTGTGTATGGATTGATGAGGATGGAGGAAGTGGCTAGAGGGTCGGTGGGTGTGGGTTGTGGAGGTGTGGGGTTGATTTGTTACGAAGGGCCTTCAGAGGCAGGTGCTTTCCCGATCTCTTCGGGATGCCTCGATTGCTTGAAGTACTCTCTGTGATCTTGTCTTCCATTGACTGTACAACGACAGAGAGAGCGGCCTGAAACTGCTCATTCGTCACAAAGGGTGCGGACGCCTCCGTGAATGTATGAGACTTCCACCCAATCCTCGAGTCGAATCTTGAGGATTCGTATCTATGGGTGTTATGGCAGGCTCAGGTTGCGCCTGCGAACCAGACACCACGTGAGTTGGTTGCGGCTCAAGATTGAGCGAAGAAGTGCCGGCAACACTTGTCGTTGTGGTCAGCGTACTATCTGGTGCGGTGGTGACTGCTGGAAAGAGTGACTCCAACAGAATACTGAGTCTTCTGGGAGTCCTCCTGATCAGACTGATTTCCTCGTAAGACTCTGTGTCAGACGGGGTGGCGGTGTGAGGAGTAAGGTCTCGATCGATGTTCTCCAATGTCTGATCTGTCACCAGTGGAAGTGAATTGTGCCCCAATTCCGTTTCGGGCTGTGCTTCTTGTTGAAGAACTTCCTCAAAAGTTTCTTCGAGCACGCCAACATGTACAGGCTCTTCACTTGTAATTCGAGTGCAGGATGCTCGAGCTCCATCTCTGTAGCCACGACGTCGATTAGGGTATCTTCCACGTCGGGCATTGGCTCTTCGAACAAAGAGGACTCCTGTTGAAACTCCTGAGCAACGACGTCTATCATCGCATCGTCAGGGCTTGGTTGGTGTTGGGGAGGGCTCACATGGTGATCTATCGGGGGCCCTCTAATCATTTCTTCCGTTAAGTTGGGTTCCCGGCAGAATCTCTGATACTCAGCTCCCGCGGGGTCGGCGAGCCTGAGTAAGTTGAGTGGAACTGGCATCGACGGTTGGTCCAGGTCCGTGAGCCGTGGGTGGCATCGACGATGGAAAAACTTTAGCCTTGGCGGCTGATAGTTCCCACCAGGAGGCAGCTGGGTGATGTTCTGGTGCAGCGCCATGATCTCCCTGATGATGACGTTGAACCACCGAGCATAAGGCACGTTCTTTGAGCGCCGGTTCTCCTTCTGCCGAATCTGGTCCGCGAGGTCGTTCCAGATCAGCTAGTGTAGTCATAATTCTTGAGAAGGCGATGTCGTGGAAAATCCTCAAAATATTGCTGTTGCCCTTATCGAATCATGCGTGCTTGGGCGACAGACACTTATTCACTATTCCGAATAGTGTCTTCCACGGGTGTGGGATTCCGCTGCTCTGGACCTGAGCTAATCTCGTGAGCGGTGGTTGGTATCCCATGTGCAAGAAGTCCTGAATCATCTCGGCATCCGATGGGAGCGGGTCGTAATTATCACTGTGGGGCAAGTCCAGTACCATGCCGAACTGGTTCTTGTCCATGCTGATTGCCGCGTCCCTATCCTTGTTACGAATCTGAAGGCTCCATTGTCCACTTCTCCTTGTATGCAGCCCCAGAACTGCTGGAGATATACCATCGGCACTGATGCAGTGACCGTTAACGCCTGCTAGATGGGGTGGCCTTGTAGGATTGATACGATGATCTTGTCTGGACACCTAAACGTGCTCAGATCGAGCTGGAAGTTCGTATCTTGAACCTTTAGATAAAGGTTGTGATCGCAGATGTGGTTGTATTTCGGGTAGCGATCCATCTGAAAATAAGATATATAAAGTTTATTAGATCAATTTTGTTTTCAGTCGAAATATGAATAAATTTCATCAAACTATAGTAATATCGCAAGTAACAGCATGTTCGATGAATTTTGAATTGAAATCATATCAAATGCATAGTGTAAGTTCAATTTCAAAAATCGTGATGGCATGAATGTATTTTCGAATGAAATATATGTCGTGTGAAAAAGAGTTTGAAATTTCCCTAAGTATTAAATCAGCATGTCACTATTCATGCTGAGAAAATTTTCGGTCGAGAAAATTGAATTACAATTTGATTTCCTATATATTGATTTCAATTGAAAGAATTCCGTCTAAATTTTGCGATCGAAGAATTTTATCCGCTATTGTTAGCAGTGTAAAAGACTTAGAAAAATTTCCTAATGTTGAAGTTGAAAGCGTGACTGTAGTCGATCAATTTTACGATCGAGAAAAATTCCGTGTAAATTTACGATCGAGAAATTACGTCTCAGGTAAATTTACTATCGAAAAATTTTCTTCGATTGAATAAATTTTCGATTCGAAATTTGTCGAGCGGAATGTGATTTTCGATTGAAAGTAGAAGTTTTTCGCTGCGATATATTTTTATCGAGAAATTAGTCAACGAAAGACTAAGTCAAACGTCGAGAAATTTTCCGATCAATTAAGTCCTAAGCGGCGAATTTTACGATCGAAAAATTAAGAGTTGACAAATTAATTTTTCGCTGCTAAATTTTTGCGACCAAATTGAAATTAAATCGAAAATTCTATTTTGCGATAGTAAGTTTTACGCTCGATAAAATTTGCATCTAAATTGTCTATTCAGTGCATAAGTTTTTCGCTCGCAGAAAATTATAATTGGATTTTTCGATGGTAAGTGTAACGGTTTATATCTTTTATCGTGATGACTAAATCAAAATTTTGCGATCGAAAACTAAATCGACACAAATAGTATCTCAATTGAATTGGAATTCAATTAGGATTATTTGCGATCCACAAAGTTCTTCGACAGGTTCAAAACTTCAAAACCCAGTTTCATCTAAACTCATTTTAACGTCACAGATGCAGATTTTTCCGAAGATTTAAACTATCTGTTTCATGAAGAACATCAAATCTATCCAAAAAACGGGCATTTAACTCAGAAAATCCAAGAAGCATGCCACAATTTTAGTGAAACAGTACACGTTTAACTAGTTTTTGAAGAACAGTCGAAAAATTTTAACTAATCATGCGAAAAACTACAGAATGTAAATGCAAATCAAGTTATAACATTAGCAATCGTTAACCGAATCGAATTTCTACCTAAATCAGACTATTTGAAGTGACAAATTGAAAGATTTTGAAGAATTTTGTAGCGTCTGAGAAACTTTTGCGAGAGAGAGTTTTTTCGATTAGGTTTTGCGTGAGAAAAAGTTTTTCGACTGACAAAAGTTAAACTTTTATTAACTAGCATTGATTTGTTTGGGCTTGTGATTTGACATTTTGCGATTTAATGGATCAGGCCCATTACAATTTGCACACGAAAAATTCAAATTTTTCGATCGCAAATTATCGCGGTTAATCAAAATCGATCCCGACACTGTTTACGATCGAGAAATTTTAGATTGAGAATTAATTCCAGTATCCAGTTTCTCGATAGTAAGTTCTTCTAAAGAATTTCAGATTGACCCCTATTTCAAAATACAACCCATTGTAAGGCTCCCCCTTAGTAATTGAAATAAATGCAATTAACTCCCTGTATTTTCTGTGTAGTAACGTCTAGCTCCCCTGCCAGAAATTTAAAAATCTGTACCACTTAGAGATAAGCGTTAGTAATAGTGGAGTTTACCAAGTAAGTATGTATGCATGGTCCCCGAAAACATGTACTTTAAAATATTGTGTGAGGGTAGAAGCAATGAAAAATTTATCGCATTTAAACAATTCAGTACCAATGCAATCTAAAATTGCATTTAGAATGTGCGATACACTAAAGAAATTCGCATTTATTGAATTCAACATGAAACATAACATTTCATGTCAAAATGTGCGAATTTTATTATTTATTAGTATAAATATATATATATGTTTATTTTACTTTTATTATAGTATGGGGTCGGATTATTTTGCTTCGATCAATCGTCACGCCTAAAATTTTACGAGACATTGAAAGAAGAAAATGCCGTCAAGTCATGTCGTCAAACTAAAGTCCTAAGTTCATAGATTGGTCCATTTCGACAACTCTCACTAGGTTCGCTCTTGCTCTCAGTTATAGCTATCTTGGGATTTTTATATATTTATCACTCAAGTCAACACAAGCAATTTTATGTCAATTTACCTGTGATCGAGGCATTTTTAATCATTTCACCTAAGCGAGAGACCGTCTATGTGGAATCAAAGGGTTGTAAGAGTTATATTTGGCTAGGACTTAGAACGGAAGGAATTTAAAGGAAAGTGAGCTTATCTCTTCATCGTCATCCAATTCTACGTCCGTCTCCTTTTTTTTTGCGTCTTTCTTCTTTTCAATCTCTTCTCCCTCTTTTTCTTTTAAGAACCATCCATTTTATGTTATGCTCAAGCTGAAGCTCCGCTTCTCCATGAAGCTCTAGGAGATTATCGTAGGCGAAGTTCTTTTTGTTGGTTCTCGGGCCGATACCGTGCCCTCTTCTCTTAATCCATATAGAGGTTTCAGAGATTATCAATTTGGAGAAGTTCTCGATTATGGAATTCGTACCCGAGGCTGCACTCCTCTTTTCGTTTCCCGATATAAGACCGGATTATCGTTGGAGAAGTTCACTTCGTGGTGCTCCTCTTCCAACTGTTCTGACGAGCGTACGAGATTATCGTTGGAGAAGTTCACAGCAGGAACCATGCCACTTTCTACAAGGTAGTCGAAAGGCCGGTTCCTTTGGTCTGATTTTTGCGCGTTGAGCAATGCCTTCTTTTGTCATCATCTTACTTTTTCTTTTGTTATCTCCCCCTCATTTTCTCGTTTGAAGAACCATTCGAAGAGTATAGAGTTCGGTTGAAGGCTGGGAATGGGTTTCAAATGAAGAAAAGAACGTCGGAGAAGGCTCAAAGTGGATGACTAAGGGCTAACGTGGGGGAATTTATATAAGGCCGAATGATGAATATCCTAAACACCCTTATCATTTTCCTGACGATCTAACGCAAGATGAGTATGACACCAAGAATCACTAGGTAAGACAAGTAATTTATATGTGACTCACTCGAGAAGTAGATCCAAAGAAAGGAAAAAGGAACAAGGCTTGAATCCTCCCGCATGTAGAGTGACCTTGTGTCTAGTGGAACAATCAAATGACCTTTTAGACACAAGAATGCGACTTAGACTGACAAATTTTAAGCAATTAAATCGATCGCATGTCGGGGTAAAATTCTAAGTGACTTTAGATCAAAGCATCCTAAAGGATTTCGTCATACCCCTTTATATTATATATAGAAATATATATTATATATATATTTTTATTGTTATTATTATTATATTTTGTTTATTATTTTTATCACGCAAGATAAGGACAAATAAGCATCGAAAACACATAGAATAGAGCATGTGATAGCACAGAAGATCAGGTAATGCACATATTACGGAAGATTCAACATGCCTAATTTTCCGACAAGGAATTGAAATCGTTTCTCATCCAAGGCCTTCATGAAAATGTCGGCTAGTTGAAACTCCGTGTTCACAAAGTACATCTCTATCGTGCCTTTTTCTACGTGATCTTTGATAAAATGATATCTAATGTCTATGTGTTTTGTGCGTGAATGATGAACATGATTGCAAGTAATGGCGATTGCACTCTGACTATCACTATATATGGGTATATTATTTAGATTGTACCCATAGTCGCGAAGCAGTGTCCTCATCCACAGCATCTGTGAGCAACAGCTGGCGGCAGCTACGTATTCTGCTTCGGCCGTCGAAGTGGACACACAGTTCTGCTTTTTGGATGACCAGCAAACCAGCTTTTCGCCTAGAAATTGAGCGCCACCGGACGTGCTTTTCCTGTCCATTCGGCAACCTGCATAGTCAGCGTCAGTGTACCCGATAAGTTCAAAATTCGTACCCTTTGGAATAGGCCAAGGGTAGAGGTGCCCGTAAGGTAGCGTCAAATTCTTTTGATCGCGAGCATATGGGATTCTTTGGGATCGGCTTGAAAACGGGCACACAAGCAGGTGGCAAACATGATATCCGGCCGACTCGAAGTGAGGTAGAGAAGAGATCCAATAATGCGATACGGTGCGATGTCGACCGATTTACCAGAGGGATCGGCATCCAACTTGCAGCTTGGTGACATAGGAGTGCTGAGAGGCTTGCTCTGGTCTTGATGAAACTTCTTCATAATATCCTTGATGTATTTTGTCTGACTGATGAAAATTCCATCATTGAGCTGCCTGACTTGAAGGCCTAAGAAAAATTGCATCTCTCTCATGTGACTCATCTCGAATTTGCTCTTCATGAGATCTCCAAACTTCTTGCAGAGCTGAGGACTTGTCGAGAAGACGGTATACTTGGACGACCATCAGATCTTTGTCATGCCATTTAATGAAGAGGGTTGTGTCTATCGTTCCTCGTATGAATCCAGACTTCACGAGGAAATCACTCAGGACATCGTACCAAGCACGTGGGGCTTGTTTTAGTCCATAGAGAGCTTTGTCCAAGCGATAGACATGATCGGGATGTTATTGATCAACGAAACCTTCGGCTGAGCGACGTAGACTTCTCTTTTAACACGCCGTTGAGAAAGGCGGTTTTAACATCCATCTGATAGAATTTGAAGTCTTTGTGAGCCGCATAAGCGAGCAGGAGGCGGATAGCTTCGATACGGGCAACCGGAGCATAAGTCTCGTCGTAGTCGATGCCTTCCTGTTGATTGTATCCCTTAGCAACTAGCCTTGCTTTGTTCCGGATCACTTCACCATCTTCATTTTTCTTATTCTTGAAAACCTATTTAGTTGCGACCACTGTTTTCCCACGTGGACGGGGTACCAAGGTCCACACTTGATGACGTTCGAATTGATTGATTTCCTCTTGCATTGCAATTGTCCAATCCGGGTCTCGAAGTGCGTCTGCTACTTTGGTAGGCTCGTTTTGACTCGGGAAGCAACTGAAAAGACTGTGTTGACGACGTGTCCTCACACCAACCGAAGGATCGCCAATTATCTGATCAACCGAGTGGCCTCTCATTCACTTGCGCTCATGAGGCAAGGCTGAAGTCGATGCGTCAGCCATCTGTGGATCTAGATTGCCTATAGTCTTCGATTGATCATTTGTCTGAGGAAGTTCCAATACTGCACTTGGATTGATCGTCTCTGATGATACTTCCTCGATGACCACTGTAGGTTCTTCGGTGTTCTGTGGCAATTCTGAATCGGGTGGGGTACAGGTGTGAGATGAACTTGGTACGTCGGTCTCGTTCGGTAGAGAATCCATTGTAGGTTTAGTCGTGTATGATCGATATACCGATTCGAAGAGAGAATCCAAGTCGTCTATTGCAAGTCTCGTTGCTTCGTCTAACACTGATCCTGAAGTTGTTGCCATCTTCTGTTGGTTTTGTGCCAACACACCAGTGATTACGGGTTCTGAAATGTTGTCTTCAGAAGCCAACGGGTTGAGAACGGGTCCTGAACTGAATTGAGCAGGAACCAACGGGTTAGGCACGGGTCCTGGACTGAATTGACCAGAAGCCATATCTGCCACTTCGTGGAAAGTGACATTATAGCTTTCCTTAATAGTTATGTTGGACTTGATGTATACTCGGTACGCTTTTGATGTTGAAGAATACCCGACAAATGTAGCTTCGAATGCTTTAGGGTCGAACTTTGCACGTTGCTCTCGGTCGTTCGCACAAAGCACTTGCACCCGAAGACTTTAAGGAAAGAGATATTGGGCACTCTATTATTCACAATCTCGTACGGAGTCTTTTTGAACCGTTTGTGAACCACCGTCCTGTTTTGAGTAAAACAAGCGATATTGACTGCTTCGGCCCATAGAAAGTGTGGAAGTCCCGATTGGATCAGCATTGTACGAGCGGCTTCCACTAGTGTTCGATTTTTCCTTTCAACGACCCCATTTTGTTGAGGTGTTTTGGCGGATGAAAATTGTTGACTTATTCCAAGTTTCTGATAAAACTCACAGAGGTGATTGTTCTTGAACTCAGTGTCGTTGTCTGTTCGAACAACTTGAATAGGCTGTTGCAGCAGATTTTGAGTTGTGTTCACAAAATTGATAATCAAGTCACCAGTCTCATCTTTCGTTCGGAGGATCTTTGTCCACGTGTAGCGAGAATAATCATCTACAATCACTAGGACATACTTTCTTCCATTGATACTCTGAGTCTGCTTCGGACCACAGAAATCCATGTGAATTAGTTCCAATGGTCAAGAAGTAGACGCAATTTGCTTGACGTGATGAGATGCTCGCTTCATTTTTCCTAGGTAACATGCCGAACAATGATGCTCCCTTTGTAGTTGTATAGTTGGAAGACCGTGAACCAACTTTTTCGTAGAAAGACGTTGGAGAGCTTTCATGTTTAGTGAGACAGTCGTTGATGCCATAGGCTGTTCCTCTGTAAATCAATCTGAAAAATGAGGCATACAAATGTCGAGGGCCGCACAGACGTCAGGTTGATCGTGTAAAGATTGGATCTCCGAAGTCCTTGAAGGAGTTCTGTGTCCTGACTATCCAAAATTCTGCACCGGTCAGCATGGAAGACCACCTGGAAGCCTTTGTCACAGAATTGGCCTATGCTGAACAAGTAATGGCGGAGGCCTTCGACGTATGAGACATCTTTGATGGTTAGATTCTTCAGAATGATATCCCCAAGTCCTAGAATTGGGGCTGAATCGTTGTTCCCAAATCTGACTTTGCCGTTTAGTCGGTCATTGTAGTTGCTCATCAGCTCTTGATTATCAGTCATGTGTGTGGAGCAACTAGAGTCGAGGTACGACATGATGGATCTGCAAAAATAATTTAGAGAGCTTTAGGTACCCACTTAAGCATGGGTCTTCTCGGATTAGCGATTTAGTTTTGGGTTCAGATATGACTCCTAAATCTATTTTTGGAAGGGTCTTAATAACCCATTGTACTTTTGAAAAAGTGGGTTTGGGTTTTACCTTTATAGGAGACTTGGCCCTTTTGGCTTTTGTCGTCCTAGGCGGAGATTTAGGAACCCATTTGGGTTGAACCTTATAGGGAAGGTTAATTTCAGCACGTACAAATGCTTTGGAGGGTTTGACTGAAGAAAAGATCTTTTCTTGTGATAGTCTCCTAAGGTGCTTGGGGGATTTAATTTCTACGGGATACCTTAGGTGAGTACAGTCATGTACGGCGTCATAAGCTTTCTTTATGGCTGGATCTTCTTTCCGACGAGTCTTCCTTGTGGCATTTGTTTCAGAATGATTAATTTTTGACGTAGAGCCTATTTCGAAGTTGGTGCTTCTAAAGGTGATCAGCTGAAGTGAATAAGTAGAAGCAACTATCTTAAAAATGGAAATAGCTCTTTTATTTCTACGAGTGTCTTTTATTGTAACAGAAGGAGTAGCATGCTCAGAAACATTTAAATCTAATGGCTCCTTCTTTATCTTAGTGCTAGACACTCTCGCCTTTGTTTTTAGTGCTGACGCTACGCTCCCTGTAGACGTAGGTAAAGTGAAATTAGTCATAGCACTTTTAACAGAATTATTTTTACAATTTTTATCTGTCAAAGGCGTTTTTCATTTTTCACGCTTTTTGTAATAGCGTGAGAGGTAGTTTGGGAGGACGAGGAAGCCTTGAGATTTTCCATCTCCTTAAAGAATTTTTTCTTTTCAGCTTCGAAATTCTCTCGTTCTTTTTCTTAACGTTGCCTGTGACTCCTCTATCTGTTTTATGATAGGGGGTTTGTAGAGAGAATTTTTATAATTAACGATTTTAACTTCCTCGTGGTGTGTTTGAGAGTCACGAGGTAGGTAGAACTTGAACTAAATTGCAGACAGGTGTTAGAGTTTCTTTCCTATTTTTGTCCCTTTCATTTAGTTCTTTGTAGTCAAAGGGGATTTCTGGACCATGTGGACCTTGTCTAATGGATGAATCGAAATATTTTCATAAGACGATTCAGTAAATTTCTAAGAGAGGTTATTCCTAAGCCAATGTATTTAACATCGTATATTTCTTTCTTTTGTAAAACACACGGGTTAGTGAAACATATGCCTTCTATAGGATTATAGAACTCTATATCCTTGGGCTTGTTCAAAAATATCGTCTGTTCGGATTGTCCCCTACGCCTAACTATATCGTCTAATTTCTTTACTTTGGTATATAGTTTCTTGCGTTCCTCACATAGGAGAGCATAATTATTTTCCACGGTTAGTTTAGCGGCTTGACAGGCATCGAAATTCTTACTAAGCTCACTAATCTTAGCATTCGATGTTTCTAATTGAGCTTCTAAGTTAGTGATCTTAGAGGTAGCTTCGGTTATCCTACAATTTAAAATGGCTTTCTCGTTGAGATTTCTAACCAAGCAATTGTAGTTATTTGCTAGCCTATCTTCTAATTTCTTAATCTTTTCGCTCTGTTGTCCTAGTTGAGGTTGACTAGTCTCTCTAGAATGGAGGCTCTTAGTAAGTTCATCTATTTTGCACTAGAGCTCATAAGTTCTTGTTCGAAACTATCTATTTTCTCCTGAGCTCTCTCAAGTTTGTTCTCTACTTCCTTTATATTTTTCTGCTCACGTTTCATGTTAGCATATTGCGTTTGATATGATTCTAACATGGTCAATAATGTGGAAGGAGTGACTACCTCATTTGAAGACGTGGATGCGTTGTCGTCGTCCGTACGAGTGGATGTTTCGGCGTCCAGTTCGTTGTCGAGACGGGCCATGAGGGCTAGGTTCTCTTCTTCGGAGCTCGACGTGTCCTCGAGCCATTGGTCCTGTTCGGCCATGAGAGCTACTCCAGCTTCTTTCTGTTTTGTCAATTGAAGCTTCCTAGAGTAGTAGTTTGCATCTCTTTTCTTCGGGAGAGTGCACTCTCTGGCGAAGTGAACTGCTTTACCACAGTTAAAGCATTTGTTAGTCTCTTTGGGATTCTTGACCTCGGAACTCTCCGGAGCACGTTCTTTGTTCTTGGAGCTTGTAGTCCGAAGTCTATTGGCTGAGGTTGAAGACTTCTTCTTGAAGTACTTCTTGCTCATCATTTGTCCAATGAGAGCTAACTGTTTTCCAAGGGCTTTCATGTTCGGCTTGATGTCGGAGTCCGATTCATCTTCCGACTCTGATGATGAATGTGGCCTAACGATCTTTTCCTTTCTTGATCTTGTGCTCCTCTTCTCCAACACTAAGGCAACCGTGTCATCGGTTTGTTTGCCTTTCTGCTCTTTGTAATCTCGCGGATATCATCCTCATGCTGCGCGAGATTATCGAACACGGCATGAACATCCAACTCCTCTAGATCTTTATTTTGTCGTATTTGAGTGGATATTTTCTTTCATTCCGTGGGCAAAGAAGATAGAAATCTTATGTTTGTCTCCATGTTTGTCTTCGTTATTTCTATCTTCCTCATCTCGTTGAGAAGAGTGAGGTATCGTTGGTAGATTTCGCATAGACTCTCCTCCGGCTTTGCTTTGAAGGAGTCGTAAGCAGTGAGAATGTTCGCCTTCTTGGCCTTTATGCCAACTTCCGTCCTTTACATCATCCTATGCAGCTCATCCGACATCCCTTTGGCCGATGTAAGGCTGTCGATTTGTCTGTATATATTGTTGGGAATGCCCTGCATAAGGGTATTCATGGCTACTAGATCAGCCTTAGCTAGAGCTCTTTCCTCCAGAGAGTATTCTCTAGGCTCCTTTAGTCGCCTAGAAGCTGGAATTGCTGGAGTAGTTGTGTCGTCCACGGGTACATGAACCCAGAACTGTGCCGGTCCCTCTTCAAGGGATTGCAGTAGATTTTCGGCTTGATCATTTAGAGCGATGAAATTCAGGAAGCGGCTTCTCCACACTGTGTATTTGCCTCTTTGCAAGATCGGCGGACGGTTGTCATTTCCGAGTGAGTATGTATCCATGTTTGTATTATAGTGATCGAGTTGTTGAAGGATCTTCGTTGATTGTTTTGAGGGTTGAAGACGATGTAAAGTGCTTCACAAGTGACGAAATTTGTTAGTAGCGTTTGATTCGAAGATTAGATCGACAATTATTTTCGATTCAATCTTTAGAGTATGATTGAAATTAATTTCATCGATATAGAATGTATTTACTGTTTTCGTGCGAGAAATTTTGTCAGCGGAAAATTTTACGAGCGAAATAAATTGCCCAAAATCGTTCAGTCGAGAAAAATTTCCTGATCGTGAATTTATTTCGATCGTAAAGAAACAGTACGTTAGTAAGTTTCTCGACAAGTCAGAATAAATCCGTTGACTAGAAAAGTTTTTCGCGTATAAGAGATTTTCGCCTGGTCAAACGTTAAAAGGTTTGACTGAAAAAGTTTTTCGAGTGAAAGTTATTACGCATGCAAAGTCCAAATTGGTCTCACTCGAAAACGTTTTTCGCTGGATAATGCTCGAGAAATATTTCTAACTAAAAACGTTTCTGCTAATGACGATTATAGCGCTGACTTCGTATTCTGACCGAGAGAAATTCTCGCGCTAAGTTTATCGATCGAGAAACTAATCCGATCGCAAAACTTAGCGAGAAATCGAGAAAATTTCGCAGAATACGATTAACACAAATTCGAGCAAAAGCAAAGAATCAGATAGTGAAGTTTGAGGTAATTGCTCGCAATCAAGTACTAATCACGCACGAACAAGCAATTAAACACGTTACGAAGCAAAATATATCAAATTTGATCAAAATCAGAACGTGTTCTTCATGTTCTTCGTCAACAGTAAAATTTCAGAATCAAATTAATCAAATTCGACGTTCAAACTGCAATGATTTAGTTGCAATGATCATTTATCACTTAATCTAGCACTAAAACATCAAATTCAAGTCAATTAAGCACAAAATTAAGCTATTATATCGAAAAACTTTTCGCGCCAAATCTGTTCTTCGATGGAACAGTGTTCGAAATAAAATTGCGATCCAATTCTAACAATTTACGATTCAAAACAGAACGAATCTGCTCTGATACCAATTGTTAGGTCCTCAGATTAACAACTCTACGATCCTAGGCTAGAATCCATAGTAATTCGATCGTTTAGATAATCAATTGAATTCGATCGAAAAACTCAAGTTAAGAACACGAGAGAGAACTCAATTAGAGTGAGAAAGTTACTGTTGTTTTTCTCTCTAGAAATCGAATTGCTAGCCCTTCGGATCAATTCTCTAAACTTTCCCTATTAAGCTCAATTGATTTACATGTATTTATACCAAACAAGCTTGGCATAAATATCAATCTAGTCCTTAATAAAAAGACTAATACAAATAAAGCCCCTAATTACAAGGACAACTAATGAAATCAAGCACAATTACAAATGGTATTCTACAGGATGCCTATGTGGTCCCAGTTATTCAAGCCTGTTCTCACAGGCCACGTCTCAGAGTGAACCCTGAAGTCGTGTCGACGGATTGCCTTTGTGGCTTCGTTAAGTTATTACCCAACCTGAGTACCCACAAATTCCGCCGTGCGCACTACTCTGGAGTTGGGCTCTAATTCACATGAACGAATAATCCGAAGGAATGCTTTAGGGTCGAACTTAGCACGTTGCTCTCTATCGTTCGCCACAAAGTACTTGCACCCAAAGACCTTGAAGAAGGAGATGTTGGGTATTCGCTTGTGAATAATCTCGTATGGAGTCTTATCGAAGCGGTTGTGAACGACCATCCTGTTTTGAGTGAAACAGGCGGTATTTACTGCTTCAACCCAAAGAAAGTGTGGAAGGTCGAAGTGGATCAACATCGTACGTGTTGTTTCCACTAGAGTCGGTTCTTCCTTTCGACTACCCCATTCTGCTGAGGCGTCTTTGCAGTTGAAAATTGCTAACCGATCCCAAGTTTATGATAGAAATCACTGAGAAACTTATTCTTGAACTCGGTACCATTGTCAGTGCGAATGACTTGTATAGTCTGCTGCAATAGATTCTGAGTCATGTTCACAAAATTTGCGATCAAGTCTCCTATCTCATTGTTAGTTCGGAGAAACCTTGTCCATGTATAGCGTGAATAGTCTAGGGGTGAAAGATGAGTCGAGCCGGCTCACGAGCTCGATGAGCCGACTCGACAAAAGCTCAGCTCGAACTCGTCTGACACAAGCTCGAGCTCACTATTATCGAGCTCGAGCTCGAGCTTCTATTAACGATCTCGAGCTCGAGCCCAATCATAACTGTTCGAAAGCTCACGAGCCGGCTCGTGAGCTTTCTATTTTTAATATATATATATATATTTTAAAATTATGGATATTTCTTACATTTAATCATTTCATTATCTATTTTAGTTCTTATATTTTAATATCATCTGTTCTAAAACATTCTAACAAGGCGTAACTTTCACTCTACACCACCACACCATCTGCTCTCTCGCTCGCTTCGCCCCAATACTCTATAATGCTCTAGAGCTATCTCTCTCAGTCATACTTTTCTGTCTACAATATCTAACAGTGTGATACTCGAGTTCATAACATAATGCTTTTTATTTGTTATTATTTTTAGATGTGAAATTTTAAGATGTGAAATTTTTATATGAGTATTTGTGTTTTCATTTGGGTTTTTGTGTTCTTACTTAGATTCATTGCAGATATGAACCCTGATGTTTCAATTTCTGGCCATTCTGGCATTCATCAAGAGCAACCCTACAAAACGTTGAGCAAACCACTGAACCACATACTAATGACACGGAGATGAACAATGATCAGGGCTTGACATTTCAGACAGTGCAACCATGGATGACGCTGTAGAGGAAGAGAATGCGGCTGATAATGAAGTTCAGAAACCTAAAAGAAAAACAAATCAGTCGTCTGGTCAGACTTTGAAGAGATAAAGAGTTCAGACGGCAGCCTAAACGTTTCTTGCAAGCACTATAAGAAATTTTTTGCTAGGGGCAAAACGACGCCTACGACACAGCTTCACAGACATTTAAAAAGTTGTGGCTCTTATCTTAAAGTGAAAGCTCTACGTGAGAAAGAAAAACTCTCACAGACACAACTTGGTTTGTGACAACTGGTGTTGATCCAACGTCTTACCTCGCATTGCACGATGGAAAATTTGACATGGAAAATGAAAGAATCATTAGCTCATTGGAAAATGATGCACGAGCTCCCTTTTAAATTTTTGTGGAGGCAGAAGGATTCAATTTATTCTGCAAGCGTGGCATGCCCGAATGGAGGGGAGTATCCAGAATCACTGCAAAATCATGGTGTGGGAATGTCTATGAGAACGAAAAAAAGAAGCTGAAGGCTATGTTGAAGAATGTGGAAAAAAAATCCTCACTACGGATTGTTGGAAGTCAAAAAGTCATAAAATTGAGTATATGGTCATAACTGGCCATTGGATTGACCAGAATTGGAACCTACAAAAGCGGGTGCTCAGTTTTATTCACATTCCGCCCCCTCGCCGAGGTTTGGAAATTGCAAATGCTATTTGGAGGTGTTTGCTAGAATGGGGCATCGAGAACAAAGTTCACACCGTATTTGTTGATAATGCTAGCGCCAATGATTCTGCTATTAGTACGTTAAAAGATTATTTGGGTAGGAAGACGACGTTAGTATGTTCGGGTAATTTGTTCCATGTAAGGTGTTGTGCCCATATTCTTAATCTCATTGCACAAGATGGGCTTTCTCAGATTAAAGAAATCATTGATGTTATTCGTGATAGTGTAGAATATGTTAGGAGGTCAGATGCACGAGTTAAGGTGTTCTCTGAGATAGTGAAACAGTTGAGTTTACCTGAAAGAAAGTTAGTTGTTGATTGCCGCACAAGGTGGAACTCCACATATGAGATGTTATTTGCTGCTTCAAAGCTTAAAGACGTTTTTCCAAGGTTTGCAGTTCGAGAACCTCACTTTGAAGGATGTCCAAGTGGTGAATACTGGGCAAAAGTTGAAAAAGTATGTTCTATCTTAGAAGTCTTTGGAAGTGTAAACATATAATTTCAGGAAGTGATTATCCTACATCAAACTTATTTCTAACCGAAGTAAGTAGAGTAAAAGTGTTGTTGGACAAGAAGTCACTAGATGACGGTGATTTTATTCGAGCCATGGTCGAGAAAATGAAGTTGAAGTTTGATACATATTGGGGAGATTCTAATTTGCTAATGTCGATAGCTGCCATTTTGGATCCGAGGTTTAAGATGAGGGCACTAGAATTCTGTTTCCCGAAGCTGTACTCGCTGGAAAATGCGGAGAGGAAGATCGCTTTTGTACGGAACATCTTATATGAAATTTATGCAGAATATTTGGTGATGGGTATTAACGAAGACGGCACAAATGGAAGAGCTGCGATGGACAAAATAGTAAGTCAAGGTACAAGAAATTCTGAAAGTTCATCAACTTGGCTTGAGTACGTCGACTTTCTGAAGTCAGTAGAATCTGTACAACCTCAGAAATCTGAACTTGATGTGTATCTTGAAGAAAATTGTTATATATTCGAACGAGATAAATGCAAAGTTGGTAGAGGTTTCGATGTATTAGAGTGGTGGAAGATTCACGCAGTGAAGTATAAGACTTTATCGATCATGGCAAGAGATATTTTAGCGATTCCAATAACCACTGTTGCATCAGAAGCCACTTTCAGTGCCGGAAGTAGAGTGATTAACAAATACCGAGCATCATTGTCATCGGAAACAGTTCAATGTTTGATGTGCGGAGGAGATTGGTTGAGAAAGCATTTTGGAGTGAAGAAAAAGTCCATGGTAACATGCATTTTCTATGTTAGCCGTATTTTTCTTACAATAATATTATGATTGCTAGCTTATGTTTATATATGAAATGGTAGAAGGATAAAAAGGCTATAGAAGTTGTTCTTCCCATGGATGCTGAATCTTCTAAAGGACAACACTGACTAGGTAAGATAATGTTTGATATCTTCTCCGATGTTTTCATTTTTTCAGTTGTTGATACTTATGAAGGTTGGTTCATTGCAGATGTTCATGGGTCTGCAGGCATTAATTTTGGCTGGTGAAATTTGTTGCTAGTATTCATAGTAGCTTTTGGTCTTTTGGTGAAATCTTCTTCTGCCAATGACATCAGCTTTTGGTGGTGAAACTTTCTACTGGTCTTTTGATGATATCATATGGTTTTTGGCTGTAGTGTAATGGTGAAAATTTCAAGTTGTAAATGCGATGTTTTTTGCTGAATGTTTGTTATTATCATGTTGCAATATAAATTTTCTGTGCAAGACCTTTTGAGCTCACGAGCTCGATAACGAGCTCGAGCTCGATTACGAGCTTGATCCCGAACTTGAACACGAGCTCGAGCCTAATAGTTTGTGTTCGAGCTTGAGCTCGAGCTCAATATTTAAAGCTCGTCGAGCTCGAGCCCAACTATAACAATTCGAGCTCGAGCTCGAGCCTGAAAAATGAGCCGAGCTCGGCTCGAGCTCGGCTCATTTACACCCCTAGATAGTCGTCCATTATCACCAGTACGTACTTTCGTCCGTTAATACTCTGAGTCCGCATTGGGCCGCAGAGATCCATGTGCAGCATTTCCTGTGGACGAGACGTGGAGGAACACATTTGATGTGGTGAGTAGCTCGCATCATTTTTCCAAGCTGACAAGCCGGACAAATGTGCTCTTGTGTTGTCAAAATAGTTGGTAGACTGTGGACCAACTTCTTAGTGCAAAGTTGTTGAAGAGCCTAGAGGTTGAGATGAGACACTCTTTGATTCCATAAGCTGTTCCTCTGAAGTCTGCGATATGAGGCAAACAGCAGTCAAATGTCGTACGACGTCAGGTTGATCGTGTAGAGATTTGATTTCTTAAAAACTTGAACTAGTTCTTGATTCTGACTGTCCAAAATTCTATACCGGTCAGCAAGGAATACCACCTGGAATCCTTTGTCGCAGAACTGGCCTATGCCGAACAAGTTATGACGGAGGCCTTCAACATAAGAGACATCTTTGATGGTCAGATTGTCCAGAATAATATCTCCAAATCCAAGAATTGGAGCTGAATCGTTGTTCCCGAACCTGATTTTTCCTCTTAGTCGGTCTTGGTAGTTGCTCAGCAGCTCTTGATTTCCCGTCATGTGTGTGGAGCAACCAGAGCCGAGTTACCACACATGATGGATCTGCAAAACAAGTTAGAGAGCTTTAGGTACCCACTTAAGAATGGGTCCTCTCAGATTAGCAGATGGTTCAGATTTGATTCCTAAATTTTCACTAATAGGAACTTTAGCTACCCAAGACAAGTTTGGAGGAGTTGATTTGGGGTTTGCCTTTGTAGGCGACTTGGCCTTTTTGGCTTTCGTCTTCTTAGGCAAAGATTAGGAACCCATTTGGGTTGAACCTTGCAGGGAAGTTTAACTTCAGCGCGGGCAAATGCGTTAGTAGGCTTGAGCGTGGAAAAGATCTTTTCTCTTGAAAGTCTCCTAAGGTGCTTTGGGATAGGATCGGAACTGGATACCTTAGGTGAGTGCATGAATGAATAGAGCCATAAGCTTTCTTGATGGCTGGATCTTGTTTCCTACGAGTCATCCTAGTGGCATTTGTCTTAGAATAATTATTTTTAGTCGACAATGAAGAGCCTATTTCGAAGTTAGTGCTTCTGAAATTAATGGGTTGTAGGGAGCATGTAGAAGAAATAATTTTGAGTTTGGAAATAGCTCTTTCATTTCTACCAGTGTCTTTTATTATTACAGGAGTGGATAAATTTGGAACAGTAACATCTGAAGGCTCCTTCTTTATTTCTAGTCAATCTCTACTTCGATATCTCTTGCTTTACTACGCTCCCTGTAGACGTAGAAATGGAATTAGGAATGATATTTTTAGGAATATTATTTTTTAGTTTTGGCTCATTGGAGGCGATTTCGATTTCTTCACGCTTTTCAGAATGATTTTATCTTTAGGAAGACGCATGTGAAACATTTTGGGATAGGGAGGAAGCTTTGACACTTTCTATCTCCTATAAGAATTTTTGCTTTTCCGCTTCAAAATTCTCTCGTTCTTTGTCTAGTGTGGCTCGTAATTCTTCTATCTGTTGAACAATAGGGGGTTTGTAGAGAGAATTTTCAGAATGTACAGATTTTGCTTCCTTAATTTCAGGTTGAGTCTCAGGAGGTTTAATTAAATCACAATCAAGCGTCAAGGGAATTTCCCGAGTTTTGTAACTATCATTTAATTCTTTGTATCGAAGGGGATTTCAGCCCTATGTTTGGCTCTTCTCTTAGCGAGTTCTAAAGCACCTAATTTGTAGAGTATACATTTTAATTGTGCTTGATTTCATTAGTTGTCCTTGTAATTAGGGGCTTTATTTGTGTTAGTCCGTAGATTAGGACGAGTTAGATATTTATACCAAGTTTGTTTGGTATAAATACTTGTACACACATATAGAGAAACTTTTGGAAATTGATCCAAAAGGCTTGCAATTCAGAGAGAGAAACAATAGTAACTTTCTCACTCTAATCGAATTCTCTCTCTTGTTCTTCATTTGAGTTTTTCGATCGAATCTTAATGTCAATCATTACCATCGAATTACTTAGAATTCATGCCTAGGATCATAGAGTTGTTAATCGTAGGACCTAACAATTGGTATCTGAGCAAATTCGTTCTGTTTTGAATCGAAAATTGTGGACTTGGATCGAAAATCATTTTCAATTTACTGTTCAGCGAAGAACTGTTTGGCGGAAAAATTTTTTTCGTTCCAATAGCTTAATTTAGTTAAAAATATTTCTCAAGCATTATTCAGCGAAAATCTTTTTCGAGGAAGACCAATTTTGACTTTGCACGCGTAAACACTTTCTCTCGAAAAACATTTTCGGTCAGACATGACCAAGCTAAAAATCATTTACACGCGAGAAACTTTTCTAGTCAACAGACTTATTTTGACTTGTCGAGAAACTTACTAACGTACTGTTTTTTTATGATCGAAATAATTCACGATCTGGAAATTTTTCTCGACCGAACGATTTTGGGCAATTTATTTCGCTCGAAAAATATTTCGCTGACAAACTTTCTCGCACGAGAACAGTACACATTATATTCTATTTCAACGAAATTATTTTCGATCAAACTTTAAAGATTGAGTCGAAATAATTCTCGAACTATTTTTCGAATCACGCTACTAACGAACTTTGTCATATGAAGCACATTACATCATCTTCAAATGTTCAAAACACTTAACGAAGATCCTTCAACAACTCAACTACAACACAAAATGGATGCATACTCTCTCGGAAATGACAACCGTCCTCCGATTTTGCAACGAGGTGAATATACCGTTTGGAGAAGCCGCTTCCTCAATTTCATCGCTTTAAAAGATCAAGCCGAGAATTTACTGAAATCACTTGAAGAGGGACCCGCACAGTTTTGGGTGAATGTCCCCGGTGATGAATCGGTAACCCCACATATCCCCGCATCTAGGCGACTGAAGGAGCCTAGGGAGTACTCAATCGAGAGAGGGCTCGAGCTAAGGCTGATCTAGTAGCCATGAATTCCCTCATTCACGGCATCCCCAACGACATATATAGACAGATTGATAGCCTTTTCATCGGCTAAAGGAATGTGGGATGAACTGCATTGGATGATGCAGAGGACGGAAGTTGGCATAAAGGCCAAAAAGGCGAACATTCTCACTGCTTACGACTACTTCAAAGCAAAGCTGGAGGAGAGTCTATATGAGATCTACCAAAGATACCTCACTCTTCTCAACGAGATGAGGAAGATAGAAATCACGAAGACCAATATGGAGACAAACATCATATTTCTCTCTTCTCTGCCCGCGGAATGGAAGAAAATATCCACTCAAATTCGACAGAATAGAGATCTAGAGGAGTTGGATATCCATGCCGTGTTTGACAATCTCACAAATAATGAGGATGATATAAGCGAGATTCAAAAGGAGCAGAAGGGCAAACAGATCGAAGACACTGTTGCCTTAGTCTCGGAGAAGAGAAGCTCAAAATCAAGAAAAGAAATGATCGTTAGGCTCCTTCTCATTCAGAGTCGGAAGAAGAGTCGGACTCCGACGTTAAGCTCTAGGAAAGCAGTTGGCTCTAATAGGAAAAATGATGAGTACTTCAAGAAGAAGTCTTCAACCACAGCCAACAGACTTCGGACTACAAGCTCTAAAAACAAAGAACGTGCACCAGAGAGCTCCGAAGTCAAGAACCCAAAAGAGGCTAACAAATGCTTTAACTGTGGCAAGCCAGGTCACTTTGCCAGAGAGTGCACTCTTCCGAAGAAGAGAGATGCCAACTACTACTCCAGGAAAGCTCCACTAAACAGAAGTAAGCTGGAGTAGCTCTCATGGCCGAACAAGACCAATGGCACGAGGACACCTCGAGTTCTGAAGAAGAGAATTTAGCCCTCATGGCCCGTCTCGATAATGAATCGGACGCTGAAACTGCAATCATACGGACGACGAAAACGAATCAACCTCTTCACAAGAGGTAGACCTACATTCCACATTATTGACCTGTTAGATTCATATTAAAACAATATGCTAACATGAAACGTGAGCAGAAAAGTATTAAGGAAGTAGATGATAAACTTTCTAGGTCTTAGGAAAGGATAAATAGTCTTGAATCAGAACTTAAGAGCTCTAGTGCTAAAATAGAGGAACTTACTAAGAGCCTACATTCTAGAGAGACTAGTCAACCTCGAATAGGACAGCATGGCGAAAAGATTAAGGAATTATAAGATAGGCTAGCAAATAACTACAATTGCTTGGTTAGGAATCTCAACGAGAAAGCCACCTTGAATTGTAGGATAACCGAAGCTACCATTAAGATCACCAACTTAGAAGCCCAATTAGAAATAGCTAAGGTTAGTGAGCTTAGTAAAGAACTAGACGCCTGTCAAGCCGCCAAACTGACGGTATAAAATAATTATGCTCTCCTAGGTGAAGAACGCAAGAAACTATATGCTAAAACTAAGAAATTAGATGATATAGTTACGCGTAGGGGACAATCTGAACAGACGATATTTTTGAACAAGCCCAAGGATATAGAGTTCTATAATCCTATAGAAGGCATATGTTTCACTAACCCACGAGTTCTACGGAAAAAAGGATATATGATATTACGCACATGAGTTTAGGAGTAACCTCTCTTAGAGAATTTACTGAATCTACGTACCAAAATAATTTTGATTCATCTATGAGAAAAGCCTCACATGGGCCTGAGATCCCCTTTGACTACACTACGCTAAACGAAAGAGACAGAATATAAAACCATCATTAACACTTGTCTCTGACCTATTTCAACTTCCAGACCCTCAAACATCCCTCGAGGAAGCCAAAGTCGTTCATTATAAAAATTCTCTCTACATACCTCCTATAATAAAAAAGTAAAGGAATCTCAAGCTAATTAGACAAAGAAAGAGAGAATTTTGAAGCTGAAAAGAAAAAGTTCTTAAAAGAGATGAAAAATCTCAAAGCTTCCTCATCCTCCCAAACTACCTCTCACGCTATACGGCAAAGCGTGAAAATCGAAAAATCACCATCGAAAATCAAAAGTGTATTAATAATCTCTTAACAGTGCTAAGACTAAAGTTACTGTGCCTACGTCTATAGGGAGCGTAGGGCGAGCACTGGAATCGAAGGCGAGAGTGTCTAGTCCCAAGAAGGAGCAAGTAGATTTGAGTATGCTTAAGAATGTTACTCCTTCTGTACGAATAAATGACACTCGTAGAAATAAAAGAGTCATTTCTTCGCTTAGAGTAATTGCTTCGACGTGTACTCTTCAGCCCATCACCTTTAGAAGCACCAATTACGAAATAGGCTCTACATCTAAAGCTAAAATTAGTCATTTTGAAAGGAATGCCACTACGAAGACTCATAGGAAACAAGATCCAGCCATAAAGAAAGCTTATGGCGCCGCATGTTTGTACTCACCCAAGGTATCCTGAAAGATTGAGTCCCACAAATACCTTAGGAGATTATCAAAAGAAAAGATTTTTTCCTCAGTCAAGCCTACCAAAGCATTGTACGTGCTGAAATTAACCTTCCCTTCAAGGTTCAACCCAAATGGATTCCTAAATCTCCGCCTATGATGACAAAAGTCAAAAAGGCCAAGTCACCTAAAAAGGCAACACCCAAAACCACTTCTATGAAAGTGACTTGGGTTATTAAAACTCCCTCAAGTAGTAATTTAGGAATCATATATGAACCTAAAACTGAATCCGTTAATCTGAGAGGACTCATGCTTAAGTGGGTACCTAAAGCTCTCTAACTTGTTTTTTCAGATCCATCATGTGTGGTACCTCGACTCTGGTTGCTCCACACACGTATCTGGAAATCAAGAGCAGTTGAGCAACTACAAAGATCGGCCAAACGGCAAAGTCAGATTCGGAAACAATGGCTCAGCTCCAATTCTTTGATAAGGAGATATCATGCTGGAGAAACTGACAATAAAAGATGTCTCATATGTCGAAAGCCTCCGCCATAACTTGTTCAGCATAGGCCAATTATGTGATAAGGGATTTCAAGTGGTCTTTCACACTGACCGGTGCAGAATTTTGGACAGTCAGGACACAGAACTCCTCTATGGACTTCGGAAATCCAACCTTTACACGATCAACCTGACGTCCGTGCGGCCCTCGACAGCTGTTTGCCTCATCTCTCAAACTGTAATTCAGAGGAACAACTTATGGCATCAACGCATGTCTCATCTCAACATCAGAGCACTTCAACATCTCTCAACAAAAAAAGTTGGTTCATGGTCTTCCAACTATAACTCTACAAAAAGAGCATCAATGTTCGACGTGCCAATTAGGAAAAATGAAGCGAGCATCTCATCATATCAAACAAGTGGCCTCTACTTCACGTCCTCTTGAACTGCTACATATGGACCTCTGTGGCCCGATAAAGAAACAGAGTATAAATGGACGCAAGTATCTGCTGGTCATAGTCGATGACTACTCTCGCTACAAATGGACAAGGTTCCTCATAACAAAATATGAGACAGGGGACTTGATCGTCAATTTCGTGAACTCTACTCAAAATTTGATGCAGCAGACTATCCAAGTCATTCGAACAAACAATGGCACTGAGTTCAAGAACAAATGTCTCAGTGAATTTTATCAGAAACTTGGAATAAGTCAACAATTTTCAGCCGCCAAGACTCCTCAACAGAATGGGGTAGTCGAACGAAACAACAGAACTCTAGTGGAAGCCGCGCGTACGATGCTTAGCCACTCTGGTCTTCCACATTTCCTCTGGGCGGAAGCAGTAAATACCGCCTGTTTAACTCAAAACAGGACGGTGGTTCACAAGCGCTTTGACAAGACTCCGTACGAAATTATCAACAAATGAGTCCAATATCTCATTCTTTAAAGTCTTCGGGTGCAAGTGCTTTGTGGCGAACGACCGAGAGCAACGTGCTAAGTTCGACCCTAAAGCATTCGAAGCCACTTTCGTCGGGTACTCTTCAACCTCGAAAGCGTACCGACTATACATCAAGTCCAACCACACAATCAAAGAAAGCTACAACGTCACTTTCTACGAAGTGGCGGATATGGCTTCTGGTCACTTCAGTCCAGGACCCGTGCTTAACCTGATGGCTCCTACACACCTTAGTTGAAGACCAGTACCTAACCAGATAACTTCTGAATATAACAGTTCAGAACCTGTGTTTCACTGGTGTGTTGGCATAAAACCAACAGAAGATGGCAACAAGTCCGAATTCAACGTCAGAAGAATCAATGAGACTTGCATTAGACGATTTGGACTCTCTCTTCGAGCAGTATATCGGTCACACACTGCTACACCTATAGTGGATTCTCCACCCGACGAGACCGACGTACCAAGTGCTTCACGTCCCTACCTCACCCAATTCAGAATTGCCACAGAATAACGACGAACCTACAGTGGTTATTGTGGAAGAATCATCAGAAACGATCGTTCCAAATGCAGAATTGGAACTTCCTCAAGCAATTGATCAATCGGAGACTACAGGAAATCTAGACCCACAGGTGGCTGATGCATCGACTTCAGCCTTGCCTCATGAACGCAAGTGGACTAGAGGTCACCCGGTTGATCAGATAATTGGCGATCCTTCGGATGGAGTGAGGACACATCGTCAACACAGTCTCTTCAGCTGCTTCTTAAGTAAAAATGAGCCTACCAAGGTAGCAAACGCACTTCAAGACCCCGATTGGGTAGTAGCGATGCATGATGAAATTCATCAATTCGAATGTCTTCAAGTGTGGACCTTAGTACCCCGTCCGCATGGGAAAACAATTGTCGGTCAAAAACAAGAAGAATGAAGATGGTGAAGTGATCCGGAACAAAGCAAGGCTAGTTGCAACAGGAAGGCATCGACTACGACGGAACATATGCTCCTGTTGCCCGAATCGAAGCTATCTGTCTTCTCCTGGCTTATGCGGCTCACAAAGACTTCAAAGTCTATCAGATGGATGTTAAGACCGCCTTTCTCAACAGCGTGTTAAAAGAAGAAGTCTACGTCGCTCAGCCGGAAGGCTTTGTTGATCAAGAACATCCCGATCAAGTCTATCGATTGGACATAGCTCTCTATGGACTACAACAAGCCCCATGTGCTTGGTACGATGTCCTGAGTGAATTCCTCGTAAAGTCTGGATTCATACGAGGAACGATAGACACAACCCTCTTCATCAAATGGCAAGACAAAGATCTGATGGTCGTTCAAGTATACGTCGACGACATCATCTTCGGATCGACTAATCCACGGCTTTGCACGAAGTTTGGAGATCTAATGAAAAGCAATTTCGAGATAGTCACATGGGAGAGATGTTGTTCTTCTTAGGACTACAAGTCAGGCAACTCGAAGATGTGATTTTCATTAGCCAGACAAAATACATCAAGGATATTCTGAATAAATTCCATCAAGATCAGAGCAAGCCTCTCAACACTCCTATGTCACCAAGCTGCAAGTTGGATGCCGATCCCTCTGGCCAGTCGGTCGACGTCACACTGTATCGCAGCATCATTGGCCAGTCGGTCGACGTCACACTGGCCCGCCGGATATCATGTTCGCCACCTGCTTATCTGCCCGTTTTCAAGCCGATCCCAAAGAATCCCATATGCTAGCGGTTAAAAGGATTATGCGTTACCTTAAGGGCACTTCTACCCTTGGCCTATGGTATCCAAAGGGTACGAACTTCAAACTTATAGGCTATACTGACGCTGATTATGCAGGTTGCCGAATGGATAGGAAAAGCACGTCCGGTGGCGCTCAATTTCTAGGCAAAAAGCTGGTCTGCTGGTCATCCAAAAAGCGGAACTGTGTGTCAAGTTCGACGGCCGAAGCAGAATACGTGGCTGCCACCAGTTACTGCTCCCAGATGCTGTGGATGCGGACTCAACTTCGCGACTATGGGTATACAATTTAAATCATATACACATATATAGTGATAGTCAAAGTGCCATTGCTATTACTTGCAATCTTGTTCTTCACTCACGCACAAAACACATAGACATTAGATATCACCTTATAAAAGATCATGTAGAAAAAGGCACCATAGATATGTATTTCGTGAACACGGAGTACCAACTAGCTGACATTTTCACCAAGGCATTGGATGAAAAACGATTTAAATTCCTTGTCGGAAAATTAGGCATGTTGAATCTTCCGTAATATGTGCTTTACCTTATCTTCTGTGCTACTAAATGTTCTATGCTATGTGTTTTCTTCTTTGAACTTTGGACTTTAGTTTGACGACATGACTTGACGGCATTTTCTTCTTTCAAATGTCTCGTAAAATTTAGGTGTGATGATTGATCGAAGCACAATAATCTGACCCCATACTATAATAATAGAAATATGCAAAAACAAATTGTATATACATATATATAGAAAGTTAATATGATGTGAACCTCGATTGGGAGCACGAGTTTCACCTAGAAAAAGACCGTGCCTTGAATGGCGAAGGATGCAACTATATGTTTCTAACTAATCCTCAAGCGAACCCAACAACAATAGGTATATTAAACCTATCACCTTTGGATCACACACGAAGAAGTGTCCCGGATACCCCACCCCGTATGACCTAACGAACCCAACTACAATAGGTATATTAAACCTATCACCTTTGAAATCACGAAGGCTATATGGAAATGGTTTTGGCGCCACAACTAAGTGGAACGAGTTTAGTTGATAAGCCGGAAAGTATTTGCACGTAAATTGCAAAGACTCGAACTAGCACTCGGAGAGCTAGGGAAAAGGAAAACCTTACAAGTTCAAAATGATAACTCTCCTTAAAATTCGTCCATACATAGCTTATTAATAGAAGGAACTAGGCTAAAAGCATTAAATAAACTACTTTGACTAAAAATGAAGACTTAATGCAATGTATGACTTCAAGGTGACTTTTGATGACTTTTGATGACTTCAAGATGAACTTTTGAATGACTCTTTGGCTTCTTTCATGCATGCCACGAATTTGCCATCCCAACTTGACTTGGACCACTTTCATTGAACTTGAGATGGGACTTGAAAGGTCATGGAGGAGTTTGACTTTTCTTGACTTTCATTGGGCCTTCTTTTCAGCTCCTTCTTGGGTCGATTGGTTGGGCCTTGTTACTTCCAAAAGGTTGATAGATTTGGGCCTGTATTTATGAGAATTAGCCTCATTATCTTGGGCTTCCATAAAGAGTTTGCTCAAGGCCTCATTCATCTTCTTCTTCCTTAATCTAGTCAACGGGCCGGCCATTCCTTCGAGCGCGTTCGGTGGACTAATGTTTCGGAGGGTTTCTCTTTGTCTCATGTTGTCTTTCGAGCTTGCGCCCTGGATTGTATCATCTCCCCCTTCTTGAAAATGATTCGTCCTCGAATCAGCTTGACCTACATCAAATTCAAAAGGAGTCAGGTCAGTCACATTAAAGGAAGCACTTACCCCATAGTCTCCGGGAAGATCTAGCTTGTAGGCGTTATCGTTAATTCGTGCTATGATTTGAAAAGGCCCATCGCCGCGAGGATGTAGCTTGGTTCGTCGAGATGCGGGAAACCTCTCCTTGCGCATATGCACCCAAACCCAGTCACCGGGTTCAAATACCATCTTCTTTCGGCCTTTGTTCGCCTGCTTTGCATATTGCATAGTGCGCCTCTCAATGTTGGCTCGTGCTTGTTCGTGAAGTTTCTTTACCGTTTCTGCCCGCTTTTCTCCATCTAAACTTTCAAGTTTTTATTGATAATTGCCCGAAGTACAGCTCCCAAAGTGCGGTTTGTTACCTCGGTTTGTCCTTCCGTTTGCGGATGACTTGTAGTGGAGAACAATAGTTTCGTTCCCAACTTACCCCAAAGTGTTTTCCAGAAGTAGCTTAGAAACTTAACGTCCCTGTCCGATACGATTGACTTTGGAACACCATGAAGGCGCACAATTTCCTTGAAAAACAAGTCTGAAATCTGTTTGGCATCGTTAGTCTTTTTACAAGCAATAAAATGTGCCATTTTTGAAAACCGATCAACAACTACAAATACAGAATCCATTCCTCGTGGCGAACGGGGTAATCCAAGGATAAAATCCATAGAAATATCGGTCCACGGAGAAAAAGGAATAGGAAGTGGAGTATACAAACCGTGGGGACGGGATGTAGACTTAGCACGCTTGCAATCGATACACCGGTCACATATCCTTTCAACATCTTTTTTCATGTTAGGCCAAAAAAAATGCTCACGCAATATATCAATAGTTTTCAAGATACCAAAATGACCCATTAAACCTCCGCCATGAGCCTCACGAATTAAAAGTTCTCTTAGCGAGCATGAAGGAATGCACATTTTATTTTCTTTAAACAAAAAACCTTCATGTCGATAAAACTTGTTGAAAGCTCCCTTCTCACATGCTTTAAAAACATTGGCAAAATCAAGATCAGATTCATACAAGTCTTTAATAAATTCGAAGCCCATGATTTCCGCACTTAAAGTAGTAATCAAAGACCTTCGTGAGAGTGCGTCGGCAACAACATTTTCTTTACCTTTCTTGTATTGAACGACGTATGGGAATGCCTCAATAAATGAAATCCACTTGGCGTGCCTCTTGTGGAGATTTTTCTGCCCCTTTAGATACTTTATCGATTCATGATCGGTATGAATCACGAACTCCTTCGGCAAGAGATAATGCTGCCACGTCTCCAACGCTCTCACAACGCATACAACTCTTTATCGTACGTTGGGTAATTCGAAGTAGCGCCGTTAAGCTTCTCACTAAAGTAGGCGATTGGTCTGCCTCCTTGAAGTAAAACTGCACCAATACCTACACCTGAAGCATCACATTCAATCTCAAAGGTTTTAGAAAAATCAGGCAAGGCTAAGATAGGGGCATGAGTTAAGTCATGCTTAAGTTCCTCGAAGGCTTTTTGCTGAGAGTCGCCCCATTCAAATTTAACGTTCTTCTTTACCAACTCGTTAAGCGGGGCTGCCTTCGTAGAAAAATTCTTAACAAATCGGCGGTAGAAACTTGCAAGCCCATGGAAAGATCTTATCTCGGACACATTGGTAGGTGTCGGCCACTCGTGAATAGCCTTTACCTTTGTCTCGTCAACACGCAAACCCTTAGCACTTACAACATAGCCAAGAAAAATAATTTCTTCCATGCAAAACATGCACTTTTTAGCATTAGCATATAGTTTTTCTTTTCTAAGGGTGGTAAGCACGAGTTTAATATGCTCAATATGATCTACCATTCTTTTACTATAAACCATAATGTCATCAAAGTAAACAACAACAAATTTACCAATAAAATGTCGTAGCACATGGTTCATAAGTCGCATAAAAGTACTAGGGGCGTTCGTTAGACCAAATGGCATAACTAACCACTCATAGAGGCCAAATTTTGTTTTAAAAGCCGTTTTCCACTCGTCGCCTTCTTTCATTCTAATTTGATGATAACCAGATTTCAAGTCAATTTTTGAAAACACGCGAGCACCATAAAGCTCATCAAGCATATCATCTAGCCTAGGAATCGGGTGACGATACTTAATGGTAATTTTATTAACAGCTCGAGAATCTATGCACATACGCCACGTACCATCTTTCTTTGGGACGAGAATTACCGGGACAGCGCATGGACTAAGGGACTCGCGGATTAACCCCTTCGAAAGCAACTCGTCAACTTGTTTTTGTAATTCTTTTGTCTCCTCCGGATTTGCACGATAGGCGGGTCGGTTCGGTATGGCTGATCCGGGCAGGAATTCAATCTCGTGCTCGATCCCCTAATCGGCGGTAGCTCCCATGGCATTTCATCGGGCAAAACATCTGCAAAATCTTTCAAAACATCCACGATTTCCAAAGGTATGGAATTCGGAAGATCGTTAGAGATAGTATCGCTCAGTAAGAGGAGGTAAATTGGCTTGCGAGAAGCCATGGCCCGATCAACATCTCTCATGCTAGCGAAGAAAGCGCCTTTTTTCTCACTTGCTTTCGGCTCTTTTCTCATATTTTTTTCTTTTTCTTTTTCCTCATTTTTTCCTCCCTCACTCGCTTTTTCCTCCTCTCTACTCTCATGTTTTCTTTTTTCGATCATCTTGATCTGCTCTTTGTAAACTTGTTGCGGTGTCAATGGAACAAGCGTGTATGTCTTATTCTGGTGGACGATCTTGTATTTATTCGTCTTCCCTTGTGTTCAGCGTCACGATCAAACTCCCAAGGACGTCCAAGCAATATATGACCAGCACTCATCGGCACAACATCGCACAAAACCTCATCGTCGTACTTGCCGATTGAGAACTTCACTAGAGCTTGTCGATTGACCCTTATCTCACCACTATCGTTCAACCACCGTAACCGATATGGAGACGGATGTTTGATCAAGGGTAACCCAAGCTTCTCTACAAGGTATGAACTAACACAATTAGTGCAACTTCCGCCATCAATTATCATCATGCATACCTTTTCTTGGACCTTGCATCGGGTGTGGAAGATGTTATGTCTTTGTGAGTCGTCTTCTTTTACTTGCACGTTCAACGCCCTCATGGTAACAAGAAGCTCGTCACAACTTGATTCGTGTTGTTCGCCTTCATCTTCATGTTCTTGTTCCGCATCGCTATCACACTCACTTACGTACGTACCATCATCGAGCATGACCATGGTTTTCGTGTTCGGACATTGTGATGCGATGTGGCCCTTTCCTAAACACTTAAAACATGTCACACGAGAAGAAGTACCCTTACTTGATTCACCTTTCGAGAAGTTCTTCGGATCGTTCTTCTTTGGTTCTGATTTCTTCTCGACTTCACCATCTCGCTTCGGGTGACTAGGGTTTTTCCACGGGGTCGGCTTAGAAGCTCGGTTGTCTTTCCTCTTTAGTTGGCGCTCTACCTTCTCAGCCATGTGTAGCATCTCCTCCATGTCAAGATAGTGCTGCAACTCGACGATGTCGGCAGTCTCTCGCCTCAACCCTCGTAAGAACCGAGCCATGGTAGCTTCCGGATCTTCCTCGACATTAGCTCTTGTCATCGCCGTATCTAACTCTTGGTAATACTCCTCGACACTCCTCGATCCTTGCACCATGCTTTGAAGCTTGTTGTACAGCTCACGATAGTAATGAGGGGGAACAAATCGCTTCCTCAAAATCGCTTTCATGTCGGCCCACGTTCTGATTGGCCGTTCGCGATTTCTTCGCCTTGTCGCCACTAGTTTGTCCCACCATGCTAATGCGTAGTTCTGGAATTCAAGTGATGCGAGCTGAACCTTCTTCTCTTCGGAGTAATTGTGGAGTGAGAATACTTTCTCGACCTTGGCCTCCCACTCAATATAGGCTTCGGGGTCGCTTTTCCCTTGAAACCTTGGAATACTCATTTTGATACCTCTTAGATCGTCGTCGTTTCCTCCTCTCCGTTCTCTCCGCCTGTTATCTCGTGAGACGTCGGACCGCTCCCCATCCTCATCTTCGTCAGAAGTATTATGTCGTCGATTGCGGTTGAAATTCGTTTCTAGCTGGTCCATCCGGTCCAACATGGTTTCCATTATGCGGTTAAATTGAGCCGCTATAGTATCCGCCAATGCTCGTTGAAATAAATTCGGGACTTCTTGGCGATTTTCGTCGTCGGCCATGGTATTTCTCCGTTGGTTGAAGGCTTATGTGAAAGGTAGGATCACTCACACTCTTTTTTTTTCTTCCTTATCCGTGAACCCCCCGAGACTCGTTCTAACCTCGCAAAAACGTAGACGAAATACCCACTCAACTTGACAATTAATATTATGAAGGACACCAACCGAGGCGTAAGAAGACTCAAGAATAAAAACCCTCTCTCCTTTTTTTTTTACTTTCCTTTTTTTTGTTTTTTCGAGCTTTCCTTTTTTTTTGCACACTTTTTTTTTTCGATTCTTTTTTTTTTTGTTTTTTTTTTTTTTTTTTTTTTGGATAAACAACCCTCAAGGCAACTAGCTCTGATACCAAACTGATGTGAACCTCGATTGGGAGCACGAGTTTCACCTAGAAAAAGACCGTGCCTTGAATGGCGAAGGATGCAACTATATGTTTCTAACTAATCCTCAAGCGAACCCAACAACAATAGGTATATTAAACCTATCACCTTTGGATCACACACGAAGAAGTGTCCCGGATACCCCACCCCGTATGACCTAACGAACCCAACAACAATAGGTATATTAAACCTATCACCTTTGAAATCACGAAGGCTATATGGAAATGGTTTTGGCGCCACAACTAAGTGGAACGAGTTTAGTTGATAAGCCGGAAAGTATTTGCACGTAAATTGCAAAGACTCGAACTAGCACTCGGAGAGCTAGGGAAAAGGAAAACCTTACAAGTTCAAAATGATAACTCTCCTTAAAATTCGTCCATACATAGCTTATTAATAGAAGGAACTAGGCTAAAAGCATTAAATAAACTACTTTGACTAAAAATGAAGACTTAATGCAATGTATGACTTCAAGGTGACTTTTGATGACTTTTGATGACTTCAAGATGAACTTTTGAATGACTCTTTGGCTTCTTTCATGCATGCCACGAATTTGCCATCCCAACTTGACTTGGACCACTTTCATTGAACTTGAGATGGGACTTGAAAGGTCATGGACGAGTTTGACTTTTCTTGACTTTCATTGGGCCTTCTTTTCAGCTCCTTCTTGGGTCGATTGGTTGGGCCTTGTTACTTCCAAAAGGTTGATAGATTTGGGCCTGTATTTATGAGAATTAGCCTCATTATCTTGGGCTTCCATAAAGAGTTTGCTCAAGGCCTCATTCATCTTCTTCTTCCTTAATCTAGTCAACGGGCCGGCCATTCCTTCGAGCGCGTTCGGTGGACTAATGTTTCGGAGGGTTTCTCTTTGTCTCATGTTGTCTTTCGAGCTTGCGCCCTGGATTGTATCATAATATTTTTTAATTTCTGAAAAATAAAAAAAAATCGTGAAAGGAAAAATTTCGCACATTCTGACATGAAATATTATGTTTCATATGCATTGAATTGAATAAATGCGAATATTAACTTGTTATCGCACATTCTAAATGTAATTTTAGATTGCATTGGTACTGAATTGTTTAAATGCGATAAATTTTTCATTGCTCTTACCCTTACGCAATATCTTCAGTACATGCTTTTGGGGACCATTTATATGTGCTTACTAGGTAAATTTGTGTGTTATATGCTCGTGACTTGAATTGATTTCATATGCTTGCATGTTAAATCAATTCTTTCGCATTATTTGAGGTGGAGCAAATATAAAAATCGTGTATTAGCTCCAAATATTCTTGACATTTTTCTCTAAGTGTTTCAGATTCCTTCAAACAAAATTAAGGAGTGAGACGTCGACACTACAAGGAAAGGAGCTAGTCACAGGCCAAATATTTCAAAGAAAAAAATGCCTAAAATAATTGTTGATTAACTCCATAACGTTTTTCTCTAAGTGGTACAAATTTTTTAGTTTCTGCCAGGGAAGCTAGACGTTACTACACAGAAAATACAGGGAGTTAATTGCATTTATTTTAGTTCTGAGGGGGAGCTTTACAATGTGATTTTATTTGAAATATGGGTCAATCTGAATTTTAGAAGTACTTACTGTCGAGAAACTGGATATAAGAATTAATTCGCGATCATAAGTTTCTCGATCATGAATAGTGTTGGGAACGATTTTGATTAGCCGCGATAATTTGCGATCGAAAAATTGAATTGAAGAGCAATTTTCGAATCAAAAATTTCACGAGCGCAAATAGTAATGGGCCTGATCCATTTAATCGCAAAATGTCAAATCGCAAACCCAACATTGACTTACATCGAGTTAATAAGAGTTCACTTTTTGGTCAGTCGAAAAACTTTTTCTCATGCAACCCTAAATCGCAAAAATTTCTCTCTTGAAAAACTTTCACAGACATTTCAAATTTCTCAAAAATCTTTCGATTTTCAACACCAAATTGTCTGTTTAAGGTAGAAATGAGATTCTTTTGACATTTGCGTGTGATTTAACTTCATTAGCATCCTTGCATTTTGTAGTTGTTCGCATGATTAAGATTAGATTCTCGACTGTTCAAAACTGAGAAAACCGTATGCTATTGTATAGTGATTTAGGCATTATTATGAGTTTTATCTGAGATTAATGCCTGCACTTAAGATAGTTTCGATGTTCTTTATGAATCTGGTAGTATAAATCTTTGGAAAATCTGCATCTTCGACTCTAATTTGAGTTTAGATAAAACTGGGTGTTTGAATGTTTGAAGCCATCGAAGAACTTTGTCGATCGCAAACAGTCTTAAGTGAATTCCGATTCAATGAGACTGTTTGTATCGAATTAGTTTTCGATCGATAAAATTCTGGCTTAGTCGCTAAGACAGAAGATTTTGACCGACAAATTAATTACCATTGAGAAATTTAATTAGGATTTTTCTGTGAGCGAAAAATTTAAGCACTGAATAGACAATTTAGATGCAAGTTAGATCGAGCGTAAACTTACTATCGCAAAATAGAATTTTCGATTTAATTTTATTTCGGTCGCAAAACTTTAGCAGCAAAAAAAGATTAATTTTTCAACGCTTAAATTTTCGATCGGAAAATTCGCCGCTTAGGATTTAATTGATCGAAAAATTTCTCGACGATCGACTTAGTTTTTCGTTGACTAATTTCTCGATAGAAAAATATCGCAATGAAAATTTTACTTAGGATCGAAAATCACGTACCGCTCGACAAATTTCAAATCGAAAAATTTTATTCAATCGAGGAAAATTTTTTGATAGTAAATTTACCTGAGAAATAATTTCTCGATCGTAAATTTACGCGGAATTTTTCTCGATCGTAAAATTGATCTGCTACAGTCTCACGATTCCAACTTCAACACTTAGAAGATTTTTTTCTAAGTCCTTTACACTGTAGCGAACATTAGCAAATAAAATTTTCTCGATCGCAAAATTGAACGGAGTTATTTCAATTGAAATCAATGCATAGGAAATCAATTTGAAAACAAAATTTATCAAGGGAAAAATATCTCGGCATGAACAGTGACATTTCCCGCGATCAAATACTTGGAAAATTTCGAACTCTTTTCGCGCGATTATATGTTTAATTCAAAATTACAATCTTCCCATTACATATTTTCAAAATCAAGTATACTATATGCATGCTACACGATTTCAATTCAGAATTCATCAAACATGTCATGGCTTGATACAATATTATAGTTTGATGAAATTAAATCAATTTTCGATTAAAATTAAATTTATGAACTAATGAACTAATATATCTCTTATTTTTCAGATGGATCGCTACCCTCGTTATAATTACATATACGACCACAAATTGTATCTGAAGGTCCAGGATACAAATTTCCAGCTCGATCTGAGCACCTTTAGGTGTCCGGACGAGATCATTGTCCCTATCCTGCGAGGCCACCCCATCTGGCACGCATTAACGGTCACCGCCTCTGTGCCAATGGTCTATCTCCAGCAATTCTTGAGATTCATATAAGGAGCTGTGGCAAATGGAGCATTCTCCTTCACAAGTATAATCGGGACGCGGCATATTCCCATGGACAAGAACCAGTTCGGGATGATTCTGGACTTTCCATACAGCGAAAACTACGACATGCTCCCGTCGGACGCAGAAATGGTGCATGACTTCATGCAGATGGGATATCAACCGCAGTTCACCAAGCTAGCTCAGGTCCAGAGCAGCGGTATCCCTCATCCCTGGAAGACACGGTTCGGGATCGTGAACAAGTGTCTATCACCCAAGCATGCTGGGTTCGACAAGGGCAACGGCAACATACTACGGATCTTTCATGGACTCGCATTCTCCAGAAATTACGATTTCACGCAGCCGATCTGCAATGATGTTGCTGAACAGATTCGGCTAAAGGAGAATCGGAGATCGAAGAACGTGCCCTACGCTCGATGGTTCAATGTGATTCTGGACAAAAACCAGTTCGGGATGATTCTGGACTTGCCATACAGCACAAACTACGATCTGCTCCCATCAGATGCAGAAATGGTGCATGATTTCATTCAGATGGGATATCAACCGCAGCTCACGAAGCTAGCTCAGGTCCAGAGCAGTGGTATCCCTCATCAGTGGAAGACACTGTTCGGAATTGTGAACAAGTGTCTATCGCCCAAGCATGCTGGCTTCGACAAGGGCAATGGCAACATACTGCGGATCTTTCACGGACTCGCATTCTCCAGAAATTACGATTTCACGCAGCTGATCTGGAATGATCTTGTAGACCATATTCGACAAAAGGAGAATCGGAGATCGAAGAACGTGCCCTACGCTCGGTGGTTTAATGTAATCATCAAGGAATTCATGGAGATGCACGAGTCCATCCATCGTCTACCTCCTGGAGCAAATTATCAACCACCTAGGCTTAAATTCTTTCACAATCCACGGCTCACGGACATGGACCAACCGTCGATACCGATTCCTTTTGAGCTTCTACGTCTTGCTGACCCCAGAGGAGACGTATACCGTATGTACTGCCGGGAGAATCACCTCACCGAGGAGATGATTCGAGGGCCCCCGATAGATTTTGGAGTTAGCCCTCCCCAACCGCAACAACACTCAAGCCCTGAGGCCATGTTGATTGATAAAGTGGCCCAGGAGCTAGAGCAGGAGGTTCCAACTCAGGACGAACACATTCCTGACATAGATGCCACATTGATCGATGTTGTGGCGGTAGAGTTGGAACAGGAAGCTCCAACAGAAATGCTCCAAGTGGAAGTGCCTGTATATGTTGGCGTGCTTGAAGATCCTATCGAGGAGGCTCCTCTACAAGAAGCACAGCGCGAGACTGAAATGGGATACATCTCAATTCCATGGTGACGGACCAGGCTCGTGAGGACGTGGAGCACGAACCTTCTCCTCACACGGCCACCTCATCTGATACAGAGTCCGATGAGGAGCTCAGACTCATAAGACGGACTCCCAGACGTTTGAGTAGACAGATGGAGTCCCTCTTCCCCGCCGTCACCACCGCACCAGATACCGTGCTGATCACTTCTTCAAGTGTTGCTGGCACTTCTTCATTCAATCTTGAGCCGTAACCAAATCTACCGGTGTCTGGTTCGCAGACCCAACCCGAGCCTGCCGTAACACTCATAGAGGAGAATCTTCAAGATTCGACTCGAGGATTGGGTGGAAGTCTCATATAGTAACAACCTCAAGTGACTGTGAGCCAACCTGAGGAGCCGGTGCCTGCTCATGGGTTGTCAACAGGCGACATCCGTCGACCTGGTACATCTTCGACGGAGGCTTCCACACAGTTTGTGACGAACGAGAAATTCCAAGCCTCTATCTCCGCTGCTCTTCAATCGCTTGAAGATAAAATAATGGAGAGAGTTCTTACTGCCATAGAGACATCTCGCAGAGACACCGGGAAAGCACCTGTCTCCAAAGGCACCTCGTCACAGCCCAACCTCACACCTCCACAACCACACCCACCGACCCTTTAGCTACTTCATTCATCCTCATCAACCCATACACCATACCCATAACCGAGCTCCACGACATCCTATTCGCCCGCCTGATCGGCCTCTCCATCCGGTCGCCTCAAGAAGAGTCTCTTTATAGGCGATTGGTGGATCATCCTGAGCCACCTACTGAAACTTTCCGAGGCCAAAGCTCCCACTCAAAACGCAGACAGAAGGCCACGGACATCTACGAGTGGTCAAGAACAAGGCCCAGGCTCGGGCTCTGCGCAGACAGGAACTGGAGCCGGAGAAACCTCACAACCCACTACACAAACCACCACCACCACCACGCACCGCACACAACCCCTAAGCCCATTCTACCAACCCACCATCAGAACGCCTCTGTCGACCCCATCCACCCCACCGACCTTTACAAGCCCCTTGCTTCCAAAAGAAGAAGCAAGTGCCGCGATGCTCGTAGCCTTAGCAGCTATTCAAACTACTCCCCCGGTCGCTCCAGACCAACCGGGCCCCTCAGGACGTGGCGTCAATCCACACGAGGTTCTGGACAAATACATCTTCGAAGGACAGTGGATGACCCATTCCATGCCCGAGGAGCATCAAAGACAACGGCTTCAGGACGTTCGGAATTTCCTACAACAAGCCTCCATAGACCTCGTGATAATAGAAGACGAAGAGCTTCAGGAAGGTGAAGACTACCTACAAGAAATCCCAAGGCACCAAAGTTGATCGCGCAACGAGCAGCTTCCCCCACAAGACTAACGCCAGGGACCGTTCGGATCGACACGCCTTGGAGAACATCCGAATAGAAATCCCCTTCCTTGAAGAAGTTCGTGAAAACATTTGGAGGTCACCGGAGAGAGTTAAGAAGCCGAACGAGTTCGAGCTGAGAGGGATCTCTCACTGGGATCAGCAGAAGAGGATGACCTACCTGTGGATGCTGACCAAACTTGGATCTGATGTAAGGCTAGGGATGACTAAAGAACAAGTCAAAAGCCACTATAAGAGTCTCTCCCCAATATGCCAACTACTCAGCGTATACTGTGCAAAAGGAGGACTTCCAACACCTCACTACACCATCGAGAGAGTAGATAGAACTCGAGAAGATCTAAGAGAGAGCGACCTACCGTACATCCCTGCTGATGAGGTATACAGTCTCTATCAGCTATACGTGGAGAAGTACAAAGGTCCTCAAGAGGGACTCTACCGGTTCATGATGCGCCAAGTCAAGTACTTCGCCGCACACGACCTTCAAATGGCTCTGGAGAGTAACATGAAGAAGGTTAACATGACCGTTCCGCTCGACAAAGGACCTGTGATCGAAGGGCTTCCCAACAATCACGTGCACATCAGCTCCGTCCTAGGCATCACCTACCACAATCCAATAGCCAAGAAGAATAGGTTGATGCTGAAGACTGAGATTCAAAAGTTCTGCGATGGGACGCTGAAGGTCGTCAGGAAAAACATCGAGCAGAGGTTGGAAGAAATCAATCGAGATACGATGCTGAGGATCTACAGGTTCGTGAGAGAACAGCCGCTCCTAATGGAACTACTTGAAGATATCGAGGAGCGACTGGAGCTGAGGAACACGCTCACGAACTTTGAGCATGCGCTGGGATTGCGCAGATCATACTATGCCCGACGAGGCAAACAGCTCGGAGACGCAATCAAGCACAAAAGGGGGAGATTGTAGAGTATACATTTTAATTGTGCTTGATTTCATTAGTTGTCCTTGTACTTAGGGGCTTTATTTGTATTAGTCCATAGATTAGGACTAGTTAGATATTTATACCAAGTTTGTTTGGTATAAATACTTGTACACACATTATGCTTAATAGAGAAAGTTTTGAAAATTGATCCAAAAGGCTTGCAATTCAATTCCTAGATAGAGAAACAATATTAACTTTCTCACTCTACTCGAATTCTCGCTCTTGTTCTTCATTTGAGTTTTTCGATAGAATCTCAATGTCAATCATTATCATCGAATTACTTAGAATTCATGTCTAGGATCATAGAGTTGTTAATCGTAGGAATTGTAGAGTATACATTTTAATTGTGCTTGATTTCATTAGTTGTCCTTGTAATTAGGGGCTTTGTTTGTATTAGTCCATAGATTAGGACTAGTTAGATATTTATACCAAGTTGATTTGGTATAAATACTTGTACACACATTATGCTTAATAGAGAAAGTTTTGGAAATTGATCCAAAAGGTTTGCAATTCAATTCCTAGATAGAGAGACAATAGTAACTTTCTCACTCTACTCGAATTCTCGCTCTTGTTCTTTATTTGAGTTTTTCGATCGAATCTCAATGTCAATCATTATCATCGAATTACTTAGAACGCATGTCTAGGATCATAGAGTTGTTAACCGTAGGAATTGTAGAGTATACATTTTAATTGTGCTTGATTTCATTAGTTGTCCTTGTAATTAGGGGCTTTATTTGTATTAGTCCATAGATTAGGACTAGTTAGATATTTATACCAAGTTGATTTGGTATAAATACTTGGACACACGTTATGCTTAATAGAGAAAGTTTTGGAAATTGATCCAAAAGGCTTGCAATTCAATTCCTAGATAGAGAAACAATAGTAACTTTCTCATCTACTCGAATTCTCGCTCTTGTTCTTCATTTGAGTTTTTCGATCGAATCTCAATGTCAATCATTATCATCGAATTACTTAGAATTCATGTCTAGGATCACAGAGTTGTTAACCGTAGGAATTGTAGAGTATACATTTTAATTGTGCTTGATTTCATTAGTTGTCCTTGTAATTAGGGGCTTTATTTGTATTAGTCCATAGATTAGAACTAGTTAGATATTTATATCAAGTTGATTTGGTATAAATACTTGTACACACGTTATGCTTAATAGAGAAAGTTTTGGAAATGGATCCAAAAGGCTTGCAATTCAATTCCTAGATAGAGAAACAATAGTAACTTTCTCACTCTACTCGAATTCTCGCTCTTGTTCTTCATTTGAGTTTTTCGATCGAATCTCAGTGTCAATCATTATCATCGAATTACTTAGAATTCATGTCTAGGATCATCGAGTTGTTAACCGTAGGAATTGTAGAGTATACATTTTAATTGTGCTTGATTTCATTTGTTGTCCTTGTAATTAGGGGCTTTATTTGTATTAGTCCATAGATTAGGAGTAGTTAGATATTTATACCAAGTTGATTTGGTATAAATACACATACGTTATGCTTAGTAGAGAAAGTTTTGGAAATTGATCCAAAAGGCTTGCAATTCAATTCCTAGATAGAGAAACAATAGTAACTTTCTCACTCTACTCGAATTCTCGCTCTTGTTCTTCATTTGAGTTTTTCGATCGAATCTCAATGTCAATCATTATCATCGAATTACTTAGAATTCATGTCTAGGATCATAGAGTTGTTAACCGTAGGAATTGTAGAGTATACATTTTAATTGTGTTTGATTTCATTAGTTGTCCTTGTAATTAGGGGCTTTATTTGTATTAGTCCATAGATTAGGACTAGTTAGATATTTATACCAAGTTGATTTGGTATAAATACTTGTACACACGTTATGCTTAATAGAGAAAGTTTTGGAAATTGATCCAAAAGGCTTGCAATTCAATTCCTAGAGAGAGAAATAATAGTAACTTTCTCACTCTACTCGAATTCTCTCTCTTGTTCTTCATTTGAGTTTTTCGATCGAATCTTAATGTCAATCATTGTCATCAAATTACTTAGAACTCATGCCTAGGATCATAGAGTTGTTAATCGTAGGACCTAACGATTCCTAATTCGGCTGCTTTAGTAAAGTTTATAAGAGAGTTTACTCCTAAGCCCATCTGTTTTATATCATACGCTTCTTTCTTGTTTAACACGCACTGGTTAGTGAAACTCATGCCTTCTTGTTTAACACGCACTGTTCGGTATGTCCCCTTCTCGTAAGAAGATCGTCTAATTTTTTAATTTTGGTGTAGAACTTCTTACGTTCTTCGCCTAAGAGAGCATAGTTATTTTCCACCGTTAATTTGTGGCTTTACAGGCATCGAAATTCTTGGTTAGTTTACTAATCTTTGCATTGGATTTTTCAAATTGAGATTCTAGACTAGTGATCTTAGCGTTCGCGTTTGTTAATCTACAATTGAGGCGACCTTTCTCATCGAGGCTCCTAACCAAGCAATTGTGGTTATTTTTTAGCCTGGCTTTCTAGTTCCTTAATTTTCAAACTATGCGTCTCTAACTGAGGCTTCGTAGTCTCACTAATTTTCAAGCTCTTAGTTAGTTCGTCTATTTTCGCACTAGAGCTTCTGAGTTCTAATTCAAGACTAGCTATTTTCTCCTGAGATATTGATTGTTTTTCCTCTAACTTTTTATGACTTTTCTGCTCAATTACCATGTTAGCATAGTCAGTTTGTAATGACTCTAGCATGGTCAATAATCTAGAGGGAGAATCTACCTCCTATGAAGACGTGGATGCGTTGTCGTCGTCCGTCATTTGAGACGTTTCGGCGTAGTCATCTTCGAGGCATGCCATGAGTGCTAGCTTCTCGTCTTCATATCTTGAAGTGTATTCCAACTAGTGGTCTTCTTTTGCCATAAGTGCTACTCCAGCTTCCTTTTGATTGGTTAGCTGTAGCTTTCTGAAGTAGTAGTTTGCATCCTTCTTCTTTGGAAGGATACATTCTCTAGCGTAATGGCCAGTTTTCGCACAGTTGAAGCATTTATGTGGCTGATTTGAAGTCTTAGCATCGGAGGTCTCTAGAGCTCTTTCCTTGTTTTTAGAGATGGACGTCCGAAGTCTGTTGGCTGAGGATGACGACTTCTTTCTGAAGTACTTCTTGGATACTTTTCTGGCGGCTAAAGCGAGCTGTTTTTCGAACTCTCTCATGGTTATGTCTAGGTCAGAGTCATATTCTTTTTCAGATTCTGACGGGCTTGTGAGCTTGATGACCTTTTCCTATTAAAGCGAGTGCTCCTCTTTTCTGAGACCAAGGCAACTGTATAGTCAATCAGTTTGCCTTTCGACTCCTTTTGACTCTCGCATATATCCTCATCGTGCTGAGCGAGATTGTCAAACATGGCATTGACATTCATCTCATACAACTCTTTATGCTGTCGGATCTAAGTGGTAATTTTCTTCCATTCCGCTGGCATAGAAGATAGGAATCAGTTGTTCATTCCATGTTAGTCTTGTTGATTGCTATCTTTCTCATCTCATATAAAAGAGTAAGATATCGCTGATATAGGTCATGCAAGCTCTCTTCTGGTTTGGCTCTAAAGGTTTTATATGCTATCAGAATGTTCGCCTTTTTAGCCTTGATGCCGACTTCTGTTCTTTGGATCATTCTATGCAGTTCATCCACATCCCTTTAGCCATTGGTAGGCTGTCTATCTGTCTATAGATTTCATTAGGGATGCCTTGCATTAATGTGTTCCTAGCTATTAGGTCAGCTTTAGCTCGTATTTCCTCCTCCGAGTACTCACTAGGATCTTTTAGTATCCTAGAGGCGGGAATGGGAGGATCAACGGTATTGTCACCGGCTACAGTGACCCAAGACTGAGCTGGCCCTTCTTACTGAGAGTTGAGAAGGTTCTCTGCCTGAACTTTAAGCTCTATGAAGTTCAAGAAGCGGCTTTGCCAGACTATGTATTCACCTTCTTTCGGTATCAAATGACGGTTGTGATTTCCATGTATGTACACCTCCATTGTTATTGTGTTGACTTAGGATCTTCTTAGCTGTTTTGAATATTTGAGATGATGTAATCGTGCTTCACAAGTGACAGATTTGTTAGTAGCGTTTGATTCGAGCAATCAAAAATTATTTTTGATTCAATCTTAAAGTTTGATAAAAACTAATGTCTTTGAAATAAGGTAATTATTATTCTTTTCGCGCATAAAGGCATAAATTTATTTCGATCGCTAAGAAACAGTACTAATAGTAAGTTTCTCACCGAGTCAAAATCAATTGTTGACCGAAAAAGTTTTCGAGCACAAATGATTTAATCGCTAGGTCAAACTGGAATGTCTGGCCAAAAATCTTTTTCGAGGGCAAACGTTTTCGCACGGTAAAAATATTCAATTCTCGTCGAAAAAGATTTTCTCCAAATAAAACTCGAAAAATATTTCTGCTGAAACAGCTCTTGACAACAGCGACTTCAGTAACAATTTCGTATTCTAATTGAGACAATTTCTCGAACGTTTTCGATTGAGAAATTTAATCCGATCGAAAACATAGCGAGAAAAATTAAGCTGGCGTAAATAATCACAGAAAACGAAATTAACACTGTTTCAAGCAAAAACAGCGAATTATTCAACGAAATTGAGAGTAATTGCTCGAATTTATCTACCGATTACGGACAAGCAAACAGTTAAACACATTACGAAGCAAATATGAATTTAAGCAAAATCAGAACGTGTTCTTCAAGTTTTTTGCCCGAACAGTAACTTTTCCAGATTTACAAATTCGTCAAATTCGAAGTTCAAATCGCTACCGATCTAACCACAATTGAATTCTCACACTTAATCAAGTACAAAAACATCAAATTCAGTTCAAATAAGCACATAATTGAGTCCTTAGGTTGAAATGTCGGTTTCGCGCCAAAACTTTTTAGAATTGAATTTCAATCTAAATCTAATAATGCAGCTTCAAGACATATACGAATCTGCTCTGATACAAATTGTTAGGTCCTAGATTATCAACTCTATCAATCCTAGGCTAGAAATCTTCGATTTGCGACTTGGATTGTAGAAATCAAACCTTCGGTCGAAAAACTGTTTCGCTCGTGAGAGAAAAACCGTGTAGTGTGAGAAAGTGCAATGTGTTTCGCTCTCTACAATTTGATTTGTAAGCCTTTCGGATCAATTCACCAACTTTCTCTATTCAGCTCAATGTTTACAAATGTATTTCTACCAAACAAACTTGGTATAAATAACAATCTAGTCCTAATCTATGGACTAATACAAGAAACGCCTCCGATTACAAAGATAGCTAATAAAATCAAAGCATAATTACAAAGTATATTCTACAATCTTTACCTTGTAATCGTCCTGAGTCCTCAAAGCACACGTATCAGAGTTGCGTACGCGAAAGCATTTGCATGTGTGTTCTTCTTCAACCACATCCTCCTTTATCATGTCTTGTGACCTCTTCTTTAAAAGGTCTTCAAGCTCGCCGTCTCTTGAACGTCGCTTCTCTTAAGTGTTCAAAGCTACTTGTTGGATCGTCTTTTTTTGTGTTCGATCTCTCCCATGGAAAGTCACCACTCCCCCTGCATTTGATCAACCTTGCATTGGGATTGGGGAGTTCTCTCTCGAATTTATCTACCGATTACGGACAAGCAAACAATTAAACACGTTATGAAGCAAAATATGAATTTAAGCAAAATCAGTACGTGTTCTTCAAGTTTTTTGCACGAACAGTAACTTTCCCAGATTTACAAATTCGTCAAATTCAAAGTTCAAATCGCTACCGATCTAATCACAATTGAATTCTCACACTTAATCAAGTACAGAAACATCAAGTTCAAATAAGCACAGAATTGAGTCCTTAGATCGAAATGTCAGTTTCGCGCCAAAACTTTATAGAATTGAATTTCGATCCAAATCTAATAATTCAGCTTCAAAAGAGATACGAATCTGCTCTGATACAAATTGTTAGGTTCTAGATTATCAACTCTATCAATCCAAGGCTAGAAATCTTAGATATGCTACTTGAATTGAAGCAATCAAACCTTCGGTCGAAAAACTGTTTTTCGCTCGTGAGAGAAAAATTGTGTAGTGTGAGACAGTGCAATGTGTTTCTCTCTCTACAATTTGATTTGTAAGCCTTTCCGATCAATTAACTAACTTTCTCTATGCAGCTCAATGTTTTCAAATGTATTTATACCAAACAAACTTGGTATAAATAACAATCTAGTCCTAATCTATGGACTAATACAAGAAACGCCTCTGATTACAAAGATATCTAATGAAATCAAAGCACAATTACAAAGTCTATTCTACAATCTTCATCTTGTAATCGTCCTGAGTCCTCAAAGCACATGTATCAGAGTTGTGTTAGGAATATTTTAGAAGTGTCCAAAATATTGTTCTAAGTCTTGTTAGTTCTTTACTATGTTTTTATACGTTACACTTCAGTTAGATGGGTTGTAGTTGTAATGGGTTTGTTAGGGGTCCAATGGGCTTAAATACCTTACAAGGTATTTAAGCTTAAACCCTAACCATCACTAATCAAGTTTCCATTTGCTAAAATCTCACGTATTCAACACTAAACCTCTAAAGCACACTATTCACATTCTACGAAGGTTTAATCTGTTGAAGTGTTCTTGGATAATCTGGAATTACAAGTGGTATTAGAGCAAGCGTGTAGGTGAGGAAACTTCATTTCAAGCTTTAAAGAATCAAGCAGTGTTCTTTCAGTTTGACTCTTCAGCTCCCGTCACAAAACTCAAATTCGTGGGCTCAAACTGTTATTGGATGTTTTCTGCTTCGCTAAGGCTGCCATAAGTTCAGTTATCAGTTTTGAGAATTACCAAGTCAGTTTCGATCGAGTTTGAGTCAGATTGGTTGGAATTTTTGTCTGAAAATAGAAGAACGAGTCTGTTATCCTTCTGTTCTTGAGTTCGCGAACGGCGCTTGGGTAGGGTTTAAAAGTTCACTAATTTTCAGTTCGCGAATTAGTCACTATTTCCTAGTTCGCGAATTAGTTCACTTACTGGCTAGATTCACGAATTCTGAATCAAGGTGAAATTTCGCGAATTGAAAGATCTTAATTTCACGAATCCAAGTTCTCAAGTCAGGTTCGCGAATCATCACCTTGCGAACCCGGATAATTTCGCGAATCATCAACTTCACGAACCACTCATTTTCTGCGAATCCGCTCATCTCATCATTCGCAAATCCATCTTCACTTCGCGAACCCGAACAATTTCCCGAATCAGGACAATTTTACGAATTCAGTTCTCAATTCACGATCATCTTTCTGCGAATCAGCCTCTCAAGTCAATTCGCGATCTCTCACTTCGCGAAGTTTAAGTCTGCGGATTGAACTTCGCGAACCAACTGGAGCAGCGAGTTTCACGAAGTCGTGCCATTTCACGAACTTGATCAAGTTTTACGAGGACACCTATCTTAACCAATTCGCAAAAACAACCCTACCAAATTCGTGGACAAATTCCAATCCTCATTTTACGAACACCCGTGCTTATCCAATTCTACAAAGTCAACTCTCAGATTTGACGTCGACCTTAACCTATTTTCCTCACATTACACGTTAACGATCATATCCAAAAACACAAGCAATGGACTCTTTCAGTATGGGAAATGATGTTGACCTCCCATCGTCCGACATGGAGAATACGCAATCTGGAAGAGAAGGTTCATCAACTTCATAGAAAGCAAGGACAATTCTGAGAACCTGCTGGAATCTATTTACAATGGACCTACACAGTATTGGACCATAATTCCCGCCACTACTGACACCACTCCTGCAATAGAGGAACAGAGGATCTTGACAACTGCTGACCAATGCAGTGATGAAGAAAAACTGCGACTAAAGGCAGACAAAGTGGCGAAATCATACATGATGCAAGCCATTCCCAATGACATTTTGATGCAACTCGAATGTGGTGATAGCGCAAAAGAAATGTGGGATGCTCTTCGAATTATGATGTAGGGGACAGAAGTCAATACAATGGCAAGAATGGCGAACACACTCATCTCTTATGACCGCTTTCATGCTAACAAAGGGGAAACTCTCCAAGAAACCTTCCATCGATTTCTTGTTCTTCTAAACGAGCCAAAGATGAATGGAGTCACAAAAAGTGTAATGGAGATCAATATCAAACTCTTAGGATCACTTCATCCAGAAAGGGAGGCTACTGCAATTATGATAAGACAAATGAACGACCTAACCAAAGTTAGCATTCATACATTATTCGACAACCTCAATCAACATTCCAATCATGTGGTTCTAAACGAAGGGAGGAAATCAAATCAATAGGAAGCAACTCACTTGCTCTTATGACTGAACGATCATCAAGAAAACAATCCAAGGACAAAGAAATTATCCAGTCATCACAAGTTAAGGAGGGAGGAGACTCTTATTCTGATGACGAATCCAAGGATCTTACGAAACATGGAGACCAGGAGATCACCCTCAAAGATCTTGCTAAGCAACCGCTCTGGTCTCGAATTTCGTGCGGAAGAAATATTATAAGAAGACTGGTTCCTCCTCCAATTGTCAAAGAACTTCCTCCAACTCTAAAGGAAAGACTCAGGATGAGGAAAACAACTCTGAAACTCCTCATCAAGGCGCCAAATGCTTCAACTGCGGTAATACTGGACACTTTGCCAGAGAGTGCAGAATGCCCAAGAAAAAGGACGTTAACTATTACGCCGAAAAGTTCAATTAGCTGAACAAAAAGAAAAAGGACTGGTCTTAATGGCAGAAGAGGATCATTGGCTTGAAGATACCTCAGACAGCGAGAATGAGAACGTGGCACTGATGGCCAAACTAGATGACGAAGAAGATGGAGCTGGAGCTGAAGGTAGCGAGTCAGACAGGGAAACCTCTAACAATTCAGACATAGTGGAGGTATGTGAAGCAGATTATGATTCTTTACTTAAGATGAAAAATGAATTTTTATCCTTATATAAGTCTAACAAATTGGGGAAAAGGAAAATCAAGGAACTAGAAGCTAACTTAGAGAAGAATTTAGTAGTATTAGATAAGTTTAGATATGATTATGCATGTGAGAAGAATCGTGTAATTGTAAAAAAAGTTGCTAAGCTAGAAATACAAGTGCAAAAATCCGAAGCTAAAGCCAAGGATTTAGAAAAGGAAATGAAATCTCATAGATATCAGGCAATGGACGCTACAATTAAATATGACTTACTAAGTAAAGAACGCGAAAGACTGTACTCCAAAATAAAAAAATTGGAGGACATTTTAACCCGACGAGATCAGTCAGAACAAATGATCTTCTTGAACAAACCAACTAACGTTGATTTTTATAATCCCCATAAAGGACTAGGTTTAGAAAACCCATGTAAGTTAAAACAAGGCATATCAAGTTCACCTTATCTATATGATCTCAAATTCATGCAGACAGGTTGCCTGGCAAATCTCATGCCTTTTATCAGTAAAAATGAGACATCAACACACAGTAAAACTCAAACATCATTTAACTACACAGAATTAAATGATAGTTATAAAGAAAGAAGTTGTCCAGCAATAACTGAATTTGAGTCAGATATTCCACGTCCAAATGAAGGAGAAACCTCAGGTGTTTCTGAAAGTACGGCACCAATGGTTACATGTGCAACAGGATATATGCCTGATTGCAAAAAGAAAATCAGTGATCTTCACTCCACTATCGAAAGCGAGAGAAAGACATTTGGTAAAGAAAGGCAGAAACTTCTTCAGGAAATATCTTCACTTAAGGAAAAATTGAGATTACACACAATTTCATACACCTTAGTTTCGCATGACAAAATTTCCTGCACTAATACATTGAAATTTTCAGGACCCACAAAAGAGCCACTGAAGGGTCAAGTATGGGTTAAAAAGGAAGATATCTTGAAGGAGAATAGTGATCTCAATACACCTTTTGTCATTGAGTATTTCCTTCTAAAACCTTTGTACCTTCTTTATTTCGCCATGTATCGAAAAAATTATCTTCTAAATAAAAAACAAAGCTTTCCGTGCATGATCATGTCACCAAGCAAACTCACAAAACAATTCCTAAAAACAAAATTACAAAGTCAAGACACGAATCAAAATCAAAAGCTATCAAAGAACCTGTCAAACCTGCTAAACCAAAAAAATTCATGTCTAAGCTTAAGACAAAGAGACCCTTACTAGACCACAAATGGGTTCCAAAGCTTCAGACTGCAGGAACACAAATCCCAACCCTAGAAATAATTAGTGACTCTGTGTCATCCACCAACAAAGGAAAATCTAGGGAGTCTAAACGGACTAATAAACATAATAGAGGTGGACCCATATTTCAATGGGTACCTAAAACCCTCTAGTTTTATTTTGCAGGCCATTCATGTGTGGTACTTAGATTCTGGTTGCTCCACACACATGACTGGGACAAAAGGAACTGTTGAGCAACTACTTTGATAGACCAGGAGGACTGGTACGCTTTGGTAGTAGCAATGGAGCCAGAATTCTTGGTTATGGCGATCTCATATTCAATCGACTCACAATCAAGGAAGTTTCGTACGTAAAGGGACTAACACACAACCTCCTCTCTATCGGACAGTTCAGTGATATAGGACTCCAAGTCATGTTTCAGAAGAGAACATGCAAAATTCTCAATGCCAATGGTGACGAACTACTCACTGGAACTCGCAGAACAAATCTATACACCATTGACATTAGAACAGTCAGACCAAAGATGGATTATGTCTGATCTCCCACGCAACATCAGCTCAGAATAACTTATGGCACAAGCGGCTCTCTCATCTAAATTTCAAAACTCTCAACAAGCTGGCGACTAACAAATTGGCTATTGGAATTCCACCACTGAAATATCAAAAGGAACATTTGTGCTCGGCTTGTGAGAAAGGAAAAATGAAAAAGGCAACTCATCCTACAAAACACACAGCATCCACTCAACATCCACTAGAGCTTCTACATATCGACCTATGTGGTCCAATGCGAACAGACAGTATCAGTGGAAAGCGTTATATGCTGGTCGTTGTAGACGACTACTCACGCTACACTTGGGTCCGATTTCTCCGGACAAAATCAGAGACAGTTGATCATAAATCTCATCAGGACAACACAAAACTTGCTACAGCGCAATGTTAGAGTGTTCGATCTGACAATGGCACAGAATTCAAAAATCAACAACTTAGTGAATTTTATGACTCTCTAAGGATTACCCAGCAATTCTCTGCCGTCCACACCCCTCAACAGAATGGAGTCGTAGAAAGGCAAAATCGAACACTTGTAGAAGCTGCTCGAACAATGCTTATACAATCTTCACTACCTCATTTTCTTTGGGCAGAAGCCATGAACACCGCCTGCTATACTCAGAATCGCACCAACATTCACCTAAGATTTGGAAAGACCCCTTATGAATTAATGAACAATAGATTACCCAACATTGCTCACTTGAGGATTTTTGGATGCAAATGCTTCGTTGCTAATGACCGAGAAGACAAAGCTAAGCTTGATCCAAAAGCTTTTGAAGGATTTTTTGTGGGCTACTCTCTGCAGTCTAAGGCATATAGGGTATATCTTCGTACAAGGAGAATGATCATTGAAAGTACAAATTTTACATTTGATGAGGGTCCAAAAACTCAATTTGGACTAAATGGCTCAGGACCAAACCACACACAACAAGGTGCTATTCAACCACAGATGGAATTAGGCGAGTCCTCACAGAGAGTCTCTGAATACATTACTTCAGAACCAGCATTAAACAATGCAAGGCAAGATTAACAACATACAGCTGGTGAATCTGGACACAGAAACCAAACGTATTTTAGTCAACAAGCTCAAGAAGATCTGGATCAACTATTTGAGCACATATACATCTCTCTTAACAGGCCAATCACCAATTCTTTTTCAAATACAGAAACCAGTGCTTGTCCATCACCTCATGAATTCAATCATATTCCTGATCAATCGTTTCCAACTACAAACGTTGAAACCTCAATCCCAGAAACACAGCCAGAGGACTCATCCACTTCCGCATGCAATCCTACTACTTCTGTGATTGAGTATCCATTAAATGAGGGATCAGAAACAGATGTTCCACCACTACCACATGAAAAGAAATGGATTCGAAGTCATCGAGCAAATCAAATCATTAGGGATCCCACTACTGAAGTAAAGACCAGAGGTTCGCTCTCAAATGAATGTAACTTCACTTGCTTTTTGAGTCAAACAGAACCTACAACAGTAATTGACGCACTCCATGATCCAAACTGGATAGTAGCCATGCAAGAGGAAATCAATCAGTTCGAACGTCTCAAGGTCTGGAACCTAGTTCCTCGTCCAAAAGGTAAGACAATAATCGGAACAAAATGGGTATTTAAGAACAAGAAAGACGAGGTCGTAACAAAGCCAGACTTGTAGCTAAAGGATACAATCAGCAAGAAGGAATTGACTATGATGAGACTTTTGCCCCTGTAGCAAGAATTGAAGCCATCATACTGTTTCTTGCATATGCGGCACACAAAGACATTACTGTCTATCAAATGGATGTAAAGACTGCCTTCTTGAATGGAGTTTTGAAGGAAGAAGTATACGTCTCACAGGCAGACGGATTTCTCAATCAAGAACATCCAGATTTCGTCTACAAACTCGACAAGGCTCTGTATGGACTAAAGCAAGCACCAAGAGCTTGGTACGAAGTCTTGTCTGACTTCCTTATCAACTCAAGCTTCACTAAAGGAAAAATTGACACCACACTGTTTGTCAAAAGGGCTGGTCCCGAAATCATGCTTGTGCAGATTCACGTGGATGACATCATCTTCGGCTTTACAAATCCAGAACTCTGTGTCGAATTCAGCACGTTGATGAAATCACAATTTGAGATGAGTATGATGGGTGAAATGACCTTTTTCCTTGGACTGCAAATTAAGCAACTTCAGGATGGGATATTTATACCAGTCGAAGTACATTCACGACATCCTAAGAAAATATGGGATTGACAAGAGCAAATCTTCCAGCACTCCAATGTCAACCTCATGCACCCTCGATGTAGATCACTTGGGCGAGCCTGCTGTCCAACGCATTATAGAGGCATTATTGGGTCTCTGCTCTATCTCACTGCCAGCCGACCAGATATTCTCCTTTCCACATGTTTATGTGCTCGATTCCAAGCCATTACAAAGGAGTCACATCTCCATGCTGTCAAGAGAATATTGAAGTATCTAAAAGGCACACCAGACCTTGGACTCTGGTATCCTAAAAACTCAGGTATGAAACTAATAGGATATTCTGATGTCGATTTCGCAGGATGCAGACTGGATAGGAAAAGCACATCAGGCAACATCCAATTTCTTGGAGATAAACTTGTCTGTTGGGCTTCCAAGAAACAAAATTGTGTGTCAACTTCCACAGCAGAAGCAGAATATGTGGCTGCTGCCAGTTGTTGCTCCCACATTTTGTGGATTCGAACCCAACTACGAGACTACGGGTTTGATTTCAATAAAATTCCTATTTATTGTGATTCTAAAAGTGCCATTGCGATTACTTGCAATCCTGTTCATCATTCACGCACTAAGCACATAGACCTACGTTATCATTTCATAAAAGACCAAGTAGAAAGAGGCATAATAGAAATGTATTTTGTCAATACAGAGATTCAACTAGCCGATTTGTTTACAAAAGCATTGGATGAGAAACGATTCCAATTCTTAGTGGTAAAACTGGGAATGTTGAATCTCAATCTCTAATTTCGATTACCCTACGGTTCATCATGTGTCCATCTGCTCTGTTTTCCGTTTTACAACTCCGTGCGTGTGTCTTTGTTAATTATCTTTTTTCTCTCCTTTTCTCTTTCTAGGTTTTAGTTTATTTTCACTAATTATTGTTGTTTCTTGCTTTCCAATAAGTCGATGTAAAGCCAATGCTGATAGCATTACATCGAGGGGGAGAAATGCGATATCCATGCATCGAGGGGGAGTAAGTTATCAACTAATTAAATGCTTTAAGATTCTCGATAGGCATATTATTTAGGGGGAGTTTGGGGTAACTATTCCAAAGTTCCAAAACATTGAGGGGGAGTAATTATTTTCGCTTACATTGATCTTTCAGAGTTACACAAGTCTCTCAGAAATGCGAAAAACAATCTCCAAATACATAATACAAATAGGATAAGCTCTCAAAACATTCTCAACGAGCTTTCATGAACTCTCAAAATACTCAAAACAATCTCAAAAGCTAGCACGACCAACGAGTGCCCAAAACAGAACAGCTAGTAAGACGACGATTAAGCCCAACAGAAGAAAAATAGGAAACGCTAGTTTATCCATATTGCGCTCAAAGTTACGCCTTAACTCCACATGTTCCTCAGATTCATATACTTGCTGCTGCATCGAGTCCATTTTTCTTTTTTTTTTTTTGGAATAGTTCCCGTGTATATATGTAAAATAAATGGTCGATGTACAAGGTGGGTAAGGGGTAACCCCTCACAAGCAACCAGTAACAGACTACTGGCCCAAAAGAAAATGATCACAGCACGCCAGAGGCGTCGAATGGCTGCCCGTTGGAGCTCAAATCTAGAAGATGTCCCACTGAGTCGCAGACACACCATATCAAGAACCGCAGCCACCAGCCTGTCAGGAGTCGTGATGATCCCTTCCTTCCAGCGCTTGTTGCGTGCCTGCCAAATATGATAAACCAATGATGCCAAAACGTGACGGTAAGCTGCCGCAATAAGATGTTGTCCTCTCCACTTCCTCGACGCCCACGTTATGGCCTGGGGCCAATCCCTAAACGGCCATGACCAGCGAATACGTCGTCTCAGCAGTCGAAGACACTGACGAGAGAACCGACAATCGAAAAACAGGTGTTGAACCGTCTCGTAGCGGAGCACATCACATAGGACACAGGCGGGGGTACCCGCTCGCTGGGCCACCCACGGCTTATCCCTCGTAGACAAGCGGTCACGTATACTCAGCCAAAGTATAAACTCATGCCTAGGCACCTTTAGAGGTCCCCCAAAAAGGGATGCCCAAGGTACAGGTTGCCGTCGAAATCGAAGTGCCTCCCTAATCAAGCGGGTCGTTGAACAGCCATCAATCGCCCCTTCCATAATATCCTATCTCTCATGGCCGGGTCAACAGATGGAAGATGGCGGCTGAAGTCAATGTATTCGGTCGTAGTCTGGCCTGGCCAATTCCATCCATGGGCAGCAATGACGGCGATCAACCGGGTTCCTACCGGAAGCCCCATGGCGATCGGGCCTCGCGGGTAGCGACCCAGTAGAGGCGCCTCCTGTAGCCATGGGTCCTCCCACAACCAAATAGTCGAACCATCGCCGATCCGAAAGGAGACAAGTGGAAGGATGGTCGCTCTCAGCTTCATAAGTTTCCGCCAACTCCATGATGTGTTGGCTGAGACAGGAACTGCCCAAATCGACCTGGTTTGGAGTCGTGTACTGTAAAGCCAATCTACCCAAACAGAGTCTGACGTACGTCTAATTACCCTCCATAGAAGCTGCACAAGTAGCGATTTGTTATCCGTAGCAATGGAACGAAGTCCCAAACCACCCTCGCATGATGGTAGACAGAGATCCTCCCACGCGACCTTAGCCGATGACCCTCCCCATAGGAACTGCCTAAATCGGGACTCCAACGATGTACGATGCCCTTAGGCAAAAGAAACACCCCCGACCAATAGACATGCAATGCTTGAAGAACAGACTTAATCAGTTGGACCCTCCCCTCATATGACAAGGACTGATTCAGCCATGAGCCAAGGCGCACATCAACTCGCTGTAGAAGCGGAGCGCAATCCCCAACCGTGAGTCGTGATGCTATCAGCGGCACCCCCAAATAGCGCACAGGTAACTGTCCCAACCGAAAACCCAGAAGGCCCTGCAGCTGGACCTTTAAACCCTCCGCACGCCGTGACAGAAACATCTCGCTCTTATCGGGATTTGGGTATAAGCCTGACAGGGTCGAGAATGCCGTTAGCGCGCTCTGTAGAACACCCACAGAAACCGCATCAGCATGGGAAAATAGAAGAAGATCATCCGCGAAAACCAGCATCGACAGCAGGTTGGCCTCACATCGCCAATGATAGCGGAATCGCGGCTCCATCAGAATCCTCTCTTCAATAATGCCATGAAGGACCTCCATAACTAGCGTAAAGAGGTACGGCGAAATGGGATCACCCTGTCGTAGGCCCCGCTTACCCTCGAAGAAGCCCACTGAGCGTCCATTGATATTAATGGAAAATGTCGACGTAGTCAAGCAACAACGAATCCAATCGATATAAGTTGGGTGGAAACCCATAGCCTGAAGCGTGGCAAGTAAAAAACTCCATTCCACCTTGTCATAAGCCTTGGCGAGGTCCACCTTTAGCATAGCTCTAGGTGGACGACCCTTGCTCGTATAGCCCAAGCATAATTCCTGTGTCATAAGAATATTGTCGCTGATTCGCCTCCCAGGGATGAAAGCCGTTTGTGAGACATGGACTAGAGCTCCCAACGAAGTCTTCAGCCTATTCGCCAAGATCTTCGAAATGACTTTGTAGAGGACATTGCAGCACGAGATCGGCCGAAAGTCCGTTGGTCGCCGCGGAGACTGACACTTGGGAATCAATGTAATAAGAGTACTGTTCAGCCCCTTAAGTAATCGTCCAGTGACGAAAAAGTCCTGAACTGCTGAAGTAAGATCAGTCCCCACCACCTCCCAGGAAGCCTTGAAGAATGCAGCAGTGTAGCCATCTGGACCTGGGGCCTTTTCATCCCCCATAGAGAACAATGCTCGTCGTACCTCATGCGGGTCAACGGGCCAAATTATATCCAAAGCCGCCGCTTGGGACAGCGGGTGCTTAATGAATCCCTGAACCTCGGCCCTTGTCACAGGGGTAGACCTAGCCGACTGGCCTAGTAGGTCGTGAAAGAAGTCCAGCAGCTCCCCCTCCACCGCATCTGGTGTATCAAGTACCACTCTCAGTTCCAGAGATAAAATACGATTAGTCGCACGACGTAGAGCTACCTTCCTGAAGAAGTAGGTCGAGCACTGATCCCCATCCTTTAGCCAAGCCAACTTGGCCCGTTGGACAAGGCCGTGTGCTCGACTTCTACAGCGCGTGCATATAAGAAGCGACAATGTCACTCTAGATCAGGGAATAAAACCTCCCTTGGATATCTCATGTGAAAGTGTTGCGCTATCTCCAAGTAGCGCATGGCCTCCGTAATATTAGCCGCTAGATCCCCCTTGATCCGACGCATACTCTTGAAAATAGGCTTTAGTTGCTTAAGCCTACTCATCATCACATACATAGGGAAACCTTCAACAGGCGCCTCCCAGACCCGACGGACCTGCCCCAAGAAACCCGGCTCCTTAATGAGAAAATTCTCGAAGCGAAAACTACGTCCTCGTGGCTGATTATCCACAACTCCTAACGTAAGCGGCGAATGATCAGATGTGGCTGGCAGATGACATCGATAGTACATATCTGGGCACCTGACGAACCACTGAGGATTCCCAACCATACGATCCAATCTCCGCCAAATACCCGCCATTGCCCGCTGCTGATTAAACCATGTAAACTCCTGGCCCGTAGCTGGAAGAGATAGGAGATCCGACTGGACTAGACAATCGTGGAACTCCGCCATATCAAGTGCGTTTGGCGCCCCTCCCCTGCCCTCGCCCGCATGCAAGATGGCATTGAAATCCCCCGCCACCAGCCATGCATCATCTACATGTAACGCTGAGAACTGTATAAGATCGTCCCATAGAGAGCGACGATCCTCGCGTCTAGAGTGCCCATAAACAAAGGAGATAAACAGACACTCTCCCGAACCAAGCAGTTCTACCTGACAGTGAACCGCCTGCGTGGACTTCGCAACAACAGTTACCCGAAGCCACGCCGGATCCCAGCCCACCCATAGACGGGTGCCTGGGCCATTCTCATAGTCGAAAAACCACTTCCAGGTTGGCCGAAGACCCTCTGAAATTCGGGCCGCATTCGCTACAGCGACACGTGTCTCGAGAAGGCCAATAAGTCGCAAACCATGGTGCCGTACCCACTCCCCCACCGCCCTTCTGTGGTCTTGCCTGTTAAGACCACGGACGTTCCACGACCCCATTTGTGTCATGAATGGGGTAAGTGATGGGCTGCATCCACTTTAGGGCCCATATTAAGTGTAGTCACGATATTATCATCCTCCAGACCACGAAGTATGGCAAACGAATTATGGTCAGATTGCCCCAAGTCCGCCGTGCGTGGTAGATGGGGCTGAGCAGGGGTCGCCCCGGGGGATAAAACAAGATGTCGTAGCCATGCATGGCAATATCGGATTCGGGGTAACCCTCACAGCCTTGCCTTTGGATCCAACTTGGACCCAATCTGTCACCTTGCCTCGGCTCCTCGGTCGATCCCTCCTGGGCCGGTCTCGTGTCGTATCGCTATCTTGTTTCACCACGTTAGCCTGTGTAGCCGGCCGGGTCTGCCGGCTATGGCCCATCTTGGAAGGCAGCGCCTTCGGGTTCGGCGCTCGCCTTGGACATTGAGTGTCGCCGTGGACCCACGTTTCGCACATACTACATCGTTTGGGGCGCCATTCATACTCCACCCTAACTGGTATTGTCCCAGACACCCCCTCATCTTCAGTCGGCACCTCAATGTGTACCGCTTCGATAAACGGTGTAGCCAGCGTCTTCATGAGACATACGCGTGCATAATCAATCCGGTTACCCGTAGCTGTGATCCCATCGGCATACAGCGGTCTGCCCACACCGCTAGCAACAATAGTAAGCCCTGACTTAGTCCAGTACTCACTCGGAACATTCCATAGTTTCACCCAAAGAGGAACCTCCGTAAGCTCCTTTCGCTCGAGAGACATTCCCGGTCGCCAAATCTCCAAAAAGAGAGGTTGGCCTTGGTAGAGCCATGGCCCACCCTCCAACACCGTGTTCATACGATGTTGAGTTGAATCTAAACCGGAAGAACCCATTTGTGGCGGCTCTTACCTCCACCAAACCATGCCAACGCGCACGAGCAAATTGCTCTACAAACGGGAAATATGGCCGACGGCCTAGGAAATACCCGACCAAGGAACTCTCCCACCTAGCCAAACCTTGTCGGGCTACCTCCCAAGGTGGAGAGACCACATCAATGCTATCCCCAATCGACTTCGGCGCCACATACTCCAGAGCGAGACGGTGGTCCTCCCTCACCCTTGGTTTGACGGAACCAGACCCTTGAGAGGTGTGTGGCTGCAAATCCTCGCGCTCCGTCGATCCAGCCACAATAGCAGCAAAGGAGTCCTTGCGGTGTGCCTTTGGAAACCCTTGGCCCGACCCATCAGTAAGGTTCGACGTGGACAAGTCTGCATGCCCTAGCTGACGGGGTGGCATCGACTCTGTAAGAATCACCGTCGATAGTGCTTCAGAAACCCTTGACGTAGTTTTTCCTTTCCCAGTCGTCGCCCCATCATCCTCGACAACGATCTCCTCGTCAACCCGATCGTCCAACATGGCGGATCCCATGTCAACGAATCTGCGCGCTGTGAACCGCGTGGGTGGTGGAGTGGCCGGGCGCCCCCATCTCTTAGACTGACGCAGAATACCTTTAAGGGGAACAGCCACCCCGGCGCGCTTCGGCGGAGATCCAGCCCTAGCCGCCATCGTCGAATCAGCCCTAGCCCTAGTCGCCCCATCATCGTCAGCCCTAGTCATGGTCGGTCCAATCGTCAATGATGTTAGTGCAATCTCCGGATCAGCCGCGATCGTTGCAGCCACCTGTGCCGTCGTCGATGCACGCAAAACATCAGAATCGGTGGGCTCTTTTGCAGCACGGCCCATAACAGCCGAGCCCTGAACGCAGCTTGCCAAATCACGATACCGCGCCTCATCGAAACAGGCGGGAAAAGTCGGGTAAGCTGCCATCAACGCCGCCAGGTCTGGTATCATCGGAGGAGGAGAAGTAGCCGGAGCCGCCGCTGTATCAGGCGATGTGTCACTTTCCATCACGTAAACCCTAGCCCTTGCGCTAAACGTATGAGAAAACCCCAAAACCGTCACACCACCCCGGCCTGAGCTACGGCCAGGTGGTACCCTAATCGCCGGCCGACCACAACCGTGGGTGATGGCCGGAAACAGCGGCTGATCGTCGAGATTTGATAGAAAATTTGAAAATTCAAAACGAAACCCTAGTGTGTGAAAATCGCACACAGTAACGGTGTGAAAATCATGATCGAGTTCTTGGTTTTTTTGATCAAAAGAAAGGTTTGAATGTGTAAAACGAGAGTTCTTTTTTTGATCAAAAGAAAATCATGATCGAGTAACCCAATTGTTAGGTCCTACGATTAACAACTCTAAGATCCTAGGCAAGAATTCAGAGTAATTCGACGATAATGATAATCAAAAAGATTCGATCGGAAAACTCATTTGAAGAACGAGAGAGAGAATTCGATTAGAGTGAGAAAGTTACTGTTGTTTCTCTCTCTAGAAATTGAGTTGCAAGCCTTTCGGATCAATCTTCCAAACTTTCTCTATTCACCTAAATTGATTTACATGTATTTATACCAATCAAACTTGGTATAAATATCAAACTAGTCCTAATCTAAGGACTACTATACAAAACGCCCCTAATTACAAGGACATCTAATAATATCTAGCACAATTGAATGTATACTCTACAGTCCTAAGTTTGAATTCTAAGTCGAGTACACAACATTTTTAGAATATAAGTGTTTTTAGTTTATATTTTTGGTATTAGAACACCTTAGTGATTTTTGGGTGGACGAATAATAGGATTTTGAATAAATTTTTGGGACTTAAGAAAATAGATGTACGATTAGAGTTTGAGGTAGGTTATGATTTAGGGTTAGAGATTTGCGGGTCTCTTTAGAATGACAGGCTGGAATGAGAAAATTCGGGTAGCTAAGTTTTGTATCCTAAGTTTTGAAGATTTTTGGCCACAAAGAATAATGTTAGGTGTTTTAGGGTTTTCGATAGATGAGGATTACTAGATTGGAGACATTTTCGGGCGTGTGAATTGATATTGGCTCTTTTATATTTTCGATTTTTCAAGATCAACTTTCGGGTATGAACTGGAATATTTGGAGAAAACTATTTTAGTAAGTTCTGAGTAGAGCGTGAATATTCTCTCAGGGAGAATTTATTTTCAGTGTAATATTTCATGTTATGAGCATTGCACTTGCACACCATACCAATGCAAGTATTGAATACCGTGTGAATCGTTAATGCCTTGTTATATTAGTGAGAAGGGGTAGAGTACGGTTACGAGAAATTTATGATTACTGTAGGAGCTGAGGTTATTATTAGAGGACTAGAAATAGTGATCAGCAAGATAGTGTGCTAACTCAAGAACGGCAGACTGGCGTAAGTTATCGTGTGCGCTCGAGGCGTGTGTGACTCAGGTGTATCAGGTCGATGAGCATCCGGTGCATAAGACTTGGGCAGCGACTCGAGTACATCAGGCCGGTAATCGTCAGTGTGTAGGACTTGAGATGTGGAGCTACCTATCATTTTAGTAAGTGGATGAGTGGGTTGAATATGCGACATATTATTTCGTGTAGAATTGGAGGAATTTATTTTCAGTATTGCATTTTATATTATTGGAAAGAATGGACTAGCAGGAAGATGCCTTTTGTGAACATGTAGGCGAACTGCTAGTGGACTAGTGGGAAGATGCCTTTCGTGAACGTTTAGGCGAACCACTAGTACAGTACATGTTGCCTAGCAGGAAGATGTCCTTTGTGAACATTTGGGCGAACTGCTAGTAAACTAGTGGGAAGATGTCTGGTGTGAACATTCAGACGAAAACTAGTTTAGGTTGAAAATAGTGAAATGAGTGATCTAACAGGAAGATGTCTTTCGTGAACGTTTAGACGAACTGCTAGTACAAGCTATCTAGTGGAAAGATGCCTTTTGTGAACATTAAGGCGAACCACTAATATAGTACCTGTTGTCTAGTGGGAAGAGGTCTGGTGTGATCATTCACACGAACCACTAGTACATGTTAGTAGTGAAAGGAACGTTCTTGCAGGAAGATGTCTGGTTGAACATTCAGACGAACTGCCTGTGTAGGATATTATGATTGTTATAAATACGCGACATGAATCTAGATTGTTTAGCCATGATGTGAATTATATGTAGTTTGGGATGATGAAAAAAAAATGAGCGTGCATTTATTTATGAGAGGATGTGGGAACGGGGATTGAGTGCACGCTGCATACATGCATATTATTCACCTACTGGGCAAATGCTCAGGTTTTCGTGTTGTAGATACCAAGCTCGACGCTACGTTGCGGCTGAGGCGGGCTTATGGCGGTGCTCCACGGACTTTTGAGGGCAAGGCTGTACATGGATGCGACCTGTGGAGCGTCATTAGGGTTTTTAATATTTTGAGATTTTGGGGGCTACCGCCTTTGTATAGGCGCTACTTTGTAGAACGACTTTTGTTGTAGTATATTGTATTTTAAGAAAAAATTTGTTAGACGGGTCTTCCGCGACTTACGTTGTGAAAATCCGCCAGTAATCTTAGATAGAAAGTGAGGGTCGCTACATCATATTATATATATTTTTATTGTTTAAATTTTTTGTGGACAAACTTTGACAATTAATTTCTCATTCATTTGATATCGATCTTGAACAAATTAATAGTCGATAATTCCTCTCAAAACGTGTATTATGAATATTTCATCAATTTCAAGTTTCGTTGGACGACGCTTCTTGATAGCGGAATATTGGCTGCGTACTTTAGAAAACATGTTTTATATAGCCGCGTACCTGAACACGAGAAAGTTCTATGCGCGGTGTTCATGCTGAGAGGGAGCGCCGAATTTTGGTGGGATACCATCAAAATTCTCGAAGACCCCTCTACCATGACGTGGGAAAGGTTGAAGGAACTTTTCCGAGCAAAGTACTTCACAGCACCTGATCGAGCACTGAAGATGAATGAATTCATTAACCTGAAGCAAGGAGGGATGACTGTTGCAGATTACATCCGTAAATTTGAACAGTTGTCGAGATTTGCGCTACACATGGTCTCGACGGATGAGCTAAAAGTGGAGCGCTTCATAGAGGGCCTCACACCTGAAGTCTACCGTGACGTTAGTATGGTGGGAACGCACGGGATCTCATACGCTCGTGTCGCAGAACGGGCAATTGTGGCCGAACAAGCAAAGGCGAGAATTTCGAAGGCTCAGGAAGAAAAAGAGGAAAGTGGAGAGCCAACAAGAACATAAAAAGCGTCAAATCTTCGAAAAGGGCCCAAATAATCAAAGCAATATACAATGGCAACAGAACTGGTGGTCGATGTCTAATCAAGGAACGACTAACCTCCCGAATCAACTTCGGAAGATCACTCCCCAATGCCAACAGTGCGGGCGATTCCACAAAGGCATTTGCTATAGGACAGGCCCTATATGTTTCCAATGTGGGAAGCCGGGGCACTACGCTAGAAACTGCCAAGAAAATCCACCGCAAATTGAAGTCAAACGATTGTACGACCACTAACCCAAGCTCGGATGTTCACCTTAACAAATGAAGTAGAAGCGAACCCAGATATCGTACCAAGTATGTAAATACTTAAAGCGTACACATATAGACACGATCATAGAAAGTAATACGCCAATGCATTCCTGGTGACCTTCCAGGGTTAACCCTGACCAAGATCAATCTAGTATTAAAGCCATTCTAAATTTTACACTTCATTTCCGACACATGTTAAATGAGTTGCGTAAATTGATAAGACCAGTCAGGTGGAGAAACCACCTAAATAAGGGAGGATGATATGAAATGATCCCCAGTTATTCCATTCGATGAATTTCGGAGACGAAATTCTTTTAAGGGGGGAGATGTAATACCCGTAAAATTTAATACGGGACTTTGAGGTAATTATCAATCTGATTCGTAACTTCGAAAGTATGGTTAGTTATTTCGAGAATTTAAACGGGAATGTAAGTTGTATTACACTAGCCTTGAATTAATTGGAACAATTACTAATTAGGTGGTCGATAGATAAAATTTGGACAAGAGATTTATTTTGTGTGAAGTAGTGATACAATTAAGGCTTGGGAAATTTCCGGATGATTTAAAAGGGCTAAATTCGAAATACTTTGCATAAGGCCTAATATAAAAACCTTACTTAGCAAAAGAGGAAACCAACGTCACCAGCTGCATGCCTTTTTGTGTCCACTTTCCAATGTGTTGAAATAATATGTATATGGCCTCCCAGTAGTCTTTTGCGCGCGAAGGTGTCGAGCCTAACCTAGGGCTTTAGGGCTCTGTGAAATAGGAATGTGGGAAAAGAAGAGTGTGCATTATATCATGTTGTGAGATATTGGGATTGGGGTTGAGTGCACACTTGCATACATGAATTTTATTCACCTACTGGGCAAATTGCTCAGTGTTTATGTGTAGTAGGTACTAGTCTGACGCTGATACGCGTCGAGACTGAGGCGGCTGGTGGCGGTCCTCCAAGGACTTTTGAGGGCTGTGTGGTACATGGATGAAGACCTGTGGTGGGCTTTTGGTCTTTTGACATTTTTGGGGCTTTGGCCCGTGTATAGTAAAGACAATGTAGACGGACTTTTATAGTAATGTATATTATTTTAGGAAAAAGTTTTTAATTAGACGGGCCTTCCGCGGCTTACGTTGCGGAAATCCGCCACTAATCGTACTTAGAAACGAGGGTCGCCACACGACTTTTGTAAGTCAATGCCTGACGTGCCAGCAAATAAAAGCCGAGCATCAAAAGCCGGCAGGGATGCTGTAACCACTACCCATCCCAGAGTGGAAATGGGATAACATTACTATGGATTTTGTCGTGGGATTACCAAAGAACGTGAAAGGGCATGATGCCATTTGGGTGATCGTCGACCGACTAACCAAGTCTGCCCATTTCCTACCAATAAGTACGACTTTCTCCATGGAACGATACGCAGAGCTTTACATTCAGGATATAGTACGACTGCACGGCATCCCATTATCTATAGTTTCGGATCGCGACTTCAGATTTCTGTCGAAATTCTGGACGAGTCTGCAAAAGGCGATGGGAACGAAGCTATCCTTTAGAACTGCTTACCATCCGCAGACGGACGGTCAATCTGAGCGGACGATTCAGACGCTGGAGGACATGCTACGAGCGTGTGTACGATTTTAAAGGAAATTGGAGTAGGTACCTCCCACTCATTGAGTTCTCGTACAATAACAGCTTCCACGTCACTATCGGGATGGCACCGTACGAAGCGCTATACGGGCGTAGGTGCCGATCCCCAGTACATTGGGACGAAGTCGGAGAACGGGCAATGTTAGGCCCCGACATAGTACGAGAAATGACAGAAGCCATTACCACGATAAGAGAAAGAATGCGAACGGCGCAGAGCAGGCAGAAGAGCTACACGGATCAAAGACGTCGACCACTGGAATTCGAAGAAGATGACATGGTGTTCGTAAAAGTATCACCAATGAAGGGCGTGAAAAGATTCGGGAAGAAAGGGAAGCTAAGCCCTAGGTATATTGGACCCTTTAGAATAGTGAAAAGGGTTGGCGAGGTAGCATACCAATTAGAGCTGCCAGCGTCATCGCAAATACATGACGTTTTCCACGTCTCGACACTACGAAAGTATATAGCCGACCCGGATAACGTTCTAGGAAATGAATCCCTGCATCAACTGTTGAAACCGGATCTGAGTTATGAAGAGATTCCGATGGAAATATTGATGCACGAAACTAAGAGACTTAGGAATAAAGATATTCCTTTAGTGAAAGTGTTGTGGCGGAACCAGTCTACGGAAGAAGCCACATGGGAACGGGAGGACGAAATGAGAATTCGTTATCATGAGTTGTTCCATATGTGTTGATTTCGGGGGCGAAATCCTCCTTAAGGGGGAGGATGTAGGACCCGTGTCCCCGCGAACTAGGTCGGCCAATAAATTTCGTTTATGATCTGAATGATTTCGTGTTAATAACGTATATGTCCTATGTCTATGTCACTTTATGAATTTCGTGCTCGTGACTGATATGGGAATTTCGTGCAAGCCAAGGATTTTGTGTTCATGACCCTTAATTTATGAAAGGGAAATTTCGAAAACAGGAACGGAAATGACTAATGATAGTCAAATGATTGTTGGGCTAGGAATTAAATTATTGTTAGTGGGCTAGAACTTAATTCAGACCCAAAGCCAAGCAAGTTGGGAGACAACATTTCCTAATTCAAGGAAGACCCACGCCCACTCTATGCTTCCCTCACTATAGGTAAAGAAAATATCTAACTAAGGAATCACAACACTCTAATCTCACTTAAGAAAAAGTAACGAAAACCCAAGGAAGGAAGAAGGAAGGAGACGAGAGAAATTCCAAGCCACAAGCACACCAACTAGCTTAGGATTTCGGACTTGGTAAGTGAAAATCCTCCCTGAGCTTGTAAATTCCGTATAATCAGAAGTTCCTAAATGTTTAATCACATCAAGGTCATGAAGAATTAAGAAATTTAGCATAGGGAGAATGCGAAAACCCTAAGTATGAAGTGAAAGCTTAGATTAAGATCCTTATTTGGATAAATTTATGATTGGATAGTTTAATATATGATTTAGAACCTATAACCCTTGCCTTTAAGTTAAGAACCACACGATTTTGGTAGAGAAAGATGGAAGTGAGGAGATTCGACTAGGTTAATAATATGAATCTAGTTTCGATAGGATGAATGGTAAGGTTTCGATCGAAACTGAGTGAATTAGAGCTTCGATTGAATGTAATTAATCAAAGGACTTTCGATCGAATGAAGGGAGCATTTTAGGGTTTCGAGCGACAATTAGAAACCACGAATTTAGCTTGGAATCGAACCAATTTTAAATAGTAAACTTAACAAGCCATGAGTTTCGATCGAAACTCATCTTAATACATGAGTATCGATCGAAACCCCAAACTAAACCCATGCAATTGCTCGAAAGTGATCCTTTCCCATGTAGGGTTTCGAGCGAAACCTAAGATGACGCCATGCAGACGTCATCAAACTGCGAAACCCCACCCAAACCACATGCAATCAATCGAAATTGGCCTCTCCATTATGCATGGTTTCGGGCGAAACTAGGTGATGTCAGGCCGACGTAGATTCGCGGCGAACCTCACTCACACCATATGCACTTTCGATCGAAACGGAGATGATGAGATGGTGATGTCAATAAACGGCGAAACTCGCCCTCGCACTATGTATGTTTTCGGCGAAACTAAGCTATGTTACTCCATCAAATCGAAATTAGGGATTGATACCCACTAGTCTCGATCGAAAGTGGTTGACAAATACGACTTTCGATCGAAACAAATCTCGGCGAAACCCATGCAAGTCAGAAATTGAATTGGTCGAAAGTGGTTAATTCCCATGCGTGGTTTCGATTGAAACTAGAGTTTGATGAACATCGATTGGACAAAATTGAATCGGGCGAAACCAATTCTAATTTTAACTCACGTTCACCGATATGTGTAGCTAGGGTCGAAACTAAACTCTAATATAATGTGGTATAGAAATCAATTAACTTAGGACATTAATAAGGCAAATCGAGTGGCTTGAGGTCTAGGGAATTAATACCAGCCTAAGTAATTAGTATGACGAAAATTAGTAGTTCGACGAATTAGCTAAGGAAAGCGCAATTTACTAACACTCTAACCATTTTATGCAAGTCGAACGGATAGGGACCTCACGAGGAAGTAAGCTAATTAAAGCTCGGACGACAGGGAATTCAACTACGACACGTAACTTGCCTGCGTCTAATTATGTGATTACGTGCCTACATGACTTTATGTGAAACGTGTATGTTACGACATGATTATTTATATGCATGAAGGTATGATTTGCATAATTACGTGAACATGGCATGAGTATTTGCATGCATACGTAGTACGTAAGACATGATGTACGAGCGTGCATAAGATCGCCTGTGTGCGATAGATATTCGCCAATATTGGCGTCTGTGTCGACTCAATGAAGAGTCACGGCTCCCCTATGCGACCATGGCAATAAGATGCCGTATTGCCTGGAATAAGAGGCAGGGGAAATACCCCGTATGCGGGAGATGCAACCTGGAGGATGCGACCCGAGGCATGCACTACCCAGAGGGACTGAGGTTAGTGGCCTCGGTGTTGGCTACCAGTGAGAAGCGTCCGCGTGGAGGCACCACTATGTAAGGGAAGATTCCTTCGGGTGACGTTCTAGTGTGCAAACCCCACATATGCAAGAATCCCTCGAGGATTGAGATCTCTATGATATGGCGATGGGATAGAAAGCCGAGGGCCCATATGACGTAAGAGTCTAAGAAAAAGAGTACGAGTCAGGAAGAAGAGTATGAACATTAGTAAGCGACGGCGTGGATTGCCGATCTTTAGGACACGTGCATACGTGCATAATTTCTGCTTACTGAGCCGCGGTGGCTCATCCCTTACGTTACGTGTTGTAGGTACTAGCGATCACGGTACGTGATCTAATGATGGTGCAAGGCCAGTCTTTTGGAGCTTCCGGCTGCTTTTGAGGCGAAAGTGTGTGTATGGATGACGACCTGTGAATGCCGGGCGTATAGGAGTTTTTGCTGTGCACGTACACACTTTTGTGTGGATATGAAAATGATGAAATGTAGAAAGACTTAAGAATATTCTTTTGACTTGTATGTATGAACTACCAACTTTAAAACGAAAAATTTATCCGCATTCTTACGACAACGCACCGTTAGACGCTTAGGATTACAACGAATTACGAAAACGGGACGGCGGGTCGTGACAGAGTGGTATCAGAGCTTCGGTCGCAGGTCCTGCAGGCTGTCCATACACACACACTCAAAAGCACGGAAGCGGCCTTGCTTTTAAGTACCATGTTATGTGAATTTCTCGTATGGTTTGATTTATTGGCCTTAGGAATTGTCAGGATAGGTTGAACAATGGTAAGACTTAGGGGTGAGGGCAATAGGGATTCAGAACAGGGTAGGGACACTACTAACCCTACCGATAGTCGGGATGCTACCATCCTGCAACTCACGGAGTTGGTCCGACAGCAGTCGGCCCAAATCCAGCAGCTTATCCAACAGCAAAATGCTGGAGGACAATCAGCTAGCTTACCTCCCCCACCTGAACGAATTGAGATGATAGGGGAGAGGTTCCGAAAGCTTAACCCTCCGTTGTTCGAGGATGCCGTAGATCCCACCTCAGCCGAGGATTGGCTCAGGACGCCGAAAAATATGTTCCAACGTAGCCGTACGCCTGAGGCGGAAAAAGTGATGTGCGCTGCCTACCTTCTGAGGGGGAGCGCTGGGCTGGTGGGGTACCATCTCAGCCATCGAAAACCCACTTACGATGAGCTAGGATCGGTTTAAGGAGCTCTTTCGAGGAAAGTACTACACCGATCCTGTCCGAGCTCAAAGGATGAATGAGTTCATCAACCTCCGCCAAGGCGCAATGACAGTGGCGGAGTACATCAGGAAGTTCGAGCAGCTATCAAGATTCGCTGGTCACATGGTCAGTACAGATGCGCTCAAGATCGAGCGGTTCATGGAAGGATTAAAGCCAGAGCTATACAGAGATGTGAGTATGGCAGGAATCCAAGGAGCCACGTACGCGCAAGTGGCGGAAAGGGCACTAGTGGCGGAGCAAGCCGAGGCTAGGATTGCTCGCACCCAAGAAGCAAAGCGTAAGTTCGTACAAGGGCCGCAAGGGAGCGGAGGCAATCAAAAGCGGCAGCTCGTAGCCAAGGGTGGGAAGCCAAACTTCTAGAACCGACCAGGACCACCCCAACAATTCAACCCAAATCAGGGTAGACCTCAGCTGAACCTACCCTTATGCCCAAAGTGTGCACGAAGGCACACGGGAGCCTGCAACTCCCAAAATGCTACCTGCTTCAAATGTGGCAGGACGGGCCACTACCTTAGGGCGTGTCCGGAAAATGGATTCGGAAGCCAAGCTGGGAACCCGGCGGCACCACCAAGGGTACCGACCCGGGTTTATACTCTCACGTCCGAGGAAGCGGAAAGCAACCTGGCCGTGGTAACAGGTACCCTCCTCATTCACCAAACCCCCACATGCATCTTAGTTGACTCGGGAGCGACGCACTCGTTCGCATCTACTAAGTACGTCACGAGAGTAGGAGTCACGCCTCATAGAGCTGGGTTCAAGTATAGCGTAACAGTTCCAAACGGGAATCCCACCCAAACTAACCACATACTACGGGATTGCCCAGTAGTAATCGGGGATAAGAAACTACCCATAGACCTCATAATAATTCCTATGAATGATTATGAGGTGATCTTCGGAATGGATTGGCTATCGAAGTACGGAGCCGTCATAGACTGTCACCGCAAGATAGTCACGCTCAATATGGACGGGAATGAACCCCTTAGGTTCGTAGGAACTAGCAAGGGGACTAAGATCTCTAGGATATCAGCGTTAAAAAGCCCAACGGCTGATCAAATCGGGTTGCGAAGCATATCTAGTGTTCGCTATCAAAACTGAAGAGAACGCCTCTCCGAAATTCGAGGAAGTGCCGGTAGTTAAGGAATTCCCCGATGTATTTCCCGAGGAATTGCCAGGACTATCACCGATAGGAAAATAGAATTCGCTATAGATCTGGTGCCTGGAGCAGCACCAGTATCTAAGACCCCATACCGGCTAGCACCGACGGAAATGAAGAAGTTAAAGGATCAACTCGACGAATTCATGCAGAAGGGTTCATACAGCCGAGTTTCTCCCCTTGGGGAGCGCTGGTGCTATTTGTAAAAAAGAAGGATGGGTCCATGCGATTATGCATCAACTAAAGGGAATGGAACAAACTAACCATCAAGAACAAGTACCCACTCCTGAGAATAGACGACCTGTTCGATCAGCTACAAGGCGCAACGGTTTTCTCCAAGATCGACTTTAGGTCGGGCTATCATCAGTTAATGATTCGGAAGGAAGATGTCCCGAAGACGGCCTTTAGTATCCGTTATGGCCACTACGAGTTTCTGGTGATGCCATTCGGGCTGACTAATGCGCCAGCGCCCTTCATGGATTTAATGAACCGGGTGTTCAAGCCATACCTGGATAGGTTTGTCATCGTCTTCATTGATGACATCCTAATCTACTCGAGGACGAAGGAGGAACACGAAGAACACTTAGGGATAGTTCTAGGTATACTACGGGAGAAGCAACTTTACGCCAAGTTCAAGAAGTGCGAGTTTTGGCTTGACCAAGTCGCCTTCTTGGGGCATTTAGTATCCGGAGCAGGGATTTCAGTTGACCCGAATAAAATCGAAGCTATCAACAATTGGCCCCGACCGACCAATGTGACGGAAGTACGAAGCTTCCTCGGTCTGGCGGGTTATTATAGGAAATTCATTAAGGATTTCTCGAAGATAGCGTCTACACTAACGTGGCTGACTAGGAAGAATACCCTGTTCCAGTCGTGGAATGTGGACGGAGCTTCCAAGAACTGAAAGAGCGGCTTACGACGGCCCCAGTTCTCACCATACCCTCAGGGACTGGAGGGTTTACCGTTTATAGCGATGCGTCAAAAAACGGGTTAGGGTGCATACTAATGCAGAACGGAAATGTAGTAGCATACGCTTCTCGTCAACTAAAAGAGTACGAGAAGAATTACCCGACGCACGACTTAGAACTTGCGGCAGTGGTCTTTGCTCTCAAGATTTCGAGGCACTACCTCTATGGAGAGCGATGCGAGATATACATAGACCACAAGAGCCTCAAGTATTTCTTTACCCAAAAGGAGCTGAACATGAGGCAAAGGAGGTGGTTAGAGTTAGTCAAGGATTACAACTGTGTAATCAACTACCACCCAGGCAAGGCGAATGTAGTAGCCGATACCTTAAGCCGAAAAGCAGTGAGTGCAGAACTGCAACTACTGGAAATAAAAGTCGTACAACTAGGCGAAGTTGAGACGCTACTAACAGCCTTAACGTTGCAAACCAATGCTGCTAGAGCAGATTAAGACAGCACAAGTAGCGGACGAGTTTTATACGAAGATTAAAGAAGCGCAACCGGAACAAACGACAGGAGATCTCATAATGAGGGAAGATGGAAGGTTATACTTCAAGAATCGATTGCATGTGCCAGATGACGACGAACTTTGAAGAACGATCATGCGGAAGCACATGCCACAACATACTCTGTCCACCCAGGAGCCACGAAGATGTACAGAGACCTACGGGGAAACTATTGGTGGCCAGGCATAAAAAGGGACATCGCGACTTGTAATACCCGTAAAACTTAAAACGGGATTTTGATTTAATCAAATATGTTATATTATTGAATTAGGAATTTTGGTAAAGAGATGCGAATTTTTGTAACAAAAATAGGATAGTTTCGACTAATCAAAAAGGGTCCAAAAATAATAGTATGAAAATTAATAATGGACTAAATTAAATATGTGAATAAAGCCCAACAAATTAAGGAACTATACCTAATGTTTAAATAAGGCCCAAGGGTATTAAATAAAAATGATGGATGATGATAGGGCTTAACTTATTACTTAATTCTAGGAGAAAATACGTCACTTTAATGTCTAATCATGCACAAAAATCAATGATGTCATGTATATCAAATAAGGAACGAATTGTAAGTAATAAGAGCTAGAGAAATGAATGGAATAAGCTAAAATGTGAAGTTACGGCAAAACTTGTGAGAGCAATATCAAGTTCAAACCACACATCTTGAAGAAAGGTATGCAAATATTCTCAAACTCAAGTAACTTTCAGTATACTTATATGATTATAATACACGTGTATACATAATCTAATACCTACCATGAGAAAGTTCGGTATTTAGCATAACTTAGAAACCCTAGCTTGTTAAGACCTAACATGAATATACTATGTGGCTAGGATAGATTTCTTTTGGTAGCTTCGTAACACATATGGTAAGAAATAGATCTCAGGTGCATAAAGTTCATAAGATAACTATGTTTCGTACTATTTGATTAATTATAGTTCACAAGGCTTAGAAGCCGGTATAAAGAATCCAACGATTTTCAAAGTTGATGTGTTCTTGAGAGTTTGGTGTTTTAAGGAGTATTAGTTTCTGGAATTAGTATAATCTTGGAAGATGTCGAAATGCATAGCAGATAGAATTCGAGACATATATATATGTAATAGGAAGATATCGATATGTGTAATAACTAGAATTCGAGATGCTTCATTAAACGGTTTTGAGATGTATTATAGACATAATTCGAGATGTGTCTTCAGAAAGATTTCGACACCAGTGTAAGCTTCGATATTTATAAAATACTGATAAGAAGATCTCGACATTGGTAAGATGTCGAGATATGATGATCCTCGACATTTACCTTTTAAAGATCTCGACATCTATAAACCTCGAGATGTGATAGGACTCGACATTTCCTTTTCAACCAAAGGACCCGATAAGTCATTAAGAATCTCGATTTTAGTTGTTTAGCAAGATTTCGATAAACACATAGGGATCTCGACATTTAATAAAAATTGCCGACCATTTTCATTGTGAAGAGTTCGATATTTACCATAGATCTCGATAGGTAAGGGCTTCGATATTTTCTCTTATACTATGGTATTGATTCTCGACATTGGTAAGATGTCGATAACTTTAATTACGACAATTGCTTCCCAACAAAAGAATTAGACAAGCTTATTAAAATTTCGAGATATACCTTTTAAAGACTCGATACCGCCATAGACTTCGACATTATTAGGGTTCGACAAGAAGGTCTCGACATTGTATATATGACTCGCCATTTCTAAGGTCTCGACATTTATAGGATGTCGATATGGCTTGACGACTTCGACGTTAGTTATATATATATATATATATATATATATCTCGACATTAGTTATGATTGCATAGATCTCCACATCATCAAGTTAGAAAAGATTTCGATATTATATTTAGTTAATAAATTTTCGCTATTTTAGAATTTTGCTATTTCTATGGTTTTCAATATTTTAGGGTTTATTTATTTTTAGGAATTTCATTAGTTTTAGGTTTTCATAAATTTTAGGGTTGTAATAATTTTAGGATTTTCGAAACTTATATGACTTAGTAAGTTTACTGATGTGAAAATATTTTCAATATTCAGAGGATCGAAGCATAGGAAGTTTACCCGACTTCATATCTAGTTTTAGCAGGAGGACAGGTAGGTGGATCATCCAGCTACGATACGTAAACACAAATGTGAATTTATGTGTTTCCATGCAATTCGATGATTTACGTGACTTATGTGACTTACGTGTTTACTGTTTTACGTACGTTTTATATAAATCATGCTTCTATGAGATTTTATGAATATGCATGGCACGTGCATATCACGTCAGGGAGAGAGAGTAGTACCGTAATGAGGCGGTGATGATTTGAGATAGTGACGTACGGGGTAGAATGAGATGGTTGTGATCGGACTCCTAGAGGAGTCGAGGTTGGGCTCACTGGGCACCTGGCGGAGACAGGCGTGATCGATCTGTCTACTCGGGCGTGACCGTCCCGAGGTGCATACCGCCGGATGAGATTTTGGTGCGACCTGATAGGAGGCCATTGGCGTGATCGTCCAGTGCACTATCAGTGGATGCTTTTGGTGTGGAGCAACCCGGTAGGAGGCCATTGGCGTGATCGTCCAGTGCACTACCAGGGTAGGCTGCCGCGAGACTTGGGGGTGGCCTCCTAGTAGTCTTTTGCGCGCGAAGGTGTCGAGCCTAACCTAGGGCTCTGTGTTGTGTGAAATAGGAATGTGGGAAAAGAAGAGTGTGCATTATATCATGTTGTGAGATATTGGGATTGGGGTTGAGTGCACACTTGCATCATGCATTTTATTCACCTACTGGGCAAATTGCTCAGTGTTTACATGTTGTAGGTACTGAGTCTGACGCTGATACGCGTCGAGACTAAGGCGGCTGGTGGCGGTCCTCCAAGGACTTTTGAGGGCTGTGTGGTACATGGATGAAGACCTGTGGAGCGGCGTTAGGGCTTTTGGTCTTTTGACATTTTTGGTGCTTTGGCCCGTGTATAGTAAAGACAATGTAGACGGACTTTTATAGTAATGTATATTATTTTAGGAAAAAGTTTTTAATTAGACGGGCCTTCCCGGGCTTACGTTGCGAAATCCGCCACTAATCGTACTTAGAAACGAGGGTCGCCACACGACTTTTGTAAGTCAATGCCTGACGTGCCAGCAAATACGTGAAAGGGCATGACGCCATTTGGGTGATCGTCGACCGACTAACCAAGTCTGCCCATTTCCTACCAATAAGTACGACTTTCTCCATGGAACGATACGCGAAGCTTTACATTCAGGAGATAGTACAACTGCACGGCATCCCATTATCTATAGTTTCGGATCGCGACTCCAGATTTCTGTCGAAAATTCTGGACGAGTCTGCAAAAGGTGATGGGAACGAAGCTATCCTTTAGAACTGCTTACCATCCGCAGACGGACGGTCAATCTGAGTGGACGATTCAGACGCTGGAGGACATGCTACGAGCATGTGTACTCGATTTTAAAGGAAATTGGAGTAGGTACCTCCCACTCATTGAGTTCTCGCACAATAACAGCTTCCACGTCACTATCGGGATGGCACCGTACGAAGCGCTATATGGGCGTAGGTGCCGATCCCCAGTACATTGGGACGAAGTCGGAGAACGGGCAATGTTAGGCCCCGACATAGTACGAGAAATGACAGAAGCCATTATTATGAAAATAAGAGAAAGAATGCAAACGGCGCAGAGCAGGCAGAAGAGCTACGCAGATCAAAGACGTCGACCACTGGAATTCGAAGAAGATGACATGGTGTTCGTAAAAGTATCACCAATGAAGGGCGTGAAAAGATTCGGGAAGAAAGGGAAGCTAAGCCCTAGGTATATTGGACCCTTTAGATTAGTGAAAAGGGTTGGCGAGGTAGCATATCAATTAGAGCTGCCAGCGTCATTATCCCAAATACATGACGTGTTCCACGTCTCGACACTACGAAAGTATATAGCCGACCCGAATAACGTTCTAGGAAACGAATCCCTGCATCAACAGTTGCCCGAATCTGAGTTATGAAGAGATTCCGGTGGAAATATTGATGCACGAAACTAAGAGACTTAGGAATAAAGATATTCCTTTAGTGAAAGTGTTGTGGCGGAACCAGTCTACGGAAGAAGCCACATGGGAACGGGAGGACGAAATGGGAATTCATTATCAAGAGTTGTTCCATATGTGTTTATTTCGAGGGCGAAATCCTCCTTAAGGGGGGAGGATGTAGGACCCGTGTCCCCGCGAACTAGGTCGGCCAATAAATTTCGTTTATGATCTGAATGATTTCGTGTTAATAACGTATATGTCCTATGTCTATGTCACTTTATGACTTTCGTGCTCGTGACTGATATGGGAATTTCGTGCAAGCCAAGGATTTTGTGTTCATGACCCTTAATTTATGAAAGGGAAATTTCGAAATGAGGAATGGAAATGACTAATGATAGTCAAATGATTGTTGGGCTAGGAATTAAATTATCGTTAGTGGGCTAGAACTTAATTCAAGCCCAAAGCCAAGCAAGTTGGGAGACAACATTTCCTAATTCAAAGAAGACCCACGCCTACTCTATGCTTCCCTCACTATAGGTAAAGAAAATATCTAACTTAGGAATCACAACACTCTAATCTCAATTAAGAAAAGGTAACGAAAACCCAAGGAAGGAAGAAGGAAGAAGGAAGGAGACGAGAGAAATTCCAAGCCACAAGCACACCAACTAGCTTAGGATTTCGAACTTGGTAAGTGAAAATCCTCCCTGAGCTTGTAAATTCCGTATAATCAGAAGTTCCTAAATGTTTAATCACATCAAGGTCATGAAGAATTAAGAAATTTAGCATAGGGAGAATGAGAAAATCCTAAGTATGAAGTGAAAGCTTAGATTAAGATCCTTATTTGGATAAATTTATGATTGGATAGTTTAATATATGATTTAGAACCTATAACCCTTGCCTTTAAGTTAAGAACCACACGATTTTGGTAGAGAAGGATGGAAGTGAGGAGTTTCGACTAGGTTAATAATATGAATCTAGTTTCGATAGGATGAATGGTAAGGTTTCGATCGAAAGTGAGTGAATTGGAGCTTCGATTGAATGTAATTAATCAAAGGACTTTCGATCGAATGAAGGGAGCATTTTAGGGTTTCGAGCGACAATTAGAAACCACGAATTTAGCTTGGAATCGAACAAATTTCAAATAGTAAACTTAACAAGCCATGAGTTTCGATCGAAACTCATCTTAATATATATATGAGTATCGATCGAAACCCCAAACTAAACCCATGCAATTGCTCGAAAGTGATCCTTTCCCATGTAGGGTTTCGAGCAAAACCTAAGATGACGCCATGCACACGTCACCACACGGCGAAACCCCACCCAAACCACATGCAATCAATCGAAATTGGCCTCTCCATTATGCATGGTTTCGGGCGAAACTAGGTGATGTCAGGCCGACGTAGAAACGCGGCCAAACTCACTCACACCATAAGCACTTTCGATCGAAACGGAGATGATGAGATGGTGATGTCAATAAATGGTGAAACTCGCCCTCGCACTATGTTTCGGGCGAAACTAAGCTATGTTACTACATCAAATCGAAATTAGGGATTGATACCCACTAGTCTCGATCGAAAGTGGTTGACAAATACGACTTTCGAGCGAAACAATTCTCGGCGAAACCCATGCAAGTCAGAAATTGAATTGGTCGAAAGTTGTTAATTCCCATACGTGTTTTCGATCGAAACTAGGGTTTGATGAACATCGATTGGACAAAATTGAATCGGGCAAAACCAAATTATAACTTAACTCGCGTTCACCGATAGGTGTAGCTAGGGTCGAAACTAAACTCTAATATAATGTGGTATAGAAATCAATTAACTTAGGACATTAAATAAGGCAAATCGAGTGACTTGAGGTCTAGGGTATTAATACCAGCCTAAGTAATTAGTATGACGAAAATTAGTAGTCCGACGAATTAGCTAGGGAAAGCAAGTTACTAACACTCTAACCATTTTATGCAAGTCGAACGGATAGGGACCTCACGAGGAAGTAAGCTAATTAAAGCTCGGACGACAGGGAATTCAACTACGACACGTAACTTGCCTGCGTCTAATTATGTGATTACGTGCCTACATGACTTTATGTGAAACGTGTATGTTACGACATGATTATTTATTTGCATGAAGGTATGATTTGCATAATTACGTGAACATGGCATGAGTATTTGCATGCATACTTAGTACGTAAGACATGATGTACGAGCGTGCATAAGATCGCCTGTTTGCGATAGATATCGCCAATATTGGCGTCTGTGTCGACTCAATGAAGAGTCACGGCTCCCCTATGCGACCATGGCAATAAGATGCCGTATTGCCTGAATAAGAGGCAGGGGAAATACCCCGTATGCGGGAGTTGCAACTTGGAGAATGCAACCCGAGGCATGCACTACCCAGAGGGAACCTCTGAGGTTAGTGACCTGGGTGTTGGCTACCAGTGAGAAGCGTCCGCGTGGTGCACCACTATGTAAGGGAAGATTCCTTCGGGTGACGTTCTAGTGTGCAAGCCTCCACATATGCAAGAATCCCTCGAGGATTGAGATCTCTATGATATGGCGATGGGATAGAAAGCCGAGGGCCCATATGACGTAAGAGTCTAAGAAAAAGAGTACGAGTCAGGAAGAAGAGTATGAGCATTAGTAAGCGACGGCGTGGATTGCCGATCGTTAGGACACGTGCATACATGCATAATTTCTGCTTATTGAGCCGCGGTGGCTCATCCCTTACGTTACGTGTTGTAGGTACTAGCGATCACGGTACGTGATCTAATGATGGTGCAAGGCCAGTCTTTTGGAGCTTCCGTTAGCTTTTGAGGGGGAAGTGTGTGTATGGATGACGACCTGTGAATGCCGGGCGCATAGGAGTTTTTGCTGTGCACGTACACACTTTTGTGTGGATATGAAAATAATGAAATGTAGAAAGACTTAAGAATATTCTTTTGACTTGTATGTATGAACTACCAACTTTAAAACGAAAAATTTTATCCGCATGTTTACGCCTTTGCACGACAACACACCGTTAGGCGCATAGGATTACAACGAATTACGAAAACGGGACGGCGGGTCGTGACAGAGTGGTATCAGAGCTTCGGTCGCAGGTCCTGCAGACTGTCCATACACACACACTCAAAAGCATGGAAGCGGCCTTGCTTGTAAGTACCATGTTATGTGAATTTCTCGTATGGTTTGATTTATTGGCCTTAGGAATTGTTAGGATAGGCTGAACAATGGTAAGACTTAGGGGTGAGGGCAGTAGGGATTCAGAAGAGGGTAGGGACACTACTAACCCTACCGTTAGTCGGGATGCTACCATCCGGCAACTCACGGAGTTGGTCCGACAGCAGTCGGCCCAAATCCAGCAGCTGATTCAACAGCAAAATGCTGGAGGACAATCAGCTAGCTTACCTCCCCCACCTGAACGAATTGAGATGATAGGGGAGAGGTTCCGAAAGCTTAACCCTCCGTTGTTCGAGGATGCCGTGACCCCACCTCAGCCGAGGATTGGCTCAGGACGCTGGAAAATATGTTCCAACATAGCCGTACGCCTGAGGCAGAAAAAGTGATGTGCGCTGCCTACCTTCTGAGGGGGAGCGCTGGGCTGGTGGGATACCATCTCAAACATCGAAAACCCACTTACGATGAGCTAGGATCGGTTTAAGGAGCTCTTTCGAGGAAAGTACTACACCGCTCCTGTCCGAGCTCAAAGGATGAATGAGTTCATCAACTCCGCCAAGGCGCAATGACAGTGGCGGAGTACATCAGGAAGTTCGAGCAGCTATCAAGATTCTCTGCTCACATGGTCAGTACAGATGCGCTCAAGATCGAGCGGTTCATGGAAGGATTAAAGCCAGAGCTATACAGAGATGTGAGTATGGCAGGAATCCAAGGAGCCACGTACGCGCAAGTGGCGGAAAGGGCACTAGTGGCGGAGCAAGCCGAGGCTAGGATTGCTCGCACCCAAGAAGCAAAGCGTAAGTTCGTACAAGGGCCGCAAGGGAGCGGAGGCAATCAAAAGCGGCAGCTCGTAGCCAAGGGTGGGAAGCCAAACTTCTAGAACCGACCAGGACCACCCCAACAATTCAACCCAAATCAGGGTAGACCTCAGCTGAACCTACCCTTGTGCCCAAAGTGTGCACGAAGGCACACGGGAGTCTGCAACTCCCAGAATGCTACCTGCTTCAAATGTGGCAGGACCGGCCACTACCTTAGGGCGTGTCCGGAGAATGGATCCGGAAGCCAAGCTGGGAACCCGGCGGCACCACCAAGGGTACCGGCCCGGGTTTATACTCTCACGTCCGAGGAAGCAGAAAACAAGCCGACCGTGGTAACAGGTACCCTCCTCATTCACCAAACCCCCACATGCATCTTAGTTGACTCGGGAGCGACGCACTCGTTCGCATCTACTAAGTACGTCACGAGAGTAGGAGTCACGCCTCATAGAGCTGGGTTCGAGTATAGCGTAACAGTTCCAAACAGGAATCCCACCCAAACTAACCACATACTACGGGATTGCCCAGTAGTAATCGGGGATAAGGAACTATCCATAGACCTCATAATAATTCCTATGAATGATTATGAGGTGATCCTCGGAATGGATTGGCTATCGAAGTACGAAGCCGTCATAGACTGTCACCGCAAGATAGTCACGCTCAATATGGACGGGAATGAACCCCTTAGGTTCGTAGGAACTAGCAAGGGGACTATGATCTCTAGGATATCAGCGTTAAAAGCCCAACGGCTGATCAAATCAGCGTGCGCAGCATATCTAGTGTTCGCTATCAAAAGGGAAGAGAACGCCTCTCCGAAATTTGAGGAAGTGCCGGTAGTTAAGGAATTCCCCGACGTATTTCCCGAGGAATTGCCGGGACTACCACCCGATAGGGAAATAGAATTCGCTATAGATCTGGTGCCTGGAGCAGCACCAGTATCTAAGACCCCATACCGGCTAGCACCGACGAAAATGAAGGAGTTAAAGGATCAACTCGACGAACTCATGCAGAAGGGGTTCATACAGCCGAGTTTCTCCCCTTGGGGAGCGCCGGTGCTATTTGTAAAAAAGAAGGATGGGTCCATGCGATTATGCATCGACTAAAGGGAATTGAACAACCTAACCATCAAGAACAAGTACCCACTCCCGAGAATAGACGACCTGTTCGATCAGCTACAAGGCGCAACGGTTTTCTCCAAGATCGACTAGGCTATCATCAGTTAAGGATTCAGAAGGAAGGTGTCCCGAAGACGGCCTTTAGTACCCGTTATGGCCACTACGATTTTCTGGTGATGCCATTCGGGCTGACTAATGCGCCAGCGGCCTTCATGGATTTAATAAACCGGGTGTTCAAGCCATACCTGGATAGGTTTGTCGTCGTCGTCATTGATGACATCCTAATCTACTCGAGGACGAAGGAGGAACACGAAGAACACTTAGGGATAGTTCTGGTATACTACGGGAGAAGCAACTTTACGCCAAGTTCAAGAAGTGCGAGTTTTGGCTTGACCAAGTCACCTTTTTGGGGCATATAGTATCCGGAGCAGGGATTTCCGTAGACCCGAATAAAATCGAACTATCAACAATTGGCCCCGACCGACCAATGTGACGGAAGTACGACGCTTCCTCGATCTGGCGGGTTATTATAGGAAATTCATTAAGGATTTCTCGAAGATAGCGTCTACACTAACGAGGCTGACTAGGAAGAATACCCCCAGTCATGGAATGTGAACGGAGCTTCCAAGAACTGAAAGAGCGGCTTACGACGGCCCCAGTTCTGACCATACCCTCAGGGAATGGAGGGTTTACCGTTTATAGCGATGCATCAAAAACGGGTTAGGGTGCGTACTAATGCAGAACGGAAATATAGTAGCATACGCTTTTCGTCAACAAAAGGAGTACGAGAAGAATTACCCGACGCACGACTTAGAACTTGCGGCAGTGGTCTTTGCTCTCAAGATTTGGAGGCACTACCTCTATGGAGAGCGATGCGAGATATACACAGACCACAAGAGCCTCAAGTATTTCTTTACCCAAAAGGAGCTGAACACGAGGCAAAGAGGTGGTTAGAGTTAGTCAAGGATTACAACTGTGTAATCAACTACCACCCAGGCAAGGCGAATGTAGTAGCCGATGCCTTAAGCCGAAAAGCAGTGAGTGCAGAACTGCAACTACCGGAAGTAAAAGTCGTACAACTAGGCGAAGTTGAGACGCTCCTAGCAGCCTTAACGTTGCAACCAACGCTGCTAGAGTAGATTAAGACGGCACAAGTAGCGGACGAGTTTTATACGAAGATTAAAGACGCGCAACCGGAACAAACGACAGGAGATCTCATAATGCGGGAAGATGGAGGGTTATACTTCAAGAACCGATTGTATGTGCCAGATGACGCCGAACTTCAAAGAACGATCATGGCGGAAACACATGCCACAACATACTCTGTCCACCCAGGAGCCACGAAGATTTATAGAGACATACGGGGAAACTATTGGTGGCCAGGCATGAAAAGGGACATCGCGACTTTTATAAGTCAATGCCTGACGTGCCAGCAAATAAAGGCCGAGCATCAAAGGCCGGCAGGGATGCTGTAACCACTACCCATCCCAGAGTGGAAATTGGATAACATTACTATGGATTTTGTCATGGGATTACCAAAGAACGTGAAAGGGCATGACGCCATTTGGGTGATCGGCGACCGACTAACCAAGTCTGCCCATTTCCTACCAATAAGTACGACTTTCTCCATGGAACGATATGCGGAGCTTTACATTCAGGAGATAGGACGACTGCACGACATCCCATTATCTATAGTTTCGGGTCACAACTCCAGATTTCTGTCGAAATTCTGGACGAGTCTGCAAAAGGCGATGGGAACGAAGCTATCCTTTAGCACTGCTTACCATCCGCGGACGGACGGTCAATCTGAGCGGACGATTCAGACGCTGGAGGACATGCTACGAGCGTGTGTACTCGATTTTAAAGGAAATTGGAGTAGGTACCTCCCACTCATTGAGTTCTCGTACAATAACAGCTACCACGTCACTATCGGGATGGCACCGTACGAAGCACTATACGGGCGTAGGTGCAGATCCCCAGTACATTGGGACGAAGTCGGAGAACGGGCAATGTTAGGCCCCGACATAGTACGAGAAATGACAGAAGTCATTAACCACGATAAGAGAAAGAACGCGAACGGCGCAGAGCAGGCAGAAGAGCTACGCGGATCAAAGACGTCGACCACTAGAATTCGAAGAAGATGACATGGTGTTCGTAAAAGTATCACCAATGAAGGGCGTGAAAAGATTCGGGAAGAAAGAGAAGCTAAGCCCTAGGTATATTGGACCCTTTAGAATAGTGAAAAGGGTTGGCGAGGTAGCATTACCAATTAGAGCTGCCAACGTCATTATCGCAAATACATGACGTGTTCCACGTCTCGACACTACGAAAGTATATAGTCGACCCGAATTACGTTCTAGGAAATGAATCCCTGCATCAACAGTTGAAACCGGATCTGAGTTATGAAGATATTCCGGTGGAAATATTGATGCACGAAACTAAGAGACTTAGGAATAAAGATATTCCTTTAGTGAAAGTGTTGTGGCGGAACCAGTCTACGGAAAAAGCCACATGAGAACGGGAGGATGAAATGAGAATTCGTTATCATTAGTTGTTCCATATGGGTTGATTTCGGGGGCGAAATCCTCCTTAAGGGGGGAGGATGTAGGACCCGTGTCCCCGCAAACTAGGTCGGCCAATAAATTTCGTTTATGATCTGAATGATTTCGTGTTAATAACGTATATGTGATATGTCTATGTCACTTTATGAATTTCGTGCTCGTGACTGATATGGGAATTTCGTGCAAGCCAAGGATTTTGTGTTCATGACCCTTAATTTATGAAAGGGAAATTTTCGAAAACTGGAAAGGAAATGACTAATGATAGTCAAATGCGAGTTGGGCTAGGAATTAAATTATTATTATTGGGCTAGAACTTAATTCAGGCCCAAAGCCAAGCAAGTTGGGAGACAACATTTTCTAATTCAAGGAAAACCCACGCCCACTCTATGCTTCCCTCACTATAGGTAAAGAAAATATCTAACTATGGAATCACAACACTCTAATCTCACTTAAGAAAAAGTAACGAAAACCCAAGGAAGGAAGAAGGAAAGAGACGAGAGAAATTCCAAGCCACAAGCACACCAACTAGCTTAGGATTTCGGACTTGGTAAGTGAAACATCCTCCCTGAGCTTGAAAATTCTTTATAATCAGAAGTTCCTAAATATTTAATCACATCAAGGTCATGAAGAACTAAGAAATTTAGCATAGGGAGAATGCGAAAACCCTAAGTATGAAGTGAAAGCTTAGATTAAGATCCTTATTTGGATAAATTTATGATTGGCAGTTTAATATATGATTTAGAACCTGTAACCCTTTCCTTTAAGTTAAGAACCACACGATTTTGGTAGAGAAAGGATGGAAGTGAGGAGTTTCGACTAGGTTAATAATATGAATCTAGTTTCGATAGGATGAATGGTAAGGTTTCGATCGAAAGTGAGTGAATTGGAGCTTCGATTGAATGTAATTAATCAAAGGACTTTCGATCGAATGAAGGGAGCATTTTAGGGTTTCGAGCGACAATTAGAAACCACGAATTTAGCTTGGAATCGAACCAATTTTAAATAGTAAGCTTAACAAGCCAGAGTTTCGATCGAAACTCATCTTAATACATAAGTATCGATCGAAACCCCAAACTAAACCCATGCAATTGCTCGAAAGTGATCTCCCATGTAGGGTTTCGAGCGAAACCTAAGATGACGCCATGCAGACGTCATCAAACTGCGAAACCCCACCCAAACCACATGCAATCAATCGAAATTGGCCTCTCCATTATGCATGGTTTCGGGCGAAACTAGGTGATGTCAGGCCGACGTAGATTCGCGGCGAACCTCACTCACACCATATGCACTTTCGATCGAAACGGAGATGATGAGATGGTGATGTCAATAAACGGCGAAACTCGCCCTCGCACTATGTATGTTTTCGGCGAAACTAAGCTATGTTACTCCATCAAATCGAAATTAGGGATTGATACCCACTAGTCTCGATCGAAAGTGGTTGACAAATACGACTTTCGATCGAAACAAATCTCCGCGAAACCCATGCAAGTCAGAAATTGAATTGGTCGAAAGTGGTTAATTCCCATGCGTGGTTTCGATCGAAACTAGAGTTTGATGAACATCGATTGGACAAAATTGAATCGGGCGAAACCAAATTCTAATTTAACTCACGTTCACCGATAGGTGTAGCTAGGGTCGAAACTAAACTCTAATATAATGTGGTATAGAAATCAATTAACTTAGGACATTAATAAGGCAAATCGAGTGGCTTGAGGTCTAGGGAATTAATACCAGCCTAAGTAATTAGTATGACGAAAATTAGTAGTTCGACGAATTAGCTAAGGAAAGCAAGTTACTAACACTCTAACCATTTTATGCAAGTCGAACGGATAGGGACCTCACGAGGAAGTAAGCTAATTAAAGCTCGGACGACAGGGAATTTAACTACGACACGTAACTTGCCTGCGTCTAATTATGTGATTACGTGCCTACATGACTTTATGTGAAACGTGTATGTTACGACATGATTATTTATATGCATGAAGGTATGATTTGCATAATTACGTGAACATGGCATGAGTATTTGCATGCATACGTAGTACGTAAGACATGATGTACGAGCGTGCATAAGATCGCTTGTGTGCGATAGATATTCGCCAATATTGGCATCTGTATCGACTCAATGAAGAGTCACGGCTCCCCTATGCGACCATGGCAATAAGATGTCGTATTGCCTGGAATAAGAGGCAGGGGAAATACCCCGTATGCGGGAGATGCAACCTGGAGGATGCAACCCGAGGCATGCACTACCCAGAGACTATTTGGAATATCCTGGAGAATGGCGCTCGTGGATATCTGGAGACCGTCCAAGACCTTGCTATTCAGCACCCTTTGGAGCCGCAACTTCTGATCTTGGAAAAGCGGTGTCGCTATGCCTATGCTAAAGCGGTTGATATGGAACACTCGGCGCTCGCGCAACGTGGTAAAGTGGCTTGGTTGAAGGACGGGGACCAATGCACTGCATTCTTCTTCAAGAAGGTGGCTATGCGACGTGCTAGCAATCGGATTATATGCTGGAAAATGAGGCGGGGGACACATTCGAGGGAGATGGTCCTATTAGAGCTGAACTCATTCGATACTACACGGAGCTTCTTGGACAGTCTACCCGGACGTCACCTTTGCATGGTGGTACGGTCACACCTTATTTGGCGCGTAAGTTGAGTGAGACGGATGCCGAGACGATGACCCTACCAATCACGGATGAGGAAATTAAGAAGGCAATGCTTTCCATCGGGGACAACAAATCGCCCGGACCTGACGGCTTTTCTGCTGCTCTCGTCAAGGATGCTTGGGATACCATTGGGCCTGAAATCACCCACGCAATCAAGGAATTCTTTAGAACGGGTTTTCTCTTGGGGGAGCTGAACTCCACGCTTATTACTCTTATCCCTAAGAGCGCTAACCCACGGATGGCTAAGGACTACAGGCCGATATCTTGCTGCAATGTACTCTATAAAATTATTTCGAAGATAATCGCCAATCGTCTACGGAACAGCCTTGCGAAGCTTGTCCATCAAACCCAAACTGCGTTCATCCCCGGCCGTCGTATATCGGATAATATCCTCTTAGCACAGGAAATTTGTCACGGGTACAACAGTATGGGGCTGCCCGAACGGGTGGCGCTCAAGGTCGACATTGCGAAAGCATATTACATGGTGGAATGGGATTTCATATTGGCTACCCTCGACGCACTTAACTCCACCCGACCTTCGTGGGCTGGATTCAGGCTTGCTTGACCACTCCCTTCTTCTCGATTAACATCAATGGTACACCGGCGGGCTACTTCAAAGGGCGTAGGGGTCTTCGGCAAGGTGATCCGATTTCACCTTATTTATTTACTTTGGTTATGGAGGTCTTGCATGGCATCATTGAGGATGGTATTAGACTCAGCGCTAATTTTCGCTATCACTGGAATTGTGAGGCAACTTCACTTTTCATGCTCACGTTTGCGGATGACCTTCTCCTGTTTTCTCATGCGGATGTTGAGTCTGTTGGAGTCTTCAAACGGAGTCTCGACCTCTTTGCTGCCCTCTCGGGATTAAAGGCCATCATTAGCGTGAGATGTTTGTGTCCAAGCGCGCCGAACGGCTGAAGGGAGCAATCCAAGACATCATGGGATTCACACAGGGATCCATTCCTGTACGCTACCTGGGCGTTCCCCTTATTACTTCGAGACTCACGATCGCCGATTGCAATCCGCTCCTCACTAGTGTGGACAGACGTCTGGGATTTTGGACAAATGTGTCACTATCTTACGCTGGGCGGGTTCAATTGATCAAGTCTGTCCTGCTAGGATTGCATACATATTGGGCTGGTGTTTTCCTCCTCCCTAAGGGCGTTATCCGGAGCATCGAAACGCGGCTGAGAGCCTTCCTTTGGAGGGGCACGAATGCTAAGGTTGCGTGGGCCGATATATGCGTACCTAAGGAAGAAGGAGGGCTTGGCTTACGGTCCATCGAGACGGACAACAAGGCGCTTCTCATGAGACTACTTTGGAATATCCTGACGGACGATGGTACTTCGATTTGGGCCTCATGGATTCGGCGAACGAGACTTCACAATAAGTCCTTGTGGTCCATCAGATCGGGGGCACGGACTTCTTGGAGTTGGAGGAAGATTTTGAAGCTTCGTGCTGACTTCTGCCCCCTTATTCAGTTCCGTATAGGTGATGGGACCAACACGTTTCTTTGGACGGACCCTTGGCTGATTGATAGATCCCTTGTGGAATGCTACCCTCGCGGGCCCATGATCATGGGTCTCCCAATCGACTCGAAGCTCAGCACGGTATCAACGAGGGGGGGATGGTGCTGGCCGGCTCAAACATCGGTCGAATATCTTGACTTTGCCCCCCTCCTTCCGCACATTCAACCGGGAGAGCGGGACACATATAGATGGATCGCGTCAGCAAATGGCCGCTTCTCTACCGCCTCGGCTAGGGAAAGACTTCGCCTTCGGAAGCCCACTGTCCCCTGGTCCACCCTCTTTGGCGGCCCGTTAGCCATCCCTAGACACGACTTCATACTCTGGCTTGCCATAAGGGAGAAGCTGGCTACTAGAGACAAGCTTTGGGTGGCGAACGCGGCGGGAACTTCTGTCTGCCTCCTTTGCGACTCTGAGCCTGTGGAGACGGCCCCACACTTATTTTTCGAATGTACTTATTCTAGACGCTGTCTTATGTTATTACGTAACCACATGCATTTTGGGTGGCCTTACAGGGAGTGGTCTGATGGAATCTACTGGGCGGCTCAAAGATGGCGTGGGGAACACCTTGCCTCGATTGGACCTCGCCATGCTCTTACTTCGTTGGTCTACCACCTTTGGTCCGAACGTAATAGAAGATGGCGCGAGGGTGTTCGCCGACCACCAGAGCGCATTGTAGCTGAAATTGAGACGCTCTTAAGCCTACGAATCTCCACTCTTCCTCGCAAATACAACTTACAATGTTGCGCTATGAGTCGTATCTGGCAGATAGCTTGGAGTAACTAGGGAGTTTTCTTGTCCCTTCTCTCGTCCCTCTTATCTCCCTTACCTCCTATATCTTCCCTGGTCTCTTTCCACCCTCTCCTCCTTGGTTTCCCGTCTCTTGGGTGTTTTGCAGGTTTGCTGGTTTGGTGTCTCTGGGCGGGCTCCAATGGATGGTTTACTCCACTCGTGCTGAGAATGGGTGTCACTTGCTCCACCTACTTGGGGCGCTCTCTCTCCGGCTATCTCCTCCCTTCTCTTTCTCGGGCTTCGGCTCGCTTGCACTTTGTGCTTCGCCCTTTTGCTGGAAGTTTCAGGAGTGGGCCTCTATGGGCATATCTATACCGACCTGGTTTCGGCTGCAGCTTCTGCTTTTCACCCCTTGCCGCTTGTTTCTTATCCTTAGCGATATGTCTCCTGTTGTGCGCTTGCCTTTGCACATCGGCCGGATGCCCTGCTGGCACTGCATCTGGTGCCAGGAACCTGTTGCTTGTTGTGGTTTAGACTCCTACTTTCGCCTTTGTGATTGTTTTGTCTTTCCTTTGGCTGGGGTCTTGTTGGGACCTGTAGGTTGTCTGGGTTGTTTGCTTCTACGATGTGCTGCCTGGTCGTTGATCGTTAGTTTGGTGCGTCATGATTTGTTTCATGTATGTTGTCTCTGTACTCCTGTATTCTTTCCTTATTTAGTGAACGTTACCCAAAAAAAAAAACTCGTCTACGCATCATACCTCTCGATATCAAATCTAGACGACATCTCCATCTCAAATATCAAACCCACAAAATCACACTACACCAAGTTTCACACAACTTACAAGGAGTGCAAATTCCGGCAATGGAAGGTGACGGATCGAAAGCTCTGATACCAGTTTGTTGTGTTTTGAGGTCGATTGAATAGAGAAAATAAGGGAAACAGAGAGATTTAGAGGAGAATTGAAGAAGATGACCAAGAACCAAGAGCCTAGCTCGTTCACTTCTGCTTCTTTCTAATTTAATTACTTTTCCTATTACATACAAAAAGTCCTAAGCTAAACGTGGCCCATAGGCCCAAAAACAATTTGGGTCACAACCCAACACTGCGTTTTGTGTAATAAAGCTTATGGTCGTAGAAAATGAAGGCGACGCCGTGTCAATTAAGCACGGCGAAATTGATTATTTAAATCGGACATCATATTGTTATATTTCATAAGTCTGAAAACTCGTAAACATTCATATGGTGTCCAGAAAATTTCAAGTAGTGTCTATTTTGACGATTAAATCGTGCATGAATCAAACACCATTCGATATAGTCTTCAATCCATCGATTACCAACATATTCGTCTCGAAACCAATTTCGATCAATTTTTTAGCATGTTGTAAAAAATAACTTTCATCGATAGTAGTTCTTTCTCTTTAAGTGTTCAGGTGAAGAACGAATACTAACAGCACTCTCGGCTGTATCAAAAGCTCTTATGAATGTCTAACTATGCAAAGCTCGCATACTTCTTGAATCGCGACGGCAAACTTGATTAATGTGCTTTTGTCGAGGCAAATGAAAACGTTCAATTTGCTCTCAATGAAGATATATCCTTAAGGGTTAACAAATATTTCATCCGATCCTTATGAAGATATATCCTCGACTAGTCGTTTTGTTCCTTATAGATTGATGGTGTTGCAACCTGAGAACGTTCATGAAGCCGAGCAAGATAGTATCAACAACGATCGATCGGTCAAACCAAAATGATCATTTGTAATCCGTCCTAAATCGAACGACGACAAGTCAATATCGCTGCAAGATCAACAAACATCTCAATATCGATACACGAAGGATTCGGCTATCTACGAAAATCGAATGACTAAATTAAAAACTTCAATTTCGAAACTAGGGTTCTAAATTGGGGAAAATTTCTATATCGAATCAAATATCCAAAATTGATGTACTATAATGCACCCAGCCATCTTTTCTCTCTTTAGGGGAAAGCTGGCTGGGTGCATTTCAATAAGTTGCCCATGATATTCATAATGCGTACTATACTAAGAACAAAAATTTAAATTCACGAATTTTTGACAAATTTAAAACAAATACCCAGATGAAAAATTCAAGATTTTATTTAATACCCAAACGAACTTAATCGACCAATAAGGTGACGACAACGAAATTTGGGCTTCCCTCGTCATCGTTTGTGGTTCGCCCTCGTGCGTTGCCAGTCGTCGTCGAGGAGAAGAGAGAAGATGAAGTGGCGAGGAGAAGAAATGTGCGCAGGTATATTAAACATGTCGTCGCGTCCATTAGGTGCGGAGTTGCGCCCAATAGCTGCAACGCGCATGATATTAGGCCGGACCCAATATAATAACAGACCGCGCGTAATCGGGCTAGTCCAGTCCTATCATCAAAAACAATCAGATTGATTACTAACATAACCAACCCCATGTAAGTCTAACTGCAGTGCAAATTACCCAGAATATGACCAACATCCAACTTACTTGCATCATATTTTTCCTTCACTTGTCGCCGCTTGATTTCCTCTGTTTTGTTATGCATTATCCGGCCCCAAAGAGAGCTACCCGCTGGAATAACAAACTAACTACTTTGCTACTTGTGAGGCATATTACATCAAAATCCATTCATCAAAACTAACGAAGATCCTTCATCAACTCTACCGCGAAGAAAGAAAAGATGGATGCATACTCACTAGGTAACGACAACCGTCCGCCAATCTTGCAACGCGGTGAATATACAGTCTGGAGAAGCCGCTTTCTAAATTTCATAGCCTTGAAAGATCAAGCCGAAAACTTGCTAAAGTCACTCGAAGAGGGACCCGCACAGTTCTGGGTCAATGTAGCCGGTGATGACACTGTTACTCCTCAAATTCCCGTTACTAGGCGACTGAAGGAGCCTAGGGAATACACCATCGAGGAAAGGGCCCGCGCTAAGGCAGATCTGATAGCCATGAACACACTCATGCAGGGCATCCCCAACGACATCTATAGACAGATAGACAGCCTCCCAACGGCTACGGGGATGTGGGATGAACTGCATAGAATGATGCAAAGGACGGAAGTCGGCATCAAGGCCAAAAAGGCAAATATTCTCACTGCTTATGACTCCTTCAAGGCAAAGCCTCAGCCTACGTGACGTATATCAAAGATACCTCACCCTTCTTAATGAGATAAGGAAAATAGAAATCTCTAAGACAAACATGGAAACAAACATTAGATTTCTATCCTCCTTGCCCTCAGACTGGAAAAAGATATCCACTCAACTCAGGCAAAACAAAGATTTGGAGGAATTGGATATCCATGCAGTCTTTGATAATCTCGCCCAACACGAGAAAGATATCAGCGAGATTCAGAAGGAGCAAAAGGGCAAGCAGATTGAAGACATTGTTGACCTAGTCTCAGAGAAGCGTGGAACAAAGCATCGCAAAGAGAAATCGTTAGGCCTTCCTCCTCATCAGAGTCAGAAGAAGATTCCGAGTCAGACGCTGAGCCAAGCATGAAAGCACTGGGGAAGCAGTTGGCTTTAATCGGAAAATTGATGAGCAAGACGTACTTCAAGAAGAAGTCCTCATCTTCGGCCAACCGACTTCGGACCTCAAGCTCTAAGAATAAAGAACGTGCACCAGAGAGCTCCGAAATCAAGAACACCAAAGAGCCCAACAAGTGCTTCAACTGTGGCAAGCCTGGTCATTTTGCCAGAGAATGCACTCTTCCCAAGAAGAGGGATGCTAATTACTACTCCAGAAAGATTCAACTCTTAAAGCAGAAGGAAGATGGAGTAGCCCTCATGGCAGAGCAGGACCACTGGCTCGAAGACACATCCAATTCCGAAGAGGAGAACTTAGCCCTTATGGCCCGCCTGGACAACACCTTGGATGCCGAAACCTCAAATTGGACGGACGATGACGACGCACCCACCTCATCACGAGAGGTCGTCTCTCCTTCCACATTATTGACCATGTTAGAATCGTATAACATAAAATACGCTAACATGAAACGTGAGCAGAAAAGTATAAAGGAGGACAAACTTTCTAAGTCTCAGGAGAAGATTATTAGTCTCGAATCAGAACATAGAAGCTCTAGTACTAAAATAGAAGAACTCACTAAGAGCCTACATTCTAGGGTGACTAGTCAACCTCAAATGGGGCAGCATAGTGAAAAATTAAAGAATTAAAAGATAGGCTAGCAAATAACTACAATTGCTTGGTTAGGAATCTCAATGAGAAAGCCAGCCTCAATTGTAGGTTAACCGAAGCTACCACTAAGATCACTAACTTGGAAGCTGAATTAGGAATATCGAATGCAAAAATTAGTGAACTTAGTAAAGAACTTGATGCCTGTCAAACCGCTAAACTGACGGTAGAAAATAATTATGCTCTATTAGGTGAGGAACGTAAGAAGTTATATGCAAAAATTAAGAAATTAGACGATCTTCTTACGAGAAGGGGCCAAGCTGAACAGACATATTTCTAAATTAGCCCAAGGATTTAGATTTCTTAATCCCTTAGGAGGCATAGGTTTCACTAATCCATGTGTGCTGAAGAAGAAATAAATGTATGACATAAAGCACATGGGGTTAGAGCTAACCACTCTCAAGGCATTTACTGAAGCAAAAGAACAAGATGTTCTAGAAATCGCCAAGAGAAAAACCACAAAAAGGGCTCAAATCCCCTTCGACTACACAGAGCTAAATGACAGAGATAAAATATAAAATCATCTCTAACACCTGTCTGTGATTTAGTTCAACCTCCTGACCCTCAAACATCCTACGAGGAAGCTGAAGACGTTCATTATAAAAATTCTCTGTACATACCTCCTATCATAAAACAGATAGAGGAATCTCAGGTGAAATTAGACAAAGAACAAGAGAACTTCGAAGCCGAAAAGAAAAGGTTTCTGAAAGAGATGGAAAATCTCAAAGCTTTCTCATCCTCCGAAGCTACCTCTCACGCTCTAGTGAAAAGCGTGAAAATAGAAAAAGCGCCTTCAAAAGATCAAAAATGGATTGTTAATTCTGTTAAAAGTGCTAAGTCTAAATCTTTCTCATCTCCATCTACAAGGGATCGTAGGGCCAGCAATAAAAACGAAGGCGATAGTGCCTAGTGATAAGATAAAGAAGGAGCCAGTAGATTTGGGTGTTTCTAAGAATGTTACTCCTTCCGTTAAAATAAAAGACACTCGTAGAAATAAAAGGGCTGTTAGGTCCTACGATTAACAACTCTAAGATCCTAGGCAAGAATTCAAAGTAATTCGATGATAATGATAATCAATAAGATTCGATCGAAAAACTCATTTAAAGAACGAGAGAGAGAATTCGATTAGAGTGCGAAAGTTACTGTTGTTTCTCTCTCTAGAAATTGAATTGCAAGCCTTTAACTTCCCAAAAAAAATTGCAAGCCTTTCGGGATCAATCTTCAAAACTTTCTCTATTCGTCTCAATTGATTTACATGTATTTATACCAAATAAACTTGGTATAAATATCAAACAGTCCTAATCTAGGAACTACTATACAAAACGCCCCTAATTACAAGGACAACTAATAATATCAAGCACAATTAAATGTATACAATCTCCACCTTTGTGCTTGATTGCGTTTCCGCGCCGTTTGTCCTCGTCGGGCGTAATACGATCTGCGCAAGCCCAGTGCATACTCGTAGTTCCTCAGCGTGATCCTCAGCTCTAATCGCTCCTCGATATCTTCAAGCAGTTCCATTAGGAGCGGCTGTTCTCTACGAACCTGTGGATCCTCAGCATAGTGTCTCTATTGATTTCTTCCAACCTATGCTCGATATTCCTCCTGATAACCTTGAGCGTCCCATCACAAAACTTGTTGATTTCAGTCTTCAGCATCAACATATTCTTCTTTGCTATTGGATTGTGGTAGGTGATGCCTAGGACTGAGCTGATATGCACGTGATTGTTGGGAAGCCCTTCGATATCAGGTCCTTTGTTGAGCGGAGCGGTCATGTTGACCTTCTTCATGTTGCTCTCCAGAGCCATCTGAAGGTCGTGTGCGGCATAGTACTTGACTTGGCGCATCATGAACCAGTGGAGTCCCTCGAGTCCTTCTTTCTTGATGAAGCCTTGAGGACCTTTGTACTTTTCCACATATAGCTGATATAAGTTGTCTTCAGCAGGGATGTATGGTAGGTTGCTCTCGCTTAGATCTTCTCAAGTTCTATCTACGCGCTCAATGCTGTAATGAGGTGTTGGAAGTTCTCCTTTGTCACAGTAGATGCTGAGTAGTTGGCTTATTGGAGAGAGACTCTTATAATGGCTCTTGGCTTGTGCCTTAGTCATCCCCAGCCTTATATCAGATCCTAGTTTGGTCAACATTTAGAGGTAGGTCATCCTCTTCTGCTGATCCCAATGAGAGATTCGAACTCGTTCGGCTTCTTAATTCTGTCCGGGGACCTCCAAATGTTCTCACGAACTTCTTCTAGGAAGAGGATTTCTATTCGGATGTTCTCCCATGGCGTGTCGATCCGAACGGTCCCTGACGTTAGTCTTGTAGAGGGAACCGCCCGTTTAGCGATTAACTCTGGTAGCCTTGGGATATCTTGCTCGTAGTCTTCACCTTCCTGAAGCTCGTCGCTTCTATGATCACGAGGTCTACAGATGCTTGTTGCAGAAAGCGCCGAACGTCGTGAAGCCGTCGTCTTTGATGCTCCTCGGGCATGGAATGGGTCACCTACTGTCCTTCGAAAATATACTTGTCTTGGACCTCGTGTAGATTGACGCCATGTCCAGAGGGTCTCGGTTGGTCTGGAGCGACGGAGGTAGTGGCTTGGGTAGCTGCTAGGGCTATGAGCATCGCAGCACTTGCGTCTTCTTCCGGAAGCAAGGGGCTTGAGTAGATCGGTGGTATGGGCGGAGGCGTCCTGAGGTGAAAAGTTGGTGGGTCGATGTGGGCGGTGTGGTGCATGGTTGTGGGTAGTATGGGTTTGGGGGGTTTGTGTTTGGGTTTGGTGGGTAGTTTGGGTTTCACCAGCTCCAGCGCTTACTGCATAGCGTCCGTGCCTTGTCTAGGACCTCTTGTTGTTGATGTCCTTGGCCTCTTCTCCCCCTCATGATGGTCATGATCGTCAGGATCGTCATGTCTCCGCCGGCAGTGGGAGCTTTAGCCTCGGCATGATTGGGTAGGTGGCTCAGGATGGTCTACCAGTCGCCTATAGAGGGACTCTTCCTGGGGCGACCGTATGGTAAGACCTATGAGGCGGGCTAGAAGGATGTCATGGAGCTCGGTGATTGGGATAGTGTATGGGTGGATTAGGATGGAAGAGTGTTGTAGAGGGTCGGTGGGTGTGGGTTGTGGAGGTGTGAGGTTCGGTTGTGACGAGGTGCCTTCAGAGACAGGTGCTTTCCCGGTATCTCTTCGGGATGTCTCGATTGCTTGGAGTACTCTCTCCGTTATTTTGTCTTCCATAGACTGTACAGTGGCAGAGAGAGCGGCCTGGAACAGCTCGTTCGTCACAAAAGGTGCGGACGCCTCCTTAGATGGACCAGGACGACTGATGTCGCCTGTTATCAACCCTTGAGTAGGCACCGACTCTTCAGGTTGGCTCACAGTCACTTGAGGTTGTGACTGTATGAGACTTCCACCCAATCCTTGAATCCCGCGGGGTCGGCGAGCCTGAGTAGGTGGAGCGGAATTGGCATCGAAGGCTGTGCAAGGTCCACCAGCCTCGGGTTGTGGAAGAATTTAAGCCGGGGCGGCTGATAGGTTCCTCCCGAGGGCAGGCAAGGAATGTTCTGCGCGTACATCTCCATGTGTTGGCGGATGATGACGGAGAACCATCTCGCGTACGGCACGTTCTTGGACCACTTGTTCTCCTTTTGTCTGATCTTTTCTGCAAGGTCGTTCTAGATCAGATGAGCGAAATCGTAATTCCGCGAGAACACGATTTCGTGAAAAATCCGGAGGATGTGACTGTTGCCCTTATCGAAGCCGGCGTGCTTCGGAGATAGACACTTGTTCACGATCCCGAAAAGTGTCTTCCATGGGTAAGGGATACCGTTGCTCTGAACCTGAGCGAGCTTGGTGAGCGGCGGACGGTACCCAATTTGGAGGAAATCAGCCACCAGTTCTTTCATCTGATGGGAGGGGGTCGTAGTTTTGGCTGTGAGGGAGGTCAAGTAGAGCTCTGAACTCGTTCTTGCCCATGCAGATGTGCCTTGTCCCTACGACTGTCGTGAAATGGTATCCCCCGTCCAAGATGATCTTTTGATCATCCCCCAAAACTGCTGGAGGTAGACCATCGGCACTGATGCCGTCACGGTAAGTCCATGCCATAGTGGATGGCCTTGAAGGATAGTCACGATAATGTCGTCCGTGTCATGGACATTGAGTTTTAAGGACTTCTCGTATATGTGATTATATGTTGGATAGCGATCCATCTGAAAAAAAAATATAACAAATCATTAGTTCATAATTTTTTGATATTAGTCGAGAATGAATTTAATTTCATCAAACTATAATATTGTATCAAGTCATGACATGTTTGATGAATTTTGAATTGAAATCGTATGATATGCATATAGGAGTCTCGATTTTAAAAATTAATGGCATGATGGTAATTCGAGTTAAACACCTAATCGCGTGGAAGAGTTTGAAAATTTTCTAAGTGTTTAATCGCGAGTAATGGCACTGTTCATGCCGAGAAATTTTTCGCTCGATAAAATTGATTTTCAAATTGATTTCCTATGCATTATTTCAATTGTAATGACTCAGTTTAATTTTTCGATCGAGAAAATTTTATTCGCTAATGTTCGCTACAGAGTAAAAGACTTAGAGCTCAACGGATGGTTCCTCAAGGTTTTCTCGATGGAAACCCGCGCGTATTCTAGCCGTTCGCCCGTAGCCGTCATGGAGTCAGCGAATAGGGGTCTCCCAATGACGCTAGCAACTATACCCAGACTGTCTTGCGTCCACAATTCGCTTGGTATATTGCGCATTCTAACCCATAACGGGACAGTACGGTGATTCTTCTTCTCGAAGGACATGCCCATTCGCCAGACTTCAAGGAAGAGCGGTTGCCCTTGCAATAGCCAAGGTCCACTCTCAAGGGCCACGGCGAGTGCTTCAGCCGTTGCAAAAGGAAACTTGAAAAAGCCATTGATCGTGGTCCAAACTTCGACGAGGTCCGTCCAGATGGAGCGAACAAATCGTTCTACGTGGGGGAAGTACGGTCTCTTTCCCATGAAGTACCCCACGAGAGTGTGGTCCCATCTCGGCATGCCTTTCTTGGCAACAACCCAAGGTGGGGACGCCACGGCTCTGCCATCAATTAAAGGTGGTGCTGTGTAGGTGAGCGCAAGTCGCGTTGGTGACATACGCCGTGGCTGTTTTCGTTTGGTATTGGCTCCTTGAATGACCGCGGCAAAAGAAGGGCTAGGGCCATCTCGTCTCGGTTGTTGTGGTTTGGCCGCACCCACCAGCAATGGCCGGCGATGGTCTGGCGCTGTCTCAGCCCTAGTAGGAGCGGAGTTAGTAGACAAAACCCTAGTATGCGGGCTAGCAGGTCGGAGTGTAGGGGTGGGTAGTGCCAGGCAGTGTCCCGACATGGTCGGCGCCGGTGTCTGCGTGGGAAGGGGGCCCATTTATCGTAACCCTAGGCCTATTATGAGATGCTCCAAGCGGCGGCGATGTGGGAGGTCGGTTCAGGTCCCGAGGTAGCGTAGCCTCCGTGCGCGCTGGTTCTTCATCGGAGGCGTCTTCAAGGATCGGCCTAGATCCCAGGGCAGGTGGAGGAGTGCACCGGCGAATAGGGAGACGGCGATCCAATCTTGGGTCCCGAACCGGCTCGATGTGGTGCGTGGGTTGTCTTTCGCGGCGGTGGTGTAGTAGCATAGGCGGCTGTTGACGTTGGGCGCGTATGTTCGTAATGAGGGTGAGCAATCGGTGTCGCGTTGGAGGTAGCCGATGGCTGTTCCGGCGCAGAGCCAGCACATTTCACGCGCACCACCAGCGCCTCGAAGGCGGCAACGTCAAACCGGTCCTGGAAATCAGCGATTTTGGTCCGAAGAGTTCCATAGCCCGGCATGGCATCAAGAGCATCCCAATCCTTAGGCAGAGAGTCCATCAGATCGGCCAAAGCAAGAAGAAGTCGAAACAACGTGAGGGAAAAAGGTGAAGAGACGCGCGGAGAAAGAAATGAAATGGGTGGCCGACGTTAGGCCCCTCCCGTTGCCGTTTGAGCCCGGCGATGGAGGGAAGAAATGAAGACGACGCCGGTCAGTAGGTAGGTGGGGCGGTCGCCGGCGCTGTGTGGTGGTAGACGGCGGTTTAGGGTGACGTGTTTTCAGGGTTTTGCTAGAGAGACAATCTAGAGAGAGAAATTCTTTACTATCATTTTTTCCTATCTCCCTCTACGGACTTCGGAAATCCAATCTTTACACGATCAACTTGACGTCCGTGCGGCCCTCGACAGCTGTATGCCTCATTTCTCAGACTGTGATTCAGAGGAACAGCTTGTGGCATCAACGAATGTCTCATCTGAATATGAAAGCTCTTCAGCGCCTCTCTACGAAAAAGTTGGTCCACGGTCTTCCACCTATGGTGCTATAAAAGGAGCATCAATGTTCGGCCGGTCAATTAGGAAAAATGAAGCGAGCGTCTCATCATGTCAAGCAAATTGCGTCGTCCTTTGGAACTAATCCACATGGACCTCTGTGGGCCGATGCAGACACATAGTATCAATGGACGCAAGTACGTGCTAGTTATCATCGATGACTTCTCTCGCTACACTTGGACAAAGTTCCTCCGAACTAAGGATGAGACAGGGGACTTGATTATCAATTTTGTGAACACTACTCAAAACTTGCTACAACAGTCTATTCAAGTTATTCAAACGGACGACGGCACTGAGTTCAAGAACAAATATCTCAGTGAGTTTTATCAGAAACTTGGAATCAATCAACAATTCTCAGCTGCAAAAACACCTCAACAAAACGGGTAGTTGAAAGGAAAAATAGAACCCTAGTGGAAGCCGCTCGTACGATGCTGATTCATTCGGCCTCCCACACTTCCTTTGGGCTGAAGCTGTAAACACCGCTTGTTTTACCCAAAACAGGACGGTGGTTCACAATGTTTCAACAAGACTCTGTACGAGATCTTAAATACGAGAGTACCCAACATCTCATTTTTCAAAGTCTTCGGGTGCAAGTGCTTTGTGGCGAATGACAGAGAGCAACGTGCAAAGTTCGACCCTAAAGCATTCGAAGCAACCTTCGTCGGATATTCTTAAACTTCAAAAGCATACCGAGTATACATCAAGTCCAACCGTACGATTAAGGAAAGCTACAACGTCACTTTTCACGAAGCGACAGATATGGCTTCTGGGCACATCAGTCCAGGACCCGAGCCTAACCCGATGGCTCCTGAACACCTCAGTTCAGGACCCGTACCTAACCAGCTGACTTCTAAAGATGACATCTCATAACCCGTTTTCACTGGTGTGTTGGCACAAAACCAACAAAAGATGGCAACAACTCAGCAATCAACGCCGGAAGAAGCTATGAGATTGGTGTTAGAAGACTTGGATTTCCTCTTTGAGCCTCTACATCAGCCAGTCACCATCTGCCCTACACCCGACGAGGCCGATGTACCAAGCTCTTCAACGGTCCCTACCACACCCGATTCAGAATTGCCACAGAATAATGAAAAACCTACCATGGTTGTTGAGGAAGAATCATCAGAGTTGCTCCTTCCCAATGCAGATTTAGAACTTCCTCACACAAGTGACTAATCGGAGATCAATCGAAATCTAGACCCACAAATGGCTGATGCATCACCTTCAGCTTTGTCCCATGAGCGCAAGTGGACTAGATCTCACCCGATTGATCAGATAATTGGTGATCCTTCGAGCGGTGTAAGGACACGTTATCAACACAGTCTATTCAACTGCTTTTTAAGCCAAAATGAGCCTATTAAGGTAGCAGATGCACTACAAGACCCGGATTTGATAATTGCGATGCAAGAGGTAATCAAGCAATTCGTATGTCTTCAAGTGTGGAAATTAGTACCCCGTCCGCATGGAAAAACTGGCATCGGTACGAAATGGGTATTTAAGAACAAAAAGAATGAAGATGGCGAAGTGATCAGGAACAAGGCAAGATTAGTTGCAAAGGGATATAACCAACATGAAGGCATTGACTACGACGAGACATATGCTCCTGTTGCCCGGATCGAAGCCATTCGTTTTTATTGGCTTACGCGGCTCATAAAGACTTCAAGGTCTATCAAATGGACGTTAAAACCGCCTTTCTCAACGGCGTACTAAAAGAAGAAGTCTATGTCGCTCAGCTAGAAGGCTTCGTTGACCAAGAACACCCCGATCACATCTATCTATTGGATAAAGCTCTCTACGGACTAAAACAAGCCCCACGTGCTTGGTATGATGTCTTGAGTGACTTCCTCGTAATGTCTGGATTTATCCGACGTACAATCGATACGACCCTCTTCATCAAATGGCAAGATGAGGATCTGATGGTCGTCCAGGTTTACGTCGACGACATCATTTTTGGTTCTACTACTCCATGGCTTTGCAAGAAGTTTGGAGATCTCATGAAGTTCGAATGAGCCACATGGGAGAGATGCAATTCTTCCTAGGACTTCAAGTCAGGCAGCTCGATGATGGGATAGTTATGAGTCAAACTAAATACGTCAAGGACATCTTGAAAACGTTCCATCAAGATCAGAGCAAGCCTCTTAACACTCCCATGTCAACAAGCTGCAAGTTGGATGCCGATCCCGCAGAAAAATCGGTCGACATGACATTTTATCGCTGCATAATTGGATCTCTTCTCTACCTAACTTCCAGCCGGTCGGACATTATGTTTGCCACCTGTCTTTGTGCCCGCTTCCAAGCCAAACCCAAGGAATCCCACATGTTTGCGGTGAAGCGTATTCTTCGCTACCTTAAGGGCACATCTACCTTAGGACTATGGTATCCTAAAGGTACGAACTTCAAACTTATCGGCTTTACTGACGCTGATTATGCAGGTTGCCAAATGGACAGGAAAAGCACCTCTGGAGGCGCTCTAGGCGAAAAGGTAGTCTGCTGGTCATCGAAAAAGCAAAATTGCATCTCAACTTCGACGGCTGAAGCTGAATACGTCGCAGCCGCCAGCTGTTGCTCGCAGATGCTGTGGATGCGGACTCAGCTTCGCGATTGTGGGTACAAGTTAAATAATATACCCATTTATAGTGATAGCCAAAGTGCCATTACGATTACGTGCAATCCTGTTCACCATTCACGCAAGAAGCACATAGTCATTAGATATAACTTTATCAGAGATCACGTAGAAAAAGCACAATCGACATGTATTTTGTGAACACGGAGAACCAGTTAGCCGATATTTTCACCAAGTCATTGATGAAAAACGATTCCAATTCCTTGTCGGAAAATTAGGCATGTTGAATCTCCCGTGATATGTGCTTTACCTGATTTCCGTGCTATCACATGCTCTACTCTATGTGTTTCCATGCTCATTTGTCTTATATTGCGTGAAAATAAATAAATATAAATAAATAAATATATATATATATATATATATATAAATAAATAAACTAAACATATACCTATAATATAGGGGGATGACGGGAGATCCTTTAGGATGCTTCTGTCTAAGTCACGTAAAATTTTTCCCGACATACGACTGATTCAACTGCTTTCTGTCAAAGTCACATTCTTGTGTCTAAAGGACTTTAGTTTGCTCCACTAGACACAAAATCACCCTTCAAATGTGAGGTCTCTAGCCTTTCAATTTTTCTCTCTTTGGATCTATCTCTCGAGTGAAGTCACACTTCAATTGATTGTCTTTACTAGTGATATTTGTGCTCATACTCGCCTCTTAGATCGTTAGGAAAACGATTTGGGCATTTAGGTAATCCCTCACTCGGCCTTATATAATCCTTTCCCATACCAAAAAGCCCTTAGTCATCCACTTTGGACCTTCTCCGAATTCCTTCTCTTCATTTGAAACCCATTCCAACCTTCAACCGATTTTATGCTCTTCGAATGACTGTTCAAACAAGAAACGTAAGGGAAGAACACAAGAAAAAAGAAGACAAGAAGATGACAAAAGAAGGCAATGCTCAACGCACAAGAAAAAAACAGACCAAAGGAACCTGCTTTTTGAAACTACCAAAAGAAGGCATGGGTCCTACTGTGAACCTCTCCGTCGATAATCTTGTACGCTCATCAGAACGGCTGGAAAGAGGAGCACCACGAAGTGAACTTCTCCAACGATAATCCGGTCTTATATCGGGAAACGAGAAGAGGAGCGCAGACTTGGGTACGAATTCCATAACCGTGAACTTCTCCAAATTGATAATCTTTGAAACCTCTCTAGGGATTAAGAGAAGAGGCGCATGGTATCGGCCCGAGAACCAACAAGAAGAACTTCGCTTACGATAATCTCCTAGAGCCTCGTGGAGAAGCGGAGCTTCAGCTGAGGAAAAAAAGGGGTAAAATAAGGGAGGGGATTGAAGAGATGAAAAAGTTCGCCAAAAAAAAAAGAAAGAGGAGACGGACGTAAAAATGGAAGACGACAAAGATAAGCTCACCTCTAAACTCCTTCCTTTCTAAGTCATAGCCAAATTAAACCCTTAAAAGTCCCTTTGATTTTTAAAACGACGATCTCTCGCTTAGGTGAAACGATTAAATATAACTCGATCACAGGTAAATTGACTTAAAATTGCTTGTGATGACTTGAGCGATATAAATATAAAATCCCCGAGTAAAAAATAATAGAGTGCTAGAGTGAACTTAGTGAGAGTTGTCAAAATGGATCTTTTTATGAACCTGAGACTTTAGTTTGATGACTAGACTTGACGGCAGTGTGTTTTCTTCAAGTCTCATATGAAAATTTAGAGTGACGATCGATTGAAGCAAAATAATCTAATCCCATACTATTATAAGTATTAAAAAAATAAAAATAAAAAAATAAAAAAAATTAAAAAAATAAAATTGCACATTTTGAATGCATATTTAACTTGCATTGGTATTGAATTGGTTTAAATACGAATATTTGATTTTGCTCATACCCTCGCGCAAATCTTTATTACATGTTTAGGGGAACATGTATCTAATTTAAATTGATTAATTGCGTGTTATAATGATTGCTACTAGTCGAAATATTTTACGCAAAACCCTTAGACGAATACCAACAGTCGAAAATTTTTCTCTCGCGAAAAACTCATCCGAAAGACAGAATCTTAAAATCAAACAACTTTTTCTTTGATTTTCAACACTTAACTATCTTTCAGAGGTACATTCGACTACGCTTATGTGTTTGCGTATTGATTTTCTTCGTTAGCATCCACATTCTGGAATTTTCCGTTCGATTTACGATTTTGTTTCTCGACTTAGACATGTTTGAAAAACCGTAGGTTATTTCGCAGGATTTAGAGCTTGTTATGTGATTATTTGATACAATCTCTGCTTAATATGACAGTCTTAAGGTTTTTCGATCAATTTGGTAGGATAAATCTTTGATTATCTATGTTTTAGAGTTCAATTTGTAAGATTCGACTTCTGGGTTTTTGAACATATGAAGCAGTCGAAGAACTTTCTCGATCGCAAATCTTGGATTTAAATTCAATTGGGATACTGTTTGCGTCGTAAAAGGTTTTCGATCGCTGAATTTTGACTTAGTCGACAAGTTAAGTAACGTAGATTGTTAATTCACTTACCATCGAGAAATTCAATTAGGATTTTATGTGAGCGAAAAATTATTGCGTAGAGTAGGTAAAAGGATGCAATTTAATTCGAGCGCAAAACGTACTATCGCAAAGAAAATTTCGATTTCATTTCTATTTAGGTCAAAAAAAAATTTGCGGCGATAAAATTAATTTTTCGACGATAAAATTTTTCGATCGTAAACATGCAGCGAAAATTTGTTAAATAAAATTAATTTTCTCAACGATTGACTTAGTCTTTTGATTGACGAAATTCCCATCGTCAAACTTCGCAGCGAAAAGCTTACTTACAATCGAAAAACTTTCCCGCTCGACTAAAATCACAACGAAAATTTTATTCAAAGCGAGAAAAGTTTCTCGATCGTAAATTTATTTTATTTTTCTCGATCGCAAATTTACACGTAATTTTTCTCGAGCATAAAATTTCTCGGCTACCGTGACACAAATAATGTTTCCACACTTGGTAAAATTTTCTAGGTCTTTTTCACTGTCGCAAAATCTAGCAAATAAAATTCTCCATCGTAAAATTGAACAGAAGGTTTATATTTGAATTCAGCACTTAGGAAATTGAGAAGTTTTAATTCTCACGCTATAAAAAAAATGGAGTGAATAATGATTTAAAACACTTAGAATATTTTTCGAGCGCACTTAACTATAGCATATATACATGTGTCGAAATATTATTTTCAAACCACCACTTCGTATGACCTATGTGCTTCATATCTGTTTCTCAATTGCCAAATTATCAAACATACTATCACATGCTGAATCATTATGGTTTGATACAAATAAAATTTTTGATATAAGACACTGAGTCTGATGAGGAGATTCAATTAATAAGAAGGACAGACGACTAAGCGTATCATTTGAGTCCATCTTCACCACCGTCACCACCACCGCACCTGACATCGCGCAGATCTTATCTTCAAGTGCTGTGGACATCTCCTCGCTCAATCTTGAGCCGCCGCACAGTCCACCGGTGTCTGGTTCGCAGGTTCACTCAGAACCTGCCGAAACACCTATAGAGGAGAATCTCCAAGATTCGACTCAAGGATTGGGTAGAGGTCTCCAACAGTCACAACCTCAAGTGACTGCGAGCCAACTTGAGGAGCCGGTGTCTGCTCAAGGGTTACTAACAGGCGACATCAGTCGATCTGGTCCTTCTTCGACGGAGGCGTCCGTCCAGTTCATAACTGAAGCCTAATTCCAGGCCACACTCTCTGTAGCCATCAAATCTCTAGAAGACAAAATGACGAAAAGAGTGCTCGCTGCCATCGAGACGTCCCAGTGCGACCCTGGGAAAGCACCCGTCTCCGAGGCCCCTTCAGCACGAACACACCCAACCCCACAACCCACTCCCACCGACCCACTCGCAGACTCCTCTATCCTCATCAATCCATCACCATTCCCATTACCCAGCTCCACGACATTCTTCTCGCCGATCGGCCTTCCCACCAGAACATCTCAGGAGGAATCCATCTACAGGCGTCTCGTGGATCACCCTGAGACCTACTCAGTCTTGCCGAGGCCAAGGCTCCCGCACACGATGTCGACATGACGATCCAGATGATCAGGATCGTCATAAGGGGGAGAAAAGGACTAGGACATCAACGAGTGGCCAAGGTGAAGGCCAAGAACAAGGCTCACGCGCAACGCAGACAGGCACTGGAGCAGGCCAAACCCAAACCACCACTCAAACTACCCGAACAACCCATACCACGCACCGCACAACCATACTCTAACCCAAATCGACCTGCCATCCTTTCACCTAAGGACGCCTCCGCCCACACCACCGACTTTCATAAGCCCCTTGCTTCCGCAAGAAAAAGCAAGTGATGCCATGCTCATCGACCTAGCACGGACTCAAGCAACTCCATCAACTGCTCCGGACCAATTGGAACCATCTGAAAGTGGAGTCAACCCACATGAGATCCTCGATAAGTACATATTCGAAGGACAGTGGATGACCCACTCCATGCCTGACGAGCATCAGAGACAACGTCTTAAGGACGTTCGACAGTTCTAACAGCAAGCTTCGGTGGACCTTGTGCTCATAGAAGACGAAGAGCTTCAGGAAGGTGAAGATCATGAAGCAGATCCCCCAAGGCTACCCGAGCTAATTGCTCAAAGAGCGGATCCCCCTTCAAGAATGATGCCGGGAACCGTTCGAATAGATACGCCATGGGAGAACATCAGATAGAAATTCCCTTTCTTGAAGAAGTTCGGGAAAACATATGGAGGTCACCGAATAATGTAAAGGAGTTGAACGAATTCGAGCTCAGAGAGATTTCTCACTGGGATCAGCAAAAGAGAATGACGTATCTTTGGATGTTGACCCATCTCGGACCAGAGAGCTTCAGGAAGGTGAAGATCATGAAGCAGATCCCCCAAGGCTACCCGAGCTAATTGCTCAAAGAGCGGATCCCCCTCCAAGAATGATGCCGGGAACCGTTCGAATAGATACGCCATGGGAGAACATCAGATAGAAATTCCCTTTCTTGAAGTTCGGGAAAACATATGGAGGTCACCGAATAATGTAAAGGAGTTGAACGAATTCGAGCTCAGAGAGATTTCTCACTGGGATCAGCAAAAGAGAATGACGTATCTTTGGATGTTGACCCATCTCGGACCAGATGTGAGGATGAAGATGACTAAAGTGCAAGCAAGGAATCATTATAAGAGTCTATCTCCTATCTCCAGCTGCTAAGCGTCTACTGCGCCAAAGGAGGACTTCCAATGCCGTTCTATGTAATTGATAGAGTAGACAGAACTCGAGAAGAACTCAGCGAGAGTGACCTACCCTGCCTTCCTTACGAGGAGGTGTATCGTCTCTACCAGCTCTACGTAGAGAAGTACAGGGATCCTCAAGGCTTCATCAAGAAAGAAGTAGAGGGACTCTATCGGTTCATGATGCGACAAGTCAAATACTTCGCCGCACACGACCTTCAAATGGCTATGGAGAGCAACATGAAGAAGGTTACACATGACCGCTCCTGTTAACAAAGGACCTGAGATCGAAGCGCTTTCCAACAATCACATTCATATCAGCTCAGTCTTAGGATGATCTATCACAATCCAATTGCAGAGAAGAATATATTGATGCTGAAGACTGAGATTCACAGATGTTGTGATGGAACGCTCAAGGTTGTCAGGAAAAACATAGACATAGACTGGAAGAAATCAACAGAGAGATGATGTTACCCATACACCGGTTCGTAAGGGAACAACCTCTGATGCTGAAACTCCTTGATGACATCGAGGAGAGCCTGGAGCTGCGAAACAGTCTAAGGAACTTTGAGCATGCGCTGGGCTTGAGAAGATCTTTGCCCGACGAGGACAAATGGAACGGAAGAGCAAGCAAGTATAAAGGGGGAGATTGTAGAGACTATATTTAATTGTGCTTGATTTCATTAATTGTCCTTATAATAAGGGGCTTTATTTGTATTAGTCCATAGATTAGGACTAGTTTGTTGTTTATACCAAGCTGTTGGTATAAATACTTGTACAAACAATTGAGTTGAATACAGAAAATTAGAGAATCGATCCGAAAGGCTTTTGAATTAAATTCTAGAGAGAGAAACAGTAAACACTTTCTCACACTAAAAGTTTCTCTCTCGTGTTCTTTTTTTTGGTGTAAGGTTCCATATATTAAGATAGTAGGAAAGTATACAAGATGACTGGGAGCATTGCTCCGCACAGTCAACCAGTAACATGCTACTGGGTACAACTCAAAAAAGACCGCAACCCTACAAACTACCAAGCCACCCTCCAAATTCTACGTATAGCCACGCGCTGGAGGTCATACTTAGTGGGGGTACCACTAGTTCGCATGACAGCCAACGCAAGCACACTCCCAACAAGCCGATCAGGAGATGTAGCAATTCCTTCCTTCCAGCGCCTATTCCTCGCCTTCCAAATGTGGTAGACAAGAGATGCCAGCACATATCGATAAGCTACGTGGATAAGATGTCGCCCTCGCCATCTAGTAGCCGCCCATCGTATACCCTCTCTCTACACCCGATACGGCCACAACCACCGAATACGCATCCGCAGCAGCCGCATACGATGGCGTGAGTATGCGCAATCGAAGAAAAGGTGCTGTACCGTCTCATAGTGTAGAGTATACATTTAATTGTGCTTGATATTATTAGTTGTCCTTGTAATTAGAGGCGTTTTATATAGTAGTCCTGAGATTAGAACTAGTTTGATATTTATACCAAGTTTGTTTTGTATAAATACATGTAAATCAATTGAGACGAATAGAGAAAGTTTTGAAGATTGATCCGAAAGGCTTGCAATTCATTTTCTAGAGAGAGAAACAACAGTGACTTTCTCACTCTAATCGAATTCTCTCTCTCGTTCTTCAAATGAGTTTTTGATTGAATCTTATTGATTATCATTCATCGAATTACTTTGAATTCTTACCTAGGATCTTAGAGTTGTTAATCGTAGGACCTAACAATTGATATCAGAGCAGATTCGTTCTGTTTTGGATAAAAAATTGTTAGATTTGGATCGAAAATTTAATTCTTTTCACTGTCATCGAAGAATAGTTTGGCGCGAAATCTGTTTTCGATCCAATAGCATAATTTTGTGCCTAATTGACCTGAATTTGATGTTTCTGTGCTCGTTTAAGTGTCAAATGCTGATTGCGATCAAATTCGTAGCTGTTTGAAGTTCGTGTTTGGATTAAATCGATTTTGTGAGTTACTGTTTGCGTAAGAACATGAAGAACACGTTCTGATTTTGATCAAATTCGACATATTGTGCTTCATAACGTGTTTAATTGCGTGTCCGTGCGTATTTAGCAATCGATTGCGAGCAATTACCTGAAAGTTCAGTGTCTAATTCCTTTTTCTCGCTAGGTTTTGCGATCGGATTAATTTCTCGATCTAAAAACTTGGCGCGATAATTTTTCTCCGTATACGAAGTCGGTGCTAAAATCGTCAACACTAGAAATGATTTTAGTTAGAAATATTTCTCGAGCATTATTTAGCAAAAATCTTTTTCGAGGGAGACCGATTTTGACTTTGCACGCGTAAAAACTCTCTCTCGAGAAACATTTTCGGTCAGACATTTAAAGTTTGACCAAGCTAAAAATCATTTACACGCGAGAAACTTTTCCACTCAACCGATTTATTTTGACTTGTCGAGAAACTTACTAACGTACTGTTTCTTTACTATCGAAATAAATTCACGATCCGGAAATCTTTCTCGACCGAACGATTTTGGGCAATTTATTTCGCTCGAAAATATTTCACTGACAAACTATCTCGCACGTAAACAGTACACACTTTATTCTATTTCGGCGAAATTATTTTTGATCAAACTTTAAAGATTGAATCGAAAATAATTCTCGATCTATTTTTCGAATCAACCGCTACTAACGAATTTTGTCATTTGTGAGTCACATTAAATCATATTCAAACATTCAAAACACTTAACAAAGATCCTTCAACAACTCAACTACAAAACAAAATGGATGCATACTCGCTAGGAAATGACAACCGTCCACCGATTTTGCAACGAGGCGAATATACTGTGTGGAGGAGCTGCTTCTTCAATTTCATCGCTCTAAAAGATCAAGAATTTACTGAAGTCACTAGAAGAGGGACCCGCACAGTTTTTGGTACATGTCCCCGATGACGAAACGGCAACTCCTCAAATTTCTGCATCTAGGCGACTGAAGGAGCCTAGGGAGTACACAATCGTGGAGAGAGCTCGAGCTAAGGCTGATCTAGTAGCCATGAACACCCTCATGCAGGGCATCCCCAACGACATATACCGACAGATTGATAGCCTTTCATCGGCTAAACGAATGTGGGATGAACTGCATAGGATGATGCAGAGGACGGAAGTCGGCATAATGCCAAAAAGGCGAACATTCTCACCGCTTACGACTCCTTCAAAGCAAAGCCTGAGGAGAGTCTATACGAGATCTACCAAAGATCCCTCACTCTTCTCAACGAGATGAGTAAGATAGAGATCACGAAGACCAACATGGAGACAAACATCAGATTTCTATCTTCTCTGCCTGCGGAATGGAAGAAGATATCCACTCAGATTCGACGAAATAAAGATTTAGAGGAGTTGGATGTCCATGCCGTGTTTGACAATCTCTCACAGCATGAGGATGATATAAGCGAGATTTTCAAGGAGCAGAAAGGCAAACAGCACGAAGACACTGTTGCCTTAGTCTCGGAGAAGAGGAGCTCAAGATCAAGAAAGGAAAAGACCGTTAGGCCTCCTTCACCTTCAGAGTCGGAAGAAGAGTCGGATTCCGACGTTGAGCCAATCTGAAAGCACTAGGAAAGCAGTTAGCTCTCATAGGACAAATGATGAGCAAGAAGTACTTCAAGAAGAAGTCTTCAACCTCAGCCAACCGACTTCGGACTACAAGCTCTAAAAACAAAGAACGTGCACCAGAGAGCTCCGATGTCAAGAATCCTAAGGAGGCTAACAAATGCTTTAACTGTGGCAAGCCAGGTCACTTTGCCAGAGAGTGCTCTCTTCCGAAGAAGAGAGATGCCACCTACTACTCCAGAAAGCTCCAATTGACGAAACAGAAGGAAGCTGGAGTAGCTCTCATGGCCGAACAGGACCAATGGCTCGAGGACACGTCGAGTTCTGAAGAAGAGAATTTAGCTCTCATGGCCCGTCTCGACAATGAATCAGACGCCGGAACATCCAATAGTACGGACAACGACAACGCATCCACTTTGTCACAAGAGGTAGTCTCTTCTTCCACATTATTGACCATGTTAGATTCATATATAAAACAATATGCTAACATAAAACGTGAGCAGAAAAGTATTAAGGAAGTAGAGGATAAACTTGCGAGATCACAGGAGAAGATAAATAGTCTCGAATTAGAACTTAGGAGCTCTAGTGCAAAAATAGATGAACTTACTAAGAGCCTACATTCTAGAGAGACTAGTCAACCTCAACTAGGACAACAGAGCGAAAAGATTAAGGAACTAGAAGATAGGCTAGCAAATAACTACAATTGTTTGGTTAGAAATCTCAATGAGAAAGCCATTTTAAATTGTAGGATAACCGAAGCTACCTCTAAGATCACTAACTTAGAAGCTCAATTAGAAACATCAAATGCTAAGATTAGTGAGCTTAGTAAGAATTTAGACGCCTGTCAAGCCGCTAAACTAACGGTGGAAAATAATTATGTTCTCCTAGGTGAGGAACGCAAAAAATTATATGCTAAATTAAGAAACTAGATGATATAGTTACGCGTGGAGGACTATCCGAACAGACGATATTTTTGAACAAGCCCAAGGATATAGAGTTCTATAATCCAATAGAAGGCATAGGTTTCCCTAACCCCGGGTTCTACAGAAAAAGGAAATATACGATACTAAGAACATGGGTTTAGGAGTAACTCTTTGAGAGAATTCACAGAATCGACGTACCAAAATAATTATGATTCCTCTATGAGAAAAACCTCACATGGGCCTGAGATCCCCTTTGACTACAAAGAACTAAATGAAAGGGACAAAAATGGGAAAGAAACTCTAACACCTGTCTGCAATTTAGTTCAAGTTCTACCTCCTGACTTTCAAACACACCATAAAGCCATTAATTATAAGAATTCTCTCTACAAACCCCCTATCATAAAACAGATAAAGGACTCACAGGCAAAGCTAGAGAGAGAATGAGAGAATTTCGAAGCTGAAAAGCAAAAATTCTTTAAGGAGATGGAAAATCTCAAGGCTTCCTCGTCCTCCCAAACTACCTCTCACGCTATTACAAAAAGCGTGAAAATTGAAAAATCGCCTTTGAAAGATAAAAGTTGTAAAAATAATTCAATCAAACCTAGCAAAACATTTGTACGTGCTGAAATTAACCTTCCCTGCAAGGTTCAACCCAAATGGGTTCCTAAATTTCCGCCTAGGATGACAAAAGCTGAAAAGGCCAAGTCACCTAAAGAGGTCAAACCCAAACCCACTTCTCCGAAAGTGGCTCAGGTTATCAAAACTTCCTCAAGTAATAATTTAGGAACTATATCAGAACCAAAAAAAATCTGCTAATCTGAGAGGACCCATGTTTAAATGGTACCTAAAGCTCTCTAATTTGTTTTTGCAGATCCATCATGTGCGGTACCTTGACTCGGGTTGCTCCACACACATGACGAGAAATCAAGAACTGCTGAGCAACTACAAAGACCAGCCAAACGGCAAAGTCAGATTTGGGAACAACGATTCAGCCCCGATTCTAAGACTTGGGGATATCACTCTGAAGAATCGGATTATAAAAGATGTCTCATACGTCGAAGGCCTCCGCCATAACTTGTTCAGCATAGGCCAGTTCTGTGACAAAGGGTTCCAGGTGGTCTTTCATGCTCACCGGTGCAGAATTTTGGACAGTCAGGACACAGAACTCCTCTATGGACTTTGGAAATCAAACCTTTACACGATCAACCTGACGTCCGTGCGGCCCTCGAGAGCTGTATGCCTCATATCTCAGATTGATTTACAGAGGAACAGTTTATGGCATCAACGACTGTCTCATCTGAATATGAAAGCTCTCCGACGTTTTTCTACGAAAAAGTTGGTTCATGGTCTGCCAACTATACTACTACAAAGGGAGCATCAGTGTTCGGCATGCCAATTAGGAAACATGAAGCGAGCATCCCATCACGTCAAGCAAATTGCGTCTACATTACACATTTGACATCTGTTCAAAAAATCCACCCAGCGTTCAAAAACCGTTCATCTCCTAGCCGTTTCCGGCCATAACCCACGTCATCACTGGCAGATTTGGACGAGCCTCGGTGGTAAGCGACGTCCCCCCACCGTTGGGATCAGACGGCGGTGGTCCGGGGGTGGTTCTCATAATTCTTTCATCATTTTCTCAAGCCGTGACCCTTTGTCTCCCTATCAACCCGCACCAGTTCTGCCCGCCTCCACCGGTCGCTCCCCTCTACGACGCTGTCGTAGGTGGCGACTGTCGCCGGCAGCTGTCTCCACCGGCGGGAGCCGACAGCGCGTGGCCCAAAGCCGCGACCTACACCCACCTAACGCACGTTACACCAGCTGTGACCCTTCGTCTTCCTAAGGATGCGTCTTGCTCGTTTCTGCTCTATGGATTCGGATGCGACGGGTTGGAAACCCTTGGGCTCATGCCAGATTATGAAGCCCTAGCTGAGTTCCGCGATCGATTTGGAATGACTGCGTTTGAAGAACTCTTCAATAGGGTTAAAGGAAGCAATGTCGGCCATGTCAACGGCCAGCTCACTCTGCCCGGTCCTACCCAACCTGAGCTGAATTCTGTGCCTTCAGAAACTGCAAAAGGAAGACTAGGAAGGGAACACAATGGGCGCACCAATCAACCCCAGGCACCTCCGCAGCTCCATCACCGTCGTGCAAAAAGAAGCACAACTCGCCTTATGCCACTTCGGGACCCAAGCTTCGATCGCCGTTTCCTTGTTCGCCAGGGCATGCCACCACCCGCCCTGGGCTCAAGGCCGATCTTGGAAGACTCCTCTGATGATGGCGGACAGTCCATGGGGGCTGCCGTGCTTGCTGAGAACCGGAACTGCCCAAATAGGGCTACGCCTATGCCTTGCACAACGCCAGGTTCTGGGCCAAGGGTTGTGGCTAATGGACATCATCCCTCACCGGCGACTATAGAGACAGCCATGGTCACCCACCCCATCCCGGAGTCTGCCTCACCACCCCAGTCGGGGCCGGTCATCGAAGACGCTTCTGATAAAGAGGACCTGATAACTGATGCTGCCCCAGGTTGGGACTAGGGTTACGCCCAATGGGTCCAATCCTATGCCGGTGATAAAGGCGACGACGTCCACGATGGCACATCGCACCATGACGCCCACTCATTCTGCTCGGAGTGCAAATCCCGGGTATTGAGACGCGCATGAGGACATTCTTATGGGGTGGCTCGCCTGCGCGAGTTGCTTGGCTGATGTTTGTCTTCCGATCGCCGAAGGAGGACTTGGGATTCGGTCCATTGAGACTGATAATCGTGCGCTGCTCCTTCGTCATTTATGGGGTGTGGTTTCGCACGCTCCGGACTCGATTTGGGTTGACTGGTTGTACAGCACTAGATTGCATAACAGGTCTCTTTGGGAGCTGTCGCTGGGGAATAATGCTTCTTGGAGTTGGAAGAAGTTGCTCAAGCTTCGGAATGTCATCCGCTCCTTCATTTCTTATCAGGTGGGTGATGGGAGTTCCATATGGCTATGGAAGGACCCTTGGCTATTGATGACCTCGCTGCTAGAGAGACACCCTAGGGGCCGATGGTGATGGGTCTGCCTCATGATTCACGCCTCAGTGAGGTCATTACGTCGGATGGTTGGTCTTGGCCAGCCATGACGTCCTCCGAGTTTCTGGAGATTAATCCTCTGCTGCCTCCGGCGGAGCCGTCGCGGCCTGATCGTGTTCACTGGATTGGGACGCTTGATGGACGTTTCTCTACGAGGGCGGTTCGTGAGGCCACTCGTCCTCGGCGGGACAGAGTCATTTGGGCTTCTCTCTTCGGGGGATGCTTGCGCATACCTTGCCATGAGTTCATTCTCTGGCTTGCTATTCGAGGACGTCTCTCCGTTCGCAGTTTACCTTGGGTGGCTCAGCGCGCGGGAACGGATGCCTGCCTCCTCTGTGATACCGGGAATCGGGAGACGATTTCCCATCTTTTCTTTTCTTGTCCCTTTTCTTTGAGATGCCGACAGATGCTCAGGGACAGGATTAGGTGGCGGATACCATATATTGACTGGGATAGGAGCTTTCACTGGGCTGCTCTGAAGTGGAGGAGTCAGCACTTATTTCATATTGCTTATCGACATGTCCTTGCGTCGATTGTTTATCACATTTGGCAGGAGCGGAACAGGCGATGGAGGGAGAACATACGTTCTACCCCTGCCCATGTTGTGGCCACGGTCCTCGGCATACTTGGTGCCCGTCTTGGGACTATTGGAGAGAAGCATGCCCTACAGCAGGCTGCTATTCGGCGTCTTTGGAGAGTAGCTTGGTAGTTGGTTTTCTTTTACCATTCGTTTTTTGTTCACCAGTAGCCTGTTACTGGTTGCCTGTGTTGAGTTTTACTCGTACCCATTCTGTACACTTTCCATTATATACATAAAAAACCGGGACCTGTTCCAAAAAAAAAATCCCGGGTATCCGACTGTGATAGTAGAACGCCGCCACTTGCCGAAGCAAACCTCCGCCCCGACTCGGGCGGTCAGTGAGATAGCTGGCCCTTCATTTGCTGCCGTCCTTCAAGGCGCCAACAACACTAGCAAGCAGCCTCGACGTACCTCCCCGACGCGCCTGGCCTTAACCTACACTAAGCCGACACTAATTGATGGAGAGGCCGTGGCTTGTCCATCTTGGGCAGTTTCGAGAAAAGCACGGCTCGATGGGAGAATACCCTTGTGGGGTACTTCTTGGGGAAGAGACCATACTTCCCCCACGTTGAGCGATTTGTCCGATCCACTTGGTCTGACCTCGCCAAAGTTCGCCCGACGATCAATGGGTTTTTCAAGTTTCGCTTTGCGACAGCGGAAGCGCTTGCGGCGATCCTCGAGGGCGGACCTTGGCTCATGCAAGGGCAGCCACTCTGCCTCGAAGTCTGGCGAATGGGCATGTCCTTTGAGAAAAAGAACCATGCGGCCGTCCCATTATGGGTTAGAATGCGCAATGTCCCAAGCGAACTATGGACACGGGAAGGCCTGGGAATAGTTGCGAGTGTCATTGGGAAACCTTTATTTGCGGACTCAATAACTGCTACTGGAGAATGACTGGAATATGCACGGGTTTGCATCGAGAAAACTCTTGAGGAACTGTTCAAAGTTAGAATCCCCACCGAGGACGGAGGACACTCAGGTGATGTTCCAATCCGAGTTGAATACGAATGGAGGCCAAAGCAGTGCACTGTTTGCAACGCATGGACTCATGGATCGGGGAGTTGCCCAACCAAGCCGACCAAACAGCCCCGACCTCAAACCTCGGCGAGAGTGCCACGGCAGACACAAGGGCCGAACAAGCAGGTACAAGCAACACGGCAGAATGAACGGCAAAAAAAACAGGCGCAAGTCAATCATGCTAGTACTAACCTTTCCACAGAACGGGATTGGCAACAAGTTGCCAACAAGGGTAAGGGCAAATCCATCCATGAGGAGGCTGCCTCGATAGCTACAGATGGTGAGGACGGGATCCATGACAACCACACACCCGAAACTCACACAAGGCTACCCCGACAGCCTAACGACGGTTGCTCTACAAGCACGGCACCCGCTAGTACGTCTATTGTTGACCACCACAACCCATTCGCCGTGGTAGCAGATTTAGAATAGCAAAACACCGACACTCAGGGTCATACAGCAGCCCTTCTAGCGGTGGATCCATGATCCCTGTCGCCTCCTGGAACGTACGTGGTCTAAACAGGCTAGACCACAGATGGGCGGTGAAAGAACTGATAAAGAAGTATGATCTCAAGATTATTGGACTCAATGAGACTAGAGTTTCGGAATCAAATGCTGCGGCTATCTCCCAATCGATTAGGCCCTGGAGCTGGTTTTATGACTATGATGGCGGGCCGACCTCTCGTATCTGGGTTGGATGGGACCCTGGTTTCGTTAGCGTCATAGTAGAAGCCTTCTCGACTCAAGCCGTGCACTGCAGAGCGCATGTTCTAGAGGAAAGGCTGGTTTTCTATGTTACCTTCATTTATCGGCTGAACCTTCGTTCGGAGCGCCGTGATTTATGGGCTGACCTTACTATGACTTCACGGGCGTGAGAAAACACCCCGTGGGTTTGTGATGGGAGACTTTAATGCTATTCTGGACGATACGGAAGCTCGTGGAGGGTCTCCTGGCGCGGGTTGCCCCAACTTTGATGCTTGCCTTACTTCGTCGGACCTCATCGGTCTTCCCCGGGTGGGCCATTTCTTCACCTAGTATAACCAACAGAGTGGCACCCCGGGTGTTCGGAGACGACTCGACAGAATAGTGGGTAATCCTTCCTGGTTTAGCCGGTTTGGTGACTTGATCTACCGATGCGATCTCCCATCTACCTCGGACCACTCACCGCTGATCTTGGAAGCTACCAACCCACCACGAGCTAAGGGCCCAACCTTCAGGTTCGATAACTTCTTAGTTAACGACCCTCGCTTTATCCCGTTGGTGGAGGAGTCATGGCAACATCAGGAGAATGGCTATCCCATGTTCGCTGTGGTGAAAAGACTTAAAGGATCAAATACGCCATGAAGCAGCTACGCCGTGACAAGGGTGATCTCAGTCGCAACATTCTTGAGGCGAAACGTTTCCTTGATATCGCCCAAGACCTTGCCGTTCTCTACCCTATGGAGCACAACCTTCTCACGCTAGAAAAACGCTGCCGATTTGTTTATGCCAAAGCTGTGTAAATGGAACATGCGGCTCTAACACAACGAGCTAAAGTGGCGTGGCTAAACGACGGGGACCAATGTACCTCCTTCTTCTTCAAGAAAGTGGCCATGCGTCGGGCGAGCAACCGGATTTTCAACGTTGAAAATGAAGATGGGGAAACTTTCGAAGGTGACGATTGAGTCAGAGTGGAGCTGATTCGCTTCTATACGGAGCTGCTTGGACAATCATCACATACGGCCCCCATTTTGCCAACGACGATCGTGACTCTAATGGAACGGAAACTTGGAATGGAAGAGGCTGAGGCAATGATTCAACCGATCACTGACGATGAGATTAAGAGTGCGCTTTTCTCTATGGGCGATAATAAATCCCCAGGACCTGATGGGTTTTCGGCTGCTTTATTTAAGCATGCTTGGCCTACAGTTGGACCCGACATTACTCATGCTATCAAGGAATTCTTCCGCACCGGATATCTATTGGGGGAACTCAACTCTACGCTTATCACACTCATTCCCAAAGGTGATAACCCGAGGATGGCCAAAGACTTTCGGCCTATCTCGTGCTGTAATGGTTTATATAAAATCATCTCTAAAGTCATTGTGAACCGCTTAAAGGGCTGCCTCGGCCATCTTGTTCATCCGACACAAACGGCGTTTATTCCAGGCCGGCGAATCTCGGACAACATCCTTTTTTTTTTGGGAAGTGTTCACTAAACAAAAGAAACAGGAGTACATGGACAGCGTACATGATAACGCTCATGACGCAACAAGCGGTAACAATCTACCAACCAGACAGCACAACAAGACCAAAACAGCCCAGACACCAACAAGGTCCCTACAAGACCAAGCCAAAAACAGAGACTACCAGCACATGGTAACAAAGGCAAAGGAGGTGTCACACCCCAAAAACAATCAACAGGAGTCTGGCACCAGTTGTAGTGCCAGCAAGGCAGTCGGTTGATGTGCGAACAAAGTGCCAGAGCACAGCGGAGGAAACTTCCATGCGGAAATTTCCAACAGAGGGGGTGAAGTGCAGCGAGTGCGTCCGCATGTCTGGTCGGGGAGAGGCGTAGATGTCAACTCCTGTTTCTTCCGCCAGGGAGGGCAACCAGCAAGTGAGGCCTGCCGTTGGCACGGGCAAGCAGGTAGAACACCCCATAAGAGGCAGCAGCCAGGCCAACCTGCAGACAAGCAAAGCGGAGCACAGTACGAGAACGAAAAGAGAAAGCGAAACGAAAGGGGATGGGGGGGAAGAGGGCAAGATGCAGGGAAGGGGGAGATGCGGGGAGGTGGTGTCTCTCTTGGGCTCCATCCAACTCATCCATCAGCCCACCAAACCCTGAACTGAAGCAAGACCAGTCCCAAGCATCCTAGGTAGTCAGTCCAGACACCAGGTCCGGCGCATGGCGTTCAATTGCAGATTGTACTTGTGCGGAAGAGTAGAGATTCGAATACTTAAGAGGGCCTCCATTTCAGCAACTATCCGTTCCGGCGATCGACGAATCCCATCGTGCCATCTTCTATTTCGCTCCGACCAAAGATGGTAGACAAGAGAAGCAAGGGCATGCCGAGGCCCCAACACGGCAAGGTGCTTGCCCCACCACCTTCTGGCCGCCCAAAGCAAGCTCTCATGTCAATCCCTGTAAGGCCAACCAAAGTGCAAATGATTACGCATTAGGTTAAGGCAGCGAGTAGAGAAGGTACACTCAAAAAATAAATGTAGCGTAGTCTCCATAATATCTGCGTCGCAGAGAAGGCAAACTGAGGTTCCCGCCGCAGAAGCGATCCAAGGCTTATCTCTAGTCGCTAGTTTGTCCCTAATCGCAAGCCAGAGGATGAAGTCATGTCGAGGGATGGCTAAGGGGCCGCCGAAGAGGGTATGCCAGGGTACAATCGGTTGCCTTTGGCGGATGCTCTCCCTTGCGGAGGCGGTAGTGAAGCGACCATTTGCGTTGGCAGCCCATCTAATCGTGTCCCGTTCAGTCGGGTGGATGGGTGGTAAGAGAGGGCCGAAGTCGAGGTATTCTACTGAAGTTTGAGCTGGCCAGCACCATCCTCCCTCGTTGATTACCTCGCTGAGTTTCGAGTCCCTGGGTAAGCCCATTATCATAGGTCCTCGAGGGTAGCGTTCCACTAGGGGTTCTTCGAGCAGCCAAGGGTCAGTCCAGAGGAGTGTGTTGGCCCCATTGCCAATGCGGAATTGAATGAGAGTCCTAAATTCGGTTCGCAGCTTCAATATCTTTCTCCAGCTCCATGAAGTCCTTGTCCCCGGTCGGATGGACCATAAGGAACTATTGTGCAGCCTCGTTCGTCTAATCCAGGTGGCCCAAATCGAGGTATCGTCGTCCATCAGAATGTTCCAAAGCAGTCGCATGAGTAGAGCCTTATTATCAGTCTCAATCGAGCGAAGACCGAGTCCACCTTCAGCTTTAGGCAAGCAAATATCAGTCCAAGCAACCTTAGCACTCGTACCTTTCCAAAGAAAGGCTCTAAGCCTCGCTTCAATGCTCCGGATAACGCCCTTCGGGAGGAGGAAAACACCAGCCCAGTAGGTATGTAGTCCAAGGAGGACCGATTTGATCAATTGGGTGCGACCGGCGTACGATAGAGAGAGATTGGTCCATGAGCCTAGCCGCTTGTCCACGCTGGTCAGAAGAGGGGTACAGTCAGCGATCGTAAGTCTTGATGTAATAAGGGGAACACCGAGATAGCGTACTGGAAGTGATCCCAGTGAGAAACCCATAATATCTTGAATGGCGTTCTTCAATCGGTCGGCACGCTTAGATACGAACATTGCACTCTTATGGATGTTTGCCTTTAGGCCTGATAAGTTAGCGAAGAGATCGAGGCTGCGTTTGAAGACCCCTACAGAATCGACATCCGCGTGAGAGAAGAGGAGGAGGTCATCTGCAAACGTAAGCATGAAAAGCGCGGTTGCCTCACAGTTCCCGTGGTATCTGAAGTTCGGGCTTTGCCTGATCTCGTCTTCAATGATGCCGTGAAGTACTTCCATTACCAGCGTGAAAAGGTAGGGTGAGATCGGGTCGCCTTGCTGAAGGCCCCTCCGCCCTTTGAAGTATCCCGTCGGAGTACCGTTGATGTTAATCGAGAAAGAGGTAGTGGTCAAGCAGGCCCGGATCCATCCAATGAATACCCGATGGAAACCAATTGCCTCGAGCACGGCCAAGAGAAAATCCCATTCCACCTTGTCATACGCTTTCGCGATGTCCACCTTGAAGGCCACACGGTCAGGCAGCCCCATACTATTATATCCATGACAAATTTCCTGTGCAAGTAAGATGTTATCCGTGATTCGGCGGCCAGGAATGAAGGCAGTTTGGGCTTGGTGGACGAGTTGCCCAAGGCTACCCCGTAGTCGATTGGCAATAATCTTGGAGATGATCTTGTAGATTACATTGCAGCAGGATATCGGCCTGAAGTCCTTAGCCATCCGGGGATTAGTGTTCTTTGGAATAATTGTTATGAGTGTAGAGTTCAGTTCCCCCAAGAGATGTCCCGTCTGAAAGAATTCCTTGATGGCGTGGGTTATGTCCCGTCCAATAGTGTCCCACGCGTCTTTAAAGAAAGCCGCAGAGTAGCCATCCGGCCCGGGAGATTTGTTGTCGCCAATGGAGAACAAAGCTTGCTTGATTTCCAGATCCGTGATCGGTAGAATCTCGGCCTCCGTGGGTCCCAGTTTTCGGGCCATGTAAGGTGAGAGAGTGGCAGCGTGCAAGGCCACCGTCCGACAAGATAGTCCAAGCAGCTCAGTATAGTACCGAATGAGTTCAGAGCAAACTTGATTATGTCCTTCGAAAGTAGTCCCTGCTTCATCTTCAAGGGTGTATATCCGGTTATTGGCGCGACGCATGGCAACCTTCTTGAAAACGAAGGAGGTACATTGGTCCCCATCCTTAAGCCAAGCCACTTTGGCGCGTTGTACTAGCGCCTAGTGCTCCATATCAACCGCTTTAGCATATGCTAAGCGACATCGCCTCTCAAGGACCAACAACTGCGGCTCCATAGGGTGCTGAATAGCAAGCTCCTGTGCGATATCCAGAAACCCCCGAGCCTCGAGAACATTGCGGTTGAGATCACCTTTGTCACGCCGGAGACGCTTCAGCTGTATTTTGATGTCCTTGAGTTTCTTCGTGACGACGTACATGGGGTAGCCAGCAACCTCTCGCCTCCAAGCGGCTTTGACTATCGGTAGAAATCGGGGGTCTTTGATCAGGAAGTTGTCAAACCGGAATGCTTTATTTATGTTCCTTGGCTGAGCCGAGTTTTCCAAAATCAGAGGTGAGTGGTCAGAGGTGGAGGGGAGCCCACAGCGGTAAGCTAAGTCCCCAAATTGAGCGAACCACGAGGGGTTGCCAACAATTCTGTCGAGGCAGCGCCAAACTCCTGCCGTGCCACTCTGTTGGTTATACCACGTGAAGATAGGGCCAAGTCGGGGTAGACCAATAAGATCTGAGGCGGTAAGGCATTCTGCCATGTCAGTACAGCCTCCTCCAGGTGTTCCTCCCCTCGCCTCAGAATTATCCAGAATAGCATTAAAATCTCCCATAACAATCCAAGGGCTGTTAACCCGCGCGTTGGCCAGAATATCATTCCAGAGAGCACGTCTTTCACCCCGCTGGTTATGGCCATAAACAAATGTGATATAGATTTCAGACCGCTCTTCTAAGATTCGTACCTTGCAGTGGACAACCTGTGGTGTGGCGGCCTCAATCGTCACAGTCACGAGGCGAGCATCCCATCCAACCCAAATACGTGATGCCGGTCCATTCTCGTACTCGTAGAACCAATCCCAAGCTCTGATAGAGTTAGCAAGCGAAGAAGCATTTTGTTCAGAAACCCTAGTCTCAACCAGGCCAGTTAGCTTCAACCCATATTTCGTAATCATCTCCCCGACCGCCCATCTGTGGTCTAACCTATTTAGACCACGTACATTCCAAGAGGCGACAGGGATCATGGAACACTCGATTCCAGGGCTGCTTGAGGACCCTGTAATTCGACGTTTTCCCATTCTAAGTCAGCTAACACGGCAAACGGGTTGCGGTATTCAACTATAGGTAAGGTGGTATTTGTTGTGCTAGTCGAGCCGCCTCCGTTTTGTTGCCCCGGCTGCCTGTTATGCCCCTCCTTAACATGGGTGCTATCCATGGCCGAATTATCCAAGAGTGTGGTCTGGTGAGTGGCCCGGTAATGCTCTTGCGATGTAGAGCTTCCAATATCCTTGTTGTTGGTTGTGGCTTTCTCCCCGATCACCGATTTGCCTTTATCCTTATTGGTCAATCGGCGCCAATTAGCTCTAGGTCTAGCATGCATACTCTCGGTGAGCTGATGACTTGGCCGTGTAGGGTTTGGCTCGGCTTGTCCTTGCATTTTGGGCTGCTCACTGTTCCTGTTGACTTTTGTATGACCGATGTGGAGAGCTGTGGCCGGGTTGGTATGGGCTGATTTTTCGGGCAGCTCCTTTCACCATGATTCCAAGAGTTACATGTTGCTCATTTCTTGGGCCTCCACTCGTACTCAACCTGGATAGGCACTATACTAACTCGTCCTCCCTCCTTAGTTGGTATTCTAATATTGAATTGTTCAACGAATGGTTCCCCGAGTGGTATCTCCATGCATACCCTAGCATATTCGAGCCGCTCCGCCTTAGCTGTCATGGCATCCGCAAATAGTGGCTTCCCTATCACGCTCGCAACAATACCCAATCCCTCTTGGGTCCATAATTCCGATGGAATATTACGTAGCTTTACCCAGAGTGGGACACTCGAGTGTTCTCTTTTCGCAAAGGACATGCCAATTCGCCACTCCTCAAGGAATAGGGGCTGGCCCCGGCATGATCCACGGACCTTCCTCCAGGACCACACCCATAGCCTCAGCCGAGGCAAACCTGAACTTGAAAAACCCGTTAATCGATGCTCGGACCTCAATAAGCTCAGGCCACATAGAACGAGCAAAGCGTTCAACATGAGGAAAGTACGGTCTTTTGCCCAGGAAATATCCAACAAGAGTGTTGTCCCATCTAGCCGCCCCTTTCTGGACCACTTCCCAGGGCTAGCAAGCCTCGGCTTTGCCATCAACGATGGATGGAGCCGTGTACGATAATGTGAGGCGCTTCATGGAGGGGCGTCGTGATTGGTCTCGGTTTGTTATGGCTCCTTGGACGACGGCAGCAAACGATATCTTAGCGGTGTTCGCAGCAGCCTCCGAAGGGGGGCGAGGTTCGTCAGTGGGGTCTCCATACCCATTGTGAGACTCACCATTACCATTTGGCATTGCCCTAGGCGATTTTTCCTTAGCATGTGTCTTTCCATAGTATGTTTCTTCATTGCAAGAGTTATTTATGTTGATCTTCCCTAACCTTACGGCCCGTGGGGCATGGATCGGTGGTTAGAGAAACGGTGATCAAGGAGGTGATCCCTTGTCATTTCATCATCCGAAGCATCTTCCAAGGAAAACCCTAATTCCAACGTAGGTTGTTGACAAGCATGGCTAGCATTAGGCTGGGGCCCCATCGGAGATACCCTCGGCCTATCAACATTAGGGACTTGTTGAGATTCCAAACTCGAGCTCCTAGGGCCGTTGCTCTCCCCCAATAGGGCACGTTCGATGATTGGGGGCGCCTCCTCATCGGGGCTTCCTTCCTTATTCAGCCGCGGTGTATTAGGTGGTGGTGGTGTGCCTTTGCACATCGGACAACATCCTCTCAGCTCAGGAAGTTTGCCAAGGTTACAACAGTATTGGTCTCCCCGAACGAGTGGCGTTCAAAGTCAATATCGCAAAGGCCTACGATAAAGTGGAATGGGACTTCATTCTCGCCACGCTCGAAGCATTGAACTTCCATCATACCTTTGTGGGCTGGGTTCGTGCTTGCTTAGCGACGCCTTGTTTCTCCATCAATATCAATGGGAGATCGGAGGGGTACTTTCAAGGGCGTCGTGGCCTACGACAGGGCGATCCTATCTCGCCTTACCTCTTCACACTTGTTATGGAGGTCTTGTATAGCATCATCGCTGACGGGATTCGTTGCAACACCAGCTTTCGTTACCACTGGAAATGCGAGGCTTCCTCTCTCTTCATGCTCACCTTCGCGGATGACTTGCTCCTTTTCTCCCATGCAGATGTAGAGTCGGTGATGGTGTTCAAGAGCGGCCTGGAGCAGTTTGCTGCGCTCTCTGGTTTGCAGGCCAATATTCAGAAGAGCGCGATGTTCATCTCTAGAAGAGCTGATCGATTGAAGGGCACTATTCAGGCCGTTGGGAATCCCGCCTGGGTCTCTTCCTGTTCGCTACCTTGGTGTCCCCCTCATCACTTCACAGCTTACGATTGCGGATTGTGCTCCACTTCTCAGTAGTATCGACCGACGTCTGGGCTCGTGGACAAATCTATCACTCTCCTATGCGGGCAGAGTCCAACTTATCAAGTCTGTCCTCCTGAGTTTCCACACGTACTGGGCGGGCATCTTCCTTCTTCCCAAAGGTATTATTAGGAGCATCGAGACACGTCTTCGGGCTTTCTTATGGAGAGGTACTTCTGCTAAAGTCGCTTGGGCCGATTTTTGTCTCCCAAAAAATGAAGGCGGCCTGGGACTACGATCAATTGATAATAAGGCGCTTTTACTTCGACTCCTTTGGACTCTACTGAGCGGGGATGATTCTTCGGTTTGGGCCAGTTGGATTCGACAGACACGTCTACACAATACATCGCTCTGGACCATAAAGCCCACCGCGCGGATGTCGTGGAGTTGGAAGAAGCTGTTGAAGCTCCGAGATCACATTAGACCACTCATTAATTTCAACATCGGAAATGGAACGACCATACGAATGTGGACTGATCCGTGGCTGCTCCCGGGCCCCATGATTGATCGTTTCCCTCGGGGACCAATGATTATGGGTCTCCCGCTCGATTCTAAGCTAAGAAAAGTGATTCATGAGGACGGATGGTGTTGGCCAGCTCTTACATCGGTTGAATACATGGAGATAGAGCCATTGCTCCATGGCCGAATGAGGCGGACACAATTAGTTGGACCGCATCCCCTAATGGTAAATTCTCTACTGCATCGGCGAGAGATAGTCTCCGGATCCGGCGTCCTAAGGTTCCTTGGTACACACTTTTCGGTGGCCCGTTGGCTATTCCCAGACATGAGATCATGCTATGGCTGGCGATTCGTGACAGACTTGCGACGAGGGATAAACCGTGGATAGCGGCGAAAGCGGGAACCTCTACTTGCCTACTTTGTGACCTGCAAGAGGTGGAGACCACAAGGCACTTGTTCTTTGAATGCCCTTACTCCAGACGGTGCCTTCGGTTACTCCGACAGAAGCTGCACTTTGACTGGCCGTTACGGGATTGGTTCGCAGGCCTTCGTTGGGCAGCCCGGCAATGGCGGGGCAGACACTTAGCTAGATTGGGCCCCCGACACGCGTTGGCCTCGCTCGTGTATCACCTATGGATGGAGCGCAACAGGAGATGGCACGATGGGAGGCAGCGCCAACCACACCAGCTTACTGCCGATATCGAGACGTTGCTATGCCAGCGATTGTCCACTCTTCCCACCAAATATGCGCTTCAAGTCTGCGCTCTTCGACGGATGTGGCACATCGCTTGGTAGTGAACCTCTCGGCCTTACAATTCTTCTTTTTGTCAGGGTGTGGCTGGAAGGACCTTTGGCGGCTCTGGACATCTTCTCCCCCCAGTCGGTTGCCCGCAGTTATTGGGGTTGGAGGGCTGCCTGTAGGGGCTGAGTTTCGACAAGCACACCGACGCTCCACTTTAGGGATGACTGAGTGAACCCTTGCTCCTTCTTTCCTTCTTGTCTCTTGCTCTCTCCTTGTCTTTGTTTTTGCTTGGGTGTAGGTTGCTGTTCCGTATGTTTTTTGGCGGACTTTGCGCGGATTGGGGTGCTGACCTCTGCTGGACGGGCTGCTTCTTGGCGTGGGTTTGGGCCGGTTGACTTTGCTCCATCGTCCCTGGCTCCCCTTCACCTTGGGCTGTTCTCGAGGGAGCGGACCATTCGGGGGCGAGGCCGACTACGTCTTCCCATGGATCTTAGTCATCTCTGACTCCTACTCTGACCCCCTACTCTTTCTTCACTCTTCTTATCATTCTTCACTCTTATCATCCCCTCGCCTGTGCACTCTCTCTTTTTTGGCTTTCCCTTTGTTTTCTTTGCAGTTATTAATTCTGCACTGGACGTTGATCTTTCGGTCCGTTGGCCGTGTGGACTATGAGAGCGGCCTGCCAAGCCCAGTTGCCTTGCTTTGGTTGGATCATTCCTCCTGGTGTTGCTGCATCTTGTGCTTGTTTGGCGTTACGGTGGGGTCTAGCGGATGGGCGGCGCACTTTGGCGTGGTTACCTTTGTTTTTCTTCTACACGGATAACAGGAGCCGCACCTGCCCTGCGGATGCCTCCCTTTCCCGCCTGAAGCTTATCCTGCGTGATATCTTCGGTTTTTGTGCCTTCTGGCGCTGTTTTGGCACTTAGCTGGGCTTCCCTGCTGGCACTTTACCTAGTGCCAGGAGCCTGTTGATGGATACGGCTTGCTGACCTTTGTAGCCTTGTCATGATTGACCCCATGTATTGTCGTGATTACTTTGTGTTTTTGGCTTTGGTCCTGTAGGGACCTTGTAGGTTGTCTGGGTCGCCTGGTCTTTGGTGCCGGCTGGTCGGTTGTTTCACTTCCGTTTGGTGCGTCATGAGCGATATCATGCACGCTGCTCTGTAACTCCTGTTTTCCATTTATTTTAGTGACTATTTCCAAAAAAAACTTGCGTCTACATCTCGACCACTGGAACTAATCCACATCGATCTCTGTGGGCTGATGCAGACTCAAAGCATAAATGGAAGAAAGTACGTGCTAGTGATCGTCGATGACTACTCTCGCTACACTTGGACAAAGTTCCTCCAAACCAAAGATGAGACCGATGACTTGATCATTAATTTTGTGAATACCACCCAGAACTTGCTGCAGCAGACTATCCAAGTCATTCGAACAGACTGGCACTGAGTTCAAGAACAGACGTCTCAGTGAATTTTATCAGAAACTTGTGATAAGTCAACAATACTCAGCTGCAAAAACTCATCAACAAAATGGGGTCGTTGAAAGGAAAAATCGAACCATAGTGGAAGCAGCTCGAACAATGCTGATTCATTCTAGACTTCCACACTTTCTATGGGCTGAAGGAGTTAATACCGCTTGTTTTACTCAAAACAGGACGGTGGTTCACAAAAGGTTCAACAAGACAACATACGAGATTGTGAATAATAGAGTACCCAATATCTCTTTCTTTAAAGTCTTCGGGTGCAAGTGCTTTGTGGCGAACGACCGAGAGCAACGTGCCAAGTTCGACCCTAAAGCATTCGAAGCGACTTTCGTTGGGTATTCTTCAACCTCGAAAGCGTACCGAGTATATATCAAGTCCAACCACACAATCAAAGAAATCTACAACGTCACTTTCCACGAAGTGGCGGACATGGCTTCTGGTCACGTCAGTTCAGGACCCGTGCTTAACCCGATGGCTCCTGCACACCTCAGTTCAGGACCCATATCCAACCAGATAGCTTCTGAATATAACAGTTCAAAGAACCTGTTTTCACTGGTGTGTTGGCACAAAACCAACAGAAGATGGCAACAACTTTGAAATCAACATCAGAAGAAGCATTAAGACTCGCATTAGACGATCTAGACTCTCTTCGAGCCCGTATATCGGTCACACACTGCTACACCTATAGTGGATTCTACACCTAACGAGACCGATGTACCTAGTACTTCTCACGTCCCTACCTCACCCGATCAGATTTACCACAGAATAACGAAGAACCTACAATGGTTATTGAGGAAGAATCATCAGAGACGATCGTTTCAAGTGCAGAAGTGGAACTTCCTCAAACAATTGAGCAATCAGAGATAATTGGAAATCTAGAACCACAACTGGCGGACGTATCTTCCTCAGCCCTGCCGCATGAGCACAAGTGGACTAGTTCCCATCCGATTGATCAGATAATTGGCGATCTCTCGAGCGGAGTAAGGACACGTCGTCAGCTCAATCTTTTCAGCTGCTTCTTAAGCTAAAATGAGCCTACTAAAGTAGCAGACGCACTACGAGACCCGGATTGGATAATTGCGATGCAAGAAGAAATTCATCAATTCGAACGTCTTCAAGTGTGGACCTTAGTACCCCGTCCACATGGAAAACAATAATCGGAACCAAATGGATATTCAAGAATCAGAAGAATGAAGATGGTGAAGTGATCCGGAACAAAGCAAGGCCAGTTACGAAGGGCTACAATCAACAGGAAGGCATCGACTACGACGAGACATATGCTCCTGTTGCCCGAATCGAAGCTATCCGCCTTCACCTGGCTTATGCGACTCACAAAGACTTCAAAGTCTATCAGATGGATGTTAAGACCCCTTTCTCAACGGCGTGTTAAAAGAAGAAGTCTACGTCGCTCAACCGGAAGGCTTCGTTGATCAAGAAAATCCCGATCACGTCTATCGATTGGACAAAGCTCTCTATGGACTAAAACAAGCCCACGTGTTTGGTACGATGTCTTGAGTGATTTCCTCGTGAAGTCTGGGTTCATACGAGGAACGATAGACACAACCCTCTTCATCAAATGGCAAGACAAAGATCTGATGGTCGTTCAAGATACGTCGACGATATCATCTTCGGATCAACAAATCTGCGGCTTTGCACGAAGTTTGGAGATCTTATGAAAAATAAGTTCGAGATGAGTCACATGGGAGAGATGCAGTTCTTCTTAGGACTACAAATCATGCAACTCGAAGATGGGATTTTCATCAGTCGGACAAAATACGTCAAGGATTTTCTGAAGAAATTCCATCAAGATCAGAGCAAGCCTCTTAGCACTCCTATGTCACCAAGCTGCAAGTTGGATGCCGGATCCGCTGGAAAGCCGGTCGACGTCACACTGTATAGCAGTATCATTGGATCTCTTCTCTACCTCACTTCCAGCCGGCCAGACATCATGTTTGCCACTTGCTTATGTGCCCGTTTTCAAGCCGATCCCAAAGAATCCCATATGCTCGCGGTCAAAAGCATTCTGCGTTACCTTAAGGACACTTCTACCCTCGGACTATGGTATCCAAACGGTACGAATTTCAATCTTATCGGCTATACTGATGCTGATTATGCTGGTTGTCGAATGGACAGGAAAAGCACGTCCGGTGGCGCTAAATTTCTAGGCGAAAAGCTGGTCTGCTGGTCATCCAAAAAGCAGAACTGTGTCTCAACTTCGACGGCCAAAGCGCAATACGTGGCTGGCGCCAGTTGTTGCTCCCAGATGCTGTGGATACGGACTCAGCTTCGCGACTATGGGTCCAATTTAAATAATATACCCATATATAGTGATAGTCAAAGTGCCATCGCTATTACTTGCAATCCTGTTCATCACTCACGCACAAAACACATAGACATTAGATATCGCTTTATCAAATATCATGTAGAAAAAGGCACCATAGATATGTATTTCGTGAACACGGATTTCCAATTAGCTGACATTTTCACCAAGGCATTGGATGAAAAATGATTTCAATTCCTTGTCGGAAAATTAGGTATGTTGAATCTTCCGTAATACGTGCTTTACGTGATCTTCTGTGCTACATAATGTTCTATGCTATGTGTTTTCTTTGCTTATATGCTTTATCTTGCGTGAATTTAATAAATAAATAAAAATTTTAGTACATATAAAAATACTATACATATACCTATAATATAGGGGGATGAAGAAATTCTTTAGGATGCTTTGATCCAAAGTCACTTAGAATTTTACCCCGGCATGCGATCGATTTAATTGCTTAATTTTGTCAGTCTAAGTCGCATTCTTGTGTCTAAAGGTCATTAGGTTGCTCCACTAGACACAAAGCCACTATACATACGAGAGGTCTCAAGCCTTGATCATTTCTTTCCTTGGATCTATTTCTCGAGTGAGTCACACATCAATTGCTTGTCTTAACTAGTGATACTTGGCTTCATACTCACCTAGCCTCAGATCGTTAGGAAAATGATAAGGGCGCTTAGATTATTCCTCAATCGGCCTTATAAAAATTTTTTATCCTCTTTAGCCCTTAGTCATCCAATTTGAGCCTTCTCCGACGTCCTTTATTCCTTTGAATCCCATTCCCAGCCTTCAACTGTATTCTATATTCTTCGGATGGTTATTCAAACGATAAAAAGGAGGGGAGAAAATAAGAAGGATGATAACAAAAGAAGGCATTGCTTAATGCGCAATCAGAGCAAAGGAACCTGCCTTCCGACAATCTCTTAGAAGGTGGCATGGATCCTGCTGTGAACTTTTCCAACGAATCTCGTACGCTCGTCAGAACGACTAGAAAGAGGAGCACCACTAAGTGAACTTCTCCAACGATAATTAGGTCTTATATCAGGAAACGAGAAGAGGAGCGCAGTCTCGGGTACGAATTCCATAACCGTGAACTTCTCCAAGCAGATAATCTCTGAAACCTCTCTAGGGATTAAGAGAAGAGGAGCACGGTATCGGCCCGAGTACCAACAAGAAGAACTTCGCCTACGATAATCTCCTATAGCCTCATGGAGAAGCGGAGCTTCAGCTTGAGCATAGCATAAAAAGGGATAATTCTTAAAAGAAAAGGAGGGAGAAAAGATCGAAAAAAAAAAGAGAAAACGCCGAAAAACAAAAGGAGACGGACGTAGAAATGGAATATGACGAAGAGATAAGCTCATTTTCCTCTAAATTCCTTCCCTTCTAAGTCCTAGCCAAACTAAAATCCTTACAATCCTTTGATTCCAATCGACGGTCTCTCGCTTAGGTGAAATGATTAAAAATGCCTCGATCACAGGTAAATTGACTTTGCTTGTGTTGACTTGAGCAATATAAATATAAAATCCCAAGGTTAAAAATAATATAGTGCTAGAGCGAATCTAGTGAGAGTTGTCGAAATAGACCAGTCTATGAACTTAGGACTTTAGTTTGACGACATGACTTGACGGCATTTTCTTCTTTCAAATGTTTCGTAAAATTTTAGGTGTGACGATTGATCAAAGTAAAATAATCTGACCCCATACTATAATAACTTTAAGAAAAAAATTCTTGAATCAAAAATTTCGCATATTTTGACATGAAATGTTATATTTCATATGCGTTGAAGTGACTAAATGCGAATTTATTTTATTCTCGCACATTCTAAATGTAATTTTCAATTGCATTGGTACTGAATTGTTTAAATGCGATAAATTTTTTTCATTGCTCTTATCCTCACACAATGCCTCTAGTACATGGTTTCGGGGACCACGTATATGTGCTTACTAGGCAAAATTGTGTGTTATATGTTCGTGAATTAAATTGATTTCATATGCTTGCATATTTAGTCAATTTTTTGCGCATTATTTGAGGGGAGCAAATATAAAATAGTGCATTAGCTCCAAATATTCTTGACGTTTTTCTCTAAGCGTTTCAGATTCCTTCAAACAAAATTAAGGAGTGAGACGTTGACACTACAAGGAATGGAGCTAGTCACATACCAAATTAACTCCATTATTTCTAACGTTTTTTTTCTTTCTAAGTGGTACAGATTTTAATCACTGCTAGGGAAGACTAGACGTTACTACACAGAAAATACAGGGAGTTATTGCATTTATTTTAAATTCTCAGGGGGAGCTTTATAATGTGATTTTATTTGAAATAGGGATCAATCTGAAAATTTTTAAAAGCACTTACAATCGAGAAATTGGATATAAGAATTAATTCGCTATCATAAATTTCTCGATCGTAAGACAGTGTTGGGAACAATTGTTGATTAACCGCAATAACTTGCGATCGAGAAAATTGAATTGAGAAATCTCGGCGATTAAAAAATATTCTCTCTAGTTTCTCTCTCTACGTTTTTGCTCTCTAGGTCACGTTAAACCCTAAAATCCAACGTTCAAAGCCCTTGGTCTTCCTCGACGTTTCCGACGACACCGCAGGCTGGTTTGGACGCGGCGCGGCGGCTCACGTCGGCCCCACCGCCGGGATCAGACGGCGGTGGTCTGGGCCTGGTTTCCCCGCTCCCCCCTTTTCACGTTCTTTCCTCTGTGACCTTTCAGCTTCCCCGAACCTTCATCTTCCTCGACGAACTTGACGACGATTTGATTGGATATGGCTTCTCCTTCATCATCGGAACCTGTTCGTGTGTCCAGGAAGTTGCCGGACCTCGATGCTTTGGCCGCTAAATACCCGGAATTTGCGGCTGCTCTTAATTGTTCGGAATTTTACTCCCTCATGAATCGGTTATTGGGTGTTAATCTCGGCTCAGCATCTGGGGAAAGTGCCCCTTCGATTCACTTGGTTTCTGACGAGCTTCTCGGAGGGTTGGGTGGTCGTTCTCGCTCGTATGATACGAATGCGCCGAACCCGGTGCATGGGGTTTTGTCAGGGGGTCTCGGTGTTGCCGGGGTTTCCCAGCCCCTTCGGAATGCGCCTATTCGGAGTATTCTGAAGCATACCAATAGGCCGGGTGAGCTGATTCCACCTAGGTCTTCGTCAACGGATAGCTTTCCAGGTTCAAGTCGGGGTGCCGAAGTTTCTGACGGTGCTTTGGCTCATGGGGCAATTGGGCTGAACTCGGAAGCAAAACAGACTGGTAAGGGCTCCTCTTCTTCGGTGATCAGTACTGATATCTCGGCTGCGGGATCGGGGAAAGATCGTGCATCTAGTGAGAGTGAGGTTCCAACTAGGGTTTCTTCGTCGCGTGTTCATGCTGGTGGGACGGCTGTTTCTGGGACGGCTGTTTCTGGGCGTAACTCTCAGCCAGGGTTTGTTTCTGGTCTGGGCGTTTATCTTCAGCGGTTGGGCCTGGGGGTACTCAAAGGATGGCCCCGAGGACTGGTTCGGATGCTTCTTTACCCCCTAAGAATGGCGATGGAGGAGCTGTGGGTTCTTCGTTTGCGCAAGTTCTAACGGGGAGACGTATTCGGCCACAACAGCGAACGGCGCTTAGTTTCACTCCCCCCACTGTTGTTGATGGGGTGGCGGTTGTCTGTCCTACGTGGGAGGTTGCTAAGCAAGGGCTGGATAGATGGAACCACACTTTGGTGGGTTATTTCCTTGGACGGCGGCCTTGTTTTCCCTTCGTGGAGAAGTTCGTTCGCTCATCTTCAGCGGGTGTGGAAGAGGTTCAGGCCATGATCAACGGCTTTTTCATTTTCAGGTTTGACTCGGATAAGTCGATGACGGCGGCTCTCGAGGGAGGTCCTTGGTTATGGCAGGGGCAGCCCCTCTTCCTGGAAGCTTGGATGCCCGGCATGTCGTTCGAGCGTAAGGAACATACGGAGGTTCCGTTGTGGGTCAAGCTTAGGAATATCCCCAATGAATTTTGGACCCCCGCGGGCTTGGGCATCGTGGCTAGTGCCGTTGGGCAGCCGCTTTTTGCCGACGGCACACTATGAGTGCTACTCGTATCGACTACGCTCGGGTCTGTATCATTAAGGACCTAAAGACGGAGTTTATTGAGAAGTTTAATATTAAGCTGCTCTCTGAGGATGGGAGTCCACGTGGGATGGTTCCGGTTACTGTGGAGTACGAATGGAAGCCTTCTAAATGTACGAGGTGTGATACGTGGACCCATTCGGATGGTTCTTGCCCGATGGCCAAGAAGACTACTATGGTTAAGGCCGCTCATCCTGATGAGAAGCGGGAGAGGCAGCCCACCTTGGGTAACGCGATTCGGGCTCCTAGTCCTAGAGATGATGATTGGCGACAGGTTGGGCCGAGGGGCAAGAGTTCCGATGGTTCTTACCAGGCGGCTACGGTCCATCCGGTGGCTTCTACAAAGGATGCGACTACGAGTTCTTGTAGGACTGACCCTCTGTGCTCCTCGGCTGAGACTAGTGATGATGATCTCCGGGCTGAGGCGGAGCGTAATGCTCTTTTCTGGGGTAAAGCGAGTAACCCCTTCCATGCTTTGTCTGATGTTGATGATGAGTGCGCTTCTGAGGGTCCTAAAGCAGCCCTTTCGGACCGCTTGTCATGATTGCGTTTGCCTCGTGGAACGTGAGGGGTCTCAATAAGAGAGACCATGGGAGGGCGGTGATGGATCTTATCTCTAAGTTTGATTTAAAACTTTTCGGGCTATTGGAAACTCGCGTCTCTTCTATTAACGCTAGTTCTGTCTCGGGAGGCATTAGGGACTCTTGGCAATAATTTTTTGATTATGGTGATGGGCCGGGAACGAGGATTTGGGTTGGTTGGGACCCCAGTTTTGTTCATGTCACCATTGTGGGATGCTCTATACAAGCTGTTCATTGTAGAGTTTGTTCTCTTGCATCGCAGGAACTCTGCTATATTTCCTTTGTGTATGGGAAGAATCGGAGAGAGGAGAGGGCTGATCTTTGGGATGAGATTATCCAGATTTCGGAGAATAGGGCCGACGATCCGTGGCTGATCCTCGGGGATTTCAATGCCGTTACTGATATTTCCGAGGCGAAGGGTGGTAATCCGTCTGTTTTGGAGGCGACGGAGCTCAGGGATTGCTTGATCAATGCCGACCTGACTACCTTATCTTCGACGGGGAGGTTCTTCACTTGGTTCAACCAGCAGCGTGCGGAGGCGGGTATCTGGCGGCGGCTTGATCGTATGGCTGGCAATCCCTCGTGGTTTGCTACCCACCCTGATTTGGCTTACTACTGCGATTTTCCCGCTACTTCCGATCATTCTCCTCTTATTCTCGCGGCTGCCCGGGGAAGTGGGAGGCGTCCTTGCTTCAAGTTCGATAACTTTCTGGTTTCTGATCCTAGGTTCATTGACGTGGTGAGGAGAGCTTGGCTGAATCATTCGGATGGCTTCCCGATGTTCTCTTTTGTTCGCCGACTTAAGATGCTCAAGCCACACATCCGCGATCTCAGACGCCTGAAGGGAGACTTGGCTAGGAATGTTCTTGAGGCCAAATTCTTCCTTGAGCTGAGTCAATCTTTCGTTGAGAGGTACCATTCGGAACCCCTTTTCCTTGACTTCGAGTCTACGTGCAGGTGTTTATACTCCAAGGCTGTGGAGATTGAACAGTCTGCCCTCTCTCAGCGGGCCAAACTTGCTTGGCTTAAGGATGGGGACCAATGTACCTCTTTCTTCTTCAAGAAGGTAACCCTGAGACGTGCACGTAATCGTATTCTCTCGTTGGAGGACGATAATGGGCTGGTTATTGAGGGTGATCAGCAGGTGGCGGCTGAACTGATCCGATTCTATAAGGAGCTCCTTGGGAAGTCGGCTAGGGACACTCCGGTTCGTGTGGATGATCTCCGTAACTTTGTTACTACTTCCATTCATCCGGATGTGGGGGATGAGATGATTTGTCCGGTTACGGGGGCTGAAATCAAGGCAGTGATTTTCGAGATGGGCAGCGAGAAGGCCCCCGGGCCTGATGGTTACACTGCAGCTTTCTTCAAAGCTGCTTGGGAGGTTGTTGGCGATGATCTTCCCGTTGCTGTTCAGGACTTCTTCAGCACTGGCATCTTACTGAAAGGCCTTAACAGCACACTTATTACTCTTATTCCGAAAGGTGAGGCTGCTAGGAATGCGTCGGACTTCCGCCCTATCTCTTGCTGCAATGTCATTTTCAAGGTCATCTCGAAGATCCTCGCTAACCGGCTGCGTCCCTGCCTTGCTGATCTCGTGCATCCCTCACAGACTGCTTTTGTCCCTGGGAGGCGCATCTCTGACAACATTCTGATGGCCCAGGAAATCTGCCTTGCTTATCAGAATCGGAGCAAGCCGGCGCACGTGGCGTTCAAGGTCGATTTGGCGAAGGCCTACGACAAGGTTGAGTGGAGCTTCTTGTTGGCGGTCCTGTCGGCCATGAAGTTTCCCCCTCTCTTTATTAGATGGGTGTCTGCTTGTGTGACTTCGACTTCTTTCTCCATTAATCTCAATGGAGCGCCTGTGGGTTTCTTCGAGGGGAAGAGAGGCTTGCGACAGGGAGATCCGCTGTCCCCCTATCTCTTTACTCTTGACATGGAGGTCCTCCATGGTATTATTGCTCGAGCATCCGTGCTGATAGCAGATTTCAGTTCCACTGGCGGTGTGAGTCGATGCGATTGGCAATGCTCACGTTTGCGGACGATCTTATGCTGTTTTGCCATGCCGATCCTTGCTCGGTCAAGGTGTTTAAGGATGCTCTGGATACCTTTGCTTCTTTGTCCGGTCTCTGCCCCAACCCCGGAAGAGCGAGATGTTTGTTTCTAAGAGGGCTGAGAATATTTCGAACTCCCTCCTGACCATCATGGGATTTCAGCTAGGTAAGCTTCCCGTTCGTTATCTGGGCGTTCCTCTTCTTCACTCGAGGCTCCGGCTGGTGGACTGTGCCCCTCTTCTTCACGCGGTGGATAAGCGGGTTGGGTCTTGGTTGAACCGGTCTCTCTCCTACGCGGGAAGGGTCCAACTTATCCGGTCCGTCCTTGGGTCGATTCATTTGTACTGGTCCAGTGTGTTCCTGCTGCCTAAGGGTGTGGTCAAGGCTTTGGAGACGAGATTTAGGCGTTTTCTGTGGGCTGGTTCTTCCCCCAAAGTCGCGTGGAGGAGGTGTGCCTGCCGGTTAATGAAGGAGGCCTTGGTATTCGATCGATCACGACTGATAATAAGGCCATGATGCTGCGCCTTCTGTGGCTTATTGGGAATAGAGATCTTTCTTCGATTTGGGTTAAGTGGCTCCTCCATACGAGACTTAGCCAGAGATCCTTTTGGGCTGTCCTTCCGTCGTCTAATGATGCGTGGAGCTGGAAGAAGGTTCTTCAGCTTAGAGATGTCTTTCGATCTCTTGTTGCCTTTACGGTGGGTAATGGTGACTCGATTTGGCTTTGGAAAGACCCGTGGCTGCTCCCTTCCCCGCTTGTGGACCACTTCCCTCGAGGTCCGATGGCGATGGGTCTTCCTACTGACACTAGACTGTCTGCAGTCTTTAATGCGGAGGGGTGGAACTGGCCTGCCAGGTACTCGGTTGAATACTTGGATATTGAACCTTTGCTCCCTGTGATTTTCCCTTTGGAGAGGGACTCTTTTCGATGGAAAGGCGCTAAGGATGGTCGCTTCTCTACAGCGAGGGCCCGTGATGCCATTAGGTACCGTCGCCCGGATGTGCCTTGGGCTGATCTGTTTGGGGGACCAGCGCGGGTTCCAAGGTTCGAGTTCATTCTTTGGCTCGCTATTCGTGAGCGGCTTTCCACGCGGGATAAACCTTGGATTGCGTTACGGGCTGGTTCTAATTTGTGTGCTTTGTGCGGCCTTTTCCCGGAGACTACTAACCATCTCTTCTTCGAATGTGAATTCTCATTGAGATGTGTTCAGTTGCTTGAAGATAGGACTAAGTGGAGCTGGCCGGTTCGTGTTTGGAGTTTGGGCGTGCGTTCAGCAGCTAGGAGATGGCGAGGTCAACATCTTCTTCACGTGATGTTCCGTCACTTGGTTGCCTCACTGGTTTATCACATCTGGAAGGAGCGGAATAGGCGTTGGAAAGAGAACATCTCCTCATCTCCTCAGAAGGTGATCTCGTTGGTTCTCGGTTCGGCTTGTTCGGCTTGACACGGTTCACACGCGGTTTGCCTTCCAGGTGGCGGCTGTCAAGCGACTGTGGCATGTTGGTTGATGGTTGGGCTGTTTTTCTTGTTTGGTGTTTGTGTGGGTTTGGGCTTGCGGTGTTGTTTGTGCTTGTTTGACCAGTAGCCTGTTACTGGTTTGTCGGTGGGTTGGTCCACCTTTTCATTGTACTTTCCTTCGTCTTTTATTTTCGGAAAATTTACCAAAAAAAAAAGAAAATTGAATTGAAGATCAATTTTCGAATCGAAAATTTCTCGAGCGCAAATAGTAATGGGCCTGTCCATTTAATCGCAAAACGTCAAATCGGAAACCCAACATTGAATACAGCGAGTAAATAAAAGTTCATCTTTGTGTCAGTCGAAAAACTTTTTCACACGCAACCCTAAATCGCAAAAAATCCTCTGGCGAAAAACTTTCGCAGACAGTTCAAATCACTCACAAATCTTTCCATTTTCAACTCAAAATTGTCTGTTTAAGGTAGAAATGAGAATGTGTTGATAGTTGCGTGTGATTTAACGTAGTTAGCATCTGCATTTTTGAAGTTCTTCGCATGTTTAAGTTTAGATTTCCGTCTGTTCTTCAAAACTGAGAAATCGTATACTGTTTTATAGTGATTTAGGCTTGATTATGAGTGTATCTGAGATTAATGCCGCTCCACCTACTCAGGCTCGCCGACCCCGCGGGAGCTGAGTATCAGAGATTCTGTCGGGAACACAATCTAACTGAGGAAATGATCAGAAGGCCCCCGGCAGATGTACATATGAGCCCTCTCCAACCGCAACATCACCAAAGCCCTGACGACGCGATGATAGATGTTGTCGCTCAGGAGCTTCAACAAGAGTCTCCATTGGTCGAAGAGCCAATGCCCGACGTAGATGATACATTGATAGACATCGTGGCTACTGAGATGGCGCTCGAGGCACCTGCACATGAATATCAAGTGGAAGTGCCCGTTAATGTTGGTGTGCTCGAAGAAACCTTTGAGGAGGTTCTTCCATCAGTAGCATAGTCTGAAGTAGAAATGGGGCAAAGCCCTCTTCCACCGGTGATGGATCAGGCACTAGAGGACGTCCATCGTGACCTCACTCCTCACACGGCCACCCCATCTGACACGGAGTGGGACGAGGAAATAAGCCTGATAAGGAGAACTCCAAGGAGACTTAGCATTCAACTGGAGTCCCTCTTCCCAGCCATCACCAAAGCACCAGATACTACGCTGACCACATCTACAAGTGTTGCTGGCACTTCTTCGCTCAATCTTAAGCCGCAACCAAATCTCGTGGTGTCTGATTCGCAGGCGCAACCCGAGCCTGCCACAACGCCCATAGAGCCGAATCTTCAAGATTCGACTCAAGGATTGGGTGGAAGTCTCATACAGTCACAACCTCAAGTGACTGTGAGCCAACCTGAAGAGTCGGTGCCTACTCAAGGGTTGATAACAGGCGACATCAGTCATCCTGGTCCATCTCAGGAGGCGTCCGCACCCTTTGTGACGAACGAGCAGTTCCAGGCCGCTCTCTCTGCCGCTGTACAGTCTATGGAAGACAAAATCACGGAGAGAGTACTCCAAGCAATCGAGACATCCCGAAGAGATACCGGGAAAGCACCTGTCTCTGAAGGCACCTCGTCACAACCCAACCTCACACCTCCACAACCCACACCCACCGACCCTCTACAACACTCTTCCATCCTAATCACCCATACACTATCCCATCACCGAGCTCCATGACATCCTTCTGGCCCGCCTCATAGGTCTTACCATACAGTCGCCTCAGGAAGAGTCCCTCTATAGGCGACTGGTAGACCATCCTGAGCCACCTACCCAATCATGCCGAGGCCAAAGCTCCCACTCCCGGCGCAGACATGATAATCCTGACGATCAGGACCATCGTGAGGGGGAGAAGAGGCCAAGGACATCAACAAGTGGCCAAGGACAAAGCTCGGGCGCTACGCAGACAAGCGCTGGAGCTGGTGAAACACAAACTACCCACCAAACCCAAACACAAACCACCCAAACCCATACTACCCACACCACGCACCACACCGCCCACATCGACCCACCAACCTTTCACCTTAGGACGCCTCCGCTCACACCACCGATCTACTCAAGCCCCTTGCTTTCGGAAGAAGAAGCAAGTGCTGCGATGCTTGTAGCTCTAGCAGCTACCCAAGCCACTCCCTCTGTCGTTCCAGACCAACCGGGACCCTCTGGACATGGCGTCAATCCACACGAGGTCCTAGACAAGTATATCTTCGAAGGCCACTGGATGACCCATTCCATGCCCGATGAGCATCAAAGACGACGGCTTCACGACGTTCGACGCTTTCTACAACAAGCATCTATAGACCTCGTAATCATAGAAGACGACGAGCTTCAGGAAGGTAAAGACTACGAGCAAGTCCCAAGGCTACCAGAGTTAATCGCTCAACGGGTGGTTCCCTCTACAAGGCTAATCCCAGGACCGTTCGGATCGACATGCCATGGGAGAACATCCGAATATAAATCCCCTTCCTAGAAGACGTTCGCGAGAACATTTGGAGGTCTCCGGACAGAGTTAAGAAGCCGAACAAGTTCGAGCTTAGAGGGATCTCTTATTGGGATCAGCAGAAGAGGATGACCTCCCTCTGGATGCTGACCAAACTAGGACCTAATATAAGGATGGGGATGACTAAGGCATAAGTCAAGAGCCATTATAAGAGTCTCTCTCCAATAAGCCAACTACTCAGCGTCTACTGTGACAAATGAGGACTTCCAACACCTCCATACACCATTGAGCGCGTAGGTAGAACTAGAGAAGATCTAAGCGAGAGATACCTACCGTACATCCCTGCTGAAGAAGTTTACAACTTATATCAGCTGTATGTGGAAAAGTACAAAGGTCCTCAAGGCTTCATCAAGAAAGAAGGTCTCGAGGGTCTCTACCGGTTCATGATGCGCCAAGTCAAGTATTATGCCGCACACGACCTTCGGATGGCTCCGGAGAGCAACATGAAGAAGGTCAAGATAACCGCTCTGCTCAACAAAGGACCTAAGATCGAAGGGCTTCCCAACAATCACGTGCATATCAGCTCAGTCCTATGCATCACCTACCACAATCCAATAGCAAAGAAGAATAGGTTGATGCTGAAGACTGAAATCAACAAGTTTTGTGATGGGACGCTCAAGGTCATCAGGAGGAATATCGAGCAGAGGTTGGAAGAAATCAATAGAGACACTATGCTGAGGATCCACAGGTTCGTGAGAGAACAGCCGCTCCTAATGGAACTGCTTGAAGATATCGAGGAGCGACTGGAGCTGAGGATCACGCTGAGGAACTACGAGTATGCGCTGGGCTTGCGCAGATCGTATTACGCCTGACGAGGACAAACGGCGCGGAAATGCAATCAAGCACAAAAGGGGAGATTGTAGAGTACATTAAATTGTGCTTGATATTATTAGTTATCCTTGTAATTAGGGGCGTTTTGTATAGTAGTCCTTAGATTATGACTAGTTTGATATTTATACCAAGTTTGTTTGGTATAAATACATGTAAATCAATTGAGACGAATAGAGAAAGTTTTGAAGATTGATCCGAAATGCTTGCAATTCAATTTCTAGAGAGAGAAATAGCAGTAACTTTCTCACTCTAATTGAATTCTCTCTCTCGTTTTTCAAATGAGTTTTTCGATAGAATCTTATTGATTATCATTATCATCGAATTACTTTGAATTCTTGCCTAGGATCTTAGAGTTGTTAATCGTAGGACCTAGTGCAGCTCGTCACAGAGGACACATGCCGGCGTACCCGCCCTCTGAGCAATCCATGGCTTATCTCTAGTCGCCAATCGATCCTGTATCCCAAGCCAGAGGATGAACTCATGTCGTGGCACCTTCAAGTGCCTTTATATGATCTATGTGTTATATAAGTATTTCATATAGCATTGCACACATATAAATGAAAGGAGAAACTGTTATGACTGCTAAGACTACGGATAGTACGATACGGATGCTACGGCATACTTCCCTTCAAATCGGGGGATGATAGTTACTTCCCTTCAAATCGGGGGATGACAGAGTCCTGTACAGGCACATACAGATATTTACAGTATTGACAGAGTCCCATGCATGGGCGCCGATTGGTCTTACAGAACACAAGTCTATTTAGTCTATAACGGGAGTATCAAAATAAATGGGCATATAGAATGACATGTGATCTACGGATGCTATGAATGACAATTTTATGCATAATGATTTTATGATGGCATGATTTCGATATTGACGTGAAGAATGACTACTGTTATTTTATTGTTATTTGTTTAGTTAACATGTTGCGATCATACTCTGAATCGGTGTCTTCACAGTTGTTGTAGATAATTAGCAGGCTGCGTAGAAAGCATCAATATAAAGCATGGATTCAAGGTTGTCCGGCTATGCTCTTCTGCTTCCCTCTGGTTCATCATTAGTAAATAGAATAGAAACGGATTTAAACTGTTGCATTTTGTGACTCGTATGATATATGTACATGATTGTGAAAGGAACTAGATCGGATGTACGCGCCCGTTTTTGTCAAAGGAAATGGTTATGGGAATCGCGAAAAATTTTATATGAATATTTTATTGCTACGTAAATAGTAATAAGAAACGGGGCGCACATAACCACTCCTCAAAGTATGCCATGGTTTCCCCTGGATTCATTATGATGTGTCGTATTTTTGGGCAGCAAAGACGAGCTTATTTTCCCTCGTCTAATCATTACCTTCGCAAGTCTGGCAGAGCTTGGCCCACACCTCTTTTGCGGTTTGACAGGTCATGACCTTCCTGAAAATTCCCATGTCCAAGGTTTTGAACATGGTGTCCTTGGCAATGTTGTCGAGGTTTGCCTTCCTCATCTCTAAGGTGGTTAGCTCGCTTCTTTCCTTTGGGATTTCTTGCGGCTTCGGGATGTGCATGTCGTGAGTTCACTTTTATGAACACGAACGGTCCCGTGGTTATCACGTCTAACATCTCGTCGTCTTGTGCGCAAGGTGGTGAACATTCTGATCTTCCATTCAAAGAAGTTTTCCCTGCCAAACATGGTAGTTTATTGGATGAAGTCATTGTTAGTTAAGTGTGAATATCAAGCAACCCACTCTGATACCACTTGTTAGGATCGGTTTAGAGGGGGTGAATAAACACTTGTTAGATTTTTCGGTACTAAACCACTTAAGGCTAGATATCGGTGCTTGATATTCGTTTGTGTAACTTGTGCAGAAGCGAAACGGTCAGTTTTGAACCAAGACCAGATGTGAAGTGTGATGTGTATATGATTGCGAAAGACAGATTTTTTTTTGGAAGTTCGGAGCAAATTCTCTTATGTCTCCCCTTCTTCCCATCAAGGAAGGTATCACTAGAAGCCTCGGTTACAACCTTTTGTACAACCTCCTTAGCTAGACTAACTCAATACAACCCTCACGGCTATATTATGCTAATTAAACTCCTAGTCCACAGTTAGACAAGTTTTTACAGTCCGTCTCCTTTCAATAGCTTTTTACAGTCTTTTGAGAACAAATCACTCACTGACCGTTCCGGTATAGTGCAGTGATGACAAACCCGATTCTTTTCTCGCTAAAGAATTTAATGCTTTGAAAGTTTGAGCTAATTTTCTCGTTCTAAATTCATATAGGTGAAGTAATTTTCTTCAGCTTGCTTCCCTCCTTTTTATAGTTGAGGTTTGAAGTTGAAGCCGTTGTGAAAATAGCTCTTGTGTACCGGACAGAGCATTATTTGACTTTACCCAAGATGGGTTCTGTCCGGTCTTCGCAGTAGTCGCGCTGTGCCTTTTGCTTTATTCCTTAATAAGCTTGGCTTAACTTCAACTTGGCTCTATCTGGCAGGCTTGAATAATTGCTTGTCTTCAAATTGCCGCGCCTCAAATGTGTTTGAATCTTGTCCAGCGTGGCACGTCCGATATCATGCAATCCGATCTTCAATCCAGTCCCGGTACGCAGTCTTGATCCGGTTTCTAATTGCGATGTTGTACTGCTGTCTGTTTTCGGTTTGTCCCAAGTCTAACAGATATACTTTAAGTTAGTTCAATCATCAAAACTGTTAATCTGAATATTTAAATTCACGATTTCTACCAGAGATGCAATAAATGTTTTTATATGCTTCAACCTACTGACAATGTACTTAGATATAATGCGATAAAGTACATTTTTTTTGTGTATACAGGGGTTAAACAACCCAGATGCTTCATTGATAAAGTACATTACATAGGCTATCAGTGAAAATGGGCTGTCTTGGGATTTATTGGTATAAGAACGGTATGCATATGATGCAAGTTTTAAGGTGAGTGACCATGTGAGCCATTTACCCAAAAGTCATTCGACTACCGTCACGATCCAACTTCGTCATACATAATCTTGACGCCAACCACCAAATCAAATTAGCTATTGAGTCTAAACATTTTCTAAAACCATAAAATTTTCGATCACCAACACATCACAGTAACAGAAAAACAGAGTGAATTTGACCGCTCACATAATCCATCCCCACCAATGTACTCATTCATACACACTGTATATCTAGCTGAAAGCCACGTTTTGCCAGACATTCAAACAAGAAACCAAGATTTCTTTTTTACCTTCAATGGTCATTCCAACTTCTATTACTAGCACCATCAACACCACCATTGTAATTGTACCCATTTTGCCGCACCGCCCTTTCCAACCCATACCCATAACCCGTATTATCTCTCTGCTCTTGAAGATATTGCCGCCTCGAAGGACTATTACCGTCTAAGGTCCAAGAATCATAGCTGGTCCTTCCTCTAACCCCATCTCTCTGAGTCATATGTTGTCCAGAAAATGTATTGTAATTATTCATACTAGTGTTGTTTGGGTGTTGGTAAGTCAATTGAAAACCTTGTCCGTGTTCCAATGAATAATAGTGCTGCTGTTCGTTCCTAACAACTGAGGACGATGCTCGGTTAACGTTATTCGTATTTAGCATCATTTCTGGGGTCAAATATTGCGTATTGTTGGAGAATTTACGCTGAGGGCTTTGGTGGTGGTGTGTTGGTACATTTGCGCTTGGCTGCCATCGTCCCTGCATTTGTTGGGTGGCGGTTGTGAACGGCTGAGCTGAATATATGTTTGCATCCTCCACTAACTGCCTCTTTGAGAATGGATTTTCCGAAAAACCGGGCCTCTGAACATTCTGCAGAGCAAAAAAGATGAATTTTAAAGAATATGAAAAAAAAACAATTTCACAATACAAACACCATTACAGAATAGGAGACAAAGTAACACCGCTTGTTTTCCAAGTTTTAGTTCATAGTGCTCCCTTTAATTTAGTTTGGAAGCCTAAGAACGGCTTCATTTCAAATGCACAGACTCATCTTGTTTAGATATTCCCAACTTTTCTGTTCCTCATATGAACTATTCAAGTGCAGGTGAAACACACACAGTGAGAGACAGATTATCAACGAGAATGAACTTATTCCAAAGAACCTCAAATTTGAGTACAGAATATACATACTAAAGGTTTACGCACCGCAAAAGCATTGGTTGAAGGCGTTGGAGAAGGCAAGGAAACCTCAACGCCGTTCCCAGCATTTGCTCCTAAATCGCTAGAATTTGCTTTAACCATATCGAGGACCTTCATCATCTGATCACTAGTCATATTACCTGCTTGGCCAGACGTTAAAGCAAAAACCAAGTCGGGGTTCTTTAGAAGTGCTGCCAACAGCTCAAGGTCTGGCCCGGAAACAGAAGATGACGAGGCAATTGTAGAGAAGTTTCCTGATACTGGAACATTGACAGGTGGCGGCGATTCTTCGAGTGGCTCAACGTCAGGTAACTGCTCGATAGGGATTAGTGGGGTTAAGGTGTCGTCATAGTCCATTTCACGGTCCCAAGGCTCTCTTGGATTGGGTGGGATTTCTTGATTCGAATTGTATATTACTTCTTTCTCTCTCAAGGTCCTATGTCTCTGAACTTCGACTTCTTTACTGTCAGCCCCCAAACCAACACACCATGCGTCGTTTATACTCATTTCTGCGTGAAATATAATCATCAAATGTAAAGATACGAACTAAAGTTCACGTCAACCAGATGAAATACAACACGTGAAGTAAGAAACCCTTTCTATAGATATAGTAGCAGCGTGTAATGTTTGGATGGGACGCCAAATTTCTACTCCAAACAGTCTATAGAAGACCACTCAAAAGATCAATATCATAAAGGCACATGAAATATTAATGATAACACGAGAAGTAACAAATCCTCATATGTCTATCGTTAGTTGCAGCATTTATTGCTCGGAAACGACATTAATTGAACACAGTCAATTAAGACCAATGACAAGATCTATATAATAAAAGCGCATGACATATGTAGATGTGGTATAGCCCTAAATCTTCTATAACTCCCCGTACAATATCGTAGCAAATTTTATTATTTTTTCTGCAATTGCTTCAAGCATGCTGCAAAACAAGCCAACACTTCAACTAACAAGTATCCGTAGACCATAAATACGTCCCCTGTGCATGGTCTTTAAAGCTTGCTATACATTTGAAAGCCAGCACTACACGCATTATTTTTTTTTCAAAGTTGAGTAAATCTGATTAGGCGAACGGAGGATATCTCGATCAGAAAGGATAGCTAACCAAACAAAATACGAGCTGTTTTATTTTAGCGAATCTCAGGATTAGTATAGTGAACTTGCCTATTTGCATGGAATTTCGAACTATTGCTCTTCAACGCTGTGGGAACTAGAAATAGCACGAGTCCAAAGTATCAAAGGGATATTCATTCATTAACATGTCAAATGAATCCACAACAACTTCATCAGGTGGAAACAAAATGTACATAGCAAATTGGAAGCAAAATAAGACATCAAACAATCCAAATTCCAATGTTTGGACACAGAAGAAATTATATATAATGATATAATAGCTTCACGTTTTCAATCCAAGTCAGACTTGGGATATCTTTCAGTTTAGCATATCATTATTAACGATAGACTTTAAAAAATCAGAAGGCTGAGAAAACGTGTCATCAAGTCAATACCAACAAAGTCTCCTTTAGCCAACTATAACATAAAAACATCTCAAAGACAGCTCGAAAAAAAAGTCAGTCAACTATGTAATGTTACAGATTGAAGATATATGACTAAATGCTCAGAGCTCAAGAAAATATACCTTGAGGAGTTGTCCATGGAATCAGGATGCTCTTGCATTTCTTCCACGGTGGCTCCACCGGAAGGGTATCATAAGGATCGCCATTCTTGGTTACAATATTACCAAGTTCCTTCTTCACTATAAATTCAGGAAAGACGTGGGATTTATTATTTAAGGGCAAGATAGTGTCCTGTGAAGCACTTCTACTCTGAATGTCAGGCTTTTGCTGTTCTTCAGGACTAAAGGATATCGTCCCATGTTTACTCTGCAACATAATGTCCAGTGAAGCACTTGTACTCTGAATTTCAGGCTTTTGCTGTTCTTCGGGCCTCGACGATATCTTCCCATGTTTACTCTGCAACATAGTGTCGTTTGAAGCACTTCTACTCTGAATGTCAGCCCTCTGCTGTTCTTCGGGACTTGAGGATATTTTCCCATGTTTACTCTGCATGTACTGAGCACGCAATTTTGCTTTCTGTATGTCATCAGCAGAAAGTGGGCGGCTTCGAACAGCTGGTGCTGATTTTGCAACCTGTGGACTCCTTGAAGCTGGTCTTTGTCCTGGATGCTCTACCATCTGAACTTTGCGTCTCTCTCGTGCATCTATAACTTATTAAGAAATATCCATTGGTGATGAGCATTATTGTTCTAGTGTTGTAGCTATAGATTTCAGTTTAAATTATTTCATTTAAGCAGTTCATGTGCAAATGTTTTGCCCAACATTTGGAAAAAAAAAAAAAAAAGAAAACATTTGCAGAAAAGGTAAAGAGAATTTTTTCATGTCTTTGGCTAAAACAAGCCACTGACATTTATCCAGAAGTCACAATTAATTCTTCAACAAATTTTATCGGATACGCGATGACAAAACACCTCGCCTCTTATTTGACTCATCCTCGGGCGGCATAAGCATTTTTGGAGGCTGCGTGGAGTCCAACTTCCTGAAAGAGAAAGGCTAAAGTTGAATCAAGTTGGACTTAAGTCTAAACACAAGATAAAGAGAAGTCAATTGCTCAGCTCAGATAAGTACTGCTTGCAGACCTGTAGTTGGGATTGTTACACAAGAGCCTTGGAGCTTCTTCCTGAAGGTTTTCCGGAAAATTTAGTTAACATCTAGAATGTGATAAAACATGCTATGAATGAACTAAGTATGAAGTCACAAAACGTACTGAGTTGTCGTTGTTCGAATCCAAAGACCCAGTGCCTATCACTTCACTAATGCTGCACGTAATGTCACCATTTAGTAAGATGTGAAGTTACTACAGATCTACGATAAAATTAAGAACTTACCTCTGCTTCAGCAATAACTCATCGGGCGTATTACATGTTGATCTAGCCTTAGATTGGCTTTTCTGGAACATTTTGCTCCACTTCGAGAGTAGGCTTTTTGCCCTGTTTGGAAGGTCTGATCTTCAAATTAGAAAATTTATCTAGGCAATGAAAACTCAACAGAAACTCGCAGTCAAACAACCATCATAACAACAGACAAATCAGCTACTGAATGCCAATAAACATCATATTAACAATTCAGGTAATGAACTCGACATGAGCGGCAAACAAGGAAGATTAAATTCAAGAAATTAATGTAAAACAACACACCTGAAGTCCGATAAAATCGTAGTTTATTAACACTTTGGAGAATAGCCGACATATGCGCAGGAGGTGCCTTTTCTAGTGGCAAGTGATGAAGAACCTGATAAGGATAAACACTTTCAATATATTAGCTGTCGTCTCTTCTAGAGAAGCAACAAATGTCTATTTCGTACGACAAGAATTACCTTCAGCATAACATAAAGCGCGCTTGTTTGTTCTTCTGTAGCTGCTTGACTTAACCACGTTGCCAATATCATTAAGCCACCTTCATTTAATAGCCTGCCAAGAAACAGCAGCGTAACTCAAGAGAACAGGGATAACAAAAATATCCTTCGACACAAATTTAATCATAAGGGATGAGGCCATACCCATCTATAGCTGAAGGATCATGCATATGAAGAATATGGTCCAGCAGTTTAACTTGTCCAGCAAATGTTTCTTCCTTCCTCATCAAAGTAAATATGTGTTCAACAGGTCTGTCTGATTCATTCATGCCAGATGGAACCTCATCTTGAGCTAAGCAAGTAGACCCTTCGTCAATGTTCATGGGAGTTATTGTGGCTAAAGGAACAGGTTCCACATTGGCACTTTGATCTGAATTGGATGCAACACCATCCCTCCACAAAATTAGGCCAGCGGATTGATCAACTTTCTCTTTAGACAACCTGGCATATTTCCTCACTCTTGTGCGCTGAGATGTAAAGAAATTCCGAACCTGGAAAATGACAAAACATAGATTCTTGTGGGCAAAGGCCACAAAACTAAATGTCGAGTTTTAATTTCTTATGCAGACTTTAAGCTGATTTAATGTCCTCTAATAATCTCCAGTTATATAATTCTCACCGTGAAATTTACATCCAACGAAATTTTTTTATTACCAAAAAGCAAAAAAGAGGACCTGAGTAAGGGTAACACCAAATTGAGAACTGATATCCCGAGTTTCCCTCTTGCTAATTACATCTTTTACAGAGAAAACCAGATGCAAGTGCTTTAAGGCCTTGGGGTTCAACAAATCGCGGGGCTTCTTTTCTGTAAACATCGAGTGACAAGTATATATGGAGTCAGACCAATATACAACAAATACCAAATCAATGAAACAATGACAAAACCCCGAATATCCCACCAAACCATTCATAACAGAGGGACACATACTTCAACTGCTGACTAAGAGCCACTTCCACCGTACTTAACCGCTCGAATCTTTCAAATAACAAGGAATCTCAGTTATAACGCTCAAAAGATAGAAGATACTGATAGATACACTCGAAGCCGTGCATCTACACTCAACTACAACGTCATACAAAATAACACATGCGAAATAATTAATAGCATGCAAGCAATCAGCAAACTCACCAATTTTAATAGACAACGCCCCAGCCGCCTGCGTTAATTTTTTCAGAACAATAATCAGGAAACCCATGAGATAAAAAGCAGGGGCAAAAAAACAAAAGTAAACCCGACGAAAAAAAATACCATCTCCTGTGAGAGGGGATTGACCCCACTGAGTTCGCACTGCTTGGAAACGATTCCTCCGAATATTTCGATCTGATTCCGAATAAGATCGCTCTGCACATTCAACAGCTCCTCATATGACGACGTTGCTGGGATCGGCGCCACCACTAATTGGTTGTCCATCGCAAATTCCAGATTCACAAATCAAAATCGAAAAAAATACACGCTCACTTCATTCCAGCAGACTGGTCCGGATTTAAGTAAAAACACGAATTAGTATTTTTAATTGAATTAGGGCAACGAATTTGAGGGTTCAGGGCTAGGGCAAATGAAACAGCAGCGAAGTAGAAGAGGTGGAGAGACGCGCTTACCGTCGACCGGGTTTTGGCGTTGGAGGTAGCTGCTTGTGGGTTTACAATTGATTCACATCAAAGGCACACCAATCCAATATCAAAGTGGTCCCTCGATTCGACGATTTTAGGTTAATTTCGATTTTCTTTGGACCAGGGAATGTTTTAACCCGGTGAAAACGGTTTTACGGATTCGGGGCAGGTATACCATAGGTGTACCCGGTCCGTTAATCCATTACTAGTACTTCTACACAATTATACTTTATTTGAGTGCTTAAAATTTGTTATTTTTACCAAGGGGTTGGTCCAAGTGGTAAGCGACTTGGTATGCAGCACTTCCTTTGGGGGCATCACCTGCAGTATTCGGATTAGTCGGGTCAACTCGGAAATCGGTCGGATATCCGAAAGAAAAATTTGTTATTTTTAATTTCTAGATGTATAATTTGATGAAATATAACTTGTGTAGGGTTATGATTACAATAATTAAAAATGAAAGGGTTAAATATGATAATCATTTGATTAATATAATTATTAATGATAAATGAAGGGACTAAATTGTAATATTTTGACAGAATAAAATCGCAGCTTATAGTCACCCCTCTCCCTTAATATAATATTATATACCTTGCACACCCAAATGTGTGTGATATAATATATAAATTAAAATATTAAATTTAGGGAAATTCCGTCTGGTACCCTCGAGTTTACGACATTTTCAGTTGGTATCCGAAGTTTTTTTCGATTCCAGCCGGTAGCCCTGACGTTTTATGAAAAGTAATTTCGTACGCCCCAATTACCACATACGGGTTTTAAGGATTAGATGCCCCTATTTTCTAACAGGAATTTCCAAAAGACAGAAATACCCTCAATATTATAAATTGAATTAAAAAGGAAATTAAAATAGAAAAAGAAATTCGTAGTTATCCTAAATAAGGTTATCAATTACATGTCATCATCAAAAAGGGGGAGAATGTTGATCTAGCATTAGAATGTTTTGATGAACTATGTAACTGAATGACATTAGGTCTATAAATTAAGCAATTCGACTTATGTGTAATATATTGTCTAAGTACATTATAATATTTGATTATAGATTGGTTAATGAACTATGAAATGATTGATTATCGAATATTTGACTCACATATGATTCTGTGATTATTTGGTGAAACTATGTGATCGCATGTTAGTCTACATGCTAGGATATATCGGACTATGGATATACTGTGCTATTTATGGAAATAATGAGTGAGATATCCTATCGGGTTATCTATGGAAAATGTGTTGTCTAAATATGGAATGTGATATACCCGTTGAGAATTGTTTATTCCTGGATTAAAATCACATCGAGAATCTTTGCATGCATCCCACTGATTTTATTTGTGCAATATCAATTTGATATCTCCTTACTGATTAGGATATTATATTTTGGAAAGATTTGATTGATTGACTTTGTGGACAAGATGATAATATATATGGTATGTGCTGAAACAGATGAGATCTCTGATATATGGAAAGTTATGCCATGATGTGTTAATTCGAGAAATATGTGATATGACCTGATCTATATGCTAAATATGGGAAATATACTGATATAATGCTCTTATGTGCTAAACATGGAAAATAAATCTGGAATGATTTATTCTATAAACTGATAGCAGAGAATCACATATGGTAAATGCTGTTATGGAAATTATCACTCGAAATTTGAATTTGCCTTGAATACGAATATCAGCCTTTATGTGGACTAAAATCATGCTATATTGAGCTTGGTAATACCCTAAATTTCACAAGTAGGGTCGGCTAATAAGTTTGAGTGTATTTGTGTGTTTATATGATTTCAAATAACAGGGTAACATAATTATATGCTTATGAAATATTTAATTTGCTAGAAATGTAGGACTTATGGAAATTTTGAAATAGGGTAAGAGAATTTCAAAATGAAGTGATTTGTAAAAAATGGGTTAGATGAGAAGGGGAAATTCTTTAATGAGGTCTTTCGAAATTCATAAATGATGAAGTAAACATCTAAATAACATTAAAGTATTGGTTAGCACATGGGTTATAAATAAATAATAGGTAAAGGTCTATATTAATTGGAGATCGATCATCACACGTTTAGTATAGTAAGTTCGAAACTATTGAAATTGGTTGCGTGGACTTCGAAATTCTAAGTAGGAAGAGTTTCGAAATTTAAGCTTAGCTAGTTTCGAAATTCTTAAGTGAAAGAAACCAAAAAGAATGATGACATAAATAAGTTAATAAAATAAGGACAAGGTTAGCCAACCACTTCACTTGCTTATCACACGTTAGGAATGCGAAAAGAACAAAACTTTCAAAACATTTAGTTAAGATAGAAAACAATTGAAAGCTAAAATAAGTACAATAATTTAATAAGACAAGGAGATAACATCAAAATAAGCTCCTACTTAGCATGTGACAAACGATTAAGTATCAACTAAATATTTAGAATACGATTGAGAGTTCTTTCATTAGTAAAGTTTCGAAAGTTAGCTAGAGGGAAGAAAGAGGAGAGTTCGAGCAGTGAGTCAAAACAAGCTTGCAAGGGTATGTGATCTTTACGGTTTGATTCTAAACTTAGAATGTATAAGTTTTTTTCTTTTTTTTTTGTGTAACATAATTCTATAAACATGATTTCTGAAAAGGACGTGTTAAGAAGATTTTTAAATTCGTTAGTGTTAGGTAAGGAAGTTTCGGTGTTTAATGATTATGTGTAAATTCAAGTATTAATTAGGGTTTTGGATAATTTTCAGAAGTTTAAGTCGTACTTCATGTGTTTAGTCGAAAGTGTTAATAATCCTTGAATTAAAAACGTTTGTTGTCACGAGTTATGATTTTCAAAGGTAATGACTATGAAGAGTGTTACGATCTTGAATAATGGAATTTATTTGGTAGTTATGATTTTCAGAAATTAGGGTTTTCCGTGCAAATGTAATTTTGTATGGTAATTGAAGTGTTTCGAAAGTTACATATTTTTATAAGTTGATTTTCGAAAAGATAGGGTTAGATAAGAATTTCGATATCTTGTATATAATATTTATGTGTGATTTTCGAAATAGAAGAGATTTAAGAAATGATTTTGGAAAGCTTCGAAAGGTGCTAGGAGGTATTTTGAAACTTATTTTGAAAATCTTATTTGGGCAAAATGGTAATTTCGAGCAAAGGTATATGAGGAATTTTTCGTATTTAATGTGTTTATCTTATTTTCGATAGCTTAATTACTTTTATGTGATTATGTGAATTAGTTTATTAGATTATAGAATAGCTAGGTAATGTAATGTTTTACATGTTATGATTTGGAGTATTAAAGTTTTCGATGTCTTGGATGTTTAATGTATTCGTGACTTTATGTTAAGATTAGGTTCAGACTTGTGAAAATAATTATGTGAGGTATGCTTATATGCTTAGATTTCGGTATTAGAACAATACTTGAAATAGGTTAAGGGGCAGTTAACAGGGTTGGTATATTTTGTTAAGTGTATGATAAATGGTCGATGCTTAAAGAATGCTTTCGTCAAAGTATATGAAAGTTTTCGGTGTTATAATAATATTCCAAGGTTATAGGAATTATCTAAATGTACAATGTATTAAGCACTAATTAGGGTTTTCATTATTTTAGAGTTTTTGGGATTCTTAGGGTTTTCAATAATTAGGATTTTGGAATTTCGAAATTTATGAAATCTAACAAATATACTGAAGTGATAATATTTTATTGATCAGAGGTTTGATATTTAGAGAATTCATCAGATATTGTGACTAATCTCATCGGAGGACAGGTAGGTGAAACTCACCTACGGCACGTAAACGCTATGTGATTAATTACGTGATATTTCTGTGAATCAGTGGATTGTGTGATTTGATGAATTACGTGATTTATCTATTTTATATTTTGCACGTTATATGTCTGATTGTTTTCACTGCACTTGCATATCATGAGCACGACATGTTGATGTGAGGGTTTATGGGTAGAGCAGAGTGGAAACTCGGGTGTGTGTTAACGCTAACGTGACCTGAGCTGGCCGCCCGAGAGTACGAGAGGTTGAGTGACGGGACGTGTTGAGACATTATAGAACATTTCGAATATAGGGCGACTCTAACGAGACCTGAGTAGCTTACCCGCTCTAACGAGACCCGAGTGGGATATGCGACTTTAACGAGACCTGAGTAGCCACCCACTCTAACGAGACCTGAATAGGATATTCCAGTCTAACGTGACCTGAGTGGGAACCTATTCTAACGAGACCTGAGTGGGATATTTGAAATGTACTTAGTGTCGAGTAGTGTGGGGTGTTGAGACGTGTTACTGTTGAGATGAGTAGAGACGAGTTGAGCGTGCATTTGTGAGGTATTTTGGGAATGGGGTTGAGCGCACGTTGCATACATGCATGTTTTATCTACTGGGCAAGGAGCTCAGTTTACGTGTTTAGGTACATACAAGTCTGATGTTGATACGCGTCGCGACTAGGCGGGCTGATGGCGGTAACTCCACGTAATTTTGAGGGCAAGGCAGTACATGGGACGCGACCTGTGAAACGAGTTTATGTTTCGTGTTTTTGAATTTGGGCTTGGACTTCTTAGACTTCGGCCCAATGAATAGAAATGTGTTTGGTTTTGGACCTATGGATTTAGACATTGAACGAATTTGTATTATTATGTTTTAAAAGTTTTAATTAAATGGGATTTCTGCTGCTTACGCTGCGAAAATCCGCCAAAATACGTATCTAGGAAGTCGGGTTGTTACAGGTGGTATCAGAGCTTAGGATATGGATTCTGTAGACTGTCCATGTACTGCCGCTCAAAAGCTTAGAGGATCAGCCCTTGCCTGTAAGTTTAAAGTTTTTTCTTGATTAGATAAATATACTTGTTTTCTTGAATATTGTAGATAGTACGCTAAAATGACGAGAGGACGTAGAGAAAACAATGGAGAGTCGAGTCGTGGGGTTGCATCTGAGTCACCTACAACTGAACGAGACTCCACGATCTTGCGCCTTACTGAACTGATCCAACGCCAGTCGGATCAGATCAATGAGTTGATCAATCACCGTAACTCATCTGCGCAACATCCTACCCCGCCACCCGAACGTGTAGAAATAATAGGGGAACAGTTTCGGAAATTGAACCCTCCGACCTTTGAGGACGCCATTGATCCTACTTTGGCTGATGACTGGTTGCGTACCATAGAGGATATGTTCCTATATGGTCGGGTCCCGGAGAATGAACAGGTGTTGTGTGCCATCTCTATGCTTCGAGGTAATGCAAGGTTTTGGTGGGACACCATCAAAATCTTGGAGGACCCAATGACTATGCCGTGGGAGAGATTTAGAGAATTATTCCGTGAGAAATACTTCACCACCCATGACCGAACTCAAAAAATGAACGAGTTCATAAATCTAAAGCAAGGCGAGCAAACTATCGCAGAATATATTCGCAAGTTTGAGGAGTTGTCACGCTTTGCACCGCACATGGTGGCGACGAATGCATTGAAGGTGGAGCAATTCCAAGTAGGTCTCAAACCTGAGATTTATCGAGACATAAGCATGACGGGAACAAGGGAATTAGCATTTGCCCAAGTGGCTAAACGAGCGCTCATCGCGGAGCAGGCAGAGGAACGGATTTCCAGAGCCCATGAGGAAAAGAGGAAGGCGGAGAGTCAGCTGGAACGAGAGGCTAATAAGAAGCGTCAGACTTTTGATAAGGGTCCCAACAATAATCAGAACGGCCGCCAGGGACAACAAAACTGGAGACCGAGGCCAAACCAGGAAGCGACTAATTTCCTAATTCGACCTCCAAACGTCAATCCCCAGTGCCAGCAATGTGGACGATACCATGGAGGCGTTTGTTTCGGAGCAAGAAATTTCAACCCTCAATGTTTTAAGTGTGGAAAACTAGGACACCTTGCCAGAAATTGTCAGGTGAACCGTTCCGGAAACCAAACCCAAGTGCCAGTACAACTTCCACCTGTACCAGCGCGTGTTTTTACTTTAACAAATGAGGAGGAAGTATCGAATCTACTAGGAGTGATGGGTATGTTCGACATTTAAAAAAAATACTCACTTCTGTGCTAATCGATCCTAGGGTAGCACACGCGGGTGTGCTGGCCAGTTGCATGACAAAGGTAGGAATAAACCCTATCTCGTTAGAAAGTTTGAAAAGAACCAGGGACACACGTAGGAATAATAATAACAATACTAATAATAATAAATTAACACACACACACACACACACACACACATATATATATATATATATATATATATATAAGTACCAGAGTAGCGCAACGGAAGCGTAGTGGAGTCGTAAATTTTAGGAGAAATCGTTACCCGAATTATTCCAAATCGGTCTAATTTCGGGGGCGAAATTCTTTTCAGGGGGGAGAATGTAATACCCCAAATTTCACAAGTAGGATCGGCTAATAAGTTTGAGTGTATTTGTGTGTTTATATGATTTAAAATAACGGGGTAACATAATTATATGCTTATGAAATATTTAATTTGCTAGAAATGTAGGACTTATGGAAATTTTGAAAGAGTAAGAGAATTTCGAAATGAAGTGACTTGTAAAAAATGGGTTAGATGAGAAGGGGAAATTCTTTAATGAGGTCTTTCGAAATTCATAAATGATGAAGTAAACATCTAAATAACATTAAAGTATTGGTTAGCACATGGGTTATAAATAAATAATAGGTAAGGTCTATATTAATTGGAGATCATCACACGTTTAGTATAGTAAGTTCGAAACTATTGAAATTGGTTGAGTGGACTTCGAAATTCTAAGTAGGAAGAGTTTCGAAATTTAAGCTTAGTTAGTTTCGAAATTCTTAAGTGAAAGAAACCAAAAAGAATGATGACATAAATAAGTTAATAAAATAAGGACAAGGTTAGCCAACCACTTCACTTGCTTATCACACGTTAGGAATGCGACAATAACTAAACTTTCAAAACATTTAGTCAAGATAGAAAACAATTGAAAGCTAAAATAAGTACAATAATTTAATAAGACAAAGGAGATAACATCAAAATAAGCTCCTACTTAGCATACAAACGATTAAGTATCAACTAAATATTTAGAATACGATTGAGAGTTCTTTCATTAGTAAAGTTTCGAAAGTTAGCTAGAGGGAAGAAAGAGGAGAGTTCGAGCAGTGAGTCAAAACAAGCTTGCAAGGGTATGTGATCTTTACGGTTTGATTCTCGATTTAGAATGTATAAGTTTTTTTCTTTTTTTTGTGTAACATAATTCTATAACATGATTTCTTGAAAAGTACGTGTTAAGAAGATTTTTAAATTCGTTAGTGTTAGGTTTTTTAAGGAAGTTTGGGTGTTTAATGATTATGTGATTTTAAATTCAAGTATTAATTAGGGTTTTGGATGGTTTTCAGAAGTTTTAGTCGTACTTCATGTGTTTAGTCGAAAGTGTTAATAATCCTTGAATTAAAAACGTTTGTTGTCACGACTTATGATTTTCAAAGGTAATGACTATGAAGAGTGTTAAGATCTTGAATAATGGAATTTATTTGGTAGTTATGATTTTCAGAAATTAGGGTTTTCCGTAAATGTAATTTTGTATGGTAATTGAAGTGTTTTAAAGTTACATATTTTTATAAGTTGATTTTCGAAATGATAGGGTTAGATAAGAATTTCGATATCTTGTATATACTATTTATGTGTGATTTTCGAAATAGAAGAGATTTAAGAAATGATTTTGGAAAGCTTCGAAAGGTGCTAGGAGGTATTTTGAAACTTATTTTGAAAATCTTATTTGGGCAAAATGGTAATTTCGAGCAAAGGTATATGAGGAATTTTTCGTATTTAATGTGTTTATCTTATTTTCGATAGCTTAATTACTTTTATGTGATTATGTGAATTAGTTTATTAGATTATAGAATAGCTAGGTAATGTAATGTTTTACATGTTATGATTTGGAGTATTAAAGTTTTCGATGTCTTGGATGTTTAATGTATTCGTGACTTTATGTTAAGATTAGGTTCAGACTTGTGAAAATAATTATGTGAGTTATGCTTATATGCTTAGATTTCGGTATTAGAACAATACTTGAAATAGGTTAAGGGGCAGTTAACGGGGTTGGTATATTTTGTTAAGTGTATGATAAATGGTCGATGCTTAAAGAATGCTTTCGTCAAAGTATATGAAAGTTTTCGGTGTTATAATAATATTCCAAGGTTATAGGAATTATCTAAATGTACAATGTATTAAGCACTAATTAGGGTTTTCATTATTTTAGAGTTTTTGGGATTCTTAGGGTTTTCAATAATTAGGATTTTGGAATTTCGAAATTTATGAAATCTAACAAATATACTGAAGTGATAATATTTTATTGATCAGAGGTTTGATATTTAGAGAATTCATCAGATATTGTGACTAATCTCATCGGAGGACAGGTAGGTGAAACTCACCTACGGCACGTAAACGCTATGTGATTAATTACGTGATATTTCTGTGAATCAGTGGATTGTGTGATTTGATGAATTACGTGATTTATCTATTTTAATATTTTGCACGTTATATGTCTGATTGTTTTCACTGCACTTGCATATCATGAGCACGACATGTTGATGTGAGGGTTTATGGGTAGAGCAGAGTGGAAACTCGGGTGTGTGTTAACGCTAACGTGACCTGAGCTGGCCGCCCGAGAGTACGAGAGGTTGAGTGACGGGACGTGTTGAGACATTATAGAACATTTCGAATATAGGGCGACTCTAACGAGACCTGAGTAGCTACCCGCTCTAACGAGACCCGAGAGGGATATGCGACTTTAACGAGACCTGAGTAGCCACCCACTCTAACGAGACCTGAATAGGATATTCCAGTCTAACGTGACCTGAGTGGGAACCTATTCTAACGAGACCTGAGTGGGATATTTGAAATGTACTTAGTGTCGAGTAGTGTGGGGTGTTGAGACGTGTTAGTGTTGAGATGAGTAGAGACGAGTTGAGCGTGCATTTGTGAGGTATTTTGGGAATGGGGTTGAGCGCACGTTGCATACATGCATGTTTTATCTACTGGGCAAGGAGCTCAGTTTACGTGTTGTAGGTACATACGAGTCTGATGTTGATACGCATCGCGACTAGGCGGGCTGATTGCGGTAACTCCACGTACTTTTGAGGGCAAGGCAGTACATGGGACGCGACCTGTGAAACGAGTTTATGTTTCGTGTTTTTAAATTTGGGCTTGGACTTCTTAGACTTCGGCCCAATGAATAGAAATGTGTTTGGTTTTGGACCTATGGATTTAGACATTTAACGAATTTGTATTATTATGTTTTAAAAGTTTTAATTAAATGGGATTTCCGCTGCTTACGCTGCAAAAATCCGCCAAAATACGTATCTAGGAAGTCGGGTTGTTACAGCTTGTGACCGTTGTGAACGTTTATTGTGGGCATGATTTATATGGCATGTTGACTACTCGATTTTACATGGATTATGTGCTAAATTGGCTATTGATTTCTTGATAAAGTTTCCGTGCGAGTGCTGATTGAAAAGGCTATATGTATGAGCAACACTTCATTGTAATCCAGCACTTAGAACTTGCGAATATACGAACACGAGAGTTTTTTAGCAGAAGATTATTATTTAGAGTACACATGTGATCACCTTCTGCCGACCTAAACTTTAACTTGCGATTCCATCACTGCACTAGTGATTCATCGTTATTATCACCATCCTTCATACATATATTCTGTCTTCGAACGTGAGGAATACGCAAGAAGGCAAGGTTGACGTTTACACGCACGTGAAGGAAAGGAGGAGTTCTGGGGGACCTTCGGTAGCGAGCTGTTTCCTGTTAGGAATTGGAGATTCCCCGGAGCGAAACTCGGCGTGCGGTAACCTAGTAGTGTCTAGTACGCGACTTTTTTCGGTTGTGTATTGGGCCAAAAAATCAGTTTTGTAACCAGCTAAGGTGATATTATAGTGATTGCTTAAACTCTTGATGAGCAAACCTCAAGGAGAGGAGTAAACCACAGTTGGGGATATAACCTCTATAAAAATTCTGTCTCGCATTTACTTTTCAGTTATTTCCTTTTTACTGTGAGAGAACCAATACACACCTGACGTAACTAGGATATATCAGGCATCTTCATCACTTGCATAAGTAGACATCTCTAAGTCACTACATCGTAGGATTCTTGTAAAGAAGAAGCATAATTTTTTATAAGCCTAATTTACTCCTCACCCCTCTTAGGCACACTTTTATCTTCAGGGGTGAATAACACTGGTCACCATTCTTTGCTCGTTAGTGGGTTTCACGTCTGCATAGAGAGTGAAACCGGTTTCTAATCTTCAATCAAGGCCCAGGGTGGAATACCCTAGTCTTATTGTAAACTATATGTACCGGTTTGTGTATATAAGTGAATTGGGCCGGTTTTTGTATGTGAAGAGAGGCATTTTGTCGAACACCTTGGATGTGGGTATTTGAGAGTGTGTGGTCTCGGTTTGTAGGAGTTGATACACGAGAATTTGCTTATGAAAGTTCGGAGTCTCAACACTCTTACGTTTCTCCTTTTTCCCCGCAAGGAAGGCTCTCACTAGAAGACTAGATTTACATACTATGATGTACAACCTTCCACAGCTACACTTACATCTCCTAAGCTATATTCCGCTAACTAAACTTCCTAGCGTTCAACCACCGGCGGCCTTTTATAGTCCACCGTCAGCTTTTAGAGTCCACCGTCTTCGGTCACTATTAAAGTCGACCGAAACGTCTCTCTACCGTTAGCTTTTTAAAGTCCACCTGTAGAGTTATTTCTCTCTACGATTCGTAGGCTGCGACCCTACGAAAGACACTTCTTTTACGTCTTTGTGCAAAGACTACAAACACATAGGTTTACGTCTTTGTACATAGATCTCACTCAACTAATCTACTTAAGCTCATCTCTCTTTTGTGTGAGTGAGGTGGTGAGTTTGAACAATGTAGCTCTCTTTCTTTTGTAACCCACACACTTGGGAAGAACCCTCTTGATTTTGTGCTCTTTTCTCTTGTTCTTCTCTTTGGATCTATCTTTAAATGTCTGCTTGTTTGCTCTAGTATCCTTATATTTTTTGCCATTCTACTGGGTATTTACTACCTTCCAGCTTTGACATAGCCGATGGACTCATTAATATAGTCGCTGGAGCCTTTGTCGTGACTTGGTCAATGCTGTTGGCTTCAACTGCTTGTACCTGATGCTGCTGTAAAAGGCTTGTACACGGTGTACACCAGGCTGATGGACACCCCTATTACACCAGGCAACGTTGATCAGTCCAGTCCAGTCTTTGATCGAATCAATCCAGTCCAGTCTCGGACCAGTCAATCAAGACTGAGATTGGACAGTCTAGTCAATACCGAGACCGGACAGTCCAATCAAGACCGAGATCGGGTTGACCGACAGTTGATCGCGTTGACCGACAGTTGACCAGTCCGATTTTACGCCCTGAGCTCATACTTAATATCCATTTTTCAAACCGAGCTCATCTACACACTTAATTAAATATGTTAGTAATACAATAATTAGTTTTGTGTTCATCAAAACAAGATTGCTAGATATTATAATCCAACACATTCCCTATTCAGATACTTTGTTCATTTGGATTGGCTTGGTTATTATGCCCTTTTCATCTTATCATGTGTAATAAAATCACCTCCCGATGAATCATTTGTCGTGATATAGGGTCACCTGCTGGATTCACGATCATTTGCTAGATCAAGGGAAATAGAGAGGCTTCAAATGCCCTGGCACGTGTCCTTTTTGTTTTGTTTCTTACATGTCTTTGTTAAAAATGAATTTTTTTCTTGTAATTCCCTACGATGAGTACTTGACAAAGCCGAGCTTACTGTGCGTCTCATTTTACATGGCTCGCATGATTCATGAAAATATGCCAATTCGAACAATGTTATGCGGGTGATGCTTGAATTCTGTTTAGATAATGTTTTTAGCTTTTAATTTCTGTGTTTGATTTAGAAGGATGTATCTTTTCGTTTTTCTTTTGTTATTCTCAAGGTTTAGCGTTTTGGAATTTTCTTTTTCATTTGAACTCATACGTTTTTTGGACCAGCCTTACACTATTGTAATCGTCTTGCAGATGTGTTGGCGAGAGTATTTGATCGTTGAGTATGCGAGCTTTTCTTTCTTAGAGAGGAGGAAACCCTTTTGTATATATCTGATACATGCACATGCTTTTTAATGCTCTCTCCCACTTGCTTCTTCTTTTTCTCATACAATCTTACTCGCAAGCATATATATATATATATATATATATATATATATATATATATATATATAAAAGTAGATGAGATAAGGACTAGCAGCCTATTGTGATTCTCTCTTGATATGCTATCTTGTTTGTTGAAAATATGGGAGGGCTGCGCAGTATTGTGTGCGTAGCGCAACCCATGTTTTTTTAGATTATCCATCAAATTCCTCCCTTAATCTCAATGTCTTTCGAACCTTCATCCCGAGCGTCTTCTTCAAATTCTCAAACGTATTTGTTGGTAACGGCTTCGTGAAAATATCTGCACTTGGTCCAAACTCGCTACGTGCACCATCTTCACTTCTCCATTTTTACGTGCTCCCTAATAACATGAAACGAGCATCAATATGTTTGCTCCTCTGATGATGGACTGGATTTTTCGCTAACTCGATTGCAAACTTATTATCTACTCAAATTTCGGTTAGCTCGATTTGTTGATTATTCAACTCGAGCAATAAGTTTCTCAGCCAGATTACGTGACAAAAACACCAAGATGCTGCCACGTATCGTGCTTCACAGGTTGATAGAGTCGCGATTGGTTGCTTCTGACCGCCACGTGAACGTCGTGCTTCCTAGGTAATATACGTAGCCGCCCATGCTTTTTCAATCATCGATATCTCCACATCAGTCACTGTCTGAATATCCGACCAGTTTGGAGTCACTCGATTTTGAGTAGATCAGCCCCAGCGATTGTGTTCCTCGGATGTATCGTAGAATTCTCTTAATCACTTTGAGATATGACTGTCTCGATTCTTCCATATAGCGGCTAACGACTCCAACGCTGTAACCGATATCGGATCTCGTGCAGGTCAAGTATCGCAGAATGCCCTTGGAACTTCGATAATCGGTCGCATTCACTCCTTGACCTTCCTCAAACTTGGACAGTTTTGTTTCAAGTTCCATCGATGTTGCTACCGGGTTGCTCTATTTATTTTCTTCAATATATCCTTTTCATACGCTTCTTGCGACACAAAGATTCCCGTGCTTCTTTGCTCAACTTCGAGATCGAGAAGTATTTCATCAGTCCCAAGTCCGTCATCTCGAATTTCTTCATCATTGCCTTCTTGAAGTCATTTACTATTTTCTCGTTGCTTCCCATGAAAATAAGGTCATCGACATACAGTGCGATGATGATCATTTTTTTTCGTTCTCGTTTGACGTAGAGGGTGTGCTCAAATGGACATTGCTCGAACTTATTTTTTAAAATATCCGTCGATCCAGGTGTTCCATACCTGAGGTGCTTGCTTTAGCTCGTAAAGTGCCTTTTTTAATTTCAGCACTTTGCCTTCTTCTCCCGGTTTTGAATATCTCGGGGCCTGCTCCACATAGACTTCTTCCTCGAGTTCTCCATCCAGAAAAGCGGACTTTACGTCCATCTGGTAGATTTGCAGTTGAGTTGTGCAGCTTGAGCCAGGAGCAACCGAATTGTCTCCATTCTTGCAACGAGAGCAAAAAAACTTCGTTACAATATATTGTCGCTCGTTGCCGATAGCCTTTCGCCACCAATCTCGCCTTGTAACGTTCAATTTTTCCTTGAGCGTTCATCTTCTTCATAAACCCATTTGACTCCAATGGGTTTATGCCCCTTTAGCAACTCCCCAAGTTTCCAATTTCCTCGTCCATCGCCGTTCTCCATCTCTTGTCTCTTACGGCTTCTCCAAAGCTAATGTGTTCTGAATCAGCTAGCAAGCAGACTAGGTAAACCTATTGGTTGTTTCGTACAGGCCCTGCATGCTTTGCTCTGGGCTGTCTTGGCTCGTCCTCCTCGTTATTTTCTTGAGACGAGTGTTGCAATGCACAAGGGATCTCTATGCGTTGTGTTTTCCTCAACCTTTCAGTCCCATGAACTTTCTCCTTCTACTCGAACATCTCGACTTACTATCACCTTTTATTTTCCGGTTAGTAGAGCCGGTATGCATTCATCTCTCATCGTATCCAATAAACACGAGTTTTTTGCTTTTGTCGTCGAGTTTGGTTCTTCTCTGGTCGGGTACATGTGCATACGCCACATTTCCAAACATTTTAAAGTGCGCTATCATCGGTTTCAGCCAGTCGATTCTCGAGGTTGTGATGTGGACATCGATTCTGAAAATATACCGCGCATTGTACTGCCCCGGTCAAGAACTCCTTTGGCATTTTCTTGCTTTTCAGCATTGATCGAACCATGTCAAGTATGGTTTTGTTCTTCCTTTCGGCCACCATTTTGTTGTGGCGAATGTGCAGTAAGGAACCTCCTGACGCCTTGTTCCTCGCGAAAAGTTACGAATGCGCCTGACATATATTCCCCACCTCTGTCTGAGAGGAGCGACCTTGATGTTTGAACTTGTCGCCTTCTCAAACATAGTTTTGAATTTTTTAAACGTCTCGAGCAATTCTGATTTTTTCTTTAGAAAATACACCCAAGTCTTTCTTGAGTAATCATCGATGAAAGTGATAAAGTGTCTTCTTCCGCCGAATGATTTTGGTGTGATCGGCCCGCATGTTTGTATGGATGAGCTCGAGTGGTTTTCGCGCTCGATATTCTGCGTGCTTCTGGAACGTCGTCCTCGAATGTTTCTCGATTATGCGGCTTTCGCAAAGCTTCTTTCCGCCTTCTATCACCAACATTCCGTGGACCATGCCTCTTTTGGAGAACTCCTTTCGGCCACCGTAGTGCAAATGTCCAAATCGTATATGCCATAAATGGTCTTTGTCCTCAACGTCAACTTGCAAATACTTTTCTTGAATTGCCTTCAGGTTGAGTTTGAACATTCAGTTCCTTTCCATCTCGACTCATGCGATTCTTCAAGTCGGGAACAAAATAAACATCCTCGATCGATCCTTGTTTGCCATCATTTTGAGAGAAACATCTCGGCATTTGATTTCTATCTTCGACGTATCTCCAAAGGACACGTGGCCGTCCCGATCTTCTTCAGATCCGTACAGATGTTTGCACCCGCTCATATGATTGTTGGGACCCGTGTCAAGATAAAAACAACATATTGCTGCCTGGACTTGTATCCTCGAGTGCCATTAAGAGAACACCTTCGTCTTTTGGCTCACCTTGTGCGACTAGATTCACATTTTCTTCCACTTTCTTTTTGGACCAGCAGTCTTTCGCGAAGTGCCCGAGTTTCCTGCAATTGTAATATTCGATGCTTGGTCGATTTGAGCAACCACCTCATCCTTGAGCTTGACCTCGTCCTCTCCAGTTTTGATTGCTTGTTTGTCGTTGTTCCGGATTGTATCCTCGTCCGCGGCCTGAATTTTGACCGAAACCTTGTTTGCATTAACCTCGTCCTCGATCGTGATGCGTATATAGCGCTTGCCCTCTTTAAGTGATAATTATGTCTGTAGAGCCTCGTCCAGCAATTCCTGTTTTCTTTGAGATTTTTGGATTCTTCAATTGCACATACACGTTCTCGTACTCCGTCAGGGAGTGGAGAATTTTCTCGACGACCCGGGCTTCCGTTAGGGCCTCACCGTTACTCTTTAACTGATTCGAGGTGGTTTGTATTCTCGTTATATAATCGGACACGACTTCGCCGTTCTTCATTCTCGTCATTTCGAATTCGCCACGAAGAGTTTGCAGTCGTACTTGTTTTACTCGGTCGAAGCCTTTGTATGCTTTTTCTAGTTTTTCCCATGCTTCTTTCGAATTCTTTACGTCGTTGATTTTTTCGAAGTCGGCATCATCTAGGCCATTGTATATGATGGTGAGAGCAGTGTCATTTAGTTCTCAAGAATAGTCCAACGCCATCAGCTGGACCGCCGTGTACTCGTCCGTTTTCTTGGGTTCGACGTACCCGTCTTTAACAATATCCCATACGCCTTGCGAGCCGAGTAGTACTTTCATCCGAATAATGCAATTATCATAATAGGACTTTGTGAGGCGTGAAACGGGCATGCCATCGAATGACATAGCTCTGATACCAATTGTTGTTTTTAAACGTTGTAAAATATCGAGAGATATATTGGAGAGTGTATTTGATCATTGAGTATATGAGCTTTTTTTCTTACAGAGGAGCAAAACCCTTTTTACATTTGATACATGCACACGCTTTTTAATGCTCTCTCTCACTTGCTTTTTCTTTTTCCTCAAACAATCTTACATGCAAGCATATATATATATATATATATATATATATATAGAAACTAGATAAGATAAGGACTAGCAGCCTATTGTGATTCTCTCTTGATATGCTATCTTCTTTGTTGAAAATATTGGAGGGCTGCGCAGTATTGTATGCGCAGCCCTGCCCATGTTTGTTTTTTTCTATTTTTTAGATTATCCATCAGTTTCACGTGTCGACACGTCAGCAACGCACGCCCCCACTCCATACGACACACGTCAACATAACAACATTTACTATATTTTTTTGACTAGATTTATTGATTTTGATGAATATATGAATAGTTTAGCTGAGGTATCATCGCAAGAAAGCTTGGATTTTTTGGAGAATTGCATAATTCTTTTTTTTTGTTATATGCTTTGGTTTATGTTGAGATAAGAAAAGAAAATTCAAATAGTAAATAATGCAGAGAAAACGAAAGTAACGTCAAACTAAAAGTTTGATCGATCACTTGCTGGACATCTCGGAATTAATCAAGCATAAGGAGAATCTATTGCTTTTCCTCAGTGGTTTTCCTATCATTACTTTGCTCTCTTCGGTGGTTTTCTTGTAGGTGGTGTGGCTGGCCCAAGCTTGGTGGCGGCGCGATGGTCGACGTTTCCCTCCCAACTGGCGGCTCAAGGAGATCGGGTCACTTCTTTTCACTTCTCACGTCCTCTTTCCCCACTTTCACATATTTCCTCTTTTCTTTTTGCTGACCTCTTTCCTCCTAGTCGTGTTTTTTTCGTCTGTTTTCGGTTGGTGCAGCAGCTTGGCATGTCCTGTGTGTACTCATGCCTGTGCTCGTTGGAGGGGAGGATCATCTTGGTCTGGCGCTCGCTCCACCCGTTGCTTTGGTCTCATGTGGGAAACTCAGGAGCACCTTGGCCTGTCCTGTGTGTACTCGTGCCTGCGCTCGTTGGAGGAGAGGATCATCTTGGTCTGGTGCTCGCTCCACCCGTTGCTTTGGTCTCATGTGGGAAACTCAGGTGGTGGCGTGCAACGCCCTTCGCCGACCAGCACCGCGGATGCATTTACTGCATTTCTCTTTTCCGCTCGAAGCCTATCCTATGGGATATTGTCTTCTGCTCGTATTGCTCTGGCGTTGTTTGTGGCTTGTGCATGTCCTCCCTGCTGGTACTTCATCTGGTGTCAGGGACCTGTTGTTGGTAGTGGTTTTGCGACACCCACCTTGCCTTGACTTTGTTTTTTTTGCTTTGTTTTCTTCTTGGCTTTGGTCTTGTTGGGACCTTGTGAGTTGTCTGGGTTGTCAGGTTTTTAGCTGCTGTCTGGTCGGTAGAACATTACCGCTTGGTGCGTCATGAGCGATATCATGCATGCTTATCTGTACTCCTGTTATTCCTTTATTTTAGTGACACTTTCCAAAAAAAATCTATTGCTTTTCATCCTTTATCGTGAAATAACCAAAGGACAACTAATAGTAGCTTTCTCCAGACCTCAGAACTCGCGAACCATGAGTAGCATGAGGTTCACGAACTCAATGTTTGCACGTGAAAGGATTCGCGAAGCAAGGGTTTTCACGGGTTAAAAGTATCGCGAACCCTGAGCCATTGATGAGCTTGGCGAATTGTGAGAGGTTCACGAACCCCATGCATGTCGCGAACTAAGTTAGAAATGATAGGATTCACGAAGTTGGGTAGCTCCATGACTTTCACGAACTCGGCGAACTACGCGAGCTTAACGAACCCTAGTTGGCGAATTATGAGGCTAGGCAGGTGACTTCGCGAACTAGGTGAGCAATTCACGAAATGACAGAGAGTTCGCGAATCGAGAGGGAGGCTAGATAGAATTTGCGAATTAGAGTTAGCTCGAGAAGTAATGTAGTTCGCGAATTGAGAAGAGTTCGCCTGCCAACTTGGCGAACTATGAGAGGTTCGCGAATCCCGTGTAGGTCGAATGAATTCGTGAAGTAGTGAAGTTCGCGAACTAAGGTGAACAATTCGCGAATTAAGAGAGAGCTCGTGAAATACTAGTTTCACGAATTAAAGTAAGGTAGTCTAAGGGATTCGCAAAATGAGAGTAAGGTAATGATAGACTTCGCACTGATAGAATGACATTTCACGAATTAGCAAGTCACGAACCCCATGGTAAGTCGCGAGTCCAATTTAGGATTAAGGGTTTCACGAATAAGAGGTAGTTTGCGATATAGATCATGTCGCGAAGTGATTATGTTGAGTATTAGTGTCACAAATTGCATAATTTAGCAAGTTAAACTTAACAAATCATGAAGAACAAAATAATAGCAGGCATTAGGAGAACTTGGCGAATTGTAGGGTGGAGTAAGCTTCGTGAATTAGGTTAGGAACTTCACGAATCCATAGGAGCTTTGATTTCGCGAATTGAGAGTGAATGAGGGTTTCACAAATTAGTGATTAGATGACAAGTAGAATTAGTTGAATAAGTATCTTCACGAATTATTAGCTTAGGATCATTTGACGAACCCTAAGTCGCGAACCCAACGCAAGCTTGACAAGCAACTTCACGAACCAAAAAGAATACATGGTGAATCCAACTCGGCGAATTGGCGAAGCACTTCGCGAATCAAGAGAGGTTCGCGAACCCTAATGAATTGGTGAAGCACTTCTCAAATCAATGAGCTTTCATGAATTGATAGTATTTCGCGAACTATAAGTAGTTAGGAATTTCACGAATTAATAATTAGGTCGAGTTCGCAAATTGAAAAGTTCTCATGTCACGATCACTTCGCGAACTATAAGGCCAAGACACTTCACAATTCGAGGGTTCCATTAACCCTAAAAGTCCGCAAACTAGGTTCAAGAATTCATAAGGCACTTCACGAGTCATGTATAAACTTCACGAATTCATGACTGGACTTCGAGGATAAAAAATCGAGAACTTTACTAAGTCAAAAAGAATTCGCGGGATCGAACAACAAGTTAGAAGATATCGTTCGCGAATTTAGCCAGGGTTTGCAAGGTGAGTGCGTAAGATAATTTAGAAGTAATACTTCACAAATTGAGAAGATCTAAGCTAGTTCACGAATTTTATATGCTTCACAGATTTAATAAGTCATGAATTAGAAACCATGCATTTAGCTTTACGAGTTCAAGAAGAATCATGAATTCTATTTCATGAATTGAGCAAGTCACTAATTATGAGCCATGCCATGAATTTCACGAACTAAGAACTTTCTCGTGATAACTTGACTTTAGCAAATTTCAATATCTATTTATTCTATAGCTAAGCATTTTAACACTTAGGGAATTCGAGACTTTAGGCAGTACACTGACGATATAATTTTATGCTTGAGGTCAGGGACCAATTGTAATACCCATAAAACTTATATGGGATTATTTCAATAACATTTGGAATGTGTGGAGTCAATTTTCGAACATAAACTGATTTCCTTCCGAGCCGAGCCAAAAAAAGTTATAATTGGACTCAAAAAAAATTTAAATGGACCGAAAATAATTATGGGCAAAATAAAGGAAATAATGGCCCAAGTTGTTAGGAGTTTGGTCAATAACAATAATAAAAATAATGATTCTAATAACAAATAAAATAAATAAATAATAAAAAAGGGCCGAAAACTAAAAAAAATAAAAATGCCTCATCATCACCTAATCATCTTTTCACTTAATATGAAATAAAAACAACACACCAAAACCTAATCACCTAAAAACAAAACCTAATCACCTAATATAAAATAATAACCAACTGAGTACCTAAAAACAAAACCTAATCACCTACTATACTACTTGAGGATCTATAAATTGAGAGGAAGAGAAAGAGAGATGGCGTGAGGAAGGAAAGAAAAGAAAGAAAAAAAGAGGGAGAGACGGAGAGAAAGAAAATAAAAATGTAGGGAGAGAGAGGGAGCAGCCGTGAGGGAAATGAAAGGAAAGAAGAAGAGAGAAAGGGAGAAAAAAGGGAGGAGGAGAAGAAAGCCCTCGGGAAAAATCTCGGGAGCAAATTCTAGGGTCGGGATCACACGAAAACTACGCGTGACGTAGCTCTCTACGGAAGTAAGGTAGGTGAAGATCACCTACATGCGTAAACAATTTTGATCTCCTGAATTTTACGTGTTGCATGAGTTATTTCGTTATTTGTATGATTATGTGCCGAGTTACGTACAAGATCGAACGTGACTCTCTACGTGGTTTGCATGATTTTATGTTAATACTTTATGTGTTATTTTCGGTTATTGTGATTCTAAAGAGATGAAAAAAATTAGGATTGGAAAGTGAAATTTGGAATTTTAGTGGGCAAGTTTGGCTAGATTTGGAAAATTTGGGTATTAGTGCGAATTAGGGTTTTCTAGGGTTTCTTTTAATCTCGGATGGGGACAAGTTGTAATTTTCAGAAGTTTTTGGGTGTTAAATAAATAGGTCAAAACTCGGCTAGGGTCATATTATAATTTTCAGAAGTTTTCGGGTGTTAAATAAATATTTAAAATCTCAACTGATGTCAATTTGTAATTTTCAGTTTTCGGGTGTTAAATAAATAGGTCAAAACTCGGCTAGGGTCATATTATAATTTCAGAATTTTTTGGGTGTTAAATAAATATTTAAAATCTCGGCTGGAGTAATTTTATAATTTTCAGAAGTTTTCGGATGTTAAATAAATAGGTTAAAACTCGGCTGGGGTCAAAGTGTAATTTTAGAAGTTTTCAGGCGTTAAATAATATTTAAAATCTCGGCTAGGATCAATTAGTAATTCTGAAATTTTTCGGGTCTGAAACTGAATTTTAAAAAATCCGGGACGGATTTGTAGTTTCTGAAAATTTTCGGGACTTAACTTTGTAATTTCTGAAAATGTTCGGGTCTTAAACTGAAATTAAAAATCCGGGACAGATTTGAAATTCTGAAAATTTTTGGGTCTCAAACTGAAATTTTGAAAATCAGGGACAGATTTGAAATTCTGAAAATTTTTGGGTCTTAAACTGAAATTTGAAAAATTCGGGGCAGATCTGAAACTTGGGAAAACTTCGGGTCTTAACTGCAATTTAAAAAACTTCAGGGCAAATCTGAAATTTTGGAAATTTCTGGGGCCGAAATAAATTTTGAGGATAATTGTCGGGTCAATTTATAATTATCAAAGATTTTCAGGTTTTAAGTTAAAAATTTCAAAATCGATTCCTTAAAAGTAAAATTATGAGATTTTGGGGTTTTAAAGGGGCAAAATTTGGAAAAAATATTTTCAAATTAGGAATTGAAGTATTATTTTGAAAATTTGGGACTTAAAGTGAAAAGGATTAAATTTTGGAATTCTTAGTGAAATTCGGAGGGAGAGTTCGGTGAGTAAGATTTCGGGCCGAGCAATTCGGAACGCGGGCTTTGGGCCCGATTATTTAGAGTACGATAGTTTTCGAATCGGGCCGAGCTAATACCTCGGGCCGATACGTGATACGACATTTGATGTGTTGCATTTTACTTGCACGACATTTGCATACACGTGTTACGAGGGGAGAGGACCATGCGGAGTCACGGTAAAATTGTATAGTGTTGTTGAGTGGGGTAGAGTGACCGATATTGATTGTCAGGCTACGACTCGATGAAGCGCTTGCGGTTGAGACTGAGATGGGGCCGCTTGTCACTATTATAGGTACGGTTGAGACCGTAGTGGGGCCGTACCACTTGCTATTATTATAGTTACGTGTTGAGACCGTAGTGGTGCCGTACTATCATGGCATTATATGACATTTTATGCGTGGATTCCGAGTCTAGCCTAGGGCCCTGTTTATGAGTTGAGAGATCATGTAGGAACTAGCGTATGCTCGAGAGATGTCGAGCGTACATTTGTGAGGTGTCGGGTTTGGGATGTGAGAGCATTTGCATTCATGCATATTTTGATCTACTAGGCAAAAGCTCAGGGTTTACGTGTGTAGGTAAGGCGGCTGATGGCAGTGACTCCACGGACTTTTGAGGGCGGCGCAGTACATGGGACGCGACCGGTGGAACGAGTTTATGTTTCGTGTTTTTAATTTTGGGCTTGGATTTCTTGGGCTTCGGCCCAACGAATAAAAGCGTGTTGGCTTTAGACTTTTGGGTTCAGACTTGAAACATATATGTATTATTATGTTTAAAAAGTTTTAATTAAAAAGGCTTTCCGCTGCTTACGCTGCGTAAATCCGCCAAAATACGTATCTAGGAATTAGGGGAGTTACACCAATAGTTTTCACAGGATCACTACCTAACCATCTACGGACGACAGGTAAGTGGAAATTCAAATACAAAACATAACATGTTTGTACGTGCATCATTTATGTGACTACGTGTTTCTATGATGTTACGTGATTGATTACATGACATGAATGATTTATTATGTGAAATGTCATGACCAACATTTGGTCATTTTCATACATGCATTCTCATGTGCATACATGGGTCGCACTGAGGGTATAAGACATAAATAGTACGCATAATCGCCGGGGAGCGATGAAAAATTACTAATACTAACACCAAATGACGACTTTAGTGAGTCACGGCTGTCCTAATGCTACGGGGCGACTATCAAAGTTGCCGATTTCAAGACAAGACATGTATATCGGGCTAATGCCCCCGTAACGGGTTAAGCCGATGGCCCTACAAGACAAGACATGTATTAGGGACCCTACAAGACAAGACAAGACATGACAAGACAAGACAAGACTAACGTTATGATTAGAAAGCATTGGCGCGGATGCCTTTGCGAATTACGACACGTGCACTGCATGCATAATTTCCGCTTACTGAGCTTATCGCTCACCCTTGTGTTATGTGTTGTAGGTACGAGCGAACACAGTATGTGATCGCCAAGCTTCCAAGCGTCTTTTGGGGGTGGTGTGTGCATGGATTACGACCAGTGAGGCCGGGCGCATAGGAAACTTTTGCTGTGAATGTGTGCACGTCCCGTAATTAAGACTAACATGTAATTAGAGATGTAATGTATTCTTTTGACGTGTAAAGAAAATGACTTCCATTACATAAATGGAAAAATTTCATATGCATTTCCGCATCTCTTTTAAGCTATCGCATCGTTAGGCACTTAAGATAACGCTAGAAATGGTAGCGATGGCTAGTGTCGCTACATGCGATTCTGATTGCCTTGAATCGCCGCCATCTTTTCTAAAGCTACTTCCCAGTCCACTTTCGGTTGTTGTGGTGGCTTCTCGTAGTGCGATTTCCCATAGGATAGGTTCGGATGATTCCTCCAACTTGGTTATACGTGTTCGAGTAAAAGTTCCCTTGCCTTGACTGGATATGGTTTATTTCCTCGGGTTTATTGGCTTCTATCCCGTCCAGTCTTCGGTGTATAGCTTCAAATTGCGCCTCAAGTGAGCTACTTATCTCATGTACTCCAGTCGTCCGACGGTCCAAATCTTGCTCAGTATATCTTGCTGTGTAGGCCGCAATTCTCTCGATGGCTGCAAGTTCATCGGCATCATCGACCTCCATAGAGTTTGCGTTGCATCCTTCGTCGACGATGTGCTTGTTCTGCGTGTTAGAGTCCCAAGAAAAACGACTGCATTTGAACGTTCAAGGGTATGTTGTGGTTCGGGCATTGCCTGAGAAGGCTCTTGCATCTGCTCCATGCATCGCTCCACGTCTCGCCCCCTTCTTGCTTGAAGTTAACAAGTTCGCCCCTTATCTCGCTAGTCCTCGAGAGTGGGTAGTACTTGCCCAAGAAACACTCCACCATCTGTTCCCAACTAGTGATGGATGCGTGTGACAGTGAGGAAAACCATTCAGAAGCTTTACCTGTCAGAGAAAAGGGAACAAATGTCAATTTGATCACTTCTGTAGAGACTCCGAGATACTTAATAGTTTTGCAAATTTGAGTGCATTTCAAAATATGCTAATTTGCGTCCTCATTTGTCAGCCCCTGAAATTGTGTTGAACCCGTAACCATCTGTATAGTAACATGTTTGATCTCGAAATGATTATTTGTCCCAATGGGAATGACAAGTGGATCATTGTCATTGAAAAGTCCTGGAAGTGCTCGACTTAGTAAAGTGGGTCGTGGAAGAACCTCCTCGCGTTCTTGATTCACCATTATTCCTGCGAAAGAAAATAACAATTAAAATAAGTGATAATAATAATAGACAAAGGAAAAAAATTAATAATAATAAAAATAATAATAAATTTAGACTAAAACTAGAATAAAATCCTAAAACTGATAATACTGATGTCCCCGACAACGGCGCCAAAAACTTGACACGCTCAAATACTAGCAAGTGTACTAGGTCGTGTAAGTAGTAAACGGACGAAGTCCGAGTATCGATCCATGAAGACAACTCGATTAATTCCAACCTCTAATTTAAACTAAAGGATTTTTTTATAGTTTTAATGAGTTGATAAAGGAGATAAAAACGCAAATAATAAAATAGATGCAAATAAAATAGATGAGGATAGAGCAATTGACGACGAGTGATCAAGACACATGCTCGGCACGAATTATTTCTATGTCTACATGCAATTTAATCTATCTAATCAACATGAATCATAGTCAAGGTAGAATTTCCGAACACATGTGCTACTCGTTTCTCCCACAATAGCAACCCTACGTAAATAGAACCAATCAACTATATGTCTATATGACTATAGTTCCTATACGTGCATTCGATCTTTATGAAATTCCCCGAGTTTAGACGTTTTCGGCGCCTAAATTATCGGAAACCGCACATACGAAACCGAATTCTATCTCTGCTCGGTTTTACGTAGTGGTATTCAATGTTTTGCTCAAATCGGTCTAATCACTGAGTCCGTCTCATAAACCAATCAATAATCATGCGCATGGAGGCCAATCACACGTATGCATATGAAGCACAAACAAAGAATACATAACTCAAATCATATGGTTAAATAAGAAACTAATAGCATTAATCCGTAGTCATAATTCGGCCTCACACGGCGTCAATCACAAAAGAAATTACGTAGCATATTAATAAACGAAGACGACAAAGAATCGGATGAACGCGTTGTCGAAAACGAAATATTAAAAGGGTAAGAAATTCGCCCTTTTTTCGGTGCTCGACTCGTCTTGCTCTTGTATGATTCGCTGCTCTTTCTATTTCTTTTTCAGCCGCAAGTCTGCTTTTTATTTCCGTCGCAGGTTCTTGTTCTCCACCGTCATTCTCCCCTCTTCAATAGCAATCGCCTTGGTCTATATAATAGTGAGGTTGGCCGAATTAATCCCCAAATATTTTGAAATCGTTTTTGAATATTTGACTAATTCCTCGATCTTTGAATCTTTTCCTTCAATAAGTGTGTGCTGTGGCATAAAATAATCTCTCCTCACTAGGGGTGGACATTCGGTACAAACCGTACCGAACCGAACCGAAATTTCGGTTAACCGAAATTTCGGTTCGACGATTTGGAGAACCGAATACCGAACCGAACTCAATTCGGTTGGTTGGGTAAAACCGAAATTTTTTCGGTTTATTTCGGTTAATTACCGAGATACCGAAGTTAAATAAAAAAGATTATTCGTCTGTTATGCGGAATGGCGGAGAGGAAGCCCATCACGGCGGCCGGCCGAAGAACTTGGCGACGAACACGGTGGCGCGGCCCTGTGCGTCGGCTGTTTCGATTCACTGCACGCTCGACCTAAGAGCACAGTCGCAACTCGCATCAGCTCATCCTTTCTCCTAATCAAAGCGAAACTCTTGTTTCCTGAGAAGAGAGATATGGGGTTGCGGTTTGATTGAAGATAAGGTTTATTGGGGACGAAGATTAAAGAAAAAGAGTAAAGAAGAAATGAAGTTGCGGACTGATTTCGTGTAGAGGAAGAAGACTAAAGAAAACCCTAATTTGATCCCATAGTGGGCTTTTGGGCCGGTTATTCAACATCTTATAATTATTGTCTAAGCCCATTTCGGGCCTACTAAACATACAACTGATAAACATATATTATTTCAAATTCGGTAATTCGGTATACCGAAAATACCGAACAAAAAATCTTGTACCGAACCGAAATACCGAATTTTTAAAAATTATATACCGAATACCGTACCTAAATTTTTCGGTTCGGTTCGGTCTGTACCGATATTTCGGTATTTCGGTTTGTCCGGTCGATATACCGAACAATGACCACCCCTACTCCTCACACTTGCTCTTCACGTCACATGCTACCAACGTATAAAATTCTGGTAAATTGCAGGGCCTCCCAATTAATATATAGAAGTGCAAGAAAATCCCATAAGATTCGAATCATTCCAAAAAGTGCCCTTATTTTCCCTTTGTCGATCTCGTTTGCTCGGACATCTATCAACATTACATTTAAACATATATAGGATATTCGAGGAAATTTTTGGTAAATAACGAACGCAAATGCACTTCTATGGGTAATAAAATTACGTAAAATCCTAACTTATCAATGAAGTCATTTATCCTACGGGCTTGCTCATGGACTGTTAAATATTTGTTGTGAAACAGTTTTTTAAATCTTTCCCAAGTCATGGTGATTCGATCTTCCATGATTTTAACAGTATCACACCAAAACCTCTGTGGCGCCCCGCATTCCACCACTACTTTCTTAACTAGCTACGCGACTAATGTCCTAATGACAAAATAGATCGTGCGAAATTTCGTATAAAATGTTTCCTTTTATAAAAAGGAATCGTAAAGTTGTCTACAAAATCATCGTGGGTCCTATTTACATAGGAAAGCGCGCATGCGGGTCAAAATAATCTATCTACTGGGCATCCATGAGGTCGCATCCATGCACACACTTCCATCTCAAAAGCCCTCGGAAGATTCAAAAGTTGGCCTTGCCGTGAAAATGATCACGTACCGTGATCGGGGGTCCTACAACACATAAAACGTGGAATGAGCTTATAAAGCTCAGTAAGTGAAAACCATGCATGCAATGCACGCGACCTAAATAGCGAAGGCATTCGCGCCAATGCTATCTACTTCTCACATCCTTCTTGACCTTTCATAACATATTTGAGCCCCTTCGGCTTTCAATCTTACTATGCACCATATAGAGCTCAAACCCCTATGTGTATAAATAAGTGACAGTACACACACTGGGAGGCTAAACCCGAGTACTCCATCTTTGCTTAACCCTATGGTGCATTTCAATCCCAATATGGTCCACACTGAGAGGCTAATAGTGCCTTTCAATCCCAATGCAGTCCCATTGAGAGGCTAATCCGGGCACACAAATTTCATTTAACCCTAAAGCACCTTTGCATCCAATGCGGTCTGACACACGGGCGCTTCTCACTGGTAGCTTACTACGAGATCGCCAACACTCGAGGTTCCCTCGGTGCCGCTCATTCCCTCAAGTCGCATCATCCGGGTTGCATCTCCCGCTACGGGGTATTTACGTGCGTCTCGTGAATCAGGCAGTCGGCCTCGTCCGTAACGTATTTCCCCTTCCTCTCGTGATTCAGGTAATATTTGGCCTCGTGAATCGCCATGGTAGCATAGAAGAGCCGTGACTCATCATTGAGTCAACACAAAATGCCCATATCGGCAAATATACATCACTCTCACGCGATCTTATACTCATGCACGCTCTTTTTCCTAACCCTTATACTAGTCGTGCGTGCATACGCTCACGTCATGAATATGTGTGTCGTGTCATCATGTAAATAATTCACGTAAGATCACATAACTTCATAGAAGCACATAACACATAATTTCATGCACATACAATTATGTGCTGTAGTTGCGACTTCCACTTACCTGTCGTCCGTAGATTGTTAGTTAATGAATCGGTGAAATCCTTGATTTTCGACCTTAAGTATGAAATTAAAATGTAAGTATATTATCTAAATTCCCAAATTTCCTAAGAATGGAAATATATTAAATATAAAATAGTATTGAACATTTTTAAAAGGAATTTGCCAACTTCAACTCGTGAAATTCGGGCAATCCGTAACCTAAATTATTTCGTAAAGTATTCATAATTCGTGAACTACTATCCATCACAATTACACTTCTCGAACTCTAATATCTCATGAACTTCATGTGATTCACTTATTATCATAATTCCTTTATTACACGTGGTCTTCCCCAAACTCATGGAATTAATTATATTATTTCTAATTTGTGATTCATTCTCTATGACACATATCACCTTCATGAATTCAAAACACGTCACTTGCTTCATGTTTTTATCTGAGTGGTCAAGCTTGTATTAAGGTGTCGTTTTTCTCACTCCACTAATTTATAAAATATTATTTTATTACCAAGTCACCTAATACTTCTCGTGATCTATTAAAAGCGTTAAGGTTCTAGACATGGTTTTCGAGATTAATTAAACAGTATATGTGAAAGATGTCGAGATGTATTTATAAGCAATATTTCGACATTTACACAAAGATTCGATATAAATCTGATTTCGAGATTCCATACAGAATCTCGAAGTCATTATCAGGATTAAATCTCGACATTACAATTCAAGAGATATTTCGACAATTTAAACAAAGATCTCGAGGTCGATTTAAAAGATAGATCTCGACATATTCTTCGGACTTTAACATGAATTTAGGGTTTCATTATGGGATCTCGACATGGTATATATAGAATTCGATATTGATTAATCAGTACCCATAAATTTCGAGAGGTGTGTTGAGATTATCAATAAGATGTCGAGATATATGTTACAATTATAAACAAGACTTCGGGACTTAATAATACACAATTACGACATGAATCTCGAGTTTCATTTCGAGATTCTATATAAAATATTGAAGTAACTACTAAATGGATTTCACATGGTTCTTTAGCTCGGTTGTGAAATTCTATAAATCTCGAGCTTTATAGATTTCGAGATTTTAAGATATCGAAATCTCTTATTTCGACATTCATACTACTTGAATTTCGAAGTCAACAAACTAGTTCTCGATAGGAATCTCGAGTTTTATTTCGAAATTCTATATTAAGTTTAGGAGTTAATATCGGAATTGAATCTCGACATATACTCGAGTTCCTTCTACTGTCGTTGTTGATATAGAAATCATACCTACAAAACTAATATGGTTTCGAGATTCATAATCTAGAGGAATCTTTTCATCACTCGAAACACCTTACAGTCATCCTCCAAACTATCGATCGAACTCTATCCAAGAACAGTCTAAGTACCACACCATCTTCAGATATTTTAACCCTAAAATCAGTAGTTAGAACCCTACTTTCTTCTTACCATCATGTTAGTATAACGAAGAAAATCCTAAAATCAGTAAATGACTTATAATCGAAGTCTTCCTAATTAAAAACTATCATGTCTTAGAAAAGGGATACACCCTAGTTCGAGTTTTCCCTTCATGTTCTTTAATTCTTAGGCTTTGAAAGGGACTTATACATGCATATATTGTATATAATAAGGTAAAAAGATATACCTCTTCCTGGTGTTGGAATTCGATTGATGTTATGTGAGTTATCTTCCTTTCTTCTTAGCTTAGCTCTCGTTTGATTTGTTCTTTATTGACTTAGGGTTATTATTCAACGAGCTTGTACTATCTAAGGTTTAGATAAACACAAGGTTACCAAAAGTATGTTTGATGGGACATGGGATGCCCTTAGTTCCCTCAAGGTTAAGTAACTAATAATTATCTCCTTTACATGGGTCTAAAATAAATATAACGCAATCATATTTATATCGTGCATGCTCTCGTGTCCTAGCTTCCACACTAAGCATGTATGCACGTGATCATGTCGTGAATCATATGCGTATGCATGTCATGCCATGAATAGTAAGTAAAAACATATAACATAAACTTCAAGTTCTATCATGAGAGCACGTAATCACATATTTATGCACACAGAAGTTATGTGTTGTAGTTGAAGTGAAGTCTCTACTTACCTGGCGTCCGTAGATTAGCTACTATCGATTTGGTGAAATCCCTAAGCTTTGACGTTAAGCACAAAATAATGATATTAGTACCTTATCGGATTTACTTGGCTAACTAGTTCGCTCATCTTTAATACTTTGAAGTAGTTTTAGACTTATAAGTCGGGGCAACTGCATAACTCGTGAACTTTACTTAGCCCTGATTCGTGAACTTATATAGCTCACAAAATTCTTATACCTACAGGGTTACTTCGCGAACTTATATAGTTCGTGGAGTTTATAAAATTCGTCCTTAAGCTATTTGCTAACCGGTCTGGTGGATTTCCTAGTATTTTGTCCTTTAGACACAAAAAGACTATAAAGTCAGTCTATAAATTATATTAATTGGCTACGTAAATTTTCGTTCCAAAATTCTATCAAAAACAACGTCAACCTATACAAAACATTGACCCTGAAAACACCGATAGGCAAATTATGATTGGGCGTTTCGAGAGCCTATGCTCATTGGACTCAGAATAGTTTTCTCTATAATGTTTTTTATAACTTAAACGTCTTTTCCTAAGGGGTTCAATTCGCTAAGTTGTTCTAACCTGCGAAAACCTTAATTCGTGTAGTTCACGTCTAGTTCGCGAAGTCTACTCTCATTACCGAGCTCGCGAACTTCTTTGATTCGCCAACTAATTGGGTTCGTGAAATGCTACTAGTTCGCCAAGTTGCTTCATTGCCTACTTGAATTCGCGAAGTAGTGTACTTATGATTCACGAAGTGGATTCGCGAAGTCCGTCTTGGATTCGCCAACCTCGATCGGCCCGTGAAGTGTATGGATTCGTGAACCAAGGCCCGTGGTCTTTTCGAATCGTAATATACCTCATGCGTGTTTAAACTTTGCGAACTCCTCACAATTCGCGAAGCATTTATTTAGCGAACTCTCCTCCACCAATTCGCCAACTGGAGATACTGTGGATTCGTCATCTTGTTCAATTCGTGAAGTTGTCGCCCCATGCGCTAATTCGCGAAGCTTGAAGGGCCCGTGAAGTACAACCCGCGAACCTGCATGGGTTCGCCAAACTCAACCCGCAAAATACACGGGTTCGCCAACTTGCACGAATCCGCCAACTACATCTGGCCCACGAACCATTAGACCCGCGAACCTCTCAACTCGCGAAACGTCATTCGCAACTTTGCAAGGGGTTCGCGAACCCCTCTCAATTTGCGAAGCACGTGGATTCGCCAAGTCCCGCCTCTCAATTCGTGAAGTGTGGTTCGCGACTTACTATGGGCCCGCCAACCTCAATTCGCGAAGTGTTTTCTTCATGGATTCGCAAAGTTCATCTTGTACACAATTCACCAAATGCATGCATTCGCGATCTAGGGTTCGCCATCCTCCCGACCCATGAAGTGTCTTAGCTCATGACTTTCTCGTTTCGCTACGAATTTGCGAACTTTTATAGTTCACGAACCCCATATCTCGCGGTCTCAAAACAGCTTTTAACGCTTAATTTCTAGGGACTTCGATCTAAACTTTACTTTTCTCAAGAACATGATGAAACTCTAAGAACTTCAAAATCCTAAAAACCGAATGAGTTAAAAGTGTGTGATTTTGTGGTAGGTTTTCGTGTGCTAAGACCTTAAGCATGCTAAATTGAACATAACCTAACTTATAAGCTAATAAACGTAAATCACATGGTAAAATCAGAAATCATTAGAAATTTTCTTACCTTCCTCTAAGCTCCAAGTCGATTTCTCCACCTTCTCTCTTCCCCAAGTTTTTAGTCTGAGAATGCTTTAGATATTTTTGCCATTAAAATTGGGGTTGCTTAGACACTTAGGGACATGAGCTTCCCTAATTTGAGGAAGCTTGCTCCCTAGATTTTTCTTCAAAGATTTGGGCCATGGTCATGGTTCTAATTGGGCCTTTTATAATGTATTGAATTACCCATTAACTTGGGCCAAACCTTTTAAATCACCTGGGTTTAGGTTTTGATTTAAACCTAGTCCAATTACAACCCAATTTCTATCCATACTAATTTTATTACTCCAATTTCCTTTATATTTTCTAAAATTCCTACTAAGTTAGATATTATCTGAGCACAAAATTAGATGCACGAAATAATTAAAAATCACGTAAGCACATTGAAGCGACCCTAGCCATCGCTACCATTTCAAGCGTCACCCTAAGTGTCTAGTGATGCAATAACTTAGAAGATACGAAATGCGAAAGATTTTTTTCCTTTTTCATAAAGGAGTTCATGTCATGTACACGTCAAAAGAATACAACTACGCGATAAAAGAATTTCTTTTACTTCCTAATTACATCCATGTCCTAATTACATGGGACGTGTATATATTCGCAACAAAAGAGTTTCCTATATGCCCTGCCTCACAGTTCGTCATCCACGTACACACACCCCAAAAAGTCGCTCAGAAGCTTTCAAAAGAACGCCTTGCTAGCTAGGCGGTCACGTACCGTGATCAGATGAACCTACAACACATAAAATGTGGGATGAGCTTATAAAGCCCAGTAAGGGAAAACTTATGCATGCGGTGCCCGTGTCATGACTTGCATAGGCATGTGAGCCCATGCTCACTAATCCTCACAAAATCGTGTCATGTCTTGTCTTGTCTTGTAGGATTCCTAACACACGTCTTGTCTTGCACGTGTCTTGTCTTATAGGGCCCTCGGCAAATCTTGCTACGAGGGCAATTGCCCGATTTACACTTCTTGTCTTGACATCGGTGACATAGGAAGTCACCTCGTAGCATTAGAAGAGCCGTATTACACGTCTTGTCTTGCACGTGTATTGTTTGGTAAATGGTGATAAACTAATATTAGCAGCTATTGTCGCACCCTGGCGATCATGCGTAATACATGGCATGTCTTCAAACGCTCGTGAGACTCGTGTATGCGCGTAAAATGCGTGTATGAAATGCCAAATGACTTGTCATGTCATGTATCGTGTAATTCATGCCATGTAATTATTCACATACAATCATAGAGGCACGTAGCCACGTAAGAAATGCGTACTTAATTTTATGTGTTGTAGTTGAAAAGTCCGACTTACCTGTCGTCCGTCGACTAATGCTACTGATCCGTTGAATTTCCCAAGTCCCGACCTTAGGCATAAAACATTAATATCAGTATGCTACATAATTATTTTGGTTAGCTAAGTAATCGAAATTCCTAAGGGTTGTAGTATTATTTCTAATGTTACATTTGAAAGTAATTATTAACTTAGATTCCTAAAATACGCTAAGGACTTACTTCGCTAATCTTGGCCTAAATCGTAATTCATTATGAGTTCGCTAACCTAGCATAACCCGTGAAATACATAGCACGAATAAGTTTCGCGAAGTATCTCACATTTCCTATCGGGTTCGCGAAGTTTATTTCTAAAGGATTAGAGTTCGCCAAGTAGCCTAGTTCGCGAAGCCAATTCGCAAAACTCGTGAAATGCCCTAATACCCATTTCGCGAACTCACTTCGCCAAAGTCGTTCGTTTCGTGAGCTCTTTTCGGCTTCACGAAATCTATGATACGCATTAAGGGTTCGACAACCTCACCTAGTTCACAAAATTCTCGGATTCGTCAACTAGTTGAATTCGCTAATTCTTGTTTCATTATTGCTTCGCCATCCTAGCATAAATCGTGAAATACCTAGCACAAATGAGTTTCGCGAACTCTATACATCTTCCTCTCCCAATTCGCGAAAGGGCACCTAAAGGACTCGTGAAATTCGATTCTTGAACTTTATTAAATTCATCAACTTTCATAGCAGTTCGAATTCGCGAAGTCGTACCTTAGTTCGTGAATTTAAAAATGTCTTTGCTAGCTTATGGTTCGCGAACCAACGCTACACTCTTTTGGTTCGTGAAATGTTCTAATTCGCGGGAAGTATTTCGTGGCTTGTAGTTTGCGGAGTCCCAAGTGGATTCGCCAAACTTCAGTTCGCGGCTCTTCGCGAAGTACCGATTCGCTAAACGAGAGTTTGCCAACCTTGATGGATTCGCCAAAGGGGATCTAGCGGCGAATGTTATAGAAGCGAGGCGATTCCTTGATTTGGCACAGGACTTCTCGTCATGCTATCCACATGAGGGGCTGTTCTACGACTTTGAGAGACTGCCGCTCGCTTTACGCTAAGGCGGTGGAGGTGGAGCAGACGGCGCTCTCGCAACGTGCTAAACTTGCTTGGCTGAAGGATGGGGATCAGTGCTCGTCTTACCTTTTTCGTAAGGTGGCCATGCGTCGAGCTCATAACCGTATTGTGTCTAGAAGATGCGAGTGGGGCCTTACTGGAAGAACCTTGTCAGGTGGAGGCCGAACTGATAGGGTTTTACCAGGATCTGTTAGGCCGATCTGTCCACTTGGCGCCGATAGCAGTAACAGAAGTACAGAGGTCTGTCGCGTCCACGCTTTCCCCAGCAGATGCGCAATCCATGATTGGCCCTGTAGAGGGGAAGGAAGTACGGGAGGCGCTATTCTCTATGGGGGATGAGAAGGCGCCGGGACCGGATGGGTATACCGTCGCTTTTTTCAAGGCAGCATGGGGTACGGTGGGCGAGGACATCGTTAGGGCTGTACAGGATTTTTTTGTGACGGGTAAGCTGCTTAAGGGCATCAATAGTACCCTTATCACGTTGATCCCGAAGGTCGATACGCCACGCCGTGCGACGGAGTTTAGACCTATCTCGTGCTGTAATGTGTTATACAAGGTCATCTCCAAGATTTTGGCAAATAGACTTAAACTATTCCTACCTGGGTTGGTGCATGGGACGCAGACGACGTTCATTCCTGGTCGCCGCATCAGCGACAATGTATTACTGGCCTAGGAATTGTGTCTTGCTTATAAGTCGAAGGGGAGGCCGCCGCGAGCAATGTTCAAGATCGATTTGGCTAAGGCATATGATAAGGTGGAGTGGAGTTTCTTGCTAGCCGTCCTCGAGGCTATGCGATTTCACCCAACCTTCATTGGGTGGATTAGGACTCGTGTGACAACGACGGCTTGCTCACCGGCCAAGTGGTTGGGTTCTTTCCTGGGAAGAGGGGACTCCGGCAGGGAGACCCTATATCACCATATCTTTTTACATTGGTTATGGAAGTGCTTCATGGAATGGTTTCCCTGTGCATCTCTGAGGAGCCGAGGTTTACTTACCAATGGCGCTGTGAATCTATGAGATTAGCATCATTGGCGTTTCCAGATGACCTGCTTCTCTTCAGCCATGCAGATGTTGTGTCGATGGGGGTTCTAAAGGAGGCACTGGGCCGATTTGCGTCTTTGTCTGGTTTACACCCCAATCTGGACAAAAGCGAGTTCTACTTGTCACGACGAGCGGAAGGATTGGCCTCGCAGGTTCACTCACTTATGGGATATCGAGTAGGACGTCTTCCAGTACGCTACCTGGGTGTACCACTTATTACTACGCGTCTTTCGATAGCCGATTGTGCACCGTTACTACAGCGAGTGGATCAACGCATTGGGTCATGGCTTAATCGTTCATTGCCGTATGTTGGAAGACTCCAACTGATTAAGTCAGTTCTTCAGGCCCTTCATGCGTATTGGTCGGGGTTTTCTTGCTTCCTAAAGGCTCTGGAGACGCGCTTTAGGAAATTCCTGTGGGGGGGGGGGTCGACGGCTAAGGTGGCGTGGGCTGTCCTTTGTCTCCCAGTGACTGAGGGGGGGAATGGGCATCAGATCCATCGAGGCAGACAACAAGGCACTTCTCGTGAAGCATCTTTGGAGTGTACTCACAAGGGCCCCGGATTCTATTTGGGTCGACTGTCTTTATAGGACACGGCTACACTCTCGATCTGTGTGGGAACTGCCCATTTCGCCGAATGATGCATGGAGTTGGCGAAAGTTGCCGCAGTTGAGACCTTTGGTACGTTCGCTTATTACCTTTAGGGTAGCAGATGGCTCGAGTATTTGGCTGTGGAAGGACCCTTGGCTTTTGTAGACCCCGTTACTTGAGAAGTTCCCCCGTGGTCCTCTGGCGATGGGGCTACACGCTGATTCGCATCTTAGTGAGGTTATTGATGCCCGGGGATGGAACTAGCCAGGGCAAGGGTCCGTCGAGTATCTTGAGATTAGATGCCTTCTTCCTCAGGTGGTGCGAGGAGATCAGGACGGCGTGATTTGGACAGGTTCACCGACGGGGATTTTCACTGCCAAGTCTGCTTGGGACGCAATTAGATTTCGAAGGGAACCAGTTTGTTGGGCTACCCTTTTTGGCGGACCTTTGAAGCTGCCCCGTCATGAGTTCATTCTCTGGTTAAGGATACATGATCGATTGGCGACATGAGATAAGCCGTGGGTTGCTCACAGGGCGGGTACGCCGGCTTGTGTCCTTTGTGATGAGTTGCACTATGAGACGTATTAGATGGTTGTGGCCATATCGGGAGTGGCGTGACGGTATTAGGTGGACAGCTACTAGATGGCGAGGAACACATCTTGTGCATGCTGCGTATAGACACGTGTTGGCATCTCTTGTCTACCACATTTGGAAGGCAAGGAACAGGCGATGGAAGGAAGAAATTGCTACGTCCCCGGATCAGGTGGTTGGGAGTGTCCTTCTGTTGGCCACCATGCGACTTAGTGGAACATCCACTAAGTATGCCCTCCAACGTTTGGCAATACGTCGACTTTGGAGAGTGGCTTGGTAGTTAGTAGGGATGCGTTCATTTAGCCTTGTAACCAGTAGCATGTTACTGGTTGATTGTGTGGAGCACTGCTCCCACCCATCTTGTACACTTTCCTATTATCTATATATACAGGACATTACACCAAAAAAAACTCGTTTGAGTTCGCCAAATTTTTGGATTCGCTGCGTTGATATCCTTCGTGAAATTCATGACATAATAATACTATATTCCAAGCTTGTATGATATTTATTTTGTTTTATTCCTATACCAAATAAGGTTGGCCAAGCTCACATGACACTATATTATTTTATTACTGTACTTTCCCACCAAATTCGTGAAGTTTCTTCTTGGAATTAGTAAGCTTATCTTATAATATATAATTCTTTACTTATGCGCCTGTTGAGCTACCTAATGATTTGTGAACTATCAACACATAACTTTACTTGGTTCATATAATTTATTAATATTCACACCTTACAATTCGTCAAGTTCCAACTTCCATGTGCCTCTAATATTTTATATTTTTTTTCTTCCCTTAGCACAATTTCCAATCACTAAATTCATGAAGTTTGTTGCCTATAACTCGCCAAGTGTACTTACTATATAATACTATTACTTTATTCTCATACTTTACGTGGTTTCCTCTTTCTTGACTTGTTCCATTCGTGACCCAATTTCCCAAACTCATCTCGGTTCGTAAACTTTGGTCTTCCTTTAACTATTGGCGAAATGTCTTAAGGTTGCTTGTAATTCGTGAAATTGTGCTTCGCGAACCTCAACATCTCAACTCTTACAATACACGAAGTTTTCATGTTCCTAGTCTTGGGTTCGTAAAACTCTCACATCACCACTCATTACCGTTTGGGTTCGTAAAATTCTCACATCACCACTCACATCACCACTTTGTGTCTTTTTAGGCGTTGGTTTTGTTGGGACCTTATGGGTTGTCTGGGTGCCTTGTCTAGGTGTTGTCGGGTCGGTACTCATTACCGTTTGGTGCGTCATCAGCGTTGTCATGCATGCTGTTGTACTCCTGTTTTTCCTTTCAATGACATCTTTCCAAAAAAAATAGTGGAAGGAGACCCGGAGATCGAAAGGACTTTTCAACGCAACGTGCGAGAAATCGCAAGGCAAGTCGAAATGGCGACTCAAAATAACGATGAAATACCATTAGCAGTGCAAGAACCACCAATGAGAGAATTTTGGAGAAACAATATCGTAGGAACAATTAGCTCGGCAATAGTACTTCCTACGGTGCCAAAAAAATTTGAGCTGAAACATCATTGGCTTCAAATGCTTCAGACGACAGCTCAATACGATGGACTCGTCGAGCAATATGCTTATCGCCACATCCGAGACTTCTTGTCGGTCACGGACACAATAGGAGTACAAGGCGTAAGCTCAGATGCCATTCGTCTCTATCTGTTTCCATTCTCTCTACGCGGCAATGCCAAGGAGTGGTTCAACCTACTTCCCGAACGATCTATTACCACGTGGGACTAGATGCATGCCACTTTTATCAATTATTTCTTTTCACCTTCCAAGGCACTCAAATTAAAAATGGACCTGAATGCATTCAAGCAAAAGACGGGCGAAAATCTATATGATGTGTGACCAGATTCAAGGCGCTCTTGAACCGTTTTCCTCAACACGGGATGACGAAGAGCGAGTGAATTCAGCTGTTCCATGAGTCGTTGAACGGAGCATGCAATGGAAGGATATGTGATCTTAGCGCAACGGAAGGCTGGAACTTAAGAAGATTATAGTGCGAACAGTTTCCGACGAGGGAGTTCAAGCAGTAGAGGTAACCACCGGGAATGTACGATGTCGCTGAACTACCGCAATCAACGCCAAGTTCGACGCCCTCCAACAACAAATGCAGACTTTGATGAATGCGCTCTTACCTATGAAGCCGGCCGTTAATGCAGTCCAATTACAACCCGCATGAGGACTCTCACAACTAATGCGCCTTCTCATTCATATCCGACGTATACTCCACCATGCACTATCTGCGGAGGAAGCCACGACGCAGCTCACTGCCCAACCACTATTCCAACAGAGTAAGTCGATTACATGGGAAACCACCAAGGTCAGCGAAACTTCGTTCCGAATCGAGTTCATCCAAACCTGGCCTATGGGTATCAACAACAAGCTCCACCGGATTTCAAAATCAAAGGTCGCATGGATACCACGGTGGAAATTCTGAAGTTGCCCCTCAAGGTCGTGGTGATAAGTTGGAGGGCATGCTCGAGAAGCTAATGGGAAAGCTCAACTCTCGCTTGGACAATCAAGAGGCACAAGTAGCAAAATACCAAATCTTCCCTATGGGCCTTTCAGAAACAAGTTGGGTAGATTGCCGAATCAATCAACAACGTCCTCACGGTTCATTGCCGAGCTACTCCGAAACCAACCCAAAAGACCACTACGTAAAGACGGTAACGCTTCATATTGGGAGAGACCTTGAGGAAGTGCAGAAATTGAAGAAGAATGTTGAGCCCGCAAAAGCAAACATCGAGGCCGGCAAAGGAGAGGAGACCGTATCTAAGCCACCTGTCAAGGCGTATCAACCGAAATTTCCATAGCGAGACTTAAAAGGGACATCGTTGACGACCAGTTTGGCAAAGTCCTTGCAATTTTTAAACAATTGCATATTAATTTACCACTTTTTGAAGCTCTTGGCAGATGCCACGTTGGGCAAAATTCTTGAAGGACCTTATCACGAACAAAAGCAAGCTTGAAGATGTGTTCACGGTCGAATTACGAGGGGAGTGCTCCGTCATCTTACAAAGCAAAATCCCGAAAAACTAAAAGACCCTGGGAGTTTCACTTACCTTGCTTAATAGGCGATCTTGTAGTACATGAGCATTGGCTGACTTAGGTGCTAGTATAAATTTAATGCCTTATTCGATGTTCAAGAAACTTGGCTTAGGAGAACCAAACCTACTAGGATGAGTATACAATTAGCGGACAGATCTGTTAAGTATCCTAGGGGTATTATCGAAGACGTTCTTGTTAGAGTCGATAAATTTATCACCTGCAGATTTCGTAATTCTCGACATGGAGGAAGATGAAAATATTCCTCTAATATTAGGAAGGCATTCCTCGCCACTAGAGGTACCATGGTCGATGTTCGTAACTGAACATTGACATTAACCATAGATAGTGAGAAAGTGACATTTGATATGACCGAGTCCATGAACAATGCCGAAAAGTTAGACGAGAATTGCTTTTATATCGATGCATGGAATGAATTCTTATCATTGCAGGGACTTTCGTAGCCCAAATTTTTCATCTCAAAGCAAGAAATAGAGGAAAGGAATTTCATAAGGAAGAGCCGAACGATGACCTACCCCTCGTCGTTGCCCAAGCAGAAGTGGATGAGAATGTCAATGAGAAACCAACGACTGAGGTGCAAAAGAACAGCGAAGAAAATCGCGAGAAAAGCTCGATCGAGGAACCACCAACGCTTGAGCTCAAGCAATTGCCCGATCACTTGGAATATGCTTTCCTCGAGGGAAATGCAAAGCTTCCGGTAATCATTGCTTCAAATCTGGAGAAAGAGCAGAAAATTATTCTCTTAGACACACTACAGGAGCACAAGAAGGCGCTCGTATGGAAAATAGCTGATATTCGAGGAATAAGCCCGGCATTTGTATGCATAAGATTCTCATGGAAGACGAGTTCAAACCGGTGATACAACACCAAAGGCGTCTGAACCCCAACATGAATGAGGTAGTTAAGGCCGAGGTAATTAAACTGCTCGATGCGGGAGTGATTTACCCAATCTCGGACAGGGCATGGGTGAGCCCAGTTCAGTTAGTGCCGAAAAAAGGAGGAGCGACAGTTGTGCCAAACGATAAAAATGAACTCATTTCTACAAGGACTGCCACGGTATGGCGCGTATGCATCGACTATCGTAAACTCAACGAAGCAACTCGAAAAGACCATTCCTCTTTTTATTGATCAAATGCTTGAAAGTTTTTTGGTTGAATTTTATTGTTTTCTCGATGGACTTTCAGGTTATTTGCAGATTCCCATTGAACTCGAGGATCAAGAGAAGACGACGTTCACGTGCCCGTTCGGGACATTCGCCTACCGACGGATGCCTTTTGGACTTTGCAATGCTCCGACCACCTTCCAACGTTGCATGATGGCTATCTTCGATAAACTAATCGGTGACGGAACGGAGGTATTCATGGATGATTTTCGATTTTTGGTGATCGTTCAAGATATGCTTATTTAATTTAAAGAAAGTATTCAGCGATGCGAGGAAACAAACCTTGTGCTAAATTGGGAGAAATGCCATTTTATGGTAAGAGAGGGTATTGTTTTAGGTCATAAAATATCTTCGAGAGGTATCGACAGAGATAAAGTAGAAACCATAGAACGATTACCTGCACCTTCGTCAGTAAAGGCAATTAGAAGTTTCCTAGGACTTAGGGGGTTTTATCGTAAATTTATCAAGGACTTTTCTAAAGTGCTAGACGTTTAACGCACTTGCTTGAGAAAGACGTACCTTACGAATTTACACCTGAATGCCTGAATGCATTTACCATACTTAAGGATAAGCTAGTTAATGCCCTTGTTATGGTAGCCCCCGATTGGAGCCTACCATTCGAACTAATGTGCGATGCGAGTGATTTTGCAGTAGGTGCAGTTCTGGGGCAGCGACGGGAAAAGCATTTTCAGTCGATACAATATGCGAGCAAGACTCTAAACGAGGCGCAGACGAATTAGACTACCACAGAGAAGGAGTTGCTCGCAGTCGTATTCGCCGTTGATAAATTCCGATCCTATCTTATCCTCTCAAAAGTCATCATCTACACGGATCATTCGGCCCTCAAACACCTCTTCGCGAAATTGGATGCAAACCGAGGTTGATAAGATGGATTTTGTTACTCCAAGAGTTCAACGTGGAATTTCGTGACCAAAAGGTAGCGAGAATTGTGCAGCTAATCACTTGTCAAGACTTGATGACGCAACCCACGAGGTTACCAACGACGACGTCATCCGAGACCACTTTCCCGACGAGCATCTATATGCTATACGTGAGGTATTCGATGAAACCCCATGGTATGCCGATTTTACTAACTATCTTGTCGCTGGGATCATGCCAAAGAGATACACAAGTCATCAGAGGAAGAAATTCTTCTGGAACTTGAAGTATTATTTTTGGGATGACTCGTATTTGTTTAGGATTTGCACGGACAAGATAATCCGGCAATGCGTGTTCTTTCGCGAGAGGGTTAAAATCTTGAGCCATTGTCATTTCGGGCCATGTGGAGGATATTACTGAGGTAATCGAACTGCACAAAAGGTACTCGAATACGGTTTTTATTGGCCTACAATTTTCAAAGACGCTAAAAAGTACGTAGAGGAATGTGACATGTGCCAACGGACAGGTAATATTTCTAAGCGAAATGAAATGCCTCAAAATTTTATTCTTGTGTGTGAAATATTTGACGTCTGGGGCATTGATTTTATGGGTCCGTTTCCTACCTCTTTCAAGAATTGATATATCCTAGTTGCGGTTGATTTTGTTTCAAAATGGGTAGAAGCACAAGCTCTACCTACGAGTGGTGCTAGGGTAGTCGTCAAATTTTTGAAATCTTTATTTTCACGATTTGGTTCACCTCGTTACATTATTAGCGACAAAGGTACGCATTTCTGTAACACTTAATTTGCGAGAACGCTCGAGAAATACGGCGTAAAACATAGTGTTACCACTGCCTACCATCCTCAAGCGAGCGGCCAAGCAGAAGTCGTAAACAGGGAGTTGAAGCGTATACTCGAAAAGACAGTGGAGCACCATAGGCGAGATTGGCCAAACAAATTAAACGACGCCTTGTGGGCGTACCGAACAGCATACAAGATGCCTATCGAATCCACGCCCTACAGACTTGTTTACGGGAAATCTTGTCATTTACCCGTCGAGAACACAAAGCATATTGGGCTCCAAAAAAGCTAAGTTCGCGGGAATTCCAAGAAGGCGACCACGTCTTGCTGTACAATTCGCGGTTGCTGTTCGGGAAAGCTAAAGTCGAGGTGGTCTAGCCCATCACGGTGACTCGAGTATTCCCTTACGGGACCATCGAGATAACACATCCAGAAAAAGGGACTTTTAAGGTGAACGAACAGCGTATCAAGCATTACTATGGCGGTGACATCGAGGCGCTCGGAAAGGAAACGATCACCTCCTCAACACCACCCAGAGCTGAACCACTGAACAATGTCTAGTTAAAAGACATTAAAGAAAGCGCTACTTAGGAGGCACCCCAAGCCTATCCTATGTTTTTCTTTTATTTCTGCGCATTTTTAGTTTTTTATGATTTTGTTTTTCGATGATCGCAGGGAATTCAAATCTCAAGTGTGGGGAGGAGCCGTACAAAGCATGCACATCAGGGAAGTTCGCTTATCTAGTTATTTCCTCGTCCTTGTATTATATAATTGTTACGTTGAGGACAACGTAAATCTTAAGTGTGGGAGGGAAATTTCTGCGAAATTGATGTGAGCATCTTATATAAGTGCATGACTTGATTTTAGTATTTTCGAAAAATTTGGCATGAATAGTTTTTCAAAAATCATGTTTCCTATCAGGAAGGGATGACTTTATGTTAGGAATCTGTGTGTAGAATACTATTTGTAATTGTGCTTGATTTCATTAGTTGTCCTTGTAATTAGGGGCGTTTTGTATAGTAGTCCTTAGATTAGGACTAGATTGATATTTATACCAAGATTGTTTGGTATAAATACTTATAAATGAATTGAGCTGAAAAGAGAAAGTTTTGGGAATTGATCCGAAAGGCTTGCAATTCGATTTCTAGAGAGAGAAACAACAGTAACTTTCTCACTCTACTCGAATTCTCTCTCTTGTTCTTCATTAGAGTTTTTCGATCGAATTCAATTGCTTATCTAAACGATCGAATTACTATGAATTCTAGCCTAGGATCGTAGAGTTGTTAATCGTAGGACCTAACAATTGGTATCAGAGCAGATTCGTTCTGTTTTGGATCGAAAATTGTTAGAATTGGATCGAAAATTTAATTCTGTTCACTGTTCATCGAAGAACAGTTTGGCACGAAATCTATTTTCGATCCAATAGCTTAATTCTGTGCTTAATTGACTTGAATTTGGTGTTTCTGTGCTCGTTTAAGTGATAGATCATCATGATCAGTTCTGTAGCAGTTTGAACTTCGATTTCTAGGATTGAATTGCTTTTTTTTGGAAACGGTAACTAAAATAAATGGAAAACAGGAGTACATAGCAGCGTGCATGATATCGCTCATGCCGCACCAAACGGTAGTGTAAAACCGACCAGACAGCACCAAACACTAGGAAACCCAAACAACCTACAAGGTCCCAAACAAGACCTAAGCCAGAAGACAAGTACAGCAATCGAGGAAAGGGCTACGTAGGAGTCAAAAACCACAACCAGCTGAAAGGAGTCAAAAACCACCCAGGGCATCACCTAGTGGAGCTCGACAAACATCTGAGGTCACGACACCACAACCACATCAGGAACTTACCGTTATTGTTGAGGATGCGTCGGACGATGAACAGCCCCCAAATGCCACTAATGATCGCCGTCTCCCTAATCACCAGGCCATGTCTCTTTCGGCTGTGGATTTAGGGCCGATCATGGCTAACACCTCTAGCATCGAAGAACAACCTCGTAAGGTGGCTGAGAAAACATCTACAATGGAGCGACCGGCTGTGACTGATAACACATCCTTTGCAGCCGTTCTTCAAGGTGCTATCACCAACCGAAACCGACCACGACACCCCCCCGTGAAGCACCTCACCTTATCCTACACGGCACCTTCCATAATCAACGGTAAAGCTGAGGCTTGCCTGCCATGGGAAGTGGTTCAGAAGGGGACGGCAAGATGGGACCACACCCTTGTTGGATACTTTCTGGGAAAAGGCCATACTTTCCCCATGTTGAACGTTTTGTCCGTTCTATGTGGACTGATATTGTCGAGGTTAGAGCTACAATCAATGGATTTTTCAAGTTCAGATTCCCGTCGGCCGAAGCCTTAGCCGCGGTCTTGGAAGGTGGCCCATGGATCATGCAGGGGCAGCCTCTATTTCTCGAAGTGTGGCGGGTTGGTATGTCTTTTGAGAAAAAACTACACGTGGCTGTCCCGTTATGGATCAAGATGCGTAACGTCCCAACGGAATTATGGACCCAAGAAGGCCTGGGAATTGTTGCAAGCGTTGTTGGAAAGCCCCTATTTGCAGACGCTATGACAGCTAATGCTGAGAGGCTTGAGTATGCAAGAGTCTGTGTCGAGAAATCACTGGGGGAACCATTCACTGAACAATTCAACATTAGGATACCTACTAAGGAGGGGGGACAAGTGAACGTCGTACCTATCCGGGTAGAATACGAATGGAAACCCAAGAAGTGCGAGACTTGCAACTCTTGGAATCACGGAGGAAAGTCTTGCCCTAGGAATCAGGCCCGACCAGCCCGGCTGCAAGCACCCACACCTGGCCCGCAAAACCCACGGCCGAAAGAGCAGTTGAGGCCGCATGTTCAACCTGAGGTTATTCAACATAACCAACGGCCGAACAGCCAACCCGCCAAAGGAGTGCCCGTGCGAAGCGAATGGAGGCATGCGACAAATAAGGATAAGGGTAAGTCGGCCGTTCAGGAGACCACCGCGAACTCCACCTACGTGGAGAAAAGAGCTGGGGGCATCCATACTACTCAAGAAAACACAAGGAGGCCACGACCACCTATCGAGGAATGCTCGACGAGTACAGCTTCAACTAGCATACCCACACCTGACCACAATCCATTTGCGGTACTCGCTGAACTCGAATGGGAACACATCACAAATGAGGGTCCTACAGCAGCCCTTCCAAAGGGTGTCTCATGATCCCTACGGCCGTTTGGAACACACGTGGTCTAAACAGGTTAGACCACAGATGGGCGGTGGGGGAGTTGATAACAAAATATAGACTGGAAATAATTGGACTGGTCGAAACAAGGGTGGCGGAACAGAATGCCTCCACACTGGCTAACTCTATCAGTGGTTGGGATTGGTTCTACGACTATGCTAATGGCCCGGCGTCCCGTATATGAGTTGGTTGGGACGCTAACCATGTGAATGTGACAGTTGAGGCTGCTACTCCACAGGCTGTCCATTGCAAGGTTCGTATCATAGCTGAACGGACGGACTTATTTATCACCTTTGTGTATGGTCACAATCAACGTACTGAAAGACGGGCTCTGTGGAGTGATATTCTTGCGATTTCTGGCATGCGGGTAAACAGCCCTTGGGTTGTAATGGGAGACTTTAACGCAATCCTTGACAACTCGGAGGCTAGGGGCGGCTCACCAGGTGGAGGTTGTTCTGAGATGGCTGAATGTTTCACTGCCTCGGACCTTAGTGCCTTACCTCGCATTGGTTCATTGTAAGTGGTATGGCTGGAGTTTGGCGTTGCCTCGACCGCACGGTTGGTAATCCCTCGTGGTTTGCTTGCTTCAGGGATCTTGCTTATCGATGTGGACTTCCATCTTCATCTGATCACTCTCCTCTGATCTTGGAGGACACATCTCAGCCACGGGAAACAGGTAAAGCCTTTCGATTCGACAATTTCTTGATCAGGGACCCTCGGTTCCTCCTTTTGGTCAAGGCGGCCTGGAATCAGAATGTGGGTGGCTATCCCATGTTCGCTGTCATGAAGAAACTTAAGAATATTAAACATCAGCTGAAGCGCTTGCGACGCGATAGGGCGATCTTAATCGCAACGTTATTGAGGCTCGTGGATATCTGGAGACCGTCCAAGACCTTGCTATTCAGCACCCTTTGGAGCCGCAACTTCTGATCTTGGAAAAGCGGTGCCACTATGCCTATGCTAAAGCGGTTGATATGGAACACTCGGCGCTCGCGCAACGTGCTAAAGTGGCTTGGTTGAAGGACGGGGACCAATGCACTGCATTTTTCTTCAAGAAGGTGGCTATGCGACGTGCTAGCAATCGGATTTATATGCTGGAAAATGAGGCGGGGGATACATTCGAGGGAGATGGTCCTATTAGAGCTGAACTCATTCGATACTACACAGAGCTTCTTGGACAGTCTACCCTGACGTCACCTTTGCATGGTGGTACGGTCACACCTTATTTGGCGCGTAAGTTGAGTGAGACGGATGCCGAGACGATGACCCTACCAATCACGGATGAGGAAATTAAGAAGGCAATGCTTTCCATCGGGGACAACAAATCGCCGGACCTAACGGCTTTTCTGCTGCTTTCTTCAAGGATGCTTGGGATACCATTGGGCCTGAAATCACCCACGCAATCAAGGAATTCTTTAGAACGGGTTTTCTCTTGGGGGAGCTGAACTCCAAGCTTATTACTCTTATCCCTAAGAGCGCTAACCCACGAATGGCTAAGAACTACAGGCCGATATCTTGCTGCAATGTACTCTATAAAATTATTTCGAAGATAATCGCCAATCGTCTACGGAACAGCCTTGCGAAGCTTGTCCATCAAACCCAAACTGCGTTCATCCCCGGCCGTCGTATATCGGATAATATCCTCTTAGCACAGGAAATTTGTCACGAGTACAACAGTATGGGGCTGCCCGAACGGGTGGCTCTCACGGTCGACATTGCGAAAGCGTATGACATGGTGGAATGGGATTTCATATTGGCTACCCTCGACGCACTTAACTTCCACCCGACCTTCGTGGGCTGGATTCAGGCTTGCTTGACCACTCCCTTCTTCTCGATTAACATCAATGGTACACCGGCGGGCTACTTCAAAGGGCATAGGGGTCTTCGGCAAGGTGATCCGATTTCACCTTATTTATTTACTTTGGTTATGGAGGTCTTGCATGGCATCATTGAGGATGGTATTAGACTCAGCGCTAATTTTCGCTATCACTGGAATTGTGAGGCAACTTCACTTTTCATGCTCACGTTTGCGGATGACCTTCTCCTGTTTTCTCATGCGGATGTCGAGTCTGTTGGAGTCTTCAAACGGAGTCTCGACCTCTTTGCTGCCCTCTCGGGATTGGCTAGCAAAAGTGAGATGTTTGTGTCCAAGCACGCCGAACGGCTGAAGGGAGCAATCCAAGACATCATGGGATTCACACAGGGATCCCTTCCTGTACGCTACCTGGGCGTTCCCCTTATTACTTCGAGACTCACAATCGTCGATTGCAATCCGCTTCTCACTAGTGTGGACAGACTTCTGGGATCTTGGACAAATCTGTCACTATCTTACGCTGGGCGGGTTCAATTGATCAAGTCTGTCCTGCTAGGATTGCATACATATTGGGCTGGTGTTTTCCTCCTCCCTAAGGGCGTTATCCGGAGCATCGAAACGCGGCTGAGAGCCTTCCTTTGGAGGGGCACGAATGCTAAGGTTGCGTGGGCCGATATATGCGTACCTAAGGAAGAAGGAGGGCTTGGCTTACGGTCCATCGAGACGGACAACAAGGCGCTTCTCATGAGACTACTTTGGAATATCCTGACGGACGATGGTACTTCGATTTGGGCCTCATGGATTCGGCGAACGTGACTTCACAATAAGTCCTTGTGGTCCATCAGACCGGGGGCGCGGACTTCTTGGAGTTGGAGGAAGATTTTGAAGCTTCGTGCTGACTTCCGCCCCCTTATTCAGTTCCGTATAGGTGATGGGACCAACACGTTTCTTTGGACGGACCCTTGGCTGATTGATAGATCCCTTGTGGAACGCTACCCTCGCGGCCCCATGATCATGGGTCTCCCAATCGACTCGAAGCTCAGCACGGTAATCAACGAGGGGGGATGGTGCTGGCCGGCTCAAACATCGGTCGAATATCTTGACTTTGGCCCCTCCTTCCGCACATTCAACCGGGAGAGCGGGACACATATAGATGGATCGCGTCAGCAAATGGCCGCTTCTCTACCGCCTCGGCTAGGGAAAGACTTCGCCTTCGGAAGCCAACTGTCCCCTGGTCCACCCTCTTTGGCGGCCCGTTAGCCATCCCTAGACACGACTTCATACTCTGGCTTGCCATAAGGGAGAAGCTGGCTACTAGAGACAAGCTTTGGGTGGCGAACGCGGCGGGAACTTCTGTCTGCCTCCTTTGCGACTCTGAGCCTGTGGAGACGGCCCCACACTTATTTTTCTAATGTACTTATTCCAGACGCTGTCTTATGTTATTACGTAACCACATGCATTTTGGGTGGCCTTACAGGGAGTGGTCTGATGGAATCTACTGGGCGGCTCAAAGATGGCGTGGGGAACACCTTGCCTCGATTGGACCTCGCCATGCTCTTACTTCGTTGGTCTACCACCTTTGGTCCGAACGTAATAGAAGATGGCGCGAGGGTGTTCGCCGACCACCAGAGCGCATTGTAGCTGAAATTGAGACGCTCTTAAGCCTACGAATCCCCACTATTTCTCGCAAATACAACTTACAATGTTGCGCTATGAGTCGTATCTGGCAGATAGCTTGGAGTAACTAGGGAGTTTTCTTGTCCCTTCTCTCGTCCCTCTTATCTCCCTTACCTCCTATATCTTCCCTGGTCTCTTTCCACCCTCCCCTCCTTGGTTTCCCGTCTTTTGGGTGTGTTTGCTGGTTTGGTGTCTTTCGGCGGGCTCCAATGGATAGTTTACTCCACTCGTGCTGAGAATGGGTGTCACTTGCTCCACCTACTTGGGGCGCTCTCTCTCCGGCGATCTCCTCCCTTCTCTTTCTTGGGCTTCGGCTCGCTTGCACTTTGTGCTTCGCCCTTTTGCTGGAAGTTTCAGGAGTGGGCCTCTATGGGCATATCTGTACCGACCTGGTTGCGGCTGCAGCTTCTGCTTTTCACCCCTTGCCGCTTGTTGCTTATCCTTAGCGATATGTCTCCTGTTGTGCGCTCTGCGCTTGCCTTTGCACATCGGCCGGATGCCCTGCTGGCACTGCATCTGGTGCCAGGAACCTGTTGCTTGTTGTGGTTTAGACTCCTACTTTCGCCTTTGTGATTGTTTTGTCTTTCCTTTGGCTGGGGTCTTGTTGGGACCTGTAGGTTGTCTGGGTTGTTTGGTTCTACGATGTGCTGCCTGGTCGTTGATCGTTAGTTTGGTGCGTCATGATTTGTTTCATGTATGCTGTCTCTGTACTCCTGTATTCTTTCCTTATTTAGTGGACGTTACCCAAAAAAAAAGTTTCGAGCGCAAAACTTACAATCGAAAACAGTAATTTCAATTTCAATTTTGTTCTCGATCGAAAATTTTAGCGGCGATAAAATTAATTTTTCGACGATAACATTTCTCGATCGTAAATATGCGCAGTGATGATTTGATCGAAAAATTACGACAATCGAATGAGTTCGAGCTGAGAGGCATCGCTCACTGGGATCAGCAGAAGAGAATGACATACCTCTGCTTGCTGACCCACCTTGGACCGGACGTGAGAATGGGGATAACTAAAGGACAAGCAAAGAGTCACTATAAGAGTCTCTCCCCAATATGCCAGCTTCTAAGCATCTCCTGTGCCAAAGGACGACTTCCAACACCCTACGATCACATTGAGCGAGTAGACAGATCTCGAGAAGAACCAAGCGAGAGTGACCTGCTGTATCTTCCAGCTGAAGAATTATACAACTTATACCAGCTATATGTGGAGAAGTACAAAGGTCCCCAAGGCTTCATCAAGAAAGAAGGTCTCGAGGGAATCTACCGATTCATGAGGCGTCAAGTCAAGCACTTCGCCGCAGACGACCTTCAGATGGCTCCGGAGAGCAACATGAAGAAGGTCAACATGAGACTGCGCCGCTCAATAAAGGACCTGAGATCGAAGGGCTTCATAACAATCACGTGCACATCAGCTCAGTCCTAGACATCACCTACCACAATCCAATCGCTAAGAAGAATAGGTTGATGCTGAAGACTGAAATCTGCAAGTTCTGTGCTGGGACACTTAAGGGCATCGGGAAGAATATAGAGCAGAGGTTGGAAGAAATCAACCGAGAGACAATGCTGAGGATTCACCGGTTCGTGAGAGAACAGCCGCTCCTGATGGAACTTCTCGATGAAATCCAAGAGCGACTGGAGCTGAGGAATACTCTCAGGAACTACGAGTATCCGCTGGGCTTGCATAGGTCGTACTATGCCCGACGAGGACAGATAGCGAGGAAAAGAAATCAAGCACAAAGGGGGGAATGTAAAGTATCATTTCTAAGTGTGCTTTGATTTATTAGCTGTCTTCGTAGATTGGGGCTTTTCTTGTTGTCCTTAGTATAGGACTTAGTTTGTTATTTATACCAAGTATGTTTGGTATAAATAGATGTACAAACATAGAGCTTAATGAGAAGATTTGAAAAATTGATCCGAAAGGCTTGCAATTTAATTTCTAGAGAGAGAAACACAAGAAATCTTCTCACTCTAAGCGAAATTCTCTCTCGAGCTTTCAACGAAGGTTTTCGATCAAAATTCATCTCTTATTAATTCTAATCGATTGCCTTAGAATTCATGTCTAGGATCATAGAGTTGATTAATTAGGACCTAACAGGATTATGCCTCGACAATCCGACTACGAATATAATGTAACCATTCCACATGGAGCTTCGACCCGAACTTGTTTAGTCTCACGAGAATGCCCAGTGCTAGTTAACGATAAAGAAATACCCGTAGACCTCATACTTATCCGTATGAACGATTATACAATCATCCTAGGAATGGACTGGCTGTCTAAGTATGGAGCTGTAATTGATTATAACCACAAGATGGTCACGTTCAGTACAGAAAGAAGTGAACCCTTTACCTTTATTGGAACGATCAAAAGTAAAGGTATTCCTAAGATTTCGGCACTGAAAGCGCAAAGATTAATCAAGGCAGGATGTGAAGCCTACCTTGTTTTCGCCATGACATCAGAAGAACGTCAGAGCCCGAAGCTAGAAGAGGTTCCAGTAGTCCAAGAATTTCTCGACATTTTCCCAGAAGACTTACCAGGACTTCCTCATGATCGTGAAATCCAGTTCACGATTGATTTAGTACCCGGAGCTGCACCTATCTCAAAAGCTCCTTATCGTTTAGCTCCAACTGAAATGAAAGGACTGAAACAACTGAATGAATTACTACAGAAGGGATTCATTAAGCCAAGTTTTTCACCCTGAGGAGCACAGTTTCTATTTGTTAAGAAGAAAGATTGATCGACGCGACTATGCATCGATTATAGAGATTTAAATAAGATCACCATAAAAAACAAATACCCCCTTCCAAGAATTGGCGACCACATTTGATCAACTACAAGGAGCAATAGTGTTCTCGAAGATAGACTTGCGATCGGGCTATTACCAACTGAATATTCGCTAAGATATCCCGAAGACGGCCTCTAGTACCCGATACGGTCACTATGAGTTCCTAGTCATGCCTTTCGGGCTTACTAATGCACCCGCAGCTTTCATGGATTTAATGAACCGCATATTTAAGCCATTCCTAGACAAGTTCGTCATCGTATTCATCGATGTCATCCTTATTTATTCAAAGACGCCTAAGGAGCATGAGCAACACTAGAGGATTGTTCTCGAAATACTACGACAAAAGCAATTATATGCTAACTTCAAGATATGCGAATTCTGGCTCGACCAAGTCGCGTTTATTAGACATATCATTCGGGAGCAGGAATTCAATATATTCGAGCAAGATCGAAGCTATCAATAATTGGCTCCAACCGATGAATGTAACGGAAGTACGAAGCTTTCTTGGATTAGCGGGGTACTACAGGAAATTCATCAAGGACTTTTCGAAGATTGCATCAACCTTGACGAAGCTGACCAGGAAGGATAGTCCATTTCATTGGAGTGATGAGTGCGATTTCAAGAATTAAAAAGACGACTCACCTCGACCCAGTCCTAACGATACCCATAGAAATTGGAGGATTCTACGTATACAGTGATGCATTGAAGAATGGGTTGGGATGCATTCTAATGCAAAATGGGGATGTTGTTGTGTACGCCTCGCGACAACTAAAGGACTACGAGAAGAACTATCCAACCCATGATCTGGAACTCGTAGTAGTTTTTTTGCCCTGAAGATCTGGAGACATTATCTGAACGACGAACACTGTGAAATCTTCACGGACCACAAGAGCTTAAAATACTTCTTCACTTAGAAGAAGTTAAATATGAGACAGCGGCGGTAGCTAGAGCTTGTTAAAGACCAGTTATCACCCAGGAAAAGCAATCATGGTGGAGGGTGCTTTAAGCCGAAAAACCGCGAGCGTAGAGTTACAAAGGCTTGAAGTAGAGAAAAAGAAAATGGGGTTTGATTGACTTTCTCTCTCTTCAGCTATGGCGAAAAGAGAAAGACAGTCAAAACGAGGGCACCGCGGTCGTGGAGACGACGGCGTCCCCGACCATCGTCAGCTGTGAATGATAGATTGGAAAAGTTCGAAGGTGATCAGAAAAGGTGTGCCAGCAGTCGTGGACAAAATTTGGGCGAAGGTACTGTTACTTTGCCTGATCGAACGCCAGTTAGTGCTATGAATGCTAGGGCAATGGATTGGCCAATGATTGATGAAGCGATTAGTAGCTAACCTCCAACTGCACAAAATAAGTCTGATTGCATGGGTAAGGCAAAAACTGATTCCGATTGCCGAGGCAAGGACATTAGCCCATGGCTCAAATTCAGTGTTGATATGTTGCAAAAACAGGACAATCGCCTTGAATTTGTGGAACCTATCACTGAGAACGGAGTCGAAATAGATGTAATTGATGCTACTAAAATCAAAGACGAGATTGATCACTAGAAATTGGCTCTATTATGCTACGTCCTTGGCTCGAATCCTCCATACATTGTCATGGAAGGGTTCCTGAAGAGGAAATAGGCAAAAATGTGAATGTTGAACGTGTTGCAAGTTAGGCAGGGGTTATTTCTGGTTCGGTTTGACAGTGTGGAGACTCGGGATAGAATCCTGCAAAATGAGATACTTCATTTCGACAAAAAACCTGTGAACCTTTCTCCTTCGACTGAAACACACATTTGAACAAGATTGGGGTGGACCGTGTTCCTATTTGGATTCAATTGCCTCAACTAGATCTAAAATATTGGGGGAGTAAACCCTGAGCAAATTAGCTAGTCTGAATTGATTTCCAATCATGACTGATGATTTTACTAGACGAAAAGACAGAATACACTATGCTTGAATTATGGTGGAAGTGAATGTCAATAAACTATTGAAGGAATGTATCAAGTTTTTAAATGAGAATGGACAACGAAGCAAAAGTTGTATATGAATGGAAACCATGTGTGATAAGTGCAAAAAATTTGGTCATGCGGCAGATTTGTGTAGGCAGGGACAAAGCAGACTTGGCAACAACAGCAAACTAAGAACCCGAGCCAGGAAAAGGCACAAACAGATCCAGTGATATCCACAGTGAAGCAGATATCCGTAAAGGATCAACCTGAGGGGCTTGGCAGCAGGAATGAAATGATTCAGCAGCCTTCTGCGAGTAAACAGATCCCTGAACACAATCAATCTGAGATGAGAACCAATAGGAAGCGGTCTTGGGTAGATTTGATACAACAAGAGCTGAGAGACTTGACTCAGAAACCTTCAAAGGAGAACATACTACAATTAGAGGACAGTGAAGTGGTAGAGGGGCTTGTGTCTCAACGCTTCAAGCAGAGGGTCCATGCCTAGGTCATGGATATGTGCGCAATCTAGAATATTAGAGGCCTCAATGGCCCTGCAAAGCAGAGAGAGCTTGCTCTGTTATGCAAAAAGTATGATGTAAATATTATGTGTGTTCTAGAATCAAAACTGAGGAAAGAACAGATGATGACTGTAATAAAGAATAGCTTCGATGGGTGGGAATGCTCTGAGCTCTCATCCCAATGGTAGTATAGTAGTTCTATGGAGAGGGGAACCTAAGCTGGAACTGCTACTCAAAACACACCAACTCATGCATTTCAAAGTTGTGAAAAATGGGGATCTGATCACATTCCTAACAGCTGTATATGCCCATAATGACCAGTCTGCTCGAGAAGGCCTTTGGGAATCTATGATGCAGATAGGAACATCTTTAGAGGCACCTTGGCTGGTATGGGGGATTTCAATAACATTAGAAGCTTTGAGGACAGGATTGGAGGTTCTGCGGTTCTTATGAGTGAATTTAGCAGGTTTAATCAATGCCTAGATTAGTGTCGGCTTGACTGGATACCAATACACATGGACCAATAAGCAAAAAGCTGAGAGGAGAATCTAGTGTAAACTCGACTGGGCGTTTGCTAACCAACATTGGATCAATTAATACTTTGACTTCTGTGGATTTCGTAAATGAAGGTATCTCAGATCACACCCCCATTCTGCTAAGGGATAATACCCAGACTCAGTCCTACAGAAAGCCATTCAAATACTTCAACATGTGGAGTATTGCACCATCTTTCTTGAGCACAGTTCAAGCCTGCTGGAATCGTGGTGGACAACATGAGGGATGTATACAGAAACCTGTCAAAACTCAGAGGTCCCCTTAGGGAGCTGAACAAAACTCGTTTGCAAATATTGTGCAAAAAACTGAGACTACCAGAACACTCCTAGATGAGTACCAGATGCTTACATCATGATCCTTTGAATGGAGAACTGCAGCATAAAGAGGCGACTACCAGAATGGAGTAGTTTCCTTAGCAGGGCAAATGACATATTCCTATCACAAAAAGCCAAAGCTAGATGGCTAGATAAAGGTGAACAAAATACAGCTTACTTTCATGCTGCTATCAGGAAAAGGGCCTACAAAATAGGATTCTGTCCATAACAGACATGAATGGCAGAAGCATAACTGAAAGTGAGGGCATACAAAACCATTTAATAGCATGCTTTCAGAGCATGCTGGGTACACAGAATTCTAGCAGAATAAGTCCTGACCCACTAGTGCAGCTGAAGGGCATACGCTTTCTCTGGAAGATCAGATCAAACTCAATCAACCATTTGATAGGAAAGAGATCTTTGAGGCTATGGATTCTATACATATGGATGCTGCTCCTGGGCCAGATGGATATGGGAGTGGATTCTTCAGACATGCCTGGAACATAGTTGGTACCCAAGTGGCTGATGCCATCCTGGATTTCTTCGAGACGGGTAAGATGATGCCTCGGCTCAATGCCACAGTTAGCCTGATTCCTAAGACTGAGCACCCTGCCTAAGTATAGGACTTTAGGCCTATAGCTTGTTGTAACACAATATATAAATGCATCTCCAAGATGCTCAGCAACAGGATAATGCCTCTTTTGCCCAAACTTATCCATTCAAATCAAAGTGCATTTATTGAGGGCGATCTATAGTGCACAGTATTTTGCTATGTCAGGACTTGCTCAGGCTCTATAACAGAATGAATGCTTCCGCTCGAGCTCTCAAGAAAGTGGATATAAGAAAGGCATATGATACAGTAGATTGGAATTTCCTCAGGGACTGGTTGGGGCTGCTAAAATTTCCTCTGAAATTTATCCAATGGACCATGGGATGTATAACAGCTGCTTCCTATACCATCTCATTTAATGGATCACAGATTGGCAGCTTCAAAGGGGCCAAGGGATTGAGACAGGTGGATCCCATCTCGCCCCTATTGTTTGTCATCATCATGGAGTATCTCACAAGGAAAACGCAACACTCTTCACATGACCCTCGGTTTAAATTTTACCCAATGTACAAACAGCCCAAGTTGATTAACCTTTGCTTTGCAGACGATCTCATGATCTTCTCTAAAGGACGAAGTGCAGTAGTAAAGGTGATTAAAGAAGCTCTTGAGCATTTCAAAACAACTTCTGGGCTGGAGGCAAATGAACAGAAATCTAGTCTCTTTCTAGCGGGAACCTCCGATGCAGAGATGGATAAAATCAAGCTAATTACAGGATATCATTAGATATCCTATGCGATGCCCGGGTATTCCAGTCTCTCCAAATAATTGGAACAGACAGTCATGTCAGGTGTTGGTGAATAAGATTACTGCGAGATTGAATTGCTTGTCCACAAGGAATATATCATATACGGGGAGGCTTTGCTTGATAAATTCAGTTCTGTTGGCCACACATGGATATTGGGGTCCATCTTCCTATTACCCAAATCTTGACATGAGAGGTGGATAGCATTTGCAGAGACTTCCTTTGGGGGATGAAAGAGCAAGGTAAAAGCATTCCTCTTATTTGTTGGAATCAAGTCTGCTGTGCTAAGAAACATGGTGGATTAAACATAAGGGACTATGAGAATTGGAATAAGGCACTTGCGGGTAAGCAGATTTGGGATATTACCTTGGATAGTGATTCACTATGGATCAAATGGATCAATGCCATCTACTTGAAGGGGACCTGTTTCTGGGAATATAATCCACCAAGTGATTCACCCTGGTACTGGAAGAAGATTCATAGTTTAAAAGTGAGATTTAAAGAGGGGTACAGAGGTAGGATTTGGTTACCAGCTTCGAATGGGAAATACTCAGTAAAAACGAGTGGCTTAAAGGTGAGCAGCCTACTTGTCCCTACTATAAGGCAGTGTGGAACAGATATACCATCCCCAAACACTCGTTTTTTGTATGGTTACTGCTCCATAAAAGGCCACTAACAATGGACAGACTGGAAAAATGGGGACTGAGTATCACCGAGAGGAAGTGTAGATTATGTGATGCAGCTGAGCAAACCATTGACCATATCTTTCTATTTTGTGAATTTAGCCAAGTGATGGTTCACAAAATTAAAACTTTTCTGAACTGTGCCGATTCACTTCAAAACTATGGAGAGCTGTGCGACTAGATGGGCAGGAATGGAAGGAAAAAAGTGTGCAATGTGGATCAAGGTGGCTGTAGTTTTTCTTTTGGAAAGGGTCACTAAATAAATGGAAAAACAGGGGTTACAGTACAGCGTGCGTGATACCGCTCACGACGCACCAAACAGTAATGAACAACCGACCTAGAGGCAACGTCACCAGACAACCCAGACAACCTACAAGGTCCCAACAGCACCAAAGCCAAATATTACAAAGAGGTCAAGCATGACAAGGCTACGTAGGTGTCAAAACCACTTCCATCACCGGGTTCCTGATACCAGATGCAGTATCAGCAGGGGAATAAGGGACATTGCCAACAGCGCCAAGGGCACAAAAACCGGAGGTCGTAGCACTAGGTGTACGCTCTAACGGGGGTACGGACCATCCGCAAAAGGGTCGGGTGAGGGGCGCAAGTGCGCCAACTCCTGTTTTCCAACCGGTGGGATGATCCTCCATGTGAACCATGGAACCCGCACACACAGCACACCCGCCAGGAAGACCACGCAACCTGCACAATAACACAACTAATCCCCGCCAAGCCCAACAAAGCCATCTGCACCCAAGAACAGGAGACAAAAGACAGCGGGGGGGCAAGGGAGAAAGCACATGTAAGTTACAAAAAGCAGATAGAGAAGTGAATGGTTCAATCCTCCACAAGGGCCAGCTCAGGGGCAGATCGCGGCTAGCCAAGTGGACCGGTCCTACCACGTCAAACGCCAGACACGTAAGAGCGCTAGCCTAGAGATGGTACTTGTTCGGGATGGTGGAGAGTCGTAAGCACAGGAGAGCTTCAATCTCGGGCGTGACTTGTTCGGGGGTGCGTCGTCGTCCTTCATGCCATCTCTTATTCATCTCCATCCAAATGTGATAAACCAACGAGGCAATAGCATGTCGTGGAGAATGGGTAATTATTGTCGGGTGAAGAATTCTTCCAAAATTGAAGTGTATATTCGTGTATGTTCTCCTGTTTGTTTCAATCAGGGGTAACTAATGAGGAGATAGAGTATGTAGGTTCCAGTTTGCTTGATTAGGTTGGTTGGTTACTTGTTTGTAACTAATTTTGATCACCCAGTGGTAATGAAAAATTTTCTTAGAAAAAAAAAGGCTTGAAGTAGAGATAAAACCAATGGGCAAGATTGAGATGAGGCTAGCTGCATTAACGCTCCGACCTACACTGATGGAGCAGATTATGAAAGCATAGGAAAATGACGAACTGTATGTGAAGACCAAAGAAATGCAACTAGAGCAAAGACCATCAGACTTTCCAATAAGACGATGGGAGTTTATACTACAGAAATTGTCTATACGTTCCTACTGACGCTGAGCTTCGGTAGACTGTTATGATAGAAGCGCATGCCACACTTTACTATATCCATCCCGGAGCATCGAAAATGTATAGAGACTTACGCAATAATTATTGACGGCCAGGCATGAAAAGAGAAATAGCAACATTCGTCAGTCAATGTTTAACATGCCAACAGATAAAGGCGGAGAACGGCAGGAACTTTGCAACCTGCCAGTACCCAAATGGAAGTGGGATCACATTATAATGGATTTCGTCGTCGGCTTGCCGAAAACAGTGAAGGCCACGACACTATATGGTCATCGTTCATCGACTGACCATGTCTACCCACTTTCTACCGATCAGCTCAACGTTTTCACTGGAACGTTATGCCGAACTGTACATTCAAGAGATTGTACGACTTCATGTGGTTCTAATCTATTTTCGACAGAGATTCAAGATTTCTGTCTAAGTTTTGGATGAGCCTGCAGAAGGCTATGGGAACCAAGCTATCATCCAATACTGCCTATCATCCCCAAACAGACGGGCAGTCTGAACGAACTCTTCAGAAACTAGAGGACATTGAGATCCTGTGTGCTCGGCTTTAAAGAAAATTGGAGCCGGTACCTTCCATTGATCGAATTCTCATACAACAACAGCTACCATGCAATGATTGAAATAGCTCCATACGAAGCGCTATACGGGCGCAAGTGCAGATCTCCAATCCATTGGGATAAAGTTGGAGAATGGGCAATACTAGGCCCCGACCTAGTTCAAGAAATGACAGAAGTCATTGCACAAATACGAGAAAGGATTTAAGAAGCCCAAAGCAGAGCGAAAAGCTACGTAGAGCAAAAGCGTAGACCACTGGAGTTTGAAGTAGATGACTACGTATTCTTGAAGGTATCTCCAATGAAAGGCGTCAAGCGATTTGGAACGAATGATAAACTAAGTCAAAGGAATATTGCGCTGTTTAGAATACTGAAGAAGGTTGGCGAGGTTGCATACCAATTGGAATTACCAGCCTCCCTGGCACAAGTACACGACGTATTTCACGTATCAATGCTGCGAAAAATCATCGCAGATCCAAAGCCATGTGCTGAATAACGTAGTTTACCACCAACAACTCAAACCAGAATTGAGATACGAAGAAAGACAGTGGAAATTCCGATGTCTGACGTGAAACAATTACGTAATAAAGAGATTTCATTAGTAAAAGTGCTATGGCAGAATCAGTCCACAGAGGAAGCGACGTGGTAACGAGAGAACGACATGAGGAATCGCTACCCTGAGCTATTTCTCCCTGCCTGATTTCGAGGACGAAATCCCTTTTAAGGATGGGAGGATGTAATGCCCGGGTCCCGCGAGTAAGTTGGCCAATAAATTTACATACATATTATGTGAATTATTTGATTACATGACTACATATTACGTGTTTGTTGGAGTATGTGCTATAGGAAAATGACTTGGGACTTAGAGAGAACTGTATATAAAATAGAAAGTATGAACAGATTTTTAGACTTAGAGACTTATATGTGGACTCAATTTGTTAGGAAATAGATATAATAATGACTATGGAGACTTAGAATTATTCATATGAAGCATCGATGACTTAATTACGAGGGAAAGCTTATAAATGATATTATTATAATAGTTGTTACATGAAGTTAGGATAAGAATTATAAAAGTGAGATATGACATCATCTGGCTAGTATAACAAGCAACAGACAATATAAGGAAGCAAGGAGATAAATAATACGTAACCTCTTATGAACCTATAGAAGGAAAACCCTCGTCCTATCAACACCAAGCAATCGAACGAAGATGCATGGTTTGAGTTTTTGTATTGTTCCTATGAGCATGAGCACATGCATACACGGCATGCATGAGAATTGTGAGATGAGCGTATGCATGGTACAATGTCACTTGAAAGCGATGGATATTTGAAAAGGCGATGGGAACAAAGCTGTCTTTTAGTACTGCCTACCATCCGCAGACAGACGGTCAATCCGAGCGAACGATACAGACATTAGAGGACATGCTGCGAGCATGTGTACTCGATTTCAAAGGAAATTGGAGTAGGTACCTCCCACTCATTGAGTTCTCGTACAATAACAGCTACCACGTCACTATCGGGATGGCACCGTACGAAGCGCTATACGGGCGTAGGTGCAGATCACCAGTATATTGGGACGAAGTCGGAGAACGGGCAATGTTAGGCCCCGACATAGTACGAGAAATGACAGTACCACGATAAAAGAAAGAATGCGAACGGCGCAGAGCAGGCAGAAGAGTTACGCGGATCAAAGACGTCGACAACTGGAATTTGAAGAAGATGACATGGTGTTCGTAAGAGTATCACCAATGAAGGGCGTGAAAAGATTCGGGAAGAAAGGGAAGCTAAGTCCTAGGTATATTGGACCCTTTAGAATAGTGAAAAGGGTTGGCGAGGTAGCATACCAATTAGAGCTGCCAGCGTCATTATCGCAAATACATGACGTGTTCCACGTCTCGACACTACGAAAGTATATAGCCGACCCGAATCACGTTCTGGGAAACGAATCCCTGCATCAACAGTTGAAACCGGATCTGAGTTATGAAGAGATTCCGGTGGAAATATTGATGCACGAAACTAAGAGACTTAGGAATAAAGATATTCCTTTAGTGAAAGTGTTGTGGCGGAACCAGTCTACGGAAGAAGCCACATGGGAACGGGAGGACGAAATGAGAATTCGTTATCCTGAGTTGTTCCATATGGGTTGATTTCGGGGGCGAAATCCTCCTTAAGGGGGGAGGATGTGGGACCCGCTCCGCGAACTAGGTCGGCCAATAAATTTCGTTTATGATCTGAATGATTTCGTGTTAATAACGCATATGTCATATGCCTATGTGACTTTATGAAGTTCGTGCTCGTGACTGATATGGGAATTTCGTGCAAGCCAATGATTTTGTGTTCATGACCCTTAATTTATGAAAGGGAAATTTTCGAAAACAGGAAAGGAAATGACTAATGATAGTCAAATGAGAGTTGGGCTAGGAATTAAATTATTATTAGTGGGCTAGAACTTAATTTAGGCCCAAAGCCAAGCAAGTTGGGAGACAACATTCCCTAATTCAAGGAAAACCCACGCCCACTCTGTGCTTCCCTCACTATAGGTAAAGAAAATATCTAACTAAGGAATCACAACACTCTAATCTCACTTAAGAAAAGTAACGAAAACCCAAGGAAGGAAGAAGGAAGAAGACGAGAGAAATTCCAAGTCACAAGCACACCAACTAGCTTAGGATTTCGGACTTGGTAAGTGAAACATCATCCCTGAGCTTGTATATTCCGTATAATCAGAAGTTCCTAAATGTTTAATCACATCAAGGTCATTAAGAATTAAGAAATTTAGCATAGGGAGAATGCGAAAACCCTAAGTATGAAGTGAAAGCTTAGATTAAGATCCTTATTTGGATAAATTTATGATTGGATAGTTTAATATATGATTTAGAACCTATAACCCTTGCCTTTAAGTGTTCGCTGATGGCACTATCAACCCTCGTACATGGTACCCGTCAGCGGCATCTGCGACGGTCTTCATTGCCGGGCCTCCCTTGCGATTGTCGAGCGGGTACAATGAGATGTTTGTGATTTTTGTTGTGGACTCATTGAGGAGTCAAGGTTGGTACTCGTATGACACCTGACGGCAGACAGGCGTGATCGATCGTATGGCTGTTTGTAAAGAGGGCCTAACGCAGACCACCAAGGTTTAGCAATGTAAAAGGCAAGGTTGGTAAGTCAGGAGGAACGCTCCTCCCGAAATGCTCCCATACCACGCGTCGGCATCTCCTCTGTCTCCACAGCTCTCCACGCCGCGAATCAAGGTGTGGGATCCGTACAACGTCCTCTACACACGATTTTGGTAGAGAAAGGATGGAAGTGAGGAGTTTCGACTAGGTTAATAATATGAATCTAGTTTCGATAGGATGAATGGTAAGGTTCCGATCGAAAGTGGACAGTGAATTGGAGCTTCGATTGAATGCAATTAATCAAAGGACTTTCGATCGAATGAAGGGAGCATTTTAGGGGTTTCGAGCGACAATTAGAAACCACGAATTTAGCTTGGAATCGAACCAATTTTAAATAGTAAACTTAACAAGCCATGAGTTTCGATCGAAACTCATCTTAATACATGAGTATCGATCGAAACCCCAAACTAAACCCATGCAATTGCTCGAAAGTGATCATTTCCCATGTAGGGTTTCGAGCGAAACCTAAGATGACGCCATGCACACGTCATCACACAGCGAAACCCCACCCAAACCACATGCAATCAATCGAAATTGGCCTCTCCATTATGCATGGTTTCGGGCGAATCTAGGTGATGTCAGGCCGACGTAGAAACGCGGCGAAACTCACTCACACCATATGCACTTTCGATCGAAACGGAGATGATGAGATGGTGATGCCAATAAACGGCGAAGCTCGCCCTCGCACTATGTATGTTTCGGAAGAAACTAAGCTATGTTACTCCAACAAATCGAAACTAGGGATTGATACCCACTAGTCTCGACCGAAAGTGGTTGACAAATACGACTTTCGATCGAAACAAATCTCGGCAAAACCCATGCAAGTCAGAAATTGAATTGGTCGAAATTGGTTAATTCCCATGCATGGTTTCGATCGAAACTAGGGTTTGATGAACATCGATTGGACAAAAATTGAATCGGGCGAAACCAAATTCTAATTTAACTCACGTTCACCGATATGTGTAGCTAGGGTTGAAACTAATTAATACCAGCCTAAGTAATTAGTATGAGGAAAATTAGTATTTCGACGAATTAGCTAAGGAAAGCAAGTTACTAACACTCTAACCATTTCATGCAAAAGGTCGAACGGATAGGGACCTCACGAGGAAGTAAGCTAATTAAAGCTCGGACGACAAGTAAGTGGAAATTCAACTACGACACGTAACTTGCCTGTGTATGATTATGTGATAACGTGCTTACGTGACCTTACGTGAACCTCGTATGTTACAATATGATTATTTATGTGCATGATAATATGATCTGCATATCTATATGAGCATGGCATGAGCATTTGTACGCATATGTAGTACGTAAGATTGCAAGGTACGAGCGTGCATAAGATCGCCTGTGTGCGATGTATACTCGCCGATTTTGGCATCTGTGTCGACTCAATGAAGAGTCACGGCTCCCCTATGCGACCATGGCAATAAGATGCCGTATTGCCTTGATTAAGAGGCAGGGGGAAATACCCCGTATGCGGGAGAGGCAACCTGGAGGATGCGACCCGAGGCATGCACTACCCAGAGGGAACCTCTGAGGTTAGTGACCTCGGTGTTGGCTACCAGTGAGAAGCGTCCGCGTGGAGGCACCACTATGAAAGGGAAGATTCCTTCGGGTGACCTTCTAGTGTGCGAACCTCCACATATGTAAGAATCCCTCGAGGATTGAGATCTCTATTATATGGCGCATAGTGTGATAGAAAGCCGAGGGCCCATATGACGTAAGAGTCTAAGAAAAAGAGTACGAGTCAGGAAAAAGAGTATGAGTGTTAGTAAGCGACGGCGTGGATTGCCGATCGTTAGGACACGTGCATACATGCATAACTTGTGCTTACTGAGCCGCGGTGGCTCATCCCTTACGTCACGTGTTGTAGGTACTAGCGATCACGGTACATGATCTAATTATGGGGCAAGGCCAGTCTTTTGGAGCTTCCGGCTGCTTTTGAGGTGGAAGTGTGTGTATGGATGACGACCTGTGAAGGCCGGGCGTATAGGAGTTTTTGCTGTGCACGTACACGCTTTTGTGTGGATATGAAAATGATGAAATATAGAAAGACTTAAGAATATTCTTTTGACTTGTATGTACGAACTACCAACTTTAAAATGAAAAATTTTATCCGCATTGTTACGTCTTCGCACGACAACGCACCGTTAGGCACTTAGGATTTCAACGAATTTCGAAATCGGGACGGCAGGTCGTGACACAGCAAGAGCGTCAGCGGAACAGCAAGTACCCAGTGGGCCGAATGGCAGACCATCATGCATTCCAGTGCGAATTGGGCTGTGTGATTAGTATTTTATGGTTCGTCACCCTTTGTGGATTGCTGGACCAATTATCCTTATTGGATTTGAGCTCTTAAAACAGTGTATAGTAAGTCAGTCGAGGGCCCTGAGGGATATGAGATTGCGTGTGATCCTGCTAGGGTCTGAATGCATTGACAATAATCAGTCGAGGTTCCTTTTGCTGTGTTATGTAGCCATCCTATGTAATTAGGTTGGGAGCGGTATTTTGAATATGTACAGGATAACTTCCTTTATATAAAGGGAAAAAATTTTACCCACGATTTCGCACATTAGCTACTTTATATTGACATTAGCCACGTAAGTTAGTGGTAGAAAGTAAATCGATGACGATGCGCCACATACTCTCATTTAGAGAAATTATATTACAGTTGATACTGATTTAAATATAACTTCTCAGGCAGAGAGTCTAGTATTTAATAATTAATAGACAGAAAGTTAAAAGATTATAGATAGAAATTAGATCATGCATAATAGAGCATGCATACCATGACATATATAGTATTTTTAGGGATGTCATATTTATCAATAATAATGTTTTAATAGGTCCAGATTTCGAAAAGGGCAAGGATAAAGTCGAGTAATGAACAAGGCTTAAAGCCATACTGTGAGTGTGATATGCAACATATGTTCTGTTCTTATGTGTTTTATGTGACTTAAATGATTGGTGATTTTCTTGTTTACTTTTTTGGTCCATGAGCGTTAGAGAGTTTTGATGGACTATGTAATTGTAATAATGTTAGGTCTATAAAGTAAAAAATTCGATTTGTGATCAATATAACGTCTAAGTTCATGATAATATTCGACCATGCATGATATATGAGCTAAAATTGATTAAATTGTTGAATATTTGATTCACATGTGATTCTGTGATTATTAGGTGAAACTAGGTGATCGCATGTTATAGACAGCCCATGTGATAGGATATATCGTTCCGTGCTATATATGGAAAACGCATGAGATAACCTACTGAGTTATAAAAGGAAAATATGTTGTTTATATATGGAAAGTGTTATATCCGTTGATACTTGTTTATTCCTGGATAAAATCGAATAGAAAATCATTTGCATGCATCAAACTGAATTAAATGTGCAAAATCGTTCTTCATATCTTTCCTTATACTGAATATGATGTTATATTAGTAAAGAATTGATTGATTGACTTTTTGGATAAGATGCAATAATATGGTATGTGCTGAAATGGTTGTGAACTCTGATATATGGAAAGTTTAGCTATGACATATTAACTCGTGATATAAATGCTATGATTTAATTATGTGCCAAACATGGAAAATGCATTGATATGCTGCTATGTCGTGTACCATACATGGAAAGTAAATCTGGATTGATTGAGTCTATAAACTTATAGCAGGGAATCACATATGGAAAGTGCTGATATGGTAAATATATGTCGAAATGATAGAATATGCCTTGATAATGAGTCTGAGCTTTTATATGGAATATGATCATGCATTAATGAGCTAATGACCGTTAGAATGTTGACTATGAGCATGATCTACATGGCATGTTGACTTTCGAAAATTGCATGGAAATTATGCTTAATTTGATGATTATTATGTGATATGATTTTCCATGTGAAGTGCTGATTGAAAACGTTTATATACATGCTACACTTCATAATTTCAAGCATAGAATTTGCGAACATACGTCTACGAGAGATATTTTGAGCAGAAACATATTGAGAGATTCCTAACCCTTCACTTGCGATAGCTTTCTGCCATACTGAGCTTTAACTTGCGATTCCATCACTGAGCGAGTGATTCATCCTGATATTCCTACATCCCACCATATGTTCTATCTTCGGACGTGTTGTCTTCGGACGTGAGCAATACCAAGGAGGCAAGGTCAACGTTTTTGGGTTAGATATTTTCTTTGTGGTTGAGGGCATAGCTTAGGCATGGCTTTTTCTTAATTCAAGGAATGTTGTCTCCCATTTGAATCTTTCTTATGGATTTGGGCCAATTTACTAATTTCTAGCCCAAAATAAAATTCTAGCAAATTCTCCTTTAATTATCAATTCGAAAAGTTCCCTTCTTGAATTAAGGGTCATCATGAGCACATGTCATTATCATGTATTTGCACCAAATTCACGTAGCACATAATAACGAAATTCGTAAGAACACATAAGCATACAACATATACGCTAATTAGCACGTAATCACTTAATTCATATACAAAATTTATTGGCCGACCTAATTTGCGAGGACTCGGGTCCTACATCCTCCTCCCCCCCCTTAAGGAGGATTTCGCCCCCGAAATCAACCCGTGTGAAATTAACTCGGGGTAACGAATTCTCATTTCGTCCTCCCGTTCCCATGTGGCTTCCTCAGTAGATTGGTTCCGCCACAACACTTTCACTAGAGGGATATCTTTATTCCTAAGTCTCTTGGTCTCGTACATCAATATCTCCACCGAAATCTCTTCGTAACTTAGATTCGGGTCGGCTATGTACTTTCTTAGTGTCAAGACGTGGAACACGTCATGTACTTGAGATAATGACGCAGGCAGCTCTAGTTGGTATGCTACCTCGCCAACCCTCTTCACTATTCTAAAGGGACCGATATACCTAGGGCTTAGTTTCCTTTCTTTCCGAATCGTTTCACGCCCTTCATCGGTGATACCTTTACGAACACTAGGTCATCTTCTTCAAATTCTAGTGGTCGACGTCTTCGGTCTGCGTAGCTTTTTTGGCGACTCTCCGCCGTTCGCATCCGTTCTTGTATTGTGGTAATGGCCTCCGTCATTTCTCGTACTATGTCGGGGCCTAACATTGCCCGTTCTCCAACTTCGTCCCAATGTACTGGGGATCTGTACCTGCGCCCGTATAGCGCTTCGTACGGTGGCATCCCGATGGTGACGTGATAGCTATTGTTGTACGAGAACTCCATGAGTGGGAGGTACCTACTCCAATTTCCTTTAAAATCGAGTACACACGCTCGTAGCATGTCCTCCAGCGTCTGAATCGTACGCTCAGATTGTCCGTCCGTCTGCGGATGGTAAGCAGTGCTAAAGGATAGCTTCGTTCCCATCGCCTTTTGCAGACTCGTCTAGAATTTCGACAGAAATCTAGAGTCGCGATCCGAAACTATAGATAGTGGGATGCCGTGCAGTCGTACTATCTCCTGAATGTAAAGCTCTGCGTATCGTTCCATGGAGAAAATCATACTTATTGGTAGGAAATGGGCAGACTTGGTTAGTCTGTCGATGATCACCCAAATGGCGTCATGCCCTTTCGCGTTCTTTGGTAATCCCACGACAAAATCCATAGTAATGTTATCCCATCACTCTGAGATGGGTAGTGGTTGCAGCATCCCTGTCGGCCTTTGATGCTTGGCTTTTATTTGCTGGCACGTCAGGCATTGACTTACAAAAGTCGTGATGTCCCTTTTCATGCCTGGCACCAATAGTTTCCCCTTAGGTCTCTGTACATCTTCGTGGCTCCTAGGTGGACAGAGTATGTTGTGGCATGTGCTTCCGCCATGATTGTTCTTCGAAGTTCGGCGTCGTCTGGCACATATAATCGGTTCTTGAAGTATAACATTCCATCTTCCCACATTATGAGATCTCCTGTCGTATGTTCCGGTTGCGCTTCTTTAATCTTCGCATAAAACTCGTCCGCTACTTGCGCCATCTTAATCTGCTCTAGCAGCGTTGGTTGCAATGTTAAGGCTGCTAGTAGCGTCTCAACTTTGCCTAGTTGTACGACTTCTACTTCCAGTAGTTGCAGTTCTGCACTCACTGCTTTTCGGCTTAAGGCATCGGCTACTACATTAAGGCATCGGCTACTACATTCGCCTTTCCTGGGTGGTAGTTGATTACACAGTCGGAATCCTTGACTAACTCTAACCACCTCCTTTGCCTCATGTTCAGCTCCTTTTGGGTAAAGAAATACTTGAGGCTCTTGTGGTCTGTGTATATCTCGCATCGCTCTCCATAGAGGTAGTGCCTCCAAATCTTGAGAGCAAAGACCACTGCCGCAAGTTCTAAGTTGTGCGTCGGGTAATTCTTCTCGTACCCCTTTAGTTGACAAGAAGCGTATGCTACTACATTTCCGTTCTGCATTAGTACGCACCTAACCCGTTTTTTGACGCATCGCTATAAATGGTAAACCCTCTAGTCCCTGAGGGTATGGTAGAACTGGGGCCGTCGTAAGCCGCTCTTTCAGTTCTTGGAAGCTCCGTTCACATTCCACGGTCCACTGGAACGGGGTATTCTTCCTAGTCAGCCTCGTTAGTGTAGACGCTATCTTCGAGAAATCCTTCATGAACTTCCTATAGTATCCTGCCAGACCGAGGAAACTTCGTACTTTCGTCACATCGGTCGGTCTGGGCCAGTTACTAATGGCTTCTATCTTGTTCGGGTCTACGGAAATCCCTTCTCCTGATACTATATGCCCCAAAAAGGCGACTTGGTCCAGCCAGAATTCGCACTTCTTGAACTTGGCATACAGTTGCTTGTCCCGTAGTATACCCAGCACTATTCCTACGTGTTCCTCGTGCTCTTCCTTCGTCCTTGAGTAGATTAGGATGTCATCAATGAAAACGATGACGAACCTATCCAGGTACGGCTTGAACACCCGGTTCATTAAATCCATGAAGGCCGCTGGCGCATTAGTCAACCCGAATGGCATCACCAGAAACTCGTAGTAGCCATAACGGGTGCTAAAGGCCGTCTTCGGGACATCTTCCTTTCGGATTCTTAACTGATGGTAGCCCGATCTTAAGTCGATCTTGGATAAAACCATAGCGCCTTGTAGTTGATCGAATAGATTGTCTATTCTCGGGAGTGGGTACTTGTTCTTGATAGTTAACTTGTTCAACTCCCTGTAGTCGATGCATAATCGCATGGACACGTCTTTCTTCTTTACGAATAGCACTGGCGCTCCCCAGGGGGAGAAACTCGGTTGGATGAACTCCTTTTTCATGAGTTCGTCGAGTTGATCCTTTAACTCCTTCATCTCCGTCGGTGCTAGCCGATAAGGAGCCTTAGATACTGGTGCCGCTTCAGGTACCAGATCTATAGCGAATTCTATTTCTCTAACGGGTGCTAGTCCCGGTAATTCCTCGGGAAACACGTCGGGGAAGTCCTTAACTACTAGCACTTCCTTGAATCTCGGAGAGGAGTTCTCTTCCGATTTGATAGCGAATACCAGGTATGCTTCGCTCCCTGATTTGATTAGTCGTTGGGCTTTTAACGCTGATATCCTAGAGATACTAGCCCCCTTGCTAGTTCCTACGAACCTAAGGGATTCATGCCCTTCTTGGTTGAGCGTGACTATCTTACGGTGGCAGTCTAGGACGGCTCCGTACTTCGATAGCCAATCCATTCTGAGGATTACCTCATAATCGTTCATGGGCATTATTATGAGCTCTATGGATAGTTCCTTATCCCCGATTACTATTGGGCAGTCCCGTAATATGTGGTTGGTTTGGGTGGGATTCCCGTTTGGAACTGTTACGCTATACTCGCACTCAGCTCTATGAGGCGTGACTCCTACTCTCGCGACGTACTTAGTAGATACGAACGAGTGCGTCGCCCCCGAGTCAACTAAGATGCATGTGGGGGTTTGGTGAATGAGTAGGGTACCTGTTACCACGGCCGGGTAATTCTCCGCTTCTTCTGACGTAATTGTATACACCCTGGCCGGTACCCTTGGCGGTGCTGCCTGGTTCCCAGCTTGGCCCCTGATCCACCCTCCGGACACGCCCTAAGGTAGTGGCCCGTCTTGCCACATTTGAAGCAGGTAGCATTCTGGGAGTTGCAGACTCCCGTGTGCCTTCGTGCACACTTTGGGCATAAGGGTAGGTTCAGCTGAGGTCTACCCTGGTTTGGGTTGAATTGTGGGGGTGGTCCAGGCTGATTCTGGAATTTCTGTTTCCCATCCTTGGCAATGAATTGCCGCTTCGGGTTGCCTCCGCTCCCTTGTGGTCCTTGTGCAAACTTGCGCTTCGCTTCTTGGGCGCGTGCAATTCTAGCCTCGGCTTGCTCCGCCACTAGCGCCCTTTCAGCCACTTGTGCGTACGTGGCTTCTTGGATTCCCGCCATACTCACATCTCTATATAGCTCGAGCTTTAATCCTTCCATGAATCACTCGATCTTGAGCGCATCCGTACTGACCATGTGAGCAATGAACCTTGAAAGCTGCTCGAACTTCTTGATGTACTCCGCCATCGTCATTGCCCTTGGCTGAGGTTGATAAACTCGTTCATCCTTTGAGCTTTGACGGGGCGGTGTAGTACTTTCCTCGGAACAGCTCCTTAAACCGATCCCAGCTCATCGTAAGTGGGTTCTCGATGGCTGAGATTGTATCCCACCAGTGCCCAGGGCTTCCTCTTAGAAGGTAGGCAGCGCACATCACCTTTTCCGCCTTATGTGTGCGGCTATGCTGGAACATGTTTTCCAGCATCTTGAGCTAGTCTTCCACCGACGTGGGGTCGACGGCATCCTCGAACAACGGAGGGTTAAGTTTCCTGAACCTCTCCCCGATCATCTCGATTCGTTCTGGTGGGGGAGGTAAGCTAGCTGATTGTCCCCCAGCGTTTTGCTGTTGGATCAGCTGCTGGATTTGGGCCGACTGTTGCCGGACCAATTCAGTAAGCTGCAAGACGGTAGCATCCCGGCTATCGGGAGGGTTATTGGTATCCCTACCCTGATCTGATTCCCTACTGCCTTCTCCCCTAAGTCTTACCATTTTTCAACCTGTCCTGACAAATCCTAAGGCCAATAAATCAAACCATACAAGGGATTCACCTAATCATGGTACTTACAAGCAAGGCTGCTTCCGCGCTTTTGAGTGTGTGTCTATGGATAGTCTGCAGGACCTGTGACCGAAGCTCTGATACCACTCTGACAGGACCCGGCGTCTGACCTCATAATTTGTTGTAATCCTAAGTGCCTAACGGTGCACTGTCGTGCAAAGACGTAAAAATGCGGATAAAGTTTTTCATTTTAAAGCTGGTAGTTCTTACATACAAGTCAAAAAATATTCTTAAGTCTTTCTACATTTCATCATTTTTATATCCACACAAAAGCGTGTACGTGCACAGCAAAAATTCCTATGTGCCCGGCCTTTACAGCTCGTCATCCATACGCACACTTCCACCTCAAAAGCAGCCGGAAAGCTCCAAAAGATTGGCCTTGCCCCATAGTTAGATCACGTACGGTGATCGCTAGTGCCTACAACACGTAATGTAAGGGATGAGCCACCGCGGCTCAGTAAGCAGAAATTATGCATGTATGCACGTGTCCTAACGATCGGCAATCCACGCCGTCGCTTACTAACGCTCATACTCTTTTTCCTGACTCGTACACTTTTTCTTAGACTCTTACGTCATATGGGCCCTCGACTTTCTATCCCACTATGCGCCATATCATAGAGATCTCAATCCTCGAGGGATTCTTACATATGTGGAGGTTCGCACACTAGCAGGTCACCCGAAGGAACCTTCCCTTATAGTGGTGCCTCCACGCGGACGCTTCTCACTGGTAGCCAACACCGAGGTCACTAACCTCAGAGGTTCCCTCTGGGTAGTGCATTCCTCGGGTCGCATCCTCCAGGTTGCATCTCCCGCATACGGGGTATTTCCCCTGCCTCTTATTCCAGGCAATATGGCGTCTTAGTGCCATGGTCGCATAGGGGAGCCGTGACTCTTCATTGAGTCGACACAGATGCCAATATTGGCGAATATCTATCGCACACAGGCGATCTTATGCACGCTTGTACATCATGTCTTACATACTACGTATGCATGCAAATGCTCATGCCATGTTCACGTGATTATGCAAATCATACCTTCATGCATATAGATACAATCATGTCGTAACATACACGTTTCACGTAAAGTCATGTAGACACGCGATCACATAATTAGACGCAGGCAAGTTACGTGTCGTAGTTGAATTTCCACTTACCTGTCGTCCAAGCTTTTAATTAGCGTGCTCCCTCATTCGTTCCTAACGTTTTTTAAATAAAATTATTGGAGCATTAGTACCCTCTTGCTTAGCTAACTAGTCGAAATAATTAATTTTCGTCGCACTACTTATTTGGACTTGTACAAATTTTCTAGACTCCAAGTCACTCAATTTGCCTTATTAAATTTCCCTATGTCAATTAATTTCGATACCACATTATGTTAGGATTAAGTTTCGACCTTAGTTATACGTCTCGGCGAAAGTCATTGGATTTGCCAAGTTTTGCTCGATTTATTTCGTCCAAATCGAATTCCTAATTTACATGAGTTTCGCCCGAAACTCATTCACTAATTGCTCTCGATCAAAAGTCCTAATTACCAACTAGTTTCGATCGATTGGATGAAAACTGGGATGGGTTTCGCCAAGATTTATTTCGATCGGAAATCCCCTCTCGATCAATTTATGGAATTCGCTTAATTGAACGTCATAATGAGAGAGTTTCGTTGTGTCCTACGTCAGCATGACGTCATTCAGTTTTGCTCGAAACCGTGTGTGGTGAAGGGGCCAATTTCAATCGATTTCGTGGGCTTGGGGTGGAGTTTCGCCGAGTTTTCTTTCGATCGAAACCCTCTTAATTAGCTACTTTCGATCGATTTTAGTGTTTCGCCGTGTGTGACGTGTGCATGGCGTCGTTATGGGTTTCGATCGAAACCATGCGAAGTGATTAATCGCTTTTGGTCGATTGAATGGCTTGAGATTGAGTTTCGATCGGACTCACACATTAAAATGAGTTTCGGTCGAAACTCATGACTTATTAAATTTACTATCTTGCAATTCGATTTGATCTAAACTTAATTCTACCCAAGTGTCGCCCGAAACCCTGAAATTAATTTCCTACTTTCGATCGAAAGTCCTTTGGTTAATTGCATTCAATCGAAACTCAAATTCGTTGCCCACTTTCGATCGAAAATTAACATTCATCTAATCGAAACTGCTTTCTTCCCAATTTGGGTTAATTGCATTCAATCGAAACATAAATTCGTTGCCCACATTCGATCGAAACATTAACATTCATCTAATCGAAACTGCTTTCTTCCCAATTATTCAGTCGAAACTTCTACATCTTATACCTTTCTGCTACCAAAATCATATGAGTCCTTCTTAGAAGTAACATCATAGTTCCATGAGTCACACATTAAACTATTTCATCATGATTCGCCCCAATAACAACCTAAATACGAATCTATGTTCCAAACTTAGGGTTTTCGCATTCTTCTTCAACTAATCTGCTTTAATGACATTAATACATTCAACACTACCAAGGTTACGAAATTACAAAGCTTAGAGAGGATGTTTCACTTACAATTTCGAAATCCTAAGCTAGTTGGTGTGCTTGTGGCTCGGGATTTCTCTCGGCTCCTTCCCTTTCTCTTCCTTTTTAATTTCGTTTGTTCTTAAGTGAGGTTAATGGTTTCGATGGTTTTTGGGTTAGATATTTTCTTTCATGTGGTTGAGGGCATAGCTTAGGCATGGCTTTTTTCTTAACTCAAGGAGTGTTGTCTCCCATTTGAATCTTTCTATGGATTTGGGCCACTTTACTAATTTCTAGCCCAAAATAAAATTCTAGCAAATTCTCCTTTAATTATCATTTCGAAAATTTCCCTTCTTGAATTAAGGGTCATCATGAGCACATGTCATTATCATGTATTTGCACCAAATTCACGTAGCACATAATAACGAAATTCGTAAGATCACATAAGCATACAACATATACGCTAATTAGCATGTAATCACTTAATTCATATACAAAATTTATTGGCCGACCTAATTTGCGAGGACTCGGGTCCTACACTCACGCATCTCCCTCAAAAGATAACATCGTTCTGGAAAGCATGAAGAAAGAAAAATTGCCTTCAAAAGATCAAAAAAGCAAAAATAATACCTTAAAAAAATTCTAACTCTAATCCTGTTTCGCTTACGTCTACAGGGAGCGTAGAGCCAGCGTTAGAGTCGAAGGCGGAAGTGTCTAGTTTAAAAATAGAGGTGCCCGTAGATTTGAATGCTTCTAAGAATATATCTCCTTCTGTAAAAATAAAAGACACTCGTAGAAATAAAAGAGTTGTTTCCTCTCTCAAAGTAAGTGCTTCTACTTGCTCCTTAAAGCCTATCACATTTAGAAGCACTAATTTCGATATAGGCTCTACTTCAACAATAAAAACTAATCATTTTAAGACAAATGCCTCTAGGATGACCTTTAGGAAACAAGATCCAGCCATAAAGAAAGCGTACGGCGCTATTCATGCTTGTTCTCACCTAAGGTATCCCGTTAAGATCGAATCCCCCAAGCACCTTAGGAGACTATCCATGCTCAAGCCTACTAGAGCATTTGTCCACGCTGAAATTAATCTTCCCTGTAAGGTTCAACCTAAATGGGTTCCTAATCCCCGCCTAAGAGACGAAAGCTGTAAAAGATGACTTGGGCTGCTAAAACTTTTACTAACCACTAAATTAGGAATCATATCTGAACCAACATCTAAAATCTGCTAATCCGGGATGACCCATTTATAAGTGGGTACCTAAAGCTCTCTAATTGTTTTGCAGATCCATCATATGTGGTACCTCGACTCTTGCTCCACACACATGACGGAAAATCAAGAATTGCTGAGCAACTACCAAGACCGACCGAATGGCAAAGTCAGATTTGGGAATAACGACTCAACCCCCATTCTTGGATTTCGGGATATCATTCTGGAAAACCTGACAATAAAGGATGTCTCCTATGTCGAAGGTCTCTGCCATAACTTGTTCAGCATAGGCCAATTCTGCGACAAAGAATTCAGGTGGTCTTTTTTGCTGACCGGTGCAGAATATTGGACAGTCAGGACAAAGAACTCCTCCAAGGACTTTAGAAATCAAACCTTTACACGATCAACCTGATGTCCGTGCGGCCTCCGACAGTTGTTTGCCTCATTTCTCAGACTGTACTTCAGAGGAACAGCTTATGGCATCAACGCATGTCTCATCTTAATGTTAAAGCTCTTCAAGGGCTTTCACCGAAAAAAGTTGGTTCCCGATCTTCCAACTATAGTATTACAGAAAGAGCATCAATGTTCGGCGTGCCAACTAGGAAATTGTGGGCCTTATCTCTCGGCGGCCGGCGCACCCAATAAGCAAGTGACGAAGCGAACTGATCGCTGTTTCCCGGGGTACCAGGGCACTGTACCACCGTACCTGGGCTCAGGGCCGATCATCGGTGCTTCTACTGGTACTCGACAAGGTGTGGACGCCGTTGCGCCGACGGGCTTGGATGATTCTGCCCTGATCGTTGAAGATGCGTCGGATACCGAGCAGCATAGTCTCCCCATTAATGATCGCCGTTTCCCTAACCACCGGGCCACCTCTCCACAATCTGGTGACTTAGGGCCGATCATGGCTAACCCACCTTGCATGGAACAGCCTAATGTTACGCGCGCTGAGGATTCACCTATAATGAAACGGCAGGATGGGGCTTTGGTCAACAGCCCTATGCATAATGCCCTTAGTCGCCTCTCAGATAATCCACGATCCCCTTCGGAGGCTGTGGCTCAGACCACTTCTTTCACAGCCGTTGTTCAAGGTGCTATTATCAACCGTAATCAACCTCGTCGCTCCCCCATGAAACGCCTCTACTTATCTTATACGGCTCCGTCTATTATTAATGGCAAAGCTGAGGCGTGTCTTCCCTAGGAGGTGGTTAAGAAAGGGACGGCTAGATGGGACCACATCCTCGTTGGCTACTTTCTGGGAAAGAGACCGTACTTTCGCCATGTCGAACACTTCGCTAGATCTATGTGGCCTGACATTGCTGAGGTTCGAGCCACAATTAATGGATTCTTCAAGTTCAGATTTGTGACGGCTGAAGCTTTAACGGCAGTCTTGGAAGGAGGCCCATGGATTATGCAGGGGCAGCCACTCTTCCTCGAAACATGGCAGGTGGGTATGTCATTTCAGAAAAAACAGCAACGGCTGTCCCACTTTGGATCAAATTACGCAACGTCCCAACGGAATTGTGGACCCAAGAAGGTCTTGGTATTGTGGAGCGTCATTGGAAAGCCTCTCTTTGAGGACGCTATGACGGCTACTGCGGAAAGACTCGAATATGCTAGAGTTTGCGTCGAAAAGTCACCGGAGGAATCTTTCACCGAACAATTCAACATTAGGATCCCTACGAAGTAGGGTGGACTCAATGTCAGAAGATGGCAACAGAAGATGGCAACAACTCAGGACTCAATGTCAGAAGAAGCTCTGAGACTTGCGCTGGAGGAATTGGACTCTCTCTTTGAGCCCGTATATTGGCCGGACACCATTACTATTACACCGTTAGTGGATCCCCCACTCGACGAGGCCGATGTACCAAGCTCTTCAAATGGCCGATGCGTCTAGTTCTGCCCTTCAACATGAGCGAAAGTGGACTATAGCACATCCGGTTGATCAGATTATTGGTGATCCTTCGAGTGGAGTACGGACACGTCATCAACACAGTCTCTTCAGCTGCTTCTTAAGCCAAAATGAGCCAACCAAGGTAGCAGACGCACTAAAGGACCCGATTTGGGCAATAGCAATGCATGATGAAATCAACAAATTCGAGCGTTTTCAAGTGTGGACCTTAGTACCCGTCCGCATGGGAAAACCATTATCGGGATGAAATGGGTGTTTAAGAACAAGAAGAATGAAGATGGGGAAGTGATCTGGAACCAAGCAAGGCTGGTTGCGAAGGGTTACAATCAACAAAAAGGCATTGACTACATCGAGACCTATGCTCCTGTTGCCCGAATCAAAGCCATCCGCCTTTTCTTGGCTTATGCGGCTCACAAAGACTTCAAAGTCTACCAAATGGATGTTAAGACCGCCTTTCTATACGGCGTGTTAAAACAGGAAGTCTACGTCGCTCAGCCAGAAGGTTTTGTTGATCAAGAACATCCAAATCGTGTCTATTGATTAGATAAAGCTCTCTACGGACTAAAACAAGCTCATCCGAGGGACAATCGATACGACCCTCTTCATAAAATGGAAAGACAAAGACTTGATGGTCGTCCAAGTTTATGTAGACGACATCATCTTCGGATCAACAAATCCACGACAATGCAAAAAATTTGGAGATTTGCTGAATAGCAAATTCGAAATGAGTCACATGGGAGAGATGCAATTCTTCTTGGGACTCCAAGTCAGGCAGCTCGAAGATGGCATCTTCATAAGTCAGACCAAATACATCAAGGACATACTGAAGAAGTTTCATCAAGATCAAAGCAAGCCTCTCAGCACTCCTATGTCAACAAGCTGTAGGTTGGATGCCGATCCCACTGGAAAATCGGTCGACATCACTCTTTATCGCAGCATAATCGGCTCTTTTCTCTATCTTACCTCTAGCCGCACGGATATTATGATCACCACTTGCCTCTGTGCCCGTTCCCAAGCCGACCCTAAAGAATCTCCCATGTTTGCGGTCAAGCGGATTCTTCACTACCTAAAGGGCACCTCGACCTTAGGCTTATGGTTCCCTAAGGGAACAAATTTAAAATTAATTAGCTATACTAACACTGATTATGTAGGTTGCCGAATGGTAGGAAAAGCACATCCGGTGGCGCTCAATTTCTAGGCGAAAAGCTAGTCTGTTGGTCATTAAAGAAGTAGAATTGCATTTCAACGTCGACGGTCGAGGCTGAATACGTCGCGGCAGCCAGCTGTTGCTCGCAAATGCTATGGATGAGGACCCAGCTACGCGATTATGGGTACAATTTAAATAATATACCCATTTATAGCGATAGCCAAAGTGCCATTGCGATTACGTGTAATCCTGTTCGCCACTCACGCACAAAACACATAGACATGCAATATCACTTTATCAAAGATCACTTAGAAGAAGGCACCATTGACATGTATTTTGTTGTGAACACGGAATATCAACTAGCTGACATTTTCACCAAGGCATTGGATGAAAAACGGTTCCAATTCCTTGTCGGAAAATTAGGCATGTTCAACCTTCCGTAATTTGTGCTTATGTGATCCTATGTGCTTTCACATATTCTATGCTACGTGTTTCCTATACTTGAATGCTATATCTTGCGTGAAATATTTCATTACAATAAACATAATACAAAAATACTTTAAAACCCAAAAATACTATACATATAAGTATAATATTATGGGAATGACGATATATTAGGATGCTCGATCTCAGTCACGACTAGATTTCCCTGACATGCGTCTGGTTTATTGCTTATTTTTGTCAGTCTAAGTCGCATTCTTGTGTCGAAAGATCATTAGTTTGTTCCACTAGACACAAAGACACTTCATATAAGTGAGGTTTCTAGCCTTTTATTTCTTTCAATTGATCTATTCTTGAGCGAGTCACACATTAATTACTTGTCTTAACTAGTGATTCTTGGTCTCATACTTGCCTTGTATTAGATCGTTCGGAAAATGATTAGGGCACTTAGGAAATTCCTCACTCAGCCAAATATAAATTCCATTCCTTTAACATTGCCTTTAGTCATCCCTTTTGAGCCTTCTCCAAGTTCCTTTTCTTCATTTGGAAAAACCTTTAAGCCCTCAACTGACAATTTATGACTTCGGTGAGATGTTCAATCAAGAAAAGGAGGGGGAGAAAAGCTAGACAACAAAGACAAAGATGACTAAAGAAGGTGGAAAACGCATACGAGGAATGCTCAATGCACAAAAAGCAGACCAAAAGAACCTGCCTCTCGACTATCACAATCTCAAACCATTAAGAAGGGGGCATGGATCTTGCTGTGAACTTCTCCATCGATAATCTATTACACTCGTCAGAACGGCTGGAAAGAGGAGCACCACAAAGTGAACTTCTCCAACGATAATCCGGTCTTATATCGAGACAACGAGAAGAGGAGTGCACGGCCTTGTGTTCGAATTCCATAACCGTGAACTTCTTCAAATCGATAATCTCTAAATCCTCTCTAGGGAGTAAGAGAAAAAGAGCACGGTATCGGCCCGGGAACTAATCTCTCAGCCTCGTAGAGAAGCGGAGCTTCAGCTTGAGCAAGTGCAAAAAAACTTACAAAAGATAAAAGGATGAAAAAGACAAAAAGACGAAAGAGAAAAATGCCGGAGAGAGTCACACCTTCACTACGTGCAATTTTCACACAGTTCGTGATTTTCAAATTTTCTTTGCGGGATTCATCGATCGATCACCACCACCGTCGTTTTCGGCCATTCCTCGGCCGGCCGATGGCGTTAGATGGTGTGTTAGTGATTGGGGGCAGGTTTGGCGGGTTTTTTTGATTCGTACGTGACGACGCGGCGTAAGGGTTAGGGTTATGGCGTCCTCACCTACGTCAGGGAGTGGGCAGGCTGATGCCGGCGGGATGATGACGATCCAAGGCTTGCCTTCGTTGCCGGATCTGGAGAGACTTGCTGCAGAGTATCCGGAGTTTGCACGGTGCTTTGATAGCGATCGATTCTGATCGCTGATGACCCGGATTAGAGGATCCCATGAGACTTGGGAAGCATGAAAACTCCAGCCCAATAGGTATGAAGCCCCAGGAGCACGGATTTAATAAGTTGAACTCGCCCAGCGTAGGATAGTGATTGGTGGGTCCAGGAGCCCAATCGACGGTCAACAGCAGTGATAAGAGGCGCACATTCAGCAATGGTCAGCCACGACGTGATCAACGGTACACCCAGGTAGCGTACCGGAAGCGCCCCAGTCGAGAACCCCATAATGGCTTGCAATGTTCCCCTACTGGCCTCACCTCTCCTGGAGATGTACATCTCGCTCTTGCCGGGGTTAGCACGAAGGCCCGATATTGTCGCGAAGTGATCTAGGCTCTCCTTGAAGACGCGCACGGAACCCTCGTCCGCATGAGAGAACAGAAGTAGGTCGTCGGCGAAGGAGAGCATGAACATATTTGTGGATTCGCATCGCCAATGATACCTAAAGCATCCACTTTGCCGAATCCGTTCCTGTATAATACCCTGCAAAACATCCATAACCAAGGTAAAAAGGTACGGAGACAAAGGGTCACCTTGCCGAAGACAACGCCTCCCTTTGAAATATCCTTCGGGCCGACCATTGATATTGATAGAAAAGAATGTAGTCGTGAGACAAGATCGGATCCATCCTATGAAGGTGGGGTGGAAGTGTAGTGCCTCAAGTGTGATCAGAAGGAAGTCCCACTCGACCATATCGTAAGCCTTAGCTAGATCCACTTTGAACGCCACTCTTTCAGGTAGCCCAGCGCTGTTGTACCCATGACATATTTCTTGAGCCAGGAGGATGTTATCTGTGATATGCTGGCCAGGGGTGAACGCCGTCTGAGTAGGATGGACGAGCTTCCCCAAGCATCACCGGAGTCGGTTGGCAATCACCTTCGAGATGACCTTGTAGAGGATATTGCAGCATGATATGGGCCTAAAGTCCCTCGCAGTCCTAGGGTTCTCCCCCTTAGGGTAAGGGTAATAAGCGTCGAATTCAGTTCCCCCAGCAGATGACCAGTCCTGAAAAATTCTTTTATGGCGCTCGTGGTATCCGTCCCGATTATATCCCAGGCATGCTTATAAAACTTAGCCGAGTAACCATCCGGTCCCGGAGATTTATTGTCACCTATGGAGAATAGCGCCTTCTTAATCTTCGTATCGGTAACCGGCCCAACCAACGAATCTACTTCTGCCGAGCTAAGGGTCCTGGTGATATAAGGAGCCACCTCTGTGGGGACAAGCGGGGTGACACGATTTGAGTGACCAAGGATGTTTGTGTAGTACCGTAGAATCTCAGCCCTGACGTGTTCCTCACCCTCTATGGTTGCCCTATCGTCATTTTCAATCGTGAGAATGCGATTGAAAGCCCTACGGACAGTAACCTTCTTAAAGAAGAAAGCAGTGCATTGATCTCCATCTTTCAACCAATCAACCTTGGCACGCTGGGCCAAAGCAGAGTGTTCCATATCCCACAACGCATAAACAAACCTGCACCATTTCTCAAGGATATGTAGTTGGGGTTCCATCGGGTGTTCTCCCAGGAGCTCTTGGGCCGCCTCCAGAAAGTGTCTAGCAGCAATAGCATTGCGATTCAGGTCCCCCTTGTCACGTCGTAGTTTCCTCAATTCTTGTTTTAGGGCTTTAAGTCTCTTAACAACCCCATACATGGGTTACCCCGCCACTTCTCTCTGCCAGATCTCTTCCACTAGTGGGATGAACCGCGGATCATGAACAAGGAAATTATCGAACCGGAAGGTAGTACCTCACACCTGTGGTTGGGAATTCGCTTCCAAGATAAAGGGTGAGTGATCAGACGTAGCAGGAGGAGCGCACCTATAAGCCAACTCCCCAAACCTAGCGAACCAGGAAGGGTTCCCGAGCATCCTATCCAAACGTCTCCGAACCCCCGAGGTCCAGCTCTGTTGGTTATACCAGGTGAAGAAAGAACCTAGTCGAGGCAAATTTACGAGGTCCGAGGAAATTAGACACGCATTCATATCTTGGCAGCCCCGGGTCGGGGCTCCTCCTCTCGCATCTGTTCGGTCAGTGATGGCGTTGAAGTCACCCATGACTACCCAAGGGAACGGTGCGCGTGCTTGTGAAGTTGCAGCCAGGTCATCCCAAAGTCCATGCCGATCAGTTCGGAGGTTGTGGCCATACAGGAATGTAATAAAGAAATCTAGGCCCTCAGCAAGGATGGTTATTTTGCAATGGACGGTCTGAGTAGTATACGCTACAATCGTAAGTCCAATAGCTTGTGAATCCCATCCCACACACATACGTGCGGCCGGCCCGTCCTCATAATCATAGAACCATTTCCAGTTACCCCTGATCGAGTTAGTAATTTTTGTTGCGTTCTGCTCAGAAACCCTGGTCTATCAGCCCTAACAATTTCAGATTGTATCGAGTAATCAATTCCCCCACCGCCCATCTGTGGTCTAAACTGTTTAGACCACGCGTATTCCAAACAGCGACTGGGATCATTTAAACCTGTCACAGAGGGCTGCTGTAGGACCCTCATTATCGGCGGTATGCCATTCCAATTCAGCGAGAACCGCAAACGGATTATGGTCTTCAGGCGTAGGCCTTATAGTGGGGGCATTGCTTGTTGAGCATCCCGCATTGAGCTGTCTCTCCTTTCTTATGGTAGGCATAGCTGTTCGATTACTAGCATCCCTCTCCCTCCTTTCCTCCGTAGGCGAGTTGTTCTCCTCCAGCACGGCCTTGCCCTTGTCCATCATGTGCCATGCGCGTCTTTGTTGTGGCTGTGTGTTACGGCCAGCCGTGGGTGGATTGTGGTGGCTTGGTTGCTCCTCTGGCCGTATAGTACGCCGGCTTATCTTCAGAGGTTGTCGTCGTATTGGTCCCGAGGTACGTGATTGGTTTTTGGGGCACGATTCAGGTCCATGGTTCCAAGAGGCGCATATCTCACAGTTCTTGGGTCTCCATTCATACTCAACTCGGATGGGCACCACATGCGAGTCTCTTCCTTCCTTGCTCAGTATTCTGACATTAAATTGATCCACGAAAGGTGTTTCAAGGGATTTCTCCACACAAACGCGGGCGTACTCAAGTCGCTCAGCGGTAGCCGTCGTGGCATCAACTAATAAAGGTTTTCCAATTATGCTTGCCACAATTCCAAGCCCCTCCTGGGTCCACAGCTCCGATTGTACATTGCGTAGTTTGGCCCATAGCGGGACAGCCACGAGATCCTTTTTCTCAAAGGACATGCCTATCCGCCAAGGTTCCAAAAATAGAGGTTGCCCGTGCATGATCCAGGGGCCTCCTTCCAAAACAGCCGTGGATGCGTCGGCGACTCAAATCTGAATTTAAAGAATCCATTTATAGTCGTGCGGACTTCCACAAGATCATTCCAAACGGAGCGGGCAAATCGTTCGACAGGAAGGAAATATGGTCTTTTCCCCAGAAAATATCCGACGAGGGTATTATCCCATCTAGCAGTCCCTTTTTGAATTACGTCCCAAGATGGGCATGCTTCGGCCACGCCATCAATAACAGTAGGTGCCGTGTAGGATAGGTTGAGGTGCACTGCATTTGCATTTAGTAACGGGTTACGGGTCATGTTGGCTCCTTTGACGATAGCTGCGAAGGAAGGGGTGGCTTGTCCTTCACTCAGTCCCTGTGATGTCGGCCCCAAAGCTGTTGTGCAGTGGTCGTCCGGCCGAAATGGTAGGGTTGGCCTGAGGCCCGTTAGGCGACACACGATGGCTCCCCACAGAAACCCTAGATTGAGGCGCCATGCTTGAAGTCCTCTTATCATTCATGTGCAGCTGAGAATAACCGGAAGTCTTACCCCTAATCGGCCCTAGCCCCAAGACCGGTGATAGATCGGCCCGGTGCTCCGGGAAACAGCGATTGGGGAATTGGGGTGGAGGGACGTCATTATCAGTCGCGTCCTCGACGATCGGCTCCAAGTCTATTGAGGGTATTGCAGCAGCGTCGCCGATGATATGTCGAGGCCCATTAGAAGCCCTAGGCCCAGTAGTATCGATGATCGTTGTCGGCGAAACACTAGGACTCTCCGCCGCCGCTGATGGAGCAGTATCATCCGATAATGGCGGCGGGGTTAGAACAGAACCGTCAGCGCAGCTAGGGCTATTTTGACGTGGCGGTGGAGGCGTTCCCCTACGGATCGAACCACGGGGATCATGCCGGGGGTCACGGAGGGGGACGATGGTGGAGGGATACCGTCTTCTTCGTCTACGTGGGATCCACGGCGCCTGAGTTGGGTTGAGTGAAGGTTCTGGCCGAGCATCATTAAAGGCGGTCCTATGGCTTTGATAGGCATTGACCTGGGCAGAAGCCGCTTGTGCAGGCGGCGGCTGGTGGCGAGTGTCACCTTTAGCGACGCATAGGAAGAGAGCTTCAAATGCTGCGACGTCGAACCAGTCTTCAAGATCGGGGATATTACTTCTTAACATGTCATAATCTGGCAGAGGACCGATGGCATCTAGGTCTGATGAAGATGACGCCATTGAAGAGGAAGAACTTGCGTGAGGGAGGCGACGAAAGAAGATGAACAGTCACGGAAGAGAAAAAGAGAAAACGCGAAGGTGAGGTTGGTTGGACGGCTGAGCTTAGGGCCCTCCCATCGCCGTCTGAACCCGGCGATGGAGGAACTTGGTGGTCGTCGCCGATCAGACGTTCAGTGGGGGGTGGGTCGCCGGCAAGGGATAGGGTGGTGGCGGGATGACGTGGTGATTTAGGTTTTCAAGTTACTGTGTGAAAATCGCACACAGTCGAGGTGTTTTTACGAACGAGATTGGTATAGTTGACTTGAATTACTTTTTCCTCAAGAATTTATGAACATCATCTTCATTCCTATTTTGAGCAGGAATGGTTATGTATTTAGTTTTATTAATAATACATGCGACATTATGTATCGAATAAAAATGTTGGCAGAGCGACAATATTTAATGGTTTGTACTATTTAAATACCCATAACGATGTATCTGTGAATACTGTCACAAATAAACGAAAGTCGGAAATAAATACGAGATAATTGTGGCATCTTCGATTAGGTCATGCTGGAGAACGCAAGATCCACGAGTTGGAGAAAAACGGGATATTGACACCGTTGGGATCAGATCCCTATCCGACTTGTGACTCGTGAATCCAAGGTAAAATGACCCGATCACCCTTCACCGGGACATTTAATAGAGCCACGGAAATTCATAGTTTGATTCACACGGACATTTACGGGCCATTGCGACGGCAAAATATTGATGCCCAGTTGCAATCATAGTTTTCAATTTTGAGGGACACCGAAATGACGTTAATGGACTTCGAGGGACACCGGTTTATGGTATACGCCACTGCCAAAGCGCGTATCCCCAATGACATCGGTAAATCTGCATAGCTTAACATAGAACGAATCATATCTAATAAAGCTCGATTTCTACGTTCGGCCACGACATTCAACTGGGCGTGCCGGGCAGAGTCATCTGTGATAATATACCGTTCTCCTTCAAGAACTGGTCAAACTCGACACTCATGTACTCGCTGCCTCGATCCGATCGAATGGCTTAGTTTCAACGTTTGGTTTTCCACCAATCCTTACATTCTTTGAACCTTTCAAGTCCATCGGCTTTATACCTCATTAGATACGCAAGTCCATAACCACTGTAATCATCCGTGAAGGTAATAAAATAATGGAAGTCACGTCTAGCCTTCACAAGGTCGCCTATTACACGGCTCCTAACTCTGCCTGGAGGGTGGGTACCTCTTCTAAGAAATGAAATCGAAAACTATGCTTGCGACTAGGCATCAATATTTTGTTGTCGTAGTGGCCCGCGAACGTTCTTGTGAATCGAACCAGCTGTTTTCGTGCGAGTTCAGTACCATTATTAAGCGCGACTCTCTAGGTCCGTCTTACATGGCATGGGAGGAATCCACGAGTCCCCGTATTCGCCTAGCCAATCTCGCGGTACCGGACAGATCCCAATTGAGAACGAGTTTTGATCTAATCGAAATTCGGCAATCCGAATATATTGTATACATTTAAATACCTCTTACGCCTTTCACTTGTGTCCCGGTTAGGTGAGAACCATGCAAATGTCAAACTCACTAACCTAGCACTGTTATAATCGAGACCGAACCGATTAAACTCCGCTCCGTATCTAAACAAGCAAGTTTCCCAAGTTTGGGCCGAAGGCTTTATAATCGTCGTTCTCCGATTACCTCATAGGACATTAACCTATACGAATATATGCAGTGACTCCCGATAGCAGTCATAGTCCGCCAATCACCTCCGTAAAGTCGTTGCGTTTCGCCGCTGGTCCGTGTCCCATATCCAAAAACCTACGGGCCTAGCAAACTAGCGACAAACCGCAATCGCAAAAGCACATCCGTTACCGATCCTATTGGCCTGAGGCTAATCATTCATTCAATATCCTAGCCATGTGATTGAGACGAATACGAGCCGAGTCCGAATACGCGATCTCTCCGATCACCGATATCTGCATCACGACCCACGACCTCTTAGGTAATCTGTGACACTATCGATGCTATGTGATCGTCAATGGATAAGTTATATTTGGATATCTTATCACCAACCTAGAATCCTTAGACTTGCGGACCTTTTATTTAATGTTGAGATTAAGGACCGTCCGTATCTCCTCTGTCGTCCCCACGAGAATCAGAAGTCCAACACAAACATTTGGGTGTTATTTATTTATCGCACCGTTGGATGCCAAGTAGACTTTAAATTCGATAAATAAATAATAATGTCTTTATAATAACGAAAAAAATATTCACTACTTTATGTTGACAGGACAGACAATAAAACTATCTAGCAACCTATATACATCATAGTGCGCCCTATACTATTCCTAGTCCTCGTATGGTATTCTGAGGGCACACTCCCTAACAGCCTGCCACTTGCACTCGAATGCCATGCACTGCACCTAATGCCAGTCACAATGGTACCGTAGCCCCATCTTGTCCAGATGCTATTCCATACCTGCCTGGGACGAGGGCTCGGGTCCGCACGCTTTCTGCAGTGGCGATTTTCTGCATGGTGACCATTCCGTTGCTGCGAAGGAAGGGGTGGCTTGTCCTTCACTCAGTCCCTGTGATGTCGGCCCCAAAGCTGTTGTGCAGTGGTCGTCTCGGCCGAAAAGGTAGGGTTGGCCTGAGGCCCGTTAGGCGACACACGATGGCTCCCCACAGAAACCCTAGATTGCGGCGCCATGCTTGAAGTCCTCTTATCATCCATGTGCAGCTGAGAATAACCGGAAGTCTTACCCCTAATCGGCCCTAGCCCCAAGACCGGTGATAGATCGACCCGGTGCTCCGGGAAACAGCGATTGGGGAATTGGGGTGGAGGGACGTCATTATCAGTCGCGTCCTCGACGATCGGCTCCAAGTCTATTGAGGGTATTGCAGCAGCGTCGCCGGTGATATGTCGAGGCCCATTAGAAGCCCTAGGCCCAGTAGTATCGATGATCGTTGTCGGCGAAACACTAGGACTCTCCGCCGCCGCTGATGGAGCAGTATCATCCGATAATGGCGGCGGGGTTAGAACAGAACCGTCAGCGTAGCTAGGGCTATTTTGACGTGGCGGTGGAGGCGTTCCCCTACAGATCAAACCACGGGGATCATGCCGGGGGTCACGGAGGGGGACGATGGTGGAGGGATACCGTCTTCTTCGTCTACGCGGGATCCACGGCGCCTGAGTTGGGTTGAGTGAAGGTTCAGGCCGAGCATCATTAGAGGCGGTCCTATGGCTTTGATAGGCATTGACCTGGGCAGAAGCCGCTTGTGCAGGCGGCGGCGGCTGGTGGCGAGTGTCACCTTTAGCGACGCATAGGAAGAGAGCTTCAAATGCTGCGACGTCGAACCAGTCTTCAAGATCGGGGATATTACTTCTTAACATGTCATAATCTGGCAGAGGACCGATGGCATCTAGGTCTGATGAAGATGACGCCATTGAAGAGGAAGAACTTGCGTGAGGAAGGCGACGAAAGAAGATGAACAGTCACGGAAGAGAAAAAGAGAAAACGCGAAGGTGAGGTTGGTACGGCTGAGCTTAGGGCCCTCCCATCACCGTCTGAACCCGGCGATGGAGGAACTTGGGTGGTCGTCGCCGATCAGACGTTCGGTGGGGGTGGGTCGCCGGCAAGGGGTAGGGTGGTGGCGGGATGACGTGGTGATTTAGGTTTTCAAGTTACTGTGTGAAAATCGCACACAGTCAAGGTGTTTTTACGAACGAGATTGGTATAGTTGACTTGAATTACTTTTTCCTCAAGAATTTATGAACATCATCTTCATTCCTATTTTGAGCAGGAATGGTTATGTATTTAGTTTTATAAATAATACATGCGACATTATGTATCGAATAAAAATGTTGGCAGAGCGACAATATTTAATGGTTTGTACTATTTAAATACCAGAACGATGTATCTGTGAATACTGTCACAAATAAACGAAAGTCGGGAATAAATACGAGATAATTGTGGCATCTTCGATTAGGTCATGCTGGAGAACGCAAGATCCACGAGTTGGAGAAAAACGGGATATTGACACCGTTGGGATCAGATCCCTATCCGACTTGTGACTCGTGAATCCAAGGTAAAATGACCCGATCACCCTTCACCGGGACATTTAATAGAACCACGGAAATTCAAAGTTTGATTCACACGGACATTTACGGGCCATTGCGACGGCAAAATATTGATGCCCAGTTGCAATCATAGTTTTCAATTTTGAGGGACACTGAAATGACGTTAATGGACTTCGAGGGACACCGGTTTATGGTATACGCCACTGCCAAAGCGCGTATCCCCAATGACATCGGTAAATCTGTATAGCTTAACATAGAACGAATCATATCTAATAAAGCTCGATTTCTACGTTCGGCCGCGACATTCAACTGGGCGTGCCGGGCGGAGTCATCTGTGATAATATACCGTTCTCCTTCAAGAACTGGTCAAACTCGACACTCATGTACTCGCTGCCTCGATCCGATCGAATGGCTTAGTTTCGACGTTTGGTTTTCCACCAATCCTTACATTCTTTGAACCTTTCAAGTCCACCGGCTTTATACCTCATTAGATACGCAAGTCCATAACCACTGTAATCATCCGTGAAGGTAATAAAATAATGGAAGTCACGTCTAGCCTTCACAAGGTCGCCTATTACACGGCTCCTAACTCTGCCTGGAGGGTGGGTACCTCTTCTAAGAAATGAAATCGAAAACTATGCTTGCGACTGGGCATCAATATTTTGTTGTCGCAGTGGCCTGCGAACGTTCTTGTGAATCGAACCAGCTGTTTTCGTGCGAGTTCAGTACCATTATTAAGCGCGACTCTCTAGGTCAGTCTTACATGGCATGGGAGGAATCCACGAGTCCCCGTATTCGCCTAGCCAATCTCGCGGTACCGGACAGATCCCAATTGAGAACGAGTTTTGATCTAATCGATATTCGGCAATCCGAATATATTGTATACATTTAAATACCTCTTACGCCTTTCACTTGTGTCCCGGTTAGGTGAGAACCATGCAAATGTCAAACTCACTAACCTAGCACTGTTATAATCGAAACCGAACCGATTAAACTCCGCTCCGTATCTAAACAAGCAAGTTTCCCAAGTTTGGGCCGAAGGCTTTATAATCGTCATTCTCCGATTACCTCATAGGACATTAACCTATACGAATATATGCAGTGAATCCCGATAGCAGTCATAGTCCGCCAATCACCTCCGTAAAGTCGTTGCGTTTCGCCGCTGGTCCGTGTCCCATATCCAAAAACCTACGGGCCTAGCAAACTAGCGACAAACCGAAATCGCAAAAGCACATCCGTTAGTGATCCTATTGGTCTGAGGCTAATCATTCATTCAATATCCTAGCCATGTGATTGAGACGAATACGAGCCGAGTCCGAATACGCGATCTCTCCGATCACCGATATCTGCATCACGACCCACGACCTCTTAGGTAATCGGTGACACTATCGATGCTATGTGATCGTCAATGGATAAGTTATATTTGGATATCTTATCACCAACCTAGAATCCTTAGACTTGCGGACCTTTTATTTAATGTTGAGATTAAGGACCGTCCGGTATCTCCTCTGTCGTCCCCACGAGAATCAGAAGTCCAACACAAACATTTGGGTGTTATTTATTTATCGCACCGTTGTATGCCAAGTAGACTTTAAATTCGATAAATAAATAATAATGTCTTTATAATAACGAAAAAAATATTCACTACTTTATGTTGACAGGACAGACAATAAAACTATCTAGCAACCTATATACATCATAGTGCGCCCTATACTATTCCTAGTCCTCGTATGGTATTCTGAGGGCACACTCCCTAACAGCCTGCCACTTGCACTCGAATGCCATGCACTGCACCTAATGCCAGTCACAATGGTACCGTAGCCCCATCTTGTCCAGATGCTATTCCATACCTGCCTGGGACGAGGGCTCGGGTCCGCACGCTTTCTGCAGTGGCGATTTTCTGCATGGTGACCATTTCGTTTTTGAACCAACTCACGTAGTACGTGCTATTTCTCACGATATAATTGGACTTGCTATGGGATTGCGGTTCATTTGCTTGCACCTGCACCGCTATTATCGCACCAAGTGTAAGTGGTCTGTCCGCAACTGGTACCACAGTAAGTTCCTCCAAGAACGTTTTTATCCAAACAACTTCTTTAGCTGCCTCTAAGCAGTTATGTATTCTGCCTCACACGTGGAATCGGCAGTCGTGCTTTGCTTGGAGCTTCTCAAAGATACTGCCCCACCGTTGAGCACGAATACAAAACCTGAAGTACATTTTCGGTCATCCACGTCCGACTGGAAGTCTGAGTCGGTGTAACCAACTACTTCTAGTCCCGCTCCTCCATAGACCAGCGTTAAGTCTGAATCGGTGTAACCAACTACTTAAAGATATTCTTAACAGCTGTCCAAAGTTCTTCCCCTGGGTTTGCCTGAAATTGACTAACCACGCTCACAGTGTAAGCAATGTCCGGGCAACACAACATCGCGTACCTGCAGACACATAGGGTATTGCACTCATCTGTCATCTGCTTTCCTCACTTTGAGGAGACATTGATTTTGACAAATGGATCCCATGTCGCATAGCTAACCCTCTTTTAGAGTCATCGCATAGGTAAGCTGATCGTTCTGTTCGCTCGATCCCTGAACAAGCAAATATTACATCGCTTCTCCCATATCTTTCATGGAGAAATTCGGTTGAAAGATACGCTTTCACCGACGAGAGCATCCTGGTGTCGTTTCCTATCGAAAGGATATCATCCACATATAATACAAGGAACGACATAATACTCACTGCTCTTTCTGTAGACACATGGCTACGTTTTTCTCGAATCCAAAATTCCGAACTGCTTCATCAAAACGTAGGTTCGAGCCGCGAGAGGCATGTTTCAGTCCGTAAATGGACCTATTCCGTTTGCACACTTTGTGAGCATCTGCATGCGACTCGAAACCTTTTGGTTGCTCCATATAGATCTCTTCCTTGAGGAATCCATTAAGAAACATCGTTTTGACGTCCATCTGCCAAATCTCATAATCATAGTGCACAGCTATCGTGAGGATTATGCAGATAGACTTAATCATGGCTACAGGTAAGAAAGTATCCCCATAGTCGACTCCCTCTTTTTGGTTATAGCCATTGGCAACCAACCTGGCGTTGTACATCTCAACTTGTCCATCAGATCCAATCTTTCTCTTGCCATTTACAAACCGATTGGTCTAAAACGGCTTTGTAGGTCTACAAGAATCCAGACTTTGTTGGAGTACATTGAGTCCATCTCAGCCCGCATAGCCTCAATCCATCTTGTTGAGTCAATATCGGATATAGCTTGATCGAAAGTAGTGGGATATTCTCTTAGAAGTCCCCTAATCACAACGTAATCATGTTCGACGTGTGACATGCTATACCGCTGTGATTGGCATGGTACCCTTTCAAATCGTCGCAAGGCTGGTTCACTCGGACCATCCGATTGCAAATCCTGTGAGGGTGTTTCGGTCAATTGTTCCTCGAGAGTGACCTCTCGGCCAATGCAACAATCTCGAATGAACTCTTCCTCGAGAAAATGTGCGTGTAGGGCCACAACGATCCTCTGATCATCATGAAAATAGAATAGGGTACCCCATAGAGTCTTCGGGGTAACTTATGAAACGTCCTTTTACTGACCTAGACTCCAATTTGTCTGTTTTCAACTTTTTCACGTAGGCGGGCAACCCCAGATCCCAATATGTGATAAGCTGGGTAAACGACCACTCCATATCTCATACAGAATGCCGTTAACAGAATTCGAGGGACATTAGTTTATGGTATATCCTGTTGTCAAAAGCACGTATATCCCCACAATGACATCGTAAATCTGTATAGCTTAACATAGAATGAACTTTATCTAATAAAGTTCGATTTCTACATTCTGCCACGCCATTCAATTGTGGCATGCCGGGCGGAGTCATCTGTGATAATATACCGTTTTCCTTCAAGAACTGATCAAACTCAACACTCATGTACTCGTCGCCTTGATCCGATCGAATGGCTTAATGAGTTTCAACGTTTGGTTTTCCACCAATGCCCTTTCAAGTGCATCGGCTTTATACCCCATCAGATACGCGAGTCCGTAATGACTGTGATCATCCATAAAGGTAATAAAACAGTGAAGTCACGTCGAGCCTTCACAAGGTCGCCTATTACCCAGCTCCTAACTCTGCCTGGAGGGTGGGCGCCTCTTCTAGGAAATGAAATCGAAAACTATGCTTGCGACTGGGCATCAATATTTTGCTACCCGCAAACGTTGTGTGAATCAACCATGAAGTAGAAGCAACTAGGGAGAGGCTCGCTTCATTTTCCCAAGTTGACATGCCGAACAATGATACTCTTTCTGTAGCGTTATAGTTGGAAGACCGTGAACCAACTTTTTCTGTGAGAGTAGTTAAAGAGCTTTAATGTTCAGATGAGACATGCATTGATGCCATAGGCTGTTCCTCTGAATTGCAGTCTGAGAAATGAGGCAAACAACAGTCAAAGGTCGCACGGCCGTCAGGTTGATAGTGTATAGATTTGATCTCCAAATTCCTTGAAGGATTTCTTTGTCATGATTGTCCAAAATTCTTCACCGGTCAGCAAGGAATACCACCTGGAATCCTTTATTGCAGACTGGCTTATACAGAACAAGTTATAGCGGAGGCCTTCGACGTAAGAGACATCCTTGATGATCAGATTCTCCAAAATAATATCTCCAAGTCCTAGAATTGGAGCTGAGTCGTTGTTGTCGAATCTGACTTTTCCATTTAAGCGGTCTTGATAGTTGCTCAGCAGCCTTGATTTCTCATCATGTATGTGGAGCAACCCGAGTCGAGGTACCACACATGATGGATCTACATAAACAAGTTAGAGATCTTTAGGTACCCACTTCGAAATGGGTCCTCTCGCATTAACGGATTTGAGTAAAGGTTCAGATTTGATTCCTAAGTTTGTACAAGTAGAAGCTTTAGGTACTCAAGACAACGTTGGAGAAGTTGATCTGGGTTTCGCCTTTGTAGGAAACTTAGCCTTTTTAGCTTGCGTTTTCCTAGGCGGATATTTAGGAACCCATTTGGGTTGAACCTAGTAGGGATGATGAATTTCTGCACGGGCAAATGCTTTGGTAGGCTTGATCGTGAAAAAGATCGTTTCGCTAGAGAATCTCCTAAGGTTCTTGGTGGATTGGATCTTCACCGGATACCTTAGATGAGAACATGAATGAATGGCGCCATAAGCTTTATTAATGGCTGGATCTTGTTTCCACGAGTCATCCTATCCGTATTGGCCTTAGAATGATTATTTTTAATTTCCGAGGTAGACCTATTTCGTAACTAGTGCTTCTAAAATGGTAGGCTTTAGGGAGTTTGTAGGACCGATAATTTAAAGCGAAGAAATGGCTCTTTTATTTCAACGAGTGTTCGTTATTTTTACAGAAGGAGAATTAGCATTTGAAACATTTAAATTGACGGGCTCCTTCTCTATTTTTATTCTAGACACCCACGCCTTCGACTCCTTATGCTTGGGTACTACGCTCCCTGTAGACGTAGAAGAGATAGAATTAGAAATAATATTTTTCAAAACAATCTTCATAATTATTTTATCTTGTGAGGGAGATGCGTGAGAAATGGGTTCGGAGAAGGAGGAAGCTTTGAGATTTTCTATCTCCTCTAGAGATTTTTTCTTTTCCGCTTCAAAACTCTCTCTTTTCCTGTCTACGAAGGCTCATAATTCCTCTATCTACTTAACGATAGGGGTATGTAGATTTTTAGAATGTACAATTTGAGCTTCCTTAATTTCGGTTTGAGGCTTAGGAGGTTTGACTAAATCAAAGTCACGCGTCAAGAGTATTTCCAGAGACTTGTAACTATCATTTAAATCTTTGTAGTCAAAGGGGATTGCAGCCCTATATTTTGATCGTCTCTTAGCTAGTTCTAAAGTGCCTAATTCATCTGCTTTCGTAAAGTTCATAAGAGAGGTTACGCCTAAACCCATGTATGTTATATCGTATGCTTCGTTTTTCTTTAAAGTACATGGGGTTAGTGAAACCTAAGCCTTCTATGGGATTATAGAATTCCATATCCTTGGTCTATCCCCTTCTCGTAAGAAGATCGTCTAATTTTTTAATTTTGCCTTATAACTTCTTACTTCTTCGCCTAAGAGAGCATGTTGTTTTCTACCGTTAATTTTGTGGCTTTACAGGTATCCGTTAACTAGTTCACTAACTTTAGTATTGGATTTATTTAGTTGGACTTCTAAGTTAGTGACCTTAGCAGTAGCATCTGCTAATCTACAATTGAGGTTAGCTTTCTCGTTGAGATTCCTAACCAATCAATTACAGTTATTCTCTAGCCTTCTTCTAGTTCTTTAACTTTTAAGCTATGCTTCTTTATCTGAGGCTTCGTAGTCTTGCTAATTTTCAAGCTCTTAGTTAGTTCTTCTATTTTAGCACTAGAGCTTTTAAGTTCTAACTCGAGACTAGCTATTCTCTCCTGAGACCTAGATAGTTTATTTTCTACTTCCATTACACTTTTCTGCTCACGTTTCATGTTCGCGTAATTTAATTGGTATGATTCTAACATGGTCAATAATGTGGAAGAATCTACCTCCTGTAAAGATTTGGATGTTTGGTCATCGTCCGTCTGGTTGGAAGTTTCGGCGTCTGAGTCCTCGAGGGGGCCATGAGGGCTAAATTCTCCTCATCAGAACTAGACGTCTCCTCGAACCAGTGGCCTTGTTCGGCCATGAGGGCTACTCAAGCTTCCTTTTGCTTAGTAAGTTGAAGCTTCTTGGAGTAGTAATTAGCATGTCCAATTTTCCGGAAAGTGCACTCTCAGATTTAGTGACCAGGTTTGCCGTAGCACTTGTTAGTCTCTTTACATTCTTGACTTCGGACGTCTCGGGTACACGTTCCCTATTCTTTGAGATAGAAGTCCGAAGTCGGTTGGCTGATGATGAGGATTTCTTCTTGAAGTGCTGCTTGCTCATCATCGTTCCAATTAAAGCGTTGTTTGGCTCGACGTCAGAGTCTGATTCATCTTTCTGAAGGTGTGGAAGGCCTAATGGACTTTTCTTTAAGTCATCTTGAGCTCCGCTTCACTGAGACTAGGGCAACTGTGTCTTCCATCAGTTTGCCCTTCTGCTCCTTCTGATCTCGCTTATATCTTCCTCGTGTTGTGCGAGTTTGTCAAACATGGCATGGATGTCCAGCTCCTCAAGATCTTTGTTCTGTCGAATTTGAGTGGATATCTCTTCCATTCAGAGGGCAGGGAAGATAGAAATAAGATGTTGGTTTCCATGTTTGTCTTTGTGATTTCTATCTTCCTCGTCTCATTGAGAAGTGTAAGGTATCTTTGATGGAGATAATGTAGGCTTTCCTCTGGTTTTGCTCTAAACGAGTCATAAGTAGTAAGAATGTTTGCCTTCTTGTCCTTGATGCCTACTTCTGTTCTTTGCATCATTCTATGCAATTAGCCGTTGGGAGGCTGTCTATTTGTCTGTAGATGTCATTTGGTATGCCTTGCATTAGTGTACTATTTGTTATCAGATCAGCCGTTGCTCGAATCCTTTCCTCATTTGTGTATTCCCTAGGCTCTTTCAGTCGTGTAGTGGGGGGAATTGGAGGAGTAGCTGTTTTGTCGTCGGGTACTGTGACCCAAAACTGAGCTGGTCCTTCCTCAAGAGAAGAGATAAGATTCTTTGTCTAATCCTTTAGCTCAACGAAATTCAAAAATCGGCTTTGCCAGACAGTGTATTCGCCTCTTTTAAGGATTGGAGGACGATTGCCGTTTCCAAGTGTATAAGCATCCATTTTTTTGAGTTGATTTTTAGAGATCTTCGTAAGTTGTTTGAAGAATAAATTTCGGTGTAATGTGTTTCACAAGTGTCAGATTTGTTAGTAATATTTGATTCGTAAGAGGTTGAGAATTATTTTTGGTTCAACCTTTAAAGTTTGATAAAAAAAAATAATTTCTCCGAAATAAACCGTGTAACTTTTTTCGCGCAATAAGTACTGTTAGCAGAGAAATTTTTCGAGCGAAAATAATTGGCTCCAAATATTTCGGTCGAGAAACTTTTTCAGTGCGTGAATTTATCTCTGTCGTTAAGAAACAGTACTGTTAGTAAGTTTCTCGCTGAATCAAAATAAATTGGTTGACCCAAAAAGTTTTATGAGCTCAAATGATTTTTAGCTTGGTCAAACTGAAATGTATGACCGAAAATCTTTTTCAAGAGTAAAATTTTCGCGCGGTCAATTCTCGTCGAAACGATTATCGCTAGATAAAGCTCGAAAAAGTTTTCTGCTGAAATCGCTCTTGATAACGACTTCCGGTTACAGTTTCATATTCTAATTGTGAAAATTTCTCGCACGGAGTTTTCGATCGAGAAATTTAATCCGATCGAAACTTAGCGAGAAAAAATGAAACAGGCGCAACAATCACAGAGTACGAAATTAACACTGAATTCTAGCAAAAACAAGAAATCTAACAATGAAATTATAGGTAATTGCTCGAATCTATCAGCTTTCACATGCTAACAGACAATTAATCATGTTATGAACCAAAATAAGCCAAATTTGAGCGGAATCAGTACGATTTCATCATGTTAAATCGCAAACAGTAACTATTTCCAGAATTAAAAATTCGTTAAATTTGAAGTTCAATTTGATACGGATCGAATCGCAAATGATTTCTAACACTATTGCGAGCACATAAACATCGAAATCAAACCAAATAATCACAGAATTGGGCCTTTAGATCCAAATATTATTTTCGCGCCAAAAAGTTCTTCGAGCGATCGAGAAACTTTTCAGAATTGAATTTCTATCTAACAATTCAGCTTCAAAACAGATACGAATCTGCTCTGATACCATTTGTTAGGTCCCTGATTATCAACTCTATTGATCCTAGGCAGGAATTCTAAGTAGTCGACGTGAATTATGAAATTCAAACCTTCGGTCGTAAAACTCGTTGACGAACAGTAAGAGAGAGTTCGTGTAGTGTGAGAAAGTGCAAAGGTTTTATCTCTCTAGAATTTATTTCTCAAGCCATTCGGATCAAATTCTAGACTTTCTCTATAGATCTTTGATGTGTACAATAGTATTATACCAAACAAACTTGGTATAAATACAAGTTAGTCCTAAACTAAGGACAAATACAACAAAAGCCTCAAATAACGAAGACAACTAACAAAATCAAAGCACAATTACAACGTATATTCTACAACAAATACTAGAGAAAAATCAATGTGAGCTAAAGTTGTAGAACTTCTCAAGCCACGTCAAGCCACGGGATCGTTCGACGAACCCCGACGCCCGAACCGAACTGCGTCTAGCCATCGGGAGCAGTATCGGTGGTTCGATCAACGATATACCGGCGTGACAATCTAATCGGGTGGCCCCATGAACCACACGAGGAGTAGCGACGTCCATCCGAGGTGACGGGAGAAGTAATCGCAATACCCGACGGTACATTTCGAACCCTACTGATTTGGTTTTACGAAACAAACGACATCGGAATAATTCGAAAGACCTTTCCTTGAGAACGTCGGGAAGTGTAGAATTATTCTGAAAAATTTGTATTGATCGGAAATCATTTCAGTCATCAAACAGTCGAAAGACGGCAGACTGTTGCTTTACTCGAATTGATAATTTAGAACCACAGATTTGATTTTGCAAAAAATTGCAAACGACATTGGAATAATTCGAAAGACCCCTCGTTACGAACGCCGGGAAGTGTAAAATTATTCTGAAAAATTTGGTGTCTATTGGAAATCATTTCGATCATCAAATAATCGAAATACGGCTGACTGCCATTTTAATCGATTAATTTGGATTAAATTATCATTTCCAATAAATTCTAATTAAATTCGAATTTTGGTAATTCGAATTAATCGTGGTCTCCAGAGGCTTAGGGCAGTATCTCGGGCCCTCGAAAATGGCAGCTCGGATCAGAACAGCCTCCCGCTATCGCCACGTTGTACTGTTCGGGGCCGGCATAGAGTAGTCGGGCCCACCCCAACAGTCCGAAGCCTGTTGGCTGATAAGGAGGACATCTTCCTGAAGTACTTCTTATACATCACCTTAGCAACTAAAGCCAGCTGTTCCCCGATATCTCAAATTTCGCTCTAAGTCGGAGTGTGACTCTTCTTCGGATTTCGTGATCTGGGAGGCTTAGGGCTGGGCAAAAGTACCGAAATATCGAAATACCGTCCTTATCGTATCCAATCGTATCGAAAATATCGAAAATTTTGGTATACCGAAGTTTTTGGTAAGGTGTGATACCGTACCGAAAATTTCGGTACGGTAATGGTATGAAAGTTTTTAAAATTAGGTATTATACCGAATACCGAAATTCTAAAATTTTTAATATATTTTATATATATATACACACACACATATATATATATTATATTATTTTAAAAAAATATAAAATGAATAATTAAGGATCTTCATAAACTTATTTAGCCATAAATATTAACTTATACACAACTTTCTAATATTAGGCCCAGCCCACCATATATTTTACTTATGTAACTCAAATAACGTTTAATTTTTGCCTTTTAAATGTTTTTTCATGATTTTGAAAGCATGAAGATGCAATGCAATTACTTTTTGTTAATCTTCACTAATTTTTTAAATATAGCCGCTTCGTTCTAATAAATCTGTATATAAAGTTATATTTTGTGGTTATGTAAAGTTTTTGTCTTAATAAGGAGACTAGCTAAAATATGTAAATTATTTAAGGTTAAAAGATCTTTTTATTTTGAAAAATTTGATCTTATTGGGGTCTAAGGAGTTTCAATTGATTAAAAATTCCAAAACAACGAATTAACGAGTCACGGGACATGCATGGTAAAAAACCCTCCGTATGAATGGTATAGAAGGTATGATTACCATACCGAAATTTTGGTATGATACCGTATCGAAATTTAAGGTATACCGAAATTTTGGTATGGTATTGGTATGATTTTTTTGGATACCGAAATTTCGGTACGGTATACGGTATCACAGTTTTGGTACGGTATACCGTACCGAACCACCCCTAGGGAGGCTTAATGGTCTTCTTTTTACGGGAGCGAGTGCTCCTCTTCTCTAAGACTAGGGCTACCGGTCCTCGATTAGTTTGCCCTTCAGCTCTTTTCCAGTCTTGCATGTCTTCCTCATGTTGGGCAAGATATCAAAAACGGCATGGATATCTATCTCATCCAAGTCCTTGTTTTGTCGGATTTGAGTGGAGATTTTCTTCCATTCAGTTGGCAGTGAGGATAGAAATCGGATATTATCTCCATATTAGTCTTGTGGATTTATATCTTCGTCATCTCATATAGAAGAGTGTGGTATAACTGATACAGATAATGTAAGCTTTCCTATGTATTGGCCTTGAAGTCGTAAGCTGTAAGTATGTTGGTCTTCTTTGTATGACACCGACTTCTGTCCTTTGCATCATACTGTAGAGCTCATCTCACATTCCCTTAGCCATTGGGAAGCTATCTATTTGCATGTATATTGGGGATGTCTTGCATGAGTGCAGACTTGGCTAGGAGGTCAGCACTAGGAGTTTTGAGTCTTCTAATTCCGGGTAGAGGAGATTGTTCATAGTATCGGCTTCTTGTTCTAACCCAAAATTGAGCCGGTCCTTTTTCGAGAGAAGCAAGATGATTTGCGGCTTGTTCTTTGAGTTATAAGAAGTTCAAAAATCGGCTTCGCCATACGGTGTACTCGCCTCACTTTAGAATTGGTGGATTGTCATTTCCAAGTGCATAGGCATCCATTTTGTAGAGTTGATGTAGGATCTTCGTAGAAGTTTTGAATGGTTGACTTATGTAGTGCTTCACAAGTAATAATAAGCTTCTTAGTACGTAAGCGATTGATATCCTTTTTGGGTCAATCTTTAAAGTTGAATCCCAAAATAATAGAAATGTCATTAAAAATATTTTTCAAAAGTAATATATTTCAAAAATTTGACTGAGGAATATGATCTTTGCTTTTGATAGAAAGATTTGAAATGTTTAACCGTTTGTGAAATAAAAATATTTCCAAAGTGAGTTTGAATTTTGGATTTCGAAAAGAAATACTGTTTGGGTTAAAATAGGTGTGTTCGAAAAAGTTTCTCGAGCTGAGCGTTTTGCGACTAAGCAGTGTACTGTTTGCTGAAAGATAGTTTTTTTCGAACGAGAAACTTTCCGAGTGCAAAATGTTTTTCGATTCCAAAATATTCGGTCAATAAGGTTTATCAAAAAATGTTTCTGTGATCGAGAAATGTATGATCATAACACTCAATTGAAAGATTTGAAAAGCGCTAATTTTTACGATTGAAAAACTTTGTTGTCGAAAACTTTTAAACAACCGAAAGTCAAAGTCCTTAAGAACTTTCAAAAAGGTTTGACTCGAAGAGTTGACTCGACGTTTCGAGTGCACTGTTTAGTTTATAAAATTATTGTTCGAGGGATTTTCGATCGGACAATTTTGAGAATGGAAGGTATGTGGCGTTGTTAAACCTATTGAACAGGTATTCAGATAGTAAACAACTGTAAGTACTAACTGCACGGTATTCCAACCTATATACCTTTAATTAAGTCGATCGAGAAAAATAAATTTTAAAAATGTAGTTTTTGTTTAAAACTTAGATTTTGGTCAAGCGAAAACGGTGATAGTCGAAAAACATTCTTTTAGTAAAAAAAACTTTTTACCGAAAAATATTTTCCGACAGTAAGCTTCTCGAGTCAAAAAGCAGTAAAGTTTACTTGAGAAAGTTTTTGCTGAAAGTCGCTCGAAAAATAACTGGAACAGTGAACTTTGCCTAAAATGCTTTTGCCAATAGCGACTCGAGAGGTTTCTTATTCATGAAAGTTTTTCAAGTATTCAATCGAAAAAGTATTTCGATCGAAAATCAATCAAGAAATTTAGAACATAGAAACACGCAAATTAGCACACAATCAATGAAATACAGGAAATTGGAAGCAGAAATCTGGGTAATCACTTGAAACTACATGCTAATCACGAACAAACACAAGATTAAGCATGTTATGGAGCAAAATATAGCAATTTTGATGAAATTCAGTTCGTGTTCAAAGTGCAGTCGCAACAGTGAAAATATATCCAAATTCGATCAAATTGGAAGTTCTCATTGATATCGATCATTACGCGATCAAATCCTAACAAATATGCGAGCATTGACAAAGCAAATTCAACACAGATAATCGCAAGAATAAGCTCTTAGATCACATTGCAATTTCGCGCGCGAAAAAGTTCAACGATAGAAATACTTTTCATAATTGAATTTCCATCTAATTCCAAAGCTTCAAAACAGATACGAACTTGCTCTAATACCAATTGTTAGGTCTTAATAAATCAACTGCTACTGATCAATCTGAGATAAGAAGATTAAACCTTCGATTGAGAATCTCGTCTTTTTCTTGCATAAGAGAGTTACTTAGTGTGAGAAAGTGTTATGTAATTTTCTCTCTCTAATATGTAATTTGCAAGCCTTTGGGATCAATTTTCAGAAATGTGCACATCCTATTTATTATACTAAACAAACTTGGTATGATTCAATCTAGTCCTAAACTAAGGACTTAACTCCCCAAATAGAAAGATATCTAAAACTAGCACAATTCAAACATCTATTCTACACTCTGGTTAAGGACACGGCGGGGCGGGTCTCAGTTCCACCACAAAATAAACGGAGCGGGTATTGGGTTCGGCCAAACCCACTTCAGACCCATCCCGTTCCAAACCCTACGCACAAGGACGAATCTAGACTTTACAACTTGGGGGCAATATGTAAAATAATTTGGGGGTCAAAATGTAATAATATAAAAGTTATTGAGAAAATAGACTAAAAAGGAAGTCTGAAGGAATCGAACCCTCATCATTTTGTCACGGTCAACGTAAGATTCAAAGATTAACCACTAGACTAGAGACCAACTTTTAAGTAAGATATATAAATAATGGTATGTTATATTGGGCTGGGGTCAATGGCCCCCAAGCCCCAATGTAGATCCGTGTGTGCCTATGCATCAATATCCTTCCACATCAAAGATCTCACGCCCTCAACCATCATTTTCAATCGGGTAAGACAATACTTTGAAACATCAACATCAGGTGGTCAAAACACAAGTATGGAAAAAATGAAATTCGCATTTTCCTCAGCCTATAAAATCTAGACACAATATAGTGAAGGCCGCGCTGAAGTGATTGATAACTCTAAACTAAGAAATGACGCGATCAAGCTAGAATACTTTGTGCCGGAAACTAACAGTGGACAGTTGATTGTCTCGACCGCAATAGATAAACCGATAGAGGAAGTAACATATTGAGCTCTATATTCAAAGTTACGTAATTTTGCGAATCTGCCGTTGACTCATGAATGGATTTCTACAACGGGTGTGGGAGCATTCAGGGATATAAAAAGTGATTCATTCAAATGAATGTAGACTTATTCCAGGTCACGATGGAACAAACGGATCAGATTCTTCAGGCATGAGTCATTTCTCCAAAAAAAAAAAACTTGTAATATTGTCCCTTGGTCAATTAATACGGTTTCAAAAAGTTAGCGAAGTCCTGATATGGATTCGATCTTGGATTGATTTGAAATATTGGGTGAAAAGCCTCTATGTTGATTAACTAGCTTGGTGGGGTGCAACATTAAGGCTTAAGTTTTACGATGAATGAAGAAAGGATCCAATTCACTAGCTACTAGTATAAGTAGACCCATGTTTTACAATGAATGAAGAAAGGATCCGATTCACTAGACTACTAGTACAAGTAGAACTCGGAAAGGTATTAATAAATTTTTATTAGTTAATAAAAAATTGAAGTTTTTGTTTAACTATAATAACATAACGATAAACATTTCTTAGCAGCTTCGCAAATTCTTGGCATGTGTGACAAATCTCGGCGCGACTATAGCACAAGCCGTTCAAAACTCAAAAATCATTGGCTCACATGTAAGTGACTTTCCACCGCTTCCGATTCCTGCCAAAATATTAAAGTTGGTGAGAATCTGAGTGAGAGAGAGAGGGGGGGGGGGGGGGGGGGGAGAGGTAGGAAGAGAGAGTGAGGGAGGAGGAGAGAGGGAGAGGGAAGAAGGGAGAGAGTGAGAGAGAGGAAGAGAGGGAGAGAGAGGGGGAGGGGGGACGGGGAGGGGGAGAGAGAGGGAGGGGGAGAGGAGAGGGAGATGGAGATTGAGAGAGGGAGAGAGGGAGAGAGGGAGAGGGAGAGGGAGGGGGAGAGGGAGGGAGAGAGAGACGCCTCGTGATTAAGCTTAATTACGGTCGGTGACTTCAGCTGGGAACTCTGCATATTAGAAAGCAGCTGGACAACAGTATCAAGATGAGGCACACTACAAAAGAATCAAAGCAACCAACATGTTACTAAATCCTTCTAACAAAACCCAATGTCTTAATGTTGCGTTTGGCATGCAAAATTTGATAATAAAAAAAATGTGCGAGAGGTTTCGGTCACGATTGAAGCGTGAATACCATTGTTCGATACGGTAGCATAGTTTTCCGTCGAGCTTTCCACACACAAATCGCATACAAACAAATCCTTAACTAATTCTTAAATTCAAGATTTGTATTTACTTTATTTTTAGCTTAAAAAACTCATACCAGCTTTCCAGGCACGAATCCCGCATACAAACGAATCCTACGTGATTCAAGATTGCTTAGAAATCACAATATCAGCATTATGTAGAAGCTACAATGTACCCACCCAAACTTAAGTTACAACAGGCATCGTCTCTTTTTTAACTTCAGTTCTCTTTTGTACGAGATATGACAGATTGGAAAGCCATTAAGCCAAAGCAGCTAAAATTATAGCATAATAACGTCCAAAAAAAATTATATTACCAACCTTCGTAGCCCTCTTTCTACATGCACATCAAGTGAGGAGACTATTTGGGGCATTTGCTCCATGACCTGCATCAAATTCAATGTAGTTTCTTTTCCACAAATAAACTTTAATGCAAACTCGTAAAATTGAATCCAAACCTTGAATAAAAAACATACCGACCCTGTATTCTTTATTGTAGAAGTCTTGGACAAAAGACTTCTAGGAAGTTTCATTAACTGAGCCTGCATCAAATACAAAAACAAACTCTAACTCATGCACGACACGCCATTTCTGCAGGCTAAGTAAGTATGAAGAACACAATATTGTTTGTCAAATAACCAGATATCAACAAAAACTTCAAAAGAAATCTGAGATTTCGAGCTAGGCTAGCGATGAAGTCTTCTATTTTATGCGACTTAATGAAAGGTTATCTGCTGATTGATATACTCGCACATTATTGCTATCCCAAATTTTGATCTTCTTAGAACTACAAAACTGCAGCGGCAACTGGTGCATTATGTTGAGGATTACAATGCTAAAATATTCACAAGAAAAGAAAAACGTGGCAATTCTGTAGAATGTAACCATAGAAAGGAAACATAATAAATTATTTATCATTACAGACGCACGACTTATGCTTAGTACTATTCCGCTGCATCTAATCATTACAGCAGTTGCTAACCGATCACAAAAGATGCAGCTCGCGAATCTCATCTACTGATTTAACAAAATCCCCACTCAAGCTCTCTTGACGGATAGCGCCCAAGGCAGCTTGAATTTGCTAATTCCAATACAGTATTGTACAATACAAGTTAATTAGCATCATAATCGAATTAAAAGAAGGTTCAAACTTCCCAACTACATGGGTTTTCCTTCAATTATAAGCTTCGAAGCAACATGGAGCTACAATGCTACATAAATTCTAAGAACGCGCTAAACATAAACCTAGTACAGTGACAATCAATCAATGTAAGAGAAAGAGGGATAGGGAGAGAGCCAACGTGGGAAGATGAAGAATTGAGCACGAGATGAACAAGATTTGATGTAGACTGTACGGATTGAGAGATTCGATCTGCCACCATTGATTTTGCTGAATCTCCACGCACGCCTGAAGAGGAAGCCATCTGTCATAGAATAAGTGCTGCTGCTCTGGTCAATGAAGAGAGTCGATCAGAACTCAGATGGATATAAGAGAATAGGGCCTATCGGGCTAATAAATCCCCTTGGGTACCTATCCAAGAGCATATCAACCAAGACTCAATAACTCAACTAAAAGTCTCTAATCATACTCCAAACGCTCAAAAATCAATTCGTCTCCCAAAATGAGTTTAATATTTTGAAAATCACAATACGTAGACATTTATTTTGAGTTTACTTATTTTAGTGACAGTTTCCCAAAACGAATTATTAAGTACCCATATAAAAAATAAAAACAAATAAAACATACATAAATGGACTCGTGTTATTAATAAATTATTTTTTGGACGACTAGAGTTCAGGCCCATTATAGTTTTCTATTAGGATTCAGACACTCGAAAAGAAAAACACAGTGACCTATTCTGTATAAAACTTAGAAGTGAAGAACTTAACATACAACCTGACAAAATTGCCCTTACTAAGATGTTAAAACTAGAGTTATGGACCACCACATTCCTGTAACATCTAACAATAATATTTTGTAGGAAGCAAATGTTGCATTTCTTATTGTTTATAACTAATATAAACAGAACCAAAAATGGCTTATATGACACTATTAAGAAGCGAAGAGTCATTGACATACATATTGTTAGGCCAGCCGCCCATGAGGGCCGCCGTTAGAAAAAAAGAAAAAAATAATAATAAAATAATATTATATAATATTATAATATTATTTTATATATATAAAAGAAAAAGGAAAAATCTTAAAGATAAAGAATGAGCGGCGCAGAACTGAGCGACGCGGCGCATTCCTGGCCACCGGTTTTGAGTGGTCCAGAAGAGCTGAAGACATCTATAAATAGGCTGAGGATTCTTCAGTTATTATCATCCCAAATCAAGTGAGAAGTTCAGTTAGAGAGTAATAGTGAGAGGTAAACTTATCCGGGTGGATAAGGGTGAGAGCGAGTTTTAGTTTTACTGGGGTAGTTGGGAATAGGTACAAAAACATTACCCAGGTGGGTAAGGGGTCTCGGGTTTGGGTTTAAACACGAGCGTTATTTTGTACGGTGTAATATTCTCAATATAGTAAAGCTGGTGCTCTCCGTGGAGGTAGGCGGTATTGGCCGAACCACGTAAAAATCTCGTGTTCTCTATCGGCGTCATTTCGGTTTTATATTGTCCAAACAAATAGTCGCGAGTCCAAAATCAACCTTCCGCTGGGCCCGAAATATTACCGCTCAACCCAACAAGTGGTATCAGAGCCAAGCCTAATTGATATTCTGAGTATGCTCTGTGGTTGCAGCTTTGTCTGATCTTCCACATCAGAAAAGATATTAAGAAGGTTCGTTACGGGGGAGCCAGTGTCGGGCCAAAGCTGTTGAATCTCTGCAAGGATAATGGCGACAGAAAGCAGTTTCAAAGTACGACAATTTGATGGTACTGGGAGTTTCACTCTGTGGCAGAGACGAGTGAAGGATATCCTTGTTCACCAAGGTTTGGCAAAGGCTTTGAAAGGGGAAAAGGGAAAGCCGGAGAAAATGACGAAAGAAGACTGGGAGGATTTGGGATCAAGATGTGTCAGCACAATCCGTTTATACATTGCGGATAACATTATTAATAATGTTGTGAATGAGGATTCTGCACCAGACTTGTGGGCGAAGTTGGAGGAGTTGCATCTCGGGAAGAACTTAACCACAAAGTTAGATCTGAAGCGGGAGCTGTACCGGCTGAAGATGGAGGAAGGTGGGAATCTCATGGATCACATTAGCGTGTTCAACGGACTTGTGGATCAACTTATAAAAATTGAAGTAAAGTTGGAGGAAGAAGATAAAGCTCTTTTACTTCTTACCTCGCTTCCTGATTCTTATGATAATTTGGTCACAACCATCTTGTACGGAAAGACGACGGTGAAGATGGTGGATGTGCAGTCAACTCTTTTGGCGCATGAAAAGAGGAGACGATCAAATTATGGCGATAGCCAAAATTCGGCGTTGGCTATACACGGGGAGAATCGTAGAGGAAGGTTTCACGCCAGGGAATTTGGAGGTAGCAGCAGGTCCAAATCAAAGGATGGCGGGAAGGGCATCGTGTGCTACAAGTGTGGTGAGCCGGGACACATCAAGAGGAATTGTCCGACTTGGAGGAAGGACAAGCACGGCGAGAAAAATTCCACAACCATGATAGCACAGGATACGGATGATGTTGTAGATGTTCTCACAGTCTACAACGATGACGCTCATTCTCAGGATGAATGGATATTTGATTCGGGGTCGAAGTACCATATTTGCTCCGAAAGAAAATATTTTGATACGTTCCAGAAGATACGAAGAGGTTCGGTTTCCATGGCTGATGGATACCGTCAGGCGGTTCGTGGTGTCGGAACTGTGAAGATCAAAATGACTAACGGAGCGGTTCGAGCTTTGGGTGGTGTGATCTTTGTCCCAAAGTTACGGAAGAATTTAATATCTTTGAGCCAGTTAGATTCCAAGGGCTATGGGAGTTTCATAGCAGGGGGAGTCTGTAAAATCACACATGGCGAAAAAGTCCTACTGAAGGGAGAAGAGCGTGGAGGTTTATATCGTCTGGACGGGAGTGTGGTACAAAACACTCTGACTTCGATGGGTTCACGAAAGTCGCGCGCGCGTGGTGGAAAGGCAGACGATCGTGAGAAGGGAAGTCCTGCTGGAGAAGGGGTTGCGTCGAAGTCCCTCTTCAGAATCGACGGGTAGAGTCGGTTCGGCAGCTGCACATAGGATTGGCCGCGGGTGAATCAAGTTGGTAGGACCTGAATTCTTGATTCGGATATGTGTAGCTGGTACAAGAAAGGCCAATGGACGTTCGTGGTAATTACGAATGGGTTACTCTCAAACAGACTTGCTGGGATGAGTGCTTGACGGTGCTGAAGACGATGCTCGGATAGATGTCGAATTCGGCTGGCGGGGGAGAATTGTTAGGCCAGCCGCCCATGAGGGCCGCCGTTAGAAAAAAAAAGAAAAAAATAATAATAAAATAATATTATATAATATTATAATATTATTTTATATATATAAAAGAAAAAGGAAAAATCTTAAAGATAAAGAATGAGCGGCCCAGAACTGAGCGACGCGGCGCATTCCTGGCCACCGGTTTTGAGTGGTCCAGAAGAGCTGAAGACATCTATAAATAGGCTGAGGATTCTTCAGTTATTATCATCCCAAATCAAGTGAGAAGTTCAGTTAGAGAGTAATAGTGAGAGGTAAACTTATCCGGGTGGATAAGGGTGAGAGCGAGTTTTAGTTTTACTGGGGTAGTTGGGAATAGGTACAAAAACATTACCCAGGTGGGTAAGGGGTCTCGGGTTTGGGTTTAAACACGAGCGTTATTTTGTACGGTGTAATATTCTCAATATAGTAAAGCTGGTGCTCTCCGTGGAGGTAGGCGGTATTGGCCGAACCACGTAAAAATCTCGTGTTCTCTATCGGCGTCATTTCGGTTTTATATTGTCCAAACAAATAGTCGCGAGTCCAAAATCAACTTTCCGCTGGGCCCGAAATATTACCGCTCAACCCAACACATATGACAGGGATGTCACTGATAATGCTTTAAAAATAATCTGAAATAACAGTTATATGCCTCTTTGTAAAGTTAAAGTAGCGCGAATTGTTTTACGCTTTTAAGGAAGTGGTATAGCATACGACTTACGTTGTCCCTATTAAATGGTATCAGTCTAAAGTACAGAACCCATGATAGAAATTTCTTGTTTATTATATTTTCTTTAGTTATGAAATTGCAACTAATAGTCTAATACATACAAATTCACCGGACCCATAGCCCGTACATTTTTTCTCAAGATCGTGTTGTCTCCATCGTTCGTCGTCCTTGTTAATGGAAAATGAAAGTCCAGATAATCCAAGAACACTTCAACACAAATAAACCTTTGATTGATGTGAATAGTGCTTAAGGGCTTAGAGTGTTGAATACATGAGATTTGTAAAATGGAAACTTCGATTAAACATTGTTAGGGTTTAAGCTTAAATACCTTGGAAAGGTATTAAGCCCATTAGGCCTCTAATAAGCCCATTACAACTACAACCCATCTAAGTAAAATAAAGCATATCATCTAAGTCTTCATTTCTTCATTACAACAGACTTAGAAAAATATTTTGGACACTTCTAAAATATTCCTAACATTCTCCCCCTAAGTGTCCAACTTACAATGAAGCCTATCATCTAAGTCTTCATTTCTTCTTCTTTGAGCGAGGAGGAGGTGGAGGTTTCCTATACTTGAGGTTCCCTAGATCTAGGATAGCTTGGATGATTTTTCCAGAACAGATTGTTCTGCGAGTTCTGTGCCTCAAGTATTGTATCATCAAGAGTCGTCTCTTGTCTTAGCCTGAGTTGGTTTAGGATTATCTTCATTGTTCCATCAGAGAACTTGGCAACTTCTGATATTAGGAACGCCTGCATCTAATTCTTCGTTCGTTGTAGGTAAGTGACCGTAGGTTGTGGTTCGAGGAAGATGTAACCCTCGCCGAATTTATCAAGATCTTTGTACCTATTATCCGGCTGTGTGAAGTTGATTTTGCTTTTATTACTTTCCAAGGCAATTTGAAAGTCATGTGAAGCGTAGAACTTGATCTGCCTCATCATGCATTCTTTGATAGCTCTGTATCCTTCCCCTTTTTAGCGAGTGTCGAGGATGAATTTGTTGCGATACAAGTTATAAAGCTTGTTCAGTTCGCCCAATGGAAAGAAAGAAAGATCGGCTTCCGTAAATCTATCGATAGACCTGTCATACCTCTCAATCACGTAGACAGGGCCTACATATCTTCCCATCCCGCACTCTACATTTTGGATGTCGTAGATGTCCTTCTGAGCTCTGAGGTGTTTTTTTGTATTGTTATGTCGTCATTCCACCTCTTCCTGATCCTTCCCAGAGCATGATCTGATGGCAAAGACCCTTGGGTGTTCTTTTTAAATGCTCAAGACCTCAACGATTCAGCTGATTTGTTCCCTTTATTTCTTCATCCTTCCTCCAGATCCTAGGATAACAGTCTTCAAGAAAAGGCGCCTTGATCTTCTTATTTCTCCAACGAGTCTCTAAAAACTCGTAACTCGGCGTCGGTCTCTCGGGCATTAGATGTTGAAGAAGATCAGGAAGTTCTGGGAGGTCTACTTCTGGGTTTTCTCCTTGCTTCTCTTCTTCTCGCTCGATGCGAACGAAGTCTGCTGATGCTGCTCTCAAAATATTTCTGACGTTTTCAATCCTCAAGCGGGATTCTTCATCTGTCCGTGTTCTCGTCAGCCATTCCTCTCCTAGTATGTATTTGTCAATGTAGACTTGGGGATCTTTGGGACGAGGGGTTGTGATTCTTTGGACTGGTTGGGTGGAGGTCCTCGAAGAGCCAAACTCGACTTTGCCAAGGGAAGTTGTCTGGTTCGGCCCTGGCGAGGCTCGTCTAACTCCGGAGGACCTTGGTGGTGGTAGATTGGATGATCAAGATCTAGCAATCTGAACTCCGCGCCCTCATACTCGAAAGCGGCTACCTGGTGCTGTGGTTCTTGGCCTCTTCTCCCCCTCAGGAAGATCCTGGTCGTCGGGATCGTCATGACGACGCTTCTGACTGGGGCCTTCTTGACGACAGGTAGTCGAGTCAGGTATAACTCCACCCGCAATCAACTTTCGGTACAGTTCTTCTTCTTCCGGAGTTCGCTGATTGTCGAGTTCAAGGAGTCGAGAGATTCCGATGTCGAGCAGTTGGAGTAAGGGCATGCGTTATGGATAGGGTTGACTGGATGCTCGTGGTGATAAAGAGAGGACGCGAGGTTGCAACGTCGGTTGTTCCACCAGGGGGGCTTCCCTTTGTCTATTGAAGCGGTTTGGATTGCAACCTGGACGAGTCCTTTAACCCGTGGTAGGGTGACGGTTTCAAAGAACTCAAACAAGCAGTTTTCCATGTAGGCCGTCGTTACTCCTGGAGGAGTTGTAGAAGTTACTTCGGCGCCACTAGGGTTAGCCGTTAGCGCACGTTCAGAACTAGGTTCTGTACGGTGGCCCTCGCCAACCGAAGTCTGTCGAACTTCAGTATCCTTGGGTCTTTCGACCTCTCATTGCGACGCATCATGTGAAGATGGTGCTCTGGTCGTTACTGCCTCGTCACGAAGACGGGCTTGTGTGGAGCTTTCACTGGGGCCACTTCCCGTTAGCACACGTCCAGAACTAGGTTCTGAAAGGTGGCTCTCGGACGGGGAGCTGCTCAGATCATCCGTATCCTGAGACTTTCGTCCAATCCTTGAAGAGCTTCAATTTGCTCTTATATGGGCGTTGAGGCCTGTTCGACTGGCTGAGACTCAGGCTTTGTCGTGGGAATGGAGATATTTTCTGGTGGAGTGGACACAGGAGCCGAGGTGTCTGTGATTTGGGGAGTTCTGAGGATTTTGAGGCACTTGCCTGTTGGGAGACAAACGAATGGCCGGGTTCGGCTTGTGTTTGTGCCATTGGGTCAGGTTCGGCGTCTTCTATCCTAGGGCCCGGCCATTTCTGACTGAGAGGCTTCGGACATTGTTGTGTCGGGAACAACTATTTGCGGTTGTTTGATCCAGTCAGCCTGTTGTCGTTCCTCGGTTGGTTGGTCAGGGATGGTTTGTTGAGGGGTTGGTTGGGATTGTTGGGGTGCTATATGTGGTTCAGAGGATTATCTCAAGTCCTTACTCTCCCTTTCTCTCTCACTCACATTCACCCCTGGGTTAGACTTTGGTGGGTTTTTCTGAGTCGTGGGGTTGGGAATATTGTAGTGCTGGCAGTAGTCTTCTACTTGTTCTGAGCTGGCCAGCGCTAACCAAGTGTGCGGAATTGGCATGCCTTTTCGCGCGTACTTCTCATCAGTCTTCCCCCTTTGAAGGTATCTAAGTTTGGGTGGGGTGAAATTTTCTTCTTCAGGTCGTCTTGGTATCTCCGACTTTGTTGACATGAAGTGTTGGATCATCAATGGGAACCACCGAAGATAGGGCAGGTTCTGTGGCTTTTTCGACTTCGTTCACAGGTGAAGTTGATTGTCCAGGTCTGATGTGCGAGCCTGAGTGCTTTGGTGAGAAACACTTATTGACGAATGCAAAGAGGCCAGGGATGCGGTATCATGGATTGCTGAAGATGGGAGATGAATTTGATAGGAGTGAAGTATCCCATCTTCATCATGTCCTCTATAGGTTCATCCTCGAATGCCTCATCTTCGTATTCAGGTTGACTTGGCAGCCGAAGGATTTGTCGAATGAACTCCCTGGTGATCTGCACCGCTCATTTGCGATCTGGGCCTCATAGTAGATGCTATTGTCGGCAGCAACTTGGTCTTCATCGTCCCCCAGAATTGTTGTCGATAGACTGTGGGGGACTTGGACTGATACTGAGAAGGCATACCCAAGGTGATGCCTCCTCAAAATGGATAGGAGAATCTTGTCCTAACACTTGAAGTTGTGCAGGTCAAGTTGGAAGTTGTTGTCCTTCGTGGCTATCCATTTTGAGGTCGGGTATACAAGGTCAACTGGTGTCGTCATTTCTTTTCTTTCCTTTTTCTCATTTTTTATTTTGATTTTTTTAATTGACGAGCACCGGGAAATCCTGCTGAAACTGCAACACGAGAGAGAAACGGGATTAGAAAAACATGATAATCAATTATGGCTTTGTGCCGTGAAAAGTGTGGGCTAGAATATATTCTATTTTCTGAAAAGAATTTGGCCATTAGTGCTCGGCCCTTTTTTTAAAGTTCGTCAGTTTTAAAAAACATTCTTAAGTGAGGATCACGGGTTAACTAAAAACTTTCAAAATTTTTCTAAGTGTGGTTCGCGGATTGGTTTGAAAGAGGTTCGCGGGTCTGTGAGGGTGAGAGTTCGCGAAATGAAGTTCGCAAACGCTGTGGTTTGCGAAGCGGTAATTCGCGAATGCTGAGGTTTGCGAAACTGTGTGACCAAGGGTTCGCAAGATCCGAATCGCGAATCCACAGGATCGCGAAGTCGAATTCGCAAAGCTGAGGGTCAAAATTGAAAAAGTCGATACGCGAATTAAAAATGTCAATAATGAACTTGGACCCGCGAAACACATTTAGGGCTCGCAAAGTAGAGTTTGAAAGATAAAAGGAAATACTTTTAATTTAAAACGAGTTGCGAACCCAAAATAAGATCCTTTATAAACACTGTTAGACGAAAAACTTTGATTTTTCAAATCCAAAATGAAGAAGGCGACCCTGTTACAAGAAATCTTCAAACACGAAAGCTCATTTTAATTAAAACTGACTCGTTCTTTTGAAATAGAACCACATAAACCCTGTTCTTTGAGGATTCACACCTGCAAGTGAAAACAGAGACCGTAAGAAGAATAAATGAGTTGTTCCTTACCACAGATGGGTTCGTGTGTGTGTGGGAGAATGATTTTGAACGAGAAACCACAGTAAAACGACGAGATAGTAAGACCTGGGATGTTTTGATGAGTGCGATTTGCGAAGGAGTGAAGAGTTGGGAATTTTTGGCGAATTCGGATAAGTGAATTCAAATTCGCAAATTAGGTTTAAGTAGAAAACTTCGCGGGCCGAAAGTTTGAAGCTGGCCGAAAGTTTGAAGCTGAAGTTGAAGTTGGGCCGCGAACCAACTTTGGAAAGAAGGCCTACAAGTCAATTCGCAAAGTGATATTTGAACCGGCTTTGCGAAGTTGAGTTCGCGAATTAGGCTTTGACGATATTGACAAGTCAACTGTGATGGATTCGCCAAGTGGGTAAAGGCTGAGTTTGCGCATTAAGCAGATAAAACTAAGTGAACTTCGCGGTCCTGTAGACTTGGGCCGCAAACTAAATTGAAAGAAAGGCCCATAACGGAGTTCGCGACTTGAAAGCCCAAAAGGTGGGAAATCGAGTTCGCGAACTAAAGGTTGAAATACTTGAAGTTGGTTCGCGAACTGAACATGATAATTTGGCGAGTTCGAGTACTTTGCTTAGAAACAGAGTTCGTGAAGTGATTGCGAATAAAAACACTTCGAAAAGTTGAAATTAAGGATTCGCAAATTAAGTGTGGATCAGATAAATTCAGGTTCACGATCCTCCCTTAAACTGATAAATGCGAAATTTGCTACTGATCTCAAACTCACAGAATCTAATACTTAGCCCTATACATCAATTTGACACGATCAAACATCACCATAACTACCAAATTGGCGAGTTTTTCAAAATTGATTTGCTTGATGCAGGATCCGAAAATCGACGAAGAAAACATCGCTTTCTTTCGCGGCGCTGAGCCTCAAGTCAAAATTTGTCGGTATTTAATTATGTTTGTCGGGACAATCGATGTTATTGTTCAAATCACGCCTATAAATAGACATGACTCAAACATCACACAGCACTCTAAAAACAACAACTTACTCATCTTGTATTATCTCATTTTCAGTTTTCTCGCTCATGGAGATTAACTGGTTGCAGCAGCAAGACAATGAGACTGAGGAATATGTGGAGTTAAGGCGTAATTTTGAGTGCAATTTGCGTTTGAGCTCTTGCTTCTTTTGTGCTTATTCATCGCGTTATTGGCTATTCTGTATTGTGTCCTTACAGGGCGTACTAGCTTTTGAGAGTATTTTGAGTATTTTGAGGGTGTTTTAAAAGTTTTGAAATGTTTATGAAACGTTGAAAAATCTTTTCACGAAAAACTATACTCCCCTTCAATATTTGGATTTTTGGAATTAAATTCCCCCCAAAATAAAATGCCTATCGAGAACCTTAAGAACTTGATAAAATAACACTTGATAAAATAACTTACTCCCCCTCAATGGTTGGATGTAGCATTTCTCCCCCTCGATGTAGTGCCATCAGCACTTGTTCTACATCGACTTATTTGAAACGAAGAAGAAATGAAGAAAGAAAATTTATTTGTAAAAGTAACTAAATACAAAAATGAGAAAAATAAACTAACATGCACGCACAGACTTGAAAAATTTAAATTGCAGAGCAGATAGACGAGTAATGAACCGTAGGGAGGCATAATCGAAATTAGAGATTGCAACAACCCAGCTTAGCAACTAAGAATTGGAATCGTTTCTCATCCAATGCTATCGTAAACAAGTCAGCTAGTTGAATCTTTGTATTGACGAAGTACATTTCAATTATGCCTCTTTCTACTTGGTCCTTGATGAAATGATATCTTAGGTCAATGTGCTTGGTGCATGAATGGTGAACAGGATTGCACGTAATTGCTATGGCACTTTTAGAATCACAATAAATAGGAATTTTATTTAAATCGAACCCGTAATCTCGCAGTTGGGTTCTATCCACAAAATTTGTGAGCAATATCTTGCAGCAGCTACATATTCAGCTTCTGCCGTAGAAGTTGACACACAATTTTGTTTCTTAAAAGCCCAACATACGAGTTTGTCTTGAGGAATTGGATGTTGCTTGAGGTGCTTTTCCTGTCCAATCTGCAGCCTGCGAAATCTGCATCAAAATAGCCGATTAGTTTCATACCTGAGTTTTTAGGATACCAAAGTCCGAGATCTGGGGTGCCTTTCAGATATTTCAAAATCCTCTTGACAGTGTGAAGATGCGATTCCTTGGGATTAGCTTGAAATCGTGCACAAAGGCATGTGGAGAATAGAAATCCGGTCTGCTGACAGTGAGATAGAGCTGGGACCCAATAATTCCTCTGTAATGAGTAACATTTACAAGTTCACCCAAATGATCTGCGTCGAGTTTGCACGTGGTCGACATTGGGGTGGTTGAAGATTTTCTCTTGCCGATCCCGTACAATGTCTTGGATGTACTTGGACTGATTGATGAATATTCCATCTTGAAGTTGCTTGATTTGCAGTCCAAGGAAGAAAGACATTTCTCCCATCATGCCCATCTCAAACCGTGCCTTAATCAAATTGCTGAATTCGACACAAAGTTTTAGGTTTGTTGAGCCGAAAATGATGTCATCCACATAAATTTGTACCAGCATTATGTCGGGGCCATTTTTCTTTACGAACAATGTGGTGTCAATTTTCCCTTTTGTGAAGCCTGAGTTGATAAGGAAGTCGGATAAAACCTCGTACTAGGCCCTTGGAGCTTGCTTGAGCCCGTACAGTGCCTTGTTGAGTTTTTATACGAAGTCCTGATGTTCTGTACTGACAAATCCGTCTGGTTGCGAGACATACACTTCTTCCTTCAAAATCCCATTCAAGAAAGCAGTCTTTACGTCCATTTGATAGACAATAAAGTCTTTGTGTGCTGCGTATGCTAGAAAAAGTATAATAGCTTCGATTCTTGCTACAGGGGCAAAAGTCTCATCGTAGTCAATTCCTTCTTGCTGATTGTACCCCTTAGCTACAAGCCTAGCCTTGTTATGAATTACTACACCATCTTCGTCTTTCTTGTTTTTGAATACCCATTTAGTTCCAATAATCATCTTGCCTTTTTGACGGGGAACTAAGTTCCAGACTTTGAGATGCTCGAACTGATTTATTTCTTCTTGCATCGAAACTATTCAGTCCGGATCACGTAGTGCGTCAATGACTCTTGTAGACTCACTTTGGCTCAAGAAACAAGTAAAATTGCACTCGTTTGATCTTGAACTCCTAGTCTGAACTCCGGCGGTAGGGTCTCATATGATTTGAACTGTAGGATGACTTCGAATCCATTTCTTTTTGTGAGGTAGCATAGATTCATCCAGTTCTGATTCCTCGTTAAGCGGGTACTCGATCTCAGAGGCAGCAGTGTTGCTGGCGGACGCTTGTGAGTTCCTGTTTGTGCTGCAGGCACCGAGTTTTCTGCATCTGAGGGTGGAATTGTTTGTTTAGGAATGGGTTGGATTCTGTATTTGTGGGACTAGGATTGAGTTCTGTATCAGGAAAGGAATCGATCGTTGTCTTGTTTCTATTAATAGAGAAGTACATATGTTCAAAAAGTTGATCCAGATCCGTTTCCTCTTGAGCTTGTGGTGTTGGTTGGCAGTTTCTTGTGTCTTCAGCTGCGTGTAGATGGTTAGGCCCCAACTTTTCTTTGTCTGAACTTGGTTCTGAACGATCGTGTTCAGAAATGCTATTCGAGGACTCTCCTTGAAGTGTAAAATATGCCTAAGTGGAAACTAGACCTCCACCTAGGCTGCCGCACACCAAGTTTCGATCCACATCGTTTACCCAGGAATCCAATTCCCCGACTGGATGCAGCTTGCTACCGAAGGGCCACCGAATCCACCAAATTCGTCCCTCAACGTGCGGAAGACTCCAACCTTTCTCCTTTTTGCGTTCAACACGGTCGAAGACACAACACGTCCAAAGACAAGGGTTTAGGGTAGGGTGTTGCTAAAGACTCGCTCACGGGTACAGATTCACAAATGAAAGATCAACACAAACTACGAATTTTTCGCAAGTTAAAGCTCAAAACAGTCTGAGGAATTCGATGGCTTGTGTGTTCGTTCGGTACCCTTCAACGTGGAGTGTTTTTCTTCTATATAGACCCTCGAATAGCTTCTACACTTCACAAGGAAAGTTAAGCACAGAATATGCAATAGACAGCTCAATTATCACGTGCATTAACTCAAAGAATCATGCCAAGAATAAACCAATTAAGCTCAACGGTCAAACATGATCATTTACGATAAATACCACGGATTAACTTTCATTCCACTGTAATCTCATCCGTTTGTCAGCATATTGCATATATAATTCCACTCATCATATTATCAATGGTAAGCTCAATCAACTGATTTCCCAAAATATGATAGCCAATTTGCACATAGAAAGATTTGATTTACTAAGTATAATGCAAATCATACTTTCCATGTATGGTGATCTCATGCGATTTCAGCACATTCCATAAATAGACTCAATCAGTATCTTACCACATATAAGCCCAATCAATTAATCACTTTCCAAAATATAAATCCTAAGTCGCATAAGGCAAGATAGATCATGATTCACTGATTTAAGAGACAAATAAAATAGCACTCAAACTGATATATCATTGATATTCTTTCCTAAAATAAATCAAGCGCATGTAAGCACCCGAGCAGAATATCTTCTCCAGATATAGCACACATTCATATCCGGGTAATCACATCGATATTCTTTCCTAAAATAACTCAATCTCATGTACAGCTCAAACAAAATATCTTTTCCATATTTATAGTCGTTCATAGGTGGTGATCACTTCGATATTCTTTCTTAACATAACGTATTCTCGCAGACAGTTCACATATCACTCAACATAGTAAATTTTCCATATATAGCACACAGTGAGATTCCATTCATGCGAAACGGCTCATATCCAGGTGATCACAGCAATATTCCAGTTAAGCACAAAATCACATTTACCCGATTCTCTTAACAATTTAAATCATATTGAAGCAGTTAATCGAATATTTTCACATACTTAAACATCATAAATCATACATATTGAGTTTTATAAATTGTACCCCCATAATACATAATTACTTGGAATAATCAAAACTCTCATAAACATTGGACCAAAAAGGTCTACACTCCTAATTCCATACGTGATTGATTAGGACCTATTGGTGTTGTCTCGAGTCCTGAGTTGCTTTATCCAGAATTAATTTCTAGACCTTCATCGAAAGTTACATTGACGCTTTCAATGATAATTCGTCTTTCACCTAGACATTCCCTGTACGCCTTAGATTGTGCCGAGTAGCCCACAAAATTCCTTCTGTGGCTTTTGGATCTAGCTTAGATTTGTCTTCTCGGCTATTGGCTACGAAGCACTTGCATAAAAAATCCTCATGTGGGGGACTGTAGCGACCCTAGCCATCGCTACCATTTCTATCGTTAACCTAAGCGCCTAACGAGGCGATAACTTAAAAGACATACAGAAATACGTATGAAATTTTTCCATTTCATAATGGAGTTCGTTTCCTGTACACATCAAAAGAATATCTTTAACATACTAATTACATTCATATCCTAACTACGGGACGTGTATACATTCGCAGCAAAAGTACTCCTATGCGCCCGGCCTCACAGGTCGTTGTCCACGTACACACCACCCCCAAAAGACGCTCGGAAGCTTCAAAAGAATGCCTTGCTGGCTAGGCGATCACATACCGTGTTCGCTCATGCCTACAACACATAACGTAAGGGTGAGCCGCCGTGGCTCAGTAAGTGAAAATATGCATGAATGCACGTGCCCTAACGACGGCAATCCACGCCATCGCTTACTAGCGCTCATACTCTTTTAGAGTCTGCAAAGGCAATCCGCGTCTATGCTTTCTACTTCTCATACATTCCTTGACCTTTCATGACATATTTGGGCCCTCGGCTTTCAAACTTACTATGCATCATTTCATAGAGCTCTTAATACACGTGGGATTCATACATATGTGATGGCTCGCACACTGGGAGGTTACCCGAAGGCACCTTTCCAATCCCAGTGAGGCCTGTCACGCGGACGTTTCTCACTGGTAGCCAACTCCGAGGTCGCCAACACCAGAGGTTCCCTATGTGTCGCGATTCCCTCGTGTCGCATCCTCCAGGTTGCATCTTCCGCTATGGGGTTCCACCTGCCTATCATGAATCAGGCATTTTCGGCATCATGATTGCCACGGTGTATACCCCCACCTTTCATAACAGGTAATTCGGCATCGTATCGCCATGGTCGCATAGAAGAGCCGTGACTCTTCATTGAGTCAACATCAGACGCCAATGTCGGCGAATATCCATCTCACACAGGCGATCTTATATGCACGCTCATATGCATTCTTTTCATCCTATTCATGCGTGCAAATGCTCATGCCATGTTCATGTGTGTTTGCATTTCATAATCTCATGCACAACAAATAAATCGTTATATGCATATCATGACATCATTCATAACAGTAGGTCGAGTCACATAAATCTCACCATAGTCACATGAGCACGAAATCATGTGTATCATTCAAGGTTCACGTAGTATCACGTAGGCACGAAATCACGTAATCATGCGCACAAAAGTTATGTGTCGTAGTTGATTTCCACTTACCTGTCGTCCCAACTAACTAGCGTACTCCCTCGGGAAGTCCCTAACGTTCGACCCTTAAATGGAACGGATAGAGTATTAGTATATTATCCACCTTAGCTAATTGTATCGAGATAATGTGCTTTCGTCAAATTAATTATTTAGACTATTCTAATTCTCTAGAACTCCACATAACTCGATTCTAGTCTAGGCCAAGTCCCTGCTCAATTGAGTTCTATATAAACTTAGTACTAAATTTCAAATACAATAAGCTCGGCGAAAGTTCACCAATTTTGCTTCGCACAGTTCTGCCAAACGTTCAATTTTAAATTCATTCGGTCGATTTGTTAGGTTTAGATCAAAATCGATCGATTCTTGTTAGGTTTGGATAACTCGGCGAAAGTCCAATTTAGGACTCAGTTTCGATCGAAACTCCTAATTGTTCGATTTGCCCTTAGTTTCGCCCGATTAAATTACCCTCATTAGTAACTTCCGGTCGATTCTCTATCTCGGCGAAAGTCATGTTACTTAGAGTACTTTCGCCCGATTTTAGTTTCGCCGCGTCGACGTCATCATTTCGTCACCCCTGTTTCGCCCGACGATGTGTGTGTGAGTGTGAGTTTCGCCGCGTGTTGACGTCAACGTGTCGTCACCTGGTTTCGCCCGAAACCATGCATGCTTTGAGGGTTTCGCCGCTATCGTCGTCGCCCGATTCGACGTGTTTGGTGCTCGCTTTCGCTCGATTTGGGTTACACGTGGAACCTAGTATCGGCCGAAACTCATGTCGCCCGATTCGTTGAGCTCATAAACGTGGTTTCGCCCGATTCCACATAAATTAGGTTATATAATATGTATATCGGCGAAAGTCCATGAAATTCCTTAGTTTCGGTTGAAACTCCTTTTCTTAACCACATTCAATCGAAAGTCCAATTTCCTAATTTCAATTGGTCTAATCTTACCTAATCTTTCCAATCGATCGAGATGTAAATTGATTAACTACAATCGCCCGACTTACTAACGTAATAATTAATTTGATCGAAACTTATATTATTGTGCTCAAGTGTCGCCCGAAACCTTCAAATAGTTTTGTATACTTTCGATCGAAAGCTTCAAATGTTCATCTACCCGAAACTTAAATCCTAAAATCATCTTACCCAAAATCCACGAGTTCTACAATTCTTTGTACCTTAGAAATCGTTAGTTCTATCCAAAGGGTTATATTCTATCAATTTACGAACCTCAAATAATTTCCTTCACCATTAAGACATTCCATACTACCCAAAGATTGCCTCATAGTAAAGTTACAAGCCTTAAAACATACGAGATTACACCCAAAATTTAGCTAAACTCAAGGAAACATTTAAATGTCGAATAACGCCCCTAACTAGGGTTTTCACGTCAATCTTACACCTTGGTTCCCACGTTTTTCATTAATTTCTGAATTCGGTATTTAAACAATCTAGGCTAATACGAATTTTTTTACCAAGATCATAAGGGATATTTCACTTACCAATGATTCGTACTTCCAAGTTGCGTGATGTGTTCTTGAGTTCGGCCAAGCTTCTATCGTTATTTCTTCTCTCTTTATTTTGGGTATTGGATTTTATGATGACCTTTTTCTCCCTTTCGTTCCTTACATTCTTCTTTACTTAATATTTATTTAATTTAGTTGATAAGTACTAGATCTAGACTTAGGAGAATGGGAACAACGGACAACTAGGTGCGTAGGCTAATGATTTATTACCTTGCGCTAAGAAATCCTTGCTTGCCTCTTTGACTATTCAACTTAATATACATTGTGATTGGTCTGATTTTCCACATCATGCTAACCATTCGACCAATCCTATTTAGAAATCATTCGACTCTATGTCTCAATTCCTTTCTATCGGCGAAAGTTACTTACACACATATATATATGTGTAGGGGTGGTTTGGTACGGTATACCGTACCAAAACTGTGATACCATATACCGTACCGGAAAAAAATCATACCAATACCATACCAAAATTTCGGTATACCTTAAATTTCGATACGGTATCATACCGAAATTTCGGTATGGTATCGGTATCATACCTTCTATATCATTCACACTAGGGCTGGGGAAATATACCGAAATACCGATATACCGTCCTTATCGTATCGTAACGTATCGAAAATATCGAAAAATTTGGTATACCGAAGTTTTTGGTAAGGTATGATACCGTACCGAAAATGTTCGGTACGGTAATGGTATGAAAATTTTAAAAATTAGGTATACCGATTATACCGAAATACAAAATTTTAAATATTATATATATATATATATATATATATATATACACACATACATATATTATATTATTTCTAAAAAATATCAAATGGGTAAAAATATTATAAGGATCTTCATAAATTTATGTATCCCATAAATTATTAACTATACCCAACCTTTTAAGATTATTGACGCCCACCATATTTTACTTATTATACCTAAGTCAAGTTACGTTTAATTTTGGCCTTTTTAATGTTTTTTTCTTCAGGATTTTGAAAGCGTGAAGATGCAATGCAATTACTTTTTCACTAATTTTTTTAAATAAAAATTTCATTTTAATTAATCTCTATATAAATTTGTATTTTGTAGCTATGTAAAGTTCTTTGTCTTAGTAATGAGACTGAATTAAACATGTAATTTATTTAATGTTATTTTATGAATTAAAAATCTTTTTTATTTTGAAAAATTTGGTATTAATAATCCATCTTATTGGGCCTAAGGAGTTTGAATTGACTAAAAATTGGAAACAAACGAATTACCGAGTTATGAGACACGTATGGCTAAAAACCCTCCGTGTTAATGGTATAGAAGGTATGATACCGATACCGTATCGAAATTTCGGTATGATACCGTATCGAAATTTAAGGTATACCGAAAATTTGGTATGGTATTGGTATGATTTTTTTCAATACCGAAATTTCGGTACGGTAAACGGTATCACGGTTTTGGTACGGTATACCGTACCGAACCACCCCTAATTCACACGAGGGTTTTTACCATGCGTGTCTCGTAACTCGTTAATTCGTTGTTTTCGAATTTTTAGTCAATTCAAACTCCTTAGGCCCCAATAAGATGGATTATTAATACCAATAACCACAAAATACAACTTTATATACACACTAATTAAAACGAAACGGCTATTTTGTATTTCCTTTTGTTTTTTTAATGTAAGTAAAATATGATCGGCCTCAATAATCTTAGAAAGTTCGGTATAGTTAATTAGTTATGAGCTAAATAAATTTATGAAGATCTTTATAATATTTTATCCATTTTATATTTTTTTGAAATAATATAATATATGTAGGTATGTGTATATATGTATATATGTATATATATATATATATATATATATATTAAAATATTACAAATTTTAGTATTTCGGTATTTCTGTATAATCGGTATACCTAATTTTTAAAATTTTCATACCATTACCGTACCGAAAATTTTCGGTACGGTATCATACCTCACCAAAAACTTCGGTATACCAAAATTTTCAATATTTTCTGTACGTTTCGATACGATAAGGACGGTATATCGGTATTTCGGTATATTTCCCCAGTCCTATAAATGTGTCTTAGACATTGGATCGCCCGAAACTTGTATCCCTAGGATTTGTCTAAGGAATCGCCCGATTCCTACTCTCATTCGCTCCGCGAAAGTGGATATTTAAGGGTTTTGGAAATAGGCCGAAACTCAACTGTTTCTTCTAATAAATTAATACTTATGCAACTCGGCGATTCTATTAAGCATTACCCTCACTATCGGCCGAAACTTGACTTTCTTAGGTTTTGTGAAATCGCCCGAAACTTGGTTGATACATCAAATAAATTAATATTTTGTACAATTCAGCAATTTCAGTAATTTATATGTATGGAATGCATCGATTTTTGGTTCTTAAATCCTTAATCGATCGAATCTAGGTCATGTCATGCCCAAATATTAGTCAAGTTCTTTTAAGTCTTAATACTATCTCGGAATACATAATTAATTTATCACCTAAAATTTCTCTAAATCCTACATTCATTCCTTAAGTCATAATTTATAGCACATATGGGGGTTACGGATCACGTCACATGTAATCACATAGACACATAAATCACTTAAGAGCATAAGAATATAAAAAATATTATATCACACATCGAGATCACTTCATTTGTCAGAAATAATATGTTCACCCATAATCCTAGCTTCTTTACGTAATTAACTCAACAATGTCTCTAATTAATTATTTCCACCCTTAGTTATACCATAAACCCGTAGTTAGACTTTATGGGTATTAGAGCGATGTTAGTCTTTCATTTTGTAGACCTTTTTGGTCCAAACAGTTATGAAAGTTTTGATTATTCCAAGTAATTATGTAAATTGGGGGGGTAAAAATTAGAAAACTCGATATGCATGTTATGTGATGAAAATATTCGATTAAGCGCTTGAATATGTTTTAAATGTTAAGAAAATCGAATTTGAGTGATTTTATGCTTAACCGGAATATTGACGTGATCACCTGGTTTGAACGTTCACGTTTGAATGGAATATCACTGCGTGCTATATATGGAAAATATGTTCTGATAAGTGGTATGTGGATTGTACGCATGATTGAGTTATACAAGGAAAGAATATCGTCTGAGATCATGCTAATTTGATTGAGCTATATATGGAAGATATATTGTGTTAAGTGATATATGAGCTGTACACGAGATTGGGATATTTTAGGAAAGTATATCACTGTGATCGCCCGGATATGATTAAGCTATATATGGAAAAGATATTCTGATTATGTGTGAAATGTACTGATTGATTCTATATATGGAATGTGCTGACTAACGGATGAGATTACCCTGGAATGAAAGAAAATCAGTAGTATTTATGGTAAGTGATCATGCATGACCGTTGAACTTAATTGGTTTATTCTTGGCATGATTGTTTGAGTTAATGCACGTGATTAGTGAGCTTTATCTTGTATATTCTGTGCTTAACTTTCCTTGTTAAGTGGACAAGCTATTCGTGGTTCTATATAGAAGAGAACACTTCATGCGAAGAGTACAACAACGAACACACAAGCTGTCGAATACCTTTGAGTGATTGAGCGTTAATTTGCGATTCATTCGTAGTTTGTGGTTGAGCTTAATTTGCGAATCTGTACTCTTTTGAGCGATCCCTAGAAACTCCAAAACCCTAAACCTTTGTCTTCGGACGTGTGAGCGCACAAAGGAGCACGAGTGGAGTCTTACGCACGCGAAGGGACGAATTTTGTGGATTCGGTGGCCCTTCGGTAGCAAGCTGCATCCAGTCGGGGAATAGGTTTCCTGGGTAAACGACGTGGATCGAAACTTGGCGTGCGTCAGCCTAGAACGAGGTCTAGTATCCATAGTGCTTTGTTTGTGAGCAGGTCAATCATAGTGTAACCGGTATTACCTAGTGATTGATTGGAACTCTTGGGGAGATCACACCCCAAGGACAGGATTAAACCCCAGTTGGGGATATAACCTGTATAAAAATCTCGTCTCACTCTACTTTCTGCTATTTACTTTACTGTGAGACAAACCCGAGACACGCTCTAATATCTAGGTGATATCGTAGCAATCATTTCTGAAATTAACGTGATATTTTGAAACAGGGTTAGGGAGATAACATCGATACTCATACTGAATTCAGGGAAATAACACACTCTGAAATAACTTAAAGAAAAGTATTTTTCAAAGAAGAATAAGCCATTTTTTATATATAGCCTAATTCACCCCCCCCCCCTCTTAGGCATATTTTACACTTCATTTGGTATCAGAGCAGGTTACTCAACGAAAGGCCTAACACGCCTGAGTTAAGATCTAATGGCTTTTTCGAGTGATATTTTTGCAGAGGGTCAATCCCACTCCAAGCCTCCTCTCTTCGACGGTACGAACTACGCGGTATGGAAAAATCGTATGATCGAATTTTTGATCGCTGTCGACTACGAGCTTTGGGAGACAATCATCGACGGACCGTACACAGCTGCGAAATCCGATGGAACTCCAAAGGACACAAAAGATTACACTGTTGATGACAAAAGGGGAATCACGCGAAACGCAAAGGCGAAAAACATGCTCGCATGCGCACTCGCACGTGAAGAATACATTCGGGTGAGTTCTTGCTCATCAGCGAAGGCCATGTGGGATATGCTCCAAGTCACTCATGAAGGAACCCAACGAGTCGTGCAAGAAAGACTGGCTCTACTCACTCACCAGTATGAACTGTTCTCAATGGAATCTGACGAAAATATAAGCCAGATGTACGCCAGATTCATGGGAATCATCAACCAGATGTTCTCTCTCGGCAAGAAAGTTCCCGACAGTGAACAAGTAAGAAAGATACTGAGATCACTGCCACGAGAATGGAATGCCAAGGTTACTGCCATCTACGAAGCAAAGGATCTAGAAGTACTTAGCATCTCCGAGCTGATTGGATCTCTTATATCCTATGAGATGATTCAAACATCAATGAATGAGAAGTCTCAGAATAAGAACCAGAAGTCCATTGCATTCAAATCCAACCAAGAAGAATCTGATTCTGACGACGAAGAAAAGGACCTAATGAACGATCTGGCCATGCTTACAAAAAGAATTGAAAGGTTCCAGCAGAAAAAGAAATTCAAAGGAAACTTCAACAAACTCCAGAACAAGAACAAGGGAATATCCGCGTCTGGGAAGAAAGTTCAGAAGTGTTTCCGATGCAACAAACCAGGCCACTATGCACATGAATGCCCCGCAACTAGCAATGAGAAACCAAGGAAGCAGAAGGCTATGGTGACGGAATCAAATGACTCTGAACTGGAACAAAGTGAGGACGAGGATCACGCTTACATGGCTGACGAGGATCAGGTATCTTGTTCTTCCTCCATTGAGAAAATCCATATCCTAAATAATTTATATGGCTATGAAAGTGACTCATCTGTTTCTGATATAGAAGAAAGTAAGGAAGATCTGTGTAGGTTACTTCAAAAAACGGAGAGAAAGATTAAGTCACTAGATTCCTTGAATAAGGAATTAATAAGGCAGCGAGATGAACTAGCTAAGGAAAAACATGAGGCTGTTCTAGAAATCTCACGTTTGAAAGAAGAGTTAGTTACTGCTAAGAAAGAGGAAATTCCCTGTGACTGTGAGAAAATAGAGAAGAAAAACAGTGACTTATCCAGAGACATTGTAGAACTCAGAAATTCTTTAGAAAGGGAAAAACAGAAGGTTTATAGCCTTCTTGAGGGTACACAGAACCTAGACATGATGTTAAACATTTCTAGCAATATTGATAAGATAGGCCTAGGTTATTCCACCGAAGTGAAGCCTGCTAAATCCTCCGTGTCTAAGTTTAAATGTTTCTGTTGTGGTAGAAATGGTCACTATGCATACAACTGTCCCTTAAAGAAGTTTGATAAAGCTAAGTATGTCTGGAGACCTAAGAAGTTACCTGTAAATGCCCCTGTCGTGTCTGATTGTAACAGGAGATCACCTACTGTGCAGAATGATATCTCGTATGTTAACAGAAGTTATTTTCCCGCTAACATGTTAGGACCCAACAGAAATTGGGTACCTCAGAGTAGTAATTCTTGCTACAGGTACGAAGGAAGAATTCCAGTAAGAAAAGTAAGTGGTACCTCGACAGCGGGTGCTCCCGCCACATGACAGGTGATATAGGCAATTTTGTGTCGTTGAAGGCGGTAGATGGAGGATACATTTCGTACGCCAACGACGCAAAAGCCAAAATCGTGGGGTTGGTACTGTTGGTAACAACTTAAATATCACCATAGATAACGTTCGGTTCGTTAGGAACTTAGAACATAATTTAATAAGTATTAGCCAATTATGTGATGATGGACATACCGTAGTTTTCGCCAAAGATAAATGCCTTGTTAAAAAGAATGATGAGATTGTGTTTAGTGCATCTAGGCATGGTAATATTTACTGCATCACTCTTGATGATATTGCTAACCAAAACGTCAAGTGTCTAGCAGTTACGCAGGATATCACATGGTTATGGCATAGACGTCTGGGACACGCTAACATGGAACTAATGTCTCACATATCATGCAATGAGTTGGTGAGAGGTATTCCAGATATGAAAGCCACCAAGGACAGAATCTGTAAAGCGTGCCAAATGGGGAAACAGACCAAGACGTCCTTTAAGCCTAAGAATGTGATCTCTACGTCCAGACCACTGGAACTGCTGCATCTTGACCTTTCTGGTCCGGTACAGGTTATGTCATTGAAAGGTAAACGATATGCCTTTGTGATTGTAGACGACTATACTAGGTACACATGGGTCTTATTTCTTGCGCACAAAAGTGAGGCTTTAGATAATCTTGCACCACTGATTAGGAAGCTAGAAAATGAGAAAGAAATGAAAGTCCGTAAGATTAGGAGTGATAACGGTCTAGAATTTGATAGCAAATCCTTTGCATCTTTTTGTGATGAAAATGGTTATAGTCATATTTTTTCAGCCCCTATTACGCCCCAACAGAACGGAGTGGTCGAGAGGAAAAATAGAGTACTACAAGAAATGGCCAGATATGTTGAGCGAATATAATACTCCAAAACATTTTTGGGCCGAAGCTGTTAGTACGGCATGTTATGTCTCGAATAGCATTTTCCTTAGACCAATTATTAAGAGAACTCCCTATGAACTTTGGAACGATAAAACCCCCAACATAGGATATTTCCATGTATTTGGTTGCAAATGTTTCGTTTTGAATGATAGGGATAAAAGAGGGAAATTCGATTCCAAGGTAGATGAAGGGATATTCCTAGGTTACAGCCTTCATTCTAAAGCCTTTAGAGTGTTTAACAATAGGAAGAAGACTGTTCAAGAATCTGTGCATGTTACGTTTGATGAATTTCCTAATGCAGATGCTACTGAGGAAGGTATAGTTGTGTCTCCTGCAGATATACAGGTTACTGACAAAGAGGTGAACGCAATTCCATTGGAACTAGATGATATGTCAGAGAAACCTGAAGCTTCAGACGAACAACAGCGCAGAAAATTCAAACATGCTTCCAGCCATCCCACTGAACAAGTCATAGGGAATATCACTTCAGGGATCAAAACGAGAGCAACTGCACGAAACGATACTGCTGAGGAATCACATGACGTTGCTGTTGTCAACCATGGAACCCAAGACAGTGAATGAAGCGCTTGACGATGAATCGTGGGTGATTGCCATGGAAGAAGAGCTGGCACAATTCGAAAAGAGCCAGGTGTGGACTCTTGTGGAAAGACCGAGCCATAAGTCCACAATAGGCACGAAGTGGGTGTTTCGCAACAAACTGGATGAAAACGGTAATGTAACACGAAATAAGGCCAGGTTAGTCGCCAAAGGTTATTCCCAAGAAGAAGGTATAGATTTTCAAGAAACCTTTGCACCCGTAGCTAGGCTTGAGTCAATACGCATTTTACTTGCATATGCATCTTAAAAGATTTAAGCTTTTCCAAATGGACGTAAAAAGTGCATTTTTAAATGGTTTTATAAATGAGGAAGTTTTTGTCGAGCAACCTCCCGGTTTTGAAAAAGAGGAATTTTCAAATCACGTTTTTAAATTAAACAAAGCTTTATATGGTTTGAAACAGGCCCCGAGGGCATGGTATGAAAGATTGAGTAGGTTTTTACTAGACATGCGATTTATAACAGGAACAATAGATAACACCCTTTTTATCAAGTGCGAAGGGAATCACATATTACTTGTGCAGATATATGTTGATGATATCATATTTGGTAGCACTGACATCACTCTTTACGAGAATTTTTCTAAGTCTATGCAACAGGAATTTGAGATGAGCCTAATGGGAGAACTCACGTACTTCCTTGGATTGCAAATCAAGCAATTGGATACGGGAACATTCATATCTCAAACGAAGTACACGAAGGAACTACTTGAAAAATTCGGAATGGCTGATTCCAAAGTACTTCCCACTCCTATGCACCAGACCGCTAAAATCGATAGTGATGAACAAGGTACGCCCTTTGACCAAACTAAATATAGAGGTATGATTGGAAGTTTGCTATACCTTACGGCAAGCAGACCCGATATCATGTTTGCTACTGGTCTATGTTCTAGATATCAATCGAGTCCTAGGGAATCTCACTTGACGGCAGTCAAGCGAATACTTAGATATTTGAAGGGAACAATCAATCATGGTATATGGTATCCAAATTCCAAGGAATTCCCATTAATGGGATACTCGGATGCGGATTACGCCGGTTCTAGGGAAGATAGGAAGAGCACTAGTGGAACCTGCCAAATACTAGGGAATTCCCTTGTAACTTGGTCTAGTCGGAAACAAAATGCCGTACCTATCCACAACCGAAGCCGAATACATGGCCTTAGGAAGCTGTTCTCAGCAAATCCTTTGGATGAAACAGACCTTGAGTGATTACGGCTTAAGGTACGACCAAATTCCTATTTTCTGTGATAGTACTAGTGCCATTAGTATCACTAAGAATCCCGTACACCACTCTCGAACTAAGCATATAGAGGTGAAACATCATTTTATTCGAGATCATGTTCAGAAAGGGAATATCAGCGTGAACTTCGTAGGAACCAATGATCAGTTGGCTGATATCTTCACGAAACCCCTTATTGAGAGTAGATTCTGTGATATCCGTGACCGATTAGGAATTATTGAGCTCAAATAGGAAAGGTGACTAGATGTGTTAGCCTTTACTATTTCCTTGATCTTATCCTTTAGAGTCTCTGCGATTTTATTCCTGATTCTATCTTCATTATTTATTCAAATCCTTTCCATTCATGAAGAGATTATTTTTAGACCTCCTTCGACATTTATGACAAAATCTATTTTCAGCCAATATTCTCTTTAATCTTTCATCTTAATTTCCTTCCTTAATCTCCGCGAGATATCCTTTTATCCTTAGCAAATTCCATAACGGGCAGTTTCCTTCTTCACTAAGTTTCCTTTTAAATTCAAATTTTTTGAAATCTCTTCCTTATCTGACACACGTCTTATCAAGATCACATCCCTCTATAACTTCCTTCCATCCTTATCCAAAGCAGACTCGGCTCTTTATAAACAGTTTCAACCTTGTTTCTCCATCCATTCAAACCTAAGTTCTTCACTCCAAAATTTCATCCTTCAATTCTCCGATCTCAACCATGGTGAAAACAAAAGGCGCCGGTTCTTCGACTGACAAAAAGAGAAAAGTTCCTTACCCCAATCCCCACTCTCTCCAAAAGCCACTCGCTCCAAATCGGCAAGCAGCCGTAAATCTAAGAAATCTCCGACAAACCCAAAGAAGAAAGCCAAGGTCATCAAATCTCCCACACCTTCTCCTGCCTCTTCCCATGATCTGCTCGCGTCTACTTCCCCCTGAGAAACCCAGTTCTCCTGAAGTTTCTGCTCCACCTGAAAAATCAGCCTCTCCAGAAAAATCTGCCTCTGCTTAGATAGAGTCTCCTCGAGACGAAACTCCCCCCACTGGATCACTCTGAGAAGGCCCTGTTCAATCTGAAAATCCGGAGGAGATCACTGACGAGATCAAATTCCTGTCTGATAGTACCAAGGAACTTCACGGAAAGCTTCAGAAGCGTCGCGTTGCACGAAGAAGGTGCGTTAAGTTTGATGAGTTGGCTGACAGTCAAGTCGTAACATGGCTGACGGAATATGGCTGGGAAAATTTCCTGAGGATAGACGGGCCCTTGTATGCGGAAGCCGTGAAACTCTTCTATGCTAATCTCACGTTCGTTGAAGGCGAAACGGAGATCACAGTCAAGTCTTATGTGCTTGGCAAGGCCCTTGAATGGAATAGCGCTAAAGTGAATGAGATGCTGGGTGTTGAGAACGAAGGGCTCCGCTACTTTGACTTTGTCCACTGGTGCACCTCTGAAGTATCCATGCGAGACTGTGCAAAAGCCCTCTGGAATTCCCCCTATAAGCCAAAGTTCTCTGAAGGAGAAGCTTTGAACCAACTTCCCATAGATCTGTTCTTTCTCTACAAGGTCCTGCATTTTACGCTATGGAGCGCCCGAGTTGGAAGTGGAGGCCATTCCACCACGATGAACAACATGAGCATGCTGACTCTCTACATGGTGTCCCAAAATAGGCCACTAAACTTAGGATATTTTGTTCTAAAGTACATGGTCTATGCCAGCCAGAGCCCAGATAAGGAACTTCCCTATGGTATGATACTGACACATCTGTTTGAGGCCGAGGGAATCTCTCTGCCCAAGGCTTGGGAAGACAGCTCTAAGCATGCTGTGGATCTGGTCACCCTGAAGCGTGTTGGTATACGCTATGATGCTCGCAAAGGCTGGTTCAAAACAAGGGATTTGAAAACTCCTTCCAAGACTCCGATCAAGAAGAAGAAGGATGATGACAGCGATGACGAGCAGGGAACGATAGCTGAGCTGAAAAGAAGCTTCAAGGGGCTTAAGGATGAGAACCGCAGAAAGTTTAGAAAGATCTCACGGAACTTCAAAAAGGTTAACAAGTATCTAAAGGAGATCTCTGCGGCTCTTAATATCGCTGAATCCTCAACTGCCTCATCCGATAGCGATTCCAGCCCTTAGATCTTGTTCCGTAGCAATTCCCTAGCTCTGATAGGATTAGTTCTAGTTTGCTTTTTTCGCTGGTTTTTGGGTATGAGGGTCGAAGTGGTTTGCAGGTTTAGGTAAGTTGGTGGTGTTAGTCCCTCCTTTTTGATGCTGAAGGGGGAGAAGTCTAGGCAATTAATGCCTTATTTTGCTATTTTTGGAATGATATAATATAATCGGCTTGCTTACTTTTATATGCTTGTGTCTTAATCCTCTGTGCTTTAGTTGATGATTTGTTAAGGATTAAGGAATTCCGCACATAGGCAGGGGGGGCAAACTGATATGATGTGATAACTTGAAACATTCCATGATAGCTTGCGACATTCCGTGGTAACTTGTGACATTCCATGTGATATGATCTGGTAATTGCTAAACTTTTATGGCCGTACCAGGATTGGAGACAGGGTATACAGTGGGCTGCTTCGCGATGGCGTGGTCAGCATCTCGTACAGGTCGCATACCGGCACGTACTCGCATCATTGGTGTATCATATATGGCAAGCACGTAACAAGCGCTGGAAGGAAGGATCTAGCACGACCCCGGATAGGCTGGTAGCTGCGGTCCTCGACACGGTGTGCATGCGACTTATTGGGACATCACCAAAGTATGATCTCCAAAAGGCGGCTTTACGACGACTTTGGCGTGTACCTTGGTGATTCCTATATGATACGTTGTTTTTCATTTTTGGTTTAGTTGGTTGATACCGGTAGTCTGTTACTGGTTTGCATGTGAGGATATACCCCTCACTCATCTGTATAATGACACTCCCCTTATATATATACATGGAGCTTATTCCAAAAAAAAAAATTGCTAAACTTTTGCTTCTGTGCTTTACATGAGAATACTAGCAATTAGACAGGGGGAGCATGCTATGAAATTTGATAAATTTATTTGCTCTGATCATATGTCGCATGCTGTGATACTTAAACATGCTACGTGCGTAAATGGCTTCATATCGAGTGTACTCATATGCTTAAGGTAGGCATTAATTACTTGTCATCATCAAAAAGGGGAGATTGTAGACCTTTTTGGTCCAAACAGTTATGAGAGTTTTGATTATTCCGAGTAATTATGTAAATTGGGGAGTAAAAATTAGAAAACTCGATATGCATGTTATGTGATGAAAATATTCGATTAAGCGCTTGAATATGTTTTAAATGTTAAGAAAATCGAATTTGGCTGAGATACAAAGGGCCATTTCACGCAAGCTTACCCCAGCCGCTTCGGAATACATGATCAGGCCAGTGGACGACGAGGAAATCAGGCATGCTTTATTCTCTATCGGGGACGAGAAGGCCCCTGGACCTGATGGTTTTACGGCTGCTTTCTTCAAAACAGCGTGGGGGATAGTTGGGCCTGATGTGATATGTGCAACGCAGGACTTCTTCAAGACGGGATGCTTACTCAAGGGTCTTAACAGCACGTTGATTACGCTCATTCCTAAATGCGAGACGCCACGCCGAGCGACAGACTTCCGGCCCATTTCGTGCTGTAATGTCTTATACAAGATCATCTCCAAGGTGTTGGCGAATCGGTTGAAGACGGTGCTGCGAGATCTGGTCCATGCTTCACAGACGGCATTTATCCCTGGCAGGCGCATCAGTGATAATATATTGCTAGCACAGGAGCTCTGTCTTGGGTATACGAGTAAGGGAAGGCCCCCGCGAGCTATGCTAAAGGTGGATCTTGCCAAGGCCTATGATAAGGTGGAATGGAGCTTCTTATTGGCGACTCTTCAGGCGATGGGCTTTCACCCAAGGTATGTTGAGTGGATACGGAGTTGCGTGACGACGACCACATTCTCTATCAACCTCAACGGGCGACCGGTGGGGTACTTCGCTGGCAAGCGAGGTATTCGGCAAGGAGATCCTATTTCACCGTACCTTTTCACTCTCGTCATGGAGGTGCTCCATGGCCTTGTTGTAACATCTATACAGTCGGAACCACGATTTCGATACCACTGGCGTTGCGAGGCCACCGAATTGCCTATGTTAGTCTTTGCGGACGATTTGCTTCTGTTCTGTCAGGCTGATCTTATCTCGGTACGGGTCCTAAAGGAGGCATTATTGTCGTTCGCACAAGTGTCTGGGTTACACCCTAACCCTGACAAGAGTGAGATGTATATTTCACGGAGGGCAGATAGCCTCAAGGTCCAGCTACTGTCTTTGATGGGATTCCGCGAAGGTCGCCTACCTGTGCGCTATTTGGGGGTCCCGCTGATTGCCTCCCGCCTTACGATTGCCGACTGTGCGCCATTGATGCAGCGGGTAGATGCACGGCTCGGCTCATGGCTGAACCAGTCTCTGTCGTATGCAGGTAGGATACAACTGATTAAGTCGGTCCTTCAGGCTCTACATGTCTACTGGTCCGGGGTCTTCTTGCTTCCCAAGGGTATCATACGTGCCTTGGAAACGAGATTTCGCCGGTTCTTGTGGGGTGGCGCATCAGCCAAGGTAGCTTGGGATGATGTCTGTCTACCTGTCCACGAAGGAGGCTTGGGGCTGCGGTCGATCTCTACGGATAATAGGGCCCTTCTGATTCAGCTCTTATGGAGGGTGATTACTCGACCGGATGACTCGATTTGGGTGGATTGGTTGTACAGTACACGATTGCATGCGAGATCGCTTTGGACAATTACCGTTTCGGCCAACACTGCATGGAGCTGGAGGAAGCTGATGCAGTTAAGGCAGGTAATTCTACCTTTTCTTCAATTTACGATAGGGGATGGCGCATCATTATTATTGTGGGAAGATCCATGGCTACGGGGTGCCCCCTTGTTGGACCGGTATCCTAGAGGCCCGTTAGCAATGGGGCTGCCGATGGGCACACGACTGAGCGCGGTAATTGATGGCCAAGGCTGGAATTGGCCCGGGAGATCGACGGTTGAGTACCTGGAGTTTAGTCCCCACCTTCAGCCGGCTCATCCTACTAGACGTGATGTGATTTCTTGGCAAGGGGCCCCAGATGGTCGACCCACAGCACGCTTAGTCAGGGAGTCACTGCGCATACATCGGCCTTTGGTCGCTTGGGCGTGCTTGTTCGGGGGACCCCTGAAGATACCTCGTCATGAGGTCATCTTGTGGTTGGCCATTCGGGACCGTCTATCGACAAGAGATAAGCCTTGGGTGGCACAACGCGCTGGGACACCCGCCTGTGTTCTATGTGATGCACTACATGTTGAGACAGTTCAACATCTTTTTTTCGAGTGTGGCTTTTCGCGCCACTGCACTCGGCTGTTGAGGAGGAAGATTAGATGGGCATGGCCGTACCAGGATTGGAGACAGGGTATACAGTGGGCTGCTTTGCGATGGCGTGGTCAGCATCTCGTACAGGTCGCATACCGGCACGTACTCGCATCATTGGTGTATCATATATGGCAAGCACGTAACAAGCGCTGGAAGGAAGGATCTAGCACGACCCCGGATAGGCTGGTAGCTGCGGTCCTCGACACGGTGTGCATGCGACTTATTGGGACATCACCAAAGTATGATCTCCAAAAGGCGGCTTTACGACGACTTTGGCGTGTACCTTGGTGATTCCTAGATGATACGTTGTTTTTCATTTTTGGTTTAGTTGGTTGATACCGGTAGTCTGTTACTGGTTTGCATGTGAGGATATACCCCTCACTCATCTGTATAATGACACTCCCCTTATATATATACATGGAGCTTATTCCAAAAAAAAGAAAATCGAATTTGAGTGATTTTATGCTTAACCGGAATATTGACGTGATCACCTGGTTTGAACGTTCACGTTTGAATGGAATATCACTGCGTGCTATATATGGAAAATATGTTCTGATAAGTGGTATGTGGATTGTACGCATGATTGAGTTATACAAGGAAAGAATATCGTCTGAGATCATGCTAATTTGATTGAGCTATATATGGAAGATATATTGTGTTAAGTGATATATGAGCTGTACACGAGATTGGGATATTTTAGGAAAGTATATCACTGTGATCGCCCGGATATGATTAAGCTATATATGGAAAAGATATTCTGATTATGTGTGAAATGTACTGATTGATTCTATATATGGAATGTGCTGACTAACGGATGAGATTACCCTGGAATGAAAGAAAATCAGTAGTATTTATGGTAAGTGATCATGCATGACCGTTGAACTTAATTGGTTTATTCTTGGCATGATTGTTTGAGTTAATGCACGTGATTAGTGAGCTTTATCTTGTATATTCTGTGCTTAACTTTCCTTGTGAAGTGGACAAGCTATTCGTGGTTCTATATAGAAGAGAACACTTCATGCGAAGAGTACAACAACGAACACACAAGCTGTCGAATACCTTTGAGTGATTGAGCGTTACTTTGCGATTCATTCGTAGTTTGTGGTTGAGCTTAATTTGCGAATCTGTACTCTTTTGAGCGATCCCTAGAAACTCCAAAACCCTAAACCTTTGTCTTCGGACGTGTGAGCGCACAAAGGAGCACGAGTGGAGTCTTACGCACGTGAAGGGACGAATTTTGTAGATTCGGTGGCCCTTCGGTAGCAAGCTGCATCCAGTCGGGGAATAGGTTTCCTGGGTAAACGACGTGGATCGAAACTTGGCGTGCGTCAGCCTAGAACGAGGTCTAGTATCCATAGTGCTTTGTTTGTGAGCAGGTCAATCATAGTGTAACCGGTATTACCTAGTGATTGATTGGAACTCTTGGGGAGATCACACCCCAAGGACAGGATTAAACCCCAGTTGGGGATATAACCTGTATAAAAATCTCGTCTCACTCTACTTTCTGCTATTTACTTTACTGTGAGACAAACCCGAGACACGCTCTAATATCTAGGTGATATCGTAGCAATCATTTCTGAAATTAACGTGATATTTTGAAACAGGGTTAGGGAGATAACATCGATACTCATACTGAATTCAGGGAAATAACACACTCTGAAATATCTTCTTAAAGAAAAGTATTTTTCAAAGAAGAATAAGTCATTTTTTTATATATAGCCTAATTCACCCCCCCCCCCCTCTTAGGCATATTTTACACTTCACATTTATTAGTACATAAGGCGTCTTTCCTAATCTTAGACTGATGTTTGTCCGATTCTGAGTGTAGCACGATGTGTTCATTGCTTCTGCCCAAAGAAATGAGGCAGGGATGATTGTATTAGAATTGTTCGGGCAGCTTCTACGAGTGGTTCGGTTCTTTCTTTCTACAACCCCCTTTTGTTGAGGAGTGTGAACTAGGGGTGAGCAAAAATATCCGGAAACCGGATTCAGATCCGTTATTTGGTTTTCAAAACCCGAAAAAACGGATATCCTGTTTTAAAAATCGGATCGGATACGGACAGTGATTTGTCTAAAATTCGGATATTCGGTATCCGGTTTTATATTTAAAAAATAAAAAAATAGTCCAAAAAGAAAAATAAAGGTCCAAAAAGGAAAAAAATCATCAAGTAGAATTATTTACATTATTTTATTATTGCAAAAAACTTTGTTAGACAATTGAGAAAAAAACATAAAAACATATAGATGCAAGTTAAAAATTTAGTGTGAATTTGTGGCATTGTGTTTATTATTTATTATGTTTCGAATCATAAATTCACATATTGTGTGAATTACTATGTGTAGAAATTCTTATATTAAGAAATATTTTTATTTTATGTAATAAGAATAAAATGATTTTCAAAAGAAAATATAAAAAGTATAAGAAAATAAATTTAAAAACCGGATGCGGATATCCGGTGTAAATATCCGAATAAACCGGATATCCTATTTTTGGATATCCGATTAAAAAAGGAGCGGATACGGATACTTCGATATCCGAAAATCCGAATATCCGAATTTCGAATATACGAAAAACCGGATATCCGGTTTTGCTCACCTGTGAACGGCGGAGAATTGTTGAGTAATTCCTAGTGATTCGTAGAATTCGCTGAGTTATTGATTCTTGAATTCTGTTCCATTGTCAGACCGAATTACTTTAACACTGTGTTGTAGCAAGTTCTATGTAGTCCTGACAAGATTTGGGATATGATCAACTGTCTCTGATATTGTCCGTAAGAAGCGGACCCAAGTATATTGCGAATAGTCGTCTACAATAACTAGCATATATCGCTTTCCACTTATGTATCTGTTCGTATTGGGCCACACAGATCAACATGTAATAATTCCAGTGGATGGTGAGTGGGTGATGTGTGAATTTGCAGGATATGAAGCCTTTTTCATTTTGCCTTTCTCACAAGCTGAGCACAGATGTTCCTTTTGGTACTTCAATAGCGGAAGTCCAATAGCCAGTTTGTTGTTTGACAGCTTATCGAGTGCCGTGAAGATAAGGTGAGATAGCCACTGGTGCCATAAGTCATTCTGCACTGATGTTGCTTTGGATATCAGGCATATGGTTTATTTTGGCCTGATGGTCCTAATGTCGATAGTATATAGATTTGTTTTGCGAGTTCTGTTGAGGTATATGCCCTAGATGCGATACGAGGACTGGGAGTTTGGATGCAATTATAAATTGCCGCTCACCGACCACTCTTCACCCTCTAATAAAGAGTTATCCTACGGGGGGATGAAGTTCACGGAAAAGTGGAAGGTGAGCAGGACGTTGATAGGTTGCACTTGGACAGTCATTCCCAATATGTTCCGAGTTACGGCTGAGGGACCCTAGCTGAGACGAAGACTTTGAATCTTCTATGTGACAGCGTGTGGGGCACGACCGCGGCTGACCAAATGAGCCAATAAGCTGTTAAGTTGAGGCTAGTTGTTTGTGGCGCGCGGAACTTAACGCCACTATGAATCCACTCAACAAGGTTTCCGAAACGCCTACCGGGAGAAAGGGTTTCGAGTGGGAGTCAGACAAAAATTTAAAGTCTTAATTTAGTCTGATTAAACACTACAAATCCTAACTATCTACTTATTTTCTGCACTTTGTTTTCTTCTCTATTAGTTACGATGACAAACCCATTAGTTACACTCTTGGAGAAACATTATTTGGTGGGACAGAACAATGTAGACTAGCTCAGAAATTTGAGGATCGTTCTCAAATTAGCGAAACTGGATTATGTCTTGGACATTAAGAAGCCAAAATTGCCCACAGCTGAATCCACTAATGAGGAGATTGTACTCCACGATAAATGGGTTGAAGTTCAGCGAAGGTGCACGTCTACATGCTTGTTGCGACTTCTTGGTCCAAGGGATCGAAGAAGAAGTCGAATAAGACAGGCGTGGCGAAGGGTAGAGTCAACAAGAAGGAGACCACCAAGGTTAAAAGGTCGGGCGCAAAGCCTACGGATAAGTGCCTCCTTTGCCAGCAGATGGGCCATTGGAAGCGTGAATGTCCGAGGCTGGAGGCGTCTGTCGCCTCAGGAAAACAATTAGTTTTTGAAGCTAATTGTTCTGTGTATTCTACTTCGTGGATACTTGACTCAGGGACTAGTTCCCATATTTGTGTTTTGAACCAAGGTCTAGAACGAAGTAGGAAGCTTCGAGCTGGCGAGGTCTTGATCAACGTAGGTAGTGGACATAGTGTACCAGCTACACACACGGGATCGAAGACTTTAGTCTTATCGTCATTACATTGTTTAGAACTTTCTGACGTTTTGGTTTTGCCCAAGGGGCTTAAAAACATTATTTCGATCCTGTTTTGAGCAAACTGGGTTATGAATTTCGATTCGTTGATAATGTTTGCCATATTTATTTTAGAAATAAAAATGTTGGAAGTGCGACGTTAATAAATGGTTTATATTACGTCAACTTAAAAGACAATGTTAAAATTGTAAATGCAATCACCAAATCATCGACCGGATCGAACGATTGACATGTGGCACTTACGACTAGGTCACGTAGAAAAAGCGAAGATTGAACAGATGGAAAAGGACGGTCTGATTAGCAGAGTGCGAACATGCCCGATTTTCTACCTGCCAGTCTTGCATCTTAGGGAAAATGACCAAGTCGCCCTTCACATGGACTTTCACTAGGACCACAGAAGTGTTGGGTTTGATCCACACTGACGTATGCGGACCATTTAAAGTAACGGCCCGAGGTAATTGCCACTACTTCATATGTTCACGGACGATTTCTCCCGCTACAGGAATGTCTATTTGATGAGACAAATGTCTGAAGCTCTTGAAATGTTCAAAGAGTATAAAGCATTACTAGAGAAGCAAACTGGCAAGTTCATTAAAGTTGTTTGGTCAGATCGAGGCGGCGAATACATGAGCCTTGTGTTGATGCATTTCTTAGAGAAAACGGCATCATCATACAGTTTTCCCCACCATGCACGCCGCAATTGAATGGCGTGGCTGAACCGAGAAACCGAACGCTTTTATATATGGTTCGGTCGATGATGAGTTACACAAATCTCCCCATTTGGTTGTGGGGATATGCCTTAGAAACAGCGGCCTATATCCTTAACAGGATACCTACCGAGGCTTGGCATAATCGTAAGGCGAGTCTGAATCACTCAAAGTTTTGGGATGCACCGCCTTTGTGAAAAAGTTGATGCAGATAGCTTGAATCAAGATCATTTATGGCGAGATTTATCGGATACCCCGAGGACTCAATGGGGTATTACTTCTACGTCCCAGACGAACACAGGGTGTTCATTGCTTTATGCGCTACTTTATTGGAGGAAGAATTCGTAGGAGAAGGCGGTAAAGGACGAGAAATAACTCTAAGAGAGTTAGAGGACGAATCGACTCCTATTCCAGAGTCGTTAGACGACGTTTTAGAAAACTCGGCTCAGCCGGAATTGCGTAGGTCCAGTTGGATATCTCATATGCCTGAGAGATATGGTATGGTACACGTCGAGCATGGGGATGTTGCGACTAAGGGATGCGTTGGGGATATTGCCGGTACAGACTACCTCAAGTGGCTTGAGGCCATGCAGGCCGAAATAGACTCGATGCACACAAACCAGGTTTGGAATCTTGTAGATCTGCCTAGTGGTTTTAGACCAATTGTCAGTAAATGGATTTACAAGAAAAGGATTGGATCTGATGGACAGGTGGAGACCTACAAAGATAGGCTTGTAGCGAAAGGGTATAGTCAGAAAGAGGAAATTGACTATGAGGAAACCTTCTCACCTGCCGCAATGATAAAGTCCATTCGAATCATGCTTGCGGTAGCAGCATACTATGACTATGAGATCTGGCAGATGGACGTAAAGACCGCTTTTCTGAACGGATTCCTCCAGGAGGAAATCTATATGGAGCTGCCCAAAGGTTTTACGTCAGAAGCAGATGCTCGAAAAGTGTGCAAACTAATCGGTCCATTTATGGACGAAAACAGGCTTCAAGGAGTTGGAATCTTCGGTTCGATGAAGTAGTTAGGAACTACGGATTCATAAAGAATGAAGATGAGCCCTGTGTTTACAGAAAGGCCAGTGGGAGTAACGTGTCGTTTCTAGTATTGTACGTGGATGATATACTTTTGATAGGAAACGACATTGGGATGATCTCAGAGATTAAAGCTTGGCTTTCGAACGAATCTCTATGAAAGACCTCGGAGAAGCGACCTATATTCTAGGAATTCGCCCCTATTTAGAGATACGGCGAGAAGGTCAATAGGCTTGTCCCAGGCCCTTTACTTAGATAAAGTCCCTAAAAGGTTTAAAATGGACGAGTCTAAGAAAGGGTTTCTACCTATGAGGCATGGGATTCATCTCTCAAAGGCTACCTCAGAATGGGGTACAAAGATAAGAGATGAGTGGAGTACCCTATGCTTCAGCTGTGGGTAGCCTGATGTACGTGATGCTTCCACGCGACCAGACAAAGCGTACGCTGTGGGCGTATTGAGTAGGTTTCGGGCTAACGCTGGTAAGGAACATTCGGTGGCAGTAAAGACAGTACTGAAGTACCTTAGACGGACTAAGGACTTGATACTGATTTATGGCCCAGGAGAATTAGAAGTAGATGGATATCAGCTTCGGACTTCCAATCAGATATGGATGACCGAAAGTCTACTTAGGGTTTTGTCTTTACGCTCAATGGTGGGGCAGTGTCTTGGAAAAGTTCCAACGAAAGCACGACTGCGGATTCCACCACCGAGGCAGAGTATATCGCAGCTTCAGAAGTTGCCAAGGAGGGTGTTTGGATACGCAAGTTTCTGGAGGAACTTTAGGTGGTACCTAGCATCGTGGATCACCCGCTGCCATTGTGGTGCGACAACAGCGGGGCTATTGCACAAGCTAAGGAACCACGTGCTCACAGTAAATCCAAACACATAGAGAGAAAATACCACGTGTGACGTGGGCTTGTTGAAAATGGTTCGATAGCCATGCAGAAAATCGCCTATGCAAAGAATGCAGCGGACCTGTTCACGAAGCCACTACCACATGCAGTGCTTGATCGACACCTCGATACAATAGGGTTAAAAGATCATAGCGCATGGCATTAGTGCAAGTGGAGATTGTTGAGGTATATGTCCTAGATGCCGTCGAGGACTGGGAGTACGAGGGCAATTCAGTAATTCTGTAGTGTTTAAGATGTAATTTGATTACTTCTATTAATGGAATGATTTTATTGATCATTAACTAATTATTTGATAAATAAATTATAAGGCAAATTATTAATTAGTCTAAATATTTCACCTTGCGGTCTGGGTGGATAAGACAAATTAATAAAACCTAAATATTGGCAGTTCAGTTACTGATTCTGTGGGGACAGAGAGGGGCACCAGTAAGCTAAGATAATGCAATATTAAAATTAGTCCGCAAGTCTAAATCTCCAGTAAGGTGACTGGATTGACAAGTACGACTTGTTTGTCGATGGGTCCAATATGGTTGTGCCAACCGTTCAGTTGGGAAGTGGGAGCCATGACAATGATACAAGATGAATCATGGGATTATCTGTCTTTGGCCAGTGACGGGTAATCGAATGATCACACGCTTGGATTGTCCTTGACTGATCGATTGACTGTAGTAGTATGCATGAACCTTAGACTGAAAGGGTTAACTTGGGGTAGGTCTTGAGGTCTTGACTTGTCACTAGTTTGCTAGGCCCGTCTTGTCGGTGGCATGGGTCAGCGGCGAAATGCGGTCTTGACTTTTCGATGCGATTGCCGGTTGAACCGCGGAGCGGGATTTACGGTCTCGATTAAATTCGAGGTTAACGTCCTATGGCAAGTTTAATGTGCGGGAATTTATCCAAGTCTCTGGCCAAAGCATATCTGACTTGCGATAGTCGTGGAGTGCAATTTTGGTATTTTCACCGACATAAACGACATAGTCGAGTTCTGTAAGTTTGACTATGCGTGACTTTCACTCGACCGGGACAAACGTAAAGGGTTTATACGTATGACGAAAATCTACAGTCGGTTCGTGGATTATCATTAGATCAAATTCATACTCAACTTGGGATCTGTTCGGTACCACGGGGCTGGCTAGGTGAATACCGAACTCGTGGATACCTCCTAGGACTGTTAGATGAACCAAGAGAGTCGGGCTTAAAAGGGGCAACCGATACAACGTCTTTTTTGGAACAACGTCATAATCAGAGAGAGATAAGGTTAGGTCCTAGATTGTTACACAAGGGTTTGGGGCTTGGCCAAATCCTGATCGGCCTAAAATACTAAGTTTGACTAGTAAGGGGAAAAATGGTCTTTCTCACGATATATTTTTGAAATAAAATATTTGAAATTGAATATTTAGTATATGATTTAAATTAGATTTAGATCTTTATTATTGTCTTAGAGAAATAATATTGTTTAATTTGAAATAAATAATATATATCGGATATATATATGTTTCGAATTTTATTAGATAAAAATTTCGAGAATTTATTTATATTGTATATTATATATTTAAAATATATTAAATATGGTATTTTAATTAATTATGGTATTGGATATTTAATTAATTAAATTTGAAGTTTGAATTTTGAATTCGTTACTTGGTTTAACGAAGCTTGGTAAATGGGAAGGTGTGAGGATTTTTCTCCTACCACCTCAACCTATTTTTGGCAAACTAAGAGTTTTCTCCTCTCATCACTTTCTCTCTCGCACTCTCTCTCTCTCTTGGGGACAGCAAGCAGCTCGTTCTTGGCCTAGCCGCACATGCAAGGACAATTACGACGTTAGTGAGGTGCCGACGTGACGATCTTGTGCGAAGCAGGCGTCCTGTTCGTGTACTTTTGGCGTAGGAGAGGGGCACTACGCCTCGGGGATTCTAAGGATTCGAAGCTAGCCATCATTGAGAGATTTCAACAAGGTATCATGGTTGATCCTTATCTCTTTATGTCTGTATGTTCTCGTGTTTGTAGCCGAGCGATCTAGGATAGGCGAGAAACCCCGTAAAATTTTAAAATCCGCCGTTCTAGGAACGTGGGTCTAGGGACCCTCGGGGATTCCCAACAAGTTCCTGTGAGAAGTTCTTCACCATCGGCATTGAGAATTTTGCATGTCTTCTTTTGAAATAGAACTTGTAGTCCAATGTCACCGAACTGTCCTATTGGTAAGAGGTTGTGAGTAAGGCCTTCAACATAAGAAACTTCCTTGATTGTGAGTTGATGGCAAGCAAGATCTCCATAACCAAGAATTCTTACTCCATTGTTGTTCCCAAAGCGCACCAGTCCACCCGGCCAATCAACGTAGTTGCTCAACAGTCCCTTCTTCCCAGTCATGTGTGTGGAGCAACCTGTAAATACCACACATGCAGGCCTGCAAAATCAAACTAGAGGATTTTAGGTACCCATTTAAAAATGGATCCACCTCTGTCGTGCTTGTTAGTCCCTATAGACTCTCTACCTAGCCTAGAGTTATCACTATTAGTGGAAGACTTAATATTATTCGCAGAGTCACTAATTGTTTCTAGGGTTTGGATTTGGATTTCCTCAGTCTTACGCACTGGAACCCATTTTTGTGTGACTGGACCTCGCTTTGTCTTATGCTTAGAAATACGTTTTTGGGCTTTGTCATGTTCTGCAGGTTTCTTGATAGCTTTTGTTTTCGATTGATTCTTTTTCTTTGAAGGCGTGTATTTTGAAATTATTTTGGGAGCTTTTGTAGAGACAATCATATTTGGGAGAATGATTTTTCGAATGAAAAGATATATTTTGTGACACATTAGAAAATGAATACGATACAAAAGATTTTGAAGGAAAACAATCAATGACAAAAGGTTCTTTAAAATCGTGGGTCTCCTTCAAGAGATCTTCTTTTCTAACCCAGACTAGTCCTTTTTCAATGGTTCTTTTGGGGGTCCTGAAAATTTCAAAGCATTAGTACAAGAAATTTTATCATGAGAAAAATCAAGGTATATGTAAGTGATTGTTGTCTTAATTATTCTTTAAGTTTAGAGATTTCCTCGAGAAGTGCCTTTCATCATGAAAGGAATTTCTCTCTCTTTCGAGAGTGGAGTGCAGATCACTAATCTTTTTATGCATTCAGGCATATATCCTGGTGCATATGTAGTCATCTGTGTCTCATTCTTTAATTCTTCTGAGGTATCTCCTTCGATTGGACGAGGAATATCTGATTCAAATTTAGTTATTGCGGAACATTTTCTCTCTTTATAACTACCATTTAATTCTTTGTAATCAAATGATATTTCTACTTTCTTGAGTGTTTGTATCTCATCTTCCCCTCGTAATGTTTTAGATTCACTGACAAAAGGCATGAGGTTTGTCATACAACCTATTTGCATGTATTTAAGATTGTAAAGATAAGATGCATTTGTTATTCCTTGCTTTAACATACATGGGTTTCACACCTTTCCTTTCCGCCTGATGAACATCCCTGTGTTGTTTCATCTGTCGTGCGCTTCGCGCCTTTCCTGCTCATCAGTCGGCTGCCCTGTTGGTACTTCATCTGGTGCCAGAAACCTGTCTGCTGGTTGTGGTTTTCGACACCTACCTTTGTGCCTTTTTCTTTTTGCATCTGCTGTTGGGCTTAGGTCTTGTAGGGACCTGTAGGTTGTCTGGGCTGTTCTGGTCTTTCGATGTGCTGTCTGGTCGTTTGTACATTACTGGTTCGTGCGACATGAGCGTATCATGCACGCTGTACCTGTACTCCCGTCTCTTTCGTTTAGTGAATCTTTCCAAATAAAAGACCAAGTCCTTTATGAGGATTATAGAAATCAATATCTGCAGGTTTGTTCAAGAAATGGTCTGTTCTGTTTGTTCTTGTCGGTTTAACAAATCTCCAACTTTTTTATTTTGGAGTATAGTCTTTCCCGTTATTTAGAAAGTTGTAAGTCAAATTTAGCTGTGGCATCTATCGCTTTATCTCTATGAGACTTCATCTCTTTTGCTAATTCCTTGGCTTTAGCCTCGGATGTGAGCAACTGAGTTTCTAGCTTTGCTACTTTCTCATTGGCTACTAACACGCGATTTTTTTCACATGAATAATCATATCTAAATTTGTCCAAAACTCCTAGATTGTTTTGTAGGTTTGCTTCTAATTCCCTAATTTGCTTTTTGCCCTTCTTGTTCGATTTATATAGAGTTAAGAATTCATCTTCATTTTAAGTAAGGAATCATAATTAGCTTCGCCACCATATTAGAGTTGCAGGAGGTTTCCCTTTCTGAGTCGCTTCCTAAGACTTCAGTTCCCTCTTCCTCGTCGTCAAGTCTGGCCATCAGCGCCATGTTCTCTTCCTCGCTGTCGGAAGTGTCTTTGAGCCAATGATCTTGTTCAGCCATCAAGACCATTCCTTTTTCCTTCTGTTCTGCCAGTTGAACTTTTCTTTGATAGTAATTGATATTCTTTTTCTTGGGCATTTTGCATTCTCCGAGGGGCAGTCATATGATTAGTTCTTCATCTTGAGTCTTTCCCTTTGAATTTGAAGAAGTTCTCTGTCGGTTATGATGACCCTGGCTTCGTATAGTATTTCCTCTGCACGAAATTAGAGGTCAATGCGAGTTGATTTGGAAGTTCCTTGATTTCCACGTGTTTTGTAAGATCATTGAATTCCCCCGTCAGAGTCTGAATTTTCTCGCTCTATTGCTTGAGATGATTGCATGATCTCCTTATTTTTTGATGTCCTTCAGGATTGTCTTTCAGACATGCGTGCGAGCATGTCACTTCCTGTTGGTCTAGCTTCATCCTTCCTTTTCTCTACGTAGTTGGAATGTTGATTGAGACAGCCGAATAGTGTGTGCATGCTGATCTTGGTTAAGTCGTGTATCTATCTCATCACGATTGGCGTTGCTTCCTATTCTAGGTGAAGTGAGCCGAGGAACTTGATGTTGATCTCCATTGCATTTTCATAACTCCATTCATCTTCAATTCATTTAATAAGATGAGAAATCGATGGAATGTCTCTTGAAGACTTTCTCCCTTATTTGCCTGAAAGCAATCGTAAGAATGAGAGTGTTTGCCATCCTTGGCATGGTGTTGACATATGTTCCCTGCATCATGATCCTAAGGGCATCCCACATTTCTTTGGCGCTCTCACCACATTCGAACTGCATGAGGATGTCATTAGGAATGGCTTGCATTAGATATGATTTTGCGAATTGATCAGCTTTATGTCGTAGTTGCTCTTCATCATTGTATTGATCAAGAGTCTCCAGGATGGTTTGTTCTTCTCTAGAAGGTGTAGTAGTAGTTGTGGCTGGAATTATAGTCCAAAATTGAGCAGGTCCGTTCTAAATTGATTCCAGCAATTTTTTAGCATTGTCCTTTGGTGGGACCTGTAGGTTGTCTGGGTTGCCTAGTCTAGGTGCTTTCAGGTCTGTTGTTTCATTACTGTTTGGTGCGTCATGAGCGATATCAAGTACGCTGTCATGTACCCCTGTTTTCCTTTATTTTAGTGACACTTGCCAAAAAAAATTGATTCCAGCAATTTTTCAGCATTGTCCTTTGTAGAGTATCATTACTGATTGTGCTTTGATTTATTAGTTGTCTTCGTAGATTGAGGCTTTTATTGTATATGTCCTTAGTTTAGGACTTAGCATGTTATTTGTACCAAGTATGTTTGGAATAAATACTTGTACAAACATTGAGCTTATGGGAGATTTTAGTCAATTGATTCGAAAGGCTTGCAAATCAATTTCTAGAGAGAGAAAGTAAGAAAACATCATCTCACTACTCGAAATCTCTCTCGAAGCTCTCAACGGAAGGTTTTCGATCGAAGTCTAACTCTCTACAATTCTAATCGAAATCCTTAGATTTCAAGTCTAGGATATAGGAGTTGATAAATTAGGACCTAACAATTGGTATCAGAGCAGATTCATTCTGTTTTGAAGAAAAAAATTGTTAGAATTGTATTGAAATTTGAATTCTGGTACTGTTCTATCGAAGAACAGTTTGGCGCAAATTTCAATTTAGATCTAATAGATCAGTTCTGTGCTTAATTGGTTTGAATTTGATGATTCTTTGCTCGCTTTAGTGATATACAATGGTTGCGATTAGATTTGTAGCTGTTTGAACTTTGCTTTAGCAGAGTCGATCGGATTTGAGTGATTACTGTTCGTGCGAAGAACTGTTTAGAACACATTCTGATTTTGATCAAAATCGACATGTTTTGCTTTCTAATGTGTTTAATTGTGTGTTCGTGCGTATTCATCATCTGATTACGAGCAATTACCTGTAATTTCATAGTCTAATTCATCGTTTTTGCTTGAATCAATGTTAGTTGTATTCTGTGATTTTTTTGCGATAATTTCAATTTTTCTCACTAGGTTTTTCGACCAGGTTAATTTCTCGATCGAAAAATTCTGTACGAAAATTTTTCTCTATCCGAATACTATGTCAGGCCTCAAGTCGTCTTTACCAAGAACGACTTTAGTAGAAAAGTTTCTCGAGCAATTACTTAGCGAAAATCTTTTTCGACCAAGACCAATATTGACCTTTGCGCTCGCAAAACTTACCGTCAAAAATTTTTTCTGTCAAACTATTAAAGTTTGACCTTGCGAAAATCATTTATGGTTGAAAAACGTTTTAGTCAACGGATTGTTTTGACTTAGCGAGAAACTTACTAAACGTATTGTTTCTTGCGATCGAAATAAATTCGCAATCCGAAAATTTTTCTCGATCGAAAGATGTTGAGCTATTTTCTTCGCTCGAAAAAGTTTCGCTGACAAAAACTTTTCTCGCACGAGAACAGTAACAAATACATTTTATCTCGACGAAATTGTTTTCGATCAAACTCTAAAGATTGAATTGAAAATAATTCTCGACTGCTTTCGAATCAAACGCTACTGACAATTTGCTACTTCTGAAGCACATAACATCAGTCTGAACTCTCAAAACAAAAACGAAGATCCTACATCAACTCAAGAAAACAACATGGATGCTTACGCGCTTGGTAATGACATCCGTCCCCCGATACTTAAGAGAGGCGAATACACAGTATGGCGAAGTCATTATCTGAATTTCATTGAGCTGAAGGAACAGGCCGACAACCTTCTCTCATCACTTGAGCAAGGTCCAGCTCAGTTCTGGGTAAATGTACCAAACGACAACACTGCTAACCCTCCAATTCCCACCTCGAGGTGACTCAAAGAGCCTAGGGAATACACAGAGGAGGAAAGAGTGAGAGCAAAGGCTGACCTGATAGCCAAGAACACTCTTATGCAGGGGATCCCAAACGACGTCTATCGATGGATCGATAGCATTCCAACAGTTACAGGAATGTGGATGAGCTGCCTAAGATGATGCAAAGAATAGGAGTCGGTATCAAGGCCAAGAAGACAAATATTCTCACAGCTTATGACTCTTTCAGAGCTAAACCCGAGGAGTGCCTACATGATCTCTATCAAAGATATCTCACACTCTTGAATGAGATGAGGAAAATAGAAATCACTAAGACGAATGTGGAAACCAACATACAATTTCTTTCCTCTCTGCCGTCAGAATGGAAAAAGATATCCACTCAAATCCGACAAAGTAAAGTCCTTGAGGAGTTGGATATCCACGCCATGTTCGACAATCTCGCACAGCACGAGGAAGATACAGGCGAGATTCAGAAGGAACAGAAGGGCAAAAGAGAAGAGAAGCTCAAAATCACAAAAAGAGAAGATAATCAAGCCTCCTAACCCCTCAGAGTCTGAAGACGAATTAGACTCAAACATGGAGCCCAACATGAAATCCCCGGGAAAGCTGGCGGCGCTAATTGGAAAAATGATGAGCAAACAATACTTCAAGAAGAAGTCCTCATCATCAGCCAATCGACTTCGGACCGTAAGCTCAAAGAACAAAGAATGTGCATCGGAGACCTCCGCAGTCAAAAAACCAAAGAGCAGAACAAGTGCTTTAACTGCGGGAAACCAGGTCATTATGCCAGAGAATGCACTCTCCCAAAGAAGAGAGATGCCAACTACTACTCCAGGAAGCTTCAACTCACAAAGCAGAAGGAACCTGGAGTAGCTCTAATGGCAGAACAAGACCACTGGCTCGAGGATACATCTAGCTCAGAGGAAGAGAATCTTGCCCTCATGGCCCGCCTGGACGAGCATTCTTACGCCTAAACAACCAACCAGACGGACAAGACCAAGCATCCGAATCTTCTCAGGAGGTAGTTTTTTTTGGAATGATTCCCATGTGTATATATATAAATGGGTGAATATACATGATGGGTGAGAGTAAACCTCTCACAAGCAACCAGTAACAGACTACTGGATAAACAAAAAGTAAAGCCAATAAACCCAATAAACCCAAGCCCAAGCATAGCTAAACTACCACGCTACACGCCATAGGCGACGTATGGCTGCTCTTGGAAGATCATACTTCGCTGAAGTACCACTTAGTCGCATGCACACCATATCAAGGACTGCAGCCACCAGCCTGTCAGGAGTCGTGATGATCCCTTCCTTCCAGCGCTTGTTGCGTGCCTGCCAAATATGGTAAACCAAAGAGGCCAAGACATGTCGATAAGCCGCTGAAATAAGATGGTTGCCTCGCCATTTCTTTGAAGCCCACAAAATGCCGTCGGCCCAGTCCCTATAAGGCCATGACCAGCGGATGCGTTACCTAAGCAGCCGAAGACACTGACGAGAGAACCGACAGTCGAAGTACAGATGCTGAACCGTCTCATAGCTTAGCACATCACATAGAACACAAGCGGGGGTGCCCGCTCGCTGAGCCACCCAAGGTTTATCCCTCGTAGACATGCGATCACGTATACTCAGCCAAAGGATAACCTCATGCCTAGGGACCTCTAAAGGTCCCCCAAACAAGGCCGACCAAGGTATAGGCTGCCTGCGAAAATGCAGGGCCTCCCTAATCAACCGTGCGGAGGCTCGGCCATCCACCGCCCCTTTCCATAGTATCCTATCTGGCGAGATCGGGTCAACAGATGGAAGGTGGCGATTGAAATTAATGTATTCGGTCGTCGTCCTTCCCGGCCAGCTCCATCCATGGGCATCAATGACGGCACTCAATCGGGTCCCCACCGAAAGCCCCATCGCTAGAGGGCCTCTTGGGTAGCGGTCCAGAAGTGGCGCTTCCTGTAGCCAAGGATCCTCCCATAACCATATCGTAGAGCCATCCACCAATCCTGAACGAGATAAGTGGGAGTACGACCGACCTCACTTGCATGAGTTTCCTCCAGCTCCATGATGTGTTGGCCGAAATAGGGGCAGCCCAAACGGACCTCGCATGTAGGCGTGTACTATACAACCAGTCCACCCATACAGAATCAGGCACACGCGTAAGCACCCTCCACAAAAGCTGTACCAGTAATGATCTGTTATTAGTAGCTATCGAGCGAAGTCCCAGCCCTCCTTCAGACGGCGGAAGACAGATATCATCCCATGCAACCTTGGCCGAAGAGCCACCCCATAAGAACTGCCTAAATTGAGACTCCAGTGCACGAACAATACCCTTGGGCAGTAGGAACACCCCCGATCAATATACATGTAATGCCTGAAGGACCGACTTTTTCAGTTGGATCCTGCCTGCATATGACAAGGACTTATTTAGCCAAGATCCCAGCCGAGCGTCAACGCGCTGTAAAAGCGGTGCACAGTCCCCAATCGTAAGGCGTGAAGCTATCAGCGGTACCCCCAAATAGCGGACAGGTAAGTGACCCTCCCGAAAACCAATAATGGCCTGTAGCTGTACCTTCAGACCCTCCGCCCATCGTGATAGATACATCTCACTCTTGTCAGGGTTTGGGTACAAACCTGACAGAGTCGAGAAAACCGTTAATGCGTTCTTCAAAACCCCCATAGAGATGGCATCAGCATGACAAAAAAGGAGAAGATCATCCGCGAAAACTAGCATAGACAATGTGGTGGCCTCACATCTCCAATGGTAGCGAAACTGTGGCTCCATGAGAATCCGTTCGTCAACCAGGCCATGCAAAACTTCCATCACCAGCGTGAATAGGTACGGCGAAATAGGATCACCCTGGCGTAACCCCTGCTTGCCCTCAAAGAACCCCACCGATCGGCCATTAATGTTAATGGAAAAAGTCGAGGTAGTTACGCAGGCCCGGATCCACTCGATGTAAGTAGGGTGAAAACCCATAGCCTGAAGCGTGGCAAGTAGGAAGCTTCATTCGACCTTGTCGTACGCCTTGGCATGGTCCACCTTGAGCATGCCTCTAGGCGGCCGTCCCTTGCTCGTATAACCCAGGCATAAATTATCGCTGATCCTCCTCCTAGGAATGAATGCCGTTTGCAATTTATGGACCAGACCGCCTAACGTTGTTTTCAGCCTATTCGCCAGAATCTTCGAAATAACTGTATAAATGACATTGCAGCAAGAAATTGGCCGAAAATCCGTCGCTCGCCTCGGGGACTGAACATTGGGTATCAGCGTAATAAGTGTACTATTCAGCCCCTACAGTAATCGTCCTGTCACGAAGAAGTCCTGGACCGAGGATGTAAAGTCAGTCCCCAGCACATCCCACGCAGCCTTGAAGAAAGCAGCAGTGTATCCATCTGGACCAGGTGCCTTCTCATCCCCCATAGAGAATAGTGCCTAGCGTACCTCATTCGCCTCCACTGGCCGGACCATGTCTAAAGCAGCCGCTGGGGAAAGCGTGCGCTTTATGGACCCCTGCACCTCGGCCCTAGTGACGGGGGAATCCCTCACAGATTGGCCCAGTAGCCCCTGGTAGAACTCCAGTAGCTCCCCCTCCACTGTAGCCGGTGTATAAGAGAACCCCACTCGCACTTTCCAACAATAAGATACGGTTGGTCGCACGACGTAGGGCAACCTTCCTAAAAAAATAGGAGGTGCACTGATCCCCATCCTTTAGCCACGCCAAATTAGCACGTTGGGACAAAGCCGTGTGCTCGATTTCCATGGCGCGTGCATATAAGCAACGACAGCAACGCTCCAGATCATGAAATAAGCCCTCGAGTGGATATCGCGCCCCAAAGTCTTGAACGATCCCTAAGAATCGCATCGTCTCCGCTACAGTTGCCGCCAAATCCCCTTTGGCCCGACGCATCTGCTTAAAAATAGGTTTCAGGCGCTTCAACCTTTTTACCAGAACGTACATAGGGAACCCTGCCTCGGGGGACTCCCACACCCCGCGAACTTGGTCCAAAAATGCTGGTTCCTTAATAAGAAAGTTCTCGAATCGAAAACTCAAGCCCCTTTGTCGAGTCTCCACAGCCACTAAGGTAAGTGGCGAGTGATCAGAAGTGGCTGGAAGTTCGCATCTATAATAACTGTCCGAACACCTGACGAACCATTGGGGATTCCCCAGCATGCGATCTAGTCTGCGCCAGATACCCGCCAGCGCCCTTTGTTGATTGTACAAAGTAAATTCCTGGCCCATGGATGGAAGAGATGAGAGATCCGCCGAGACTAGACAATTGTGAAAATCAGCCACATCAGTCACGTTTGGCGCCCCTCCCCGACCCTCACCCGCATGCAAGATGGTATTGAAATCCCCAGCCACCAACCATGCATCTTCTACAAGTAAGGCTGAATACTGTATCAGCTCATCCCAAAGAGAGCGGCGATCCTCTCGCCTAGAACTCCCATAAACAAAAGAGACAAAAACCGTCTCACCCGATCCAAGCAATTCAACCTGACAGTGCACCGCCTGGGTGGACTTAGCAACGATAGTGACCCGAAGCCAAGACAGGTCCCAACCCACCCCGATTCGGGTGCCTGGACCGTCATCATAATCAAAAAACCACATCCAGCGTGACCTAAGACCCTCCGAAATTTGAGCCGCATTTGCAACCGACACACGCGTCTCGAGGAGACCCACAAGTCGCAAACCCGCCTGCCCAACCCACTCCCCCACCGCCCTTCTGTGGTCTTGCCTGTTAAGACCACGGACGTTCCACGAACCGGTCATCGCTATGAATGAAGCCCTGACAGGGCTGCATGCTCTTTAGGGCCCGTTATAGTTAGCTCAGTATCAACCAAATCCCCATCCTCCAGCCCCCGAAGTACAGCAAAGGAGTTGTGATCAAACTGAGACGGATCAGCATAACGCCTTGGGATGTGCGGCCCCATCGAAGATGCTGCTTCATGAGAGCCCCCGTGGCTAGGATAGTCAACTCTCTTCGAGTGCGAAGGGTTCGCCACCACCTTGCCTTACCATAGGCGCCCACTTGACGCCAATCCTTATGCACATTCCACCCGCGAGACTCGTCCTTCTGGCTATGCCTTGCATGGGCAAGGGCATTAGCCTTTGCCTTAACCCCCATATAGGCGGGCTTCGTAGTAGCTTGGGGCCTAGGCTGCACCGGGTTGCGTTTCTTGCCGTTTGGGACACTGGGTATCCCCATGGGCTCATGTCGCACACTGCTCACACCGCGATGGCCGCCATTCATACTCCACCCTCACATGTATAATCCCAGCCTTACACCCTCCTCCGTGGGCACCTCAATGTGAACCTCCTCAATGAATGGAGTAGCAAGTGTCTTCATGAGGCAGACACGCGCATAGTCAATCTGTTCCCCATTTGCTGTGATCCCATCCGCAAATAGTGGGCGGCCAACACCACTAGCCACGATGCTCAAACCATTTTGGGTCCAGAACTCGCTCGGCTTATTCCACAGCTTCACCCAGAGAGGTACCTCAACAAGCTCTTTTCTTTCAAGCGACATGCCCGGCCGACAAGTTTCAAGAAAAAGCGGTCGACCCTGCAAAAGCCAAGGGCCGCCCTCCAACACAGTGGTCATCGCCGCAGCCGATTCAAACCGAAACCAGAAAAATCCATTTGTAGTGGCCCGAACCTCCACTAAGCCATTCCACCGTGCCCGTACGAACATCTCCACAAATGGAAAATATGGTTTCCGCCCGAGGAAATACCCGACCAAGGTGTGAACCCACCTCGCTAGACCTTTACGGGCCACCTTCCAAGACGGGGACACGACCGCAAATTTGTGAACCGTCGATGTTGGGGCAACATATTCGAGATTGAGGCGTCGCTGATCCCCTTTCACCGATTGGTTACTTGCGTTATTTGGGTTGTGCCCAACACCTCCCACCCGCAACCACCTCGGCAAACGTCGACGGACGTGGTTCCCCTGGTGATGAAGGCCGATTGAAGGCAATACGTTCAGCTTCAGGTACCTTCGCCACCACCAATGCATTCGACGGTCGGCCGCAGCCTCAGTCGGCGGGACATCCCGACCTATGTCCTCAGCCATGGCAACATCCATGTCCACGCACCTCCGAACGGCCAAACGCGGTGGCGGCTTGTCGTGTGGCGAATAATCCTTTGATCGGATTTAGTGGTCCCCCACCAACAACAGCCCGAGCCTGCTGCGTCGCTCCCACAGTCGAAGCTGATGGTACAGCCGAAACCCTAGCTTTACCCGTCGGATCCTTAGCCACAGCCACCTCTGAGGATCCGCCACCAAAGTCGCCGGTTGCCCCACCGTCAGCAGCAGGGTTCACATCCCTCCCCACTCGCATCAGTTTTGTGAACGCGGCCGATCAAATCCCGAAACCTCACCTCGTCAAAGCAAGCCGCGAATTCAGGATAGGTGGCGATTAGCGCCGCCAGATCAGTGGTACTTGGATTCTAGCTGCTCCACACACATGACTGGGAAGAAGGAACTATTGAGCAACTACGTTGATAAGCCAGGTGGGCAGGTACGCTTTTGTAATAGCAATGGAGCCAGAATTATTGGTCATGGCGATCTTATATGCAATCGACTCACAATCAAGGATGTTTCGTATGTTGAAGGGCTGACATACAACCTCTTATCAATAGGACAGTTCAGTGACATCGGACTGGTTGTATTTCAAAAGAAAACATGTAAAATTCTCAATGCCAATGGTGAAGAACTTCTCACTGGAACTCGCAAGACAAAACTTTACACCATTGATATTAGAACCGTCAGACCAAAGACAAATATCTGCCTAATCTCCAAAGCAACATCAACTCATAACTTATGGCATCAACGGCTTTCACATCTTAACTTCATGACCCTCAATAAGTTGTCAACCAACAAATTGGCTATTGGACTTCCACCACTGAAGTACCAGAAGGAGCATATGTGCTCTGCTTGTGAGAGAGGAAAAATGAAAAAGGCCTCACATCCTACAAAACACACAGCAACCACTCAACATCCACTAGAGCTATTACATATGGATCTGTGCGGCCCAATGTGAACTGATAGCATCAGTGGAAAGCGATACATGCTGGTTATTGTCGACGACGATTCTCGCTATACTTGGGTCTGCTTCTTATGAACTAAATCAGAGACAGTCGAACATATTCCAAATCTCATCAGGACAACGCAGAACTTGCTACAACGCAGTGTTAAAATAGTTTAGTCTGACAATGGAACGGAATTCAAGAATCAACAGCTTAGCGAATTCTACGAAACCCTAGGAATTTCTCAACAATTCTCCGCTGTCCACACTCCACAACAGAATGGAGTAGTAGAAAGGCGAAACCAAACGCTTGTGGAAGATGCCCGGACCATGCTAATACAGTGTTCCCTACCACACTTTCTCTAGGCGGAAGCTATGAACACTGCATGCTATACGCAAAACCGTACGAATATTCATCTAAGATTTGGAAAGACGCCTTATGAACTAATAAACGCAAGATCCCAACATTGCCAATTAAGGACTTTTGGATGCTGCTTTGTAGCCAACGACCGAGATGACAAATCTAAACTTGATCCAAAGGCTACTGAAGGAATCTTTGTGAGTTACTCTGCGCAATCTAAGGCGTACGGGGTCTATCTAAGGGAAAGATAATGATCATTGAAAGTGTGAACGTCACCTTCGATGAGGGTCTAGAAATTAAATCTGGACACAGCAGCTCGGGACTTGATTCAACAATACTAGATTCTACTCAATATCGTATGGGTGTAGGAGAATCTTCGAGAGGCATTTCTCAACACAACCTTTCAGAACCAGTCGGACAAAGCAATGCAAGATCAACAACATGCAGCTGATGAATCTCGACACAACAATCCAACATATTTCAGTCAACAAGCTCAACGAGATGGATTTGGATCAACTATTTGAACACATGTACATCTCTCTAAATCAAAACAGGCCAACCACCGATTCCTTTCCAAAATAGAACCCAGTGCTAGTCCATCACCTCCTGAATCCGAACCTATTCCTGAACAAACGTCTCCACCCTCAAATGCCGAAACCTCGATCCCAGCACAGACAGCGGACTCACTGACTTCCGCTTGCAACACTACTAATTCTGTGATCGAGTATCTACTAAATGAGGGATCGAAAACAGATGATACAACACTACCTCATGAGAAGAAATGGATTAGAAGTCATCCAGCAGATCAAATAATTGGTGATCCCACTGCAGGAGTAAAGACTAGAGGTTCAATCTCAAACGAGTGCCACCTTACCTGTTTCTTGAGCCAAACAGAACCTACTAGAGTGATAGACGCACTACGTGATCCGAACTGGATAGTGGCTATGCAGGAGGAAATCAATCAGTTCGAGCGTCTCAAGGTCTGGAACTTAGTTCCTCGTCCAAAAGGCAAGACAATAATTGGAACAAAATGGGTGTTTAAAAACAAGAAAGACGAGGATGGTGTGGTAATCCGTAACAAGGCTCGATTTGTAGCTAAGGGGTACAATCAGCAAGAAGGAATTGATATGATGAGACTTTTGCCCCTGTAGCAAGAATTGAAGCCATCAGACTGTTTCTAGCATATGCGGCACACAAAGACTTTACTGTCTATCAAATGGATGTAAAGACTGCATTCTTGAATGGGATTTTGAAGGAAGAAGTCACAGCCAGATGGATTCCTCAATCACGAACATCCAGATTTCGTCTACAAACTCGACAAGGCTCTATATGGGCTAAAGCAAGCACCAAGAGCTTGGTACGAGGTCTTATCCGACTTCCTTCTCAACTCAGGCTTCAGAAAAGGAAAAATTGACACCACATTGTTCGTCAAAAGACTGGTCCCGATATCATGCTTGTGCAGATTTACGTGGATGACATCATCTTTGGCTCTACAAATCCGGAACTCTGTGTCGAATTCAGCACGTTGATGAAATCACAGTTTGAGATGAGTATGATGGGGGAAATGTCCTTTTTCCTTGGACTGCAAATCAGGCAACTTCAGGATGGAATATTAATCAATCATTCAAAGTACATCTACGACATTCTCAGAAAATATGGGATCGACAAGAGCAAATCTTCCAGCACTCCAATGTCGACCTCGTGCACACTCGACGCTGATCACTTTGGTGAACCTGTACATCCTACTTATTACAGAGGAATTATAGGCTCTTTGCTCTATCTCACTGCCAGCCGACCAGATATTTTATTTTCCACATGTCTATGCGCTTGATTTCAAGCTAATCCTAAGGAGTCGCATCTACATACCGTCAAGAGAATACTAAAGTATCTGAAAGGAATCCAGACCTAGGACTTTGGTATCCTAAAAACTTAGGTATGAAACTAATAGGATATTCTGATGCAGATTTCGCAGGCTGAAGACTGGACAGGAAAAGCACATCAGGCAACATCCAATTTCTTGGAGATAAGCTTGTCTGTTGGGCTTCCAAGAAACAAAATTGTGTGTCAACTTCCACGGCAGAAGCAGAATATGTGGTTGCCGCCAGTTACTGCTCACAAATTTTGTGGATTAGAACCCAACTACGAGACTACGGGTTTGATTTCAATAAAATTCCTATTTATTGTAATTCTAAAAGTGTCATGGCAAAGAGGGGTGAAGAGAAGGTTGGGGTGAAATGCCCCGATAAGCAACTCGGGTGCGATATTGGGGACCTCCATTTTCACTTGGTTGAAACGTCGGAGATAGTCTCTTAAGCTCTCCCTGTCGGCCTGTTTTATGTTTAACAGCTTTACGGCTGATCAAGGGCGTCTTCGGTTGTTCGAGAAGTATTTCAAGAAGTGACTGGTGAGGTCGTGGAAGCTTCTGATCCCTCTAGGTGGTAACAGGGTGAACCATTGTTGAGCTCCTCTCGTCAAAGTAGTCACGAAGAGTCGACATTTGACAAGGTCACTTAGTTGATATAGTGCCGCGTTTCCTTCGAAGGCAGCCAAGTGGTCCTCCGGAGGTCCGGAGCCATCGTACTTTCCCATCTCAAAAGATCGAAAGTGCTCGGGCAGTGAGGCTGCGAGCACCTCGGGTGAAAATGACGAGGCTCGAGAGAGGATGGGAGCTTTTGGCGGGTTGGCGAGATTCTGAAGTTGGCGAATCTCCTCTCTCATTCTTTCCAAGTCGGCCGTTTGTCGGTCAATGCGCTGTTGGTCGGCATCTCCTCCTCTCAGCCCGGGCTCTCCTTTGCATCGATGCCAGGGTATGGTCATCGTCGCTGCACTCGCCGGTCCCCGATTCGGAGTCATGCTCTGCATTTGCCTCATGTTGGCCATCTTCCCGTCCCATGTTCCTCCCGGGTCTATTGCCTCTCTGGTTTCTTTCCGCCATCAGCACTCCCACGTCAGCGCCAATATTGTTACCCTCGGGTCTTACATACTCTGTGATAAAATCCCCGACCCGTCTCAACTAACATAACCACCCTACTCAAAGAATGACCCCTATCCTTCGGCGCCTCGGGTTGGCCCGAATCTTCCCCGGGAAGAAGGACCCAGGCCAGCAATGGAGAGCCCACATCATAAGCACCTCGAGGACATCAAAATGTCCCTTGGCCCCGAAGACAACTACACGAGACCCCATAGCAAAGGGATTAGTAAACCCTCGAGTCATTGTCCCGAGCCCCGGGGGCAAATTATTAAACCCTCGGGTAATTGTCCCGTGGCCCGGGGGCAATCAAAGACTGGCCTCCCACACAAGAAACTGCCATGATCTTCACTCTGTGACATCAGTAGAATAGGCGACGAGTAACTGCCCATAATAGAAGCCATTATGAAGACGTGCCATCGTGGGTAGGTAATGGCCGAGTCTGAGAAAAACGGCAAAGGGGTGAAACTGCCCAAAAACCGCCCCAACTCAGATCTCCTATAAAGACTGCAAGTCCCGCCCAGAACAGGTATCGATTTCCTACGTATCCTACCGTTACTCTGCTAAATTAGTCACTCACGCACACACTTGAACACACCCTTTTTATGCTGCTTCACGCCTCGAACATGGAAAATATCCTATTGACCTAGGCAAGAAGGCAAACGACCCCCAACCCTTACCCTGTTTTTAAGTCTTCAGGCAGCATTCGCGGTGAAATTAAGGCGAGAGGAAGTCCGTTAGCCGTCCAACGAGGTAGATCCATTTTTCGGCGGCATCAACTTGGCGCCGTATGTAGGAAACTCTAATTTCTCTCAAAGTAGAAATTCAGTATGGTGGTTGTCGAAAATGATCACACACCGCCTCCCGATGGCAACGGGTCGAACCCCCCAGACCCTGTCGCGATGTTTGCCGCAGTCATGCAAGAAATGCGGAGGATTGGCGCTGACGTGGGAGTGCTGATGGCGGAAAGAAACCAGAGAGGCAATAGACCCGGGAGGAACAGGGGACGCGACGCTGGACGGGAAGATGGCTAGCGTGAGGCAAATGGAGAGCATCCGAATCGGGGACCGGCGAGTGCAGCGACGATGACCGTACCCTGGCATCGATGCAAAGGAGAGCCCGGGCTGAGAGGAGGAGACGCGCCAACCAACAGCGCGTCGACCGAAAAACGGCCGACTTGGAAAGAATGAGAGAGGAGATTCGCCAACTTCAGAATCTCGCCAACCCGCCAGAAGCTCCCATCCTCCCTAGAGCCTCGCCATTTTCACCCGAGGTGCTCGCAGCCCCACTGCCCGAGCACTTCCGATCTTTTGAGATGGGAAAGTACGATGGCTCCGGACCTCCGGAGGACTACTTGGCCGCCTCCGAAGGAAACGCGGCACTATATCAACTAAGTGACCCTGTCAAATGTCGACTCTTCGAGACTACTTTGACGATAGGAGCTCAACAATGGTTCACCCTGTTACCACCTGGAGGGATCAGAAGCTTCCACGACCTCACCAATCACTTCTTGAAACACTTCTCGAGCAACCGAAGACGCCCTTCATCAGCCGTAAAGCTATTAAACATAAAACAGGCCGACAGGGAGAGCTTAAGAGACTATCTCCGACGTTTCAACCAAGTGAAAATGGAGGTCCTCAATATCGCACCCGAGTTGCTTATCGGGGCATTTCACCACGGCCTGAAGGACGGGGATTTATTCAGATCGCTGGTGAAGAAATACCCAACCACAGTGGAGGAGCTGATAGCTCAGGTGGAAAAGTACGTCCGGGTTGAAGAGTCGCAAGCCCGGAGCCTGAGGACAGGAAGCGCAAGAGTCCTCCTCGAGAACTCCGAAAGAGCCCCCCGAGGAACCAAGACCGCAGAATATTCGCTCGAAGGGATGATCGCCCTTACCCGGTACCAATATTAACTCGAGCAGATTATCCGAAGCTAAGGGTGAACAAACTCCGGGCTTTAGAAATATGCGAGGAGACCAGTATCTGACACTTACTAACTATCGCCACGAATACGAACATACCACGGAGGAATGCTTTCAACTTGATCGAGAGTTAGAGAAGTTAATTGCAACTAACCCCGAGACTCGAGCCAAGCTTGTCGGGGGAGATGGCGGTTTCGGGACCAGGCCCAGATATCCTGGGCGAGGAATCGGTTTAACACCCGACAAGACCGCCAACCTCATAATCAGAAAGAAGCACCAAGGAGGACACCAGAAAGAGACGAAAGACGAGGCCCGAGGCCAGTAGGAAACGACACTCAAAGGAATCAGTACAATAGAGACACAGGGCGACGGAGATCACCAGAAAGAACCGCACCACGACAGATCAACATAATCTCGGGAGGACCTACAAGAGGAGATTCCAATCGGGTAAGGAAGGCCGGAGTTCGCCGATTGGAAAACTTTGAAATCAAAACAGGAAGTAAACCGTCGGGACCTACCATCAGCTTTGGTCCCGAGGATTTCCATGGAGGTGACGGTTCTCATGAGGACGCCCTAGTCATTCGAGCGGAGGTAGCCAACCATGACTTTGGTAGGGTTTTGGTCGATAACGGAAGCTCTGTCAACATAATATGCAAGAGGGCCCTCGATCAAATGGACTTGGGAGCATATCCTATGGACAAAGTGGAAACGGCTCTGTTTGGCTTCACAGGACACTACATCGAGGCGGTGGGAATCCTGCATCTCCCACTCACCCTCGGGGAGGGTGACAGCAGGAAAATGCGGATCGCGCCATTCATGGTCATCAACGGAAGGAGTCCATACAACATCATCCTCGGGAGACCTGCCCTGACCTCTTTCACGGCCATCGCCTCGGCTCTACACCAAAAGATAAAATTCCCCGTAGGAAACAAGGTTGGGGAAGTTTTGGGAGATCGCAAAATGGCTAGGAAATGCTACGTGGAAGAGGTTCGCGTAGAAATCAAGTCCTCCCGGACTCGAAGGGAGGATCATCCGAGGGCGAGAGAAACGTTATACACCATCGGAACGACTAAAAAAGAAGACAAGGAGGAAGAAACTGAAGAAGTAATGATCAACCCGCCGGAGGGAACAGTCAAGATCTCCAAGGATTTACCTCGAGACCTCAGGGGAGACTTGATCAGATTACTAAAAAGGAACAAGGAGGTATTCGCATGGACGTCTAAGGACAAGGTAGGCATAGACTGGAGAATCATCGAACACAAGCTGAATGTCTCCCGAACCACCCGGCCCATCTTCCAAAAGAGAAGACATCTCAACGCAGAGAAAGGCACCGAGGCGCGATGCCAGGTTGAGGAACTTCTTGAAGCAGGCAACATTCGGGAGGTTCAGTTTCCTACATGGCTTTCGAACGTGGTCTTGGTCTAGAAGTCTTCGGGCAAGTGGCGCGTGTGTGTGGACTTCCGGAACCTGAACGAAGCATGCCCGAAAGATTGCTACCCCTTACCTCGGATAGACCAGCTGGTGGATTCCACCTCGGGGCATGAGCTACTCTGCTTCCTTGACGCCTTCCAAGGGTACAACCAGATCCTACTCGCCAAGGAATATCAAGAGAAAACAAGTTTCATAACTGCCGGAGGGACCTACTGCTACACTGTCATGCCCTTCGGATTGAAGAATGCCGGGGCAACTTACCAGAGGCTGATGGACAAAGTCTTCAAGGACCCGATCGGGAGAAATGTAGAGGTCTATGTCGACGACATTTTGATTAAGTCCCGAGAACAAGGCTGCTTTTTGGCCGATGTCCAGGAAACAATCTCGACTGCTCAAACATACAACCTGAAGATGAACCCAGCAAGTGCACCTTTGGAGTCAGTTCGGGAAAATTCTTAGGATACATGGTAACAAGGAGAGGAATCGAGGCCAACCCGGACAAGATCAAGGCCTTGATAGATATGGCGTCCCCCCGGAATCTAAACGACATTCAGAGACTGACAGGGAGGATCACAGCCCTCTCGCGATTCATCTCCCGATCGGCCGATCGTAGCTTACCCTTCTTCAAGGTGTTGCGCAAAGTCCAAAACTTTGAATGGACACCCGAATGCGAGAAGGCCTTCCAAGATTGAAGGAGTACTTGAAAAAGTTGCCCGTACTTAATAAGCCATTGTCCGGGGAAGAACTGGTAGTTTACTTGGCAGCGTCCCCTCGGGCAATAAGCTCTGTGCTGGTTCGGGAAGAGGAAAGAGTACAGAAACCTATCTACTTCGTGAGCCACATCCTGAAGGGCCCCGAGACAAGGTACACAAGTTCCGAAAAAATACTGTTAGCCCTCCTCATCACTGCCAGGAAGTTGCGACCCTACTTTCGGTCACACCCAATTGCGGTGTTGACCAACCATCCTATCGGGAAGATCGCCACTCTCCCAGACATCTCGGGAAGAGCAATCAAGTGGTCAACAGAGTTGGGAGAGTATGACATCCAATTCAAGCCTCGGGCCGCAATCAAGGCACAGGCCTTGGCTGATTTCATGGTGGAGATGGTCGGAGAGGGTCCCGAGGAGATATGGAAGATGTTTGTGGATGGCTCTTCCTGCAGCTCGGGAAATGGAATCGGGATACTTCTCATATCGCCTTGGGGAGAGGAGACCAACCTAGCCATCAAACTGGAGTACAAAGCATCAAACAACGAGACAGAGTACGAGGCGCTACTGGCCGGACTTCGAGCAGCGAGGAGAATGGGAATCACACGTTTGATAGTACACTCAGACTCTCAACTCCTGGTTCAACAGTTAGAAGGAAATTTCGCCATCAAGGGTCAGAACTTAGAAAAGTACGTTAGGGCATTTGAGGAAATCAAGGGAAGCTTCGAGGAACTTAAGATCGTCCTTATCACCCGAGCCGAAAACAAGAAGGCAGATCAAATAGCTAAGTGGGCAAGCGCCATCGGCCCCTCGAGGAAAAAGGGCTCTGACCGTCTGGCAGGTCGAAGACCAAAATGTGCCCGAGCCGGATATAGCCCAAAAAGATTGGAGGCACGAGATTTACCAGTACCTACGTCACAAACTTCTTCCTGAGGATAAAGCCTTAGCTCGAAAACTCCTGCGAAGGGCTCAGCGTTTCACCTTGATCGACACGACACTGTTTAAAAGATGTTTCGCCGGACCTCTCCTACGATGCATTTCTAAGGATTAGGGGGAATATGTCCTTTAGGAGATCCACGAGGGAATCTGCGAGAGCCAAATTGGGAATCGGGCGTTGGTGAGAAAGGCACTCCTCGCAGGATTCTTCTGGTCAACAATGAAGGGAGATGCCATGAAGATAGTCCGAAGTTGTCTCAGTTGTCAGAAACACGCAAGCTTGCAAAGAATGCCCGCGGAAGCCATGAAGTCGGTGACATCCCCATGCCCTTTCGATCAATGGGGACTCGATATCGTCGGACCATTCTCCAGGAACGTCGCTCAAAATAAGTTTTTACTGTAGCTGTGGAAGGGAGAGAGCCGCCATCGGGATGACCGCCTACCAGAAGAGAATGACTAAATCCTACAACCGCCGAGTCCGAAGCAAGAAATACGAGGAAGGGGACTTAGTGATGAAAGAGATCCTGAACCAAGAGGGAAGAAAGAAGTTAGAGCCTAAGTTCGAGGGACCTTGTCGTATCATCAAAAAAGTAGGAGAAGCCTCCTATTATCTCGAGGACGCCAGTGGGAAACAGCTCGATCGCCCGCGGAACGCCCGCAAGCTGCGGAAGTATTATCCCTAGAGGGGGTACCCTCATTATGCATTTGTTTCCTTTGATTTTATATATTACCTTTCTAGCTTACTTTTATCGCTTTGAGATGTAAGCTATACCAAGTTAGATTTCCTTCCATTAAATAAAACAATTTACTTCCCCAACTTCTCTAGATTTGATGGAATTCTCTATCTTAATACCTCGCATGTCAGTGGTAAAGCATCTCAACGCTCAATAGCCGTAGTTGACTATAGACCTTCACGAGTTACTTGTCATCATCCGGAAATCACAAATCTTTACCAAGTGCCAGAAATTGGTTTGGAACTTTCTTGAAGCATCAAGCCTGGCATCCCAAAGCCAGCGTAGTCCAGGCGAACTCAATAATATAATCCAATTTTAAAAAGCCCAGCCAGCCTATCCCAGATCGGGCACTTATCAAAGATCGACGTGACATGTTTTTTAATGAATTTTGCTTTCTTTTTATACGAGGAACGTTCGAGCGAAAACTTATAGTACTAAACGACATGAAGACCCGGGTAGAAAACATTCCACCTCCTAAGAAGGCAACTTATCAAGTCAGTTCTTTCGTCTCTTCATATCTATTGGGTGGGCATATTCTTACTCCCGAAGGGTGTTATTCGGGCTATTGAGACGCGTTTGCGGACTTTCTTATGGGCTGGTTCGCCTGCGCGAGTTGCATGGGCTGATATTTGCCTCCCGACCGCCGAGGGAGGACTTGGGATCCGTTCCATTGAGACCGATAAACCCTGCTTCTTCGGCATTTGTGGAGTGTGGTCTCGCATGCTACGAATTCGATTTGGGTTGCCTGGCTGTATAGCACTAGACTGCATAACAGGTCTCTTTGGGAACTGTCGCCGGGGAGCAATGCTTCTTGGAGTTGGAAGAAGCTGCTCAAGCTTCGGAATAACATTCTCACATTTATCTCATATCAGGTGGGAGACGGGCGATCCATATGGCTATGGAAGGACCCTTGGTTGCTGACGACCCCGCTGATAGAGCGACACCCCAGGGGGCCGATGGTGTTGGGACTGCCCCATGACTCACGCCTCAGCGCGGTCATTACGTCGGAGGGCTGGTCTTGGCCTGCCTTGACGTCCTCCGAGTTTCTGGAGATCGGCCCTCTTCTTCCCCCGGCGGAGCCATCGCAGTCTGATCGTATTCGATGGATTGGGACACCTGATGGACGTTTCTCTGCGAGGGCGGTTCGAGAGGCCACTCGACCACGGCGGGACAGAGTCACATGGGCGTCTCTCTTCGGGGGCTGTTTATGCATACCTCGCCATGAGTTCATTCTATGGCTTGCTATTCGAAGACGTGTCTCCGTTCGCAGCTTACCATGGGTGGCTCAGCGCGCGGGAACGGAAGCATGCCTCCTATGCGATACAGGGAGTCGGGAGACGATCTCTCATCTTTTCTTTTCGTGTCCTTTTTCTTTGAGGTGCCGACAGATACTTAGGGACATGATTCGGTGGCGGATACCGTATATTGATTGGGACAGGAGCTATCACTGGGCTGCTCTGAAGTGGAGAAGCCAGCACTTATTTCATGTTGCTTATCGGCATGTCCTTGCGTCGATTGTTTATCACATTTGGCAGGAGCGGAACAGGCGTTGGAGGGAGAACATATGTTCTACCCCTGCTCAGGTCGTAGCCACAGTCCTCGGCATCCTTGGCGCTCGGCTTGGGACGATTGGAGATAAGCATGCCTTACAGCAGGCTGCTATTCGGCGACTTTGGAGAGTAGCTTGGTAGCTGATTTTCTCTTAAATGCATTTTTTGTTCACCAGTAGCCTGTTACTGGTTGCCTGTGTCGAGGTTTACTCGCACCCACTCTGTATACTTCTACCATTATATATATAAAAACCGGGACCTGTTCCAAAAAAAAGACCTCTCCATTCGGGTAACATAAATCGCGTACACTGAATTCCCTCTGCGAGAGGCTGAGACATTCTTTTCCCAAGGGGAAGTAAGATTTGTTGCGCACACTGATATCCCTCTATGCGAGGCAGCGCCACCTCTATATAAGCTAGAGGCAATGAAGGCCCCTCGGGAATCTCCCTTCGGGTAACATAAATCGCGCACACTGAATTCCCTCAGCGAGAGGCTGAGACACTCTTTCCCCAAGGGGAAGTAGGATTTCTATGCACACTGATATCCCTCTACGCGAGGCAGAGCCACCTCTATATAAGCTAGAGGCACAGAAGAAATAATCTCATTCGGACACCGAAGCCCTCCTGGGGATCGGGGGGACGCCCCTCGAACCATCGCTTACTGAAGAAAAAGAAACAGTCAAGGACAAAAGAGCCAACGAATGGAAACTAAGGAAGAGCATACCTAGAACGCGAGGAGAAGCAGCCACCCCAACAGGAACGTCAGACACCAACTCCTTCACAGAGAAGCTTCGGCCATCGACCCGATCCATGAACGCCCGTAAGAGGTCGGGGTCATTACCCGAAGCTTGACAATGATCTCGCCACTGAAGTAAGGAGAACCGGCGATCTCGGTGTTGGGGCGAAGGACGTACATAGAAGAACTTGTTCATCCATCCTTTGGTGGCGGCGAAGTTGTCATGAAAGACATCAGTGGAAGGAACAAAAACAAACTTGCCAACATCTCTCTCGCACACACGGAAGAAGTTAAGGATCAGTTCAGTGGTATGAGGGAAACTAAGTTTGCGGGCGACGGCAGCTAGAGCTAGGAGCAAGCTACAAGAGTTAGGAAATATCTGGCCCGGGGAGATGCCTAGGCTTCACAAAGGTCAAGAAGAAAAAAGGGTATAGGGAACCTCAGCCCCATATCTACTTGGTCAGTGAAGAATGTCAAAAAGCCAGTAGGGGGCGAAGACGCCACTTGCAAGGGTCCGGGCAGCTGAACCTCGTAGTCGGAAGGAATCCTGGCCCTCTCAATGCATTCCCTAAGCAGCGGGGGCTGAGGGTTGACACCTTTATTTGATACCACGGGAAGTTCACCTTGGATCAAACCTCCTCCGCTTCAGCGGACCACCTGGCTAAGTTCTTACGATAACTTTTATCCTCATCATCTCCTCGAGGGATCGGCGACTTCACGCTGGAAGCCGGGTCGGGCTTTACGCCCGAATCAAAGCGAAGACTCGAAGAACCACCGAAATCGAAAGGAACATGCTCTATTTTTGGAAAACAGGTAGCAACACGCTTACCCTTGGAAGAGGAAGAAGAAGCCATGGGAGCTTAAGGGATCACGGAGCACAAGTAAGGGGCTATAAGAGCAAAAATGAGAAATCGGTGAAAATGAAGGCAAGAAGGCTCCTATATTTATAGTAGGAAGTCAGACTTGAGAATGAAGCCAACTAGTTTAAAGTTAAAACGGCTAGATCTGACTCGATCCACGATTTTCTTGGGATTTCTCACCGAATCTCCGGGCAGACCAGGTTCCGAAATAGCCGTTGCTAGATTATCGGATACACCGCCTCAGGAATATTCGGGAACGCTTGGGCCAGATTTGTGATTTTTTAGGAAGGAGACGGATACCCGGAAGTTTCACAATAGTGCTTGGGTGTATCCATCAAGGTCCTGAGGACCCTTCGGTTAATTCCTCAGGTGGGCAATTGCCGGAAACTAGCCCCTATCCAGACGCACTCAAAGTCCCCGGGATATGAGGTATTAATAATGGAGTAGTGCCACTGTGGTCGGGTAAGAGGACCCGAGGCGACATACTTCATTAACGAAAATATGAAGATAGGGAAGCAGAAACATAAAAAGAAAGCCAGGAAACGACATAAAGAGAATAAGCAATTCCAAATGAAGGAAAGGGGAAGAATCCCGAAGGCATTGCATTCGGATATGCCCCGAGGGGCTATATTCATACAGAAAGGAAATATATGTATATATATAATAGGCCCCGAGCGGCCGAACCGGCCTGACCTCCACCTCCAACAACATCCCCGGGTCTCTCCACCTCGACCTTTTCCATCTGATCCTTATCCTCAGCATGCTCCTCATGAACTTCTCCACCAACAGGCTCCTCAGGCACCTCAGTCTCCTCGGCCTCCTCCTGGATACCATCCCCCGAAGCACCCCGCACCTCCTCGAGCGCAAGTTCAACAACCCTCGCCAATCTTGGTGGCGGAATAGGCGTCCTCGAGGGACCGCTCTCATCGCATGGCTCGGGCAGGTAGCCCTCATGGGTGGTCTCATTCAGGGTTTGAGGGGCGTCAAGGAACTCTAATGGGTGGTAGGCCTGGCTATACCCATGCGCTCGAAGACGGGAAACGCAACCATAGAAGCCCCACTTGAAGTAGGTCTTCATCTCCTTCAGGTGGTTGCGCCTGGGGATGTAATCTTCTCCAGGTCCTTTTCCCAATCCTTCCGCTCATTGACCCGAGCCACCTCCGATCTAGAGAGATGACGTTGAAGTTCAGCGGTATCCTCCTGAAGTTTCTTCTCCCGAGCCTTGGCCTCGACTGCCTCTTGCTCCAGTTCCTCTACCCTCTTGCGAAAATTTACTTCGGCTTGGGATAACGCTCTATTCCGCTCGGCAAGTCGGGAGACACGCCTCATGGCCGCAGTCCCCAGAGAGAGTGACTACATAAAGAGAATCTTAGTAAGTTCAAAATGACTCGATGGAGCAGAAAGCATGAAGAAACACGTACCTGCCCGAGGGTGACACCAAGAAGGCTCCTGAGGTCAGGGTAGGAAAGCTCACGGGTATAATGCCTGTTGGCTTCATTAGGGAACTCCCGAAGGAACTCCCGGCCTTCATCCTTCGAAGGGTCATCAAAGAAGGCGGGCTGCTTAGCTCGACCCAACGCGACTTTGCCTCCCGAAGGGGAGGAAGCAGGTTGACTTGAAGAAGCTCGGGTTCTTTTTGTAGAGGCCCCTCCTTGAGAAGAAGCAGCTCTCTTAGGTGCAGACTTCTTCACCCCCGAGGAAGTGGCAGGAGCTTTGCCCTTACCCTTGGATCAGGTATTCGAAGCGGTCTGAGACGGATTAGGCTGGGGAACGTCCTCGTCTTCCTCAACCGCAAGAGCAATTACTTCTGCTAGCGTCATGAGTCGATCTGCAAGGAAGACAGAGGAAGAGGTTAGATTCTTGAGAGAGAAAAGTTTATCTAATACCCGAGGACATCTTATTTATACCTAGGGAGTCGGAAGGAGAACCGCTTTGGAGCAGAAACTATAAGCATAAAGGAGCTCGTCCGTTCGGAGTTTCTTAGCGTAGTAACGACGCCCATTCAGTTTAGACAAAAAGGCCTCTACCCGAGCAGCTGGCTCAGGGGGTAGGGGGTGAAAGATGAAGGCATTCATTCCAGGGAAAGGGAAGAAGCTCCCTCTCGACACTATTTGCTGAAGGCTTGACGTAAAAGAATTTACTCATCCAGCCTTTGTGGGAAGAGGGGTTACCTCGGATGAACCCCGGGGTGTGAGAAGGGGTAAAAAAGAACATTCCCTCTTCCTTTTTGTTCAACTTCAGGAAAGCCAAAAGCATGGTGATCGAGGGTTCATAACGGAAATGAGAAAGAATGACGGCTAAAGAAAGAAGGAGACTAAAGGAGTTAGGAGCTAATTGGGAGGGGGAAATCCCGAAGTATCTACAAATATCGACAAGGAAGCGAGGCATGGGGTATCTAAGACCCATCTCGACTTGCTCAAAAAAATACGTGCCAAAGCCCTTGGGAGGGGTGCTGGCCAGGTCAGTGAGGGAAGGGATTCTCACTTCAAAATCATCGGGCATGCCCGAGAGGGACTGTAGTCTTGGAAGGTCAGAAGACTTGAAAGTGGATACTTTAATTTGATGCCATCGGATACCACGGCGACCAGCCCGAAAGGACTCAACCTCCCCGATCCAGGCACTTAAGGCCCGGCGAAAGACCCCCGGATCGGGAAAATCGTCCTCACGGGGAGGAGCCGGCTCCCTAGCAACCAATGGCTGAGGAACGGTAGGAACAGAATAGGTGGCCTCGGAATCTACGGAAGGAGCCCTCAATGAACCCCCACCTTGGCCTACAGAATCAGCCCTCGAGGAAACCTCTCGAGGGGCCCCAACACTCCGCACCGGGCTACCCCCCATGCTAACTAGGGGACTCCCTGAACCCTCAGAAGAATAGCTACCACTATCGGAAGAACTACTATCACTACTACCCGAACCCCCTGAGCCCTCAGTAGAATTACCCGAAGCAATATGGGAGCTCTCACTGGAATTGGAAGACATAGCTAGGCAAGAAAAGCATCTAAGGGAAAAATACTTACAGGAACCTAAAAAGCTCGGAAGAAAGGGCAGAAAGGCTCGGGAACTCGAGAACCTCGCGTAGAGAGAGAATAGTGAGAGAAAGCGGAAGAAAAGGAAATGAAGGAAAGACGTGGGGTATATATAGGCCCCATGCATCTGATCTGCCCTTAGATCGTGATCTTATCAACGGGCCATGTCGGTCCGCGCCAACAAAACCACGATTCGCGTCAATCCTCAGGCGCGCCAAAGTTCCCTCCCAGGCGTCCCATCAGAGCTATCCATTGAAATAACGACACGTGGCAGGGAAGATGAAGCAGTTTTCAGAAACCCTAGAAGCATTAAGGGATTCGCCCCAAGAGCGATTGGGCCTGACCAAATACGGCGATCTCCAAGAACAACGACGGTTCGGGTATTTCACCACCACCACATAAAACATCCAAAATTCACCAAACTCTTTTGGACTAATCGAAGGGGGGACTATTGTTACCCCTCGGGTATTACATACTCTGTGATAAAATACCCGACCCGTCTCAACTAACATAACCACCCTACTCAAAGAATGACCCCTATCCTTCGGCGCCTCGGGTTGGCCCGAATCTTCCCCGGGAAGAAGGACCCAGGCCAGCAATGGAGAGCCCACATCATAAGCACCTCGAGGACATCAAAATGTCCCTTGGCCCCGAAGACAACTACACGAGACACCCTAGCAAAGGGATTAGTAAACCCTCGGGTCATTGTTCCGAGCCCCGGGGGCAAATTAGTAAACCCTCGGGTAATTGTCCCGTGGCCCGGGGGCAATCAGAGACTTTGGCCTCCCACACAAGAAACTGCCATGATCTTCACTCTGTGACGTCAGTAGAATAGGCGACGAGTAACTGCCCATAATAGAAGCCATTATGAAGACGTGCCATCGTGGGTAGGTAATGGCCGAGTCCGAGAAAAACGGCAAAGGGGTGAAACTGCCCAAAAACCACCCCAACCAGATCTCCTATAAAGACTGCAAGTCCCGCCCAGAATAGGTATCGATTTCCTACGTATCCTACCATTACTCTGCTAAATTAGTCACTCACGCACACACTTGAACACACCCTTTTTATGCTGCTTCACGCCTGGAACATGGAAAATACCCTCTTGACCTAGGCAAGAGGGCAAACGACCCCCAACCCTAACCCTGTTTTTAAGTCTTCAGGCAGCATTCGCGGCGAAATTAAGGCGGGAGGAAGTCTGTTAGCCGTCCACCGCGGTAGATCCATTTTTCGGCGGCATCACCAGACCTAGGACTTTGGTATCCTAAAAACTCAGGTATGAAACTAATGGGATATTCTGATGCAGATTTTGCATGCTGCAGACTGGACAGGAAAAGCACATCAGGCAACATCCAATTTCTTGGAGATAAGATTGTCTGTTGGGCTTCCAAGAAACAAAATGTGTGTCAACTTCCACGGCAGAAGCAGAATATGTGGCTGCCGCCAGTTGTTGCTCACAAATTTTGTGGATTAGAACCCAACTACGAGACTACGGATTTGATTTCAATAAAATTTCTATTTATTGTGATTCTAAAAGTGCCATAGCAATTACTTGCAATCCTGTTTACCATTCACGCAGTAAGCACATAGACCTACGCTATCATTTCATAAAGGAACAAATAGAAGAGGCATAAGGGAAATGTATTTTGTCAATACAGTGATTCAACTAGTCGATTTGTTTACAAAAGCATTGGATGAAAAACGATTCCAATTCTTAGTGGCAAAACTGGGGATGTTGAATCTCAATCTATAATTTCGATTATGCTTCCCTACCGGTCGTTACATGTCCATCTACTCTACTCTAAGTTCTTCATTTCAGTGCGTGTCTCTATGTTAATTATGTTATTTTTATAATTTTTAGTTATTTTCACTAATAAACTTTATTTCTTGCTTTTAAATAAGTCGATGTAAAGCCAATCCTGATGTCATTACATCGAGGGGGAGAAATGTCATATCCATGCATCGAAGGGGAGTAAGTAATTTATCAAATGCTATAAGATTCTCAATAGGCATAGTATTTAGGGGGAGTTTGGGGTAATTCCAAATTCCAAAACATTGAGGGGGAGTAATTATTTTCGCTTAATTGATATTTCGAAGTTACACGAGTCTCTCAGAAATGCAAAAAACAATCTCAAAATACATAATACAAATAGGATAAGCTTACAAAACACTCTTAAAACAAATCTCAAAACATTCTCAACGAGCTTTCATGAACTCTCAAAATACTCAAAACAATCTCAAAAGGTAGCACGTCATATGAGAGCCCAGAAAAGAATAACGATTAAGCACAATAGAAGAAAAATAAGAAACGCCAGTTTATCTATATTGCGCTCAAAATTACGCCTTAACTCCACATGTTCCTCAGTCTCATACACTTGCTGCTGCAACCAGTCCATCTATGTGAGCGAGAAAGCTGAGAATGTGAAAGTTGAGTAATCCGTATGTTTAGATTATTGAGGTGTGGTTCGAACTACGTCTATTTATAGGCATTATCTGAACAAAAACATCATTATCGCTCCAACCAACATAATCAATGATACAGACGAACTTTTGACTTAAGGGATTCATCGCCGCGAAAGAAAGCGATATTTTCTCTGTCGACTCTTGGATTTTGCTTCAGACATATCGTTTCTGAAAACCCGTAGATTTGATTTTGTATAGTCGATAGAGTCGAATTGGTGGTATAGGGCTAAGTATTAAATTTTGTATGTTAGAGATTAGTAGAAAATCCCTCGTTTCAACTTCTAAAAACATTGTTATCATTATTCGCAAATTTCATTTCACGAACTCAAATTCCCAACCAGTCTGGATCTTAATATCGTGAACTTCGTAATGGGTTTATCTTCATTTTGCGGCCCAAATCCACAGACCCACAAAGTTCCTTTTATCTATTCAGTTTCAATTCGCGAACTAAACCATAATTCGCGAAATACACCTCCGTGTTACAATCCCTGATTCGCGAAATACACCTTCGTGTTATACTTAGTTCGCGAAGTCTCAATTCGCGAATCCTCTCAAACTTTGACTAGTCGAAGAACTATTTTGCGAACTCACAGCTTCCCATTCGCAAACTATCCGATATGCGAACTACACTGGTAACCCCACGTGATTGTGATTGGGTTGGTCTTAGTGCATACGTTGACTTTATTTTCCATTTACTGTTTCACCCGATTTCAGTCTAGTTTTTTTTTTTTTGGAATAGGTCCCGGTGTTTATATATATGATGGTGAAAGTATACAGAATGGGTGCGAGTGTAACTCGAGACAGGCAACCAGTAACAAGCTACTGGTGAACAATCCAAAGGGTAAAAGATAAATATCTACCAAGCTACTCTCCAAAGTCGGCGAATCGCAGCCTGCTGTAGGGCATGCTTCTCACCAATAGTCCCAAGACGAGCACCAAGGATGCCAAGGACCGTGGCCACGACATGGGCAGGGGTCGAACGGATATTCTCCCTCCATCGCCCGTTCCGCTCCTGCCAAATGTGATAAACTATCGATGCAAGGACATGTCGATGGGCAATATGAACTAAGTGTCGGCTTCTCCACTTCAGAGCAGCCCAGTGAATGCTCCTGTCCCAATCAATATATGGTATCCGCCACCGTATCCTGTTCCTAAGCATCTGTAGACACCTCAAAGAGAAAGGGCAAGAAAAGAAGAGATGAGAGATCGTCTCCCGACTCCCTGTATCACAGAGGAGGCAGGCATCCGTTCCTGCGCGCTGAGCCACCCATGGTAAGCTTCGAACGGAGAGAAGTCCTCTTATAGCAATCCAGAGGATGAACTCATGGCGAGGTATGCGCAGGTAGCCCCTGAAGAGAGAAGCCCAAATGACTCTGTCCCGCCTCGGTCGTGTGGCCTCGCGAACCGCCCTCGAAGAGAAACGTCAATCAGGTGTCCCAATCCAGCGAACACGGTCAGCCCGCGCCGGCTCCGCCTGTGGTAATAGAGGGCCAATCTCCAGAAACTCGGATGACGTCATGGCTGGCCAAGACCAACCATTCGACGTAATGACCTCACTGAGGCGTGAGTCATGAGACAGTCCCATCACCATCGGCCCCCTAGGATAGCTCTCCATCAGCGAGGTCATCAGCAGCCAAGGGTCCTTCCAAAGCCATATGGATCGCCCATCTCCCACCTGATAAGAAATGAAGGAGCGGAAGACATTCCGAAGTTTGAGCAACTTCTTCCAACTCCAAGAAGTGTTGCTCCCCGGCGATATCTCCCAAAGAGACCTATTATGCAATCTAGTACTGTACAGCCAGTCAACCCAAATCGAGTCTGGAGCATGAGAGGCCACACTCCATAAATGTCGAAGAAGCAGCGCTCGATTATCGGTCGTAATGGAGCGTATCCCAAGTCCTCCCTCGACAATCGGTAGACAAATGTCAGGCCATGCGACCCGCGCAGGCGATCCAGCCCATAAGAATTTCCTCAAGCGCGTCTCAATAACCCAAATGACCCCCTTCGAGAGGAGGAAAATACCCGCCCAATAGATATGAAGAGAAGAAAGAACTGACTTGATAAGTTGCACTCTCCCAGCGTAAGAGAGCGACTTATTCAGCCAGGATCCCAACCTCCTATCGACCTTCTGGAGTAAAGGCGCACAATCAGAGATAGAGAGTCTACCTGGAATCAGACGAACCCCCAGGTAGCGCACAGGCAGTTGCCCCTGTGGAATGCCAAGAATCGTCTGAAAGTGCGGCGATAGGCTCTCAGCGCGCTTACTCATAAACATCTCGCTCTGGCGGGGTTCGGCTCTAACCCCAAAGCCCCCGCAAAGTCATCCAACGCAGCCTTAAGAACCCCAATCGAAACCACGTCAGCATGACAAAAGATTAACAAGTCATCCGCAAACGCAAGCATGGCCAGCTTCGACGCCTCACATCGCCAATGATAACGAAAGCTCGTAACTAGGCAGATACGGTGTGTAACCATCCCCTGTAAAATCTCCATCACCAACGTGAAAACTCTAATCAGTATCATATATAATCGCCCGATCTCACCATAATTCAATTGGCGAAAGTCACCAGCTACCCAAAACTCTAATGTCACATGTATTAAAGCGACCGAAACAGATTTTCATATGACTATTAAAATTCTATATTGCCTGAAAATTAAATTCTCACACGATATCGTCCGAACGTTGCCCTTCACTACAATTGATCGAATTTCACTTCATAGTTTAAACTTATTTTCACCGAGATTTCTCAAGTCTTACCTACACTTAAATGTTACCTAAATTTTCCTAAATCCTAATATTGTCACACAAGTCATACGCATATATCATGTAGTCGTATAAACACATAAGTCACTAAAGCATGAAAGCATGAAAGCATTGTATCACACATCAAGTAAATAATTATGTGTTATACATAGTGTTTTCAGCCAAAGTCCTAACTTCTTTGTTTAATTAATCCAACAAGGTTATTAATTAAACATTTTCATCGCTCAACAAATCCTAAATCCCGTAATTAAATTTTATGGGTATTACAACTACGCCAAGGGAAGTTGTCTGGTTCGGCCCTGGAGTAGCTTGTCTGCCTCTAGAGGACCTTGGTGGTGGTGGTGGTGGTGGATTGGATGTTCGGGAAGAACCGCCTCCACGAGTTTGAACTCCGTGTCCTCGTTTACTGCGAACGACTGGAGACTGGGATCTCGGCCTCTTCTCCCCCTCATGACGCTTCTGACTTGAGCCTTCTTGACGGTAGGTAGTTGGTTAAGGTATGACTCCACTCACAATCAGCTTTTGGTACAATTCTTCTTCTTCTGGAGTCCGCTGATTGTCGAGTTCAAGAAGGCGAGAGATTCCGATATCGAAGAGTTAAAGTAGAGGCATACGATATGGATTGGGTTCACGGGTTACTCGTGGTGGTGGTAGTGAGATGATGCGAGGCTGTGACGGTGGTTGTTCTACCATGGGGGTCTTTCCATTGTTTGTGGAGGCTGAGTGCATGGCATCCCTAATGAGTCATCAAACCCGTGGTAAGGTGACGGATTCAAAGAAGTCAAATAGGCGATTCTCCAGGTAGGCCGTCGTCACAGCTTGGGGAGTTGCTGTCGATACTCCGGCATCACTAGGGTTAGCCATTACACGTTCAGAAATAGGTTCTGTACGGTGACCCTCGTCACCTAAAATCCGTTGGACTCAGTTTCCGCGGGACTTCCGACCTCTGCGTGCGACACATCTTTAGAAGATGGTGCTCTGGTTGTTACTGCCTCATCAAGAAAATGGGCTTGTATGGAGCTTTCACCGGGGCCACTTCCCGTTAGCACGCGTCCAGAACTAGGTTCTGTACGGTGGCTCTCGGATGGTGAGCTGCTGAGGTCATCATCATCCGTGAGGCTTCTGTCCAATCCTCGAAGAGCTTCAATTTGCTCTTTTATGGACGTTAGAGCCTGTTTGCCAGGCTGAGACTCGGGCTGTGTCGTAGAAATAATGATATCTTCTAGTGGAGTGGACACAGGAGCCAAGGCGTCTGTAGTTGGGGGGTTCTGGGGATTTTGAGATCCTTGCCTCTTGGAAGGCAAGCGAATGGTCAGGTTCGGGTTGAGTCTGCACCGTTGGGTCGAGTTCAGCGGCTTCTATCCTAGGGGGTGACCCGGCCTGTTCTAACTGAGGGACTTGAGACATTGTTTATTCGGGAACGACTATTTGCTGTCGTTCAATTTGTTCAGGCTATGGTGGTTGTTTCGAGTTGTTGTTCGGAGATGGTCTGTGGAAGGATAAGTTGCGGTTGTTCAGGTGCTATTTGTGGTTCTGAGGGTTCTCTCTGGCCCTCACTCTCTCCCTCTCTCTCTCACTAACCCCTTGGTCAGACTCAGGTGGGTGTTCCTGAGTCATGGGGTGGGGTATGTTGTATTTCTGACAGTAGGCTTCGATGGCGTCTGGGCTAGCTAGAGTTAGTAGCTCGCACGGAATAGGCATAGGTGTGCGCCAGTACTTGTCGTCGGTCTTCCCTTTTTGAACAAATTTGAGTCTGGACGGGCTGTAGTTTTCTTCTTCTGATCGTGTTGGTATCCCCGGTGCTGTGGTCATAAAGTGATGGATCATTAGTGAGAACCACCGGGGATAGGGCATGTTCTGTGGCTTCTTCGACTTTGACTTCGATCTGTGGTAAAGCTGCTCGTCCAGGTCCGATGTGATCAGCTTGGCATATTGTAATTTTTCCTGAAGACGATCCCGTGAAAGATCCGAAGGATCGTGAGGTTGTATCTGTCCCAGCCTGAGTGCTTCGGTGAGAAGCACTTGTTGACGATTGCAAAAAATGTTCGCCAGGGATCTGACCTGGCTGCCCTAGCCGGATCTCTCAGTCTTGGACCGTCCTTCTCTGACATGGTTCGTGGCGTCAACAACAACCGGAATCTGACCAGCCGCAGAGGGTCTACTTGCTCGGCCCGACTTCCTTTATCTTACTCAGCGCCTACTGTAGTTAATGGAATCGCGCGGCTCGTCCATCTTGGGAAGTGGCTCAACAAGGCGTCGCACGGTGGGACATACGCTTGTTGGATATTTCCTTGGGAAGCGACCGTACTTCCCACATGTGAAACGCTATGTCCGATCTATTTGGCAGAATCTTGTCGAAGTTAGATCGACGATTAACAGATTTTTCAAGTTCCGGTTTAACTCGGAGGTGGCGGCTGCAGCGGCCTTGGATGGGGGACCGTGGCTCTTACAGGGACAGCCGCTCTTCCTTGAGGCTTGGCATACGGGCTTCTCCTTCGAAAAGAAGAAACACTCGACTGTTCCGCTTTGGGTTAGACTCCGAAACGTCCCTACGGAATACTGGACCCAAGACGGACTAGGAATTGTTGCTAGTGTGATTGGAAGGCCCCTATTTGCGGACGCCATGACGGCTCGTGCGAAACGTCTTGAGTATGCTAGGGTGTGTATTGAAGTGACTTGGCGGAACCTTTTGTTGAGCGTTTTGATATCCACATCCCAACTAAGGATAGTGGTTCCTCGGGGGTCGTACCCGTCAGTGTTGAGTATGAGTGGAGACCGAAGAAATGCTCGTCATGTGACTCCTGGGCCCATAGTACCGTGGCTTGCCACACCACCCAGACGAAGCAACCGCAAACGAGTTCGGCCAAGACACCCCCGCTACCTAATAGCTCGACTCGGATTCCGTCGCAGCCTAACTTACCACCGTCACGACCGGCTAAGGTGATGACACAAAGGCATTCATGGAGTCATGTGGAAGATACTGGAAAAGGTTTAGCTCACAAGGAGGCCAACATGGCTGCCCTTGATGGGGAAGTCAAGGAACGCAGCCCTTACAAATCTTCAGGACGGGGTAATCGACCATCGAAACCTAGAACGGCGGATACATCCACTAGCAAGGACGCTGGGACGCTGAACCACCACGTTGATCGTAACATGTTTGAGGTTCTCGCTCAACCCGAAACCGACCTTGAAACGATGGACACTCGATACCAGGATCATATTGCTGGCCTCCACGTGGATGTCCCTTGATCCCGCTCGCCACTTGGACTGCCACTCGGAGGTTCGGGGGCTTCTTTGGATTTGCTTGTTTGGCTTCGTTGCTCCTTTTGGCCTTTTGTGTTGGTTGATTTCTGTGGCTTTGCTTGTGTTTGGGTGTAAGCTGGTAGCTTGTTACCAGTTGGTTTGTGCTCCTTGAGCGAAACCATGTACTGCTTTTATTTCTTTTTAGTGAACATTCCCAAAAAAAGGGATGTGGAATCGTTGATTGCTGAAAATGGGAGACAAACTCTAATGATGAGTAGTATCCCATCCTCAGCATGTCGGCAATGAGCTCGTCCTCGGATGCCTCAGGTTCATATTCGGGTTAGCTTGGCAGCCGAATGAGTTGTCGAATGATCCTTGGTTATGCTGACGGTCTCATTTGCTATCTGGGCGTCATAATATGTGCTGTTATCCTGAGCTATCTTGGTCTTCATTGTCCCCCAGAATTGTTGAAGGTAGACAATCGGGACTTGTACAGATGCTGAGAAGGCGTATCCAAGATGATGTTTCTCACAATGGATGGGATGATCTCTTCTTGACACCTCAAAGTGTTCAAGTCGAGTTGGTAGTTATTGTCTCTGATGACTATCCATTTTGAGGTTGAGTACACTAGATTCGCTGGTGGCGTCATTTTTTTTTAAGTTGTTGTTGGACACCGGGAAATCCTGCCTAAACTGCAACATGAGAGAAACACAAGATTAGAGATATAACATATTTGGATATTTTTGGGCTCAAAAGATAGTTCATTTATACAAATTAATTTCGCCCCAAAACTGTTCGGTCCAATAAGAGTTTGATGAAATCTTTGAGAATTTGACAAAGTGATTTTCGCGAATTAATGTAAAGATAGGTTTGAATCTGTTAAATAAGTTTTGCGAGTCAGTTTTAAAGTGGTTGAGCCCAAAACTGTTTGGCCCATTAAAAGTCTGACGAAAACTTTGAAATTTTGCCAAGTGAGTTTCGCTAATCTTTGTAAATAAAGGTTCGAAGTTGGTAAAGTAACGTTCGCGAATCAGGTAAAAAAACATGTACTTAGTTCGTGAATTGACTTGGTCAATTATAAATCGTTCCAGTTCGCAAGCTTGGATTTAAAGACTTCGCGAAATCCATATTGCGAAATGAGTTCGTAGAGTGGCTGGGTCAGTTCGCGAATTGTAGTTTCACAAAGTTGATATTCGCGAATTAGTTGAAATCGTAAGAATGACGGCTTCGCGAATTTGACTAAGTCAGCAATTGAGGGAATTCGCCAAAAACACATTTTTGGATTCGCAAAAAAATTTGATCAAAGAGTCATCACCAAAAAAAACTTCGAACCCTAACCCCTTTTCTGAAAAGGAAAAACATCTTGAAAAGAATACTAGAACTTTAAAACCGATTTGGTAAAAAAAACGAAAGATTTGGACGAAGACCCTTAAAAAAAACGAAAATCATTTGAAAGATTTCTCCAGAAGATGGGTCCCAATCTTTCAACATCGAACCTGCGAATACGAAATCAAATACATAAGAGGTTAAATCAGATGGTTCCTTAAAATAATAGATTTGTGTGTGTGTGTGCCTAATAGTGTTTTTGGGATGAGGAAGCACAGTTAGTGTGAAAGCTGAGAAGATCGATGAGTGTTGCGAATCGATTTGAGAAGGAGACGGTGAGAATCTTGGAAAATTTTACGAGTTCGGAGTTCGCAAAAAACGGTGTGTATTTTGCGAATTAGAATTAGGTTAAGTGAACTTCGCGGGACGAGAGATTGAAGATTGAATATGGGCCGCGGAATAGAGATGAAGGCCCACAAAGGATTTGCGAAACCAGTGTAGTTCGCAGATCGGATAGTTTGCGAATGGGAAGCTGTGAGTTCGCAAAATAGTTCTTTGACTAGTCAAAGTTTGAGAGGATTCGCGAATTGAGACTTCGCGAACTAAGTATAACACGAAGGTGTATTTGGCGAATCAGGGATTGTAACACGGAGGTGTATTTCGCGAATTATGGTTTAGTTCGCGAATTGAAACTGAATAGATAAAAGGAACTTTGTGGGTCTGTGGATTTGGGCCGCAAAATGAAGATAAACCCATTACGAAGTTCACGATATTAAGATCCAGACTGGTTGGGAATTTGAGTTCGTGAAATGAAATTTGCGAATAATGATAACAATGTTTTTAGAAGTTGAAACGAGGGATTTTCTACTAATCTCTAACATACAAAATTTAATACTTAGCCCTATACCACCAATTCGACTCTATCGACTATACAAAATCAAATCTACGGGTTTTTCAGAAACGATATGTCTGAAGCAAAATCCAAGAGTCGACAGAGAAAATATCGCTTTCTTTCGCGGCGATGAATCCCTTAAGTCAAAAGTTCGTCTGTATCATTGATTATGTTGATTGGAGCGATAATGATGTTTTTGTTCAGATAATGCCTATAAATATACGTAGTTCGAACCACACCTCAATAATCTAAACATACGGATTACTCAACTTTCACATTCTCAGCTTTCTCGCTCACATAGATGGACTGGTTGCAGCAGCAAGTGTATGAGACTGAGGAACATGTGGAGTTAAGGCGTAATTTTAATCGCAATATAGATAAACTGGCGTTTCTTATTTTTCTTCTCTTGTGCTTAATCGTCGTTTTACTAGATATTTTTGGGCTCTCACAGGGCGTGCTAGCTTTTGAGATTGTTTTGAGTATCTTGAGACTGTTTTATGAGTAATGTTGTGAGCTTATCCTATTTGTATTTAATAATTTCAAATCGTTTTGGTAGCTGTTCAACGCATTTGGAAAGGATTATGTAACCCTGAGAACTTAGTTCGCGAAAAACAGTGACTCCCCCTCAAAGTTTGTATTTTTGGAATTAAAACTCCCCCTAAATAATATACATAAGGAACCTCCCCTAAATAAAATGCCTATCGAGAATTTGAAAATTTGTTCAGTCACTTACTCCCCCTCGATGCATGATATAACAATTTCTGCCCTCGATGTAATGCCATCAGCATTGGCTTTACATCGACTTATTTGAAACTACGAAAAATTTATTAGGAAAATAGAATGAAATCCTAGATCGAAAGAAAGAAAAAAATTTAACTAACTGACATGCACGCACAAACTCGAGAAGTCCAAATTCAGAGCAGATAGATAAGTAATGAACCGTAGTGAGGCATAATCGAAACTAGAGGTTGAGATTCAACATTCCCAATTTTGCTACTAAGAATTTGAATCATTTTTCATCCAATGCTTTCGTAAACAAGTCGGCCAATTGAATCTCTGTATTGACAAAGTACATTTCTATTATGCCTCTTTCTACTTGGTCCTTTATGAAATGGTACCTTAGATCTATGTGCTTAGTGCGTGAATGGTGAACAGGATTGCACGTAATTGCTATTGCACTTTTGGAATCACAATAAATAGGAATTTTATTTAGATCAAACCCGTAATCTCCTAGTTGGGTCCTTATCCACAAAATTTGTGACTTGCGGCGGCGACATATTCTGCTTCTGCCGTGGAAGTTGACACAAAGTTTTATTTCTTTGAGGCCCAACATATGAGTTTATCTCCTAGGGATGTGGCCCCATGTGCTTTTCCTGTCCAATCTGCAGCCTGCGAAATCTGCATCAGAATATCCTATTAGTTTCATACCTGAGTTCTTAGGATATCAAAGCCCGAGATCTGGAGTGCCTTTCAGATATTTTAAAATTCTCTTAACAGCATGAAGATGTGATTCCTTGTGATTAGCTTGAAACCTAGCACAAAGACAGGTGGAAAATAGAATATCAGGTCGGCTGGCAGTGAGATAAAGCAGAGACCCAATAATTCCTCTGTAGTGGGTAGCATCTACAGGTTCACCCAAGTGATCAGCGTCGAGTGTGCATGAGGTCGACATTGGAGTGCTTGAAGATTTGCTCTTGTCGATCCCATATTTGTTTGAGAATGTCGTGAATGTATTTGGACTGATTGATAAAAATCCCATCCTGAAGTTACTTAATCTGCAGTCCAAGGAAAAAAGGCATTTCTCCCATCATACTCATTTCAAAATGTGATTTTTTCAACGTGCTGAGTGCGACACAGAGTTCCGGGTTGGTAGAGCCGAAAATAATGTCATCCACGTAGATCTGCACAAGCATGATATCGGAACCATCCTTTTTGACGAACATTGTAGTATCAATTTGCCCTTTGGTGAAGCCTGAGTTTTACATCATATCCAGTTTCATCAGTGGTCTAAAGGGTGAGATAAGGAAAAATGTCATGTCTCAAAAACCTAGAACCTTAACCCAAGCTATATACCTAGCCAAGAGACAATAAGCCATTGTCGATGCCATCCTTAGAAGAGTCCAATCCCTACATAAACTTAGCCACCCACAAAAGCCACCATACAAACCATCTAACTCATGTCCTAATAACCCACCCAAACCAGTAAACCAGCCCAAACCACCCTATCCCTCCAATACCAAACTCCTAATTGCGGCTGAGATGAGGGCCAGAAAGGAAAGGAACTTGTGTTATAATTGTGATGAGGCCTGGGTTCAAGGCCACAGATGTAAACTAGATAAGCAAATCTATTTTATGATGACTGGGGAGGAGGAAGGGGCTGATCCACAAGAAGCTGAGGTAGATGAAGCACCAGCTGCGCAGGAAGAGGACATGACCATATCACTGCATGCCATAGCTGGTAGTGTCAACTCAAATACTTTCAGGTCAAGGGCTTAGTTGGGGAAAAAGAAATACACATACTTATAGACAGTGGAAGCACCCATTGTTTCTTGGATGAACAGACTGCACAAAGACTCAAATATGCCCAGGAAACTACAACCCAATGCTGATCAGTGTGGCTGATGTAGGAAAAATACTCAGTCAGACTTATTGCCCTGAATTCTGTTGGCAGATACAAGGGCAGACTTTCACCCACCCCATCAGGCTGGGAGGATGTGAAATGGTACTTGGTGGAGATAGGTTGAAGCAACATAGTGGGATCCTAGACTTCAAAAATATGCAGCTAATCATCAGTAGGGGGAGAAGCAAGATCACTATTAGTGCCATTACTGACAGAGCAGAGCGCACCATATGGCTGCCCTGAGTGTCAAGAGGTCCGTAAAGAGTGAGATGGGCAGAAACCTAGGAGAACTATGGTCCCTAAACATCCAACCACTAGGAACAACCCACCCCGATGTAACAGAACTGCTTAAGGACTACCCAGATGTTTTTGAGGAACCAAAAACCCTACCCCCTAGGAGAGAAATTGAACACCAGATCCAACTAATACCCAATGCCATACCCAAAAAACATGCTCCCTAAAGATACAGTCACTCTCAAAAAGATGAAATAGAGAAACAAGTCCAAGAGATGCTCAGGGCTGGGATTATTAGGGCCAGCTACAGCCTTTTGCATCTGTACTGTTGGTGAAAAGAAGGATGGAGGGTGGAGACTATGTATTGACTACAGGTATCTATATAGCCTTACCATCAAACACAGTTTCCCTATCCCAGTCATAGATGAGCTGCTAGATGAACTATATGGTGCCCAATATTTTTCTAAGATAGACCTGAGATCGGGCTATTTCCAAATTAGGTTGAAACCAGACCATATCCCACTAACCAGTTTCACTACCCACCAAGGCCACTATGAATTCCTAGTCATGCCATTTGGCCTATGTAATGCCCCATCCACCTTCCAAAGCCTAATGAACCTTATCTTCAAAAATTACCTTAGGAAGTTTGTCCTAGCTTTCTTTGACGACATCCTAGTTTACAGCGAAACCCTCACAGACCATATACATCACCTAACCACAGGCCTAGACACCCTGTGAACCCACACTTTGTTTGCCGAGAGCAGTAAGTGCATCTTTGGACAGACCAAAGTGGAATACTTGGGGCATATTATCACTAATGAGGGGGTTGCTACAGATCAGAGCAAGATAGAGTGTATGACCAATTGGCCAACACCAAAGAACATTAAATCTCTGAGGGGATTTGTGGGTCTAACAGGGTACTACAGAAGGTTTATCACGAATTATGGAATTATAAGCAGGCCACTCACTAACCTGTTAAAGAGGGATTCCTTTGTATGGGGGCCTGAAGCAGAAACTCCTTCCCTGAGCTTAAATCTGTCGTGGTTTCTGCACCTGTTGGCTCTCCCAGACTTTACCCTCCCTTTTGTGGTAGAGACAGATGCCTCAGGCAAGGGGCTGGGGGCTCATGCAAAGTGAAAGACCTATTGCCTATTTGAGCAAACCTCTCAGTCAGAAAAACAGTGTCTATCAATCTATTAAAAGGAATTACTAGCTCTATTCATGGCTGTTACTAAATGGAGACATTACCTTCAAGGGCAGCACTTCATCATCAAGACAGATCAGCAGAGTCTTAAGTACGTTTTGGAGCAGAAAGTAGACGGGTTACTGCAACAAAAATGGGTCACAAAATTAATGGGGTTGGATTATGAAATTCAGTACAAAAGAGGGAAAGAAAACTCAGCTGCTGATGCACTGTCCAGAAGAGAGCATCTCACATCTGAATGTGCTTCCATCACTGCCCTAATTCCTCAATGGGTGACTGAGGTGCAAGCGAGTTATGAAGAAGATGACCATTACACCCCCATTATTCAGCAGAAGCTTCTAGACCCTGCAACATACCCAGAATATAATTATAATCAAGGGGTATTGAGACATGCTAACAGGATAGACTTATCACAGAATTAAATCACTCTTTACTTGGCCAGGTTTAAAGACAGACATCACTAACTGGGTGAAGGGGTGTGATGTTTGTCAGAAGACCAAGACAGAGCACATGCCTTATCAAGGCTTATCACAACCTTTTATAATTCCTAATCAAGCTTGGGACAGTATATCTATGGACATCATAGATGGCCTACCCAAATCTGAGGGGAAGGACACCATCTTTGTGGTTGTGGATAGACTAAGTACTCACACTTCTAGCACTCACGCACCCTTTTTCTACAGACACTATTGTCAAAATCTTCATTGATAATATCTAGAAACTCCATGGGTTACCATCTAACATCATCTCCGACAAGGACAAGATCTTTACTAGTCAATTTTGGCATATTCTTTTCAAAACTGTAGGTACGTCCCTCAACCTATCTACAGCATACCACCCCCAAACAGATGGACAGACAGAAAGGGTAAATCAGTGCTTAGAGAATTACCTGAGGTCGATGTGCCACCTCAAACCAAAACTCTGGTCCAGATATCTGCCACTAGCAGCATTTTGGTATAATTCTAACTACCATCGCAGCATCAAGATGACTCCTTTCCAGGCTCTGTATGGTTACATTCCCTCCAGCTTCCCATGGGACCATTAGCAGATGTGCCACACCAGTCTGTCAAGGAGTACCTGCAGGAAAGACAACACATCATCGAGTTATTGAAAGATAACTTGAAACATGCCCAGGAAAGGATGAAATTCTACGCAGATCAGAAGAGGACAGAGAGAGTTCGAGGCAGGGGAAGAAGTTTACCTCAAACTACAACCCTACAGGCAAGCTCTGTGGCACTGAGAAGGAAGATGAAGCTGGCCCAAAAGTACTATGGACCCTATCTGATACTTCAAAAGGTAGGAAGGGTGGCCTACAAACTGCAGTTACCACCGGAAAGTCAGATTCATCCGGTTTTCCATGTGTCACTCCTAAAGAAGGCTACCAAGGCGAAGTACCACCCCATTCAAACCCTACCACCTATCAACCAACAGGGGGAAATCAAAATCACACCTTTGAATGTGCTTGACCATAGGATGATCGTGCGGCGTCGAATTCCTATCCGGCAGATCCTCGTTCAGTGGGCGTTCTCATCTCCAGAGGAAGCGACGTGGGAGGATTTGGCCTTCATCCCCTCCAATTTTCCAGAATTTAACGAGAATTGTTTCAAGGGGGGAGAGATGTTAGGTCTGGAGCATTTGGGGAAAATGTCGCCGAAGATCGAGTGAGTGGGAACCAAGAAGGAGAAGTACATGGGCCAAGCTTGAAGACTTTTGCTGGCCAGAGGAAAATGCTGGAATGAAGAACATACATGGGCCGAAGGAATCACTTCGCTAATCTTAACAAAGCCAAGCCCAACTATCTCAACTATGTTATTATTAGCTATTTTATAAAACAATGAGCTGTTTAAGTAATATGTATCACGTGACAATCAGTATTCAGTTACAAGATTAATTTTCTTCTCACGTTTATTCTCTTCTCATCTTCCTCTCGTTTTCTTCTTCACTATCTTCTCTTCATCTGCTTCTTTTACTCCTTCACCATTGCCTGAATGTCGCCTGGGAATTGAATCATGGAGCTTAGTAAATTAATTCACAGATCAGAATTCAGAAAACCCACCCACAGTTTAGTTAGGATCTTACATCTATGAAGTGGAATTTCAACCTATTTCAAAATCTGCACCTACATCTCTTACAAGGGAGAGACTCCCATCGCCATATGGTTTCTCTGTTAGCCTTGATGCAGTGACAAAGACCTTTTATGCGCGCGACCTGTATGACAAGGCTGATTCTGCGACTAAAACCCTCCATCACATACTAAAGTTAGATATCACTGATGATTGGGGGAGTGCTGGGAGCTTCGTCGCCCCCTTTTAGGAAGTTATTTGCGACTGTGAAGTTTTTGTTTGTAGGTTACATATAGAAATAATGGGATCAGCCCATGTAGTAATTTCGTTAGGAGCTTCCTCGGGATTCTGAAGCTTGTCTTGGTGCGCCAGTACAATACAAGAGTTGTTTTAACAGGATGGGTTGACTATCTCCAAAACATCTATTACTGATACTTTAGTTCGGCTGGGATACCATTTGGTAAGGGATTTGACGAGCTGAACAATGCGGTTTGGGGTTGTAAACGGTGATGGACTTGGTAATATTCGTCTAAGTGAAGTAAACGTTGTCGGGAGTCACAACTCTCTTTAGTAACATCTTTCCTGTCCTGATATTCTATAAACCCACACTTCATTGGGTGCCTACATTTGTATATACTGTATGATCCTAACCTGCCTAGGATTGATAGTATTTTACTTTTGTTTTTCGACCCTATTCCAGTGCATTTTATCTAGTTCACTTTCCTTTATCCGCCTTTTCTTCATTCTGGTCTCCTTGGTTTTCCGTTTCTTATCTAAAAATAGATATCTTCAGACTTCCTTTTCTGGCATTGACCATATATTCTGTTATTTTATTAAAAGAATTATGGCATGTGGAGATAGTAATAGAGGACCTTTCAATCAAGCTTCTCCCCATTCGCCTTCAGCAAAGCCACTTTGTGTAGACACTTCTTCATTACATGTTAGGACCCATGATGTTTTCGTAGTCATCCATCTCTGGTTATAATCCCCTCCATGCTCGTTCTCGGAAGTACTGCTGTCGTCTTCCTCTGAACTTGTTGTTCCTTGCTTTTGGAGTTGGTCGATCCCACTACCATGTCTCATACAGGTATATGTCTTTCTTTATGCATCTATGTATTTGTGGTTGTGCTCACAGCAAAATCAGATACTAACAAATGGGTATGCTCTGTTCTTTTCATCAGTGCTTGCAAAGGTAGCCAACCAACGAAAAAGAATTTGCTGCAGAGGAAAAGCTGTATCAGACTTGAAATAGATAAAAAAAATGGTGTTGATCCCTTTGTTTTTCTTCTGTCTTTCAGTTTGTGGTCTGTTTCTGAATGTTGATCAAACTATCTTTTATCACCTCGTTGGTGTGTATCTGTCTATGTTCAAGTCACGCAACTTTTATGTGAACGTCTTCTGTTAATATTTTATGGTGGTGGTTTCCCTGCTAGGAATTTTTGTAGCACTAAAGCTTACCGTCTAATACGTCACTTCACTTACCCCTAAGCAAAGTCGATCGTATTTTAATCTTACATGCGAGTCATAGGTTCTCGTCAAACGAACTCATTCATGCAAATTTTGTGGGGTCATTCGATGCTTTGTTACCCTTCGCATAATACAACTTCACAAAGCGAACTACTATTCAAGGAGCTGAGGTCTATGACTTGAATGGTTTTTATGGTCAATTTCGTAAAGTGGTTGGTTGGTCGATTATATCTGTGTTGACTTTATGTCTGAAGCAATTTAAAAGTTAAATAAGATTGAAGCGGATTTTTTAAGTAAATATTCTTTGACTTGGTCACCTTTTAAAAAATAGGACCCAAAAAATCGAATTTTACCGTTGTACCTTACTAAATCTAAAGACTATTTTACCCTAATTTAATGGTAATCAACAACCTCAACAACACATCAACGAAAAAATTAAAGGATTTATAGATTTTACTTTAGCGAATCTGAAGCATCAGACCCGTGATACAACGGTAAAAGTAAAAAAGCAACCACTTTCACTTTCAGTTCAATTCAACCGTTATCCTGCACACAAAACGTTCTTTTCCCTGCACGGCTAATCGTTTTCTCTACAATTCAAACCCAAATCCGAACCACAACCGACAATGGCAATCAGCGCGAACACCCAAAGAATGAAGATATTTGTTCTACTCTTCATCTTCTTCAATTTTACGCGAGAAGGGAATTTGGGAATAGGGTTGTCAACGGGGCGGGTATCCAATCCCCGTCCCTGTCCCCGTCCACCGTGCGGGGATCCCCGCCCCGTCACTATTTTAGAAAAAAATTCAATTTATATTATTTTAATATTATTTAAACTATATATTAATATTATTTAAGCTATATTTTAATCATATTTAAATTATTTTAATATCGCAAAGTATATTTTTATATTGTTTATCTTATAAAAAATATTAATAGAATATAATATATATTATTCTTATTATCGGGGATGGGGCGGGGATATCCGCAGCGAAAAATGTTCCCTCGTCCCCGCCCCGCGGGGGTAGAATAGCGGGGATTTCCCGCCCTATTTGGGGCGGATCCCCGCCCCATTGACAACCCTATCTGCGAATGATGCACCGAACCCATTGGTGCGGACCCGTGCTTGCAAGCATAGGCCCGTGATTGGCAGCATAAGACCCGTGCTTGGTAGCTAGGACCCGTGCTTGCAAGCATAGGACATGTGCTTGGAAGCGTACGTCGCTTTTTAATGCATGGGCCTCGTGTTTGCAAGCACACGACCCCGCTTATGAGCAGGGGACCTGTGCGTAATTCATGGGACTCGTCCATAAGATGATGGTCCCATCACGGGTCACCTTCGTATAAGCCGCGGGTCCCGTGACCTTGCGCGTGCTTGAATTTCAGCATATGCAATGCAGTCTCCTGCACATCTGTGCATAAGGTTTCTATTTTCAATATTCATACCACGTAATTACCTAAAATGTTTTACGTATAAATTAGGTTGTGATGAAGAAGCAGTGGACACAATGGACGAAGTTCCTGATTGTCGGTTACGCTGACCTCGTTATACGGCGAGGCCAGCCATCTGATAAGACAGTGTCTGAACCACCACGAGTGGAAAATTTTTAGGAACGAGAGTCCGTTCGGCTACCTTGTTAGTGCCGAGCCGGATTTTCACCTCTCGGCCCAACGGTTGTGGTACCTCATCCAGAGGCAGAGGACGCTGCACAACCGCGAAGAGCTGTTGATGATTGTTGGCAAGAAACTACACCGATTTTCAAAATCGGAGTATGCCTAATCACCGGGCTCAAGTTCGCAGCCGAGCTACCACCGGTGAACCGCGACTCAGAATTCACCGCAAGACATTTTGGCGACGATTAATTGTCCGCATGTCGCACGTCAAGCATGCTATGGAGGAGTTGGCTGGCGACGAGGAAGATGTGAACTTCGAGAAGCTGAAGTTGGTGGACGAGACTAAGGAACCAGGAACTGATGGTGGTGTCCTTATTTCACTGTCGAGGCATCAACACGGTCGAAGACCGGTTTGCTTTCTCCAGTATCCTTGTGGCAGCGTGGCTTTCAAGGAGGTCATGCGCACTGTAAAAGTAAATCTACGGGAGAGGGCACGGGAGTGGCTGATCAGTGGATTCGTACAGCCACTGATTAATGGATTAGAAGAAGATGATTAGATTAAGTGTTAATTAAAAAGAGTGCTACTGACAAACAAAAAGTCAAGTTTTTGTAAAATTGATCAGATCAAAGGCTATTTTTTAAAAAGACCAACTAAAGCTAAGACTCCACTGTATCTTAAGCTAAAAGAGATATATAAAGCTGCAAATGCAACGCTACTACAAAACAAAGCAATAAGAGTGTGTGTGGTGGGACTACTAAATGTTTTGCCCGCAAGCTAAACTACAAACCAAAATGCATACCATGCAGTGATTACAAGAAAATCCCGAATTTTTGCATCTTCCAACAAACAAAAGACACAACGAAATATCATCAGCACCAACCTAAATCCTCAGCTTCGTACACCCAAGAACAGTCCCCTTACAACGAGTCATAGGAGCCACTTCACGCCAAGCCAACCTCTCACTGCCAAGCGTAAGAACGTGAGCATCCGAGGTTGCCCTAATGTCCCAGTTCAACATATCGGGACCAATCACACCTCCAATCACATAGATATCATTGCCCAGCCCAACCATCGCAAGCCCAATTTTCTTACGAAACTCAGACGCTAGGCATACCAACTTGTTCGAGTCCCTTTCTTGCCTGTAAATCTGCCCATGGCTCATAACGTAGAGCTTTCCCTTGACCACTGCCATGGGCCCTTGGAGCCAAGTGCAGTCATGAACCGTCCATCCAAGTTCAACGCTCTCCAAGATTTGCACCGTTGAAAGCCCCTTATGCAATATATGAACCTTCCCGTCGACCACCACCCCATTACAAGCAGAATTGTGAGTGTGGTGAAGACTCTGTATCGGGGCCCACATATCTCTCTCTGGGTCGTACACCTCAGCGTTAGATATCGATTTTCTGCAGCTAGTGAACCCACCCGCGACAATTATCTTCCCATCCAATTCGCAGCAAGCAAACATCGCCCGAGGCAAAATCATTGGAGCACATTGAGACCATTTCCTAGATATGGGATTGTAAGACCAAACTTCATCTGTTGCAAAGGACCCGTCGTGGTCGCCTGTAAGAGGATCCACGGCGTCGCTGCCTCCACCAAGAACGTATAATTTCCCAGCTACAGATACGGCTCCAAAGAGCGCCAGGTGACGTATGGTTGACGGTAAATTGGGGAGGGTTATCCATAAGTCGCCCATAGGGTCGTAGAGCTGCCATAGGTTATCGGGCTCGTAAGCGCAGATGCAAATGAATTCCTCGGTTGAGTTTACTTCTCGGCGGATTTTGAAGAGCTCTGTGCTGCGAATGGCTTCTTGCCAGGAATGGGAGACGAGTTCTAACTTGGGATAGAGCTGAAAGGGAACTCTTGCGAGGCATCTTAGTACCACAGCGTCTGGTAGGCCTTCGATGAGTACAGAAGTGATTGGCTCACCATCCATGGTTACTTTCCTGTCTATGCTTCGGGGAACTGGCCTTGAAAGGATGATCAATAACAGGAGATTATTGTCAGGAAGTTTATGCAAATTTGCTTTGATGATACAAAAAGTAGCTGGAGGTAATCAGAAAAGAATTAGGCATCAGCAGATAAGTCTTTCTACATACCACAAGTTAATAGAATACTATAGCATATGAAATTTCTGCAGATGATGATTTTATAATGCACTGAATTAATCGTTGGACGGCATCAGAGAGAGCCATGATGCTCATTGTACTCTGAGGCAAGAAGGAGAAAGATTATCAAGCGATATATCATCTCTTGCAAACGAATAAAACAAAGTCTGGATGACAAACAACCCGAGTGTACGAAGGTAAATATGCAAGAAATTCAACCAACTGAAAAGAGCAGAATATGGACTTTGAATAATCTTCCATTCATCTGTAGTGCATTCTATTAGATACCCGACCCATCAAACTATCATCAACCAAAATTTCGATGCAATCATGAAGACTTAACCCTATTTTGAAAAACGAAGTGCTTGATAAAAATCTAACCGTCAGAATGAAAAAAAGAAAAACTCAAATCATCCTATAAAAGAATCATCTGAATTCCAAAACCTACCTTCATAAGCACCATAACGCCCAGTTATCACCATCAGACACAGAGATAGAAAAAAGAAGGAAAAAAACTCAAGAGAATTCTAACCCACTAAATTTCAAGGTAAAATTGATTCAATCGGTAACCAGAATTCAAATGCAATATGCAACATAACAATTACATAACTAGGAAGAAACTCAACAAAGATCGGGAGCAGAACACTCGGAATCCAACTTCCTTAGGCTCTACGAAGAAACCAGTAGCGAAGAAAATAAATTTCAAGGAAACAAAAACGAAACTTATGCGTCAATTGCGAATTCGCATTACACACAAAAAGAAAAAGAAAATGCAAGGTTTGGGAGATTACGAGCACTTCAGTACAAGCATTTCTTGGTAAGTGGATCAGGAAACCCGACGAATCGAGAAAAGTGCGCAGATGATTATGTAGAATGACGCCTGTTTAAAAGTACAAAAAATTGGGAATTTAGGCATAAAAAGCATATTCCTTGTTTAAGGGTCAATTCGAAATCATGCCCCATTAATGGTTTGATTTCGAATTCAGGCCCTACTTGAGAAATTTTTAGGTTAAAGAACTCATTTTGTGTGGTGTAAAAAAGTGGTATGATAGATATATGAACTGGTATAGAATGACCGTTTTGTGTTACAAACTTCAACATACTAGTATGTCAGAGCAATGAAGTGATACTGCAAAAAATAAACTGGTATCAGATGATCATAAACTGATACCGAATTATGGTTTTGTGGTATAGAATTCAAAATACTAGTATGTAAGAGCAATGAAGTAATACTGGCAGAAAATTGGTCCTTAAAACTAAATTTTTTGCAAAGAGTGCATGAATCCTAAATGAAAATGCCCCTTGTTTCAAATCCCATGTGTCGTGCACGTGTTTCTTGCCCTGCTATATTGCCTATGCGGATGCCTTCCTTCTTAGGGATGTCACTGGGCCGGGTCTAGACCCGGATCTGCCAAGACTCGCCCCTAATGAATCGGGTATTTTTTTCTGATCGGGTAATGAGGTGGGTAATGGGTCCGAAAAAATCTCAACCCGGCCGGGTCATGGGCGGGTCTCGGGTCTTGCTAAAACCCGGTCCGAGATCTCGACCCGAGACCCGCCCCGATATATGTTTTATATTGAAATTTATTTTTATTATATATATATATAAAGTGTTCAAATTATTAATGAAAAGCCTCGTAGCCTAATAGATAAGTATTTAGTTAAGTTACTATAAGTCATGGGATCGAATTCTAGTTTTGTTCTATTTTAAAAAATTCGAATTAAAAACAAAAGAAAAAAGAAAAATAGCTTTTCGGGTCTGGCGGGTCAGACCCGGTTCGTTCGGGTCCGGCCCAGGCAGGGGCGGGCCCGAGTCCCCTTAAAAATGATCGGGGCGGGTCCTGGGTCCGGCCAAACCCGACCCATACCCGCTTCGTTGCCATCCCTATTCCTTCCCTTTTAAACAAGCTGCCTTCATAATTTCCAGTTGATAATAAATATAGATAAATTTTAAGGGTTTCAACGCATAAATGCCTAGATGCATAAAAAAACGAATCAGGCCCTTGTCAGGTTTATTTTTAACCTAGGTTTCTACTTCAATTTTATTTTAGTTAGGTACCTAACTGACAGATTTACCATTATAAAAACTGCTTTATTACAACTATACCTAGGGTTTCTTATTTCAACGTTGAGGTTCATAGAAAAAATTCTTACACCTTCAACTGCGTTAATGTCGTTTTTATATTGTGCAGGCTCATTTTCTAACGAATTATTGGGCACGGAAGTATGGGTATCTACGTTAGAAGACCGTGGATCCAGAGACCGGCTCCAATTTGGCGAAGTAGACCGTGGGGTGCATGCCTCGTTAAACATAGAGGAATATGTTGTCGACACCCCAGAGTTCAAGAAATATGGCAAAGAAGTCAATATGGATGTGTATCGTGCTTCTATGACTGCTCGCATTTTACATGACGAGCACAAGTGTATGCTATATCTATTTCGTTAAGTTATTTTACTTGGTTGTGAGACTGTTTGGGAAACTCTCTTTTATGTTGTTGTGTAGTTCTATGAGGTTGTCCGTATTTTATGAAGTACTATTTTTTTATATTAACATACCTTTATGTATACATATATAGTACCATAGTCTGCAAGTATACTGTACCATTATGTATACATATAACGTATCATCGCAAAATATATGAAGTACATTATCTTTTATATTAACGTATTTTATCTTTTACATACATAGTAGTACCATAATCTGCAAGTTTACTGTACCATTATGTATATCTATAACGTACCATACCCAGAATATATGAAATACCTTATCTTTTGTAGTAACGTACCTTATCTTTTACATACATAGTACCATAATCTGTTTACCGTACCTTTACGTATATATATAGCGTACCATATCCAGAATATATGAATTACCATGGTCTTTTAAAGTAACGTACCTTATCTTATATAGTAACGCACCTTATCTTTTACATATATAGTACCATAATCTGCAGGTTTACCGTATCATATGTATACCCTGACTTGCAAGTATACCGTTTCATTTGTTATACCATCGAAAATAAATAGATTCCTAAGCAAATCGCGTAGGGCTGCGTGATTTTGACCAAGCCTAATAATAATACAATGAATAAAAAAGAAAATAAATTTGCACATTTAGGACTCACCAGATTTTTCAAAATATATTGTAAGATTTTCTTGCTTCTATCCTTATATTCTCATGAATCTAGGAGTTTGAAGGTTTAATTCATGCGTGTAGGGCATAATGCACCTAATGTGATATAAAAGGTTATGAATGTTTTAGAAGTGTCAAAAATATTTATTCTAAGTCTTTTTTATTTCTTTATGTTGTATTTTTATATGTTGTATTTTTGGGTTGTGAGTTGTAAATGGGCTTGTTAGGGCCGAATGGGCTTAATACCTTGTCCAAAGTATTAAACTCTAAATCCTAACACTATTGAATCTAAGTTTCCATTTCTAAAAACTTCGCGTACGCTATCTTCACAAAACCTCTAAGTACTATTCATATCATCTATCGACGGTTTAATCAGTTGAAGTGTTCTTGGATAATCTGGAATTACAAGTGATATCAGAGCAAGCGTGTAGGTGATTAAACTTCATTTCAAGCAACAAAGAATCGAATTTTTGAGCCTTTTTTTAAGGATTTTTGAGCTTTCGACGAACAGCCCAAGTTCTACTTCTAAGCTGTTTTCGTCAGTTTTTTGGGTTTTTTCAAGGTGTTACTTTGCATCTATCAGTTCTAAGAATTACCCAACCAATTCCTGTCGAGTTTGAATGGGATTTTCTGAAAAAAATAGTTGCCGTTCACGATCTCTGTTCTTCAGCTGTTCTTGATTCGGGAACGGCGATTCAATTGGGTTTCGACTTCACGGGTTGTGATGTTCACTTCGATAATCGGGCTAACTCTCTAGTTTGGCGAATCACAGTTCACATTCTCAGTCTCGCGAGTTGGAAGTTCACGGGCCTTCGGATTTTCAATGATCAGAATCAACCCTCGTGTTCGCGAATCCTATTTCACGAATCAGTTCTGAAAAAAAATAAATTTCGCAAATCAGTGAAAAGAAAGAGAACTTCCCGAATCCCGGTCGTTTCGCGAATCCAGACACTCAGCTTACTTCGCGAATCAACTCTTTCAAGTCACTTCGCGAATCAAGTTACTTCGCGATCCAGAGCTCACTTCGCGAATCGAATCCCACGCCAGTTCGCGATACATTAATCCCATGCCAGTTCCCGAGTTCTCAGAACAATTTGCGATCCGATCATTTTGCGAATCCAATTTACTTCAAGTATCCGATCACTTTACGAACCCAGAGAACCTGTCTACTTTGCGAATTCAGACCAATTCGTGAAACCACACTTAACCAACCCGTGAACTCAATTCGTTAACCAAGCCCAGTTCAAATTCGCGAATTCAAATCCTAACCCAATTCACGAACCAAACCTTAAAATTGTTGGGTTACCCGGTGTCTCCCGGAGACGCCACGTCCCCGAGTATAGTGCGGAACAAAAAGTTTTCGGGTTTTCCGATTGCCCTCGTAGCTAGGATCAGAATAGTAACACTTAAACACGTAATAGGGTGGGTCAGACTCCGTAGAGAACTACCAGTTGAAGCGAGTGGAAACTCCTCGTCCTTTTCTTCAAGACTTCGTCGACGGTGGTGGATGGCACTAGATCGTCACACCGACCTCGCAGTGTACCACGGAATCAGTTCTCTAAAGATGGCCAGAGAGGACTGAGCCGTCACGTGGGAGAAAAGTGTATGCGCTCATTGTGTCTTTAGTGCCTTGTGATGGACGAAATTCTCTCTCATGGAGCACGAAAATTCTCTCTCAAATTATGAAATAGGGTTGTCTTATTTATACTAAGCTAGAACTGAAAATCCCAAGAATATCTCAATATGATTTTCGAATTTTACTCCTTAAGTGGAGAGATTCTTTTGCCATATTTTGCTCTCTTTTGAATTCCAAATCCAAACTTAAGAAAACTTTTGCTATTATTAGAAAACCAACTTAAATACCAAGTCAAACTAAGTATCTTTAAATATGATATAAAATTCGAAATTTAATCCTATATTAATTTCGAAATTTCCAACTTAAAATAAATAATATTCCAAATATATTATTTCCATATTTATATTTAATTTTTTCGAAATTATTTCCCAAGGTATAATTCGAAAATCACCTTAGGGTTAAATTCCAATTTTACCCTCAAACCTTCTAAGCACTTGGCCAAGCTCAAGTCTTAAAATCAGTTTCATACGAAGACCGACTTCGGTCTATTAAATGGCCCGAGGTCCACTAAGGTGCGGCCCAACGGCCCGTTAAGGCCCAAAACACTTTATCTCCTTATCAGTACACGTTGATGATCCTTTTTAAGCCCGACTCTCTAGCTTCGACTCAATCGGCAAGGGAGGAATCCAAGAGTCCAGTAGTTACCTAGCCAATCCCGCGGTACCTGAGCGTAACCCGATTTGAGTGCGAATTTCGACCTATTCTTTATTCCAGAACCTCACTATAGATAATAGTGCTACATATAAAAACTCCAGCTGTGTCCCAATCGAGTGAGAGCCATGGTCTATGTGAAACTCACTAAACTCGATTATATGATCAAACGGAGACAAGACAAATTACCAGACTACCCTCCATGTCTCACATGAGTTATTACAATACATTGGCCAAGGATTTCGTAATTTCCCGTCACCGTCCACATAGGACACTAACTTACGAGACTTCAAATCCGTACTTGGCGGTCTGAGCCCGGCAATCACAAATCGTTATCAAGACCGCATCTGGCCCGCTGATCTATGCAACAGCAAATCGAGACTTGGAAGTCAACTCTGTCAAAGCCCCTTTCGGTCTAAGGTTCATGTAGACTACTATAGTGTTGTCGTCGGTCATTGACACTCCTTGAGTAATAAGCCCATGTTCGACCGTACGACCCGTGAGACAGGGTCCATGAAACGATTCAATCCCTTGATTCGATTCGTATCACAAGTCATGACCTCGGCTTCCAAGCGGGATATCGGCACTTAGGTCATCGACAAATAAGTCGTGATCGGTTATCCAGCACCCAACTAGGCCTAAGGCTTACGAACTTTTAATGTTCGAGGTTAAGTGTCCACTGGTGCCTTCTTCACTCGTGCCCATCAAGAGCTGTGACTCAACTCTACACATTTGGATTTGTTCATTTATTGCTTTGCTGGATGACAAGTAAAGAACTCTTATATCCAATAAACGAAAAATGCCTTTCAATAGACACACGAAAATATTTTATTACACAAAATGTCGAAAGATAAATAAGCTAATGCCTTATACAATCTAATCTTCGTCTAGCATTCAGGGGCATATTCATAACAAAAATCAAAGTCAAAACTCAAAGATCAATTTGACTCAAAATTTTCGATTCAAAATTCTATTTTCCTCACATTACACGTCAACGATCACATACAAAACATGCAAAATGGACGCCCTAAGCATGGGTAATTATATAAGACCTCCAGTCATCAGACATGGCGAGTATGCTGTTTGGAAGAAAAGGTTCATCAACATCATTGAAAATAAAGACAATCCTGGAAACCTGCTCGAATCAATTTACAACGGACCTGCACAATTCTGGACCATAATCCCAGCCACAACTACCACCACTCCTGCATAAGAACAACAAACAATCCTGAAGACTCTTGACCAATACAATGATGAAGAGAAACTGCGACATAAAGCTGATCAAATCGCAAAGTCATACTTAATGCAAGCGATTCCCAATGACATTCTGATACTGCTCAAATGTGGTGAAAGCGCCAAAGAAATGTGGGATGCTCTTAGGATCATGATGCAGGGAAGAGGTGAACACAATGGCAAGAATAACAAATACTCTCATTTCTTACGATCGCTTTCAGGCAAACAAGGAAGAAAGTCTTCAAGAAACATTCCATCGATTCCTCATCCTACTAAATGAGCTGGAGTGAATGGAGTTACGAAAAATGTAATGGAGATCAACATCAAGATCCTCGGCCCACTCCATCCAGAATGGGAAGCGACGACGATCATGATGAGACAAATGCACGACCTGACCAAGATTAGCATCCACATACTCTTCGACTGCCTTAACCAACACTCCAACTACGTGGAGAAAAGAAGGGAGGAAACAAGACCAGTAGGAAGTGACACACTGGAACTCATGTCTGAACGACAATCCAGAAGGCCATCAAAAGATAAGGAGATCACGCAAATCATCCCAAACCACAGAGGGAGAAAATTTAGACTCTGACGGGGAACTCAAGGAGCTTGCAAAACATGCGGAAATCAAGGAAGTTGCTAACAACTCGCATTGATCTCAAACTTTGTGCAGAAGAAATACTACAAGAAGCCTGGATCCTCATCCAACCGACAAAGAACCTCTTCTAACACAAAAGGAAAACCTCAAGATGAAGAAACTAATTCTGCAATTGCCCCTCAAGCCGAAAAATGCTTCAACTACGGGAATCCTGGACATTTCGCCAGAGAATGCAGAATGCCCAAGAAAAATGATGCGAACTATTATCAAAGAAAAGTTCAATTGGCCGACCAGAGGAGAAAGGAATGGTCTTGATTACTGAACAAGATCATTGGCTTGAGGACACGTCCGACAGCGAGGAAGAGAACATGGCGCTGATGGCCAAAATAGATGACGAGGAGGATTAAGCTGAAGCTTTAGGAAGCGACTCAGAAGGGAAATCTCCAGCAACTCAGACATGGTTGAGGTAAGCGAAGCCGACTATGACTCCTTACCCAAAATGAAAGATGAATTCTTAACTCTACATAAATCAAACAAACAGGGTAAAAAGAAAATTAGAGAATTTTGAAGCAAACCTACAAAATAATCTAGAAGTTTTAGATAAAATTAGTTAGGGTTATGCATGTGAGAAAAAATCGAGTATTAGTAGCTAATGAGAAAGTCACAAAGATGGAAGCTCAAATGCAAAATCCGAAGCGAAAGCCAAGGATCTAGCAAACGAAATGAGAACACATAAGGAAAAGGCGATGGACACTTTAGCTAAATACGACTTACTCTCTAAGGAGGGAAAGACTGTACTCCAAGATAAAATAATTGGAGGACCTCCTAACCCGACGAGAACAGACAGAACAGACCATTTTATTGAACAAACCTGCAGACATTGATTTCTATAATCCTCATAAGGGACTAGGTTTTGAAAACTCATGCATGTTAAAGCAAGGCATAACAAACGCACCCTATATGATCTTAAAAAAATACATGCAGATAGGTTGTATGACAAGTCTCATGCCTTTTGTCAGTGAATCTGAAACCTTACAAGGTGAAGATGAGATAAAAACACGCAATAAAGTTGAAAATATCATTGAATGATAGCTATAAATAAAGAAAATGTTCGGCAATGACTGAATTTGGAATCAGATACTCCTCTTCCTAGCGAAGGAAATACCTCAGAAAAATCATCGAGTGAGACACCGATGACTACATATGTAGTAGGGTATATGCCTGAATGCATAAAGAAAATCAGTGATCTACACTCCACTCTCGAAAGAGAGAGAAAGTCCTTTGATATGAAAAGCAGAAACTTCTTGAGGAAATCTCAACACTTAAAATTAAGACTACACTCACTTGCATGTACCGTAATTTCGCATGATAAAATTTCTTGTACTAATACTTTGAAATTTTCAGGACCCACAAAAGGATCATTGAAAGGAAATGTCTGGGTTAGAAAGGAAGATATTTTGAAGGAGACCAATGATTTTAAAGAGAATTTTGTTATGGATTGTTTTCCTTCAAACACTTTAGTATCGTCTTTTTTTTCTTATGTATCCAAAAAGTCATCTTTAAATTTGAAAATCATTTTTCCAAGCATGATCGTTTCACCAAACAAGCTTCCAAAACAATTTCTAATGACCCACTTTCAAAGAAAACGAAACGATCGAAAACACAATTTACCAAGAAACCTGCAAAACAAGAAAGGACTAAAAAACAAGTTTCTATGGAGGAATTTAAAGAGAGCTCCTATATTACACAAATGGGTTCCAAAGCTTAAGACTGAAGAAACCCAAATCCAAGCCCTAAAAACAATTAGAGATTCTGAGCCTAACATTACGTCTACTAAAAATGCTAAACCTAGGTTAGATAGAGAGTCTATTCAAACTAACAAGCACAACAGAGGTGGACCCATTCTCAAATGTGTACGTAAAACCCTCTAATTTGATCTTACAGGTCCCGCATGTGTGGTATTTAGATTCAGGTACTCCACACACATGACCGGGAAGAAGGGACTGTCCAACTATGTTGATAGGCCTGGTGGATTGGTGCGCTTTGTAAACAGTAATGGAGCAAGAATTCTTGGTTATGCAGATCTTATATGCAATGGACTCACAATCAAGGAAGTCTCTCATGTTGAAGGGTTGACACACAACCTCTTATCAATAGGACAGTTCAGCGACATAGGACTCCAGATACTGTTTCAAAAGAGCAATGCCAATAGTGAAGAACTTATCACGGGAATTTGCAAAACAAATCTTTGCACCATCAACATTAGGACCGTCAGACCAAAAACAACCATATGCCTGATGTGTAAAGCAACCTCAATCAGAATAATCTATGGCACCAGCGGCTATCGCATCTTAATTTCAAGACTCTCAACAAGTTGTCAAACAACAAGCTGGTTCTTGGACTTCCGCCACTGAAGTACCAAAATGAACATCTGTGCACAGCTTGTGAGAGAGGCAAAATGAAAAATGCGTCTCACCCTACAAACACACAGTATCCACTCAACATCTACTGGAGTTATTACATATCGATCTGTGCGGCACAATGCGCATGACAGCATCAGTGGAAAGCGATATATGCTAGTCATTGTCGAGGACTACTCGCGATACACTTGGGCCCGCTTCTTAAGGACAAAATTAGAGACAGTTGAGCACATTCCAAATCTTATTAGGACAACCCAGAACTTGCTACAGTTGTTAAAATAATTTGCTCATACAAAGGAACAGAATTCAAGAATCAATAGCTCAACGAATTCTACGAATCACTAGGAATTACTCAACAATTCTCCGCTATTCACAATCCTCAACACAATGGGGTCGTAGAAAGACGAAATCGGACGTTTGTAGAAGCCGCCCCAACAATGCTGATATAATCATCTCTGCCTCATTTTCTTTGGGCGGAAGCAATGAACACTGCTTACACTCAGAATCGAACAAACATCCATCTAATATTTGGAAAGATTATGAATTAATGAATGAAAGATTACCCAACATTGCGCACTTGAGGATTTTCGGGTGCAAATGCTATGCTGCCAATGATCAAGAAGACAACTCTAAACTAGACCCAAAGGCTACTGAAGGAATTTTTGTGGGCTACTCTGCACAATCTAAGGCATACAAGATATACCTCCGTGAGAGGAGAATTGCCATCGAAAGTGTCAATGTGACTTTCGATCAAGGTCTAGAAATTATTCCTGCACAAATCAGTTCAGGACTCGAACCTACATCAGACGCTTCTGCACAAGTCAGTGTGGAACGAGGACAAACCTCATACAAAGCTTCTGGACACGATCGCTCACTGGATCAGACAAAAGAAAGTTGGGTAAAAACCAACAACACGTAGCTGACGACACTAAAAATAGCAGACCAACATGTTTCAGCCTACAAGCTCAAGAGGAAATGGATCTAGACCAACTATTTGAGAATCTGTATTTCTCCATCAACAGAAATAAGACAACTGTAGATCCCTTTCCTGATACACAACCCATTCCAAGTCCTGCACCTACAGAGTCTAAACCCATTCCCGAACAAACCATTACACCCTCAGACGCAGATAATTGGCCCTCTACAACACAGACAGAAAACTTCCAAGCTTCCGTTAGCTACAATGCTGCTCCTGAGAACGATTATCCATTCATCGAGGAATCATAAATGGATGAATCTACACTACCTCACGAAAGAAATGGACTCAAAGTCATCCTACAGATCAAATCATAGGAGACCCCACTGCAGGAGTACAGACTAGGGGTTTGAAATCAAACGAGTGCAATTTTACTAGTTTCTTGAGCCAAACAGAACCAACCAGAGTCATTGACGCACTACGAGACCCGGACTGGATAGTAGCTATGCAAGAAGAAATAAATCAGCTTGAGCGTCTCAAGGTCTGGAACTTGGTTCCCCGTCCGAGAGGGAAAACAGTGATCAGAACAAAATGGGTTTTAAAAACAAAAGGAAGAAAATGGTGTAGTAATCCGTAACAAAGCCAGACTAGTAGCTAAGGGGTACAATCAGCAAAAAGGCATCGACTATGACGAGACTTTTGCCCCTGTAGCAAGAATTGAAGCCATCAGATTGTTTCTGGATACGCAGCACACAAAGACTTTACTGTCTATCAAATGGACGTACAAACTGCCTTCTTAAATGGGATTGTGAAGGAAGAGGTGTATGTCTCGCAACTAGACAGATTCATAAGTGAAGAATATGTGGACTTCGAATAAAAACTCGACAAGGCACTATACGGACTCAAGCAAGCTCACGGGCCTGGTACGAGGTTCTATCCGCCTTCCTCATCAACCCAGGCTTCACTAAAGGGAAAATCGACACCACATTGTTCGTCAAGAAAAATGGTTCCGATGTAATGCTCGAGATCTACATGGATGACATCATATTCGGCTCGACCAACCTAGAACTCTGTGTCGAATTCAGTAACTTGATGAAAGCACAGTTCGAAATAAGCGTAATGGGCGAAATGTCTTTCTTCCTTGGATGCAAATTAAGCAACTTTAAGATGGGATCTTCATTAATCAGTCCAAGTACATCCATGACATTCTTAGAAAGTACGACATAGATAAGAGAAAATCTTCCAGCACCCCAATGTCAACCACGTGCAAACTTGACGCTGATCACTTGGGTGAACACGTTGATGTTACCCACTACAAAGGAATTATTGGGTCCCTGCTCTATCTCACAGCCAGCCGACCAGATATTTATTTTCCACATGTCTATGCGCAAGATTCCAAGCTAATCTCAAGGAGTCGCATCTACACGCTGTCAAGAGGATTTTGAGTATCTGAAAGGCACACCGGACCTCGGAGTTTGGTATCCTAAGTACTCAGGTATGAAAGTAATTGGGTACTGTTAGGGCCCCATATATCGAACCTAGATCGAATTTACGAAGAACAGATTGTAAATCTAATGAATGCAAAAGCTAACGATCGAGATTTACCAATGAAGCTTCTTAGAGAAATGACTTGGAGCTCAAGCAAAGGTTTGGCGCTAATTTCTCTCCAAAAATTCTAATTCTCGTATTTCGATTCTAAAACCTTGCTACAACACACTCCTTATTCTATAAGGAGTTCACTTATATACCATCTATTGTGATATATTTACACAAGTAGCCCTATAATATGAGTAACTGCAATTTAGCCCAAGACTACTTATTTGCTTAGCAAGACATGATAACTATATTAATTGAATACAATAAAATAGTTCCAACAATCTCCCCGTTGTATTCAATTTCCAATATAGTGCGGGTTATCTTCGTCTGCAATGGAAACAGTCATCGAGTCTTCGAAATCTCTTCTTTAGAAAATCTTCAAGCTCACCCGGTCTTCTAAGCATCGCCTTTTTCTTCGAATCTTCCTTTGAAGTTCTTCTCATAAATGCCGCAAGATGTACGAAGTTCTTGCCGGATTTTGGAAAGTCCGTGTTCCATCTCTCCCGTTGAAAGCGCACGAAACCCCCTATTTGGGTCAACCTTGTGTTGAGATTGGGAAGTCCGATTTGAGGTTTGGAGAGATGGACACGGTTGGCAACTTCGGTCGTTGATGAAGTGGACACGTCTTTGCTTGTGCAGTGGACACGGTTGGCAATTTCGGTCGTTGATAATGCTTGAATAATGTGTCGTTCGGTCGAGGAGAGGGCTCGGGTTTAGCCATCTTCTCCGTTTCACCAGATTCGTCTTCTCCGAATGGAAGTTGTCTGGTTCGGCCTCGAAGAAGCGTCTCTAGTTCCGGAAGAAGGTAGGCCATCTCATTCTTTGATTGTTTTAAGTTGTACCGAGCCTCCTTGAATGTGGCCTTGTAAGAGAGCCCAGCTTCAGAGTGGACCGACCGATTGTGTATGCATAAACCCTTCTCCCCCTCATGGTGAATCGTGTTAATGATGTCGGCATGTTAATTTGGAGGTAGATAAGGACATACAAAAAGGTCGGTGATGGTAATAACCGGACGGAGCCACAAAGGCAAGTCGTCGAATTGAGTACCGAGGCCACATAGGCATCCAGCCCGCTGACATCAACTAGGAGCAAAGCTCGTAGAAGATGGCTAAAACCGTTGTTGCTTTGATGTTGCAACAGTCGGACTTCCTTCCGATCCTCGAAGCATGTTTTTAAAAAGAAATGTTTACGGAAGTTCTAACGTAATCCCAGCGACTAGGTGTATTAAAAAGTGTATTTGTCCTAAAAATTCAAAAGTTTGGGGAGTGCGGACATACTAGACACGAGTGTTCAATAAAAGCATGGTACGGGGCGGAATACCAAGCTCAATATCTCCCGTTTCCGAGTGAAAAGGTGATAGCATTCGTGGTTCCCCGTGATTTAAGAAACACCTCTCTTTTGAGAGATAGACGAGTGGGTAAGGCTCGGTGTGCATGCGTCGTTGGACCCAATGCGACGATTTCTGCCCGGGAGCTAATTAAAATTAGCACATGTACCTATGGGGGTTGGCCCGAAAATTATGTGAGATAAGGGAGTTATGTACCTTCAAGATTTCCTAGGCAATCATCGAAGTAGTCGTGCTTAGTTTGCTCGGATGATGAGAAAGAGGTGCAAAGTTGAATCGTCTCAAATGCTTGAGCGCGTTCCCGGGTTAGGATCAAGTCGGATTAGACTGAACCATAGGAACATAAATCCGTGCCTTTGGGATACGTGGGAAGTGTTGCTCTAGTTGAATTAGCAAGCCAGAGCCGGTCGATGAAAATCCGTAGCATTTGATCTTCATTTTGATTGTCACCGTCGCCTTTGGAAATTTTTGTCCGCTTGAAAGCTCGAGATTCTTCATGTAAGTCCATCTTCGGATGTGAAGTATATAAATTGATATTTTTTCTTTCTCTATCACTTTTTTTCTTTATCTCTTTTTTTCTCTTTTTTTAAGTTTTTTTATCTCCTTCTTTTTGTTTTTACAATATATATATATATATATATATATATATGAATGTTTGTTAGTAATATAGTAGTATTATATTTATATCTCCAAAAAAACATGTCGAGAAACTTTTCTCCCCCTAGAAATAGGTGTCGTTTGCTTGATGAATATTGTGAATCTCGTTCCCTTAAATCGCTCGTTGTGAGTTTTTCTCCCCCTCAGGAATTAAAATTGGTGCTTCCTCATTGAAGCTTAGTTCTAGTAGCTCACGCCTCATCCCTTATCATGTATGTGGAGCCACTACGTCGAATTCCATACATGAGGGAAATCTGCAAAACTATCGGGACTTTGGTACCCATTGTAATGTGGGTCCTCCCTTATTAGTAGATAACGATTTAAGCATAAAAGGTGTCAAATTTAAATTTTGTCCTAAATCAGCCATTAATGAGCCTTTAGGTACCCAGATTTGTTTGGATTACCTAAATTTCGTGGAGAAATAGGAACCTATGTAGGAGCGATTTGACATGGATAAGACGTTTTCCGCTAGGGTGAAAGTGTGTTTGGGAGAAGGTCCAAAAATTTTCTCCGAGGCCAAGCGCATAATATGTTTCTTTGAATGAACCTTGAGCAGATATTGCATGTAGGAATACGAGCATATAGAATTATAAATATCTATAGCCCATAAGTCATATTTCCTACGGTTAGAATTCACACCTTTCACATTAGAATGAGAATAACGATTTCGAAAATTATTTTCATGTCTAGTATTTTTAATGAAAAATTAGTAGAATCATTTGAAGCACACGACGAAGATTGTGCACTAGAACTTGAAATATTTTCGTGAAAAATTTTCTTGGAACGGAAGAGGAAGACTTTTGGTCTTTATTATTCCGTTTTGGAGCTTGCGTTCTCTAATTTCTGTGTGTAATACCCGTAAAATCCAATTACGGGATTTACAGTATAATTAACGGTGAGAATATTTAATTAGAAGTCTTATTCAATTTATCAAATAAAGGAGCTATGACTTTAGGTGGAAATGTTATTATAACACAATTAGAGCTCGATGTGTAATACCAAGTTTTCATGCTTTCATTGCTGTAAGGGGACTTTTGTGTCTATATGATTACATGTTACGTGATTTATAGTTTTCTATGTGTTATGAATTATGACTTATGAGATGAATTCAAGACTTAGAAAATTTTGGATGACATTTATATATGTACTGTGGGAGCTTTAGAGAAGAATCGATTAAGGTAAAGTAGTATAGGATGAGTATCGATCGTTCTTAGCTAGGGTCACGAGTTGGGCGATTGACGTAGGATGAAATTCGATCGATTTCTATGCTTATAAGACCTAGAATCGACGAGTTTGAATTGAACAAATGGGAATCGATCGATTTCAATGGCCTAAGTACTATAATCGACCGATGATGGCATGGAGGCTATGATTAGGTTGAATTGGGCGATTTTGGATATAGATATACACATATATATCTAACTTTGGCTGAGTTCACGTGAGCAAAGAATCGATCGAATACCCATGCATAAAAAGATTGAATCGCCAAGTAGATGAATATTGGAAAATCGAGCGATTGTACTCATTTTTAGTAAGTTTGGTTGACTAATTTAAATAGAATCGGCCTAATGTAACATGGGAACTTATACAAACTTGAAGAGATACGTTTCGATCGATTTCCACACATGAAAGAGCTAGAATCAGCCGATGCAATCCATAGATACATTATTACCTAACTTTCGCCGTGTTTGACTTAAATGAGTAAGAGATCGGCCGAATGTCATGTACAATAATGTGATGAATCATGTTGAGAATAAATCGGCCGCTTCCCAAATCTTAGGAGTAGTCTCGATCGAATCATGTGTACATACTAACTTTCCCCGAGATATAGAATTCAAGACCTAGAGTCGAGTGGTTCCCAACAGAATCGACCGATAGATGAACATAGTATGGAAAATTTGACCAATCACAATTGAATAAAATGAAATAACTACAAGACACGTAAGGATTTCTTCACTTGGGAGGAATAGTGTTAGGTCCCTAGACTATCAACTCTAAGATCCTAGGCATGAATTCTAATAATTCGATAGAATGATTATGAATTATATTTCGATCGAAAAACTCCAAGTAAGAACACGAGAACCCGTGTAGACTGAAAAGTTACTAATATTCTCTCTCTAGAAATTGAATTGCAAGCCTTTCGGATCGATTTTCAAAATTTTCTCTGTTAAGCACAATGTGTGTACATGTATTTATACCAAACATACTTGGTATAAATACAATCTAAGTCCTAATCTAAGGACAAATACAAATAAAGCCCCTAATTACAAGGACAGCTAGTGTAATCAAAGCACCTCTAAAACTGATATTCTACAGGATACCACAATCCTAAGGTTGAAGTGCCCTTGAGGTAGCGCATGATCCGCTTGACCGCTAGCATGTGGGATTCTTTGGGATTGGCTTGGAAACGAGCGCGGAGACAAGTGGCAAACATGATGTTCGGCCAACTCGAGGTGAGATACAGAAGAGACCCGATGATGCTGCGATAGAGGGTGATGTCGACCGCTTTTCCAGAGGGATCGACATCCAACTTGCAATTTGTAGCCATGGGAGTGCTGAGAGGCTTGCTCGGATCTTGATGGAATTTCTTCAAGATGTCTCTGATATACTTGGTCTGACTTATGAAATTCCATCTTCAAACTGTCTGACATAAAGTCCTAAGAAAAACTGCATTCTCCCATGTGGCTCATTTCATACTTGGTCTTCATGAGATCTCCGAATTCTAGCATAGCTTGGGATTAGTAGATCCGTAGATGATGTCGTTGACGTATACTTGGACGACCATCAGATCTTCGTCTTGCCATTTAATGAAGAGAGTCGTGTTGATGGTTCCTCGAATAAATCCAGATTTCACGAGGAATTCGCTCAGGACGTCATACCAAGCGCGAGGGGCTTGTTTTAGTCCGTTGAGAGCTTTAGCCAATCGATAGACGTAATCATGATGTTCTTGATCGATGAAGCCTTCAGGTTGAGCGACGTAGACTTCTTCTTTTAACACGCCGTTGAGAAAGGCGATTTTGACGTCCATTTGGTAGACTTTGAAGTCCTTATGAGTCGCGTAAGCCAAGAATAAGCGGATATGTAATACCCTTAAAATCTAATACGGGATATATAAAATAATTTGCAGTATAATGGGGTGACTTAGATTAGAAATGTTATTAGATTGTTTAAAAAGAAGAATACGAATAATAGAATAAATTCTTGGGTGAAGCTACACGTTGTATAATTTATAAATTAATATATTTCCCTATTAGCTAAATGATAAAGAGGGTGAAAGGAAAGTAATAAAATATTTTCTATAGGAAATGATTTCTTTTACTTAATCCAAGATATAGGGATTACTAAAATAAAAGTTTACTTAACATAGGAGGAAACTTTGTCAACTCCTTGTCTTTTTACGATTACCCAACATATAGATAGATATACATCAATATATCATTAGAAAAACCTACATTAAGAAAAGAGAATAAGAAAGGAGGGTAGAAAGTATTTAGCAAAGGGCAAAGCGTATTCAGCGAGGAGAAGAATGGGGAAAAAATACTGTGAGCAAGAACAAAATTTGGCTAAAGCTGGGTGGTTTAGGAATCAAATTTCGGACATGAGGTAGGTGAAAATTTCATCTACAACACGTAAATATGTTTGGATTTGATGAGTTTCAGTATCATATGTGATTCGTGATTTAAGTTATAATTAATTGAAATTTGTGACTTATGTGATTTTTATATGTTCAAGGTGGAGTATATTATATTTGTGACCTCACATGTTAGGGCGATTTCCAGAACTTGAATGAGCAATATTAAGTGCGAGATGGTATAGTCTTCGAGATAAGAACACTGATTGAAACTCTTAAGGAATATTAGTGTTGTTGTTTTCGGGGTCAGATATTTTAGGATAAGACAGTTTTGGACTTAGGATGGATTTTAGTATAGAATTATGAACTTTTAGTGAATTAGGGTTTTCGAAAAATCAAGGCTGTGATAAATTAAGATTTCGGTAGTCTTGAGTTTGCGGGACTTAGGTACTTAATATTTGATAAGTTTCAGTACACTAAAGGTTTAGGGATGTTAGGAATTTCAGCAATTAATTATTGTTTTACGGCAAGGAGTTGTAGTGTGTTGGGGTTTTCGGCATGTGAGGGTGTTTCATGTTTAATAAGTGTTCAACAAGGCAATATAATTTTTGGTGTATCATAAAGATTTCGGCATGCGTATATAAGTTTATGGTACAATTCCAATGTTTTGGTATTTAGGTGTTTGACCAATGTAAGGTTTTCGTAACCTTAGTACTTACTAAAATCACCAAGTTTTGGTAAGATCCTAGAGTTTTCGTGTTTAAATTTGTTTAGTATTTTGATGTGCATATGTTTTAGACACGTGAATCAATTTAGATGTAAGCAACTTGAGAGTCTCGAAATATTTCGGCAAGGAGAACTTTTCGATATGCTAACTTTTGGGCAAGGTTTTCATTAATTAATAAGTTTTCCGTATTTCATAGGTTTTAGCCGTTTAAGGAGTTTTTGGCATTTTTAAGGTTTTCGACATTTCAGGGTTTTCAAGATTTAATAATTTTCGGAAAAGATATGCTCAAACAGATAAATAAATTTACGGATCGATAGGTTTATTTGCGAAGAGTTGGAATTTTCGGAGAATTATTATTGATGAATTTTGGAAAATATTCTTACAGAATTTTGAGGAGGGAGTTACCGTTAGCGAATTATTGGGTAGAGTTGGAATATTTTCGAGGAAAATATTTATTTATGTATGTACTGTTGTGTTTTTATTTGCACTACATAACATGTTGACACGGTGACACCTTAAGGTGTCGGCGCGAGGCGTGTGTTGGTAGATGCGACCGATTTTGGTCGTCGACTCGTAGTGAAGTCTGAGGGTAGTACTAGTGCACCTGACATTATTGTCGAGGCCACTTTTATATATGAGATATGAGAGGGTCCGTTTGGCAAAAATAGCGACCTGGTAGAGTTAGCTCAAGGAGATCGCTACCAGCGTGGGGATGCCGTGGCAAGAAGATGTTTCAGGAAGGAGCGACCTCTGAGATAGCGTAAGCTACCCGAGAACCGAGTCTTGACCCCTTCATTAAATGGGTTGCGCGAGCTGCCTAGTTCTAGCCTGTGGACCCAAGGTTGAGGTGAGACCTATGGTTGAGATGCGATCTAGGTTGAAACGAAGTCTAATGGTAGGACGAGTGTGCGTTGCATGGTCTGGTGAGACACTTTATGAGATACGAAAGTGTTGGTATCGGGTGTGAGTCAGGGTTGAGTCATCTACTGGGCAAATAGCCCAGGGTTTACGTGTTGTAGGTACCGAGCCCGACGCTAATGCGGGTCGTGGATGAGGCGGGCTGACGGCAGTGCTGTACATGGATGACGACCTGCGGAGCGACTTAGGGTTTTGAATATTTTGGATATTTTGATATTTTGGGGTTACGGCCCGTGTATAGTGATGACGATGTAGATGACATTAGCTGTAATATATGTTATTAGAAAATTTTATGTTAGACGGGTCTTCCGCGACTTACGTTGCGAAATCCGCCACTAATCGTAACTAGAAAATGAGGGTCGCCACAGGATGGCTTCGATTCGGGCAACAGGAGCATACGTCTCGTCGTAATCGATTCCTTCCTGTTGGTTGTAGCTCTTAGCAACTAATCTTACTTTATTCCAGATCACTTCTCCATATTCATTTTTCTTGTTCTTGAATACCCATTTCGTCCCAATAATTGTTTTCCCATACAGACGGGGTACTAATGTCCACACTTGTAGACGCTCGAATTGGTTCATTTCATCTTACATTGCTATCACCCAATCCGTGTCCTTCCGTGTGTCCGCTACCTTGGTTGGCTATTTTGACTTAAGAAGCAGCTGTAAAGTCCGCTCTGATTTCTAGTCCGTACTCCACAAGAAGGATTACGGATGATCTGATCGACTGGATGTGCTCGAGTCCACTTGTGCTCATGAGGCAAAGCCAAGCCTGAAGCATAAGCCATTTGTGGAGCTAGATCTCCATTGAATCAAGCTGTTCATCTAGTTGTGGTAATTCCATGTCCGCACTTGAGTTGAGCGACTCTGATGATATTACCTCAGCATCTATGTTTGGAGTAGTAGCACTCTGTGGTAATTATAAATCTGGTGAGGTGGGGACAGTTGAAGTACTTGGTATATCGGCTTTGGCTTGTGGGAGTTCCACTGTAGGTGTATTAATTTGGTTGTTTGGCTGTATAAATGCTCGAAGAGCAAGTCCAAGTCTTCTAGAGCTATCTACTGACGATGAAGGATGTGTTGTTGCCGTTCGCCGTTGGTCTTGTGCCAACACCAGCAAGTACGGATTCTGAATTGTCGTATTCAGAAGCCATCTGGTTAGGCACGGGTCCTGGACTGTTGTGCCCGGAAAACATCTCTGCCACTTCTTGAAAAGTGACATTGTAGCTTTCCTTGATTGTTCGGTTGGACTTGATATTTACTCTGTACGCCTTAGAGGTTGAAGAATACCCGACGAATGTGGCTTCGATTGCTTTAGGGTCGAACTTAGCACGTTGATCTCTGTCGTTCGCCACAAAGCACTTGCACCCGAAGACCTTGAAGAAGGAAATGTTGGGTACTCGCTTGTTAATGATCTCATACGGAGTCTTATCGAAGCGCTTGTGAACGACCGTCCCGTTCTGAGTGTGGGAGGCCGGAGTGGATCAGCATCGTACGCGCGGCTTCCACTAGAGTTCTGTTTTCCTTTCGACTATCCCGTTCTGTTGAGGTGTCTTGCGGCTGAGAACTGCTGAATAATCCCAAGCTTCTGATAGAAATCACTGAGAAATTTATTCTTTAACTCAGTTCTATTGTCGGTGTGGTTGACTCAGATAGTCTGCTGCAGTAGATCCTGAGTTGTGTTCACAAAATTTACAATCAAGTCCCCTGTCTCACCTTGGTTCGGAGGAACTTCGTCCATGTGTAGCGAGAAAAATCGTCAACAATGACCAGCACATACTTGCGTCCGTTGATACTCTGTGTTTGCATTGGTCCACAGAGGTCCATGTGAAGTAATTCTAGAGGACGTGAAGTAGAGGCAACTGGCTTGATGTGGTGAGAAGCTCGCTTCATTTTTCCAAGTTGGCACGCCGAACATTGATGCTCTTTTTGTAGTATTATAGTTGGTAGACCGTGAACCAACTTTTTCTGGGAGAGTCATTGAAGAGCTTTCATGCTCAGGTGAGACATATGCTGATACCATAGGCTGTTCCTCTGCATTGCTGTCTAAGAAATGAGGCAAAAAACTGTCGAGGGCAGTACAGATGTCAGGTTGATTGTGTATAGGTTTGACTTCCGAAATCCTTGAAGGAGTTTTTGTCCTGACTGTCCAAGTTTCTGCACAGGTCAGCAAGGAAGACCACCTGAAAACCTTTGTCGCAGAATTGGCCTATGTTGAACAAGTTATGGCGGAGGCCTTGACATAGGAGACATCCTTAATTGTCAGACTGTCCAAAATAATATCTCCAAAGCCAAGAATCGGAGCTGAATCATTGTTCTCGAATCTGACTAGTCCATTTAAACGGTCTTGCTAGTTGCTCGGCAGCTCTTGATCTCCCACATGTGTCTGGAGCAACCTGAATCAAGGTACCACACATGATGCATCTAAAAAAACAAGTTACAGAGCTTTAGGTACCCACATTGAAATGGGTCCTCTCGGATTAGCAGATTTGATTAAAGGTTCAGATTTGATTCCTAAATTTGTACAAGTGGAAGCTTTAGGTACGCAAGACAACGTTGGAGAAGTTGTTTTGGGTTTTGCCTTTGTAGGAAACTTGGCCTTTTTGCTTTTGTCTTCCTAAGCAGAGATTTATGAACCCATTTGGGTTGAACCTGGCAGGGAAGTTAAATTTTTGCATGGGCAAATGCTTTGGTAGGCTTGAGTGTGGAAATGGTCTTTTCAGTTGATAGTCTCCTAAGGTGCTTGGGGGATTGGATCTTCACAGGATACCTTCGATGAGAACACGAATGAATGACGCCATAAGCTTTCTTAACGGTTGGATCTTGTTTCCTACGGGTCATCTTAGATGCATTTGTCTTAGAATGATTCTTTTTAATTTTTGATGAAAAGCCTATATCGAAATTTGTGCTTCTAAAGGTAGTAGGCTGAAGGGAGCATATAGAAGCAATAATTTTAAGCAAAGAAATGGCTCTTTATTTCCGCGAGTGTCTTTTATTTTTACAGAAGGAGGTGTTAATTGTGGAACAATGACATCTAGAGGCTCCTTCTTTACTTCTAAACTAGACACTCTCGCCTTTGTTTTTTCTTGCTTCTTTACTACGCTCCCCGTTGACGTAGTAGAAACAAAATTAGAAATAATAGTCTTAGAAATATTCTTCTTTGGCTTTTGATCTGGGGAAGGCGATTTTCCTTTCGTCACGCTTTCCATAATGATTTTATCGTTTGAGGGAGATGCGTGAGAAATGGTTTGAGATATGGAGGAAGCTTTCAGATTTTCTATCTCCTCTAAGAACGTTTTCTTTTCCGCTTCAAATTTTCTTGTTATTTGTCTAGTGAGGCTCGTAATTCCTCCATCTGTTTCACGATAGGGGGTTGTAGAGAGAATTTTCAGAATGTACACTTATAACTTCCTTATTATCTGGTTGAGTTTTGTAACTATCATTTAATTGAAAGGAATTTCAACCCTATGTGTGGCTTTTCTCTTAGCGAGTTCTAAAGCATCCAATTCGTCTGCTTTAGTAAAGTGCAAAGGAGAGTTTACTCCTAAGCCCATGTGTTTTATATTCTTGCTTCTTCTTTAACACACACGGGTTAGTGAAACCTATGCCTTCTATGAGATTAAGGAATTCTATATCCTTGAGCTGATTTAGAAATATGGTCTATTCAATCTGTCCCCTTCTAGTAAGAAGATCGTCTAATTTCTTAATTTTGGCATATAGCTTCTTACGTTCTTCGTTTAGTATAGCATAATTGTTTTCTACTGTCAAATTAGCTGCTTTACAGGCATTGATTTCGTTAGTTAGTTCACTAATCTTAGCATTCGATTTTATAATTGAGATTCTAGACTAGTGAGCTTAGTATTGGCGTTTGTTAACCTACAATTGAGGCTAGCTTTCTTGTCGAGGTTCCTAACAAAACAATTGTAGTTGTTTTCTAACCTGGGGTCTAACTCCTTAATTTGTGCTATGCTTCTCTATTTGAGGCTTTGTAGTCTCACTAATTTTCAAGCCCTTAGTAAGTTCATCTATTTTGCACTAGAGCTTTTAAGTTCCAACTCGAGACTAGCTATTCTCTCCTGAGACCTAGACAGTTTCTCCTCTAATTTTTTATTGCTTTTCTACTCAGTACTACGTTAACATAGTCAGTTTGGAATGATTCTAACATAGTCAATAATGTAGAGGGAAAATCTACCTCTTGTGAAGATGTGGATGCTCGGTCATTGGCTGTCCTGTTGGAGATTTTGGCGGCTGAGTCCTCGTCTATGCGGGCCATGAGTGGAAGATTCTCCTCTTCATAACTCGACGTATCTTCAAGCCAGTGGTCTTGCTCTGCCATGAGAGCTACTCCAGCTTCCTTCTGCTTAGTGAGTTGAAGATTCTTAGAGTAGTAGCTGGCATATCTCTTCTTTGGCAGAGTGCACTCGCGGGCGTAGTGACCGGTTTACCGTAGTTAAAGCACTTGTTAGGCTATTTGGCATTCTTAACTTCGGATGTCTCAGGTGCACGTTCCTTGTTCTTTGAGCTAGAGGTCCGAAGTCGGTTGGCTGATGATGACGAATTCTTCTTGATGTACTGGTTGCTCATCATCTTCCCATTTAGAGCCAATTGCTTTCCCAGCGCTTTGATGTTTGGCTCGACGTCGGAGTCTGATTCAGCTTCTAACTCAGATGGTGTGGGAGGCCTAATTGTTAGGTCCTAATTATTCAACTTTATGATCGTAGACATGAATTCTAAGGCAACCGATTAGAATTATTAAGAAATGAATTTCGACCGAAAACCTTCTTTGAAAGCTCGAGAGAGAGTTTTGCTTAGAGTGAGAAGATTTCTCGTATTTCTCTCCCTAGAAATCAAACAATCCTTTCGGATCAATTTTTCAAATCTTATCATTAAGCTCAATGTTTGTACATCTATTTATACCAAACATACTTGGTAAAAATAACATACTAAGTCCTAAACTAAGGACAAATTCAATAAAAGCCCCAATCTACTAGGACAGCTAATAAATCAAAGCACAATTAGAAATTATATTCTACATTCTCCCCTTTTGTGCTTGATTTCGCTTCCGCGCTGTCTGTCCTCGTCGTGCATAGTACGACATGCGCAAGCCCAGCAGATACTCGTAGTTCCTGAGCGTATTCCTCAGCTCTAGTCGCTCTTGGATTTCATCGAGTAGTTCCATCAGGAGCGACTGTTCTCTCACGAACGGTGAATCCAGAGGGCTTTGGTGTTGTTGTTGGTGAGGGATTGCATGGAAATCTGTCGGGTAGTATCGTTGATATTCGTCTCCCGTGGGGTCGGCAAGACGAAGAAGCTCAAACAGAATCAGCATTGATGGCTGAATCAAATCCTTGAGCTTGGGGTTGTGGAAGAACTTGAGTCGAGGTGGTTGATAGTTGCCTCGTGAAGGTAGACGTATGATATTGTCGTGAAGCTCCCTGAGGTTGGCAATTATCACGTTGAACCACCGGCCATATGGAACATTCTTCGAGCGTTTGTTCTCCTTTCGTATGATCTGTTCAGCTAAGTCGTTCCAGATCAGTTGAGTGAAGTCGTAGTTGCGGGGGAACGCTATTCCGTGAAAGATACGGAGAATGTTGTCGTTGCCTTTGTCGAACCCGGCGTGCTTTGGCGACAGACACTTGTTGATGATTCCAGAAAGTGTCTTCCACGGATGAGGGATGCCGTTGCTCTGAACTTGAGCAAGCTTGGTGAGAGGTGGCCGGTATCCCATGTGGATCACGCACCATTTCTACATCGGAAGGCAGAAAGTCATATTTAGGCTGAATGGTAGGTCTAAGACGAGGCCATGATCATCCTTGTTGAAGCTGATATGTCTCGTCCCAATAACCGTGGTGAATCGGTAGCTGCCCTCAACTATAAGACTCGTCATTCTTCCCCAGAATTGCTAGAGATAGACCATTGGTCAGGTCGAGTTGAAAGTTGGTGTTCTGAACCTTGATGTATAAATTTTTTGTCGTAGATGTGGTTAAAGGGTGGAAATGATCCCTAGGCATGAGGTTATCCTTTGGCTGAGTATACGTGATCGTATGTCTACGAGGGATAAACCTTGGGTGGCTCAGCGGGCGGGCACCCCCGCTTGTGTTCTATGCGATGTGCTACGCTATGAGACGGTTCAGCATCTGTACTTCGACTGTCGGTTCTATCGTCAGTGTCTTCGGCTGCTTAGGCAACGGATCTGCTGGTCATGGCCTTATAGGGACTGGACCGACGGCATTTTGTGGGCTTCAAAGAAATGGCAAGGCAACCATCTTATTTCAGCAGCTTATCGACATGTCTTGGCCTCTTTGGTTTACCATATTTGGCAGGCACGCAACAAGCGCTGGAAGGAAGGGATCATCACGACTCCTGACAGGCTGGTGGCTGCAGTCCTTGATATGGTGTGCATGCGACTAAGTGGTACTTCGGCGAAGTATGATCTTCAAAGAGCAGCCATACGTCGCCTATGGCGTGTAGCGTGGTAGTTTAGCTGTGCTTGGGCTTGGGTTTATTGGGTTTATTGGCTTTATTTTTTGTTTATCCAGTAGTCTGTTACTGGTTGCTTGTGAGAGGTTTACTCTCACCCATCATGTATATTCACCCATTTATATATATACACACGGGAATCATTCCAAAAAAAAATGATCCATCTGAAAATCAATTAAGAAAGCAAATTATTGGTCCAAGAATTTAAAATGAGTCGAAATTAATTTGAAGGTTATATGTATCGGCACATGGGTATACGAAAATGAACATTGAAGAAATAATGACATTCGACATATGTATGTAAGTGATATGGAAGGTTACTCGAAAATTTTACTAAGTGTTTAAGATCACTGTTCATTCCGTGCTTTTTGTCGCGCGAGATTCTCAATTCAATTGTATCCTAAGTGCGAATTTCTAATTAAAAGCTCCGCTTAATTTTGCTATCGAAGATTTTTTTCGCTAAGTTTCAGTGGAAAGACTTAAGAATTTTTCTAAGTGTTTGAACTTTAAAACGTGGTACTGTAGGCGAGAAATTTTACGATCGAGAAAAATTCTCGTGTAAATTTACGATCGAGAAATTAGATTTCCTCGTAAAGTTACGATCGAGAAATTTTTCGCACATCAATAAAATTTTCACTGTGAAAGTTATCGAGCGAGAAAGTATTTCGATTTTTAAAAAAGTTTTAGCTGCGAAATTTTACGATCGAGAAAATTTTTAACGAGATACTAAGTCAAACATCGAGAAAATTTCGATCGATCAAAATTGCCGCTGCTTGCTTTTACGATCGAGAAATTTTATCGTCGAAAAATTAATTTTATCGCCGGTAAAATTTTTGACCGAGAACATAATTGAAATCGGAATTACTGTTTGCGATTGTAAGTTTTGCGCTCGAAACTTAATTTGCACCTATTTGATCTATTTCGTTCAGTAATCTTTTCGCTTTCATAAAATCAAAATTCAATTTCTCGATTGTAATTATTTTGCGATCTACGTTATCTATCTTAACGACTAAGTCAAAAATTTAGCGATCAAATAACTTTCACAATGCAAACAGTAGATCAATTGAAATTCAGTTGACACTATTTGCGAGCAAGAAAGTTCTTCGACGCCAAAACGTTAAAACCCAGTTTAACGCAGATAATCGAAGTAATATACTCCTAGAATAATCAGAAAACACCGAAACTATCTTTAGTGTAGAATTTAACCCGGATTATCCACATAAAGCGGTCGTGAACCCTACAAACTAGCATTAGGGTTTTCCTATTTTGTACAGACGAGAATTAGACACAGAAACATGCGAAAGATCACATAATACAGATGCAAACGGAGTTAAATGCACGCAATTCCCTAAAGAAAGTCTATTCTACCTCAGAAAGACGAAAATCAGTGAAAATAATGTAGGATCTGAAGATTTTTGACTTTCATCTTTTGTGAAAAATTTTTCGCGAGAGAAAGTTTCTCGACTGTTGAATTTTGCGATCAAGTGATTGCGTGTATTTAGGGTTTTTCCACTGCGAAAAGTAACTTTTCCTAATTGGACTGATTGGACATTTCGATGCATAGTAGAATAGGCCCAATACTATTTATGCTTGAGAAACCTGGGATGCATTTTCTATCCTATTTCTCGATCGTAAGTATTCCTATGTTTTCAGATTGAACCCTTAGTAAATTAATAACCACAAATTTGCTCCCTCTATGTATTAAAATAAATGACATTAACTCCCTGTAATTTCGAACGGTAACATCTGGCTCCATAGCTGATTTTCGGGAATCTGCATCACTTAGAGCAAAATGTCAAGAACCTGAGTGCTAATCAACAAGTAAATTTTAATAATAGAGGTCCCTTGAGTGATTTAATTGGATAATATGAGCTCCTTGGCTTGATGAAGTGTGATGTACCTCTCTTTAATAGCGTTCGAGAAAAAACTGAAACACTTAGAGAAAAATATCAAAAATGTTTGGAACTCATAGCATGAAATTCATAAGTACTCCCCCTCAAATAATGCACGAAAATTGATTTGTCATGCAAGCACATAAAATCAATTCAACTAATAAGCACATGTAACACGCATTTAATTGAAGTTATCCCCGATACATGGTCCCCTAAACATGTCTTCAAAATAATCCGTGAGGGTATGAGCCCAAACATATTTGAATTTCTACAATTCAATATCAATGCAAGCTAAATATGCATTCAGAATGTGTGAAGTACAACAATATTTATTTATTTGTTATATATACTAATTTATTAATAGTATGGGGTCAGATTATTTTTCTTCGATCATTGTCACGCATAGAAATTCACAAACACTTGAAAGATTTTATGCCGTCAAGTCACATCAGCAAACAAAAGTCCTAAATTCAAAGTAGGATCCATTTCGACAACTCTCACTAGGTATGCTCTAGTGCTCATTTATTTTTGACTAGGGATTGTATAGTTATATCACTCAAGTCAACACAAGTCATATTAAGTCAATTTACCTGTGATCAAGGCGCTTCTAATCATTTCACCGAGCGAGAGACCGTCGATTCGGAATTAAAGGGACTGTGGTCCGTGTAGATCTCGCATCGTTTCCCATACAAATAGTGCCTCCAAATCTTCAGGGCAAAGACCACTGCTGCCAATTCCAGGTCGTGTGTCGGATAGTTTTTCTCGTACTCCTTCAGTTGTCGTGAGGCATAGGCCACTACCTTCCCGTTTTGCATTAGCACGCATCCTAAGCCATTCTTTGAAGCATCACTGTAAACTACGAATCCCCCGGTTCCTGATGGTATCGTGAGAACTGGGGCCGTAGTCAGTCGGCTTTTCAGTTTTGGAAGCTCTGCTCGCATTCCTCGCTCCACTGAAACTGAGTGTTCTTCCTTGTTAACTTCGTCAGCGTTGAGGCGATCTTCGAGAAGTCTTTGATGAACTTCCTGTAATAGCCTGCCAAGCCGAGGAAGCTCCGTACTTCGGTCACATTTGTTGGCTGAGGCCAGTTACTAATGGCTTCAATCTTATTCGGATCCACAGAAATTCCAGCCCCGGAGAAAATATGTCCTAAGAAGGCGACTTGGTCCAGCCAAAACTCGCACTTCTTGAACTTAGCGTACATCTGCTTCTCCCGTAATACTCCAAGAACTATTCTCGGGTGTTGCTCGTGTTCCTCCTTCATCCTTGAATAGATCAGAATGTCGTCAATGAACACTATGACGAACTTATGCAAAAACTGTCTGAACACTCTGTTCATCAGATCCATAAAAGCTGCCGGCGCGTTAGTCAGCCCGAAAGGCATGACTAGGAACTCGTAGTGTCCATAGCGCATACTGAAGGCAGTCTTAGGGATATCTTCCTCTCGAATCCTTAGCTGGTGATATCAGGATCGTAGGTCGATCTTTGAGAACACTGTAGCGCCTTGTAGTTGATCAAATAGATCGTCGATCCTTGGGAGGGGATACTTGTTTTTAATCGTTATTTTGTTCAACTCCCTGTAGTCAATGCACAGTCGCATGGTTCCGTCTTTCTTTCGCACAAACAATACCGGCGCTCCCCAGGGAGAGAAACTCGGCTGAATAAATCCTTTTTGTAGTAGCTCGTCTAATTGCTCCTTGAGCTCCTTTAGTTCCGTCGGCGCTAACCGATAAGGCGTCTTGGATATAGGTGCTGCTCCAGGCACTAGGTCTATGGTGAACTCAATTTCTCTATTGGGTGGCAACCCTGGTAAGTCTTCGAGAAAAACGTCGGAGAATTCTCGGATCACGGGTACTTCTTCCAATTTCGAGGATGAACTCTCTTCCGACTTCATCGCAAAAATAAAATATGCTTCACATCCTGCTCGGATTAATCGCTGGGCCTTTAGCGCTGATATTCTCGATACACTTCTTTCTTTTACTACCCCCTCGAAAGTAAAAGGCTCACTTCCGTCTAAGTTGAACGTGACTACCTTACGACTACAGTCTATCACCGCTCCGTACTTTGAAAGCCAGTCCATCCCGAGGATCACCTCGTAGTAGTCCATCAGGATGACTATCAAGTCTACAGGCAATTCCCTACTGTCTACTACTACCAGGCAGTCCCGCATTATTTGGTCTGTTCTACTGGGAGTCCCGTTCGGGATTGCTACACTATATTCATAATCCGTCCGCTCAGGCGTTACCCCTAATTTCATCACATACTTCATAGATGCAAATGAGTGGGTCGCCCTGGAATCTATTAGGATGCATGTGGGTGTCTGGTGGATAAGGAGGGTACCTGTCACCCCCGCCGGGTTGTTTACTGCCTCTTCAGATGTCATTGTGTACACCCGAGCTGGTACCATCTGTGGTCTTGCCTGGCCTCCGGCTTGATTTCCCGTCGCCCATTCCGGGCATTGCCACGAGAAGTGCCCCGGCTTCCCGCATTTGAAACAGTTGTTAGTCTGGGCATAACAGTTACCGGAATGTCTCTTCCCGCACTTTGGGCAGCTCGGGATAGCGGTTGCTGGAAATCCCCCTTGATTTGGGTTCAGCGGTCGATTTGGAATCCCTTGTGGTCGTTGAGGTGGTTTATTCTGAAAGAATCGACTTCCCTCCCTTGGTACAAATTGGCGTTTCTGACTTCCCCCGCTCCACTGTGATCCTTGGACTTGTGCAAATTTTCTCTTAGCCTCTTGGGCACGAACGATCCTGGCCTCTGCCTGTTCCGCTACCATCGCTCTTTCTGCCATTTGAGCATACGTGGCTCCTTGCAATCCAGCCATGCTGACGTCCCTATATAGCTCAGGCTTCAATCCTTCGAGGAAACGCTCAATCTTGAGGGCGTCCGTGCTCACCATATGAGCGGCAAACCTCGACAGCTGAAGTGTATTGGACCCGTGAAATGTTTGGCCCGCGAAATTCCAAGGACGCGCAAAGTTGATGGTGCCTGAATTCGCGAACCTCCACGATTCGCAAGATGGCCACAACCCGCAAAACGTCCTTAACCCGCCAAATGATCGCGACCCGTGAAATTGATTAGTTTGTCAACCTTTGGGATGGGACTCGCGGGATAGGGCCGCGAAATGCATGGATTCGCGAACTGAATTCGCGAAGTGCGAATTCATGCGCGCGAGGGTTCTTGAGTTCGCGAAACTCGTATTCTGCGAATCCTTCCCTACTCATAACATTTCCTGATTCGTAACTCTCAATTTCTGAGGATCAAAAAGCTGCTTTTCCTAAGAACATCTTTGAAGACGTTTTAAATTCGAAAACCCCTAAGTTCATGCTTAATAAAATTACCGAGGTAGGCCTAAACTTTCGTGGCTTATATTCTCTAAAACATGTTATTATAGGACCAAAAATGCAAGGATTAAGGTTAGGGCATCACTCAGTTCTTAAATTCGTGCCTTAGGCTCAAAATCCTATCGAACTCCGTCATTTAAAGTCGCACAACTCTAATCTTTAAGAAAGCGTAAGTGCTATGGTTTAAAGAACATAGTCCCAAATTTGTTAGCTTGGTATCTCGGCTTCTCCTTCTTTCTTCCTTGCATCAACTCTCGTCGCTTTCTTACACTTTGGGGTTTGTGGACTTGAAACGGGTTTTAGACTACATTTATTTCTTTTAAGGGATGATAATGGGATTCAATTGACGAAAATATCCCTTATTTTAAGGAAATTTGTCCCTGAGCCATTTTAATGTTTTGGGCTCAACCTTCAATTTATCCCATTAGTGCTCCTAGCTGATTTTGGGTCAAATTTATTCCTTAGTCCATTTTCTAAAATCGTGGTCCAATTCCAGCTTTGCCTAATTTTCAAAAATCTCCGAATATATTGGGGTCACTTGGTGCAAATTAGTTGCACCAAATTCGCTAAGTCGCCTATGCACGAATTTACGCACATAATTTTCCACACGAAATTCCACGTAAGTCACATGAACACGAAGTTCACGCACGAAATGCATATAACAGTATTCAACATTCGTGCAAATTTATTGGCCCTACGTTTTACGAGGACCCGGGTGCTACATCAACGAAGATAATACAATGAAATTGAACACTACAAAATATTTCCTAACAATCTCCCCCTTAGTGTTCAATCTTCAGTTCAGCGTGGGATATCTTTGTTGGGCATATTGGAGATCTCGATTCCTAGCAAACTCCCCCTACAAGGGATATCTCCTCTTCTTGCTGAGGCATTGATGGCTCGGCTAGGACTCACTTGTTAAGATTCTCCAATCTTCTTCTTCTCGACACCGGATTCGTCGTCTTCGAATGGAAGTTGTCTGGTTTGGCCACGAAGTTGACTCGTCTGGCTCCAGAAGAAGGTAGGCATGGGGCGTAAAAAATGTGCCAAGGCTCCATTGAAATGTGACTTTCAAGAGCAGGGAGCCCGGTCTTCAGAGTGGTCAGCGCAATAGTGGCGGAATGTGGTGGATGAGATGTGCCATGGCTCCTTCGAGTGTTCCATTATGAACATAATAGCCTGACACATAAGAATGTGCGCGGAGGTAGTGGAAGCCTCCGGCGGGGCGTAGTTGGTGGAGGTGGCGTGGATGATGATTGCTGCTGATGCTACTATACGATCTTCAACTCATTTCTTCTCCTTTATTCCCCCTTGAGATGATCTCCGTCTTCAGGATCGTCCCGTCGTCCGTGGGACGAGTCTGTCTCTGGTGTTGATGGTGGTGATGATGGTGTGGTGTGGTGTTGAGTGAGGCAATCAAGTGGGATTCTCAGGAATAGCAGCAATTGGTGTTCCTCCGGGTTCAGTTTTGAACACTGGAGAGATGGAGCAGCATGTGGTGGCGTAGGCGTAGGCGTGGTGGAGTGGTGTCGGTGATGGGACCTTTTCCTTCATAGATCCTCGTTGAGCGCGGCATGGAATGTGTAAGTTCCTAGCTGATTGCTATGAGTCGGGGCTCCATCACGAACTGGGTAACTAACCAGACGGGGGTCACAAAGATGCTCCGTCGTCACAACATCGAAACATGTGTCCGATATGCCGCCTGTTTGCACAGGTCAGAAAGAACCGGAGTGCCACAAAGGCCTTCCGTTCGCACGGACGATGAGACAAGCTCGTATCCATGGCCCATCGACAGTTGTGGTGAGGGTGGCTGTCGTGGGTCTTCCGCTCTCGGTCACAAGGACGTCATCAAGCGTTCGTGCAAGTTCACGAAGAACCTACGGTGCGTAAAGAGTGTTTGTGTCCTAGAAAGTGGAAAATTTCGGTGGGTGAGGACACTAGACTCTATGTGAGTGGAAGAGGTGCAGTGAGAGGCGGGGCACTACATGTTCAACATCAACCGTCTCCAAGTGGGGAGGTGATGGCTAACGTGGTTCCTCTTGTTCGAATGAAACAGCTATCTGCGAAAGGATAGCTGAGTGGTTGGGGGGGTTAATTGCGCGGTTGGACCAGATGCCGCGACTTCTACTCGGGAAACGAACGAGTCGTCTCCTATACCTATGGGCGAGGTCCGGGTTATGGTGAGATATGATAGAGGAGTGCGATCATCTCGTCGTTGGTTTGCAGCTCCTGCAAGCGACTTACGTCATCCTCCCGAGATCGTTGATTGGATCTTTGCGTGGAGAAGGATGTTGCGCGACCTAGACCTAGACTAGAGAGGCTAGGGTAGGCTCGTTCCTGGGTTAGGATCAGGGGGGTTTCACTGATCCATGGGAACTATGGTGGCGTGGCGTGATCGAGTTGAAAGGCGACCACGAGTGATGTCGACGAGGGTGGCCCAAAACTGTTGATCAGACACTTCTGAGACTCGTCAGGTGGTGGTGGTGGTGAGGGCGTAAAGAGGATCACGGTGGCTTAGGACGTCTCCATGTAGCGCACCATGGTGGAATGGATGGCAGTGGGTGGACGGTGGAGTCTGGTACAAGAGATCCACATCGCCTAAGCATCAAGATTGGATGGCGCGCCCACTGATGGTTGGTTGAACTTTTGTCAACCCTTCTTTGTAGGTCCGGGTTCTGCACGGATTTGTACAGAAGTCATGATGCTTGCTCGCTTCTCTGACATCCCTTCTTGCACGTGGAACAACCCGTGTAACGTGCATGATGGGATTGGTTGCTCGCAGGGCATACCAGTCATGAATGTGGAGCAACCCATGTACCATTCATGCCAGGGGTGGTTGCTCACGTCGTGTACCAGTCATGTATGTGGAGCAACCCGCGTACCATACATGCTGGGTGTGTGAAATTGGCATTTGGAAATTTCGCTCCGAAAAGTTTGGGGGTGACCTAAACTTTTTCTACAACGTGCCAATACCGTCCTAGGTTGATCGTTGGGTACGGTGATCGTTGCCGCGTTTTGGATTTGCCTTAAAAAATTTCACAAAAACGTCGTCTATACCGAAAATTTTGGGGCCCGGAAAATTTATTTCGAAAATTTTGAAAAAGTGTAAAATAGACAACGTCCAATGGGCTTAGAAAATTTTTCTCTATCCAATGATTTTTTTAATCCGGAGGGGGGGGGGGCAGAAATTTTTGGTGGTCAAAAACGTTTAAGTGTATTTTTTTTTTAAAGAATGATTTTGCAAGATTTGAAGCTAAAAGATGGGTTTGGATCAAATTTAAAATTTCTCAGACTTTGAAAGTTTCCCAAGTTTGAAAATTTTCTCAGTTTTAGAAAATTTCTCGGATTTGAAAAATTTCTCAGTTTTGCATAATTTCTCGGATTTGAAAAAATTTCTCAGTTTAGAAAAATTTCTTGGATTTGAAAAAATTTCTCAGTTTAGCAAAATTTCTCGAGCAGCGCAAGTTTCTCAGGTTGATAAAATTTCTCGGGCAGTGAAAGTTTCTCGGCCAGCGAAATTTTCTCAGGCAAACTTCTCAGCTAAGAAATTCTAGGCCTGCAAAAAAAAATTTCTCGGTTTCGAAATTTCTCTGCCTGAGAAAAAAAATATCTCGGATAGAAATTTCTCAGCCTGAGAAAGGTAATTTCTCGCTTTCGAAATTTCTCAACCTGAATAAAAAAAGTTTCTCGGTTTCGAAATTTCTCAGCCTAAGAAAAAAAAATTTCTCGGCTATGAAATTTCTCGGCCAAGAACAGTTTACTGTTGCAAAGGCTGCGCGACTTTTACCAGAAAATGGCTCGTTTTCGCTCAAATATCACTCAAAATCGACGAAACTTGTTCCAAAACTTCAGAAAAACATTCCTAAACACATAATCAACCTTTGGGATGTCTAAAAACAACAGATCGATGTCGAAATCGCCCAAAAACTGAAATTGACGAAAAATATTTTTCCAAGCAATTTTCACTCAAATCTTGCTCAAAACATGCAAATCCGGTCGCGTTGGGCTCTGATACCAATTGTTGGACCGAGTTTCACCCAAACGAACAACTTCGGACGGATTAAACGCGCCTAATAGATCGGAATCGAGAACGGGCGTGGGGCTTGGTGGTGTTCTTGAGGAGGCTCTGTCACTCTAACATATGTTTATTTTATCTACACACACAAGCACTTGCACTATGTGCTAGGGTTTTTCTATTTATACCACAAGTTGGTATATAATAGGTGGGCCTCTTGTAAAGCCCATTACATGAATAACTAAGAACTAACCCAAATAAGAACTAGCCCAAAGTTTAATAAAGCAAATCAACAAAGATAATACAATGAAATTGAACACTACAAAATATTGTTATGAGGAGAAGCACATAGTCCTAATGTACGACATAAAGCGATTACGGAATAAAGAGAAATCATTAGTGAAAATATTGTGGCAGAATCAATCGACGAAGGAGGCGACATGGGAACGAGAAGATGATATGAGAGATCGCTACCCTGAACTATTTCTCGTTGCCTGATTTCGGGGGCGAAATCCCTTTTAAGGGGGGATGATGTAATACCCGGGTCCCGCACTTAAGTTGGTCAATAAATTCGCATGCATATTATATGACTTACGTGACTGCATGGTCTATGTTTCACGATATATACGTGCCTATATGATTTCATATTTATCTAAATGTGCTGAAGCCTATATGATTTATATGAAATAGTAGAACTTAGAAAATAATTGTGTATAATATACGTGAGTTTGGTAGAAGAAAGTATTTAGAGATAGATATAGGAAATCCAACTCAGGAATAACAACGTTAGAACAATTAAATTTGGGCCTTACTTAATACTAACCAATATTGAAATAAGCCCAACATCAAAGATAAGTATTAATTGCTTAAAGAAAACTCACTTAACTTTATGTCACGTCAAATGGGTTTAGTATTTACCCAAAAACACGTTAGTAGTCTAAGGTGATTGAGGAACAAAAGCCTTCTGATAGTATAACTTGTGAAGTGAGAAAAACCCTAAGAAACGAAAACAATACAAACAAAAGCCTGAAGAAGAAAGAAGCAACCGAAAGCAATTCAATTAAGAAGGCTCAAACGATAGGAATTCCCAAGACAGTAAGCTTAATTAGCTTGGACGACAGGTAAGTGGGAATTTCAATTACAACACATAAGTTGTTTGTACGAACATGATACGTGGCTTTCTGTTTCTATGAGATTATGTGAATCATTATGTGATAATAGTTATCATATATAATGACATGAGCATGAACACATGCATACAAGGCATGCACGAGAATGGTGAGACGAGCGTATGCATGGTATAATATCGCTTGAAAGCGATGGATATTTGTCGATATTGGCATCTGATCTCGACTCATAGTTGAGTCAGGACTACTTCTATGGCACCATGACGACCCGGTACGTCGTCGAAAATATATTTATTATTAGGGTAGAATACCCAGAATTGCAGTAGGTGCGACCTGGAGTGGGCGATCTAAGGATGGGAACGACAACGAGGATATCTCTAGTGTTGGCGACCTCGGAGTGGCTACCAGCATGAGCGTCCACGGAACAGCAAGTACTCATTGGGCCGAATGGCTGACTGTTATGCATCCCCGTGCAAATTGGGCCAAAATATGTGTCTAGTACTTTGTGCTTCGTCACCCTTTGTGGATTGTTGGACCATTTTCCTTAATTGGACTTGAGCTCTGAAAATGGTGCACAGTAAGTCAGTCGAGGGCCCTGATAGATATGAGATTTAATTTGATCCTACTAGGGTCTGAATGCATTGGCACGGATGCCTTTGCAAATGAGACACGTGCACGGCATGCATCATTCCTACTTACTGAGCTTTATAGATCATCCCATGTTTTATGTGTTGTACGCGCGACCATGGTACGTGATCCTTATGACAGCAAGGCTATCTTTTGAAGCTTTCAGAGACTTTTGAGGGTGGTGTGTACATGAATGCGACCCGCGGGGCAGAAGATAGGGTTTTTTTATCAAAAAAAGGAGGGTTTGTTTTGTTGCATTTATGAAACCATCCTATGTAAACAGGTTGGGAGCGACATTTTGACTTGTACAGAACGAATTCCTTTATATAAAAGGAAATATATTACCCACGTTTTCGCGTATTATTTATTTTACTGACATTAGTAACGTAAGTTAGCGTTAGAAATGGTAAGTAGATGGCGGGGCGCCACAGGTGGTATCAGAGCTTTGGTTGAAGTTTCTGTAGACTGTTCACGTACACACACTCAAAAGTACAGAAGCGGCCTTGCTAGTAAATTTTCTACTACTGGTGATTTCTTGTTTGTGTTGCATCATTTATTGGCCGTATGGACTATTAGGGTAGATAAAAATCGGTAGACCAAGAGGTGAAGGTAGCGGGGGTTCGAACCGAGATAAAGAACCCGTAACCCTGATAGATAATCGTGATACTACTATCCTCCAACTCACGGAGCTGGTACGTCAGCATTCCACTCAAATTCCATAACAGAGACAACAGCTGAATACTGAAGAGCAATAGAATAGCGGGTTACTCAAGATGAACATATCGAAATAGTGGGAGAGAGGTTTCGCAAACTCAATCCCCCTACATTCGAAGATGCCATCGATCCCAAATCTGCCGAAGACTGGTTAAGGGCCTTAGAAAGTATGCTCTAATATAGCAGAATTCTCAAAGAAGAGAAGGTCCTATGTACTGATTCCTGTTACGAGGGAGTGCAGCCATTGGTGGGACACTATCTTAGCCATCGAAGACCCGTTCACGATGACATGGGATCGTTTCAAGGAGATCTCGAGGAGCAAGTACTTAATGCTCCAGTACGAGCCTAGAAGATGAACGAATTTATCGACCTTCGACAGGGAACCATGACGGTAGCTGAATATAAAAGTTCAAACAACTATCGAGGTTTGCAACCCATATGGTGAGCACCGATGCCCTGAAGATAGAATGTTTTCTGGAAGGCCTGAAGCCAGAACTGTATCGCGACGTAAACATGGCTAGACTTCAGGGAGTTTCATATGCCCAAGCTGCAAAAAGGGCTTTGTATGATGAGCAGGCATAGACTCGAATCATTCGAGCACATGAAGCAAAGAGAAAGTTTGTACAAGGGTCATAGTGGAGTGAAGAAAGCCAGAAGAAGCACTTTTTCCCAAAGGGCCCGAGGCCTAATTTTCAGAACAAACCGGGACCACCCGAGCAGTTTAATATGAATCACGGAAGGTCCCCAATGGCACCAATCTACTCGAAATGTGCTCGACAACACACGAGCATTTGCTTCTCAGAAAATGCTAGTTGCTTTAGGTGTGGCAAGTCATGCCATTTCGCAAGAGCATGCCCTGGGAAATCATCTGGGAGTCAGACGACCGTACAGGCCAGGCCACCAACATTACCTGCCCGAGTATACACGATAACATCCGAGGAGGCAGAGACGGACCCACCGGTAGTAGCAGGTACCTTATTTATCCACCATATCCCGACATGCTTACTAATAGACTCAGGAGACACGCATTCATTTGCATCATCTAAGTAAGTGGCGAGACTCGGGATTTCATCTCAACAATCTGACTATGAATATATTGTAACCATTCTGCATGGAGGTTCAACCCTAACTGTCTTACGAGAGTGCCCAGTATTAGTGAACGATAGAGAGCTAACCGTAGATCTTATAGTTATCCCTATGAACGACTATGAAGTGATTCTAGGAATGGACTGGCTGTTTAAGTATGGAGCCGTGATCGATTGTAGTTATGAGACGGTCACGCTCAGTACAGAAAGAAGTGAGCCCTTTGCCTTTACTGGAATAATCAAAAGTAAAGTTCCTAAGATTTCGGCACTGAAAGCACAACGATTAATCAAGGCAGGATGTGAAGCCTACCTTGTTTTGCTATGACATCAGAGGAACGACTAATCCCGAAGCTAGAAGAGGTTTCGATAATACGAGAATTTCCCGATGTTTTCCCAGGAGATTTACCAGGACCTGATCGTGAAATTCAGTTCACGATTGATTTAGTACCCGGAGCTTCACCTATCTCAAGAGCTCCTTATCATTTAGCTCCAACTGAAATGAAAGAACCGAAAGAACAACTGGACGAGTTGCTGCAGAAGGGAGTCATCCAGCCAAGCTTTTCACCCTAGGAGCACCGATTCAATTTGTCAAGAATAAAAATGGATCGATGCGGCTATGAATCAATCACAAAGAGTTAAATAAGATCACTATCAAGAACAAATACCCACTGCCAAGGATTGATGACCTATTTGACCAACTACAAGGAGCAAGGGTGTTCTCGAAAATAGACTTGCGATAGGGATATCATCAGCTATTCACGAAGAAGATATTCCGAAGTCGGTCTTCAGTACCCGATACGGGCACTATGAATTCTTAATCATGCCTTTCGGGCTGACTAACGTGCCGGCAGCATTCATGGATCTGATAAACTGCATATTTAAGCCGTTCGTAGACAAGTTCGTCATCGTATTCATTGGTGACATCCTTATTTATTCAAAGACGCCTGAGGAACATGAGCAACACCTGAGGATTGTTCTTGAGATATTACGAGAGAAGTAGTTGTTAGGAATATGCCCTCCAATGCTATACGAGGATTAGATTGTATAGGGCATTAGATTATTTATCCTTCGGCCTTTTGTGTAATAAGATATTTTCGTGTGTTTAATGAAAGGCATTGTTCGTTTATTGGATATAAGAGTTCTTTACTTAGCATCCGGAAAAGCAATAAATGAACAAATCCAAATGTGTCGAGTTGAATCACTGTTACCGATGGGTACGAGAGAGGAAAGCACCAATGGACTCTTAACCTCGAACATTAAAAGTCTCTAAGCCTGAGGCTCCAGTTGGGTGCTGGATAATCGATCACGGCTTATTTGTCGATGACCTATCGAGTGCCGATATCCCCCTTGGAAGCGGATGTCATGACTTGTGATACGAATCGAATCAGGGATTGACTCGTTTCATGGACAATGACTCACAGGTCGTACGGTCGAACATGGCTTATTACTCAAGGAGTGACAATGAGCGACGACAACACTATAGTAGTCTACGTGAACCGGGGCTTTGACGGAGTTGACTTCGTAGTCTCGACTATCATTGGTTTCCCTCGACTCGATTTGCTGTTGCATGGGTCAGCGGGCCAGATGCGGTCTTGATGACGATTTGTGATTGCCAGGCTTAGACCGCCGAGTACGGATTCACAGTCTCACAAGTAATCGAGATAAGTGTCCTATGAGGACGACGATGGAAAATTACGAAATCCTTGGCCAAGGTATTGAACTAACTCGTGTGAGACATGGAGGATAGTTTGGTAATTTGCCTCGTCTCCATTTTATCATAGCATCGAGTTTAGTGAGTTTGACATAGACCATGGCTCTCACTTGATTGAGACACAGTTGAAGGGTTTATACGTAGCACTGTCATCTATAGTGAGGTTCTGGGATAAAGACTGGGTCGAAATTCGCACACGAATCGGGTTACGTTCCGCTGCGGGATTGGCTAGGTAACTACCGGAATCTTGGATTCCTCCCTCATCAACGTGTACTGATAAGGAGAGAAAGTGTTTTGGACCTTAACGGGCCTTGGGCCTTGGGGCCACGCCTTAATGGGCCTATACCATTCATTGGATCGAAGTTGGACTTCTTATGGAACTAACTTTAAGACTTGGGCTTGGCCAAGTGCTTAATGGGCTTGAGGATAAAATTGGATTTCACCTTAAGCTAATTTCGAAATATTCCTTTGAGGGTATTTTCAAAATTTGCATATTTGATATAAATCAACATGGAATAAAATATTTGGAATATTATTTATTTAAAATTTTTGAAATTAATCTAGGATTAAGTTTCGAATTCCATACCATATATAAATATACTTAGTTTGACTTGTTATTTAAGTTAGTTTTCCAGTAATAGAAAGTTTCCTTAAGTTTGGTTTAGAATTCAAAATAGAGTAAGATTTGGCGAAAATCTCTCATACTTTAAGGACTAAGATATCTAAATCCAAGCCTTTAAATAGACCATGAATTTCGTGTCCAAAGGTAGAGAAAAGAAGTGATTTTCGAAATCAACCAAAGGCACAAAATACACACCGAACACACACACTATTCTCCCACGCGACGGCTCAGTTCTCTCTAGCCATCTTTAGAGAACTGATTTCGTGGTACAATGCGAGGTCGGCGTGACGATCTAGTGCCATCCACCACCATCGACGAAGTCTTGAAGAAAAGGACGAGGAGCTACCACTCGCGTCAACTGGTAATTCTCTACGGGTTTGACCCGTCCTATTGCATGTCTATGTGGTACTATTCTTATCCGAGCTACGAGGGCAATCGGAGAACCCGGAATATTTTTATTCCGCACCGTTCTCGGCGATGTGGGGTCTCTAGGAGACACCCGGGTAACCCAACAGTGGTATCAGAACGGGGGCTTGTGATCGGAATCATAACGTGTTTAAATTGAAACGAGGCGTGTGGGAGACGGTAGAACGCCGACGCGGTTCGACTTTGGGCTGTCCGATGCGTCGTTTTCCAACCCACGGCCATCCACTCGTGCGGACCGACGAGAAACCACGGACCGGACAGGGACCCGCACGGCGACGGGATCCAGGCGGCCGCGCATTGCGCGTGGGCTGCGAGCGGTGCAGCGACACTGCAGTCGAGGGATTGGGCTGCTTCGAGCAGGTCCAATCCGCCTCGTACTCCGGGACTGGGCCATCCATGGTGGCTTAGGCACCGGCCCCGGGCAGCGCCGCTGCAAGGGGCGGTGGCACCGCAAAGATCATCCGCGGCTTTGCCGCGGACTGCGACGGTGCGCGTGATGCGAGCTTCGCAACACAGCTGCAACGACTCTGGCTCGGCCGAAATGCTGCGGCGGTGATCTCTCCCAGTGAGGCTCCGGCACGGAGGGGCTGAGGCGACGAAGGAGTCGCGGTAGCTATCTGCCGCGAGATGAACACGCTCGCGTTGCGCGCGGCGTGGCTATTCCGGCTCAGCTCGGGACTCCCCGCCGGCTGCTGATCACTCTCCAAAGAAGCTGGACCTGCAGAGCCCTATTGTCATTAGCGATCGACGGAATCCCCAGGCCACCCTCATCAACTGGCAGACAGACGTCCTCCCAAGCAACCTTAGCCGAGGCCTCCACAAGAATTTGCGAAACCTTGATTCCAGAGCGCGAATGATGCCCTTGGGCAGTAAGAAGACCCCTGACCAATAGACGTGCAATGCCCGAAGCACCGACTTAATCAGCTGCACCCTACCCGTGTACGAGAGTGACTAATTCAACCATGATCCCAGGAGCGCATCAACACGCTGTAACAGCGGTGCACAGTCGCCTAGCGTCAGACGTGAAGCAATCAACGGGACCCCCAATTATCGCACAGGTAGGCGACCTTCGCGAAACCCCAGCATAGACAGTAGATGGCCCTTGATGCTCTCCGCCCTCCATGAAATGTCCCATCAGTTTTTGTCGTGATGATCCCAAGAGGTCGTAGTCAACAGTGATTAAGAACTCATTCATCGTGTTCTTCTTGATAGCGTAGTTGGTAGCATCGAACACTAGAGGCCTGGTACGCGACTGACCTTTTGCAAACACATCAAAACTCAAAGAAGACATTAAATCTTTTAGCCAGGCTTGTTAGGCCCGTCGTATGTGTAACCTCGCTCAGATACCAATTGAAGTAAAATATGTGCCTAAGAGGGTGGGTGAATAGGCTATTAAAAACTTTTTGCCTCTTTGATGAAAAGTATCTTTAAAATGAGAAGAATAGAATTAAAATTGTTTTAATGGTTATTCCCTTAAAAGCAGTTTCCTGCTTTTTTAAAAGTTGGTCGAGTGGAACCTTGTGAGTGCAACTGAACTGAAAAGTAAAGAACACCAGGATTTATTGAGGTTAATCCTCAAGTGGGATTTAGTCCTCTCCTTTAGGTTTGCTCCTCAAGAGTTTGATCAATCCACTATTATGTTACCGTAGTTGGTTACAGAAGTGATCGATCGCCCTTACACCACCGAGACCGAGACGAACACTAGTCCTCAGCTACGTTGGCTAACGCCGAGTTTTGGTCCACGTCGTTCCCTGAAAATTCCTATTCTCCGACTGGAAACAGCTCGCTCCCGAAGGTCAGCTGGATCTCAAATCCTCCCTTCACGAAAGGCACGCTTCACTCCCGTCTCCTTGTGTAGTTCTCACGCACTCATATTAGGATTATGGTTTTTCTAACTTGGGGTGCACTCAACTATCGCAAACAAAAGCTCAAGCACTAACAGAGATACAATAATTCGCAAATCAAAACGCTCGTTCTAAGATCTCTGTTCTTGCTATTTCGTATGTTTGTTCATTCGTTGATTGCACTCGATGTGGAAGTATCGACTTATATAGACCTGTTAGCATCACACACTCCATATGGAATGTTAATCACAATACCAGTTAAGCACATCATTCCATCATGCCAAAATCAAGCTCCAAGTATCACAACTGTCAAGTTCATTCATTTGCATGAAATCTTACTCTAAATACCTTTTCATACCATATCGGTAAATCTCATCCATATTAGCATGTTGATACTTACGAAAATACCATAAATAGTTCCACTCAGCATCTTAACAAATATATAGCACATTAATCACGAACTTTCCATTCAAATAAATACCAAAGTCGCATAGGAAAAGAATTCATGTTAACTCGAACATTTAAGATGCAATTCTCAGTGATATGGGCATGGTTTCCTCCTAAAATTAGACAGGTTCCAGTGGATAACGTATTTTCCATGTACAGCACATATCATTTCCATGTATAGCACAATGCGAGATCTTAAACAGAAAAGCACGAATTAAAATGTATGCGCATCATATAATTCCTATTTTAGCATATTCTAAACGGATAAACATGCAAATATATTCTTAACATATAATATCCATATTTAGCACATTAAAGGATATAGTCATAATCACATTCCATATATAAGCAGGTTCCAGCAGAAATATATTTACCAAGTTTATCATAGTGATCCTTACTCTAGTTAACAAGACATCATATTACGGATTAATCACGTGCCACAAATAGTTTCAAAATCACCGTTAGTCATCATTCCATTTATGCATAAACTTCCAAATATACTTTACAATGATATCATGACGGTGGAATTAATCGTAGTAAACCCTAGAGAGCACTTTTTCAAAAATTCAATATTCCAGCGGGTTTAACGTTTGATCACCGCTGCCTCCGGCCTGGGCGACGCCGGGCGGTGTTCTGCAACCACTTACGCTGATCAGCGGCATGGGGAGGGAAGGCAGCGATTGTTTTTGGATCGTGGAGGTATCTGAGTGATTAAGGATCGGTATAGGGGGCGATGGAGGTCCCGGCGCTGTCGGACCTGGAGAAGCTTGCGGCGACGTACCCGGAATTTGCCAACTGTTTCGATGGGGATAAATTTTGGTCGCTGTTGGGGCGGGTTAATGGGTCAGATCAGACGAGGCGCACTATGGTTGATTGTCGCGCGGGGGAGTGGTGCCTATGGCTGACGTGGCGGCGGGAGTGCTGCTGTGCGAGGGCTTCTGCAATGAGCAAGGGGCATGCTCAGGCCGACTCTGACAAACCCGATGGGACGGCCAGGAACACCACCGCTGGATCGGAGGTTGGTCGCGTTACAAATGGCTGAAGACGACGATGGTGACGCTGATGAGGTGATTGCTGTTCAGATGATCCATTGCTGGTATCTGTTGGCAATTCTATGGGTCAAGTTAGGGTTTCGTCTGCCTTGATGGAGGCACAAGCAACGCTAGAAACTGGTATGATGACGGGATTACTACTGGAATGGGCCGATTAGGGTTTCTGCGAGTGTAGGCTGAATAACGACGAGGTGGGCCTGGCTGGGCCTGATCCGGCAAAGGGGCGAGCGATGGGTCTTCATCCACGTGTGGGGTCGGCATTTCACGCCTTGGGCCTATCTTGAAAAGACCGGTGGCTCAGACCAAGGCGGGTACGGTCAACGTAACGGCGGTGACCTTTGCAGATGCAGTCATGGGATCAGCTTCAGCTGTACTCAAGGACCATGCTGAACCAAACGCGGACCCGGGAAGCTTGAGCACCGCCGGCTTGTCCTTGACTATGTGCCTTCCACGATAACACATGAAGGAATTGCCATAGTTTCCCCGACATGGGAGGTGGCTCAACAAGGATTGGCTCGCTGGGCCACACTTTAGTTGGGTATTTCCTTTGCCGTAAACCGTATTTCCCGTTTGTTGAACGGTATGTGCGGGCGCAATGGATAGGCTTAGTGGAGATCCGTGCTACTACAAATGGGTTTTTTCGTTTTCGGTTTGAATCTGCCACAGCCATGAATGCCGCATTGGAGGGCGGGCCATGTCTTTTTCAAGGACAATTGTTGTTCTTGGATGTATGGCGCCCGGGGATGTCGTTGGAACAGAAGAGATTGTTGAGGTCCCTCTTTGGGTGAAGTTATGGAACGTTCCAAGTGAGTTCTGGACAAAAGCAGGTTTGGATGTGGTAGCTAGTGGAGTTGGGAGGCCGCTCTTTGCCGACGGGATCACGGCGAAAGGGGAACGCATTGATTATGCACGTGTGTGCGTCATGAAATCGCTATCTACACCATTCATGGAGAAGGTCCACATAGAGATGCCAAGAGAAACTGGGGGCACATCTGGAATTATACCGGTGAGGGTGGAGTATGACTGGAAGCCGACGAAGTGTGGCTTGTGTGCGACATGGGCTCATGGGGAAGCACAATGCCTTACACGGCTGGCACGGTCCAAGCATAAGTTGCAGCCTACTTCAGCCGCTTCAGTTGTGCGTGGGTCCCATGGCCCTCCTACTTCGCAAAGGCCCGCGGTTCCTATTTGGCGCATGTCGGCCCGTGACATCCCATGACAACCTCGACGGGATCAACCTCATGGTGGGGGCATGCAAACGGATCGGCGCCAAGTGGGTGCTCATGGTAAGGCTATGATGGTGGTGGGGCAGCCGATAACGTCACGGATTGAGCAGCCTGTGGGAGCCAAGGGAAAGGCGGTTTTGGTAACGACCGCGGCTGATAGTGAGGAGAGGCAGCCGGGCGGTGTTGGGCAGGGGGCTGGGAGTACGTCATAGCCTCCTGATGGATGAGCGACTATGGCAGCTGCCGACCTGAATCGGTTTGAGCTACTTCGGGACATATTTGAAAACACTAACTACACCTTTCCTACAGGCCCTAAAGCGGATGCAGCCCGAAACGGGTGCTTTTATGTTAGTGGTGGGAGCATGGAACGTGTATGGTCTTAATAAGCAAGACCACAGGAGGGCGGTGGGGGAGTTGATTTCGCGAGAGGGACTACACATGATTGGGTTGATAGAGACGAGGGTGGTGGAACCTAATGCGGCCTTTTTTATCGAGCGGAATTCAGACTCATTGGCGATGGTTCTTCGATTATGATGATGGGCCAGCGTCGTGCATTTGGGTGGGCTGGGATCCATCGGTTTTGACCGTGGTAGTCCTTGGGTCCTCGACCCAGGCTGTTCATTGTCGTGTGGAGTCGGCGGTGACGAGGAGACGGTTTTTGTGACCTTTGCTTACGGGAATTCCAGGCTGTTCATTGTCGTGTGGAGCGACTTCCCTTGTGGGATGAGCTGATTAGTATATCGGCGACTCGTGTGGCGGATGCATGGATAGTCATGGGGGACTCCAATGCTATTTTGCACACTGCTGATGGGCGTGGGGGGATCTCCCTCTAGGCATAATATGGAGGATTTTCAGGCATGTTTGGTGAGTGCAGATTTGGTGACGATACCTACGACGAGCCAGCTATTTACATGGTACAACCAGCAGCGTGCTGATGCGGGGGTATGGCGACGACTTAATCGTATACTGGGTAATCCACAGTGATTCGCCCGGTTCACGGATTCTTTCTATATGTGTGGACTGTCTGCCACCTCAGATCACTCGCCTGTGTTATTGGGAGCCACACTTATGCGCAGCATAAGGCAACATTTAGATTCGAGAACTTCCTGACGGAGGACCCGACGTTCTTAGGCATAGTTCAGAATGTCTGGAACACGCCTATGCATGGCTTCTCGATGTTCGCTTTGGTAAGGAGGCTGAAGATATTGAAACCTCTATTACTGAGGTTGCGACGAGTGACGGGAGACTTGACAGCGAATGTTACGGAGGCGAAGCAATTTTTTATATTGCCCAGGACTTTGCGTCACGCTATCCAAGGAGGACGCCTTCTATGAGCTGAAGCGACAATGTTGAGCGTTATATGCCAAAGCAGTGGACGTGGAGCATTCAGCGCTGTCACAGAGGGCCAAGCTTGCTTGGCTGAAGGATGGGGACCAATGCTCATCCTATTTCTTCCGTAGGGTAGCCATGCGACGAGCTAATAACCGCATCTGGTCCCTTGAGTCGGCTAATGACGATCCTCTTGAAGAGCCTGAGAGGGCGAACTGATTGACTTCTACCCGGGCTTATTGGGCCAGTTAGAGCATTCATCGTTGATTAGTACTGTTGATGTGCATAGAGCTGTGACACGTACGCTTTCCCCAGCGGACGCTGCCTCCATGATCAGGACTGCAATGGAAGTTCGTGAGGCACTTTCCTCTATGGGGGATGAGAAAGCACCGGGGCCTGACGGGTATACTGTCATATTCTTTCGAGCTGCATGGGGGATTGTTGAAGATGAGGTGGTGAAGGCGGTCCAGGATTTCTTCGCAACTAGAAGGCTACTGAAGGGACTTAACAGCACCCTTATTACGTTAATACCTAAGCGAGACACAGCTCGGCGTGCAACAGACTTCAGACCTATTTCCTGTTGCAACGTTATTTACAACGCGATCTCTAAGATATTGGCCAACCGGCTAAAGGGGCACCTACCTACATTGGTCCATGGCTCCCAACGGCGTTTATTCCAGGGCGACGGATCAGCGATAATGTATTGTTGGCACAGGAGCTGTGCCTCGGGTACAAGTCTACGGGCCGCCGGCCGCGTGCTATGTTCAAGATTTATTCAGCCAAGGCATACAACAAAGTCGAGTGGGAGTTTCTGCTTTCTGTTTTAGGCGCCATGGGATTTCATCCTACTTACATTGATGGATACGGGCGTGCCTAGTGACGACGGCCTTTTCGTTGAACCTGAGTGGCCAGGTGGTGTGGTTTTTCCAAGGCAAGAGGGGTATTCAAAAGGGGACCCCATTTCCCCTTATCTGTTTACCCTGGTGATGGAGGTACTGCATGGGCTGATCATGGCTTGCGTTTCTGAGGAGCCGCTGTTCAGATAATTAGCGCTGTGAGACGCTAAGCCTGGTCTCGTTAGCGTTTGCGGATGATCTTCTTCTCTTCAGCCACGCGGATGTTGTATCGGTGGGAGTTCTGAAGAAGGCATTGGGGGAGTTTGCGCGTTTATCAGGGCTGCACCCTAACCCTGACAAGAGCGAGATGTACTTGTCAAGGCGCGCTGAAGGGTTGACTCCACAGATTCAAGCACTCATCGGGTATCAAGTGGGGCAGCTGCAGGTGCGCTTGACGATTGGTGACTGTGCCCCAGTTTTACAGAAAGTGGATCAGCGGTTGGGATCATGGCTCAATCGCTCTTTATCTTGTGCAGGCCGACTGCAGCTGGTTAGGTCGTTCTTGCAGGCGCTTCATGCTTACTGGTCGGGTATGTTCTTGTTGCCTAAAGGCGTTGTTCGATCTTCGGAGATGCGCTTTAGGAAAGTTTTGTGGGGAGGCACATCAGCTAAGGTGGCATGGGAGGTTTTGTGTCTACATGTAGCTGACGGGGGATTGGGACTACGCTCTATAGCCGTCGACAACAAGGCCATATTGCTTAAGCACTTGTGGAGTGTACTTACCAGAACACCAGACTCGATTTGGGTCGAATGGCTCTATAGCACGCAGCTGCATTCTCGATCGCTATGGGACTTACCGATCTTGGCGAATGATGCTTGGAGCTGGAGGAAGCTGCTGCAGTTGCGCCCGTTGATCAGATCTATGATTACGTTCCGTATTGGTGATGGCTCCACGTTTTGGCTGTGGAAGGATCCTGGTTGTTGCCTACGTCGCTTTTGGAGAGATTTCCTTGGGGCCCTATTGCGATGGGGCTGCCTCTTGATTCACGTCTGAGTGTGGTCCTTAATGCGAAAGGGTGGAATTGGCCAGGGCAGGGGGCGGTGGAATATCTTGAGATTAGCCGTCTTCTACCTTATGTGGTTCGTGGGGATCAGGATGGCGTACGATGGACGGGATCGCCGGATGGATCTATAATGGCAGCTTTGGCTTGAGACACCATGCGTTACAGGAGGCCGCCTGTGGGTTGGACGGTCTTATTTGGAGGGCCGTTGAAGATTCCATGGCATGAGTTTATTTTTATATCTGGGATTGCAGGATCATCTCTCGACTAGGGACAAGTCGTGGATTGCTCAGAGGGCGGGGACTCCAGCTTGTGTCCTCCGCGAGGAGCTGCACTACGAGACTACCCAGCATCTCTTTTTTTATTGTCCCTTCTCACGCCATTGTCTTCGTATCCTGAGGAGTCGGACTCGATGGATCTGGCCTTATCGGGATTGGAATACGGGCATTCGGTGGGCGGCTTCCCGTTGGCGAGGGAAGCACCTTCTCATGCAGCATACCGTCATATTCTCGCTTCCCTTCTCTACCATATTTGACAGGCAAGGAATAGGCGCTGGAAGGAGGGGACCATCACGACTCCACACAGGCTTGTGGGGTGTGATCTTGCCTTGGTTACCATGCGGATTAGTGGTACATCGACGAAGTACGACCTTCATCGGGCAGCCATACATCGACTATGGCGTGTGGCTTGGTAGGACTGGTCTTTGATTGGTTGATTGGTTGATGGGTTCATTGGTTGATTGGTTATTCCTTTCTTGTTTGTGCCCAGTACTCTGTTACTTGTTGGTTGCGGAGAATATCTCCTGCTCATTGTACATACCTTTTTTTCCACTTTATATTTACGGGACATTCTACCAAAAAAAATGATCACAGTGGTATCATATAAGTCACGTTCCAATGGAATCACAATGTCAAAGTGCAATTCAGTCAAATATAAGTACATGATACATACACATTTCGAATTGCTAAATTTGTAGTGCCTATCTCATCTTAACTACAATGGAATCATCAAAACTCAAATGAAGTGCAAGACCAAAAAGGTCAACAACCTTCTTACTCCTTCCGGTTCGTTCTCTTCCTTTTCGAGTTATTTCCCGCGTGTGATGACCCTCACTTTCTAATCATATTTGGTGGCGGATTTCCGCAACGTAAGCCGTGGAAGGCCTGATTTACAAAAACTTTTTCCTCGACAAAACGTAGTTTATGCATAGCCCCAACATTTTCATAGTATCAAAACCCTAACGCCGCTCCACAGGTCGTCATACATGTACAGCCTTGCCCCCAATAGTCTGTGGAGTACCGCCGTCATCCTGCCTTAATCGTGACGTATCTCAACGTCCGACTTTATCGTACCTACTAAACATAAAAATGGGGAATGAGCTATAAAGCTCGGTAAGCAGAAACAATGCATGTCATGCAAGTGCCAACCCGAAAGGCATCAGTGCCAACTCGTACTACTTTCACTCAGGGCCCTCGGCTAATCTTACTATGCACCATAAATGAGCTCAGATCCAACATGGATAAGTATGACTGCGACCCACGCCGTGTGGCCTACGCTAGTATGCATACCGTTCCCTAGGTCGCCATTTCCCAGGTCGTCCCCTCTGCCATGCAGGTAGCCCACGCCAAGGTAGCCTAACCTGGGTTACCCCTGTGATCGCTTGCTCCTCATACTGCACCCTCCAGGTCGCATCCCACCACAATCGTGGCAGTAGCCAAAATAAATGAATATATATATAACCGACGACACACCGGACCGCCATGGTGCTATAGAAGTAGCCTTGACTCAAATGTGAGTCGACATCAGATGCCTATATCGGCAACTATCATTCGCTCTCAGGCGATAAATACAATGCACGCTCGCACCTCACGACATTCCAAAAGAAACGTGCGTGCATACGAATATGCATGTGAGTATAAGATAAATTGCTTTACAGACCAAGTAGTTGCATATCAGAAACAATTCACTTCACATAAAGCATTGAAGCAGATAGTCACATAAACGAAGCGCACATAATACATTTCTGTGTTGCAGTTGAAGTTCCCACTTACCTGGTCTCCGAGATCTATTTTCCTAACAATCCTGTGAACCTTCTAACTCAAGACCCTTAAATACAAAAATATTATAAGGTCAGAATATTAAGTTAGATAACTATATGAATATCCATCTACCTAAGTGCTGAAAAGCTTATGTGTCAAAAATGTGATATTAAAAATATGCAAGTGTCGAAAATCAGTTAAATATCAAAATTCTACTGAGTATCGAAAATTGAACAAGTTACGAAAATATGTTGCGAAAATCAATTACTATCGAAATTTGGTTAATGTTCGAAAATTACCTACGTTTCGAATATTTCCTAAGTAAAAAAAATCGTTCATGTTTGAAGATGCTTTAGAAAATTACAAGTATTGAAAGTCACTTTGATTTCGAGAATTAGTGTTGACCTGTAGCCAAAATTACTTTGTTTTGAGAATAATTCTTGAAAGACACTGTTATGAAAATCAATATTCGAAAATTGGCTTTTTACGAAAATTTGACTGAGTTTCGAGAATTTGAACTAGTTTCGAAAATTTTACTTGTTGCGAAAAGTGGTTTCGAAAATTCATTTGAGAATATGTTTCGAAAATCCACTCGAAATCCCTTCGAAATTCATTCGAATTTCCATTCGAAATACATTCGAAATTTCATCGGAAACTCCATTCAAAATTCCATTTTGAAATTCCATTTGAAGTTTCATTTCGAAATTTCATTTCGGAATTCCAATCGAAATTCCATTTCGAAATTCCAGTCGAAGTTCCATTTGAAATTTCATGTTTCGAATACTATTTTCGAACAATACACTTTGAAAACCTTATATTGCGAAAATCTAACTTTCGAAAATTCGTTCGAGAATTAACTCTTGCGAAAAATTAAGCATTACGAAAACACATATTTTCTTTCGAAAATTCCAAAGCCCCGATCAAACTATTTTTGAAGAACATGAAGATCTTCCACAAAACTTTAAACACCTTCAGACCTTCAAAAAATCAAAACTTATGTAAAACATAAGCAGAAAAATTTTTTCGTGCATGCTAGTACCTAAAACATGCTAAACCATAAACTAAAACGTAAAGATCATGGTAAAATTGCATACCCTTCCGAGAGCTTGAGTTTGACTACTATTCAACTTCTCTCCCTTCTCTCTACTAAAGTTGTTCGGATGTGACGAAATCAATTATTTATCCTCTACATCATCCTTATCCTATGTCTTTCGTATATCATAAAAAATTGACATTTGCACTATGCTCATGGTTATCTTAACCTAAGTAACAACTAGTATTTTAATATTACTTTAGTTTTCGTCTCCCACTAAGTTTTCGAAAACCTATGGTGAAAACCCTTAATTTTCGAGAATTCAACGTTTTGAACGTTGCGAAAATGTCCCCGATTGAAATTCCTAATTTTCGCAATTCACTATCTTTGGAAGATCTCTAGTTCAAAAGTTCACTTTTTCTCTAATCCAATTTTCGCAAGCTACCTTCTTTCAAAAATTATTCATTTCGAAAATCCTAAATTTCTGAAATCTCCTATCTTCCGAAAGTCACCTATTTCGAAATTCCCATTCTCACAGTCTACCTACTGTCCAAAATTACATTTTCGAAAATCTCATTTTCTACTCTTTTTTTTCTTTTTTTTTGGTAATGTCTCGTATATATATAGTGGAAAAGGAATGTACAGATGAGCAGGAGATATACTCCACAACCAACCGGTAACAGACTACTGCCTACTGGGCACACACAAGAAAGGAATAACCAATCAACCAATCAACCAATCAACCAATCAACCAGTCCTACAAAGCCACACGCCATCGTCGGCGTATGGCTGCCCGATGAGGGTCGTACTTAGTGGATGTACCACTAATCCGCATGGTAGCCAAGGCAAGAACACACCCCACGAGCCTCTGTGGAGTCGTGACAGTCCCCTCCTTCCAGCGCTTATTCATTGCCTGCCAAATATGGTAGACAAGGAAGCTAGAATATGACCGTATGATGCATGAAGAAGGTGCTTCGCTCGCCAACGGGCAATCGCCCACTGAATGCCCGTATGCCAATCCCTATAAGGCCAGATCCATCGAGTCTGATGCCTCAGGAGACGAAGACACTGGCGTGAGAAGGGACAGTCAAAAAAGAGATGCTGGGCAATCTCGTAATGCAGTTCTTCGCAGAGGACACAAGCTGGAGTCCCCGCCCTCTGCGCAATCAACGGCTTGTCCCTAGTCGAGAGGCGATCCTGCAATCCCAGATATAAAATAAACTCATGCCGTGGAACCTTCAACGGCCCTCCAAATAATACCGCCCAACCCACAGGCGTCCTCCTGTAACGCATGGCGTCTCGAGCCGAAGCCGCCGTCATAGATCCATCCGGCGATCCCGTCCACCGCACGCCATCCTGATCCCCACGAACCACAGAAGGTAGAAGACGGCTAATCTCAAGATACTCCACCGCCCCCTGCCCCGGCCAATTCCACCAATGCGCATTAAGGACCACACTCAGCCGTGAATCGAGAGGCAGCCCCATCGCAATAGGGCCCCGAGGAAATACCTCCCCAAGCAACGTAGGTAACACCCAGGCATCCTTCCACAGCAAACGTGTAGCCATCAACAATACGGAACGTAATCATAGATCTGATCAACGGTCGCAACTGCAGCAGCTTCCTCCAGCTCCAAGCATCCGTAGCTGAGACCGGTAGGTCCCATAGCGATCGAGAGTGCAGCCGCATCCTATAAAGCCATTCGACCCAAATCGAGTCCGGTGTCCTAGTAAGTACACTCCACAAAAGCTTAAGCAATAGGGCCTTGCTGTCCAACTATAGAGCGCAGTCCCAATCCCCCTTCAGCTACAGGTAGACATAAAACTTCCCATGCCACCTTAGCTGAGTTGCCTCCCCATAAAATTTCCTAGAGCGCGTCTCCAAAGATCGAACAATGCCTTTAGGCAACAAGAACATACCCGACCAGTAAGCATGAAGCGCCTGCAAGACCGACTTAACCAGCTGAAGTCGGCCTCCATAAGGTAAAGAGCAGTTGAGCCATGATCCCAACCGCTGATCCACTTTCTGTAGTAGTGGGGCACTCCCAAATATCGCACCGGCAGCTGCCCCACTTGATAGCCCATGAACGTCTGAATCTGTGCAGTCAACCCTTCAGCCCGCCTCGAAATGTACATCTCACTTTTGTCAGGATTAGGGAGCAACCCTGACAACCGCGCAAACTCACCCAACGCCTTCTTGAGCACCCCAACCAAAATGATGTTAGCATGGCTGAAGAGCAGAAGATCATCCGCAAATGCTAATGACACCAAGCCTAGCATCTCACAGCGCCAATGATATTTGAAGCGCGGCTCCTCCAAAATGCAAACCTTGAGAAGCCCATAAAGGACCTCCATCACTAGTGTAAAAAGATAGGGAGCGATGGTGTCCCCTGTCGAATACCCCCTCTTTCCCTGGAAAAAACCAACCACCTGCCCATTCAGATTCAAAGAAGACGCCGTCGTCGTCAATCATGCCCGAATCCAGTCAATGTAAGTAGGATGAAACCCCAAGGCATCTAAGACAGAAAGTAGGAACTCCCACTCAACCTTGTCGTATGCTTTGGCCAGGTCAATGTTGAACATAGCACGTGGCGAACGGCCCTTAGACTTGTACCCAAGGCACAGCTCTTGCGCCAATAACACGTTATCACTGATCCGTCGCCCCAGGATAAATGTCATCTGTGAGCCATGGACCAATGTAGCGAGGTGCCCCTTTAGCCGATTGGCCAAGATCTTAGAGATCACCTTGTATACAACGTTGCAATAGGAAATGAGCTGAAATCCGTTGCATCGGAATTAACGTAATGAGGGTGCTATTGAGTCCCTCTGCCTGTTGCGAAGAAATCTTGGACTGCCTTCACCACCTCATCTCCAACAATCCCTCACGCAGCTTGAAAGAAAGATACCGGTCAAGTCCTGGCGCTTTCTCATCCCCCATAGAGAAAAGCGCCTCATGAACTCTCGTAACAGTCACCATAGTGATCATAGAGGCAGCGTCCGCTGGGGATAGCATACGCGTCACAGCTCTCTGCACATCAGTAGCAAGAATGGCGATGGGTGGGCAGACTGCCCCAATAGGCCCTGATAGAACCCAATCAACTCGCCCTCCATCTGATTCGGTTCTTCAAGAAGGTCGCCATTGGCAGCCTCAAGGGACCAGATGCGGTAGCCATTTTCTACTCTTCTCACCTTTCGAAATTCTCCCTATCTCATTCGAAATTCCTTAACTATCCGAAAATTACTTAGCATACCCGAAAATTAGGTTAGAGTTATCTTACCCGAACATTATATATCTCCCAAAAATAATCCTAGCTATCCGAAAAATCATCCTAAGCCCAAAATTCTTCTTATCCAAAAATTTAACTAAGATACCCCAAATTTGATCAAAGTCATCTTACCCAAAAATCATAATAACTCCTAGAGTGTGCTCGGTTAGGGGTATTAAGGGGGATTAGAGGGGTTGACATTAATTAATGAAGTGTTTGGTTGGAAGGTGTATTTAAAGGCCTAACTGCCCGAAAATTAAATTATGCCTGAAAGTAATACTTAAAGCTAAAAATTTTAATTCGCAGTCAAAATTCGGACGAGGCCCGAAATTCGGTTATTGCCAGAAATTATACTGCTCGGCGAATTTTTTATCACCCAAAATTTTGACGCCCAATTTCATTCCCAGAAATTTTGCTACCAGTATTTCCTACCTGTATAAAATCCCTCGTCCCGAAATTAAATCATGGTCAGTACCCAAAAATTTCTACACTCGCATAGCTTACCCGAAGCCGAAAATACCTAATTACCCAAAAATTGATTCGCCCGAATTTCACTACCGTAATTAATCTATTCTTTGACTCGATAATTAAATAAAAACTCAATACCCGAATTTAAACTAACACGGCAAAAATTAAAATGGCTCTATCCGAAAATACCTAAAGTTACTCAAAAATTGTCCGGTCACGAAAATGAAGTCGACACTCGAAAATAAGTAAAATCTAAAAATTATCTTGACCCGAAAATTTCTAGGTCTCGAATCCTCGATTAAAATTTCAAGGTTACAAACTTATACTGTTGATTACGTCAAATTCTCGTATTAATTTACGGGTATTACACATAAAATAGATCTCGCAGCCTAAAATCTTGACCTTTTTCCTCCTAGCGTGTGTGTATGTCTTAATCATTGATAGTTACTGTCCCATATAGAAAAATGATGCCAACACTGTTTTTATCAGCATCTTTTCTGATTTTGAGTTCTGGCGGTAGTTGTTGTCTAGTGGGCTGGTCTGGTCTTGGGCCTAACACGGGCTATATGAGTTTCGGCCATTTTCAAGCGTTTCTGCACAGCAAAGTAACAGCAAGTTCAAAAGTTCATATCTCCCAATTTCAAACTCGGATTAAAAATCCCTTTGGTCTGAATCAAGACTAACGAGTCTCTATCTTTGCTTAAAACTTCAGGTCCATCAGACATCGTTTACCACGTGATCTCGGAGGAATTCGAACCCTGCCGCAGAACTGCCGGTGAAAGTTGCTGTGAAATCTTAATTAAGTGATATAATTATCTAAACAACTTCATTAATCACTCAGACGACCAACGTAAGAAAATACGTTTATAAAATCTCCCCACACTCAAGAGCTTGCCTGTCCTGAAGCAAATAAAAGCAAATCAGTATAAATTGTGTAACTTATCACTTTAAGAATGAAAATGCACATGGAGATCATGTAAGCAAAGTCAGAAAGGACATACGAGATCAACTATTTTCTACACGGCTACCTGAGTAAGACCAATCAAGATTCGTATCTCACAAGGATTCACACAATCACTCAGTGTATAGGTAAAAATGTCAATGAATTCTCTCGGATTATGCATTAATCTAATCTCTACCTTGGAAACAATTCGTAAATGTATTATTCTCGGTGATAAAACAGAAATCGGAAGGTCTTTTCTGGGTGTAGCAGCGCTAAAGTATGTGAGGTAGGCAAATAGTAAGCAACAAAAGGATATGAGCAGTAGTAGTGCCGGGATCACACCATCGTCTCGAATGCATCGAAAGTTCTGCTTTTCTTTATTTTATTTATAGTTCTTTTGACTTTGTCGTTGTTTCACTAAAACCCATATTCGTTCTTAGGATCTCATACACTTTTTTTTGGAGAAATTGAAAGATTATCGGATGAAGGGTTCTTAGAATTTTTTCTCGACGGTGCTAAGCTCCCCTTCTCTCAACCTCTTTGCGAGTGAGAGATTATCAATGGAGGTTCTTAACTTCTTTCTATGCTCAAATTCGGTGTTCATCGGGATATAGGCCCGGCTGCGCTTTTCAACTCCAACTGCAACCTCCACTTCCACTATTGCTCCGGTTGGGTATTTCTGAAGGCTTTATTCGGGTCGGCCGCTTTATATCATCGGGTTTTCATAAAGAAAAGGTCAGGCTTAAAATGGCTAACTACGGTGATCAGTCGTGGTCGGGACATTTGACTATAAACTTAATTCCTACGCCTTCGATATTTCACATAATCTCACTATAAGCAATTTCAAACGTAATACGCAAGCAAGTTCTAAAGAGAAATAACTTAATCATGATTCACACAAACCAAAGAAATGAGCAAAAAGCTCATAGGCTCAAAATCTCACAAAAATTGTGTTATGCGTACGAATCTTTCAGGTATCACTAAGTTCATCATGCAAGAAAGACATCGACTACGCATGTGTATTCCTAATTACTCACATTAGTGTAACATAAAATCAATCTTAAGAAACATAATTTTGAAGAATTTTACCCCTTTTTTCATGTAATTCAACAAATCATGCACATATATAATGGTAATGTTCGCATCAGTTTCGCGAAATTCCCTATCCCCACACTTAAATTTTACGTTGTCCTTAATGTTTAATCATTGCAACTCATGGAAGAAGAAAATAATAATGGTTTAGAAAACTTCCCTGAATAGTCTGATGTGCATGTTTTGTAGATGTTTTCTCTCACAATTGGGATATGATTCGTTGCGACACCGGAGATGTAAGCTCTTTACGCACGGATCTCATACGAACTACCTTAGAACCTGTAGGCAATTATACGTAAACGAAACGTCATAGCGAATTAAAGATACGAAAATAAAAACTGGTATTTTCTTTATATATATATATATATATATATATATATATGCTTTGATAGGTACCTGGGTTGCCTCCCAAGAAGCGCTTTTCTTTAACGTTTTTTAGCTAGACATAGTCCGGAAAAAATTTCCAAGGCGGTTGAAAATCATAGTGCGATCCTCCCGTAACACGGAATGGTAGTTGTTCGTTTTTCTCCATGTTACTTATCGAGTCGTGTTCCCCATTCAATTCTCGCTTTCGTCTTCTCTTCTTCTAGATCAGACAATAGCATACCTATCGAGAAGATCGAGACTAGACAAAGAAAATCGAATCAAAAGTAGAAGTAAATTAAATTAGACACCACATTCTCCGACAACTGCGCTAAAATTTGGTCGCGTCGTAAACGGCCAGAAATAAAATTATAACCTTACTAAAACAAGCATAGCGGAAGTAAGGATCATCTCCACAAGGAAGATGGTTAATTTACTTCTATATCAAAATTCGACTAAATATTATAAAATAATAAGGGGGTTTTTGTTGTTTACGGTTCAAATCAACGAAATTAAACTAATGATAGACGAGGGAAAAAAAATAAATACTAACGAATATAAATTAGTTGAAGTAATCGTTCTCCACCTTGATTATATAATTGATCATCGATTCCTAAAAAACGTGTATACGTAAGTATAATCGGTTATAGTTGTCGACGAACGCCTAACAAACAATCCCTTCTTAGTTTCTTGATAATTAAGAGACGCTCTATAATCAATTCCCTAATCGAAACTAACCTCCGGGATGCCCTACAACGTTTAAGATTCCGACATCATTAAATACGAAAGAGACCCGATTATTGGCTAACTCGCACGGACGAAGCTCTCTCAAGAAACGACGTTGGTCTGTTAAAATCAAATCGCGTAAACTACAATATAACTTACACTTACCTAGGGTAGAGAAGTTGAATATTGTTCGCTACTTATTTGAAACAAACAAACAATTACGGATTTCTAGTTTCAATTAGCCATAGACTAACGTAGATTAATGAAATATTTGCAACTATTTAATCAAAGTATGTTCAACTGAAATAGTTTCAAGCTTAAACAAATACTCACGCATTCATGAATAAGCACAATAAGCTCACAATATTATAAATTAGCACTTCAACTATAATTAACTTAACTACGAAACATAACAATCGAAGCATGTAGATAGATAGAAGGCAAAGTCGCTTACAACCGTTCGAATTTGCGGAATTTCAGCCCCGGTCAAACAATCAGTCCAACCCCAACGATCAACCCAAGTTTCGGCTGAACTTCATTAGGTCTTTTTGTCGAATGGATGGTAAGCGTCCATTTCCCATAAGGAGTTTCTCGGCCTCAACAGCTGCTGCTTCTCTAAAGATAAGGTGTCTTCTCGTTATGGTTTCTCGTTAAGCAGTTGGTGAGCGACTAAGGTGCAGTTGTATGCTTCACGTCCTTGCTTTAGTTGTGCGCTTGACTCCTTGTTGCAGCTGCGGTCTTCCTTGAGATGAGTGAGGGTCGACAGCAACTAAGAGCAGCCTGCGTGATTCCTTCCAGCCGTGAGCTGCCTGCTTCGATTTTCTTCAGCCTTGAGGTGCTTAGGACAGCTGAGCTTGAGAGGTGTATGCTTCGGTTAAAGTCGCAGCTAAGAACAACCTACTTGGAGTAGCTCTTTTCTTTGGCGTGAGCTGCGTGCTTATGAGTGGTGGTTCAGCGGATGCAGCAGCTCTACGTTTCCCGTCTTTTGGATATTTTGGGAGATATCTCAACATGAACAGCTCTGTCCCCTTTTAATAAACGTAAAAACCTTGTCCAATTCTTCTCACGCGTGTTCTTCAGCGACAAGCTCATAGATAGTGCAGCGATAAGATAGATCTCACAGCCTGAAATATTGACCTTTTTCCTCCTAGCGTGCGTGTGTATGATTTAATCATTGATAGTTTGATATCACCTGCCATATGGTGGGAACACCCACTGTCGAGATACCACTTGTTTTTCTTGCTGGATTTTCTTCTTTGTAACTGCATGAATCAATTCTTTTCTGAGGTGCTAAACTTTGATTGGGTCCTAAAAGGTTAGCGGCAAAATAATTCCTGTTAACACATGAAATATCATGTGTCACAGACTGTGATCTGTTACACAGGTAGGCCAGTGTTAGAAACTTGATTCTCGGAACCTGCTTTGGCCTCCAGGCATATCTAGACTTTCCGTTCTCTTCAAAAAACAGTTGTTAGAATAATGACCGTGACGGCCGCATGAAAAACACTTAGGCTTTCTAACGATTTGTGGTGCAGTGTGTTTATGTGTCATGGAATATCATATCCCTAATTTTCCAACATTTCTAGGAATACTGAGTAACATATCAAGGTTTTGTTTTCCTTCAGATGTCTATCAACAGTACGTGTTTTTTCTTCTAAGGAAATTTTAAGAACAAAGATGTCTCTACATATATCACTATTTTTCTTTTAAAGCTCTTTACAATTTACACAAGGCTTTTTTTCCTTTAGGGTTTCTGGCTCGGCTCTCAAACATTCATTATCTAGATCCGTTTGGTGCTTTCTCTAGCTACGTCATCTCGTTGCCTAACCAATCTCTTGACTTGAGCGACTTAATCCTCCTTTCTGCATTTTGAATTATTTCAAACATCTCTTCCTTTTCATCTACATCAGGGACTGAGGAAGCGTATCATGAGATTCATCTTACCTAACATATAATTCATTCAAAATAAGTATTTTCTTAATAGTGGATGAGGAAGATACATGATCATCATCATCGGCCATGTAGACGAGATCTTCCTCCTCTTCACTTTCGACATATTCCCAGTTTGTGACCATGGCTTTCTGCATATTTATCTTTTTGTCACCATTTTCCATCGGGCAGTTTGAGGCGAAGTGGCCTGACTTGTTGCATTTGAAGCATTTCAGGTCATTGTTCCCGGATGACGATATTCCCTTGTTTCTTAGCTGGAACTTGGAGTTTCTTTTGAATTTTCTTCTCGGCCGAGATTTTTCGAATTTTCTGGTCAGCATGGCACTCCAGTAAGTCTTCCTCAGTTTCTTCTTCACCCTCAGAGTCATTCTCTTTCCGTGTTGAAGGCAATGTTTGGTTGATTTCTAGCTTGGGGTTTTTCTTTGATGGAGATTTGACTCATCTCGTACGTGGTTAGAGATCCGATCAGTTCCGAGACGGAGAGTTCGTCTAAACCCTTTGCTTCGTAGATGGCAGTTACTTTGGAATTCCATTCTCTTTGAAGAGATCTCAGGATTTTTTGCACCTTCTCACCGTCTGGTATTTTCTTTCCCAACGAGAACATTTGACTTGCATAGATGTGGCTTATAGTCTCGTTGTCCTCCATGTTGAACAGCTCGTATTGGTGAGTCAAGAGGGCTATTCTTTCTTGTACAACTCGAGTAGTTCACTCATGTGTGACTTGAAGCATGTCCCACATATCTTTAGCAGATTCATATGAGCTCACGCGATTGTATTCTTCTCTTGTAAGCGCGCAGGCAATCATGTTCTTTGCTTTGGCATTCAGGGAGATTCTTCGCTTGTCTGTTGCATCGTATTCAGCACCTTTCTTTGGAGTTCCATCCGCCATTTTGGGATTGTATGGTCCAGTAGTGATGATATCCATAGATCATAGTCAGCAGCAAGCAGGAATTCCTTCATACGGTTATTCCACATGGCGTAGTAAGTTCCATCAAATAGTGGTGGACTGGAATGTGATTGTCCCTCTGCAAAAACATCAAAAACTCGAAGAAGTCATTAGATCTTTAACTCAGGCTTGTTAGGCCCGTCGTTTAACCCGCTTTGATACCAAATGAAGATAAAAACGTGCGTAAGAGGGGGTGAATTAGGCTTATAAAAATTTATGCTTCTTCTTTTCACAAATCCTAAGATGTAGTGACTAAGATATGCCTACTGATGCTTGTGACGAGTATGCCTGATATATCCTAGTAACGCCGGAGTGTGTCGGGTCTGTCTCAGAGCGAAAAAAGGAAATAACTGTAAAGTAAATGCGAGACATGATTTTTATAGAGGTTCCATACCCAATCGGGGTTTACTCCTCTCCTTGGGGTTTGCTCCCCAAGAGTTTAACCAATCATTATATTGCACCATAGCTGGATACAAAATTGAATGATTAGCTGAATACACAAACGAAACAAGTCGATCACTAGACACACTAGGTTACCACATGCCGAGTTTCATTCCTCAGAATCTTCTGATCCTGACAGACACAGCCCACTACTGATGGGCCCCCGGAACTCGTCCTTCCCTTCACGCGTGCGTAAACTTCGACCTTGCCTCCTTGGTATTGCTCATGTCCGAAGACAACACGTCCGAAGACATAATTTATGGTGGGAGGTTGGAATAACTCAGTACGTTCAGTACTTCGCAAGTGATCGCTTAGATAGGCAGAAAGCTATCGCAAATGATCGATCAGGAATCTCTTCATAATGTTTCTGCTCAAAACTCTCGTAGTCGTATGTTCGCAAATTCTAAGTAACTTGAAATTATTAAGTGTTGCTAATATATAAACCTTTTCACACACTTTACATGGAAAATCAGATCAAGATATTAATCACCAAATCAAGCAAGTCCATGTAATTTTCTAGAATCACATGCCATATAAATCATGCTTATCATAAATCATCACAACGGTCATAAGCTCCAAATAGCATGATTATAATCTACATAAAAGCTCAATTTTGTATTCACGTTATATTTATTAATTCGAGTGATAATTTCCATAACAGCATTTTCATATGTGATTCCCTGCATTTTATAGAACAAGTCAATCCAGATTTACTTCCCATGTTTAGCACACGAGATAACACACAACATCAGATCAATATATTTCCATGTTTAGCACATAATATCAGATCAGATCACAGCTATCACGAATTAACATGTCATGCCACAACTTTCCATATTTCAGAGATCACATCCGTTTATAGCACATACCATAAAATAGCACCTTATCCACAAAGTCAATCAATCAAATCTTTCCTAATTATAATATCCAAATCAGTATAAGGAAAGATATCAATTCAATTTTGCACAATTAATTTATTGGGATGCATTCAAAAATCGTAGATGCAAGTTTCACTCAGGAATAAACGGTTCTCAACGGATATATCACTTTCCGTATATAGTCAACATATTTTCCTTATATAATCCGGTAGGATATCTCACGCGTTTTTTCATAAATAGCACAGAACGATATATCCTAGCGTGTGAGGTGTCTATAACATGCGATCACATAGTTCCACCAATAAATCACAGAATCACATGCGAATAAAATATTTGACACTTTAACCATTTTATAGCTCATAATTCATGCATAGTCAAATATTATCATGTACTTAGACATTATATTGATCATTCATTGCTTAATTTATAGACCTAACGTCATTACAATTACATAGTTCATCAAAACTCTCTAACGCTCATGGACCAAAAAGGTCAACACTAGCAAAGCTAGCGGAAGGTCAGAACCCCGAGGCCAACTCCAACTTTGACCTTTCGGTCTAAGGTTCGCGTATGCTATTATAGTTAGTCGATTCGATCCTTGACATTCCCAGCATACGATCGATTCGACTATGAGTCAGTGTCCAAATACAGACAATCCCCGATTCGTCTTGTATCAATGTCACGAGCTCCCACTGCCTTGAGTGAGCAACTGGCACAGTCACATTGGACTCGTCGACATATCAAGTTTATCTGATCAATCCGGTCACCCTACCAAAGATATTTACTTGTGGACAATTTTAACCTCAGATAATAATAGTCCATCGGTGCCCCCTCTCTGCCAAGCAGAATCGATAACTAAACTCTAACGTTTGGGTTTTATTCAATTTATCTTCTTAAACAGAATGTCTTATAAGAAAAAACTCTAAGAGGGATAAGCATACCGTCCCATATCGGGTGTTACTGTAGCGTCGGTCCATACCGAGACTAGTGGGTTGGGCCCACCGCACTCCGACTGATAGTCTGGTCCCACTGTACAACCATTAAACCTTTCAGCGTGCTTCGTCCTCGCTCACACGCACCCTGGGAAAACTTTCCACGGAGTCACCCATCCCTAGATTGCCCAAGTCAAGCACGCGTAATTTTGGAGTTTCTATTGATAAACTCCCGAAAAGGTAGGTCGACATTGGTGATATAAGTAGTACTATCAATTCTCTTATACGATTCTTAGCCTGACACGCCCATACATTGTCAGTCTCAGGATCCCCTCTCATTCGGGTGAGGGATCGGTTCATTCATGTTCCCCTTCGCCTATAAGCCTGCCAGGAGCCGCTCCTTGTCCGTGCCACTCTATGGCACCGGCGATCACTTCCCCCCCCCCCCTCTTCGGCCCCGAGCGTCACATGCCCACCAGCTTCCGCATGGTTCGTCTCCGAACGAGCACCTTACTGTTAGAGGTTGTGCTCTGATGCCACCTATAACATTCGGCCCATACCGGTTGTTACTGTAGCGTCGGTCCCATCGGGACCAGTGGGGTTCACCACACTCCGACTGATAGTATGGCTCCATTGTACCACCATTAAACCTTTCAGCGTGCTTCGTCCTCGCTCACACGCACCCTGAGAAAACTCCCCAAGGGGTCACCCATCTCTAGATTGCCCCAAGTCAAGCACACTCAACTTTGGAGTTTCTATAGATGGACTCCCGAAAAGGTAGGTCGACCTTGGTGATATGAGTAGTATTATCAATTCTCTTATACGATTCTTAGCCTGACATGCCCAACATTGTCAGTCTCGTGATCCTCTCTCATTCGGGTGTGGGATCGGTTCATTCATGTACCCCTTCGCCTAGAAGCTTGCCAAGAGCCGCTCTTTGTCCGTGCCCCTCTATGGCACCGGCGATCACTCCCCGCCCTCTTCGGCCCCGGGTGTCACAGACTGTCCCTGTTAATCATTACTCCGTTCCCGAAGGCCAACATAGTAGGACCGAAATCCTATGATGTTATCTCATGCTAATTCAGAGCGTTGGCTTGCTTTGAGCACTCTAATTTCTTCAAGTAACGAGACTCGGCCACCACCAGGAGCACATCGCCGGCAGAAGAGACGGGATGGCCGGAATAGACCCGAGAGCCAACCGACCGGCCCATCCCAAGGTCCAACTACGAGCTTTTTAATTGCAACAACTTAAATATGCGCTAATGGAGCTGGAATTACCGCGGCTGCTGGCACCAGACTTCCCTCCAATGGATCCTCATTAAAGGATGATTGTACTTATTCCAATTACCAGACTCGTTGAGCCCAGTATTGTTATTTATTGTCACTACCTCCCCGTGTCGGAATTGGGTAATTTCCTCGCCTGCTGCCTTCCTTGGATGTGGTAGCCGTTACTCAGGCTCCCTCTCCGGAATCGAACTCTAATTCTCCGTCTCCCGTCACAACCATAGTAGGCCACTATCCTACCATCGAAAGTTGATTGGGCAGAAATTTGAATGATGCGTCGCCGGCTTTTTGGCCGTGCGATCCGTCGAGTTATCATGAATCATCGCAACAACGGATGGAGCCCGTGTCGACCTTTTTCTAATAAATGCATCCCTTCCAAAAGTCAGGGTTTGTTGCACGTATTAGCTCTAGAATTACTACGGTTATCCGAGTAGCAGGTACCATCAAACGTTCGTCGTCGAGCTGCCTGACTTGTATATCTCCCAATAGAAAACTCGGATTCAAAATTTGGTCTAGAATCAAGATTAACGAGTCTTCTACTTCAGTTAAAATTTCATGTCCATCGGACATCGTTTACCCCTTGATCTCGGAGGAATTCGAACCTGCCGCAGAACTGCCGGTGAAAGTGTGAATTTTGCTGTGAAATCTTAATTAAGTGCTATAATTATCGAAACAACTTCATTAATCACTTAGACGGCCTATAATTAACAAATATAAACGTAAAAAATACGCTTATCAATATCTAATAACTCAAATTGAGACCTAATAACCCTATTCGACAATTAATGCAAAACATACGAATTTAGGTTCGACTTGGTTTGGAGGAATTTAGTCAAACTATCCAAAACGAAAACGTCACATCGAAGGATCGAACGAGAGAGGAGGATGTGAAGATTTTTCATGGATGATTTGGGTGTTCAATTTGAAGATTTGTTCGATTTGTTGATGTATATTTGTATCTAGTGTGTGTCTGGTTCTTTCGTTGGATTTCATAGAATTTTTTTTTTAACTCAAAAATCTTGGTAAATTTGTAATTATATAAGTTAAATGGGGTATTATTGGCCCATGGGTCCTTAAATGAAAGATAGTCCTAGTTGGTCCTTAAGTGATAAATAATCAGACAAGGGAGTTATGTGATATATATTATGCTAATAGGTAGTTAAGTGAAATTCTCACTTTTCTATTACTATTCATTATTATTACTATTATTATTATTATTTACGAAAAACTCATTAGGGCCTCAACTTTGAATTTCGAAAACGGGCTACATGACATGGAATTCAAATTCGATAAATTATCTGTATTTAGATTTAACATTGGATTTGGAGGAAATCGAAATCCAAATTCGCTTGTTAAACGAAATATTTTGGGGAAATCTTGATTTCAATCCAAATTCGAAACCCAAACGAACCATTAATGGGCCTGGTTCGAGTTCCACTCAAAGACATATAATATTTATTATACTAATCAACCCAATATTTTATTTCTCTTTTAATTTTGACCCCAAATTGGTAGATTTAATACTCACATCCCATGGATAATTTTCAACCACCAACACAATTTTCTTTTATTTAAGTTTGCCTCTTGATTTATAAACTTATAACTTGTAAAAAGTTCATAAAAACAAGTATATTTTCTATGTTGTTTGATCGATTCATTTATATATATTTATTATATCTAAAGATATACCGATTTTACGCCTGTTTGATTCCGACTTTATACCGGTAAATCACTAAGCCTTAAACCATTAAAATATTCGGTCCGTTTGATAAATCCCATTTCAAACCTTGGGATACTAGACCCGAAACCCATGGGGACAAATTCTATGACTAGTACTCCATAAATTTAAAACATATGCACATATTCCAATTTCCATGGACACCTTAGAGTATGTGCCTCTCAAACCCATATGTCAAAATACATAAGAAATAATAATAATAATAATAATAATAATAATAATAATAATAATAATAATAATAATAATAATAATAACTAAACACATTTAGAGCATCTCCAATTGAACGTGAAAGCTGGCGTTGGACGGAAGATATGGCGATGGATCATGGAAGAGCTCCAACCCACCGCCAAACGCGACGGGATTCAGCGGATGCTACAGTAGTCCGCTACCTTTTGGGGGCTACTGTTCCTCCGCCATTCAATTTTTTTTCCTTTTTATCTTTGCCAAGAACGATTGAGTTAAGAAAGAAAAGAAAAAAAAAAATTGCTTAGAAGAGAAGACATCGCATATCGATTGAAATACGTAAATAAAAAAATGAATTGCTTGAGAGGAATGGAGGAAGAAACGACTGGACATGAGAGACCAACTTTTCATTTCATTTAATTATTTTATTTTCTATTTTTTTTTAATTTGGGTTTAGATAGTTTTCATTTTAAAATTTTGAAAACTTTAAAATGTCCACTATTTAAATAATCAGATTATATTTTTGTATAATTCATATTGATTTTTAATTAAATAGCAAATAATCATAATATAATATGCCGCACATGAATAATTGATTTTTGTTATATTCTTTTAATGTAGTTTTCCACTAATTTGTGATCTAATTAGTTATAATCTGATAAGAAACTAGTATTATCATTTTATAACTTTCACATAAATTAACTACCTCATTTGTTAATTAACTATTAATATTTAGAAAATTAAAACAAAATTTATGGATTACATTTATAATTTTTTTCTTTAATAGTACTTCACGTAAATGATTTTTTTATAAAATATTTGATATAATGAAATAAAGAATATTAAAATTTGATTGTAATATTTAGAAAATAATATTAATATAACATTTGTGAGAATATTATTTAGAGGAGGATATAGAGGAGATGGTTGGAAATCTGAACAATGTTCAAACTTTATATATATAGAATTTTCACTTTAGCAACTCTATGTATATAGGAAATGGTTAGAGATGTCCTTAATAAATTTAAAATTAGGTCCCAACGACAACTTCGAAATAGGTCTCAACCATGGTTTTGAAGACTGGACCGGTCAAAAATCCGATCTGGTTCCGGTCCGATCTTTTTTTTAATTTAAAAATAAAGAAATAAAACTTGGTTTAAATAAATTATACAAATAGAAAAACTAATCAATTAGTTTGGTCTAGCGGTTAAGTTGGGGCATTTTACTTAATGGGCATGTGCTCGAATCCACCCAACACCCTAATTTTTATATTTTATAATTAACTTATTAGCCCACTATTTTATTTATATTCAAATTTGACCTACTCATAAATTTAATACTTGACATACGATTAATTTATAACAATCCACGCAATTTACTTTTATTTAATTTTACCCTTGAAAAGAGTTCATTAAAACATGTATATTTTCATATTATTTGATTAATTCATATATAAAATATATATTTATTGTATTTAAGATAACGATTTTACTCCGATTTGATTCCGATGTTATACCGGTTAAACCCCTAAAATTTTCGGTCCGGTTCGAAAACCCAGTTTCAGAACCTGGTCTCAACAACAAGAAACTAAGAGTAGATGATACACATTCCATACAAAAACCCAAGAGAAAGAGATTTCCAACAAAATCCACACAAGGTACTCGAGCCACAGATAAGACACGAAGAGGGACGGAACCAGACAGCATCAAAAGCAGAATCTTCAAAAAAAAAACGAACCGACCAACATACTTGTAATTAAAATCAAGTTTAGTTATCAGGGCTTATATCATCATATGACACCAAACCCCTTCTTCCACCTGGTGGGCTGCTGCTTGACCTAGAATGAGATGGTGAGCTTCGGTTCCTTGAGGGCGAATTCGACTTTAACCGATTGGATTTAGGACCAAGACGAGATTTCAGTCTCTCGCTCATTCCATTGGGACTTTGAACAGGGCTTCTGCTTCGGAGGGCCTTATAAGAAGGGGGGCTTCGAGAAATACTCCTGCTTCGACTTCTTCGGCGCTCATATCTATATGATGATGATGATGATACATGGTAACATTACGATATGATATTTACTTAAGCATGGTATAAATAGATGGACATATATGATTTGGGAGGTGAACTTGACCTAAGAGGGCTCCTTGCTCTCCTTGGTGAAACTCGTTGATGTCTTGGTGGTGGTGAGCGATCTGACCTATATCTGTAGCTGGGGTACCTAGAAATATCATTATTTTTTCCGGAAGTTTTCTTTTAAAACACTGAAGTTCAAGAGAGTAATATTCGTATATGAACATCGGAGATTGCCCGAGTCCTCTGGAATTATATATTTGCAAATGAGGTATCAGATATGTAAAAGATTCTAAAATAATTTCCATGCATTCATGCTAGCTGAAGATACAAATCAAACTGACTAGAACAAACATAAAAGGAAGAAATTTTGCAAAGATCCAGGGGATGTTGGAGTCAAGGGCATAAGAAATACCTGTCATAATTTCGTGGGATGTTTCTCCCTCCATAACTGTAGCCGTCACGTGAAGGTTCTGGAGATGGTGTACGGTATTTTCTAACAAATGAATATCTATCAGTGAATCCCCGCCCTTTCCTAACACGCTTAGGCACTCCATCATCTGGAGAAGGACTCTTAGTAAAATCTCTTCCACGGTGAGAAGCCGAAGGAGAAGGGGCTTTATTCAGAGGAATCTCTGCACTGGCCTTGTTAATCTCTTGAATTCTAGGACTAATGCTTCGACCCCTCCGAGAATCAGACATTGGCTTTGCACCAGAAGTTGTTATGGGGCTCCTGCTCCTAAATAAGAACCTTGTTTTAACCTTCTTTATGGGAAAAAATATATAGTCGGTAAAAGTTGAAGGCAACAATAGAGAAATAACAAAGAACCTTGATCTGCTCAATTTGAGAGATTCCTGGGCCTCAACAGCTTGATTGTGTTTCAGAAGTGCACCATTATTTGCATTGTCATCATACTTTCTAGAGAATTCACCTTCTTCGCGAGATGAATCATCGCCACTCTGCTTCGTCTCACCATCATTTCGCATAGGCATTTTTTTCTCCACCCCTTTCATGATACAGATAATAAAAACGAGGTGAGGTAGATGTTATTTTAAACTAAATAGGAATGAAAATGAAATCAATGCATACGTACCATGAATTTTCTCGGGTTGCTTCTCTTTTTTGGTTGATTTAGATTTGCGTGAGTACTCTCTTCTAGGCTCATTCTCCTCATCAGAGCTGCTACTTGTGTTACTACTGCTACCACTGCTATAGGTATCACTTGAACTTTCAGATAGCCTGGAAACGTTATGTTTCAAAAGATAATGAAAAAAGGGATAAAGAAAATAGGGGGAAATAGAGAGAATAATTGTATAGTAAAATAGGCATACCTTTTCCTTCGAGATCGCTGAGCTCTTCTCTTACCCTTTTGTTTGCTGTCCTGACGCCGACCTCTTGAAGTTAATTTTCTTTTCTTCCTTCGCCTCTCATCACTCAATGAAGAATCTGAATCAGAGACCGCTGAATCTGTCTGAGACGAAGAAGAATCAGAATCTGTCTCAGACGACGAAGAATCAGATGACGAGTAACTCCTCTTCCTCCTTTTACTCTTCGACGATGCCTTGTTTTTACTTTTGGCCAAACCGTCAGACCCTCCATTTCTTGCTGTTTTTTTCTTTTCTAAGAAAATTATGCAAAGAAGGTATCAACGTATGAGTATGACATTGACATCATCAAGATATGCCAGAAGAAAATTTTCGCAAGGTAGGAGTTGATGCTGGGAAAAAAAAAAAGAAAGGTTACCTTTCTCATCTCCAACCAAATCATCTGTGTTGGGTTTAGATATTTCACCACAATCAACAATTCTTACGACTCCCTCCGTTTTCCCATCAGCACTTCCTACTAGTTCCATTTTCTTCACAACATCCATTCCCTTCACAACCTTTCCGAAAACGACATGTTTGCTGCAACAAATTAGAAAAAAGAACCCATTGTCATTGACAACTATGGATGTGAAAAGTCCACAAAGATCACATAAATCATGTATAGAGTTGGAAATTAGAAAAGCTCAATAAAGTAAAATACCCATCAAGATGAGGTTGGCGTTTAAAAATAATAAAGAACTGAGATCCATTTGTGTTTGGTCCACTATTAGCCATAGAGAGAAGACCTGCTTCACTATGATCCATCTTGAAGTTTTCATCTGCAAACAAAGGTATGTCAATGGTTTACATACTCATGAATCCATTCGAGAGGAGGGCCTCTCTCAGGAAATTTGTCCTTACAATTTACGTATATACTTAATTTACCAGCAAACTTTCCTCCATAAATACTTTCTCCACCGGTGCCTGCAACCATTAGAAGATGTCATACCATGCATTTGCAGCAATTCAAATAATAAGACTCAGAAGGCGAAAATCATACCATTCCCTTTCGAAAAGTCACCACCCTACACATAATGAATAATAGTGTGATTAGGACAAAAAAACATACTAATTGATACATACTAATTGATACACTGGTGTAATGTTATTAAGGCAACTGTATTGCGAAGTGACACATTTCATTGTCCTGATGCCAAAGTTGAAACTCAAACTGATGTGCAGGACACTTGTGGCATAATATCAATAAACATAGTGAGAGGGCACTTCAGGAAGTAAGGCACTGAAAAATCTATATTATCCCATTTCCTGATGCATATACTTCTGCTTATAATTTAATGGAACACTGAACAGTTCATGAATGTATTGGAAAATCAAATATCGATAGAAGACTATAGCAAAACAGGGCACAAGTGTGAAGTAAAAAAGAAGCTATTCTCTGCTGCACTGCATTACAATAATAGACCAATCGAATATCTCTTCACGATACTTATAGCTAACAAGCATGGATCCCATGGCTGAAAACCCCTAGAGTCAAAGGTTGCACCAACAAAAGAACGTACCCAGGAAAATAGTAAAAAGAAAGAAGTATTTTAAAATTTTTATGTTAATGGAGTAAACTTTATTTTGGAAATTTAAACTTAAAATACCTGAGCCATAAAGCCTTTGATGATGCGGTGAAATGTGGTACCCTTGTAATGGAGAGGTTTCCCAGTCGAGACTCCAACACCTTTCTCACCTGCAAGGGAAAACAAATAAAACATGATTTGAGAATTTAGAAAGAAAAAAACAATGTTTCAAAAATGGTGAAACACCATGCCAATGAACTACACAAAATACAATATAGAGTTGAAATTTAACAGGTTAATATACGAAGGTACACAGCAATCACAGCTTACATGGAAAAAATCAATAACCTAATACTTAAAAAGTTTACCAGAGCAGAGTGCCCGAAAATTTTCAGCAGTCTTCGGGACAATATCAGCAAACAACTGCATAACGCAATAATAGAGTCAGAGAAGGTAAACGGCGAAAACGTAAACCAAAAGATGCCATGGCACATGCCTGAAGATCAATCAAATTACCTCAATGACAATCTTTCCAGAGAACTCCCCATTTATCGAAATATCCAAGAAAACTTGTGGATTCTTTGTCTTCATGCTGTCTGCTCATAGTTAGATACGATACAAGAATAAATAACATAAGACGACGAATTATTAAAATGATTTTTCTTTCCTTCATAACATAGTCAGAATGTTTAAGTGACAGAAAAGGATGTACAGACACACACATTGCTATGAAAATGGTATGAAATCCCTTAGTGGCCTTAAGTAAATTTTGCCCACCCAACCAACCATGTATTGACCGCACTAAGTAAACATACAAATCACACATATCTGAGCACACTAAGTAAACATATCTACGAAACCACTGCAAAGAACACTCAATCACCTGGATAAGTCACAGCCAAATTTTTCATATTTAAATTGAAGGCATGTAAATTGTAATGGTTCAACTACAGAGGCGTTGAAGTTAATGTCCCGTTCGAAAAGCTTTAATGGATAAGTCAATCCCCAAACATGTGACATCAAGATTAACCTTTACTAGTTAAAGGAGAAACCCTTAAACCCCAAATACCGCCAAATGTTACAAATTCCAAACCCGTAATCCAGATTCGTTTGAAACAAAGCAACAGCACAAACATAAACCTGCAAGAAATGCTACACAAATGAAAATGAGCGACAAAAGAGCCACAGACATTTAGAAACGTCAAACTTTCTTGTCAATGTTTCATGCAAGGGTTTCCATGAAAAAAAAAATCCCCGAACTCAGTCGTGAAGAAGCAAATGCGGTCGTATGAACCTTTGAGCATGAAATCTACTGAGCTGATTTCTAAGAAGAAAGGAGGAGTCGCGTGGCGTCGGCTGCTTCCCGAGTTTTGGAGAGTTGGTTTTATTTCCTAGGGATTACTGATATTTGTATTTCGAAGATAATTTCCAAATCCAACACAAGAATCCATATTTGAAGTAAATTTACTCCAATCGAACATCAAAACTAAATTCAAAATGCGTTGAATATGTTCTCTCTCCTCATTTGGACCCATCTTTGGGTTTGGAACGGTTGGGATGCGACTATTTTTGTTAATAGCATTGAAATTTTTTATAGTTTATTCTCTCTCGAACCTGTAGATTAATAGGAGAATTTTATGTCAGGCCTCCATAATGTTTTAATTTACTCGTCATACCATGTCAGAAAAGATATAAGTTTAAAGGACCCACTTTATGTAAAAATTGAGTAAATGACCCAAAAAATTGATTTGACGAAATTACCCTTAGTAAAATGTTTTTTTTTCGAGTGAAAGTCTCGACGTGTTTTTTGGGTCTTACATAAAGCGGTACTTTTACTTCATTTTATGTTACATAGTTGCAGCATATTGTCACTTTAGAAACCAGACACGTTATTTTCAATAATATTGTGTTACTTCGCTATTGCAAAACGTTATCAACAGAAAATTTTTTTGTTTAATGATCGAACTCATTTTTCTTACACTGAATCGAGCACAAAAAAATTCGATTGCCCCATCCAACCGATTTCTACATGTCATGTTGGATTCATTATGATATCGACGACGCACGAGGTAGAATTTGCTTGTCTAATTAGGGTGCAAATTCGAGAACATAATGGTAAATTGAATCTAGATTTCGACATAAATTGCAAGTAATCGGTATCGATATACCCATGAGAAATCGATGTCTATTTTACCTTATTGAGTAAATAACGTCGAGATTTATGCAGTTTTCATTTTTTTTAGTGTCTTTTGTGATTTTCGTTCTATTCATCCCGACTATTTCTTGTATACAGACTGTGTTATTGACGACAAACAAAGCGTTAATTTACCTTTCAGTAATGTGTTACTTCTAAGTCAACGTTTGTTATTAACCATAAAACATTTGCTAATTTTTGCTATGTTATAGGTATTTCTTTTTTACGCAATTTAGGAAAAATGTAATATGCGTTTCTTGCAAGTAATCGGTATAAATTCGAGGTACTCATGAGAAATCGATGTCTATTTTACCTTATTGAGTCAATAACGTCGAGATTGTGTACAGACTGTCTATTTCTTGTATACAGACTGTGTTATTGACGACAAACGAAGCGTTATTACCTTTCAGTAATGTGTTACTTTTAAGTCAACGTTTGTTATTAACCATAAGACATTTGTTATTTTTTTGCTATGTTATAAGTATTTCTTTTTAAATAATTTAGGGAAAATATAATATGCGTTTCTTTCATGTAATCGGTATAAATTCGAGGTACCCATGAGAAATCAATGTCTATTTTACCTTATTGAGTCAATAACGTCGAGATTTATGCAGTTTTCATTTTTTCAATGTCGTTTGTGATTTTCGTTCTACTCCTCCCGACTATTTCTTGTATACAGACTGTGTTATTGACGACAAACAAAGCGTTAATTTACCTTTCAGTAATGTGTTACTTCTAAGCCAACGTTTGTTATTAACCATAAGACATTTGTTATTTTTTGCTATGTCATAGGTATTTCTTTTTTACACAATTTAGGGAAAATATAATATCCGTTTCTTGCAAGTAATCGGTATAAGTTCAAGGTACCCATGAGAAATAGAGGTCTATTTTACCTTATTGAGTCAATAACGCCGAGATTTATGCAGTTTTCATCTGTTTTTTAGTGTCGTCGGCGATTTTTGTTCTATTCATCCCGATCCATTGTTGTTTCGTGCATGACTATTTCTTTTTGAATATTTATAATCTATTGGTCGATAAAATATTATTTATATATTCAATAAATAATAGTATAAATACAACAGATATGCACATTTGGAGATGTTGAACACTTTCAACGATACAACTGCTTATGGCTTCGAATAAAACAGGACCACACGTCGTGGAAACCAGATGAAGAAAGAAGTTTGATACAAGCATTCAAAAAATAATTCAGAAAGGTTGGAAATCTGAAAATGGTTTCAAATTTGGATATCTTCAAGCATGAGGATGCATTTTTGAAATAAAGAGATCATATATGTGCCTTGGACTCAGTTTCCAGGACCAAGTTCGCTCTTCTCCTAGAGCCTTAACTTAACTATTAACGGGGGCCACTTCATTAGGATTGGAGTGTACTACGTTAGCAATCAAAGCACATAAACAATGTAGAAACTCCAATATGTCTTATGCTAGATCCGAACATCTCCATTGCAATCAAAGCACATAAACCGTTAAACGATGTAAACCCACTTGAGCATAACTAGCGTCTATAAAAAAAATTCATCGAATGCAACCCAGATATCAGATGGGAATTGCAAAAGCTTGTGAAATCGCAGATGGGATTGCAGAAGCTTGTAAAATCGCAGATCAAGAATAGAAGAGAAAGCGAGAAAATAAATCACCTACAAATAAATAGGTGATTTGCTAACACCTATCTTGGCCACTTGAGGGATGAAAGAAATCTGAATTGAGTTGACAGAGGTCGAAAGAGTGTGGTGCTCGTGGGTTAGATCTGAGGGATAATATTGTAAAATAATTTGTGGGTTTTCAATAACCCACATCAAGGGTGTGTTATTCTAAACCTATACGCATGGGTTTATAGTTATTATAAATATACCTATGTTTTATTTAAACATAACTACCAAACATACCAACATTAGTTAAACCCATGTTTAAAATTACTAAACCTGGTAACCAAACGAGGGCTTATAGTATTAGTCACTGCAAGAAGGGTTAATTAAGTGTCGAACCCTCTTGAAACTTTTATTTTATGATTCAGATCCCAAATATATTTTACGTAGAGAGGACCCAAAATGAGTTTGATTTAGAGATAAGGACGTAATTGCTGCGAAAAGACATATTTTGTCAACCCTAGATGAAAAATTTATGAATCTTTGCCTCTTCAAATGACCGGATAAAAATTTACGAACTGAAGTCCTTTAAAATGTTGAAGATAATGATTCAATATGGCTAAATCGACTTAAATAATGTATGGAATCTCGACTGTTATGGTTGAAAGGTGAAATCAACTCATGTTGATCATGGGTTCTAGTAACCTACTGGAATAATTGACGTTAATAACAGAATATAAAGTATATGGACGCAACCCAAGATTGAAGTGTTTGCGGATTAAAATGTTTTATGTATACCCATTTTGCATTATTGTAACACTTCGATACGAACTCGAGATGAGATTTGTACGTGAGCGTTGAGATCGTCCTAGAAAGATATGACACAAATATGGATTCTGACGGACTCGATATATAATAAAAAAAAGATTTGACGATAGATTTAAATAAAATAATATGATACGCGCTCTAGAAATAAATATACTATACGCGAATCGCAAATTGATAGGATGCAATTTGGAAAATATGAATTGCGTGGGTTGGACACGACAAAAATAGGATATACCTATCTCATTCGAATCACAACGACGATTTTCGAAATCATATACCCTCAAACAACAATACTAGGATCATGCCGAACACCTTTGAATTACGGGCTGCGTTGGACTGAGTTTTGACGCCACAACTAGCTAAATTGCACGAGAAAAGACTAGTTGATAAGTCGAAGTAATTGCTGCAAAACCAAGCTAATTTGCGAGAAATTAGCGAAAGGAAAATTAAACTCACAAGGTTTATTCGGAAATCAAACTTGTTTGGTCCCTTACACCTCTAGAAAACATATAGCTAGACATTGATAAATAAAATAATAAAAAACGATATATATTAAAATTCATGCTACTTGACTTGACCGAAAAACAATGTAGTCAACCCATCAGTTAATTGCTTCAAATCACCATGATTTTGATGTGTTCCGATGCAACGATAATTTGACTTCCATGCTGCCATGTCCTTCACGTTTTCTTGTTGCTGGATCAACTTTGTAGGCCTCTTCATCGGTTTTAGTTGGGCTTTGAAACAAGGCTAAGTCGCGGGCTCACTTAGCTCTTTATCCTTTAATTCTAAGATGTTATAGCATTTGACATGGCTCTCTTTAGTTGGCGTAGAAAACTTTTTCAAAAGTTTGAAGAATTAGTCCGCTCAAAGCTTCTTCTACTTGTTCCTTTCTTGATCGCATCATTGGCCCGGCTACATTGTGAAAAGGGTCATCGCACGACTTTTTCCCTGATAGTCGTAGTTGTATCCTCGCCATCAAGTTGTGCAATTGCGCGTTTCGCATCATCTTCTCTCCTTATAAAGGATTCGTCCTCGAATCCATGTAATTTGCAATTTCAAACGGAGACAAATCAGCAATATTAAAACTCATAATAACGCCATACTCACTCGGTAGGTCAAGCTTGTTGGTAGAGGCGGACCCATGATCTACTGGGGTTCCGATACACTGTGTCCCCTCAAGTCATTTAACTTCAACGGAAAAATCAATGTGTAATGGGACTTAGCAATAAATATATGTGTAATCAATAATGTATTAGGACTGACCTTGTTCGATAAAGGTGTTCTGAATTCCTTTTTACTTTAATAACTCATTCACTCATATTTGATTATGCATAATCGTAAAAAATAAAACTACTTTTATGAATACATAAAGTTGAAATAACCTTATATACATAAAGTTTACTATCATAACACCTGACTAAACAATAAAAAAATAATGCAGATGATAAGATAAATAAAGTTCAAAATGGGTGGATAAATAACTTAATAAAAACGAAAAGCTAAGAAAACATTTAATCGGCATTCGACAATCTCGCAACCGTGTTCTCTGCTCCTGGTCTGCTTTTTGCTTTGCTTTTTTAGTTTTAGTCTTTTTTCAAATAATAACAGGCTTTACAATTATTTTCCAATATATATGCATTATTTAAAATGGTCCAAAAGCTTAGAAAGCCCAATAAAATACCTAATTGTTAATAAAAATATTGTTTATAAAAAATGGTCCAATAAAGCCCAATAGAATAAATAATCAATATGACCTTATTAATCGTCTTCTTCTTCAGGACCACAACCTCCATTGAAACCCAGAGCAAGGTCTGAGGTATACTACTCTTTCCCTCCGGCGGCCCGGGGGTCAATGGTCCCTCCGAGCCCCTACGTTGGTCCGCCCTATGTACGCATAATTGATTCTTGCGAACTCTTTGAATGGTCCGTCGCCTCGTGGATGTCGTTTGGTTCGCCTCCCTTCTGGGAATCGTTCCTTCCGCATATGAATCCACACCCACTCGTCGGTTTAAAAAATAATGCTTTGTCGTTTATTTGCGCGGCCTTTTGGTTATTTCCTCCTGATTTGCGCGCGTCGTGCAACTTCATTACTTGTTCAGCTCTTTCAGCACCATTCATATTAATATGATCCTTCAAAGGCAATGGAGTTAAATCGAGAGGAGTTAAAGGATTAAAACCGTAAACTAGCTCAAATGGAAAAAAATTGCGTAGAAGAATGAATCGTTAGGCAAACTCCGCTATAGGAAACCAACCTTCCCAACTTTTAAAATATTTCTTAATTAATGCACGAAGTAAAACGCATAGGGTCCTCTTCGTTACCTTTGTTTGGCCATCGGTAGGGGGGTGGCTGGTGGTCGAAAATAATAACTTTGTACCTAATTTTCCCGAAGACTATTCCAAAAATAACTTAAAATTTAACATCCCTATCAGAAACAATGGTTGTTGGAACCCCTTGCAAACGAATAATCTCCCTAAAGAACAAATCGGCAACATGATTAGCATCATCCGACATATTACATGCAATGAAATGAGACATCTTAGAAAACCTATCACCCACAACTAAGATAGAAATCCTTCCCGTTTGAGACCTCGATAATCTTAGTATGAAATCCATCGGTACGTCATTCTGAGGTGTTTGAGTAATGGGGGTGGAGTAAACAATCCGTGTGGCATGGACTTAGACTCAGCTCTCTTACATTCTAGACATCTAGCGGAAACCCTCTCGACACCCCATTTCATGCAAGGCCAATAAAAATGTTCTTTCATGCAATCCCCCACTATGCTCTTCCCCCTCACTAAGTACTCACGAAGAGACCACGAGGGAATACACAATTGGTTATCCCTAAATAAGAATCCATCAAGTCGATAGAGCTTGTTTACAACCACTTGTTCACATTCAATATAAATTGATGCATTTCGTACAAGTCCTTCAAAATGTGAACACCAAGATAGAAGTGCTAAGAGAAGTAATAAGAGAGTACCTTCTTGAGAAAGAATCAACGAATATATTATCCTTACCCTTCTTATACTTTACAACGTATGGGAAGGTCTCGATGAAAGCGATCCACTTAGCATGCCTCTTGTGCAAGTTCTTTTGCCCCTTGGGGTACTTGATCGACTCATGATCCATGTGATCGATGAACGTCTCCAAAGCTCACCACGGCGTACAACTCCTTGTCGTATGTCGGATGGTTCAAGGTTGCTCCGTTAGGCTTCTAACTGAAATATGCTATGATCCGGCTTCCTGGAGTGAAAAAGTGCTTATACCTATTCCTGAAGCATCACATTCAAGCTCGAATGTTTTATTAAAGTCGGGTAGCATAAGTACGGGAGCATTGGTTAAATAATGCTTTAATTAATCAAAGGCATTCTGTTGGGATTCTCCCATTCGATCCACGTTCTCCTTAACTAATTCACTCAAAGGGGCAGCTGTAATACCCGTAAAATTAATACGAGATTATTTTTGTAATGTTCGAAATTAGTGAAGTTGATTTCCGAACAAAAATCGATTTTTCGGGAGCAAGCCGAAAATGTTAGTTGGACCGAGAGTGAATAAAATTATATGGGCCGAGAAGACTAGGAAGCCTAAGAAATAAAATGGGCCAAATAATATTCAAGTCCAAATAAATGAGAAAGGCCCAACTTGGATCTTGGAGTATTTAACTAGTAAAAGAAAAGGCCAAGTAGAAATTAAACATTGGCCCAAAACAAATAAAGAAAGCCCAAGTGAAAGATTAACTTGGCCCAAAGGAGTTGGACAAGATTACTTAATTTAAGGGAAACCCCACGTTGGAGGCATGTCACACCTTACTTAATCAACCTAAAAATAATCATTATGATCAAAGTGGAAAACGTGAGAAAGGGTGAGATAAAGAAAAAGAACAACCCTCATTTGCAAACCTTCAAACCATGTGAAGCAAAAAGAAAATAGGGAGAAAGAAGCAAAGAATGGTTTTGGTTTTGGGCAATTCGATCCATATTTCAACACATAAATAAGTTCCAACGAGCTTAACAGGTGGTAAGAATTACATTCGTAAGCTCGAGTATTTATTACTTTACGTGGTTTAATGGATTAATTGAGGTTAGAGCAAAATAGATGACGGACGAAGCAAGAGAAGTAGAGTTTGGTCTAGCGCAATTCGATTTTCAACCTTGGAGCTTACTCAATTAAGCTTGGAGGATATGTAGTTGGTTTTTAACCCCTACAAACCCTTTTTAAACCGTATTATATTCCTAAAAAATATTAGAATTCGATTTGAAGGCCATTCGAGTTCAAGTTTCGGGTTTTATAATTTTTATGAATTTTGTGATACGCTATTATGTGATTTCGAACTCAATATATGAGTTCTATTAATTGTTCATGTGTTTATGTGAATCTGGAATCGTGTGAAGTGAAGGAATTTTGGAAAGGTTAGAGTTTTACTTACTTCGCGAATTAGGAGGTTGACGAATCGAGTGATTTTTATTTCATAGGCCAAGTCTACTTCGCGAATTGTGAGAGAGAAATGAATTTCGCGTATCGTTTCTTATTGAGCGAAATGGGTAAAATGATTTTAAAATTAATAGAGAGTCGGGCGAATTGATTTCGGGTCGCGAAGTTTTGTCGCGGGCCCAAAAAGGATTTTCGATGTGTGAGTAAAATAAATTTGCGCGGGCCAGAGTTCGGATTTCGCGGGCTGACGCAGTGTGAGAGAAGTCGCGGGCCGATATTAAGTTCTCGCGGGCCGACTCATTTCGCGGGGTGATTCCTGTGAGAGGCGCCGGGCATTGCGCTAGCTTAAACCAGGTTTTGCGGGCCTGATCAAACGACGAACTCGGTGAAGGTTCCACGAATTCGGGGCGTTGACTCGATGCTTTACGGGTTGACCAATTCAAATCGGGCGATTCGCGAAGCGTGGCGAGTGATTTCGCGAAGTCGGGCGTTGACTCGAACGTTTCGCGGGTTGACCAACTTTTAAAATGTGGGATCGGGCAAATCTTGGTTTGGGTTTTGACCAGAGTTGACCAGAGGATTTTATTTTAGATTTTTGCCCTATTTCAGGCCCAATACCTTAAAATAAAATTATCTTTAGCCCAAATCAATTTTAAAATCGTACTATGACTTATATTTTCGTGTCAATCCATATTTTAAATTATAAATATTATTTTTGGATTTTAAACATTCGGCCTAGTTCGATAGCTATACGAATGAGGTGATTTCAGTATTTGAGATGTACGTGCTATATGTGATTGACTTATGTGTGCATTGCACTACATGTCATGTGAGAGATTGTTGTACCGTATTTATACAGTGACGCCATACGGTGTCGGTGAGTGGGATAGAGTGACGTATATTGGTCGCATGTTTAGACTCGATTGGGCACCTAGTGGGAGATAGGGTTTGCGACAACTGTCTACTCGGGATTGAGACACCCGAGGTGTATACCACCAGATGTATTTGGCCCAGGGACGGTAGACAGATGTGAGATTCCTGTGACCCGGGTTACTGGTACACTGTAATACCCGTAAAATTAATACGGGATTATTTTTGTAATATTCGAAATTAATGAAGATGACTTTCGAATAGGACTGTTAAAAATCGACCCGACCGCCAACCCAACACGAACCGCACCCAAAAATAGCAGGTTCGGGTTAGCATTTTTGACCTGTTTACGTAAATGGGTAAACCCGAACCCAACCCAATTATTAAGTGGGTTAGGTTAGGGTTCGGATTTTCAACCCGATATCAACCCGGAATCAACCCGAAATCAACTCATTTAACCCGAATAATATATATTATTAAAATATTATTAATATAAATAAAATAAAAGGCTTAACCCTAATTGTCTATCCACTCTCACGCAATGTTTTTAGAAAAATATTGCATTAGTTCTCCTTTTTTTTTGTTTAATTTGGATTTATAATTCTGTCAATTTTGTTTTTTTCTTTTTTCTTTTTAATTATAAATGGCTTGGCGGATTGGCGGGTTGGGTTAGGGTTAAAGCAGGTTGGGTTTGGGTTTGATTTTTCAACCTGTTTAAGTAAACAGGTCAGGTTAGGGTTCAAGTTTTCAACCCCTTTATTAAACGGGTTGAACCCGAAGGTGACCCAACCCGACCTGTTTACCACCCCTACTTTCGAATGAAACCGAGTTTTTGGGAGCGAGCCGAAAATATTAGTTTGGGCCGAGGGGATTAATAAAAACAAGAGGCCGAAAATGCTTAAGAAACCCAAGTAGTATAATAGGACAAATAATAATAGAGGCCACATGGAATTAAATGAAGGCCCAACTTGGAGATAAATGATTGAAAGGCCTAAGTTAATTAATAAAAAGCCCAAAGTGGTGTTAGCTTGGCCCAAAGGAGTTAAGAATAGAGATAGGCATGGAGGTTCCTTAATTGGTGGGAAAACCCACGTGAAAGCCATACCTCTAACTAGATATTTATCCACAAAATAATCATTTTGGTCAAACTAGAAAACGTGTAAATAGGAGAAGAAAAGAAACCCTCATTGTTGCAAAGCTTCAAAACACGTGAATATCAAAGAAAGAAAATAGGGAGAAAGAAGCAAGGAAGGGCTTTGGGCAATTCGATCCATATTTCAACCTAGACCCAAGTCCAACGAGAATTAAGAGGTGGTAAGAATCCCATTCACAAGCTAGTGTATTTATTTTTAGGTGGTTTAATGGATTAATTGCGGTTAGGGCAAACTAGGAGACGGACGAAGCAAGAGACGTAAAATTTGACTAGCTCAATTCGACTTCAACCTTGGGAGCAATTTAAATTTGGCTTGGAGGCTAGGTAGGTAGTTTATAACCCCTACAAAACCCCTTTAAAGCGTATTACATTCCGCAAAAGTGTTAGAATTCGATTGGAAGACCATTCGAATTCAAAGTTTTAAGTTTTATGATTTTTATAAATTTTCGTGGTATGTTACTATGTGCTATGACGTGATTTTGAACTCAATATATGAGTTCTTGGGCTAGATGATTTAATTGATGTGTTTATGTAATGAAGAACTTGTTAAATTCCTGGAAACTTTGGGTTCGTGATATGAGGATTTGAAGGAATCAATCGGACGAATTTTGAGTTTCGGACGATTTTATGTTTTGCGAGTTGATTTGAATTAGCGAGTTAAAAGATTTACGAATCGGGCGATTTTAAGTTTAACTGATTTTATGTTTCGCGGGTCGATTATCTTGCGAACCGTGAGAGAGAAAAAGGTTTTCGCGGGTCGTGTTTATTTTGCGAATCTGGTGAGAAAAGGAATTTCAATTTAATAGAGAATCGGCCGAATTGAGTTTCGGATAGCAAAACTAATTCGCGGGCCAAAAGTTTTTCGATGCGTGTGTAAAAATGATTTTCGCGGGCCAGAATTCGAGTTTCGCGGGCTGAAGCTGTTTCGCGAATTGTGAGATACGCCGCGGGCTGACTATGAGTTTTGCGGGCCGACTTTAATTCGCGGGGTGGTTCCTGAGAGAAGAGTCGGGATTCTCGCGGGCTCAACCAGATTTCGCGGGCTTAATTTAACGATTCGTGAATTCAGCGAAGTAATTCGCGAATTCGAAACGTTGACTCGAAGTTTTACGGGTTGACCATTTTGAATCGGGCGATTCGCGAAATCGGGCGTTGACTCGGCTTTTGCGAGTTGACCAAGTCTTTAAGTGGGTTTCGGGCGATTTCGATTTGGACTTTGACCAGCGTTGACTAGCGGACTTAATTTTGGGCTTTTGCCCTATTTCAGGCCCAATTTATTTAAATGAAATTATTTTCAACCCAAATCAATTTTAAAATAAAATATTTTCATACTAAAACTTATATTTTCGGGTCAACCCATATTTTAAATTATAAATATTATTTTTGGATTTTAAAACATTCGGCCTAGTATCGGATTTTAATATAGTATACTATTTCACGAGTTATACTACTTACGATTTTATGAAGCGTGTGATGTGCTTTATGTGATTTATGATGTGTGCATTTCACGACATGCACGTGTGAGGGATGTTGTACCGCATTTGTACGATGACGCCTTACGGTGTCGGATGAGTGGGGTAGAGTTACCAATGTTGGTAGTCAGGTCTAGACTCTAGGGCGCCTGGTGGGAGAGGGGGTTTGCGACACCCGTCTACTCGGGATTGAGCCACCCGAGGTGTACACCACCGGATATTATTTGGCTCAGGGACGGCTGACAGATGTGAGATTCCTGTCTACCCGAGTTAGTGGTATACTACTCGGGAAAAAACCGTCGGGTTGAGATTGAGTGCGGAAGGAGCGACCCGGCACGGCCGGCGTGGGCTACCGCATGGTTTACGGCGTACTTTGCCATTGCGCGCGTGGGTGCCGAGTCTAGCCTAGGGCCCTATTATGTGATGAGATGTGAGACAGGTTCAGCGTGCATTTTCATGTTGTAAGACTATGTTTATCCATGACCTTCACAACCGGTCATGAGAATAAAATATTAATTTCTCTCTCCTCCAAATTCACAACCTACACCTCAACAATTTTCATACTTTATCAACAACCTAGCACAACCTATAATATTTACTTTTTATAATTATTTTTAGTAGTATTTGAATGTTTGAAAATAGATTACATTCCTAAATTCGAATTTATTACAAATTTATTCGAATTAATAATTTCGTTCCAAACTAGTTCGAACAAAGCGGCAGCCGACAGTGTTTCGACTATTTGGCGACCGAAACGATTTCCAATCGATACCAAATTTTCCAGATTGATTCTACACTTCCCAACGATCGTAACGAGGGGTCTTTCGAATCATTCCGATGTAGTTTGGTATTTTTCACAAAACCAAATCAGTGGTTCGAAATTATCAATTCGACTAAAGCGGCAGTCTGCCATCTTTTGACAGTTTGACAACCGAAATGATTTTCAATCAATACCGAATTTTCTAGATTGATTCTACACTTCCCATCGATCGCAACGAGGGGTCTTTCGAATCATTCCGATGTCGTTTGGTATTTTTCGTTAAATCAAATCAGTAGGGTTCGAAATATACCTTCGGCGTACGTGATTACACCTCGGATGAGAGTCGCTGCGCCTCGTCTGGCTCCCGGGGCTTCCGGGCAAGATTGTCACGATGTCCTTGATCAAACCTCCGAGACTGCTCCCGATGGCTAGAGGCAGTTCGGTTCAGGCGTCGGGCTTTGTTAAACGAACCCTTGGCCTAAACTATGTGGCTTGATAAATTTCCAAAACTTCACCACGTTTTTGCTCTATTTTTCTAGCCTTTTGTTGAATAATGTACCAAGTACTACTTTTGCTTTTATTTTAAGCATCCCACGTTGGTTGCGCTTTTTATGCAAGTTCTCTTTTTTTATTTTTGAGTTTGTGGGACACATGTCATGACTCAAAGAATGAGTCATATGTCACCTCAAGTGATATGGCATTTTAGAAATTGTACACATGTACTACGGCTAAGTCAACATGCAAATATTTCACTTTTGCCCATGAGGTTTCTAATTCTCAATTTAGTCCCTCAATCTTAAGTAGTAAAATAATTAAATCCAATCTAATTATTTTTATTACAATTGAGCCTCACTTAGTTAATTAATTAAGCACTTAAGACAATCTTAAGTCCTAATTATTCCCGTGATCGTCACCAGAATTTATCTAAATCGTCGACACCTCGTATCAACTATGCCACTACCTCAACGAATCTCATTCGTTAGGTTCTATGGAAAAGCCCGCCGTTTTCGTTCAAGTTCATTACCATTTTTAAGCGCGACTCTCTAGGTCCGTCTCAACTGGCACGGGAGGAATCCTTGAGTCCCGGTATTCGCCTAGCCAATCCCGCGGTACGGGACAGATCCCAGTTGAGAACGAATTTTGATCCAATCGAAATTCGGGCGAACCGACTATTGTGTATACATTTAAATACCTCTTACGCCTTTCACTTGCGTCCCGGTTAGGTGAGAGCCATGTAAATGTCAAACTCACTGACCTAACTCTATGTTATAATCGAGACCCAACCGATTATTTAAACTCCGCTCCGTATCTAATACGAGCGAGCTTTCTAAGCTTCGGCCGAAGGCTTTACAATCGTCGTTCTGCAATTACCTCATAGGACGTTAACCTATACGAATATAGGCAGTGAATCCCGATAGCAGTCAAAGCCGGCAATCACCTCCGTAAAGTCAGTTGCGTTTCGTCGCTGGCCCGTGTCCCATTTCCGAACACTTGCGGACCTAGCCAACTAGCGACAAACCGAAATGCGAAAGCTAATCCGTCAGTGACCCTATCGGTCTGAGGCTGCTATAGTCATTCGTTCAATCATTGACAACATCCTAGTCATGTGATCTAGACGAATACGAGCCGAATGTCCGAATACGCGATCTCTCCGATCACCGATATCTCCATCATGACCCACAACCTCTCAGGTAATCGGTGACACTACCGATACTATGTGGTCGTCAATGAATAAGTCATATTCGGATATCTAGTCACCCACCTAGATTCCTTAGACTTACGGACCTTTTATTTAATGCTGAGATTAAGGACTGTCCGGTGTCTCCTCCCTCGTCCCCACGAGAATCAGACGTCCAACTCAAACATTCGGGTGTTATTTATTTCGCACCGCCAGATGCCAAGCAGACTTTAAATTCGATAAATAAATAATAATGCCTTTATTATAATGAAAATAATATTCACTACTTTATTTTAACAGCATAACAATAAAACTGTCTATCGACCTATACATCATTGTGCGCCCAATACTACTCCTAGTCCTCGTATGGCATTCCGAGGGCACACTCCCTAACAGCCTCCCACTTGCCGTCGAATGCCATGTGCAGCAGCACCTAATGCCAGTCACAATGGTATCGTAGCCCCATTTTGTCCAGATGTTGTTCCATAACTGCCTGGGACAAGGGCTTCGTGAGTGGGTCCGCCACGTTCTCCGCGGTGGCGATTTTCTGCACGGCGACCATCCCGTTTTCAACGAACTCACGTAGTACGTGATATTTTCTCTCGATAAGTTTGGACTTGCTATGAGATCGTGGTTCCTTTGCTTGCGCGACTGCACCGCTATTATCGCACCAAAGTGTAAGCGGCCTGTCCGCAACAGGTACCACAGTAAGTTCCTCCAAGAACTTTTTCATCCAAACAGCTTCTTTAGCTGCCTCTGAGGCTGCTATGTACTCTGCCTCACACGTGGAATCGGTAGTCATGCTTTGCTTGGAGCTTCTCCAAGACACTGCCCCACCGTTGAGCACGAATACAAAACCTGAAGTAGATTTTCGGTCATCCACGTCCGACTGGAAGTCCGAATCGGTGTAACCTTCTACTTCTAGTCTCGCTCCTCCATAGACAAGCGTTAAGTCTTTAGTCCATCTAAGGTACTTAAAGATATTCTTAACGGCAGTCCAGTGTCCTTCCCCTGGGTTTGCCTGAAACCGACTAACCACGCTCACAGCGTAGGCAATGTCCGGCCGTGTACACAACATCGCGTACATCAGACTACCCACTGCAGACGCATATGGTATCCCACTCATCCGTCGTCGGTCTTCCTCACTTTGAGGTGACATTGATTTCGATAAATGGACCCCATGTCGCATAGGTAAGAACCCTCTCTTAGAGTCATCCATTCTGAATTTCTTCAGGATTTTCTCTAAGTAAAGGGCCTGAGATAAGCCGATCGTTCTGTTCGCTCGATCCCTAAACAAGCGAATAACAAGTATATACGTCGCTTCTCCCAGATCTTTCATGGAGAATTCGGTTGAAAGCCACGCTTTCACCGACGAGAGCATCCCGATGTCGTTTCCTCTCAAAAGGATATCATCCACGTACAATACAAGGAACGACACCATACTCCCACTGCTCTTTCTGTAGACACATGGCTCATCTACGTTTTTCTCGAATCCGAAGTTCCGAACTGCTTCATCGAAACGTAGGTTCCAGCTACGAGAGGCCTGTTTCAGTCCGTAAATGGACCGATTCAGTTTGCACACTTTGTGAGCATCTGCATGCGACTCAAAACCGTTTGGCTGCTCCATATAGATCTCCTCCTTGAGGAATCCATTAAGGAACACCGTTTTGACGTCCATCTGCCAAATCTCATAATCATAGTGCGCAGCTATCGCGAGCAATATTCGGATAGACTTGATCATGGCTACAGGCGAGAAAGTCTCCTCATAGTCGACTCCCTCTTTTTGTTTATAGCCCTTGGCCACCAACCTGGCCTTGTATGTCTCAACTTGTCCGTCAGATCCAATCTTTCTCTTGTAGATCCATTTACAACCAATTGGTCTAAAACCGCTCGTAGGTCCACAAGAGTCCAGACTTTGTTGGAGTACATTGAGTCCATCTCAGCCCGCATAGCTTCAATCCATCTCGTTGAGTCAACATCGGATATAGCTTGATCGAAAGTAGCCGGATCTTCTCTTAGAAGTCCCCTAGTCGCAACATAATCGCGTTCGACGTGTGACATGCCATATCGCTCTGGTTGGCGTGGCACCCTTTCAGATCGTCGCAAGACTGCTTCGCTCGGACCATCCAATTCCAAATCCTGTGAGGGCGTTTCGGTCGACTGCTCCTCGAGAGTGACCTCTCGGCCAATGCCACAATCTCGAATGAACTCTTCCTCGAGAAAATGTGCGTGTAGGCCCACAATGCCCTCTGATCATCGTGAAAATAGAATAGGTACCCCATAGAGTCTTCAGGGTAACCTATGAAACGACCTTTCAGAGACCTAGACTCCAATTTGTCTGCTTTCAACTTTTCACATAGGCCGGGCAACCCCAAATCCTAATATGTGATAAGCTGGGTACGACCAGTCCATATCTCATACGAAATGCCGTTAACAGACTTCGAGGGACATCGGTTTATGGTTTAAGCCGCTGTCAAAAGCGCATATCCCCACAATAACATCGGTAAATCTGTATAGCTTAACATAGAACGAACCATATCTAATAAAGTTCGGTTTCTACGTTCGGCCACGCCATTCAATTGTGGCGTGCCGGGCGGAGTCATCTGTGATAATATACCATTCTCCTTCAAGAACTGGTCAAACTCGACACTCATGTAGTCGCCTCCTCCGCTCGAATGGCTTTAATGAGTTTCGATGTTTGTTTTTCCACCAAAGCCTTATACTCCTTGAACCTTTCAAGTGCATCAGCTTATACCTCATCAGATACACGAGTCCGTAACGACTGTAATCAGCCGTGAAGGTAATAAAATAGTGGAAGTCACCCCGAGCCTTCACATTGAATGGCCCGCAAATGTCCGTGTGAATCAAACCGAGAATTTCCGTGGCTCTATTAAATGTCCCGGTGAAGGGTGATCGGATCATTTTACCTTGGAGGCACGACTCACAAGTCGGATAGGGATCTGATCCCAACGGTATCAAAATCCCATTTTTCTCCAACTCGTGGATCTTGCGTTCTCCAGCATGCTCTAATCGAAGATGCCACAAGTACCTCGCGTTTATTCCTGACTTTCGTTTGTTTGTGAAAGTATACACAGATACGTCGTTCCGGGTGTTTAAATAGTACAAACCATTAAACAGTGTCGCGTTGCCAACATTTTTATTCCGATACATAATGTGGCATGTAGTATTATTAAAATTAAATACATAACCATTCCTGCTCAAAACAGGAATGGAGACGATTTCTTAAAACCCCTCGGGAGTACAAGATAATCGTACAAACGCAACACATGCCCAGATAACAAAACAAGAGATCTTGATCCGACGTGGCTTGCCGAGAGACTATCCCAGCTTCCCACTCTGACCTCGATTTCCCGCTCCCCAAGCGCTCTACTTGGTCCCAGACCCTGCGTGGACACACAAATGTGAGTACTAGCTCCCGAATCCAATATCCAGGAAGTAGAGTATACAGATGAAGAACAAACTGTTTCTAAAACATAAAGTTCCTTACCTGATGCAGCCTGCTCACTCTTGAGCTTCCGACAGTCCCGCTTCCAGTGGCCCAACGCACCGCAATGCAGACACCTATTCGTCGGCTTTACACCGGTCTGCTTCGATTTCCCAGAAGTTTTGTTCTTCTTAAAAACCTTCCTTGTTGGCTTGAGCTTGCTGCCCTTCTTCTTTTTGCCTTTCTGGGGCTTCGAAGAGGTTGCGACAAGTGCAGTCTGCTTTGCCCTCTTCATCTGACCTTGCGCCGTTGCTAACTGATTCATCAGATCAGGAAGCGTCAGCGTCATGCCGTTCAGATGATAGTTCACTATGAACGCATTGAAGGACGGAGGCAGAGACTGCAAGGTGAGATCGTTTTGTAATTCCCGATCAAATCGGAAATTAAGAGTCTCCAATCTCTCGATCCTGGTGATCATGTTCATAACATGTTCACCGACTTTCTCACCCTCAGACATCCTCGATCGGAAGAGCTGCGACGAAGCCGCATAGCGAGCTGTCCTTGACGTCTCACCATAAAGCTCTTTCAGATGCTGAACCATTGCTCGAGCGTCAGCGATACCCTCATGGATACGCTGCAGCGTGTTACTCATCGATCCGAGGACATGAGCCTTTACGAGCTGCTCGTCGCACAGTCGCTTGTCATAAGCGGCACGAGCCTGCTCGGTTGCCCGCGCCCCTGGGGCCGGCGGCAACTCGGAGTCAAGGATATACACTAGGTTCTCAATCTGAAGGAAAATCCTTAGGTTGCGAAGCCAGTCTGAATAGTTCGACCCAGCCAACCTATTCTCCTTGAGCAGTATGTTTAAAGCGGTGACATAATTAACACTGAGAGAAAAAGCTGCAGAAAATAAAAGGCATATTAAGTCGTTTGTATAGATCATCAAACGCGAATAAGGACTTCTATTCCGTTTGACTCCCACTATCTTTTCATAAACTCCATATTCTCCCATTGGATGTTTTGGAAGTTTCGTTGATAACTTCGATAGTGGAGTTGATGTCCCCGTGGGCGGATGCAAACCTCAACCTCTGTCGTTTTATTGATTTGCAGCGGCCCACGAAGTTGTGCTCCGCACGAATCCGACCTCGTCGAATGTCTCAACTATCATTGTCTCAGTCAGGGACCCCCGCCGGCAAATTCGGAACAAGGCGGTGTGACTGTCTAAGTGCGACCTATCAACTTTGCTCAAAACCGCACACTTGAACCGTACGTTTTACTGCACAGTGTGGTCTTGGCGAGCGGCTCTAACGCACACGAGCAAATCTAAACGAAAACAAATGCAAGGCGCCGGCATACCCGGAACCAAACCTTGCATTTAGGTTTCGTAACAACTTAACCCGAGCTTGATAGAAGACAGGGCATCCAATCCCTTTACTCACTTAGTATTTTATGGGAGTTTGTATTCTCATAGCAAATCAAAAATTAAGCACGAGCACAAAAATGCGTTAATTAAATTCCTAACCCTAGGACAACAATTTAAATGGACAAATGCGCGGGCTATTCTAAACTGGTCCTATTACATGGGTCGTAAAACGACCGGGTCTTTGATCTCCAAACGTCGACTCGTCATCACGCGGGTCGTCGAACCCTCCAATCTCGCCTTGCGTCGAACGGCCGCCATTTTATCTAACTTATCTAATAAAGCGATAAAATACAACACGGGGGGAATTATTTCCCGAACAACCCGTAATCCATGTACATACCGGGGGGCAGCAAACGACCCTTAAACAAATAACCCGGTTGTAACCTAAGCCCGCGTAAATGTCCCACATAAACATGCAACACAGAATTTTGACGCCGGGTGCCCGACCGACGCCACGAGCGACGATAGTCTCCAAACTACGTCGACCATTTGTTCGCCACATCGGCTTTCGAGCATTTGGTCGAACCATGCATGAAACGTAGCTCTGATACCACTGTTGGGGTGGGCTCGATTAATCGACGCCGGCCCCGGAACAACGCAACGTGGCGATAGCGGAAGCGCGTCTTGAACCGAGCGGCGTAGGGTGCCAAATTTTCGATTTCCAACATCTAAATTCGACCTAGCGCCCTTCGGCTTCTCCCGAAGGCTCAAGATACTGTGCTGAGCCTCGGGAGACCACGTTTAATTCGAATTTCCTAAATTCGAATTTATTACAAATTTATTCCAATTAATAATTTCGTTCCAAACTAGTTCGAACAAAGCGGCAGCCGACAGTGTTTTGACTATTTGGCAACCGAAACGATTTCCGATCGATACCAAATTTTCCAGATTGATTCTACACTTCCTAACAATCGTAACGAGGGGTCTTTCGAATCATTCTGATGTCGTTTTGTATATTTCACAAAATCAAATCAGTGGTTCGAAATTATCAATTCGACTAAAGCGGCAATCTGCTGTCTTTTGACAGTTTGACAACCGAAATGATTTTCAATCAATACCAAATTTTCCAAATTGATTCTACACTTCCCGTCGATCGCAACGAGGGATTTTTCGAATCATTCCGATGTCGTTTGGTATTTTTCGTAAAATCAAATCAGTAGGGTTCGAAATATACCTTCGGCGTACGTGATTACACCTCGGATGAGAATCGCTGCGCCTCGTCTGGCTCCCGGGGCTTCCGGGCAAGATTGTCACGCCGTTATGTCCTTGATCAAACCTCCGAGACTGCTCCCGATGGCTAGAGGCAGTTCGGTTCGGGCGTCGGGCTTCGTCTAACGAACCCATGGCTTAAACTATGTGTCTTGATAAATTTCCAAAACTTCACCACGTTTTTGCTCTATTTTTCTAGCCTTTTGTTGAATAATGTACCAAGTACTACTTTTGCTTTTATTTTAAGCATCCCACGTTGGTTGCTCTTTTTATGCAAGTTCTCTTTTTTTATTTTTGAGTTTGTGGGACACATGTCATGACTCAAAGAATGAGTCATATGTCACCTCAAGTGATATGGCATTCTAGAAATTGTACACATGTACTATGACTAAGTCAACATGCAAATATTTCACTTTTGCCCATGAGGTTTCTAAATTCTCAATTTAGTCCCTCAATTTTAAGTAGTAAAATACTTAAATCCAATCTAATTATTTTTATTACAATTGAGCCTCACTTAGTTAATTAATTAAGCACTTAAGACAATCTTAAGTCCTAATTATTCCCGTGATCGTCACCGGAATTTAACTAAATCGTCGACACCTCGTATCAACTATGCCACTACCTCAACGAATCTCATTCGTTAGGTTCTATAGAAAAGCCCGCGGTTTTCGTTCAAGTTCATTACCATTTTTAAGCGCGAATCTCTAGGTCCGTCTCAACTGCCACGGGAGGAAACTGTGAGTCCCGGTATTCGCCTAGCCAATCCCGCGGTACCGGACAGATCCCAGTTGAGAACGAATTTTGATCCAATCGAAATTCGGGCGAACCGACTATTGTGTATACATTTAAATACCTCTTACGCCTTTCACTTGCGTCCCGGTTAGGTGAGAGCCATGTAAATGTCAAACTCACTGACCTAACTCTATGTTATAATCGAGACCCAATCGATTATTTAAACTCCGCTCCGCATCTAATACGAGCGAGCTTTCTAAGCTTCGGCCGAAGGCTTTACAATCGTCGTTCTCCAATTACCTCATAGGACGTTAACCTATACGAATATAGGCAGTGAATCCCGATAGCAGTCAAAGCCCGGCAATCACCTCCGTAAAGTCAGTTGCGTTTCGTCACTGGTCCGTGTCCCATTTCCGAACACTTGCGGACCTAGCCAACTAGCGACAAACCGAAATTGCGAAAGCAAATCCGTCAGTGACCCTATCTGTCTGAGGCTGCTATAGTCATTCGTTCAATCATTGACAACATCCTAGTCATGTGATCTAGACGAATACGAGCCGAATGTCCGAATACGCGATCTCTCCGATCACCGATATCTCCATCATGACCCACAACCTCTCAGGTAACCGGTGACACTACCGATACTATGTGGTCGTCAATGAATAAGTCATATTCGGATATCTAGTCACCCACCTAGATTCCTTAGACTTACGGACCTTTTATTTAATGCTGAGATTAAGGACTGTCCGGTGTCTCCTCCCTCGTCCCCACGAGAATCAGACGTCCAACTCAAACATTCGGGTGTTATTTATTTATCGCACCGTCAGATGCCAAGCAGACTTTAAATTCGATAATGCCTTTATTATAATGAAAATAATATTCACTACTTTATTTTAACAGCATATACAATAAAACTGTCTACGACCTATACATCATTGTGCGCCCAATACTATTCCTAGTCCACGCATGGCATTCCGAGGGCACACTCCCTAACATCTTCTTGGTTGGATTTGAATGCTATGGACTTTTGAGTTTTGTTCTACAACTTCTCATTCATTGAAGTTTGAATCATCTCGTAAGATATAAGAGATCCAATCAGTTCGGAGATGCTAAGTGTTTCTAGATCCTTTGCTTCGTAGATGACAGTAACTTTGGCATCCCATTCTCGTGGCAGTGACCTCAGTATCTTTCTCACTTGTTCACTATTGGGAACCTTCTTTTCGAGAGAAAACATTTTTTGATGATTCCCATGAATCTGGCGTACATTTGGTTGATGATTCCCATGAATCTGGCGTACATCTGGCTTATATTTTCATCAGATTCCATCGAGAACAGTTCGTACTGATGAGTGAGCAGAGCCAGTCTTTCTTGCACAACTCGTTGAGTTCCTTCATGAGTAACTTGGAGCATATCCCACATAGCCTTTGCCGATGAGCAGGAACTAACCCGATTCTTCCCGTGTGAGTGCACATGCGAGCATGTTTTTCTCCTTTGCGTTTCACGTGATTCCCTTTTTGTCATCAGCATTGTAATCTTTAGCGTCCTTTGGGGTTCCATCGGTTTTGTTAGCCGTATATTCTCCATTGATGATTGTCTCCAAAGATCATAGTCGACAGCGATCAAAAACTAAATCATACGATTCTTCCACACTGCGTAGTTCGTTCCATCAAAGAGAGGCGGCCTAGAGTGGGATTGACCCTCTACAAATACATCAACACCCGAAAATGCCACTAGATCTTAACTCAGGCGTGTTAGGCCTTTCGTTGAGTTACCCGCTCTGATACCAAATGAAGTGTGAAATATGCCTGGGAGGAGGGGGGGTGAATTAGGCTATAAAAATTTTGGCTTGTTCTTCTTTGAAAAATACTTTTCTTTAACAAGATATTTGCAGATTGAGTTATTTCCAGGAAAGCACTAAGAGTATTAACGTTACCTCCTAACCCTGTTTCACAAAATATCACGTTATTTTCAGAAAGCGTTTCAACGATATTACCTAGTATTTGCAGGCGTTCCGGGTTTGTCTCACAGAAAAATAAATAGCAGAAAGTAAAGTGAGACGGGATTATTATAGAGGTCATAGCCCCACTAGGTTTAATCCTGTCTTTGGGGTGTGGTCTCCCCAAGAGTTCCAATCAATCAATGATTACCGGTTATGGTTACAAAATGATCGACCCTTACACAACCGAAAGCACTTTGGAAACTAGACCTCCACCTAGGCTGCCGCACGCCAAGTTTCGATCCACGCCGTTTACCCAGGAAACCAATTCCTCGACTGGATGCAGCTTGCCGAAGGGCCACCGAATCCACCAAATTCGTCCCTCCACGTGTGGAAGACTCCAACCGTGCTCCTTTGTGCGTTCAACACTTCCGAAGACACAACACGTCCGAAGACAAGGGTTTCGTTTGCTAGAGATTCGCTCATGGGTACATAATTCGCAAATGAAAACTCGACAAAAACTACGAATGAATCGCAAATTTACGCTCAGTCACTCTAAGGGATTCGTTTGCTTGTGTGTTCGTTTGGTACCCTTCAACATGAAGTGTTTTTCTTCTATATAGACCTAGGAATAGCTTCTACATTTCACAAGGAAAGTTAAGCACAAAATATGCAAGAGAAAGCACAATAATCACGTGCATTAACTCAAAGAATCATGCCAAGAATAAACCATTCATTTCAACGGTCAAACATGATCATTTACTATAAATACCACAGATTAACTTCCATTCCACTATAATCTCAGCCGTTTGTCAGCATATTCCATATATAATTCCACTTATCATATAATTCCAAATTTAACTTAAATTAAAAGTACCACTTTAAAATTTACAAAAATCTTGAGTTGCATAATAATTTAAACTCGACATAATATATTCTAAAGCTTCGATACTTGAATGGGATAAAATCTCGAAATATAACTCAACATAAATCTCGACATAATTTGGAATGAAACTCGAGCTTGATACACCTTCCAAAGTTAACTCTTAACACGGATCTCTAGCTTTTATATCCAATATCGAGATGTCTATTAATATTTTAATTAGAAGGTCGAGCCATATCTTGGACTTATAGACAAAGATTTCGATATGATGTAACTCATGGGGTACCTCTCGATATCAACATCAAACTAAGTCTCGACATTATTCTTATTACTTTAACAAGATTTCGACATGTATCTTAAAATGAATATCGGGCTTGATTAATTACTACATGATTTCGATATAACTGTTGATGTCGAAGTAGCATATATAAGATGTCGAGATTTAATATAAAATCTCGAAACGAGTTTAAACATGGGTCTTGAGTTTTATTTCGGACTCTTCTTATCTTCAATCTTGATCTCAAAAACATTAATATGGATTCGAGATTTATGATCTGGAAAATTATATCAGCATTCAAAATATTTTATAAAAATTCATCTAACTTTAATCGAAATCTACTTTCTTAAGAACAGTCTAAATATCAGATAAGTTTTAAAAACCCTAAATTTAATGGTTAAAACCCTAATTTCTTCCATCCTAATACTCCATGATCTTTCATGAACATATTAATACTCGAAATATTCATAAAATAATCCATACCTTTTCAATCTTAGCGATGGTTTAAAGTTTTTGTTCAACTTCCTTCTCCTGGTTTTTAAGTTTGTCGAGAGTTCATAAATGAATATCTGCCTTAGTTCTTTTCTACACATTTCGTGTGATTCTAGCTAAATGACATCGACCACTTTAGTCAATTCTTATCTCTTTTATGCACCTTTCTTTTATTTAGGGTTTTCGCTAATTGATCTAGTACTATCACGAGTTTTAGGTAACCTTAAATAATTAAAAGTGGAATTAATGGGACATATAGCAACGTAACTTTCCTTATGGTTAGGTAATAAGTCCTTATCCTACAATACTTGGGCCTAAGTCCCAATTAAATATAGTTCTAGTCTTATTCTTTTTTTACCAATTAATTAAAATTACATAATTCAATTTCTGAAATTTCTTGTATCTCTTTATCTAAAATTCCACCCACATAAGTAATTCTTCCTTCATGAGTTCATTCCTAAATCCCAACTTGAATTTCCTACCAGTTCATGTTCTCTAAAACATGGTATTAAATTAATATACTAAATTAACTATTCTAGGTTAGCATGTTATGTACTAAAAATCCTAAAATCAATAATTAATCTAAATTAAATTAATTCTTCTACTTTCCAATTTATACATGTCATGTTGGCATAGAACATGGAATCATTTAAGCACATAAAAGTCACAAAACATGTCTCACGCAGTCACGTAAGTCACATAAAATGTATGCATATTTATTGGCCGGCTTACTTATGGGACCCGGGTATTACATTCTCCCCCCTTAAAGAGGATTTCGCCCCCGAAATCCGGTTAGTTGAAACATTATGGGTAGCGACTTCTCATATCATCTTCACGTTCCCCCGTAGCTTCTTTAGTTGACTGATTCTGCCATAACACTTTTACCAACATAATCTCTTTATTTCGAAGTCTCTTCACTTCATACATCAGAATTTCCACTGGCTTCTCTTCATAACTCAAATCTGGTTTGAGTTGTTGATACAGAAATTCAGTTCTCAAGACATGATTTGGGTCAGCGACATATTTTCGCAATGTTGACACATGAAAAATATCATGAACTTGTGCCAATGAGGCTGGTAATTCCAGTTGATAAGCCACTTCGCCGACTCTTTTGATTATTCTAAAAGGTCCAATATATCTTGGGCTCAACTTACCATTTCGCCCAAACCGTTTCACACCTTTCATCGGAGATACTTTCAAAAACACCCAGTCATCAACTTCAAATTCTAACGGCCTAAGTCTTTGATCTACATAACTCTTTTGTCGACTTTGAGCCATTTGCATTCTTTCTCGTATCTTTGCTATTGCCTCGGTCATCTCTTGAACCATATCAGGTCCTAACATCGCACGTTCACCGACTTCATCCAAATGTATGGGAGATCGGCATTTGCGTCCATACAAAGCTTCATACGGTGCCATCCCAATAGTTGCATGATAACTCTTATTATAAGAAAACTCGATCAGTGGCAAATATTGCTCCAGTTTCCTTTAAAATCCATAACACATGCTCGTAACATGTCTTCCAAGGTCTGGATAGTTCGTTCTGATTGACCATCCGTCTGAGGATGATAAGCCGTACTAAAAGACAATTTTGTCCCCATTGCTTTCTGCAGACTCTTCCGAAAGTTTGATAAGAACCGTGAATCTCGATCCGAAATAATTGATATGGAATCCCGTGGAGTCGAACAATTTCTTGTATATATGTTTCTGCATATCGCTCCAGGGAAAATATCGAACTTATGGGTAGAAAATGAGCAGACTTAGTCAATCGGTCGACTATAACCCAAATAGCATCATAACCTTTTACAGTCTTTGGTAGGCCAACAACGAAATCCATCGTAATATGATCCCACTTCCACTCAGGTATTGGCAAAGGCTGTAATGTCCCTGCCGGTCTTTGATGTTCCGCCTTTATTTGTTGGCAAGTTAGACATTGACTTATAAATGTCGCAATGTCTCTTTTCATTCCCGGCCACCAATAATTTATTCGAAGATCTCGATACATTTTTGTAGCTCCTGGATGTACTGAATATGCCGTCGCATGTGCTTCTGCCATTACTATTCTTCGAATCTCCGCATCATTAGGTACGCATAAACGGTCCTTGTAATATAGACTTCCGTCTTCTTGTATTTTGAAATTAGTTGAAGTTTGCTCCGTCTGTGCGCCTTTGATTTTTAGGTGTAACACATCATCTCCTTGCACCCGTTTAATTTGTTCCAGTATCGTAGGTTGTAGAGTTAATGCTGCCAACTTTGCTTCAATTTCTCCCAATTGCACTACTTCCACCTCCAATAATTGTAACTCTGCACTTACCGCTTTTCGGCTTAATGCATCAGCCACCACATTTGCTTTTCCTGGGTGATAACTAATTACACAATCGTAGTCTTTAACAAGTTCTAACCACCGTCTTTGCCTCATATTTAATTCCTTCTGAGTGAAGAAATATTTCAGGCTCTTGTGGTCCGTGAAAATTTCGCATCGTTCCCCATATATGTAATGCCTCCAAATTTTTAGAGCAAAAACCACAGCAGCGAGCTCCAAGTCATGAGTCGGATAATTCTTTTCATACTCCTTCAATTGCCGAGAGGCATAAGCTATCACATTTCCATGTTGCATCAATACACATCCCAGACCATTCCTTGATGCATCACTGTAAACCAAAATCCTCCAGTCCCCGATGGTATCGTTAGGACTGGAGCTGAAGTGAGTGGCTTCTTTAATTCTTGAAAACTTTGCTCGCACTCCTCGCTCCAATGGAATGGAACATTCTTCCTTGTTAACTTAGTCAGTGTTGATGCAATCATTGAAAAGTCCTTAATAAACTTTCTGTAGTATCCATCTAAGCCAAGGAAACTCCGTACTTCTGTCACATTGGTTGGTTGGGGCCAATTGTTGATAGCTTCAATTTTACTAGGATCCACAGAAATTCCTTCTCCAGAAATAATGTGGCCCAAAAATGCGACTTGACTCAACCAGAACTCACATTTCTTAAACTTAGCGTATAATTTATTCTTCCGTAATATTTGAAGAACTATCTTCAGATGTATTTCGTGTTCCTCCTTTGTCTTCGAATAGATAAGAATATCATCAATGAACACAATGACAAACTTGTCCAAGAATTGTTTGAACACTCGATTCATTAGATCCATAAATGCCGCTGGCGCATTAGTTACCCCAAAAGGCATAACTAAAAATTCGTAGTGTCCATATCTGGTCCTAAATGCCGTCTTTGGAATGTCTTCTTTTCGAACCTTCAATTGATGATATCCCGATCGTAGATCTATTTTTTAAAACACTGTTGCGCCTTGTAGTTGATCAAATAAATCATCAATTCTGGGTAATGGATATTTATTCTTGATTGTTATTTTGTTCAGCTCTCTGTAGTCAATGCATAGTCGCATCGACCCATCCTTCTTTCGTACGAACAGAACTGGCGCTCCCCAAGGAGAAAAACTGGGTTGGATGAATCCCTTCTGTAATAAATCATCCAACTGTTCCTTTAACATCTTTAATTCATTCGGAGCTAACCGATAGGGAATCTTAGAGATTGGAGCAGACCCTGGTATTAAGTCGATCGTAAATTCAATTTCTCGATCCGTTGGTAATCCGAGTAAATCTTCGGGAAAAACATCCGGAAAATCTTGCACCACTGGTACATCTTCTAATTTCGGAGATGGACGTTCCTCCAATTTCACAGCGAAGACTAGATAAGCTTTGCATCCCGCCTTGATCAAACTTTGTGCATTTATTGTTGAAATTCTAGAAACATTTTTTTCTTTGATTGTTCCCACGATAAGGAAAGGCTCATTCTCTTCAATATTAAAAGTAACTGTCTTGCGATTACAGTCAATGACAGCTCCGTATTTTGAGAGCCAGTCCATTCCAAGGATCACCTCATAATCGTTCTGGAATAACTATTAAGTCAACGGACAATTCCCTTCCGTTAATTGACACCGGAGAATTCCGTAAAACCAGATTGGTTCGCATCACAACTCCGTGTGGAACGGTCACATTGTATTCACAATCACACAGGGTAGGTGTAATCCCGAGTCTCGCCACATATTTAGTGGATGCAAATGAATGCGTGGCTCCTGAATCTACTAAAATGCATGTCGGAAGTTTGTGAATAAGTATAATACCTGCCACCAACGATGGATTAGCTTTTGCTTCCTCTGCAGTCAATGTATACACACGTGCTGGCACAGTTGGTGGTTTCGCTTGAGCCATAACTTGATTTCCTGGTGTCTTCTCTGAACATGATCTTGCGTAATGCCCCGTCTTCCCGCATTTGAAATAGATAGCATTCTGTGAAAATAGATACCCGAATGATGTCGTCCACATCTTGGGCAAGCTGGCATTGGGACTGGGGGTCTCCAATGAGAGTTTCGTTGCTGAGGTGGTCCAGGCATATTCTGAAAATTTGGCTTCCCACCTTTTGGAAAGAACTGTCGTTTCTGATTACCCCCACTCCACTTTGCTCCTTGCACAAACTTTCGCTTTGCCTCCTGAGCACGAATAATTCGTGTCTCCGCTTGTTCTGCCACCAACGCCCGCTTAGCTACCTGAGCATATGAAACTCCTTCTAGTCCGGCCATATTAACATCACGATACAACTCCGGCTTTAGACCCTGAAGGAATTGTTCGACCTTCAAAGCATCAGTACTCACCATATGAGTCGCGAACCTTGACAGTTGTTCAAATTTTCTGATGTATTCCGCCACAGTCATCGCCCCTTGTTTGAGATTTATAAACTCATTCAGGCGTTGGGCTCGCACAGGTGCAGTGAAGTATTTATTTCGGAAAAGTTCCTTGATACGTTCCCAACTCATGTTGATTGGATCCTCGATCGCCAAAATAGTGTCCCACCAATGCCCTGCACTTCCTCGCAGTAGAAATGCAGCACACAGAACTTTCTCATTCTCAGGAATTCTGCTATATTGGAACATACTCTCTAATGTTCTGAGCCAATCTTCAGCAGATGTTGGATCAATAGCATCCTCAAAAGTCGGTGGGTTCAGTTTGCGAAATCTTTCACCCACTGCTTCAACCCTATCCACTTGAGAAATTCCGTTATTTCTTGTCCCCTCAGAGTTTTGCTGCTGAATCAATTCCCGAATCTGTTGAGACTGCTGACGTACTAATTCAGTAAGCTGAAGGATAGCCGAGTCACGATTGTCAATCGGGTTTACATTTTCGCCTTCATGATTGTTTCCTCCACTACCTTCTCCTCTAGTTCTAACCATGTTGTCTCTCTTATCCTAACAGTCCCATAGGCCAATAATCATGCTATGAAAAAACAATTCATAATATCATATAACTTACAATTAAGGCTGACTTCTGCGCTTTTGATTGTGTGTACATGGACAGTCTACAGAAACTGCAACCGAAGCTCTGATACCAACCTGTAACGCCCCGCCATCTACTACTATTTTCTTACGCTAACTTACGTGACTAAATAGAATATAAATATATTACATATGAAACACCGATAGAATTTTTCGATTTTACAAAGCACACCACACACAACTATTTTACAATACAAACATTGTTCAGATTTTACATACAATACAAACGTATTTTACAAAAACACACATAATTAAACATGACGCCCGCCTCACAGGTCGCATCCATGTACACACCACCCTCAAAAGTCACCGGAAGTTCCAGAAGGACCAGCTTCGTCATCTAAACATTTACGTACCGGATTCGCTACGTCTACAACACATAAAAACATGGGATGAGTTATAAAGCTCAGTAAGTGGAAATATGCATGTATGCACGTGCCAAATAGCAAAGGCATCCGCGCCAATGCTTTCTAATACTATCCTCACATCATACTCATTCGTTTCTCATTTTCATCAGGGCCCATAGCTACTTACTAACCGCACCATCATATCATGAGCTCAAATCCTGTACGGATAAAAATACGATAGCGGCCCACTCTGGCTAGGATAAGATTAGGGTTTATCTCCAATCTTATCATTCACCAAGTCGCCCCTCTATCACGTCACTTTCCTGGCACTATAGTTAATACCATGTGCCTTCCCAGCACCTAAATAATTTAGGTAAATATATTCGACGGTCTTACCCCCGTCATGGTGCCTTTGTAGAGAAGTAGCTATATTCTTATTTATCTACATTACATATAACTCACTTTCAACTCGAGTAACACAATGCACGCTCATTCCTCAAAATACTCAATATGATTCGTGCGTGCACATGATCATGCTACATAAATAATGCGACAATAAATATTCCAAACAATCGCATATAATAGATAATTCACATACCACGTTCGAAGCAATTAGTCACGTAGAAATACACATATCAATAAATTTATGTGTTGTAGGTGAAATTCCCATTTACCTGATATCCTTACCTTATCGTACGGTTAAATCGCTAACCTTCAAACCCTAATTATAGAAACATATAAAATTAGAGTTCGTTAATTTAATTATAATTTCATGAAATTAGCTTAATTTGAAAACCCTATTTTTCGACTTCTAAATTTTTAAACCCTAACATTCCAAATCTAACTTAAATTAAAAGTACCACTTTAAAATTTACAAAAATCTTGAGTTGCATAATAATTTAAACTCGACATAATATATTCTAAAGCTTCGATACTTGAGTGAGATAAAATCTCGAAATACAACTCAACATAAATCTCGACATAATTTGGAATGAAACTCGAGCTTGATACACCTTCCAAAGTTAACTCTTAACAAGGATCTCTAGCTTTTATATCCAATATCGAGATGTCTATTAATATTTTAATGAGAAGGTCGAGCCATATCTTGGACTTATAGACAAAGATTTCGATATGATGTAACTCATGGGGTACCTCTCGATATCAACATCAAACTAAGTCTCGATATTATTCTTATTACTTTAACAAGATTTCGACATGTATCTTAAAATGAATATCGGGCTTGATTAATTACTACATGATTTCGATATAACTGTTGATGTCGAAGTAGCATATATAAGATGTCGAGATTTAATATAAAATCTCGAAACGAGTTTAAACATGGGTCTTGGTTTTATTTCGGACTCTTCTTATTTTCAATCTTGATCTCGAAATCATTAATATGGATTCGAGATTTATGATCTGGAAATTATATCAGCATTCAAAATATTTTATAAAAATTCATCTAACTTTAATCGAAATCTACTTTTCTTAAGAACAGTCTAAATATCAGATAAGTTTTAAAAACCCTAAATTTAGTGGTTAAAACCCTAATTTCTTCCATCCTAATACTCCATGATCTTTCATGAACATATTAATACTCGAAATATTCATAAAAATAATCCATACCTTTTCAATCTTAGCGATGGTTTAAAGTTTTTGTTCAACTTCCTTCTCCTGGTTTTTAAGTTTGTCGAGAGTTCATAAATGAATATCATTTTCTTGTTGCCTTAGTTCTTTTCTACAAATTTCGTGTGATTCTAGCTAAATGACATCGACCACTTTAGATAATTCTTATCTCTTTTATGCACCTTTCTTTTATTTAGGGTTTTCGCTAATTGATCTAGTACTATCACGAGTTTTAGGTAACCTTAAATAATTAAAAGTGGAATTAATGGGACATATAGCAACGTAACTTTCCTTATGGTTGTCCTTATCCTACAATACTTGGGCCTAAGTCCCAATTAAATATAGTTCTAGTCTTATTCTTATTTGTACCAATTAATTAAAATTACATAATTCAATTTCTGAAATTTCTTGTATCTCTTTATCTAAAATTCCACCCACTTAAGTTATTCTTCCTTCATGAGTTCATTCCTAAATCCCAACTTGAATTTCCTACCAGTTCATGTTCTCTAAAACATGGTAAATTAATATACTAAATTAACTATTCTAGGTTAGCATGTTATGTACTAAAAATCCTAAAATCAATAATTAATCTAAAATAAATTAATTCTTCTACTTTCCAATTTATATATGTCATGTTGGCATAGAACATGGAATCATTTAAGCACATAAAAGTCACAAAACATGTCTCACACAGTCACGTAAGTCACGTAAAATGTATGCATATTATTGGTCGGCTTACTTACGGGACCCGGGTATTACACATGGCGACCCTACGAAAAAAATAGGATGAGCACTGGTCCCCATCCTTCAGCCACGCAAGCTTAGCCCGTTGTGATAGGGCCGAGTGCTCCACCTCCACCGCTTTGGCATATAGCGCGCGACACAGCCGCTCCAGCTCAGAAGCCGTCCTCCTCAGGGAAATGGGACACAAAGTCCTGTGCAATATCAAGGAAGTGTTTTGCTTGTGTGGCATTCGCCGTCAAGTTTCCCTTCGAACGTTGCAACCGCAGTAGGGCAGGCTTCAGCATCTTCAGCCTCCTCACCAAAACGAACATAGGGTAGCCATGTACAGATGCGTTCCAGACATTCTGCACAATGTCCAAGAAAACCGGATCCTTTGTCAGAAAGTTGTCGAAGCGAAACGTTGCCTTATGCTGTCGCGGCATAGTAGCGCCCAAAAGCACAGGCGAGTGGTCCGAGGTTGTGGGGAGGCCACACCTACAAAAGGAATCCGTAAACCGGGCGAACCACTGAGGATTTCCAAGTATACGATCTAATCATCGCCAGACCCCGGCATCAGCACGCTGTTGGTTGTACCACGTCTGGCCCATCGTAGGTATCGTTAATAAATCAGCACTCACCAAGCTTGACTGAAAATCCTCCATATCATGCCTAGAGGGCGAACCACCACGCTCCTTACGGGGACCTGTTTCTACAAAAGGATAGATCACGGGCTTGCTTAGCTCTTCATCCTTTAATGCTAAGATGTTATAGCATCTGACCCGGCCCTCTTTAGTTGGCGTAGACTCTTGATCAAAAGTGTGAAGAATTAGTCCCTAAGGCTTCGTGTACTTCTTTCTTTCTCGATCGCGTCTTTGGCCCGGCTACATTGTGAAGTGGGTCATCGAACGTCTTTATTTCCCCTGTTTAGCCGTAGTTGTACCCTCTTCATCAAGTTGCACACTTGCGCTTGCCTCACACTTTCGACAACGACTTTAATAAATATTGCAACAAAAACAACATATAATATAAATAGAATAACTATTCGTTTCCTGTTGATAAGATATATAATACACATGTTACGGATGGTGAATGACCGAAATCATCGACAACATTCAAAAATCATTGGACGTATTGAATCTCAGCGTTAGTGACTGAATAAGGTTAAACTTCAATTTTTCATGGGCATAACTAATTAAGAGAAATTTTTTATATATACTGAACAATGTTCCAAACCCAATTCGAAAATTACGTTGATAACGGGTGAAATCTCGATTTTAATGGTCGCATAAGGTGAACTCGATTAAATTTGATCATGGGTCTTAACAGCAAATGAAAATTGTTGATGATAATAATGAAATAATAAAGTATTTTAACACGATCCAAGATTAAAACGTTGCGAATTAACAAGTTTGGATAAACCTTTTGCATTCTGGATAACACTTGTGAAAACGACTTTAACAAATATTGCCACAAAAATAACACCTAATATAAACATAATAACATTTTTTTCCTTTTTATAAGAATTACAATACACAAGTCACAGGTGTGGTGAATGGATCGAAAATCTTCGAGAATATTCAAAATCGTTGCAAACCTCTTGAATCTCAGCATTAGTGACTGAATAAGGTTATTTCGACTTCTCTCAAGGGTCTTACTAATCAAGAGAAATTATTGATGTATATAGTGAACAATGATTCAAACTCTGTTCAAAAAACGTCGATGAATATATCAGAAACCCTCGACGACATCCAAAAACATCTGACGACCAACAGAATCTCTACGTTATTGACTGGATAAGCCTAATTCGTCCTCAATTTCTCATGGATATTAATTTTTAAAGAAAATGATTAAATAATGAGATGATACTTCAAACCCAATTCGAAAATCTCGTTGAATAACGGGAAAGATCTCAATTTGAGGTGTCAAATAAGATGATCGACTCACACGAGTCTTAATAATAAATGAAACTAACGTCGTAAAGCAGGAAATTGAGAAAACTAGCTTTCTTTGAGATTGAAACGTGTTCAAAATGAGTAACACTTTACCCAAAAAATATAACACATGTGTGTATATATAAAGACATACATCATGATATTCTAGAAGGTTCTTGACTGTCAAAGAATTAACAGAATTGTAAGATAATATTTACAGGATTTTCTCGGAATATTACTACATTAAAGAAAAAATAACACATGTCTGAAAGAAACACATTAATTGATATTGATACTGCATAAAAGGTTGTTCAGTACCACATCACTAATTCGATCAATTTCGTTCAAAAATACACTTTTTTCCGGATGTTTAATATTGATACTCATGTAAATATATAATTTGATTAAGTTAAGCCACCAACTTTCTTTAAAGACACGTTAAATTGACACCAAAAAAAATGTTGAGATCAATAGTCAAGTATACAAGTAGACTCCATTGCAGACATAAAACTATCACCTCTTTCAATAGAACATAACTTTATGAATTACAACACCAACATGTTGAAAGTTCAACATTATAGCACGAGTAACATTTTATAGACCATAAACCCCAAATACTAAAATAAAAACCCTAAATCCGAACTCTAAACCCTAAACTCCAAACCCTAAATTTTTTTACGTTTGTATGGTATAAAGTACAAGTCGTGAATCATATTCCAAATTTTTCATGTCATAAACTCCAACCACGAAATCCGCGATCCTAAACCCCAAAAAACTACCTAGAAACACTATCGCATAAACAACAATTTGTAACAAATAATACACTTTTGGTAACACTTAAACCCTTACTCTATAACATTATATAATCGGCAAAATTTTTAAAACCCGCCAAAACAAGTCAAACAATATTTTCGCCAACCGCCAGTCTAATTCAGAAATCCCGCCATAACACACAAATTCAAAACTATACCAACTAAATGGAAACTTGTACCACTTAAACCATTTCTGGTACACTTCATTAAAACAATAGCAAAACTATCGATAATTGTGGTTTTAGCTCGTTTAATCTTCAATGACGAACAATCGACCAAGACGGTGGTGCGATGAAATGCTACTAGTGTATCTCAGATTGATACATATTAGCTTTAATTTCGACTGAAAACATGATTCGATTTACCAACATGTATTATTATTTGCGCCAAAAAATTTCGGAAAACTACCAGTGATCAAGCGGATCGAGTAATAAAATAAAACGAATACTAACAAGCTATCCTACGCTCAACAGGCAAGTGTACCTATCAAATAGCATAGACGTAGCAAATATTCGAGTATCGGATCCCAAGAGAACTACCTTAGAAAAAACTTTTGCTTCAATATCCTAGTACGAACGTTTGATTGTTGAAACAGTAAATAATAATAGTTAGAAAATACAACTTAATAAAGTAGTACGGAGAGGAAAACCCTTATGGAAACAGACGTATTTGATACTTCGAATCCCCTTAGCTCGACCAACACAAATAATAGGTGTACGTAACCAATGCTATCATTAGACCGTGGAGATTCCTATTACATGCATACGAGTTATATAACTGACAAAACTGCGCCTTACCATACGATGATCGTAAATAACTAATCAACGAATTAAGTAGCTGGGCAAGCTTCCCTAACTACTTAATCGAAAAGATCCCATTAAAAACACGGTGAATCCTGCTATTAGATTTGACTCTAATCCCACGGGGTAGTTCAACCTACCTCTAGCGATGAGTTTATTCTACTTGTTTACGAGTGGTCTAATCGTTCGCCCTCTCTCGAGCGTAGCGTACGATTTCCCAACTACGTTAACTTAATCACATAGACATGATCGAGCTAACTAGACAATTTCAATCACATAGACATAATCAAATCATATGGTTCATAAACGAGTCACAACAATAGCAAAACATCAAATACACATAAACATACGATCGATCTCGCTAGGGTTTATCTCATCTCAGATACACGATAGATTTAGCTACTCATTATCATCACAACAAAGCAAGTAATTACATCGAATACATTATAAATACTTCCTTGAATTCGACTTCAACGTTAATCTCCGTTCCTCACTGAGTACTTTGATCGAACATGTGGTGAGCGAACTTATGTGTTCTTGGGTTTTGAAAGGAAACGTGTATGTGTATGTATATGAGCTTAATAGTATCTTTCACGTACCTTCTTTCCCCCTTCTCTTTTTCTCTTCACAATGCTCTTAATATAGAGTTTTCTTTTTTTTTTTAACTTGTGCATTTTCTTCATCGTGAGTTCCAAGGAGAGAAATGCTTCGGGCAAGGTTGCATGGGCTGAAGTCTGTCTGCCGGTTGTTGAGGGTGGCTTAGGTCTTCGCTCGATCGCCACTGATAATTGTGTTCTTATGCTCCAACAACTGTGGAGGGTAATTACACGGCCTGCAGATTTGATCTGGGTGGAGTGGCTGTACCGCAAAAGACTGCATGGCCGATCACTTTGGACCGTCACCATATCGGCAAACACTGCTTGGAGCTGGCGGAAGCTGATGAAGTTACGGCAGGTGATTTTACCTTTCCTTGTTTTTTCGATTGGGGATGGTGCATCATTGCTTCTGTGGGAGGACCCATCGCTGCGGGCTACACCTCTTTTGGAGCGCTACCCTAGAGGCCCTCTTGCGATGGGCCTGCCGGCAGGTACGCGCCTTAGTGAGGTCATTGGTGCTCACGGCTGGAATTGGCCGGGATGCTCGACAGTGGAGTATATTGAGTTTAGCCGGCAACTTCCACCGTTCACCCTAGCGCAACGCCTCCCGAATCAGTCGCGCTGTGGGGCGGCCATCCGGTGCAGCCCTCCAGGAAATGGCGTCGCTCCGACCGGCATGGTCCTATTGTCCCCTGGGCAACCTTGTTTGGGGGCCCATTGAATATCCCTCGTCATGAGATCATCTTATGGTTGGCTATTCGCGATCGCTTATCGACGAGAGATAAGCCTTGGGTAGCACAACGCGTCGGTACCTCTGCGTGTGTTCTCTGTGATGCATTGCACCTGGAGACGGTCCATCATCTATTTTTGAATGTCGGTTTTCACGCGATTGTGCTCGGGCTTTGAGGCGGAAGATCAGGTTGGCCTGGCCATATCGAGATTGGCGACAGGGTATACAGTGGGCTGCATCACGCTGGCGGGCCAGCATCTGTTACGGGTGGCTTATCGCCATGTCCTCGCTTCTTTGGTGCATCATATCTGGCAAGCACGCAACAAACGCTGGAAGGAGGGGACCATCACGACTCCGAATCGGCTGTTGCTGCTGTTCTTGACATGGTCTGCATGCGACTACTTGGGACCTCACCCAAGTTTGACCTTCAGAGGGCAGCTATCCGACGACTTTGGCGTGTAGCTTGGTAGTTCATATTAGTTGTTCATTACATATGTCATTTGTTGGTTTTCACCAGTAGCTTGTTACTGGTTGGCACGTGAGGTATCCCACCCTCACTCATCTGTACATTCACCCATTCTTTATATATATACACGGAACTTACTCATAAAAAAAATTTTTGAAAGATCTTTTAGCCTCCAAAATCTTAATTGCAGCCCAAAAACTGATTTCATGTCTGTCATTAAATTGAATGGATTGTCTTATGCAGAGAATTGGTCCCAAGTTCTGATGTGTGTGATCTTTCCTTTGACAAGTGTGTCATATTTCGATCTGCCTTGACTTTTAACATGGTCATGGAAACATTCAAGGCCTCATAAGTGCATCCTCACGGCCCTGACAACATAAAAGACTGAAAAAAATAACGTTTGCCCGTGTTCACGACTTCGGTAGCCACCATTCACGGCCGTGGAGCGTTTGGGGCTTAGAAAATGGCTTTCTACCCTCATTCACGGCCTCTTGCACCTCCATTCACGGCCATGAAGCACCCTTCATGGCCTGGTTGGTTAATGTTCACGGTCGTGGTACGATCGGGCAAGAAAATGGCTCTCTGATGCTATTCACGGCCGTGATGCGTTTTCCTGCAAAACAATAGCACGTTCAAAAATTCATATCTCCCATTCTAGATCTCGGATTGAAAAATCCATTTGGATAGAATCAAGATTAACATGTCCTCTATCTATGGTTGAAATTTCAGGTACATTGGACATTGTTTACCACGTGATCATTGAGAAATACAAAATTGTCGCCAAAACTGCCGTAAAAACGTTTGATTTTGTTGTGAAACCATATTATAGTGCAGAAATAATCAAAACGACTTCACATATCATGCAAACGACTTAAATATAACAAATATAAACGTAAGAAAATACGTTTATCAAATCTCCCCACACTCAGCGTTTGCTTGTCCTCAAGCAAAAATGCAAATGGCATATAAAAGGATAAAAATCATGCAACGTATCAATCAAGAATGAACTCACATAGGGGATAATGCAAGTAAAGTCGGAAAGCATATTCGAAATTAACGACTAACTGCACGATTTTCTTAGCAATCCCTATCAAGATCCGCACCTCACAAAGATTCACTCAAATCACTACTGTATGGGTTAAGATGTCGGTGATATCTCTCGGGTCATGCACTAATCTAATCTCTACCATAAGCTTGCAAGTGATTCGTAAATCTACCACTTTTAATGATCAAGCGTGAATCGGAAGGTCTTTATCGGGTAATAATATGGTTGCGATATGTAAGAAATGTAAGGATAAGCGTAAAAGGGATATGAGCTGTAGTCGTGACAGAATCTTGCCATCATCTAGAATGTGCCAAAGTCCGTCATTCTGGTTAAACACTTCCATTCTTTTGCATTCGTCGTTTTTCACCAAGCCCTTCTTCTTTCAACTTCTCGATCTAGGAAATATATAATACGCTTTCTGAGAATGAAAGATTATCGGAGGAAGGGTTCTTAATCATATATCTTCCTTTTTTTTCTTCCCCATTTTTATCTCTTCTATTTTTTTCTTCTCTCTCTTTTTTTCTTTTTTCCTTTCTTTCTTTGTTTTGACCTCAGCTGGGATATTTAGTACGGGTTGCGCTTCTTGAGTCCGGCATTCAACCTCCACTTCTATTGTCGCTCCGATGGGTTTATGTCTGAAGGCTTAATCCGAGTTGGCAATTTATAATCCGATTTCACAAGTAAATGGATGATGCTCAAAGTGGCTAACTACGGGAGCCAGTCGTGGTTGGATACTTTGGTTATGGATTGAATTCCTAATGCCTTCCTCATTTTCACGCAATCACACTTTAAGTAGTTTCAAACGTAATACACCAGCAAGTTCTGAAGAGAAATAAATTAAGCATGATTCACACAATCAAAGAAATGAGAAAAAGCTCGTAGGCTCAAAATTCTCACCAATCGGGTTATGTGTACGAATTTCTCAAGTATCGCCAAGTTCATCATGTAAGAAAGAAGTAGACTACGCATATGTACCCTAATTACTCACAGTGTTAGGTCCTACGATTAACAACTCTACGATCCTAGGCTAGAATTCATAGTAATTCGATCGTTTAGATAAGCAATTGAATTCGATCGAAAAACTCTAATGAAGAACAAGAGAGAGAATTCGAGTAGAGTGAGAAAGTTACTGTTGTTTCTCTCTCTAGAAATCGAATTGCAAGCCTTTCGGATCAAATTCCCAAAACTTTCTCTTTTCAGCTCAATTGATTTACAAGTATTTATACCAAACAATCTTGGTATAAATATCAATCTAGTCCTAATCTAAGGACTACTATACAAAACGCCCCTAATTACAAGGACAACTAATGAAATCAAGCACAATTACAAATAGTATTCTACAATCTCCCCCTTTGTGCTTGATTGCGTCTCCGCGCCGTTTGTCCTTGTCGGGCGTAATATGATCTGCGCAAGCCCAGCGCATGCTCGTAGTTCCTCAGAGTGATCCTAAGCTCCAGTCGCTCTTCGATATCTTCAAGCAATTCCATTAGGAGCGGCTGTTCTCTCACGAACCTGTGGATCCTCAGCATAGTGTCTCTGTTGATTTCTTCCAACCTCTGCTCGATGTTTTTCCTGATGGCCTTGAGCGTCCCATTGCAAAACTTATGAATCTCAGTCTTCAGCATCAACCTATTCTTATTTGCTATTGGATTGTGGTAGGTGATGCCTAGGACTGAGCTGATGTGCACGTGATTGTTGGGAAGCCCTTCGATCTCAGGTCCTTTGTTGAGTGGATCGGTCATGTTGACCTTCTTCATATTGCTCTCCAGAGCCATCTGAAGGTCGTGTGCGGCATAGTACTTGACCTGGCGCAACATGAACCGGTAGAGCCCTTCGAGGCCTTCTCTCTTGATGAAGCCCTGAGGACCTTTCTACTTCTCCGCGTATAGCTGATAAAGACGGTACACTTCATCGGCGGGGAGGTACGGCAGGTCGCTCTCGCTCAGTTCCTCTCGGGTCCTGTCCACTCGAGCGATGATGTAGTGAGGTGTTGGAAGTCCTCCTTTGTCACAGTAGACGCTGAGTAGTTGGCTTATTGGGGAGAGACTCTTATAATGGCTCTTGTCTTGTGTCTTTAGTCATCCCCAGCCTAACATCAGGTCCTAGTTTGGTCAGCATCCAGAGGTAGGTCATCCTCTTTTGCTGATCCCAATGAGAGATTCCTCTGAGCTCGAACTCGTTCGGCTTCTTCACTCTGTCCGGAGACCTCCAAATATTCTCACGAACTTCTTCGAGGAAGGGAATTTCAATTTGAATGTTTTCCCATTGCGTGTCGATTCGGACGGTCCCTGGCGTTAGCCTTTGAGAGGGAACCGCCTGTTGAGCTATTAACTCTGGTAGTCTTGGGATAACTCGATTGTAGTCTTCACCTTCCTGAAGCTCGTCGTCTTCTATGATTACGAGATCAATGAACGCTTGTTGTAGAAAGTGCCGGACGTCGTGAAGCCGTTGTCTTTGATACTCCTCGGGCATGGAGTGGGTCATCCACTGTCCTTTGAATATGTACTTGTCTAGGGCCTCGTGTGGATTGACGCCATGTCCAGAGGGTCCCGGTTGGTCTGGAGCGGCTGAGGGAGTGGCTTGGCTAGCTGCTAGAGCTACAAGCATCGCAACACTTGCTTCTTCTTCCGGAAGCAAGGGGCTTGAGTAGATCAGTGGGGTGGACGGAGGCGTCCTGAGGTGAAAGGTTGATGGATCGATGTGGGCGATGCGGTGCGTGGTGTGGGCAGTTTGGGTGGTTGTGTTTGGTGGGTGGTTTGTGTTTGGGTATGGTGGGTTTGTGTTTGGGTTTCACCAGCTCCAGCGCTTGTCTGCGTGGCGCCCGAGCCTTGTCCTTGGCCACTTGTAGATGTCCTCGACCTCTTCTCCCCCTCATGATGGTCCTGATCGTCAGGATCGTCATGTCTGCGCCGTGAGTGGGAGCTTTGGCCGCGGCAGGTGTCGGTCGGTGGCTCAGGATGATCCACCAATCGCCGATAGAGGGATTCTTCTTGAGGCGATCGGATGGACAGGCCTATCAAACGGGCGAGGAGTATGTCGTGGAGCTCGGTGATTGGGATTGTGTGTGGGTTGATGAGGATGGAGGAAGTGGCTAGAGGGTCGGTGGGTGTGGGTTATGGAGGTGTGGGGTTGGTTCGTGACGACGGGCCTTAAAAGGCAGGTGCTTTCCCGGTATCTCTTCGGGATGCCTCGAGTGCGTGGAGTACTCTCTCTGTGATCTTTTCTTCCATTGATTGTACAGCGGCAGAGAAAGCGGCCTGGAACTGTTCGGTCATCACAAAGGGTGCGTACGCCTCCATGGATGGACCAGGACGACTGACGTCGCCTGTTATCAACCCGTGAGTAGACACCGACTCCGTGGGTTGGCTCACAGTCACTTGAGGTTGTGACTGTATGAGACTTCCACCCAATCCTCGAGTCGAATCCTGAGGATTCGTCTCTATAGGTGTTGTTGCAGGCTCGGGTTGCGCCTGCGAACCAGATACTACAGGAGTTGGTTGCGGCTCAAGATTGAGCGAAGAAGTGCCAGCAACACTTGTCGTTGTGGTCAGCGGAGTATCTGGTGCGACGGTGACAGGCGGAAAGAGAGACTCCAGTTGAATGCTCAGTCTTCTGGGAGTCCTCCTGATCAGACTGATTTCCTCGTCATACTCTGTGTCAGACGGGGTGGCCGTGTGAGGAGTGAGGTCACGATAGACGTCCTCCAGTGCCTGATCCGTCACCGGTGGAAGAGAGCTTTGCCCCATTTCCGTTTCGGGCCGTGCCTCTTGTTGAAGAACTTCCTCAAAAGTTCCTTCGAGCACGCCTACATGTACGGGCTCTTCCACTTGTAATTCAAGGTCAGGAGCCTCGAGTTCCATCTCCGTAGCCACGACGTCTATCAACGTATCATCGACGTCGGGCATTGGTTCTTCGACCAATGGTGGCTCCTGAGCTAGCTCCTGAGCGACATCATCAATTATCGCGTCCTCAGGGCTTAGCTGTTGTTGCTGTTGGTGAGGGCTAGCTCCAAGCACTGTCGGGGGCCCTCGAATCATTTCCTCGGTGAGATTTCTGTCCCGATAGTATAGCTTGTAGACGTCTTCGTTGGGGTCCGCGAGACGAAGGAGCTCGAATGGGATCGGCATCGACGGTTGGTCCAGGTCCGTGAGCCGTGGGTTGTGGAAGAACTTGAGCCTTGGTGGTTGGTAATTTCCTCCAGGAGGCAGAGTAGGGATTGTCTGGTGCAGCGCCATGATCTCCCTGATGATGATGCTGAACCACCGAGCATAAGGCACGTTCTTCGATCGCCGGTTTTCCTTTTGCCGAATCTGGTCCGCGAGGTCGTTCCAGATCAGCTAAGTGTAGTCGTAATTTCTTGCGAAGGTGATGCCATGGAAGATCCTCAAAATGTTGTTGTTGCCCTTATCAAATCCTGCGTGCTTGGGCGACAGGCACTTATTCACTATTCCGAATAGTGTCTTCCACGGATGTGGGACCGCTGCTCTGGACCTGAGCTAATCTTGTGAGCGGCGGTTGGTATCCCATGTGCAAAAAGTCTTGAATCATCTCGGCCTCGGATGGGAGCGGGTCGTAGTTAGTGCTATGGGGCAAGTCAAGTAACATGCCGAACTGGTTCTTGTCCATGCTGATGTGCCGCGTCCCGATCCTTGTTGAGAATCCGAAAGCTCCGTTGTCCACTTCTCCTTGTATGCAGCCCCAGAACTGCTGGAGATATACCATCGGCACTAATGCGTTGGCCGTTAAGGCATGCCAGATGGGGTGACCTCTCAGGATAGATACAATAATCTCGTCCGGGCATCGAAAAGTGCTCAGATCAAGCTGAAAGTTTGTATCCTGAACCTTCAGATACAGGTTGTGGTCGTATATGTGATTGTATCTTGGATAGCGATCCATCTGAAAAAATAAGATATATAAAAGTTTATTAGTTCAATTTATTTTTCAGTCGAAGTATGAATAAATGTCATCAAACTATAGTAATATAGCAAATAATAGCATGTTTGATGAATTTCGAATCGAAATCAAATGAAATGTATAGTGTATGTTCAATTTAAAAAATCGTGATGGCATTATCGTAATTTAGAATAAAATATTTGTCGCGTGAAAAATCGTTCGAAATTTCGCTAAGTGTTAAATCGTGAAAAAGGGCACTGTTCATGCCGAGAAAATTTTCGCTCGATAAAATTGATTTTGAATATGATTTCCTAAGCATTGATTTCAATTGTAATGACTCAGTTCGATTTTTCGATCGAGAAATTTTATTTGCGATTTTCGCTACAGAGTAAAAGACTTAGAGAAAAATTTTCTAAGTGTTGAAGTTGAAATCTAGACTGCACTCGATCAATTTTACGATCGAGAAAAATTCCGTGTAAATTTACGATCGAGAAATTATTTCTCAGGTAAATTTACGATCGAGAAATTTTCCTCAATTGAATAAAATTTTTCGATTTGAAATTTTTCGAGCGAAATGTGATTTTCGATCCTAAGTAAAAATTGTCGCTTCAATATTTTTTGATTGAGAAATTTGTCAACGAAAGACTAAGTCACTCCGTCGAGAAATTTTATGATCGAAAAATTAAGTGTTGAAAAATTAATTTTTCACTGTTAAAATTTTTGCGACCAATTGAAATTAAATCGAAAAGCGATAGTAAGTTTTGCGCTCGATAAAATTTGCATCTTAAATTGTCTAGTCAGTGCATAAGTTTTTCGCTCGCTGAAAATTATAATTGGATTTCTTGATGGTAAGTGTAACGGTTAAAATCTTTTATCGTGATGACAAAGTCAAAATTTTGCGATCGAAAACTAAATCGACACAAATAGGTTCTCAATTCAATTAAGTCTATTTGCGATCGACAAAGTTCTTCGACAGCTTTAAAACTTTAAAATACCCAGTTTCATTGAAACTCATTTTATCATCACAGATGGAAATTTTCCAACGATTTACGCTATATGTTTCATCAAAAACCTCGAATCTGTCAAAATAACAGGCATTTAACTCAGAAAATCCAAGAAGCATGCCAAGATTTAGTGAAACAGTATACATTTAAATGGTTTTTGAAGAACAGTCGAAAAATCTCAACTAAATATGCGAAAAACTACAGAATGGAAATGCAAATCAAGTTATAACATTCGCGATCGTTAACCGAATCGAATTTCTACCTAAATCAGACGATTTGAAGTGAAAAATTGAAAGATTTTTCAAGGATTGTGTAACGTCTGAGAAAATTTTGCGAGAGAGAATTTTTTTCTTTCGATTAGGTTTTGCGTGAGAAAAAGTTTTTCGACTGACAAAAGTTAACTTTTATTAACTAGCATTAATTCAATATTGGGTTTGCGATTGGACGTTTTGCGATTAAATGGATCAGGCCCATTACTATTTGCGTTCGAGAAATTTTTGAAATCGAAAATTGCTCTCAATTCAAATTTATCGATCGCAAATTATCGCGGCCAATCAAAATTGTTCCCAACACTATTTACGATCGAGAAACTTATGATCGTGAATTAAGTCTTCTATCTAGTTTCTCGATAGTAAGTACTTCTAAAATTTTTCAGATTGACCCCTATTTAAAAATAAAACCTTTTGTAAGTCTCCCCTTTTAGTAATTAAAATAAATGCAATTAACTCCCTGTATTTTTCGTGTAGTAACGTCTAGCTCCCCTGGCAGAAATTTAAAAATTTGTACCACTCAGAGATAAGCGTTAGTAATGATGGAGTTAATCAACAATTATTTTTGACAATTTTATCTTTGAAATATTTGGTCTGCTCCTTTCTTTGTAGTGTCGCGTCTTGCTCCTTAATTTTGAAAGATATGAAATACTCAGAAAAAAAACGTCAAAAATATTTGGAGCTGATCTACAAGTCCTATACTTGCTCCCCCTAAAATAATGCACACGAATTGATTAATTTTGCAAGCATATGAAATCAATTCAAGTCACGAGCACACAAATTTACCAAGTAAGCATGTGTACATGGTCCCGAAAAGATGTACTTTAAAAATATTGTGTGAGGGTAGAAGCAGTGAAAAATTTATCGCATTTAAACAATTCAGTACCAATGCAATCTAAAATTGCATTTAGAATGTGCGAAACACTAAAGAAATTCGCATTTATTCAACTCAACGCATATGAAACATAATATTTCATGTCAAAATGTGCGAATTTTATTATTTATTATTATATATATGTATATAATTTTTTTTTAATATGGGGTCAGATTATTTTGCTTCGATCATTCGTCACGCCTAAAATTTTACGAGACATTTGGAAGAGGAAAATGCCGTCAAGTCATGTCATCAAACTAAAGTCCTAAGTCCATAGACTGGTCCATTTCGACAGCTCTCACCAGGTTCGCTCTTGCTTTCAATTAGCTATCTTGGCATTTTTATATTTTTATCACTCAAGTCAACACAAGCAATTTTATGTCAATTTACCTGTGATCGAGGCATTTTTAATCATTTCACCTAAGCGAGAGACCGTCTATGTGGAATCAAAGGGTTGTAAGGGTTATAATTTGGCTTGGACTTAGACGGAAGGAATTTAAAGGAAAGTGAGCTTATCTCTTCATCGTCTTCCAATCCTACGTCCGTCTCCCTTTTTTTTTCGGCGTCATTCTTCTTTTCAATCTTTCCTCCTTCTTTTTATTTTAAGAACCATCCCTTTTTATGTTATGCTCAAGCTGAAGCTCCGCTTCTCCTGTTGGTCCCGAAATGCACCAAACAAGGAATCAAAGAGTCTAAATGGAATGAAGAAGGGAGAGTTTCTCACCTTTGAGTGTGTGTAGTGTGTGAAAATAAGAGTAAGCCTTTTTATCTTTGATTACCATTCAAAGTGAGTTGGTAAAACCTTATATACCACATTAACCCTAGGTATATTAAGGCCCAATCACTAATAATACAAAAATTACTATCTAGTCCAAAGCCCAAGCTAAAGATAATTACATAATTAATCCCAAGACTTAAACTATTGACACAACCAATTAAATATCCTAACAATCTCCCCTTTGTGTCAATTGTTGGGAGTCTTGAGTCTTGGGCGTTGGGATGGTGGATTACCGTGTGAGTGTTTCGCGAAGCCCTAGCTTGAACTCGAAGGCGCGGAGATTCCTTCGAAGAACCATTCTATCAGCTATAGCGTCAATGAGCTTCGCGAACTTGGATCGGCAGAGGGGATCTTCTTCTGAAAGTATGCGGCAGATCTTCATTAGTTTGTCTTGGATGATGGTGAGCGTTCCATCCGAGAACTTTGCCACTTCAGAGCAGCGCAGCATCCTCATCTTTCCCTTATAGTTCGAGTAGACGACCGCCGGATCGTCTCCGTCGATCACATCGCCCTCTCGATAGTCGTCCGCGTTTTTGAAAGATGGGCGAGTCAGATTCACCTTCTTTAGGTTGTGCTCCACCGCCATCTGCAGATCATGGGTGGCGAAGAATCTGACCTGTCGGAGCATGTGGCGTTTGATAGCCACATATCCCATGGTGACCGGTTCAGCACGTATGAGATGTCCAGAACTTCTGAGGACGAGTCTGAACTGCTTCATGGATTCCAGCATGCTGTACAGGTCGCCCAGGCGCAGAAACTTGAAGTCCGCCTCACTGACTTCACAGTAGCTCTCATCTTGCCTCATTACCGTGAATACTGGGTAATGGACAGGTCCTTTGGATCTTGGCGAAGGTCAGTGACTTTGCAGATGGGGGCCCGACTCATTTCCTGAGCGATGTTTTCCTCATCGGATAGCGTCCTATTTGTGCATTTGTGGCACAGAAGGCTCCATCGATAGAGTTGCTTCTTTCTCTCGCTCCAACTTTGGATGTTCATCAGCTCATACTCGTCGAAGGTGGTGATGATCTGCTCCTTGCGTCGCCAGATCCTCTTCCTGATCTCTTCTTGAAACGGTGCGGTGATCTTTTTGTTTTCCCACGGTGCTTCCGGTATATCCACCGTGGGTGCATCCGTTTGAGCAGCAGGGGCCTCAGTTTGCTGCGCTTGGAATTGCAGGATGTCCTCAAGCTCGGCCGGTTCAGCGTCGTACTCCTCTCCGTCCTCGTTGTCTGCTGTGTTGATCAGCGTTAGTGAGGCTTCCATTAGCAGACGTCGAGCGTTTTCCACCAGCTTCCTGGCTGCTACTGCATCGATGGGTGTGTACAGCCATTCATCGTTGAAGATGTAGGCTTCGATCTCGTTCTGTGCGCAGTAGACGTCCTCGGGAGCTATGTTGGGGTCGGTGTTGAGAGGAGTGTCGCTGTGTGGTGGCGAGGGCGTTGTTTCGGAGGAGTTTGTGGATTGTGGGGATGGTTGTGGTGGAGATTCAGGTAGTTCAGTTGATGAGATGGTTTTGGCGAGGATGATTTGGGTAACGGGTGGTATAGATGTGGTGGTGGCCTCTAATGTCGATGTGACAGTTAGAGGTTTTGTGTTGGTGGGTGGAGACGGTGTGGAGATGGTCTCTAACGCCGATGTGACGATTAGAGTTTCGGAGACGGTGATGGGTAGTGGTGAGGGTGATTTGGTTAATGACTCGGGGTTAATGGGATGGGATTTTTGGCTAGTGGGGTGTGAGGTTTCTGTTGCGGGTGTCGTTTCAGGTCCAGAGGAGGAGATCGGCGTCGATTGTATGAGTCCTTGAGATTGTGCGCCTAGCTGCCTATTTATCTCCCCCTCGCGGCGATCTTGATCATCGTCTTGATCGTCGCGCCTGATCCCGCTAGTCTCGCCTTGAGCGCGGCAAGACAATGGTTGCGTCATTATCTTCTTCATCTGCTGTTCCTCCTCGTCAAGTTCCGTCATTGACTCGAAGCGAGCTCTGAGGATGTAGAAGAGCTCCTTGGCGGAAATGGAGGAGAGAACAGCTTCTGCGTCCTCATTTTGCTTTGGTGGTGGCGTCTCCGGGGCCACACCTTTGCCTTTATCGACCGTGGACGCTTCGAGACGCGCGTAGACTTTATCTAAAATTGACGCCTCAAGAGTCTTTGCAAACTCTTGAAGACGTGTCTCTAGCGCTGTCTCGGTGACGAATTGGGGTAAAGTAACCAGGTTGGAATCACGGAGAAATCCAACTGACACCGACTCGGTGAATATCGCCGATCGGCCGCCCGTTTGCACAGGTCTGGAAAAGACGGGGTCACTCAGACTTCCCGTTAGCATCGTCGATGAGACAGACTCAATCGAATGATGGCCTAGGCTCACGGTTGTTGTGATGTTGGCCGTGCTAGGTCTTCCGCTCTCAGTCACAGAGACATCAGCGAGCGTTCTGACAGAGTCACGAAGACTCTGTGGTGCGGTAAGAGGTGTATGTGTCCTAGAAATGGGAGAAATTATGGGGAGTGAGGGCACTAGACTCGATGTGCCTGAAGAGGATGCAGTCTGAGGCGAGAGACTGCTTGTTTCAACATCGATCACCTCCAAGTGGGATGTCGATGGTATAAGTGGCTCCTCGTGCAATGAAATATCTTCCTGTAGAGAGGAAGATAAGTGGATTGGTGGGGACGTTTGCGTGGTTGAGCCAGATGCCACGACTTCTACTCGGGAGGTGAACACATCACCTCCTGTACCTAATGGTTCGGCTCGGCTTATTTGTGGCTGAGGAGTCGATCGTGTTTTTGTTTCGATCGACGCTCCGTGGGACGGCTTACGTCATCCTTACGCGCCCGTTTTTTCGGAACGCGGGTGGAAGAGGATGCGGCGTGACTTGATGACTCTTTGGTGGCGGTGGTGGGGGTTTGGCTAGTCCCGAGGTTAGGAGCAGGGGGGTTTATCTGCTCCGTAGGGACAGTGGAGAGAGGGTGCGGGGGGATGCGGTTGAGGGGTATTCTTGGACGTGCGGGTTGGTCTGGTCGGCGTAGGCGAGCACGTCGTCCAGAATCACCATTGCGTGTCGATCCTTCGCCGGTGTGTTCTTCTTGGCGAACTTCTCGACAGTTGGGATTTGGAAGTGCTCTGCTGCCGGACGGATGCGGATGTTGGTTGTGTGCAGGCGGAAGTGCTTGATCAGAGCTGGGAGCCATCGCATGTATGGGACGAAGCGGTTCGGGACTCCCTTGGCGACTTCCCGGTCGCGTCGCTGGATCATTGAGACTAGGTCCACCCAGATGATGTCGGCGTAGTTGTATTTGCGGTTGTGAGCGATGCCGGTCATGATTGTGAGGATTTGAATGTTTCCGCAGTCCTGACCAGCATGTTTTCCTGACATACACTTGTTCACCAGCAGGTACAGTGTCCGCCAGGGTTGTGGTAGATTGCGGGTGGTGACTTCACTGAGGACAAGTGGGCCTTTCTTCTTCTTGGTATCTGGTTGATAGCCCAGTCTGTCTATGTCTTCAATGAGTTGGTCGTGTGTTGGTGGTGGATCGTAGGGTGAGTAGACCGGGAGTTGAAGAACATCTTGGAGTATTTTGGGTGTGAGGACCACCGTTTCTTGATCGATATGGGCGGATAATGTCTTGGCAAGGCGCATTGGTCCAGCTATCTGCAGCGTATGCCAGAATTGTTGAAGGTACACCTGTGCTTCTGGTTCGCCATGAGTGAGGGCGTGGCGAAGTGGGTGCCCTTTGAGAATTTCTATGATAACGGGGGCATCGCACCGAAAACTGTTCAAGTCCACCATATAGTTGTTGGGAATCAGGGCCGCCCATTGACTTAGTGGGAAGATCTCTTCGGGTGGTGGGACATAAGTGCGCGTGTGGAGTTCGATGCGAGCAACCTCTCTTTGAATGGCAGCCGCCTCAAGTGCTTCAAGTGTATTTTGATCCTTGTCAGTCATATCTGTGCTATACAGTAATCGTAATAAGATTAGTACTGACTAAGTCACGAAAATGATAAAAATAGACATAGAATTGCCCAAGATTATATATAAGAAAATTTTCACATTTTGCGTAAATTTAGCAAGTATGGAAAATTTCGCAAGTTAAGAAATCTCGCACGTTGTCAAAATTTTCGTAGGTAATGAGGAGAAATTCGCAACTTATCTTTGTTTCAAGGAATTTTCTCATGTTTCAAGGAAATTCGCACTTAGCATATAATGAAAGTTTCGCACGTTGATGTGTTTTCTCATTCAGAGTGAATTTTCGCATGCATCTAGCTGTAATGAAATTTTCGCACTCAGCCTATAATGAATTTTCGCACTTAGCATATAATGAAAATTCGCACGTTGATGTGTTTTCTCATTCAGAGTGAATTTTCGCATGCATCTAGCTGTAATGAAATTTTCGCACTCAGCATATAATGAATTTTCGCACTTAAGGAAAAACTTCGCAGGTTATGGAAGTTTCGCGGATTGAAAAAATTTGTTCACTGTAGATGCGAGAAAAGTGAAAATGCGAAAATCTGGATTATGAAGTGAAGTATATGAAATTTTCGCGGGAGTTCACTTGCTGTAGCAGCGAAATTTTAACATATGTAAATTCTCGTATGTAACTTCCTCAGATAAAATTTCGCGAGACCTCACTCACTGTAGTCCAAGAATTTTCTCGGGTAAAATAAAAGTTTCGCGGGGCCTATCTAACTGTAGCAGCGAATTTTAACAATTAAAGCAATTTTTCTGAGAATTTTCGCGGTGAAGAACACAGTTGAAAAAGTGCGAGACAGCGCAATCAATTTTTTGCCTTAGACCTACTCAAATCTTAACCAAAATGCAATAATTTGGACTCAATCGACTCGTAATAGGATGGGAAATACATATTTGTTGGATTTAAACATTAAAAGCCTAATATTCGTTCGATTCAGAACCGAGAAAGTTTTAACCCTAACCAAGCAGGTTTAATCAAAACGGGCAAAACAGGGTAAAATCGAACAGAAATTGGGTTATTTAAGTTGTATTCATACCGAAAAGCTGATTTGCGATGGTGGAGTTAGCAGGAAACGAAGTTTGAATGCAGATTTGACGATGACGAAGATGCGGGGAGTTGCGAATTTTTTGAAAGAGGGGTTGCGAATTTTTGAATTTTCTCGGGATTTTTAGGAAAGCGAAAAACGTTAAGGGTTTTGGGGTTTTACGATTGTAGACACTGTACATGCGAAATTTTTGAGTAAATGGGCCGAAATTTCGCGGGCTTGGTAAAAATTCAGCGTAGCTGAATTTCGCGGACTTGGACCCAATTTTGACTTATTTTGGGTTGAAATTTGAAATTCACCCCAAATGTTTTGATCGGTCCGATTTTGACTCCCCCTTAATCGTAAAACTTCCCGTTCTAAATAATGAAATATCAGACGCTCCCCTTAATCGAAAAACTCCCGTTTTAAATAATGAAATATCAGACGCTCCCCCTTAATCTAAAAACTCCCCCTCAACAGACATAATCCAGAAGACACATAGACAATGAAGTGAAGTGAAAATGAAATATGTACATTTCATCAAAGTTCATGTAGGGTCGATTGATCACAACTGAATATTCAACATACCCAACATAGTCACTAGGTGTTGGAATCGTTTGACATCCAACGGTTTTGTGAAAATGTCGACCAGTTGATCTTCAGTTGTGATGTAGTGCAACTCAATCGTGCCTTGCTCGACATGTTCTTTGATGAAGTGATGACGAATATCTATGTGTTTTGTTCTTGAGTGATGTACAGGATTGCTCGTCATCGCGATGGCACTTTTTGAGTCACAATAGATGGGAATTTTATCAATATGTAAATTAAAATCTCGTAGTTGGGTTCTCATCCACAAAAGCTGTGAGCAGCAACTAGCGGCGGCGACATATTCTGCCTCCGTCGACGAAGTTGAGACACAGTTTTGTTTTCGAGACGACCAACTTACGAGTTTACCGCCCAAGAAGTGTGCAGCTCCAGAGGTGCTTTTTCGGTCCATCTTGCATCCTGCATAATCCGAGTCGGAGAATCCAACCAATTTGAAGTCCGATAGAGTGGGGTACCACAAACCCAGATTGGATGTTCCCTTGAGATAGCGGAGAATCCTTTTGACAGCAGTGAGATGGGATTCCTTTGGTGTGGCCTGAAAACGAGCGCAGATTCCTGTCGAGAGGACGATATCGGTCGACTAGCAGTAAGGTACAGAAGAGATCCTATTATCCCTCGATAAACGGTTTGGTCAACGGGAACACCAGATGGGTCCGCGTCGGGTCGGCCAGAGGGTGCATAGGTGTAGCAGCAGTCTTAGCATCCTCATTCCATACTTCTCGAGGATGTCATGGATGTATTTGGACTGATTGATGAAGATTCGTTGGGAGTTGCTTTACTTGAAGACCAAGAAAGAAATTCAGTTCACCCATCATACTCATTTCGAATTTCTCTTTCATCAATTCTGCGAACTCTTCGCACAGTTGAGGTTTAGTCGATCCAAAAATGATGTCATCGACATAAATCTGTACAATCATGATGTCCGGGTCACTCCGCTTTGTGAAGAGAGTTGTATCCAGAGATCTTTCTTGAATCCAGACTGAACAAGGAAATCTGAAAGGACGTCATACCAAGCTCGGGGAGCCTGTTTTAGTCCATAGAGGGCCTTGTAGAGTCGATAAACGTGATGAGGAAACTCTTCGCTCAAGAACCCTTCAGGTTGATCAACGTACACTTCTTCTTTGAGAAATCCATTCAGAAATGCAGTCTTTACGTCCATTTGGTAGACTTTGAAGTTCTTGTGAGCAGCAAAGGCAAGGAACATTCGTATGGCTTCGATCCTGGCAACTGGGGCGAAAGTTTCATCGTAGTCGATCCCTTCTTGTTGGTTGTACCCCTTAGCCACTAGTCTTGCTTTATTGCGAATAACAACACCATCTTCATCCTTTTTGTTCTCAAAGATCCATTTGTGCCGATAATGGATCTATTGTGAGGTCGTGGTACGAGTTCCCAAACTTGTAAGCGTTCAAACTGATTTATTTCCTCCTGCATTGCAATCAGCCAATCAGGATCGTTGAGAGCTTCTGCTACTCGTGATGGTTCGACTTGACTGAGATAGCAAGCAAACAAACTTTCATTCATCGTAGCCGAACGTGTCGAAACACCGGATGTGGGATCCCCAATAATCTGATTGGTAGGGTGAGAGCGAGCCCAAGTGGTACGTTGGTTTGTGAGGAGCTGGCCGCATTTGTGTCTATTTGAAACTCATTAGGTTGGGGCCCGGTGTCCGAAGAAGAGATCTCAATTGTATTAAATTGAGAGGGTTCTGCGTCAGAGTCAGCAATATTCCCAGGGTTGGGTAGTATGTCGTCTTCGTTGAGATTGAGTGCATTCAAGTTTGGAGGGATGACGTTATTGACGGTAGCTGGTGGTGTAGGTGGAGTGGGTGCAGCAGTAGGTTGAGTGGTGGCGACGGGAGTCCTAGGAACTGGGTAGAAGTACTCGAAGAGCAGATCAAGATCTAGTTCACCACAATTGCCCTCAGATGAGGAAGTTCCCGCCGTTGAAGGTTGACCTTTTGTCAACGTCTGTAGAAGACCTGGTTCTGGACTGATATGGCCAGAAGCTGTGAGATCGCCTTCGCTTTCGTCAAAAGTGACATTCGTGCTTTCTATTACTGACCGTTTCTCCTTCAGATAGACTCTGTATGCCTTTGAGTTTAGTGAGTATCCAACAAAGATGCCTTCAAGAGCTTTTGGATCAAGCTTCCCAAGATGTTGACGATCATTGGCCACAAAACATCGGCAACCGAAGGCCCTTAGATAAGATATATCGGGGATACGACGGTTATTCAGCATCTCGTATGGGGTGCGGTTGAATCTCTTGTGGATGGAAGCCCGGTTCTGTGTGTAGCAAGCCGTTTGAATAGCTTCGCCCAAAGAGAATGAGGAAGTCTGGATTGTATGAGAAGAGTCCTAGCTGCTTCAACTAGTGTCCTGTTCTTGCGCTCAACAACACCATTCTGTTCCGGTGTCTTCACAGCTGAGAACTGTTGAGTGATGCCCTGAGTGGCATAGAAATCACTGAGCTTTTTGTTCTTAAACTCAGTTCCGTTGTCAGTTCTGATAATCCGAACCTTCTGTCGATGAAAAGTTTGGGACGTAACAACAAACTCAATGATTATATCAGGAACTTCATCCTTTGTGCGAATGAGTTTCGTCCACGTGTAGCGTGAAAAATCGTCGACTATCACCAGAATATACCGTCTTCCTCCGAGTGTGGCCGTAGGCATTGGGCCACATAGATCCATATGTAAGAGCTCGAGGATGAGCTTAGAGGACGGTGTTTCCTTAGAGACATGAGACGATCGCTTCATCTTTCCCAATTCACAGGCAGAGCAGAGCTGTTCCTTATGATATGTCAGTTGGGGTAGACCGTTGACGAGTTTATTCTGACGCAGTTTGTTGATGGTCTTGAAATTGAGATGTGAAAGACGTCGGTGCCATAAATCATTCAACTTGGGTGCGGCTCGAGAGAGAAGGCATATTGGTCGAGAGGTCGTAAGGTTGAGTACATAGAGGTGGGACGTGCGCGTTCCAGAAAGAAGAGATTGTCCTGAGGCATCTATAATGCTGCAGATGTCAGATTCGAAGAGAACCTTGTATCCTTTGTCGCAGAATCGACCAATGCTGAAGAGATTGTAGCTCAAACCCTCGACATAGGAGATGCCCTTGATTGTCAGTTTATCGTGCACGAGATCGCCAGTTCCTAGAATCGGCGCCATTTGACTGTTTCCGAAGGAGACCCTTCCGAGATAGCGCTCGGTGAAGTTGCTCAATAGCTCCTTATTCCCTGTCATGTGTGTGGAGCAACCTGAGTCTAGATACCACACATGACAGACCTGCAAACATTTAGCAAACGTTGGGTCCCCGTTTACAAACGGGACATTCTTGTGATATATGTAAAGTTTTTATGCGCTTTAAGGGAAATGTGTTTTGTAAATCAGATTGTGTTGTTTCTAATTTAGCTTTCCCTTTGTCGTTTGTTTGATTAGGCGGGATTATGGTTTTTCTAACCCATATTTTCCTAATATGTGCTTGCATGTGTGGTGCCTTATACATGAAATGGCGTGTGGAATGTGGTTTTCGTTTTTGTGCGTCGGTTTTGGTCGCCTTTGGCTTGCGAGTAGTAGGTGAGCTTGCGTTTGACGACGAGAGGCGTTTTCGCTTGACCTTAGGTTTAGGCGAGATGGGAGAATTCAAAGACGTCGTAGATGAAGTTCGCTTGCGTGGTCGGAGTGTTGCGTGTTCATGTGTTTCATATTCGTGGAAGCGTGGGAGGACAAATTCATTGCAGCAGCACATAGACATAAGCTTGGTAAAAGAAAGATGAGTTTTGGTACCATAATTGTCTACGACCTTAGGACATTGGGATTCAGTACATAGAGAGGTAGAATGAATATAGGATGGGCTTTTCTTCTTGTCATTGAAGAGCGGATTCTCCTTTATTGGTACGAACTCCCTTCCAGAGACGTCGAGCTCACATTCCCTGTATCCATAAGAATACTAGAGTTAGTGTTAGAACATGTGTCGGCTTCAGGAGTCATCTTCGCCGTCCTCTTACATTTACATGTTTGAGAGTCGGGTACTTGACTTGACGTAGAAGGTTTGTTCGTATTATGAGATTGTTCTAGGGTAAAGATTTTGTAAATTAGATCTTCTCGCTCTTTTGCAAAGGCTTTTCGCTCTACTTCTATGGTTCGTTCTAGTTCTGCTATGACTAGAAGTTTCTCTGGGACATAGATGCGAGAAAGTGCTTCTCGGAGAGCGATTTCCTGTTCTTCGGTTGGGAATTGAGATTTGATGTCTTCAGAGAGTGAGGGCTTTCTAGTCTTATCACTAGCATTCAGTTCTGTGTAGTCGTATGCGATTTCTGCCCAAAGTATGTTCTGTTTCCTCTTTTCTTCTGACAGCACAGTAGAGGAGGATCTTACAAATGGCATGAGTTGTGAGGGAGTCCCTTTCCTCGTTTTTAGGAATGCTGTACTGTACATGTTATACCTTTTGACAATTAGCGGCGTTGGATCGCAGTTGCTGGCCAGTCCGATTCCCATCCGGGCGTCGTAGAATTCGGTTTCAACTGGTTGGTTTAATAGACATAAGATGTTTGCTGCCTTTTTCCTAAGGTGAAGTTGCTCCTCAAGTTCTTTCACCTTGCGGTATAGTCTAATTCTTTCCTTCGTAAGGAGTTCATATTGGGCGGCCGTCAGGAGGCGAGAAGTTTCACATGAACTAATGGCTAGTGTAGATTCCTTAACCTTAGTCTCACTTTGTTTGTTCTTACTTTGCAGACGTTTGACTAACGCTTCAGAGGCCATTAGACGTTCGTTTGCGCAAGCAAGTTCTTCTACTTTTAGACTAAGTAAGGCATAGTTGTTTTCAAATTTTAGTCTAAGTTCATCATAATCTCTAGCGTCTACGGTGGGTTTCTTAATGGTGTGTCGGTGATTAAACACATCATCGAGTTGCGAGATTCGTACCTCAGACTCAGCGTTGGTAGGAGTCTTAGCTGTGTTTTCACCGGTGTGACCCATCTCCTCGTCCTCGTCATGTTCGACCAGCCTTGCCATGCAGCAATCTTCATCCTTAGGCTCCTCGTCTTCTGAAGTGTCATTCACCCATTCAGCTTCTTCGGTGAGTAGGGCTTTCCCACTTTCCATCTTGCGGGTCATTCTGGCCTTTCGGTCGTAGTACCCGGAGTCCTTCACGCGTGGGGCGTGGCATTCTTTGGCAAAGTGGCCTGTCTTTCCACACCGAAAGCACTTCACAGACTTTTGAGGTGCGGAGTCCTCTGCTTTCTTTGTCGGCTTAGTTTCCTCTGTGGGAGTGGTTTTGTGGTGCCGCTATAGGTTCTTTGGCGATTGGAGGAGGATGAGGATTTTTTTCCGATCCTTTTTGAGACCAACTTAGTGAGCATTGCCAGTTGCTTGCGTATATCACGAACATCTTCATCTGATTCTGTATCGGCTTCGGATCCTGAAGAGGTGTCAGATACAACAGCTGGTAGCTTCCCTTTGTTCTGTGTTGATCTTAGTGGTGGAAGATCGTTCATTGGTTTTGTTCGAGAGGAGTGCCAGTGGGTCGACTCGAGTGTTGGTGGACTGAGGTTGCACGTAAGGAGCATAGGCAGACAAACTGTCATAGAGAGCATGGATGGAAGTGTTGGAGAGGTCCTTACTCTGAATCATCATCACGATTGCATTGCCCCAATGTGGTTTGAGGCTACCAAGGAAGCGATTGTTGATATCGAATTTGTCCCTCGAGATCCTGGCTTTCTTGAGTTCATTGATGATCTTCAAGTATCGGAGGTATGTGTCGCGCAGTTCCTCTCCTTCATAGGCCTGGAAAAGTTCATACTGCGAGAGACATGCTGATTTCCTCGCCTGTGCACTTTCAGTTGTGCCTGCCATAATTTCTGCAAGTTCATCCCATATCTCCTTAGCAGTTGTGCAGCACTCAACGTGACCGTAGACCTCGTTTCCAAAAGCCTGGAAGAGGTATCCTTTGGCAGTCTCGTCGGCCTGTGCACGAGCCAGTTCATCCTCATTGATGGGACCTCTTGGAGTGCGGCGTTCATCCATGGGAGGGTCTGCGTTTGGCTGTGCAAGGATGGTTGTCCAGAACTGTGCTGGGCCGTTGAAGATGGAGTCCAGAAGGTATTGAGAGAGTGGTGCGCCTTTGTTCCTGATGAACGTGAGGAACCGGTTTGTCCATATGCTGTAGTCGCCTTGTCGCAGCATCGGAGGCCTGGTGTCGGAGCCCACTATGGAGATGTCATTCGTGGTAGACATGGTTGGTGCAGTCGAATCGTCCGTGGTATTGATCTTGCGTAGATAAGAAAGTTAGTAACGAACGATATGAGAAATACGAGTTTGATGAGTAGAGTTTTGAGAATAAAATTGTTTAAAGAATTTCTTAGAACTAAGTGAGCATGTGTGATGGTCGATAATGTATGAAAGAGAAATATATCTTGAAATTAGGAGTAGTTCTAGAAATTTAAATTGAGACTTGGGGAGCAAAAACAAATTTTATCTCAAAAGTGGTCTAGGGAGATAGTTCTAAAGTGTGAGGATCAAATCTTAAAAAGTTTGAAAAAAAAAATTTAACCCAAGAAGATTTTAACACTAAAGAGGAAAAAAAAATTCGCAGCTCAAGGAGACTGATTAGTGAAATGTTATCCGAGAAATCACAGGTGAAAATTTTCTCGGATTTAAAAGTTTCGCGTGTGGGAATGATTCTAAGTTGAGAGTTTTAAATTCTTCACAAGAAAATTTCGCAAGTTAAATAGAATCGCATCGAGTGGTGAAGTGTGATTTTTAGGAAATTTTCTCGGATTTGGAAGAGACGTGGTTTTGAAAGACTTTCTCAGATGAGATAAACTTTCTCGGCTTAGAAAAACTTTCTCGGATGTGAAGATTTTCAACAAGTTCGCGGCTGAAAAAAAATTCGCGGCTTAGAAAGATTCTTGGAATTGACTTTCTCGTGTATAAAGTTTCTCGGATTTTAAAGAATACGAACTTGATAAAAATTGGGTCTTAGAGAAATTTTTTCGCGGTTTTAAACTTTCTCGGATTTTGAGCATAGGTTGTTGCGAGAAACTGCAGTGAAAGCGAAATTTTCGCGGTGTAAAAATTCTCGGATTGTGAGCATAGACCGTTGCGAAAAAAAAGTTCAGTGAAAGAGACGTTTCGCGGTTTAACAATTCTCGGATTCAACTTCGCAGAGATGAAACTTTCGCGGATTTGAACGATTCAGCAAAATTTCGCGGTCAAGAACATCAAGTACTGTTCCATTGCTTTGTCGCGACATTTTCCAGAAAAACCGTCTGTTTTCACCCAAGTCTCAACCAAAATCGCTCAAACTTGATCCTAAACTTCAGAAATTCTTCCCTAAACACATGATCGACCGATTTGTGAACTAAAAACAACAAAAAATGGGTCAAATCGACCGAAAACAGAGAGTGGCCGAGATGTCCTTTTTCTGAAAAGTTTTTGCTTCAATCTCGCTCAAAACTCGTTAAAACTGATCCAAAAGTGTTCTAAAAACATTTTAGGCGTAGACTCGATCTGGGGAAAGGTTTTAAACATAAAAGCGAAGCATCAAAACCCCAAAACAAGCTCAAAATGCCCGAAAACAATTTTTTGCTCAAAAACACCTTTGATCTTGCTTGGAATCGAGCGAAACTGGATTCAAATCAATGCAGATCGATCCACGTTTGCTCTGATACCACTTGTTGGTCCCGAAATGCACCAAACAAGGAATCAAAGAGGCTAAATGGAATGAAGAAGGGAGAGTTTCTCACCTTTGAGTGTGTGTAGTGTGTGAAAATAAGAGTAAGCCTTTTTATCTTTGATTACCATTCAAAGTGAGTTGGTAAAACCTTATATACCACATTAACCCTAGGTATATTAAGGCCCAATCACTAATAATACAAAAATTACTATCTAGTCCAAAGCCCAAGCTAAAGATAATTACATAATTAATCCCAAGACTTAAACTATTGACACAACCAATTAAATATCCTAACATCTCCATGAGGCTCTAGGAGATTATCGTAGGCAAAGTTCTTCTTGTTGGTTCTCGGGCCGATACTGAGCTCCTCTTCTCTTAATCCCTATTGAGGTTTCAGAGATTATCAATTTGGAGAAGTTCTCGGTTATGGAATTCGTACCCGAGGTTGCACTCCTCTTCTCGTTTCCCGATATAAAACCGGATTATCGTTGGAGAAGTTCACTTCGTGGTGCTCCTCTTCCAGCCGTCTGACGACGAGATTATCGTTGGAGAAGTTCACAGCAGGATCCATGCCACTTTCTACAAGGTAGTCGGAAGGCCGGTTCCTTTGGTCTGTTTGTTGCGCGTTGAGCAATGCCTTCTTTTGTCATCATTTTACTTTTTCTTACCCCTCCTTTTCTCGTTTGAACAACCATTCGAAGAGTATAAAGTTCGGTTGAAGGCTGGGAATGGGTTTTAAATGAAGAAAAGGACATCGGAGAAGGCTCAAAGTGGATGACTAAGGGCTAACATGGGGAAATTAATATAAGGCCTAATGAGGAATATCCTAAACTCCCTTATCATTTTCCTAACGATCTAACGCAATATGAAGCCAAGTATCACTAGTTAAGACAAGCAATTGATTTGTGACTCTCTCGAGAAATAGATCCGGAGAGAGAAAAATAGAACAAGGCTTGAATCCTCACATTTATAGTGGCTTTGTGTCCAGTGGAGCAACCTAATGACCTTTAGACACAAGAATGCGACTTAGACTGACAAAATTAAGCAATTAAATCAATAGCATGTGCGGGTAAAATTCTAAGTGACTTTAGATCAAAGCATCCTAAAGGATTTCGTCATACCCCAAGATATTGTATATAGAAATAGGCTAGGAATAGGCGTTCTTGCTGCTTATCGCCGCGTTCTTGCTTCTCTGGTTTACCACATCTGGTAGGCTAGGAATAGGCGTTGGAAGGAAGGGATCGTCACCCCGCCTCACAGGATTGTGGGGGCTGTCCTTGCCTTGGTCACCTTGCGCATTAGTGGTGCTCCCGCGAAGTACGATCTCAAGCACGCTGCCATACGCAGAATATGGCGTGTGGCTTGGTAGGGAATAGGATTCTTTGTTATTCTTTTACATTGTAGATTGGTTGGTCTTTAGTTATGGTTTGTGCCCAGTAGCATGTTACTGGTTGGTCGCGGATGTCCCCTCATGCTCATCTGTACATTACAATTCCTTATATATATATACACGGGACACTACACCAAAAAAATATATATTATTATTATATTTATATTTATTTTTATCACGCAAGATAAGAACAAATAAGCATAGAAAACACATAGAATAGAGCATGTGATAGCACAGAAGATCAGGTAATGCACATATTACGGAAGATTCAACATGCCTAATTTTCCGACAAGGAATTGAAATCGTTTCCCATCCAATGCCTTGGTGAAAATGTCGGCTAGTTGAAACTCCGTGTTCACAAAATACATCTCTATCGTGCCTTTTTCTACGTGATCTTTGATAAATGATATCTAATGTCTATGTGTTTTGTGCGTGAATGATGAACAGGATTGCAAGTAATGGCCATTGCACTCTGACTATCACTATATATGGGTATATTATTTAGATTGTACCCATAGTCGCGAAGCTGTATCCACAGCATCTGTGAGCAACAGTTGGCGGCAGCTACGTATTCTACTTCTGCCGTCGAAGTTGACACGCAGTTCTGCTTTTTGGATTACCAGCAAACCAGCTTTTCGCCTAAAAATTGAGCGCCGCCGGACGTGCTTTTCTTGTCCATTCGGCAACCTGCATAGTCAGCGTCAGTGTAGCCGATAAGTTTAAAATTCGTACCCTTTGGATACCATAGGCCAACGGTAGAGGTGCCCTTAAGGTAGCGTAAAATTCTTTTGACCGCGATCATATGGGATTCTTTGGAATCGGCTTGAAAACGGGCACACAAGCACGTGGCAAACATGATGTCCGGCCGGCTCGAAGTAAGGTGGAGAAGAGATCCAATGATACTGCGATACAGTGTGATGTCGACCGACTTGCCAGCGGGATCGGCATCCAACTTGCAGCTTGGTGACATAGGAGTGCTGAGAGGCTTGCTCTGGTCTTGATGAAATTTCTTCAGAATATCCTTGATGTATTTTGTCTGACTGATGTAAATTCCATCATCGAGCTGCCTGACTTGGAGTCCTAGGAAAAACTGCATCTCTCCCATGTGACTCTTCTCGAATTTGCTCTTCATGAGATCTCCAACTTCTTGCAGAGCCGAGGATTTGTTGATCCGAAGATGATGTCGTCGACGTATACTTGGATGACCATCAGATCTTTGTCATGCCATTTAATGAAGAGGGTTGTGTCTATCGTTCCTCGTATGAATCCAGACTTCACGAGGAAATCACTCAAGACATCGTACCGAGCACGAGGGGCTTGCTTTAGTCCATAGAGAGCTTTGTCCAAGCGATAGACATGATCGGGATGTTCTTGATCAACGAAACCTTCCGGCTGAGCGACGTAGACTTCTTCTTTTAACACGCCGTTGAGAAAGGCGGTTTTAACATCCATCTGATAGACTTTGAAGTCTTTGTGAGCCGCATAAGCCAGCAGGAGGCGGATAGCTTCGATACGGGCAACAGGTGCATAAGTCTCGTCGTAGTCAATGCCTTCCTGTTGATTGTATCCCTTAGCAACTAGCCTTGCTTTGTTTCGGATCACTTCACCATCTTCATTCTTCTTATTCTTGAAAACCCATTTAGTTCCGACCACTGTTTTCCCATGTGGACGGGTACCAAGGTCCACACTTGAAGACGTTCGAATTGATTGATTTCCTCTTGCATTGGAATTGTCCAATCCGGGTCTCGAAGTGCGTCTGCTACTTTGGTAGGCTCGTTTTGGCTCAGGAAGCAACTGAAAAGACTGTATTGACGACGTGTCCTCACACCAACCGAAGGATCGCCAATTATCTGATCAACCGAGTGACCTCTCGTCCACTTGCGCTCATGAGGCAAGGCTGAAGTCGATGCGTCAGCCATCTTTGGATCTAGATTGCCTATAGTCTCAGATTGATCATTTGTCCGAGAAAGTTCCAATACTGCACTTGGATTGATCGTCTCAGATGATACTTCCTCGATGACACTATAGGTTCTTCGGTGTTCTTTGGCAATTCTGAATCGGATGGGGTAGAGGTGTGAGATGAACTTGATATGTCGGTCTCACTCGGTTGATAATCAGGCGTGTATGACTGATATATCGGTTGGAAGAGAGAATCCAAGTCGTCTATTGCAAGTCTCGTTGCTTCGTCTGACACTGATCCTGAAGTTGTTGCCATCTTCTGTTGGTTTTGTGCCAACACACCAGTGATTACGAGTTCTGAAATGTTGTCTTCAGAAGCCAACGGGTTAGGCACGGGTCCTGGACTGAATTGACCAGAAGACATATCTGCCACTTCGTGGAAAGTGACATTGTAGCTTTCCTTAATAGTTCGGTTGGACTTAATGTATACTCGGTACGCTTTTGATGTTGAAGAATACCCGACAAATGTAGCTTCGAATGCTTTAGGGTCGAACTTTGCACGTTGCTCTCGGTCGTTCGCCACAAAGCACTTGCACCCGAAGACTTTAAGGAAAGAGATGTTGGGCACTCTATCATTTACAATCTCGTACGGAGTCTTATTGAACCGTTTGTGAACCACCGTCCTGTTAAAACAAGCGGTATTGACTGCTTCAGCCCATAGAAAATGTGGAAGTTTCGATTGGATCAGCATCGTACGAGCGGCTTCCACTAGTGTTCGATTTTTCCTTTCAACGACCCCATTTTGTTGAGGTGTTTTGGCGGCTGAAAATTGTTGACTTATTCCAAGTTTCTGATAAAACTCACTGAGGTGACTGTTCTTGAACTCAGTGTCGTTGTCTGTTCGAACGACTTGAATAGTCTGTTGCAGCAGATTTTGAGTTGTGTTCACAAAATTGATAATCAAGTCACCGGTCTCATCTTTCGTTCGGAGGAACTTAGTCCACATGTAGCGAGAATAGTCATCCACAATCACTAGGACATACTTTCTTCCATTGATACTCTGGGTCTGCATCGGACCACAGAGATCCATGTTAATGTCGAGAAGTAGACGCGATTTGCTTGACGTGACGAGATGCTCGCTTTATTTTTCCTAATTGACATGCCGAACAGTGATGCTCCCTTTGTAGTTGTATAGTTGGAAGACCGTGAACCAACTTTTCGTAGAAAGATGTTGGAGAGCTTTCATATTCAGATGAGACAATCGTTGATGCCATAAGCTGTTCCTCTGTAAATCAGTCTGAGAAATGAGGCATACAGCTGTCGAGGGCCGCACAGACGTCAGGTTGATCGTGTAAAGATTGGATCTCCGAAGTCCTTGAAGGAGTTATGTGTCCTGACTATCCAAAATTCTGCACCGGTCAGCATGGAAGACCACCTGGAAGCCTTTGTCACAGAATTGGCCTATGCTGAACAAGTTATGGCGGAGGCCTTCGACGTACGAGATATCTTTGATGGTCAGATTCTTCAGAGTGATATCCCCAAGTCCTAGAATCGGGGCTGAATCGTTGTTCCCAAATCTGACTTTTCCGTTTGGTCGGTCTTTGTAGTTGCTCAGCAGCTCTTGACTACCAGTCATGTGTGTGGAGCAACCAGAGTCGAGGTACCACATATGATGGATCAGCAAACACAATTTAAAGAGCTTTAGGTACCCACTTAAACATGGGTCCTCCCGGATTAGCAGATTTAATTTTGGGTTCAGATATGACTCCTAACTCTATTTTTGGAAGAGTCTTAATAACCCATTGCACTTTTGAAAAAGTGGATTTGGGTTTTGCCTCTATAGGAGACTTGGCCCTTTTGGCTTTTGTCGTCCTAGGCGGAGATTTAGGAACCCATTTGGGTTGAACCTTACAGGGAAGGTTAATTTCAGCACGTACAAATGCTTTTCTTGTGATAGTCTCCTAAGGTGCTTGGGGGATTTAATTTCGACGGGATACCTTAGGTAAGCACATTCATGTATAGTGCCATAAGCTTTCTTTATGGCTGGATCTTGTTTCCTACGTGTCTTCCTAGTGGCATTTGTTTCAGAATGATTATTTTTTGACGTAGAGCCTATTTCGAAGTTGGTCCTTCTAAAAGTGATCGGCTGAAGTGAATAAGTAGAAGCAACTATCTTAAAAGTGGAAATAGCTCTTTTATTTCTACGAATGTCTTTTATTGTAACAGAAGGAGTAGCATGCTGACATTTAAATCTAATGGCTCATTCTTTTGCTAGACACTCTCGCCTTTGTTTGTAGTGCTGACGCTACGCTCTCTGTAGACGTAGGTAAAGTGAAATTAGTCATAGCACTTTTAACAAAATTATCTTTACAATATTTATCTTTCAAAGGCGATTTTTCATTTTTCACGCTTTTTGTAATAGCGTGAGAGGTAGTTTGGGGGGACGAGGAAGCCTTGAGATTTTCCATCTCCTTAAAGAATTTTTTCTTTTCAGCTTCGACATTCTCTCGTTCTTTTTCTAACTTAGCCTGTGACTCCTCTATCTGTTTTATGATAGGAGGTTTGTAGAGAGAATTTTTATAATTATTGTCTTTAACTTCCTCGTGGTGTGTTTGAGAATCAGGAGGTAGAACTTGAGCTAAATTGCAGACAGGAGTTAGAATTTCTTTCCTATTTTTGTTCCTTTCATTTAGTTCTTTGTAGTCAAATGGGATTTCTGGACCATGCGGACCTTGTCTAATGGACGAATCGAAAGTATTTGCATAAGACGATTCAGTAAAATTTCTAAGAGAGGTTATTCCTAAGCGCATGTGTTTAACATCATATATTTCTTTCTTTTGTAAAACACACGGGTTAGTGAAACCTATGCCTTCTATAGGATTATAGAACTCTATATCCTTGGGCTTGTTCAAAAATATCGTCTGTTCGGACTGTCCCCTACGCGTAACTATATCGTCTAATTTCTTTACTTTGGCATATAGTTTCTTGCGTTCCTCACCTAGGAGAGCGTAATTATTTTCCACGGTTAGTTTCGCGGCTTGACAGGCATCGAAATCCTTACTAAGCTCACTAATATTGGCATTCGATGTTTCTAATTGAGCTTCTAAGTTAGTGATCTTAGAGGTAGCTTCGGTTATCCTACAATTTAAAATGGCTTTCTCGTTGAGATTTCTAACCAAGCAATTGTAGTTATTTGCTAGCCTATCTTCTAATTCCTTAATCTTTCGCTCTGTTGTCCTAGTTGAGGTTGACTAGTCTCTCTAGACTGGAGGCTCTTGGTAAGTTCATCTATTTTTGCACCAGAGCTCCTACGTTCTTGTTCGAGACTATCTATCTTCTCCTGAGCTCTCTCAAGTTCGTTCTCTACTTCCTTTATACATTTCTGCTCACGTTTCATGTTGGCATATTGCTTTCGATATGATTCTAACATGGTCAATAATGTGGAAGGAGTGACTACCTCATTTGAAGACGTGGATGCATTGTCGTCGTCCGTACGAGTGGATGTTTCGGCGTCCAATTCGTTGTCGAGACGGGCCATGAGGGCTAAGTTCTCTTCTTCAGAGCTCGACGTGTCCTCGAGCCATTGGTCCTGTTCGGCCATGAGAGCTACTCCAGCTTCCTTTTGTTTTGTCAATTGAAGCTTCTTGGAGTAGTAGTTTGCATCTCTTTTCTTCGGGAGAGTGTACTCTCTGGCGAAGTGAACTGCTTTGCCACAATTAAAACATTTGTTAGTCTCTTTGGGATTCTTGACCTCGGAACTCTCCGGAGCACGTTCTTTGTTCTTTGAGCTTGTAGTTCGAGGTCTATTGGCTGAGGTTGAAGACTTCTTCTTGAAGTACTTCTTGCTCATCATTTGTCCAATGAGAGCTAACTGTTTTCCAAGGGCTTTCATGTTCGGCTCGATGTCGGAGTCTGATTCCTCTTCCGACTCTGATGATGAAGGTGGCCTAACGATCTTATCCTTTCTTGATCTTGTGCTCCTCTTCTCCGAGACTAAGGCAACCGTGTCATCGGTTTGTTTGCCTTTCTGCTCTTTGGTGATCTCGCGGATATCCTCCTCATGCTAGGCGAGATTGTCGAACACGGCATGGACATCCAGCTCCTCTAGATCTTTGTTTTGTCGTATTTGAGTGGATATTTTCTTCTATTCCGTGGGCAGAGAAGATAGAAATCTTATGTTTGTCTCCATGTTTGTCTTCGTCATTTCTATCTTCTTCATCTCATTGAGAAGAGTGAGGTATCGTTGGTAGATCTCGTTTAGACTCTCCTCCGGCTTTGCTTTGAATGAGTCGTAAGCGGTGAGAATGTTCGCCTTCTTGGCCTTTATGCCAACTTCCGTCCTTTGCATCATCCTATGCAGCTCATCCCACATCCCTTTGGCCGATGTAAGGCTGTCGATTTTTCTGTATATATCATTGGGGATGCCCTGCATAAGGGTATTCATGGCTACCAGATCAGCCTTAGCTCGAGCTCTTTCCCCCAGAGAGTATTCTCTAGGCTCCATTAGTCGCCTAGAAGCTGGAATTGCTGGAGTAGCTGTTTCGTCCCCGGGTACATGAACCCAGAACTGTTACGGTCCCTCTTCAAGGGACTTCAGTAGATTTTCGGCTTGATCTTTTAGAAAATGAAATTCAGAAATCGGCTTCTCCAAACTGTGTATTCGCCTCTTTGCAAGATCGGCGGACGGTTGTCATTTCCGAGTGAGTATGCATCCATGTTTGTATTGCAGTCGAGTTGTTGAAGGATCTTCGTTAATTGTTTTGAAGGTTGAAGATGATGTAATGTGCTTCACAAGTGAAGAAATTCGTTAGTAGCATTTGATTCGAAAATAGATCGAGAATTATTTTCGATTCAATCTTTAAAGTTTGATCGAAATTAATTCCGTTGAGATAGAGTGTACTGGTTACTGTTCTCGTGCGAGAAATTTTGTCAGCGAGATATTTTACGAGCGAAATAAATTGCTCAAAATCATTCGGTCGAGAAAAATTTCTAGATCGTGAATTTATTTCGATTGTAAAGAAACAGTACGTTAGTAAGTTTCTCGACAAGTCAAAATAAATCTGTTGACTAGAAAAGTTTCTCGCGTATAAATGATTTTCGCCTGGTCAAACGTTAAAAGGTTTGACTGAAAAAAGTTTTTCAAGTGAAAGTTATTACGCATGCAAAGTCAAAATAAGTCTTCCTCGAAAAAGTTTTTCGTTGTATAATGCTCGAGAAATATTTCTAACTAAAATCGTTTCTGCTGATGACGATTCTAGCGCTGACTTCGTATTCTGATCGAGAAAAATTCTCGCGCTAAGTTTATCGATCGAGAAACTAATCCGATCGCAAAACTTAGCGAGAAAAATTTGAGCAATCGAGAAAAATTAACAGAATACGATTAACACTAATTCGAGCAAAAACAAAGAATCAGATAGTGAAATTTGAGGCAATTGCTCGCAATTAAGTTCTAATCACGCACGAACAAGCAATTAAACACGTTATGAAGACCTCAGATGTTTGTCGAGTTCCGAATGAGGGGGTAGAAGCTGTCTTTATGGATGATGACGTACAAATTCCGATCGAGAATTTCAATTTGGTTCCTGTTTAATTTTCGCTCGTCAATATGAAAGCGAAAATTACCATTTGGTCGCAAATCAAATTTCGCTTGAGAAACTGCGATTGAAAATTATAAAATTCGCCCAAATTTCTCAATAGTCAGTTTTCTAAAAATTTCAGATTGACCCTAAGTTCAAATATAAACCACATAGTTTTTTTTTTGGAAAGTGTCACTAAAAACAAGGAAAACAGGGGTACAAAACAGCGTGCATGATATCGCTCATGACGCATCAAACGGTAACGAGACATCCGACCAGAAAGCACAAGGCAACCCAGACCACCTACAGGTCCCAGCATAAGAGACCAAAGCCAACCAAGCAAAATACAATCCAAACAAAGGCAAAGTAGTTGTCCAAAAACCATAACCATCAACCGGTTCCTGACACCAGATGCAGTGTCAGCAGGGAAACCAAGCCAGGTGCCATGAACAGCGCCGAAGCACTCAAGAAGCCAACACGCCTGGGGTTGGCACGGCGAAAGAGGAGGGGCATAACTTTGCAAGAATATTGCAAAGCATTGCACACGCCAGGCTGGTCGGAAAGGGGGCGCATAAGCGCCGACCCTAGTTTTCCAACGGGAGGGGGGAAACGCCGTAAGGCCCGGGCCACCGCACCACGACCGCAGCAGTCACATCGACAACCCAGAGAATAGCAACCCAAAACAGCCAGCCCTACATCACCAAAACAGAGAAAAGGGGGGGGGGGGGTAAACCTAAGGGAAACAGGTGAGGAGGACAGACGAAAGGAGGAAAGTTAGCTATGCTCCCCTTCAAAGTCGGAGGCGATGGTCCATCCCAGCCGAGACATCTGGTGTCATCCATCCCGCTAGTGACCTACCAGGAGATGCGCCACACGCGGCGAAGGGCCCTAGCTTGGAGTTGATACTTGGTCTTTATAGTAGATAATCCCAAGCAGAGTAGGGTTTCAATCTCAGCAATAATTTGCTCCGGGGTGCGTCGTCGTCCATCATGCCATCTCCTGTTTCGCTCCGTCCAAAGGTGATAGACAAGCAAGGCTATTACCCAACGCTTCACCCTACTCCGGCGGCATGGATCCCGCGTCGAAGAAGGAAACGATATACCTCCACCATTGCCCCCCTCCGGAACCCCGACCACGATTCTCACAGGCAGCTTCGTAGGGGAACGCCGCCACCACCGCCGCGCCCCCACAGCTCTAGTAGCGCCGAGGACTCTGCTCAAGTTTTGCCGTCCTTAGCTGGCCTTTCGGCTTCATTGGATACGGCGCTGTTCCAAACGGCTTCACCATTAGTGACTACCAATACTTCTGGGCTTAGGGTTTCTATTGGGCCTCGATCTACTATTGACGATGTGCCACCGATCGTCGAGGACGTGACCGACGATGACCTCCCACCATGGCAAATCCCCGATCGCTGTTTCCCTGAACGTCGGGCCGTAATACCATCGGTAGCGGGGTCAGGGCCGATTCGGGGAACAACCGTCGAGAATATTCCACCGCGCAAGGAGGATATGAGGCCACCTACTATTAGAAGGCAATCTACGGCATCTCCGGGGAGCCAACGTGGTTACGAACAATGCACGTCACATAACATGCTGCGCGGAAACCCTCCCTCTGCGGCTGAGACAACCAATACCGCCACCGGGTCGGGGACGACATTCCAAGGATCGATAGGAGTCCATAACAACCCTTCCTATGCGGCTATTACCCAAGGCGCCACTGTGAACCGATCTCCGCTGCGTGCTAGCCCGACGCGCCTTAGCCTATCGTATACGGAACCTACATTGATCGATGGTGTGGCCGAGGCGTGCCCCCCATGGGACGTGATTCAAAAAGGGACTGCTAGATGGGATAATATCCTTGTGGGGTATTTTCTGGGGAAGACGCCATACTTCCCTCATGTTGAACGATTTGCCCGTTCTACCTGGAGAGACCTTGTCGAAGTGCGCACGACGATAAATGGATTCTTCAAATTCAGATTTGCGACTGTCGATGCGTCTACGACGGTGTTGGAAGGAGGTCCTTGGATCATGCAAGGGAAACCTCTATTCTTGGAGCCTTGGAGGATAGGCATGTCTTTTGAGAAGAGGCAACATGTGGTTGTCCCACTTTAGGTCAAATTACGTAATGTCCCATCGGAGCTGTGGACCCGCGAGGGACTTGGAATCGGGGCAAGCGTACTTGGCAAACCTTTATTCGCTGACGCCATGACGGCCAAAGCTGAGCGGCTTGAGTACGCCCGCATATGTGTTGAGAAGTCCCTAGAGACACCTTTTGTGGAGCAATTCAATGTTAGAATTCCGACAAAGGAAGGGACTGCATCCCATGTGGTGCCCATCCGGGCTGAGTATGAATGGCGACCCAAGAAGTGCGAGAAATGCGCCTCGTGGACCCATGGAGCCGGGACGTGCCCCAAAAACCAAGGCCGACCTCCTCAACCCACTCGACCACAACCAAGGAAAACAGCCCAGCAAGGTGCTACACGGCCCAAGGAGCAACCGAGCCTACACGACCCACACAGGGCTGCCCGCTACACCCGACCGCATGCAAGGTTGGTAGGGACTAGTGAGGACAAAGGAAAGGCTGTGTTGGAGGAGGCGAACATGCCCACGGAGGAAAGGCAGGACGGGGTTGCTAGTATCCAGGCAGCTACACCTAGCAGAGGAAGGGAACGACAACCCAATAAGGAATGCTCGACAAGCAAAGACTCTACTACGGGGCACGCACCTGAAGACCATAACCAGCTCGTAGTCCTTGCGAAGTTGGAATGGCACACCACCGAGAATGAGGGTCCTACAGCAGTCCTTCACGACGGGTCTAAATGATCCCAGTCGCCGTTTGGAACACATGTGGTGATAAACGTATTTTCTTACGTTTATATATGTTACATTTAAGTCGTCTGCATGATAAGTGAAGCCGTTTTGATTAATTTTGTGCTATAATATGGTTTCACAACAAAATCAAACGTTTTACGGCAGTTTTGCGATAGTTTTTATTTCTCAATGATCATGGGGTAAATGACGTCCGATGGACCTGAAATTTTAACCATAGATAGAGGACTCGTTAGTCTTGATTCTGACCAAAGGGATTTTCAATTTGATGTCTAGATTGGGAGATACGAATTTTTGAACGTGCTGCTGTTTTGTAGGGGAAGGAGTCACGGTCGTGAAGACCTTGCACGAGGCCGTGAACAGCACCAGAGAGCCATTTTCTAGGCCGATTGAGTCACGGCCGTGAACCTTGACCAACCAGGCCGTGAGGGGTGCTTCATGGCCGTGAATGTAGGTGCAAGAGGCCGTGAATGAGGGCAGAAAGCCATTTTTAAGCCCCGAAAGCCTCACGGCCGTGAATGGTGGCTAACTAAGCCGTGAACACGGGCAGAGACGTTGTTTTCTTCAGGTTTTATGTGGTCACTGCCGTGAAGATGAATAGAAGAGGCCGTGAACATTCCGTGGCTGTGTTAAAAGTCAAGTCCATGAGGAAAACGACCCTTACTTACCTTATCTTCTCAAGAACGAACGTATGACCAACTGAGATGGAAAAACCCACGCTTGGAATGAAATTTTTGCATAGGACAATACCATTAAAAGCAAGGGCTGCTCAAGAGATCTTGTGGCTGCACAAATCTTTGAAAATGAGATACCTCATATCTTTGCAAGGCTCAAGAAGGATGGCGAGAATTTGAGATGATAAACCTCTATATAAAGAGCCAATGTGATGAGAATAAAAGAAAAGGAGGAAGGTACGTTATAGATACATCATTGAAGCTCTCGTATACATACGTTGCCTTTCCAAGATCCAAGAACACATAGTTGCTTATTACGTGCTCGATAAAAGTCCTCAACGAAGAACGTGGATAAACCTCGAAGTTGAATTCAGGGAAGTATTTATGTTGTATTCGATGTTAACTACGTGCTTTGTTGTGATGATAATGAGTAGCTAAATTTATTGTATTTGAGATGAGATGAACCCTAGCGCGATTGATCGTATGTTTACGTGTATTTGATGTATTACTATTGTTACGACTCGTTTATGAAGCATATGATTTTGATTATGTCTATGTGATTAAAATCATCTAGTTAGCTTGATCATGTCTATGTGTTTAAGTTAACGTAGTCCGGGAAATCGTACGCTACGCTCGAGAGAGGGGCGAACGATCAAACCACTCGAAAACGAGCGGAATAAACTCATCCCTTGAGATAGGTTGAACTACCCCGCCAGATTAGAGTCAAATCTAATAGTGGGATTCACCGTGTTTTTAATGCAATCTTCGGTTAAGTAGTTAGGGAAGCTTGCCCGGCTATTTAATTAGTTGATTAGTTGGTTGCGAGTCTTGTATGATAAGGCGCAGTTTCGTCAGTTGTATGAATTCGTACGCATGTTGTAGGAATCTTCACGGTCTAATGATAGTGTTGCTTACGTGTACTTGATATATGTGTTTGTCGAGCTAGGGGGATTCGAAGTCTCAATACGTCTGTTTACATAAGGGTTTTCTTCTCCGTGCTACTTTATTAAGTTGTATTTTCTAAGTATCGTTATTTACCGTTTCAACAATCAAACGTTCGTACTAGGATATTTAAGCAAACGTTTTTCTCAAATACTTGATATTTAAGCAAACGTTCGTACTAGGATATCTAAACAGGTTAGACCACAGATGGGCGGTGGGGGAAATGATCACACGGGCTAATGTCCCAGTATTTTATAAATGTAAAACTTCTGGTCCATTAGGTAATTATTAGAAATATTATTGAAAAGTAAGTGAGGCTTAATACAATCTTAAATTGTTAGGGCTAATTGAGACTAGGGTTTCTGAGCAAAATGCAGCATCCATTACTACTTCTATCAAGGCTAGTTGGAACTGGTTCTATGACTACGAGGAAGGGCCGGCCGCACGGATTTGGTTGGGATGGGATCCACATACTATTGGAGTTACGATTGAAGCGTCTACCACTCAGACCGTCCATTGCAAAATTTGCATCCTTGATGGGGGATTGGAATTCTATACTACCTTTGTTTATGGCCATAACCTTCGGGCAGAACGACGGGCACTTTGGGAGGACCTTACAGCTACCTCTAGTATTCGTGCACCGCACCCATGGGTGGTCATGGGTGATTTCAATGCCATCATTGACCAAACGGAGGCGAGAGGGGGAGCTGCTACCCGAGGCTGCCAAGAGATGAATGAGTGCTTGATCTCCTCGGATCTTGTTAATCTGCCACGACTTGGCTCTTTCTTCACCTGGTATAATCAGCAGAGCGGGAACTCAGGGATTTGGAGGCGATTGGATAGGATGCTCGGGAACCCTGCTTGGGTCGCTAGCTTTGGAGAGCTAGCTTACAGGTGTGCTGCGCCTGCCACTTCCGACCACTCCCCCTTATTTTGGAAGCGGAATCTCCACCAAGGGCGCGGGGAAATACGTTCCGTTTCGATAATTTCCTCACTCAGGACCCGCGATTCATTCCATTAGTGGAGGAGATCTGGATGCGCGAGGAGGCGGGGTACCCTATGTACGGGGTTGTTAAGAGACTTAAAGCGCTCAAACAGAAATTAAAGAAACTTCGGCATGACAAGGGAGACCTGAATCGTAATGTCGTTGCAGCTAGGCAATTCCTTGAGGTGGCCCAAGAACTTCTATCGACATACCCTATGGAGCCTCAACTACTACTCCTTGAAAAAAGATGCAGATTTGCTTATGCTAAGGATGTGGATATGGAACACTCCGCTTTGGTTCAACGTGCGAAGGTTTCTTGGTTGAAAGAAGGTTGTCCATTGAAAATGACGCCGGTGCTACCATTGAAGGGGAAGAGCCTGTCAGGGCTGAAATAGTGCGCTACTACACTGACATTCTCGGCCACTCTATCCGTGTTGCCTATCTCGCCCCCACTGAGGTGGCTCCCTACCTCGCCAGGACGCTTACCTCAGTTGAAGCGGATTCCCTGGTCGGGCCGTTTACCGATACGGAGATTAGGAAGGCCTTGTTCTCCATTGGCAACAACAAGTCCCCTGGGCCGGATGGCTACTCGGCTAAGTTCTACAAACATGCTTGGGATATTGTAGGAACAGATGTCACACATGCAATTAAGGAATTCTTCAGGACCGGTCATCTACTTGGTGAGCTGAATTAGACCCTAATCACCCCCATCCCAAAGTGCGAGAATCCTAGGACTGCGAGGGATTTCAGGCCCATATCATGCTTCAATGTCCTCTACAAGATTATCTCGAAGGTGATTGCTAACCAGCTTCGTGGCTGCTTGGGGAAGCTCGTGAACCCTACATAGACGGCGTTTATCCCTGGCCGCCGTATCACCGACAACATCCTTTTGGCCCAGGAAGTCTGCCATGGGTATAACAGCGTGGGGCTACCCGAAAGAGTGGCGTTCAAAGTGGATCTTGCCAAGGCTTACGACATGGTCGAGTGGGACTTCCTACTGATCACACTTGAGGCACTCCACTTCCACCCCATATTCATAGGATGGATCCGAGCCTGTCTTACGACTACATACTTTTCTATTAATATCAATGGGCGGCCCGCAGGATACTTCAAAGGACGCCATGGTCTTTTCCAAGGTGACCCTATATCTCCTTATCTCTTCACCTTGGTTATGGAAGTTTTGCATGGCATTATTCAGGAACGGATTAGGCAAAGTGGATGCTTTAGATACCATTGGCGATGTGAACCCACAAATATGTTCATGCTCTCCTTCGCCAATGACCTTCTTCTATTCTCCCATGCGGACGAGGGTTCTGTGCGTGTCTTCAAGGAGAGTCTCGATCACTTTGCGACTATATCGGGCCTACGCGCTAATCCAAGCAAGAGTGAGATGTACATCTCCAAGCGTGGCGAGGGCATTAAGGGAACGCTACAAGCCATCATGGGGTTCTCGACGGGATCGCTCCCTGTCCGCTACCTTGGTGTACCGCTGATCACGTCGCGGTTGACCACTGCTGACTGTGCGCCTCTTATCACTGCGGTTGACCGTCGGTTGGGCTCCTGGACTGTAATATCCCTAAATTTTAAAGCGGGATTACGACAGAAAAATTCAAGTTAATTAGCGGAGGAAATAATAGGAATAAAATTCCTAGTAAATATTTATAAAGAGAAAATTCGGACGAAACTAAAGTAATAAAATATTCCCGGGAAATATTCGAACAGGCCCAAATGATTTAGAATAATCTTTTGTAAGGTTTATAATTTTGTGGTAATGGAGAATATTAATAGGAGTTATTATGGGGAATTCGAATTACATAATAATAAAACTAATAGGAGTAAAATAAATTCTTATAATGAATTGGGCTAAATCTAGTTTTGAACTTAAGCCCAAATGTTAAAGATAAACTTTGATAAAGATGTTACTTAGGACTTGGGGAAAAATCACGTCGCCACCTAGTCACATCTCACGAAATTCCAAGTAAGAATATTCATGTATATCAAAAACAATCGTTAATCGAAAACCTTGAAGTGAATAAGAGTAGAACACGAAAGAGACTAGAAGGGAAAGGGAGTTCAACAAGCTTGGAAGGCTTAAAAAAAAATAAAGGTATTCTGAACTCTTTATAATTGATATGTTTAAGATATGTTCAATATAATTATATATGTCTTACGTGAGGTTGTGATAATTCTAGGGAACTTTGAGATTTGCCATAAGTGTTTGGGGAATGATAACTTGGGTGATTCTGAAACAAAAGTGTTCTTGAGAACTATCGAATTTTAGAAACTAGGGTGTAAGATTATATTATCGGGAGTTAACATAGTTTTGAAGATTAAGGTGTTGGTAAGTGAGTTCTCTGCTATAACACGTAAATAACTTTATATCTGATACTCTTGCGTGTGGTATATAATCTTGCCAAGTCTTCTGTGCTTGCATGAAGTTTCGAGGGTATGTTATGACTCTAAACGTTTTGGACTTAAATTGTTATATATGCATGCTTAAGGAAGTTGAATATGTTAAGAAATTTTTGGCATCAGAACACACAAGTACTTTAGGGTAGAATATTAGGTTTAGTACTGGAATAATTTAGAGGTTGCTAAGGGGTTCGTATAGGAGAGTGTTTTATGGGTGTTTCAGGGTTTCTGGGAGAATCATGAATTTTAGATAAATCTCGAGATGTATTCACCATTTTAGATTTCGACAGAAATTTTAGATGGATGTCGAGATGTTTTACTAGGAGGTTTCGAGATTTAACCTAATTAGAACTCGAGATACAATGGTATAATAACTAGAAAAGACTTCGAGATATATTTTATAAGATATCGACATCATTAAAGTTATCGACATTATTAGGATTTCAATAAGAAAATCTCGAGGTCTACAATACAAAGAATTTGAGATGCAATAGTATAATAACTAGCAAAGATGTCGAGCTATGTATTACAAAGTTGTCGAGACATAAACTACAGTAGAAACTCGGCATTTTCATTCTCAACCAAAAATCTCGATACCTTCTACAATACTATGTTCTCGACGTTGTATAAGACTTCGATATTTATAAGGTCTCGATATTTACAGGTCTCGACATTCCTAGGGGCTCGACATTTATAGGATGTCGATATGACTTAATGACCTCGACATTGCTTTCCCAACATAAGATTTCGACATTTACCTTTCTAAAGATCTCGACAAATTCACTAAAGATCTCGACATCTGTAAGATTCGAGATTTGATGGATGCCGACATTTACAAGGAATTTTGATATTTTAGGGTTTATTTATTTTTAGGAATTTTATTATTTTTAGGTTTTCATAAAATTTAGGGTTTTGATAATTTTAGTATTCTCAAAATTTATGTGACTTAATAAATATATATTAATATGAAAATATTTATTATATTCAGAGGATCGATATATAGGGACCACACCGGACTTTTTATTTGACGCTAACAGGAGGACATGTAGGTGGATCATCCATCTACAATACGTAAACACATTTATGTGTTTTCATGTGATTATGTGATTTACGTGCCTTATGTGATTTACGTATTTTACGTGTTCAACGTACGTTTCATGTGAATCATGTTTTTATGTGTTATTGCGATTATATGCATGGCACGTGCATTTCACGTCAGGCTAAAAGATGATTTCCATCGTATTGAGACGGTGATGATTCGAGATGTTGGTACGTGGGGTAGATTGAGAATATTTGTGACCGGTTGGGCTCACAGGATTCCTGGCGGAGACAGACGTGATCGATCTGTCTACTCGGACGTGGTCGGTTCGAGGTGCACACCGCCAGAAGGGATACGGGTGTTATCACCCATGATATATATGTATATATATATGGATACGGGCGTTATCGCCCATGACTTATGGATACGGGTTTAACCACCCATGACATTAGATTCGGGTGTGATCACGTGACCACCCACGATATTTATTGCACGCGTGAGCCTAACCTAGGGCCCTGTGTTGTGTGGAATAGGAATGTGGGAAAAGAAAGAGTGTGCATTATATCATGTTGTGAGATACCGGGATCGGGGTTGAGTGCGCACTTGCATACACGCATTTTATTCACCTACTGGGCAAATTGCTCAGTGTTTACGTGTTGTAGGTACTGAGTCTGACGCTGATACGCGTCGAGACTGAGGCTGCTGGTGGCGGTGCTTCACGGACTTTTGAGGGCGGTGCGGTACATGGATGAAGACCTGTGGAGCGGCATTAGCGCTTTTGTTCTTTTGATAATTTGGGGCTTCGGCCCATGTACAGAGATAGCAATGTAGACGAATTTTTATATTAGTATATATTATTTTAGGAAAAAGTTTTAATTAGACGGGCCTTCCGTGGCTTACGTTGCGGAAATCAGCCACTAATCTTAATTAGAGAAGTAGGGTCCCCACAGGTGGTATCAGAGCTTCGGCTTTAGATTCTGAAGACTGTCCATGTACTACCGCTCAAAAGCCTGGAGAACCAGTCTGGCCTGTAAGTTATGGTGATTGACTATGTGATTATGTTTTATTTAATATATGTGCTTTCTATGAATGATTGTAGAACTAGTTTAACATGCCGAAGGGACGTCGGGAGTATGTGGGTAGTTCTAGTCGTAGGGCGGGTTCCGAATCCCCACCGAATGAGGATCGCTCTACTATTCATCAACTGACAGAACTGATCCGACGACAGTCAGATCAAATTAACGATCTTATTCACCGTCAAAATTCCTCGGAACGTCACTCATCCCCTGGCCAAGAACGTGTAGAAGCTGCCGGGGAAAGGTTCCGACGGTTAAACCCCCCTTCGTTCTAGGAGGCAGTCGATCCTACCTTTGCAGAGGATTGGCTCAGAACAATAGAAAATATGTTCCGTGTTAGCCATCTGCCTGATATTGAAAAGGTGACGTGTGCCACCTTTATGTTACGTGGGAACGCAGGCTACTGGTGGGATACCATTCAGGTGCTCGAAGATCCCACTATGATGACCTGGGAGAGGTTCAAAACACTCTTCCGAGGAAAGTATTTCACGGCGCCGGATTGGGCGCAGAAGCTGAACGAATTCATCAATCTGAAGTAAGGAGGGATGTCTGTAGCAGACTATATCCGTAAGTTCGAGCAGTTGTCTAGGTTTGCGCCACATATCGTGGCCACTGACGAGCTGAAAATAGAACGTTTCTTGAAGGGTCTCAAACCTGAGATTTTTCGGAGCGTAAGCATGTACGATACGGAAGGGAAAACTTATGCCCGTATCGCTGAACGAGCAATCCTAGCGGAGCAGGCGGAGAGCAGAGTTACAAAGGCGCAGGATGCTAAGCGGAGAACAGAAGGACAACAAGGAGGAGGGAACCAGAAACGCCAATTTTTCGGCAAGGGACCAAATTATCGCGGGAATCAACAGGGTCAACAGAATTGGCGACCAAAACCAAATCAGGGACCAGTTAATATTCCAAACCGACCTCCGAATACCACACCACAGTGTCAACAATGCGGACGCAATCACTTTGGCGTATGTCGTACTCCACAGTGTTTTCGATGCGGAAAGGTTGGACACTATGCCAAGACGTGTCATGTGAATGTGCCTCAAGTCCCGAATCAACCATTGATTCGACCCCCTCCAGTGCCACCACGAGTTTTTACTCTGACTAATGAGGAGGCCGAAACAAATCCTTCTGTAGTAACGGGTACGTTGACTATCTATAATGTGCCCACTTCTGTGTTAATTAACTCTGGGGCCACACATTCGTTCGTGTCGGCCAAGTATGTGGGAAAGGTGGGAATATCTCCTACCTTATCTGAATGCAATTACATAGTTACTTTACCACACGGTGATCCAACGCGCACTAACCAAGTGCTGGAAGGATGCTCCGTTAATATTGAGGGTAGAGATCTGAGCGTCGACCTGATTGTGATCCCAATGAACGACTATGATGTTATCTTTGGGATGGATTGGCTTTCAAGATATGGAGCCATCATAGATTGTAACAAGAAGGTCATAAAATTTCAACTGCCCGAAGACGAGGTGTTCACTTTTTCGGGAAAAACTACTTTGAATCATATTCCACGAATCTCTGCACTGAAGGCTCAACGACTATTGAGATCCGGTTATGAGTCTTATCTCATATATGCGGTGAAGGCGGAGGAATTACCTCAGCCAGAACTGAAAGATGTACAGATAGTCAACGAGTATGCTGATGTATTTCTCAATTATCTCCCGGAATTACCCCTTAATCGAAAAATACGGTTCAGGATACATCTGATTCCAGGGTTTGCCCCTATTTCTAAAACTCCTTATCGCCTAGAGTGCGCAGCGAAAGCGTAATGAGAATAGAAATAAGTACACCTAGAGGGTATGGGGACTACACGAATAAAGGCTAGTCGTAGAACCGAACGTGAGTCCTCCACCACTGAATTTCGGGGACGAAATTCTTTTAAGGGGGGAGGATGTAATATCCCTAAATTTTAAAGCGGGATTACGACAGAAAAATTCAAGTTAATTAGCGGAGGAAATAATAGGAATAAAATTCCTAGTAAATATTTATGAGAGAAAATTTGGACGAAACTAAAGTAATAAAATATTCCCGGGAAATATTCGAACAGGCCCAAATGATTTAGAATAATCTCTTGTAAGGTTTATAATTTTGTGGTAATGGAGAATATTAATAGGAGTTATTATGGGGAATTCGAATTACATAATAATAAAACTAATAGGAGTAAAATAAATTCTTATAATGAATTGGGCTAAATCTAGTTTTGAACTTAAGCCCAAATGTTAAAGATAAACTTTGATAAAGATGTTACTTAGGACTTGGGGAAATATCACGTCGCCACCTAGTCACATCTCACGAAATTCCAAGTAAGAATATTCATGTATATCAAAAACAATCGTTAATCGAAAACCTTGAAGTGAATAAGAGTAGAACACGAAAGAGACTAGAAGGGAAAGGGAGTTCAACAAGCTTGGAAGGCTTAAAAAAAATTAAAGGTATTCTGAACTCTTTATAATTGATATGTTTAAGATATGTTCAATAAATTATATATGTCTTATGTGAGGTTGTGATAATTCTAGGGAACTTGAGATTTGCCATAAGTGTTTGGGTAATGATAACCTGGGTGATTCTGAAACAAAAGTGTTCTTGAGAACTATCGAATTTTAGAAACTAGGGTGTAAGATTATATTATCGGGAGTTAACATAGTTTTGAAGATTAAGGTGTTGGTAAGTGAGTTCTCTGCTATAACACGTAAATAACTTTATATCTGATACTCTTGCGTGTGGTATATAATCTTGCCAAGTCTTGTGTGCTTGCATGAAGTTTCGAGGGGTATGTTATGAATCTAAACGTTTTGGACTTAAATTGTTATATATGCCTGCTTAAGGAAGTTGAATATGTTAAGAAATTTTTGGCATCAGAACACACATGTACTTTTGGGGTAGAATATTAGGTTTAGTACTGGAATAATTTAGAGGTTGCTAAGGGGTTCGTATAGGAGAGTGTTTTATGGGTGTTTTAGGGTTTCTGGGAGAATCATGAATTTTAGATAAATCTCGAGATGTATTCACCATTTTAGATTTCAACAGATATTTTAGATGGATGTCGAGATGTTTTACTAGGAGGTTTCGAGATTTAACCTAATTAGAACTCGAGATACAATGGTATAATAACTAGAAAAGACTTCGAGATATATTTTATAAGATATCGACATCATTAAAGTTATCGACATTATTAGGATTTCAATAAAAAAATCTCGAGGTCTACAATACAAAGAATTTGAGATGCAATAGTATAATAACTAGCAAAGATGTCGAGCTATGTATTACAAAGATGTCGAGACATAAACTGAAGTAGGAACTCGACATTTTCATTCTCAACCAAAAATCTCGATACCTTCTACAATACTATGTTCTCGACATTGTATAAGACTTCGATATTTATAAGGTCTCGATATTTACAGGTCTCGACGTTCCTAGGGGCTCTTTATAGGATGTCGATATGACTTAATGACCTCGACATTGCTTTCCCAACATAAGATTTCGACATTTACCTTTCTAAAGATCTCGACAAATTCACTAAAGATCTCGACATCTGTAAGATTCGAGATTTGATGGATGCCGACATTTACAAGGAATTTTGATATTTTAGGGTTTATTTATTTTTAGGAATTTTATTATTTTTAGGTTTTCATAAATTTTAGGGTTTTGATAATTTTAGTATTCTCAAAATTTCTGTGACTTAATAAATATATATTAATATGAAAATATTTATTATATTCAGAGGATCGATATATAGGGACCACACCGGACTTTTTATTTGACACTAACAGGAGGACAGGTAGGTGGATCATCCATCTACAATACGTAAACACATTTATGTGTTTTCATGTGATTATGTGATTTACGTGCCTTATGTGATTTACGTATTTTACGTGTTCTACGTACGTTTCATGTGAATCATGTTTTTATGTGTTATTGCGATTATATGCATAGCACGTGCATTTCACGTCAGGCTAAAAGATGATTTCCATCGTATTGAGACGGTGATGATTCGAGATGTTGGTACGTGAGGTAGATTGAGAATATTTGTGACCGGTTGGGCTCACAGGATTCCTGGCGGAGACAGACGTGATCGATCTGTCTACTCGGACGTGGTCGGTTCGAGGTGCACACCGCCAGAAGGGATACGGGTGTTATCACCCATGATATATATATATATATATATATATGGATACGGGCGTTATCGCCCATGACTTATGGATACGGGTTTAACCACCCATGACATTAGATTCGGGTGTGATCACGTGACCACCCACGATATTTATTGCGCGCGTGAGCCTAACCTAGGGCCCTGTGTTTTGTGGAATAGGAATGTGGGAAAAGAAAGAGTGTGCATTATATCATGTTGTGAGATACCGGGATCGGGGTTGAGTGCACACTTGCATACACGCATTTTATTCACCTACTGGGCAAATTGCTCAGTGTTTACGTGTTGTAGGTACTGAGTCTGACGCTGATACGCGTCGAGACTGAGGCGGCTGATGGCGGTGCTTCACGGACTTTTGAGGGCGGTGCGGTACATGGATGAAGACCTGTGGAGCGGCATTAGCGCTTTTTGTTCTTAATTTTGGGTCTTCGGCCCATGTACAGAGATAGCAATGTAGACGAATTTTTATATTAGTATATATTATTTTAGGAAAAAATTTTAATTAGACGGGCCTTCCGCGGTTTACGTTGCGGAAATCCGCCACTAATCTTAATTAGAGAAGTAGGGTCGCCACATGGACTCACCATTCACTATCCTATGCTGGGCGAGTCCAACTGATTAAATTCGTGCTCCTGGGGCTTCATACTTATTGGGCTGGGGTTTTCATGCTTCCCAAAGGAGTCATCAAGGAGATCGAATCACGATTCAGGGCGTTTCTCTGGAGAGGATCCACTGCTAAAGTGGCCTGGGCAGACATTTGCTTACCTGTGGAGGAAGGTGGCCTTGGAATCAGATCTATCGAGACGGACAACAAAGCTTTAATGATGCGTCTTCTTTGGAGCCTGCTTAGTGGAGAAGAAGCGTCCATCTGGGCAACTTGGATCCGAAGCACAAGATTGCATAATACCTCCTTATGGTCTATAAGACCCAATGCTCGGACTTCTTGGAGTTGGAGGAAGCTGCTTAAACTACGACACCTAATCCGGCCTCTCCTTGACTTCCACATAGGGAATGGGGAGAACACGTTTCTTTGGACTGACCCATGGCTCCTTACGAACCCGTTGGTCGACAGTTCCCCTATGAGCCCATGGTAATGGGGCTACCAATCGACTCGAGGCTCAGTGTTGTCATCAACGATGAGGGTTGGAATTGGCCTGGTCTAACTACTGTTGAATATATTGAATTTGCTCCTTTACTTCCACAGGTTCACCCGGCGGAGAGGGATGGAGTTCGTTGGACGGCCACGGTAGATGGACAGTTCACGACTATGTCGGCGAGGGATAGCTTGAGACTGCGAAGACCTATTGTCCATTGGCGCAATCTATTTGGTGGGCCACTGGCTATTCCGAAGCACGAGTTTATACTCTGGATGGAGATTCGAGATAAACTGGCTACTCGCGATAAGGCTTGGGTGGCGGCGGCCGCGGGGACACCGTTATGTCTATTGTGTGACGACCAACTGGAGGAAACGACTAGACACTTATTTTTTGAGTGTAGCTTCACTAGACATTGCTTTTCTATCATGCGTGGCAGGGTTAGGTTTAGCTGGCCGAGAAGGGACTGGTTCGAGGGGATTCACTGGGCTGCTCATCGCTGGAAAGGGCGACATCTCGCTTGGTTGGGACCTCGACATGTCATCGCCTCGCTTGTCTATCTCCTTTGGACGAAGCAAAACAGGAGATGGCATGATGGACGACGACGCACCCCGGAGCAAATTACTGCTGAGATTGAAACCCTACTCTCCTTATCTACTATAAAGACCAAGTATCAACTCCAAGCTAGGGCCCTTCGCCGCGTGTGGCGCATCTCCTGGCAGGTCACTAGCGGGATGGATGACACCGGATGTCTCGGCTGGGATGGACCATCGCCTCCAACTTTGAAAGGGAGCATAGCTAACTTTCCTCCTTTCGTCTGTCCTCCTCACCTGTTTCCCTTGGGTTTACCCCCCCCCCCCTTTTTTCTCTGTTTCGGTGATGTAGGGTTGGCTGTTTTGGGTTGCTATTCTCTGGATTGTCGATGTGACTGCTGCGGTCGTGGTGCAGTGGCCCGGGCCTTACGGCGTTTCCCCCCTCCCGTTGGAAAACTGGGGTCGGCGCTTATGCGCCCCCTTTCCGACCAGCCTGGCATGTGCAATGCTTTGCAATATTCTTGCAAAGTTATGCCCCTCCTCTTTCGCCGTGCCAACCCCAGGCGTGTTGGCTTCTTGAGTGCTTCGGCGCTGTTCATAGCACCTGGCTTGGTTTCCCTGCTGACACTGCATCTAGTGTCAGGAACCGGTTGATGGTTATGGTTTTTGGGCAACTACTTTGCCTTTGTTTGGATTGTATTTTGCTTGGTTGGCTTTGGTCTCTTATGCTGGGACCTGTAGGTTGTCTGGGTTGCCTTGTCTAGGTGCTTTCTGGTCGGATGTCTCGTTACCGTTTGGTGCGTCATGAGCGATATCATGCACGCTGTTTTGTACCCCTGTTTTCCTTGTTTTTAGTGACACTTTCCAAAAAAAAGATCTTCTTCCTTTTCTTTGTCATTCTCCTTTTCTCCGGCATTTTTTGTCTTTTTGTCTTTTTCATCCTTTTATCTCTTGTAAATATTCTGCACTTGCTCAAGCTGAAGCTCCGCTTCTCTATGAGGCTGAGAGATTATCTAAGGCAAAGTTCTTCTTGTTGGTTCTCGGGCCGATACCGTGCTCCTTTTCTCTTAATACCTAGCGAGTTTCAGAGATTATCGATTTGAAGAAGTTCACAGTTATGGAATTTGAACTCAAGGTGGTGCTCCTCTTCTCGTTGTCTCGATATAAGACCGGATTATCGTTGGAGAAGTTCACTTTTTGGTGCTCCTGTTTCCAGCCGTTCTGATGAGTGTACGAGATTATCGCTGGAGAAGTTCACAGCGAGATCCATGCCCCCTTCTAAATGATTTGAGATTGTGATAGTTCGAGAGGAAGGTTCTTTTGGTCTGCTTTTTGTGCGTTGAGCATTCCTCGTGTGCGACCTTCTTTTGTCATCTTTTTCTTTTTTGTCTTCGGTTTTCTCCCCCTCCTTTTATCGAACCGAAAGTTTAGATAGTCGGTTGAAGGCTCAAAGGGTTTTCAAATGAAGAAAAGGATTTTGGAGAAGGCCCAAAATGGATGACTAAAGGCTAAGTTAAAGGATTGGAAATTACATATTTGGCTGAGTGAGGAATATCCTAAGGGCCCTAATCATGTTCCTGACGTTCTAACACAAGGCGATTTTGAGGCCAAGAATCACTAGTTAAGACAATCCATGATTGTGTGACTCGCTCAAGAATAGATCCGTCGAAAGAAATAAAAAGGCTAGAATCCTCACTAATATAAAGTGGCTTTGTGTCTAGTGGAGTCTACGAAAGAACTTTTAGACACAAGAATGCGACTTACACTCACAAAATTAAGCAATTAATCAATCGCATGTCAGGGAAATTCATACGTGACTTAGATCGAGTATCCTAAAGATATCGTCATTCCCCTAATATTATACCTATATGTATAATTCTTTTTTATGTTTGTAATTTTATTAATATAAAGTATTTCAGGCGAGATTTAGTATTTAAGTATAAAAAACACAAAGCATAGAGCACGTAAAACACATAGGAGCACAGATTACAAAAGATTCAACATGCCTAATTTTCCGACAAGGAATTGGAACCGTTTTTCAAAGCCTTGGTGAAAATATCAGCTAGTTGATATTCCGTGTTTACAAAGTACATGTCAATCGTTCTTTTTCTACGTTATCTTTTATAAAATGATATCTAATATCTATGTGTTTTGTTCGTGAATGGTGAACAGGATTACACGTAATCGCAATGGCACTTTGGCTATCCCTAATAGATATATTAAATTGTACCTATAATCGCGACTGAGTCCGCATCCACAGCATTGCGAGCAACAGCTGGCAGCCGCGACGTATTCAGCCTCGGCCGTTGACGTTGAAACGCAATTCTGCTTCTTTGATGACCAGCAAACGAGCTTTTCGTCTAGAAATTGAGCGCCATCGGATGTGCTTTTCCTTTCCATTCGGCAACCTGCACAATCAGTGTCAGTATAGCCAATTAATTTGAAATTAGTGCCTTTAGGGTACCACAAACCTAAGGTCGCGGTGTGCTTTAGGTAGCGAAGAATCCGCTTGATCGCAAGCACATGAGATTCTTGGGGACAGCTTGGACTGGGCACAGAGGCAAGTGGCAAACATGATATCCGGCCGGCTTGAGGTAAGATAGAGAAGAGAACCGATTATGCTGCGATAAAGAGTGATGTCGACCGCTTTTCCAATGGGATTGGCATCCAATCTGCAGCTTGTTGACATAGGAGTGCTGAGTGGCTTGCTCTGATCTTGATGAAACTTCTTCAGAATGTCCTTAATGTATTTGGTCTGACTTATGAAGATGCCATGTTCGAGCTGCCTTACTTGGAGTCCCAAAAAGAATTGCATCTCTCCCATGTTACTCATTTCGAATTTGTTCTTCATCAAATCTCCAAATCTCTTGCATAGCCGTGGATTTGTTGATCCAAAGATGATGTCGTCTACATAAACTTGGACGACCATCATGTCCATGCCTTGCCATTTTATGAAGAGGGTCGTGTCGATTGTCCCTCGGATGAACCCAGATGTTACGAGAAAATCTCTCAGGATATCATACCAAGTGCGAGGAGCGTGTTTTATTCCGTAGAGAGCTTTATCCAATCGATAGACGTGATAGCGACATAGACTTCCTCCTTTAACACGCCATTGAGGAAGGCGGTCTTAACATCCATTTGATAGACTTTGAAGTCTTTGTGAGCCGCATAAGTCAAGAAAAGGCGGATGGCTTCGATTCGGGCAACATGAGCATAAATCTCGTCGTAGTCAATGCCTTCCTGTTGATTGTATCCCTTCACAACCAGCCTTTCTTTGTTCCGGATCACTTCTCCAATTTAGTCGTTCTTGTTTTTAAACACCCATTTTGTCTCGATAATGGTTTTCCCATGCGGACGGGGTACTAAGGTCCACACTTGAAGACGCTTGAATTGGTTGATCTCATCTTGCATTGCTATTACCCAATCTGGGTCCTTTAGTGTATCTGCTACCTTGGTTGGCTCATTTTGGCTTAAGAAGCAGCTGAAGAGACTGCGTTGATGACGTGTCCGTACTCCACTCGAAGGATCATCAATAATCTGATTAACTGGATGTGCTCGAGTCCACTTGCGCTCAGGTGGCAGAGCTGAAGTATCTGCATCGACCATTTGTGGATCGAGATTTCCAGTTATCTCAGGTTGATCAAGAGGTTGAGGTAAGTCTGATTCTTCACTTGGGTTGAGCAACTCGGATGAGACTTCCTCATTGACTATTGTAGGTTCTTCAGTGGTCTGTGGTAATTCTGAATCGGGTGAGGTAGGGACATTTGAAGAACTTGGTACATCGGCCTCGGTGAGTGGGGGATCCACTAACGGTGTAGCAATAATGGTGTTCGCCGGTATACGAGCTCAAATAGAGAACCCAATTCCTCCAACGCAAGTCTTAGAGCTTCTTCTGACATTGAATCCTGAGTTGTTACCATCTTCTGTTGGTTTTGTGCCAACACACCAGTGAATGCGAGTTCTGAACTGTCGTAATCAGAAGCCATCTAGTTTGGCACGGCTCCTGAACTGAAGTGTGCAGGAGCCATGGCTGCCACTTCGTAGAAAGTGACATTGTAGCTTTCTTTCATTGAACGATTGGACTTGATGTATACTCGATACGCCTTTGAAGTTGATGAATACCCGACAAATGTGGCTTTGAACGCTTTAGGGTTGAACTTAACAGGTTGCTCTTTATCGTTCGCCACAAAGCACTTGCATCCGAAGACCTTGAAGAAGGAAATATTGGGTACTCGGTTGTTTATTATTTCGTACGGAGTTTTGTCGAAGCGCTTGTGAACCACGTCCTGTTTTGAGTGAAACGTGCGGTATTAACTGCTTCAGCCCGAAGAAAGTGTGGGAGGCCAGAATGAATTAGCATCGTGTGTGCGGCTTCCACTAAAGTTCGGTTCTTCCTTTCAACGACACCGTTCTGTTGAGGCGTCTTGGCGGCTGAGATTTGCTGACTAATTCCAAGTTTCTGATAAAATTCAGTGAGGTACTTGTTCTTGAACTCAGTGCCGTTGTCCGTTCTGATGACTTGGTTGGTTTGTTGCAGCAAATTCTGAGTAGTGTTCACAAAATTAATTATCAAGTCCCCTGTCTCATCTTTAGTTCGGAGGAACTTCGTCCATGTGTAGAGAGAGTAATCATCAACAATGACCAGAATGTACTTGCGTCCGTTGATACTCTATGTTGCATTGGTCCACAGAGGTCCATGTGAAGCAATTCCAAGGGACGTGAAGTAGATGCAATCTGCTTCAAGTGATGGGATGCTCGCTTCATTTTTCCTAGTTGGCACGCCGAACATTGATGATCTTTTTGTAGTATAATGGTTGATAGACCGTGAACAACCTTTTTCGTTGATAATCGTTGAAAAGCTTTGATGTATAGATGAGACACACGTTGATGCCATAAGCTGTTCCTCTGAATCGTAATCTGGGAGATGAGGCAAACAGCTACCGTAGTCCACACGGACGTCAGATTAATAGTGTAAAGATTGGATTTTCGAAGTCCTTGGAGGATTTCGTTGTTCTGACTGTCCAATATTCGGCACCGGTCAGCAAAAAAGACAACCTGAATCCTTTGTCGCAGAATTGACCTATGCTAAACAAGTTATGGCGGAGACCTTCGGCGTAGAATCCTTTATCGTCAGCTTATCCAAATGATATCCCCAAGCACTAAAATAGGAGTTGAGTCGTTGTTCCCAAATATGACTTTTCCATTAGGTCGGTCTTGGTAGTTGCACAACAGCTCTTGTGTTCCCGTCATGTGTGTGGAGCAACCAAAGTCGAGGTACCACACATGTGTTAGGGAGTGTGCCCTCGGACTGCCATACGAGACTAGGAATAGTATAGGGCGCACAATGATGTATAGGTCGATATACAGTCTTATTGTATATACTGTTAAAATAAAGTAGTGAATATTATTTTCATTATAGTAAAGGCATTATTATTTATTTATCGAATTTAAAGTCTGCTTGGTATCTGGCGGTGCGATAAATAAATAACACCCGAATGTTTGAGTTGGACGTCTGATTCTCGTGGGGACGAGGGAGGAGACACCGGACGGTCCTTAATCTCAGCATTAAATAAAAGTCCGTAAGTCAAAGGATTCTAGGTGGGTGACTAGATATCCGAATATGACTTATTCATTGACGACCACATAGTATCGGTGGTGTCACCGATAGGGTCACTGACGGATTTGCTTTCGCGATTTCGATTTGTCGCTAGTTGGCTAGGTCTGCAGGTGTTCGGAAAAGGGACACGGGCCAGCGATGAAACGCAACTGACTTTACGGAGGTGATTGCCGGGCTTTGACTGCTGTCGGGATTCACTGCCTATATTCGTATAGGTTGACGTCCTATAAGGTAATTGGAGTACGACGATTAAAGCCTTCGGCCGAAGCTTGAAAAGCTCGCTCGTATTAGATACGGAGCAGAGTTTAAATAATCGGTTGTAGCTCAATTATAACATAGAGTTGGGTTAGTGAGTTTGACGTTTACATGGCTCTCACATAACCGGGACCCAAGTGAAAGGCGTAAGATGTATTTAAATGTCTACACTATAGTCGGTTCGCCCGAATTTCGATTGGATCAAAATTCGTTCTCAACTGGGATCTGTCCGGTACTGCGGGATTGGCTAGGCGAATACCGGGACTCGCGGATTCGTCCCGTGCCAGTTGAGAGGGACCTAGAGAGTCGCGCTTAAAAATGGTAATGAACTTGAGCGAAAACGGCGGACTTTTCTCTAGAACCTAACGAATGAGATTCGTTGAGGTAGTGGCATAGTTGATACGAGGTGTCGACGATTTATTTAAGTTTCGGTGACGATCACGGGAATAATTAGGACTTGAGATTGTCTTAAGTGTTTAATTAATTAACTAAATGAGGCTCGATTGTAATTAAATAATTAGATTGGATTTAATTATTTTATTACTTAAAATTGAGGGACTAAATTGAGAATTTAGAAACCTCATGGGCTTAATTGAAAGTATGCATGTTGACTTGGTCTTGGACATGTGTCAATTCCATTTCATGCCACATTGGTTGAGGTGGCATATGAGTCATTCATTGAGAGCATGACAAGTGTTAATAAAAAATAATAAACATCCTTAGTGGGATTTTACTACAAGCATGAAAATAGAAATAACATGCATAAGAGAGTTAAGAGGGAACTTGATTCTTGTGAATAAAAATGAGAAAAGTAACGTGAGTTTTCTCTAATGCAAAGCACTTGGTCATTTTGCTCTCATCAACCAAAACTAGAGAATTAGAAAGTGTGTAGTTGGTACTTCTTAAACCACATTATTAAAAGCCATGAGATCGTTCGACGAAGCCCGACGCCCGAATCGAGCTGCGTCTAGCCATCGGGAGCAGTCTCAGAGGTTGATCAAGGACATACCAGCGTGACAATCTAGCCCGGAGGCCCCGGGAACCACACGAGGCGCTGCGACGTCCATCCTAGGTGAAATCACGTTCATCGACGGTATGTTCCGAACCCTACTGATTTGATTTTATGAAAAATAACAAACGATATCAAAATGATACGGAAGACCCCTTGTTATGATTGCTGGGAAGTGTAGAATCAATCTGGAAAATTTGGTATTGATCTAAAATCATTTCGGTTGTCAAACAGTCAAAAGATGGCAGACTGCCGCTCTAGTCGAATTGATAATTTCGAACCACTGATTTGATCCTGCAAAAAATACCAAACGACATCGGAATGATTCGAAAGACCCCTCGTTGCGATCGTCGGGAAGTGTAGAATCAATCTGAAAAATTTGGTATCGATCGAAAATCATTTCTGTCGCCTAATAGTCGAAACACTGTCGGTTGCCGCTTTGTTCGAACTAATTTGGAATGAAATTATTAATTCGAATAAATTTGTATTAAATTCGAATCTAAAAAGTTCGGATTAGACGTGGTCTCCTAAGGAGAGAAATATCTTGAGCCCTCAGGAGAAGCCGAAGGGCGCTAGGGCGAATTTAGATGTTGAAAATCGAAAATTCGGCACCCTACGCAGCTCGGTTCGAAACACGCTTTCGCTATCGCCACGTTGCGCTGTTCGGGGGCCGGCGTCGATTAATCGGGCCTACCCCAACAGTGGTATCAGAGCTACGGCTCATGCATGGTTCGACCAAAGGCCTCGAAAGCCGATGGGCGAACAAACGGTCGACGTAGTTTGGAGACTATCGTCGCTTGTGTCAAAATTCTGTGTTGCATGTTTATGTGGGACATTTACGTGGGCTTAGGTTCTAACCGGGTTATTTGCTTAAGGGCCGTTTGCTGCCCCCGGTATGTACATGGATTACGTGTTCGGGAAATAATTCCCCCGTGTTGTATTTTATCGCTTTATTAGATAAGTTAGATAAAATGGCGGCCGTTCGACGCAAGGCGAGATTGGAGGGTTCGACGACCCGCGTGACGAAGAGTCGACGTTTGGAGATCAAAGACCCGGTCGTTTTATGACCCATGTAATAGGACCACTTTAGAAATAGCCCGCGAAATTGTCCATTTAAATTGCTTTCCTAGGGTTAGGAATTTAATTAACGCATTTATGTGCTCGTGCTTAATTTTTGATTTGCTATGAGAACACAAACTCCCATAAAATACTAAGTGAGTAAAGGGATTGGATGCTCTGTCTTTTATCAAGCTCGGGTTAAGTTGTTACGAAACCTAAATGCAAGGTTTGGTTCCGGGTATGCCGGCACCTTGCATTTGCTTTCGTTTCGGCTTGCTCAAGTGCGTTAGCGCCACTCGCCAAGACCACACTATGCTGTAAAACGTACGGCTCAAGTGTGCGGTTTTGAGCAAAGTTGATAGGTCGCACTTAGACAGTCACACCGCCTTGTTCCGGATTTGCCGGCGGGGGTCCCTGACTGAGACAAAGATGGTTGAGACATTCGACGAGGTCGGATTCGTGCGGAGCACGACTTCGCGTGCCGCTGCAAACCAATAAAACGACAGAGGTTGAGGTTTGCATCCGCCCGCGGGGACATCAACTCCACTATTGAAGTTATCAACGAAACTTCCAAAACATCCAATGGGAGAAAATGGTGTTTATGAGAAGATAGTGGGAGTCAAACGGAATAGAAGTCCTTGTTCGCGTTTGATGATCTATACAAACAGCTTAATATGCTTTTTATTTTCTGCAGCTTTTTCTCTCAGTGTTAATTATGTCTACCGCTTTAAACATACTGCTCAAGGAGAATAGGTTGACTGGGTCGAACTATTCAGACTGGCTTCGCAACCTGAGGATTTTCCTTCAGATTGAGAACCTAGTGTATATCCTTGACTCCGAGTTGCCACCGGCCCCAGGGGCGCCGGCAACCGAGCAGGCTCGTGCCGCTTATGACAAGCGACTACGCGATGAGCAGTTCGTAAAGGCTCATGTCCTCGGGTCGATGAGTAACATGCTGCAGGTAGCCATGAGGGTATCGCTGACGCTCGGGTGATGGTTCAGCATCTGAAAGAGCTTTATGGTGAGACGTCAAGGACACCTCGCTATGCGGCTTCGTTGCAGCTCTTCCGATCGAGGATGTCTGAGGGTGAGAACGTCGGCGAACATGTTATGAACATGATCACCATGATCGAGAGGTTGGAGACTCTCAATTTCCGATTTGATCGGGAATTACAAAACGATCTCATCTTGCAGTCTCTCCCTCCGCCATTCAACGCGATCATTGTGAACTATCATTTGAATGGTATGACGCTGACGCTTCCTGATTTGATGAATCAGTTAGCAACGGCTCAAGGTCAGATGAAGAGGGCAAAGCAGACTGCACTTGTCGCCACCTCTTCGAAGCCCCAGAAAGGCAAAAAGAAGAAGGGCAACAAGCTCAAGCCAACAAGGAAGGTTTCTAAGAAGAACAAATCTTCTGGAAATCTAAGCAGACCGGTGTAAAGCCAACGGATAGGTGTCTGCATTGCGGTGCGCTTGGCCACTGGAAGCGTGCGTCAGGTATGGAACTTAATATTTTAGAAACAGTTTGTTCTAATCTGTATACTCTACTTCCTGGATATTAGATTCGGGAGCTAGTACTCACATTTGTGTGTCCACGCAGGGTCTGGGACCAAGTAGAGCGCTTGGGGAGCGGGAGATCGAGGTCAGAGGGGGTAGCCGGGATAGTCTCTCGACAAGCCACGTTGGATCGAGATCTCTTACTTTGTTATCTGCGCATGTGTTGCGTTTGTACGATTGTCTTGTACTCCCGAGGGGTTTTAAGAACATCGTCTCCATTCCTGTTTTGAGCAGGAATGGTTATGTATTTAACTTTAATAAAAATACATGCCACATTATGTATCGAAACAAAAATAGTGGCAACGCGACATTTTTTAATGGTTTGTACTATTTAAATACCCAGAACGACGTATCTGTGAATACTATCACAAACAAACGAAAGTCAGGAATAAATGCGAGGTACCTGTGGCATCTTTGATTAGGAAATACTGGAGAACGCAAGATCCACGAGTTAGAGAAAAATGGAATTTTGAAACCGTTGGGATCAGATCCCTATCCGACTTGTGAGTCGAGCCTCCAAGGTAAAATGACTCGATCACCCTTCACGGGGACATTAATAGAGCCACAGAAATTCTCGGTTTGATTCACACGGACGTTTGCGGGCCATTCAATGTGAAGGCTCGAGGTGACTTCCACTATTTTATTACCTTCACGGATGATCACAACCGTTACGGACTCGTGTATCTGTTGAGGTATAAAGCTGATGCATTAGTGGAAAAGCAAACGTCAAAACTCATTAAAGCCATTCGATTGGATCGAGGAGGTGAGTACATGAGTGTCGAGTTTGACCAGTTCTTGAAGGAGAATGGTATATTATCGCAGATGACTCCGCCCGGTATGCCACAGTTGAATGGCGTGGCGGAACGTAGAAACCGAACTTTATTAGATATGGTTCATTCTATGTTAAGCTATACAAATTTACCGATGTCATTGTGGGACACGCGCTTTTGACAGCGGCGTATACCATAAACCGGTGTCCCTCGAAGTCTGTTAACGGCATTCTGTATGAGATATGGATTGGTTGTTTACCCAGCTTATCACATATTTGGATTTGGGGTTGCCTCGCCTATCTGAAAAAGTTGAAAACAGATAAAACTGAAGTCTAGGTCAATGAAAGGACGTTTCATAGGTTACCCCGAAGACTTTATGGGGTACCTATTCTATTTTCACGATGATCAGAGGATCGTTGTGGGCCTGCACGCACACTTTCTCAAGGAAGAGTTCATTCGAGATTGAGGCGTTGGCCGAGAGGTCACTCTTGAGGAGCAGTCGACCGAAACGCCCTCACAGAACTTGGAATTGGATGGTCCGAGCGAACCAGTCTTGCGACGACCTGAAAAGATGCCATGCCAACCACAGCGCTGTGGCATGCCACACGTCGAACACGACTTTGTTGCGACTAGGGGACTTCTGAGAGAAGATCCCGCTACTTTCGATTAAGCTATATCCGATGTTGACTCAACGAGATGGGTTGAGGCTATGCGGAATGAGATGGACTCAATGTACTCCAACAAAGTCTGGACTCTTGTAGACCTACCGAGCGGTTTTAGACCAATTGGTTGTAAATGGATATACAAGAGAAAGATTGGATCTGACGGACAAGTTGAGACGTACAAGGCCAGGTTGGTTGTCAAGGATCTACCGTTAATTTGGCGGCTTTACAGGCGTCAAGTTCTTTCGTAAGTTCACAAACCTTAGCATTGGATTTATCTAATTGGTCTTCTAGGTTAGTGATCTTAGAAGTAGCTTCTGTTATCCTACAATTGAGATTAGCTTTCTCATTTAGATTTCTAATCAAGCAATTATAGTTACTTTCTAGACTGTCCTCTAATTCTTATATTTTTAAATCATGAGAGGGGTTTCTTCTTTTGAAGGTTCCTAGTCTCACTAAGTCTTAAGCTCTCCGTTAGTTCTTCTATTTTTGAACTCGAGCTCCTAAGTTCTAATTCGAGACTAGTAATTTTCTCCTGAGACTTAGCTAATTTCTTCTCTACTTCCTTTACGCATTTCTGCTCATATTTCATGTTAGTGTATGCTAATTGATACGATTCTAACATGGTCAATAATGTGGAAGGAGATACTACCTCCTGAGGAGATTCGGATGCTTGGTCTTAGTCCATCCTGTTGGTGGTGTCGGCGTCAGAATCCTTGTCCAGGCGGGCCATGAGGGCAAGATTCTCTTCCTCTGAGCTACATGTATCCTCGAGCCATTGGTCTTGTTCTACCATTAGAGCTACCCCAGCTTCCTTCTGTTTTGTGAGTTGAAGCTTCCTAGAGTAGTAGTTAGCATCTATCTTCTTTGAGAGAGTACACTCTCTGGCACAGTGACCAGGTTTCCCGCAGGTAAAGCACTTCGTCGGTTCTTTGATGGTCTTGACCTCGGAGGTCTCAGGCGCACGTTCTTTGTTCTTTGTGCTTGAGGTCCTAAGTCGATTGGCTGATGATGAGGACTTCTTTTTGAAGTACTGTTTGCTCATCATTTTCCCAATTAGTGCCAACTGCTTTCCCAGCTCTTTCATGTTAGGCTCCAAGTCTGAATCTGTTTCGTCATCAGACTCTGAGGGGGTACGAGGCTTGATGATCTTCTCTTTACGTGGTTTTGAGCTTCTATTCTCTGAGACTAGGGCAACAGAGTCATCGATATGCTTGCCCTTCTGCTGCTTCTGAATCTCGCTAATGTCTTCCTCGTGCTGGGCGAGATTGTCGAACATGGCGTGAATATCCAACTCCTCAAGATCTTTATTCTGCCGGATTTGAGTGGATATCATTTTCCATTCTGAGGGCAGAGAGGAAGGAAATCGAATGTTAATTTCCATGTCTGTCTTTGTTATTTCAATTTTCCTCATCTCATTCAAGAGTGTGAGATATCTTTGGTAGAGATCATGTAAGCACTCCTCGGGTTTGGCTCTAAAAGAGTCGTAAGCTGGAGAATATTTGCCTTCTTAGCTTTGATACCGACTTCCGTTCGTTGCATCATCTTATACAGCTCGTCCCACATTCCCTTAGCTGTTGGAATACTATCGATCTGCCGATGGATATCATTTGGGATCCTTTGCATAAGAGTGTTCTTGCTATCAAGTCAGGTTTAGCTCTCACTCTTTCCTCCGCAGTATATTCCCTAGGCTCTTTCAGTCGCCTAGAGGCAGGAATTGGAGGGTTAGCAGTGTTGTCACCGGGTACATTTACCCAGAACTAAGCTGGACCTTGCCCAAGTGATGAGAGAATGTCTTCTGCTTGTTCCTTTAGTTCGATAAAGTTCAGAAATCGGCTTCTCCATACAATATATTCGCTTCTCTTGAGTATCGAGGGACGGTTGTCGTTTCCAATTGAATAGGCATCCATCTTATCTTCTAGAGTTGATGAAGGATCTTCGTTTGTTGTTTTGATACTTTGGACTGATGTTATGTGCTTCACAAGTAGTAAATCAGTTAGTAGCGTTTGATATTAAAGAAGTCGAGAATTATTTTCGATTCAACCTTTAGAGTTTGATCGAGAATAATTGCGTCGAAATAAAATGTGTTGGTTACTGCTTTCGTGCGAGAAAGTCTTTGTCAGCGAAAAATTTTACGAGCGAGAAAAATGTTAAAAATCTTTTGGTCGAGAAAAATCGCTTAATCGTGAATTTATTTCGATCGCAAAGAAACAATACGTTTAGTAAGTTTCTCGCTAAGTCAAAATAAATTCGTTGACTGGAAAAGTTTCTCGGACGCAAATGATTTTCGCTTAGTCAAACTTTGAAAGTCTGACTGAAACAGTTTTTCAACGGAAAGTTTTACGCGCGCAAAGGTCAAAATTGGTCTTCGTCGAAAAGTTTTTCGCTTAGTAATGCTCGAGAAATTTTTCTACAAAAGTCGTTCTTGTTAAAGACGACTTTATATCTGACTTTGTATTCTGATCGATAAAAATTCTCGCGTAGAGTTTTTCGATTGAGAAATTAATTTGATCGAAGAACCTAGCGAGAAAAATTGAATTTATCGCAAAAAATGACTGTGCCGAAGAGAATCACGCCGACCCCGTGACGTGCCGTAAACCTACACCACCCCAAGGATGGCTAGAGATGGTGTGGAGTATTGTATTGAGATGTTTAGATGTGTATGTGATTTCTAAAACTCACAAACACTTAGGGTTTTTTCAAGAACAACCCCAAATACTCTAGCTTCTCTCTAAAATCTCTAAGTTTAGTGTGAGAAAGCTTATAAACTTATTATGGACGAAAATTCCAAGTCTATAATTGTAAAACCAAGTTTTTTTTTTGGTAACCGGGGAAAGCCGATGGTGAAACCCCGGGGCCGACCCACTACCTGCTAAACAGGCCGACCAGGTCAATCGCACATGTCTGGGCCCGTGTGGGCAGGCCTAGGGAAATGTCACAGGGATGAGATTCGAACCCAGGACCTCTCCCAACATGACCCTAAGCGCCTCAGCTTGACCAGTAGAGCCAAGCCTCATCGGCTGTAAAACCAAGTTTTAAATCATGAAATAGACTTTAGATTTGTTTAAATGAGATCATGTCCTACATGACTCATTTTTGTTTGATTCTCTTGTTATTTTATCATCTAATGACTAGATATTGTCCCACAAATCATAACAAAAGAACAAGGAACGAAATTGGATTTGATTTGGATCAAATTTGACCAAATAACTGTCGGTCACGGCCTCTGACACGACCCGTCACGGCCGCGACACATCATTGGACGACTTCTGTCGCTCGTCACGGCCGTGGTCACGGCCGTGACCATCTTCTGGAGGCTGTCACGGCCTGGGCATGAAGTGTCACGGCCGTGACAGCCCTGACTGCTTTGCGGCAATTTCGTATTTCTATGCGATCGAGGGGTAAACGATGTCCGATTGACCTGAAATTTTAACCATAGTTAAAAGACTCACCAGTCTTCATTTTGACAAAAGGGATTCTCAATCCGAGGTCTAGATTGGGAGATATGAATTTTTTAAGCTACTGCTACTTTGTAGAGGGACTTCATGACCGTGACAGGCCTTGCTTGTCATTGTGAACCCTATTTATGCTTCATTCTTCACCTTTTCCGTTCCATAAATTTCCGTCCATGTAAATATAGTTTTCAAAACATATATTTAACATTTTTATTAACGTCTCTAAGATCGTTAAATCATTTTACATCTCATATTAGTTAGGCACTATCACAGTGATCATTTTTAAGCTCGACTCTCTTGGTTCGTCTCAACCCGCCAAGGGAGGAATCCAAGAATTTGGTAAGCGCCTAGCCAATCCCGCGGTACCAAATAGATCCCATGTTGAGTACGATCTTCGATCTACGAACCGACTACAGATTATTGTCGTACGTATAGACCCTTCACAAATGTCCCGATCGAGTGAGAGTCATGGTTACGTCAAACTCACTAGACTCGACTCTATGAAGTGACTGGCGAAATTACTAAACTGCCCTTACGTCCCACGTAAGTCAGTTTATAGCTTCAGCCGAAGACTTCGTAATTTCCCGTCCCCGAATATGCATAGGACATATATCTTAGTTACTAACGAGATAGTGAATCCCTAACGTTAGTCTAAGCACGGCAGTTACCCTTTGTTGTCAAGACCGCATGTCGCCGCCGACCCATGTTCGTTCCCAAACAAGGTGGGCCTAGCAAACTAGTGACATTTCAAGACCCCAAAGTCAACTCTGTCAAAAACCCTTCGGTCTAAGGTCCACGCACACTACTATAGTCAATCGATCGATCATTGACGCTACCCAGAGTAACGATAAGGTCGATTGCGAGTCGTGTCCAAGTACAAGTTAATCCCCTGATTCAACTTATACCAATGTTACGACCTCCCGCTTTCCAATCGAATGATTGGCACAACCATATAAGAGTCGTCAACAAATAAGTCGTATACGCTCAGTCACCCTACTGAGGTCTAAACTTATGGACTAATTTAATAACGGAGAATAATAGCTCACCGGTGCCCCTCTCTCATCCCATGAGAATCGGTGAATAAACTCACGATATATGGGATTTATTTATTTACCGTCTCACCGGATGCCTAGTAAGACTTTATAAGTAAATAAATAATATGCCTTTTTGAAGAATAAATTATAAAGTATAAATTCCATTAATACGTATAAGAATAGATTATTCAAATACATAACGAATAATACATCGATTATTAAATACATGCCCTATTCATTACATCCTCGAATGGCATTCCGAGGGCACATCCCCAACAATCTCCCACTTACACTCAATGCCATGCGCTATGTTATTGTAACCCCATTTTATGGAGGTGTCGATCAAGCACTGCCTGTAGAGAGGCTTGGTGAACGGGTCCGCCACGTTATCCGCGGTGGCTATTTTCTGCACAGCTATGTAGCCATTCTCAACGAACCCACGCAGCACGTGGTATTTTCTTTCTATGTGTTTGGACTTTGAATGAGACCTAGGTTCCTTGGCTTGTGCTACTGCCCCACTATTTTCGCACCACAATGGTAGCGGGCGGTCCACTATGCCTGGAACAACTTGAAGTTCTTCTAAGAACTTTCTCATCCAAACACCTTCCTTTGCTGCCTCAGAGGCCGCAATATACTCAGCCTCAGTGGTGGAATCGGCAGTAGTGCTTTGCTTAGAACTTTTCCAAGTCACTGCTCCACCATTGAGCGTATAGACGAAACCAGAAGTGGTTTTTCGGTCATCCACGTCCGACTGGAAATCCGAATCGGTATAACCATCTACCTCTAATTCTCCATTACCATAAATCAGTACCATATCTTTAGTCCGTCTAAGATACTTAAAGATATTCTTTACTGCATTCCAATGTTCCTTACCAGGATTCGATTGGTACCGACTTACTATGCTCAAAGCATACGCAATGTCAGGTCGCGTACATAGCATCGCATACATTAGGCTACCTATTGCTGATGCATAAGGGATATCACTCATTTCCTTCCTTGAATCCCATGTCGCATTGGCAAGAACCCTTTCTTAGATTCATCCATTCGAAATCGTGTCAGGATCTTTTCTAAGTAAAGGGCCTGAGATAGACCTATCATTCGATTCGTGCGATCTCTAAAAAGGCGAATTCCAAGAATATAGGTTGCTTCTCCCAGGTCTTTCATGGAGAACTCGGTGAAAGCTCACCTTTCACCTCCGAGAGCATTCCGATATCGTTTCCCATCAAAAGGATGTCATCCACGTACAATACGAGGAACGACATCTTACTCCCACTGACCTTCTTGTAAACGCAAGGCTCATCTTCATTTTTTAAGAATCCGTAGTTCCTAACTACTTCATCAAATGGAAGATTCCAGCTCCTAGACGCTTGCTTAAGTCCATAAATAGACCTGTTAAGCTTGCACACTTTGTGAACATCTGCTTGCGATGTAAAACCCTTGGGCTGCTCCATATCGATTTCCTCCTGGAGGAATCCATTTAGGAAAGCGGTTTTCACATCCATCTGCCAGATCTCGTAATCATAGTATGCTGCTATAGCAAGCAGAATACGGATAGACTTAATCATTGCAACAGGTGAAAAGGTTTCCTCATAATCGATGCCCTCTTTTTGATTATACCCTTTCGCTACTAGCCTAGCTTTGTAGGTTTCAACCTGCCCATCAGATCCAATCTTTCTCTTGTAGATCCATTTACACCCTATAGGTCTAAAACCTTCGCGCAGATCTACTAGAGTCCATATTTGGTTGGTATGCATCGAGTCCATCTCTGCTTTCATAGCTTCGACCCATTTCTTAGAGTCGACATCCATCATTGCTTGGTCAAAGGTAGCAGGGTCGTCACCAACGATCCCTTCAGTCGCAGCACCCCCGTGCTCGACATGTACCATACCATATCTCTCATCATGCGAGATATTCTACCCGACCTGCGCAATTCTGGGCGCGTCTCAGACTGCTCATCTGTGCCCTCAGGCACTGATGTCTCTGGAAGCGTTTCATCTAACTCTCCAAGAGTCACTTCTCTGCCAGCTCCACCTTCTTGAACGAAATGTTCCTCGAGAAAATGAGCGTGAATAGCTACGACGATCCTTTAATCATCATGGAAGTAAAAATAATATCCCATGCTATCATCGGGATATCCGACGAAACGTCCTTTCATGGACCTAGATTCGAGTTTGTCTGCTAATAGCTTTTTCACATAAGCGGGGCATCCCCAAACCCTTAAGTGATTCAAGCTGGGCTTCTTACCATTCCAAATTTCGTAAGGTACCCTATCTACAGACTTCGAAGGGGTTCTGTTCAAAACATAAACTGCAGTTTGCAAAGCATATCCCCATAACGATATGGGAAGATCTGTATAGCTTAGCATAGATCGAACTTTATCTAATAATGTCCGATTTCTGCGTTCGGCAACACCATTCAGTTGTGGTGTCCCGGGCGGTGTAAACTGCGAAATAATTCCATTTTCTTTCAAGAAATCATCGAACTCGAGACTCATATACTCGCCGCCTCGATCTGATCGTACGACTCTAATTTGTCTCCCAGTTTGATTTTCCACTAAAGTATTTGAATTCCTTGAACTTTTCAAGCGTTTCAGACTTGTGCTTCAACAGATACACCAGGCCGTAGCGAGAGTGATCATCTGTGAAAGTCACGAAATAATGGAAATTACTTCGAGCCGCTACACTAAATGGTCCACAAACGTCTGTATGGATCAAATCGAAAAAATTAGTGGCTCTTTGAAAAGTCCCTGTAAAAGGAGACTTAGTCATTTTGCCGAGAATACAAGACTCGCACGTTGGATAGGAATCTGATTCAATAGGCTTAATAATGTCGTGTTTCTCCAACTCTTGAATCTTTCGAACTCCGCATGACCAGGTCTAAGATGCCAGAAATACTTTTTATTTAACTCTAAGTTACGTTTGTCGGTAACTACATTCGCATGTTCCTGGACGTTAACGTAATATAAACCATTTATTAATGTTGCATTTCCGACGTATTTATTTCCAAAATAAAAATCACAAATATTATTATTGAACCGAAATTCATAACCATTCTTACTCAAAGCAGGACTAGAAATAATATTTTTTAGCCCCTTGGGCAATACAAGTACATCGGATAAATATAATACATGTCCAGAACTTAATACAAGAGTTTTCGATCCAACATGACTAGCAGGTACACTATGTCTGCTACCAACGTTGATCAAGACTTCTTGTTCCACCAGCTTTCTACTTCGTTCCAGACCCTGGTTCAAAACACAAATGTGAGCACTAGCTCCCGAGTCAAGAATCCACGAAGTGGAAAATACAGTAAATGAATAATAAGTTTCCAAAACTTTACCTGATGCCCCAGAAGCTCGAAGCTTGGGGCAGTCCCTTTTCCAATGGCCCAGCTCTTGGCAGTGAAGACACATATCATTCGCCTTCGGAACTTTAGGCACGTTCATTTTTGCCTTGCCCTTTTTCTTAATCCCTCCTTTTGGCTTATTAGGCTTGGGATCGGGCTTGTTCGACTTAGATCTCTTAGACCTTGTAGTCGCAACAAGCGCAACCTCTTTTCCCTTTCCTTTCTTTAGCTCACGCTGAGTCTGAACCAGCGTGTTCATGACTTCAGGAAGGGAAAATCGTCTATTGCTCAGATTATAGTTTATAATAAACTGAGCAAATGAAGCTGGGAGTGACTGAAGGATCAGGTCAATCTGAAGCTCGTTGTGAATGGGACAACCGAGAGAAGCCAGTTCCTCGATGTACCCAATGAGCTTACGCACATGTGCCGCAACATCTGCGCCCTCAGGCATCTTGGTATGAAAGAGATTGTCGGCAGCACGGTATCGAGACGATCTCGACTGCTCGCCATACAACTCCTTCAGATGAATCAATATCTCGCGCATTTGCATACCCTCATGCTGGCGCTGCAGATCATTATTCATCCCAGCTAACATATAAGCCTTGACACGGGCACTATCAGCCATCCATTTGGCATAATATTCCTTGTCAGCATCACTCGCACCCTCTTGGGGTTCGAGTGGTATGGGTCCCTCAAGGACATACTCTAGGCGTTCCAGAGTGAGGACTATCCTCAAGTTACGGAGCCAGTCCGCAAGGTTTGGACCCTCCAAACGATTTTGCGTGATCAGTAAATTGAATGGTGACGTCATTTTGTATACAAACTAGAAAGAAAACAATCTGCAGAAAATAAAGCATTGAAGGGTCAACGTATTATTCTACATGCACAAATAAGAACTTTAACAATTTGGCTTGACTCCCACTATTTTTCTCAAAATCCCATTCTCCCGATAGAGATTTCGGAAACCTCGTTGATAGTTTCATAGTGGTGTTGATTTCCCCGCTCCACAGAAATGAGCCTCAACCTAACAGTTTGTTGACCCATTACTCGAACGGCGCCGTGTCCCACACGAACCCATAGATGAACCCGTGTCTTACACGAGCCCATCTCATGAGTGTTTCAACAACTTTGTCTCCGGTCAGGAACCCTCACCCTAACAGGAATAATTGGGAAATAACCGTCCAAGTGTGACCTATCAACGTCAGGCTCAATCCTAACATTTAGAAATTCCCGCCTGTAGGATAACTCTTTATAAGGCGTGAATATGTTTCGGAGAGCGGCGTTTAGACAGTCACCCATAATATCCACGTCAAGAGTAAAAATGTTTGGCGTCGATAACTCGAAACAAACCGCACATATACTCAAGTCGTTTCAATAATGAGCTTGACTTTATTGTCTTAACGCACTCGGACCAACTACGACAAGAGCGAGATGATTGGCGCCGATAACTCGGAACAAACCGCACACGACACTCAAGCCGCAATGGTTTCGAGCTTGATAGAAGACAGGAACCCTGCCCCTTTACCCACTTAGTATTTAGTCCAACCGGGAGAATACGTCTCACACACTTAAGCACTTAAACACGCACGTAACGTCAAACAAACATGCTAGTATACGCGGTTAACCTAGTTTGCCTATAAAACCGTCTGCGTGAACTATTTCTACTCTACTACATTTATTTTATAAAATTTCATCTCTTGTCTTCGGCTTCACACTATGTTCTCGAACGACCTCCAAGTCTTCGAACGGCCTTCTCGTGGACCCGTGTCGTATTTGTACAGCCATCATACAAAAATTAATTTTTCTAATATTAACTAAAATACAAAACGGGGGGATCAGCTGTCCCAGACAACCCGTATATTAACGAATAAAATACAAACCGGGGGGAACCTTCTCACCCTTAACATATCACCTGGAAATAGAGCCTAAGTCCACGCTGACGTCTTAATACGTGTCATACAAACATGCATACAACATAAACACGTTCACGACAACAAAACGCTCAAAGAAACCGAAACGAAATTTGGGCTAGTCCTAGACTTACGAACCCACAAGTTACGAACCGTGACGAGACTCCCACTAGGGTTTTCTCTCCACATTGCTACGCTACGTCGAAAAGCAGCGACCTCCGACCAAGCGAGCGCTCGGTTTACAAACTCAAACTAAGTACAACTCATGATTTGACGCTTGAGCAACTTAGTGACTTGCACAACCGAGTTCGTTTCGGACTCGTTTATGTCGTTTCTTAGAACCGAGCCTATGGCTCTGATACCACTGTTGGGAAACCCCGTGTGACTCGAGGCCCTGCCCGGAGCGGAATTTAAAATTTTTCCCGGGTTCCCCATACGGTTTCCCCAGGATACTCGGTTAAATAAAGAATACTGCATGATCGACACGTATAAAAGAATAAGGATCTTACCCTTGTAGCGAAGATCCTTAGCTCCCGTAGCTCACGAACTGTGCCGAAGAGAATCACGCCGACCCTGTGACGTGCCGTAAACCTACACCACCCCAAGGATGGTTAGAGATGGTGTGGGGTATTGTATAGAGATGTTTAGATGTGTATGTGATTTCTAAAACTCACAAACACTTAGGGTTTTCTCAAGAACAACCCCAAATGCTCTAGCTTCTCCCTAAAATCTCTAAGTTTAGTGTGAGAAAGCTTATAAACTTATTATGGACGAAAATCCCAAGTCTATAATTGTAAAACCAAGTTTTAAATCATGAAATAGACTTTAGATTTGTTTAAATGAGATTATGTCCTACATGACTCATTTTTGTTTGATTCTCTTGTTATTTTATCATCTAATGACTAGATATTGTCCCACAAATCATAACAAAAGAACAAGGAACGAAATTGGATTTGATTTGGATCAAATTTGACCAAAAAACTGTCGGTCACGGCCTCTGGCACGACCTGTCACGGCCGTGACACATCATTGGACGACTTCTGCCGCTCGTCACGGCCTTGGTCACGGCCGTGACCATCTTCTGGAGGCTGTCACGGCCTGGGCACGAAGTGTCACGGCCGTGACACCATCGGGCACCATTTTTGCTCGCCTCTGCCAGTCGTCACGGCCACGTGCAAGGCTGTCACGGCCGTGACAGACCTGACAGCTTTGCGGCAGTTTCGTATTTCGATCCGATCGATGGGTAAACGATGTCCGATTGACCTGAAATTTTAACCATAGTTAAAAGACTAACCAATCTTGATTTTGACCAAAGGGATTCTCAATCCGAAGTCTAGGGGGAGATATTAATTTTTTAAGCTACTGCTACTTTGCAGAGGGACTTCATGACCGTGACAGGCCTTGCTTGCCATTGTGAACCCTATTTACGCTTCATTCTTCACCTTTTCCATTCCATAAATTTCCGTCCATGTAAATATAGTTTCTAAAATATATATTTAACATTTTTATTAACGTCTCTAAGATCGTTACATCATTTTACATCTCATATTAGTTAGGCACTATCACAGTGACCATTTTTAAGCCCGACTCTCTTAGTTCGTCTCAACCCGACAAGGGAGGAATCCAAGAATTTGGTAAGCGCCTAGCCAATCCCGCGGTACCAAATAGATCCCGTGTTGAGTACGATCTTCGATCTACGAACCGACTACAGATTATTGTCGTACGTATAGACCCTTCACAAATGTCCCGATCGAGTGAGAGTCATGGTTACGTCAAACTCACTAAACTCGACTCTATGACTAATTCGTGACTGACGAAAGTACTAAACTGCCCTTACGTCCCACGTAAGTCAGTTTATAGCTTCAGCCGAAGACTTCGTAATTTCCCGTCCCCGAATATGCATAGGACATATATCTCAGTTACTAACGAGATAGTGAATCCCTAACGTTAGTCTAAGCACGACAATTACCCTTTGTTGTCAAGACCGCATGTCGCCGCCGACCCATGTTCGTTCCCGAACAAGGTGGGCCTAGCAAACTAGTGACATTTCAAGACCCTAAAGTCAACTCCGTCAAAAACCCTTCGGTCTAAGGTCCACGCACACTACTATAGTCAATCGATCGATCATTGACGCTACCCAGAGTAACGATAAGGCCCATGTGATCGTCGATTGCGAGTCGTGTCCTAGTACAAGTTAATCCCCTGATTCAACTTATACCAATGTTACGACATCCCGCTTCCCAAGCGAATGATTGGCACAACCATATAAGAGTCGTCAACAAATAAGTCGTAATTGACGCTCAGTCACCCTACTGAGGTCTAAGACTTATGGACTAATTTAATATCGGAGAATAATAGCTCACCGGTGCCCCTCTCTCATCCCATGAGAATCGGTGAATAAACTCACGATATATGGGATTTATTTATTTACCGTCTCACCGATGCCTAGTAAGACTTTATAGGTAAATAAATAATATGCCTTTTTGAAGAATAAATTATAAAGTATAAATTCCATTAATACGTATAAGAATACATTATTCAAATACATAACGAATAATACATCGATTATTAAATGCATGCCCTATTCATTACATCCTCGAATGGCATTCCGAGGGCACATCCCCAACATGAACACTCACCAACACACAATTAAACACATTAGAAAGCAAAATATGTGAATTTTGACCGAAATCAGAATGTGTTCTATCAGTTTGCACGTGAACAGTAATCTCTCAAATTCGATCAAATCTGCTAAATCGATGTTCAAACAGCTACGAATCTGATCGCAATCATCTTATATTATTAGAACGAGCACAGAAACATCAAATTCAAACCAATTAAGCACAGAATTGAGCTTATCAGATCAAAATTGCGCCAAACTGTTCTTCGATGGAACAGTAGTTCGAACTCAAATTTCAATCCAATTCTAACAATTTTCGATTCAAAATAGAACGAATCTGCTCTGATACCAGTTGTTAGGTCCCAATTAATCAACTCAAAGATCCTAGACATGAATTCAAAGGCAATCGATTAGAATTAATAAGAGATGAATTTCGATCGAAAACCTTCGTTGAAAGCTCGAGAGAGAATTTCGCTTAGAGTGAGAAGATTTCTTGTGTTTCTCTCTCTAGAAATTAAATTACAAGCCTTTCGGATCAATTTTTCAAATCTTCTCATTAAGCTCTATGTTTGTACATCTATTTATACCAAACATACTTGGTATAAATAACAAAGTAAGTCTTATACTAAGGATAAATACAAGAAAAGCCCCAATCTACGTAGACAGGTAATAAATCAAAGCACAATTAGAAATGACATTCTACAAAGCCCGAGTCTCGCCACGTATTTAGATGATGCAAATGAATGCGTGGCTCCTGAGTCTATTAATATGCATGTCGGGATATGGTGGATAGATAAGGTACATGCTACTACTGATGGGTCAGTCTCTGCCTCCTCGGATGTTATGATGTGTACTTGGGTAGGTACTGTTGGTGGCCTGGCCTGTACAGTCGTTTGACTCCCAGATGCTTTCTCGGGGCATGCTCTTGCAAAATGGCCTGATTTGCCACACCTAAAAGCAGCTGGCGTTTTTTGAGAAGCAGATGCCGGTATGTCATCGAGTACATTTCGGGCAGATTGGTGCCATTAGGGGTCTCCCCTGATTCGGATTAAATTGTTGGTGCTCCGAGTTTGTTTTGAAAATTTGGCCTCGGGCCTTTTGAGAAAAATTATTTCTTTTGGCTTCCTCCACTCCACTCCACCCTTGTACAGATTTTCTCTTTGCTTCTTGAGCTCGAATAATTCGAGTCTCTGCATGCTCAGTAACCAAAGCCCTTTCTGCAACTTGGGCATATGAAACTCCTTGAATCCAGTATTTACATTGTGTACAGTTCTGGATTCAGGCCTTCAAGAAAGCGTTCTATCTTCAGGGCGTCGGTGCTCACCATATGCATGGGAAACCTTGATAGTTGTTCGAACTTTCTGATATATTCAGCTACCGTCATGGTTCCCTGGCGGAGGTTGATAAATTCGTTCATCATTTGGGCTCGCACTGGAGCAGTAAAGTACTTGCTCCTAAAGATCTCCTTGAAGCGATCCCATGTCATCGTAATCGGGTCTTCGATGGCTAAGATAGTGTCCCACCAGTGACCTGCACTCCCTCATAACAGGAACGCAGCGGATACGACATTCTCCTCTTCTAGAATTCTACTATACTGGAACATGCTCTCTAAGGTCCTTAGCCAATCGTCAGCAGATGTGGGATCGATAGCATCTTCAAACATAGGGGGATTAAGTTTGTGAAATCTTTCCCCAACGATTTTGATTCTTTCTACTTGGGAAAGTCCGCTATTTTGCCACCCCTCCACATTTTGTTGCTGTATTAGTTCTTGTATCTGAGTAGATTGCTGACGTACTAGCTCCGTGAGTTGGAGGATAGCAGTACCACGATTATCTGTCGGGGTTGCGGGTTCCTTACCTCCGTCTGAAACCCCCACTGCTTTCACCTCTTGTTCTACCCATTTTTATCTACCCTGATAGTCGTCCCTATGGCCAATAAATTATGCAACACAAACAAAAATTCACGGTAATAGAAAACTTACTAACAAGGCCGCTTCCGTACTTTTGAGTGTGTGTACATGAACAGTCTACAGAACCTTCAACCGAAGCTCTCTGATACCGCATGTGGCGTCCCGCCTTTGATTTACTATTTCTAACACTAACTTACGTGGTTAATGTCAATAAAAAGTAACTAATGTGCGATAATGTGGGTAAAAGTTTTTCCTTTTATATAAAGGAAGTCATTCTGTACATAGTCAAAATACCTCTCCCAACCTAATACATAGGATGGATACGTAACAGCAGCAAAAGAATCCTAACTTCCGCCCCACAGGTCGCATTCATGTACATAGCATCCTCGAAAGTCGCTGGAAGATTCAAAAGATAGCCTTGCCGTCATAAGTGATCACGTACCGTGGTCGCGCGCACCTACAACACCTAAAAACATGTGATGAGCTATAAAGCTCAGTACGTAGGAACAATGCATGCCGTGCACGTGTCATATTTGCAAGGGCATCCACGCTAATGCATTTAGATCCTAGCACGATCAAACTCAATCTCATATCTCAGGGCCCTCGACTGACTTACTATGCACCATTTTCAGAGCTCAAATCCAATAAGGACAATTGGTCCAGCAATCCGCAAAGGGTGACGAACCATAAAGTATTAATCACACATTTCGGCCCAGTTCGCACTAGGATGCATGACGGTCCTCCATTCGGCCCAATGGACACTTGCTGTTCCGCGGACGCTCACGCTGGTAGCCCACTCCGAGGTCTCGAAAACCAGAGTTACCCTCAGTGTCGTTCCCACCGTGGTGGTGTCGCGACAAGAGGCAATCGCAAGTCGAGTCCTGAAAGCCAAGAAACAAACAACCAGGCAAACACCCCACCATACCAAGCTATACGCCACACCCGCTTAAGAGCACTGTAACGCATATTTAGAAGGGAGGGTAGAGAGACGTAAGGAAAGTAGCGATACAACATCAGCAATAATGTGACCTGGCTGGCGTTGCCTTCCATCGTGCCATCTTCTGTTCCGCTCCATCCACAGGTGATACACCAACGAGGTCAGTACATGTCGCGAGCCCAGGTTAGCTAAGTGTTTGCCCCTCCAGCTTCTAGCCGCCCACCTAATACCGGCGATCCAATCCCCAACCGGCCAGCCCATGCGAAGTTTACGACAAAGAAGTCTTAGGCAGCGTCTGGAGTAGGAACAGTCAAAGAACAAGTGTCTAGTCGTCTCCACCTCCTGCGAGTCGCATAAGAGGCAAGTAGAACAACCAGCCTTAGCCGCTATCCAAGGTTTGTCCCTAGTCGCCAATCTATCTCTAATAGCAAGCCACATGATGATTTCATGTCTAGGAATGGCAAGTGGGCCGCCAAAGAGTGTGTACCAAGGAACCTTAGGCCGCCGCATACGAATGTTCTCTCGGGCCGAGCGAGTAGAGAAGGTACCATTCGAGGACGCAGTCCAAATAATCCATCCTCCTCATTAGGTCGAACCTGTGGTAGCAAAGGTTCGAAGTCAAGATATTCCGTCGAAGTACATGTGGGCCAACATCAGCCATCCTCACGGATCACTTCACTAAGCATGGAATCACGAGGCAGGCCCATTATCAAGGGGCCACGAGGATAGCGGTCAATCATGGGGCCCGGTAGGAGCCAGGGGTCAGTCCACAGTCTGATAGAAGTACCATTCCCAATGCTGAAGCTGATAAGTGGTCGGATCTGGTCACGTAACTTCAAAATCTTCCGCCAAGTCCACGAAGTGCGAGCCGAGGGTCTAATAGTCCACAGCGAAGTGTTATGGAGACGCGTCTGTCGAATCCAAGATGCCCAAAGCGAAGAGTCCTCGCTGTTGAGAAGATTCCAAAGTAGTCGCAATAAAAGGGCCTTGTTATATGTTTCTATGGACCGAATCCCCAAGCCGCCTTCTTCCTTAGGTAGGCAGACATCGACCCAGGCCACTTTAGCCGAGGAGCCATTCCAAAGGAAGTCCCTCAGCTTTGCCTCGATACTCTTGACGACACCTTTGGGAAGGAGAAAAACGCTCGCCCAGTAAGTGTGAAACCCAAGGAGAACAGACTTAATAAGTTGTACACTTCCCGCGTAAGATAAGGAGAGATTAGTCCAAGACCCCAGGCGACGATCAATGCTGCTGAGGAGGGGGCAAATTAGCGTTACTGAGTCTCGAGGTAATGAGAGGGACCCCAAGATAACGAACAGGGAGGGATCCGAGATCTAAGACGCCGTCACCGTGTGGAGCTGGTCCTTAAGACGCTCGGCTCTTCGAGAAATAAACATTTCACTTTTCTGGAGATTGGTCTGCATGCCTGATAACATAGCGAAATGGTCCAGACAGCCTTTGAAGGTAGTCACCGAATCAGTATCCGCATGGGAGAAGAGAAGAATATCGTCCGCAGAGGAGAGCATAAATAACTTAGTGGTCTCGCATTTCCAGTGGTAACGAAAGTTGGTGTTGTGCCTAATCCCGTCGGTGATAATACCGTGTAAAACCTATTTCAGCACTTCAGCACATACCATATATTATTGTATCTTATCCAAAAAGTCAATTAATCAATTCTTTCCTAAATATAATATCCTAATAAGTATAGGGAAAGATATAAACTTAATATTGCACATTAAATTCAGTGGAAAGCATGCAAAAATCGTATATGTGATTTTTGTCCAGGAATAAACAAGTATCAACGGATATATCACTTTCCGTATATAAACAGCATATTTTACATATATAGCTCAGCAGGATATCGTAATTTCCATATATAGCACAGAAACGATATATCATATCATATGGGCTGACTATAACATGCGATCACATAGTCTCATCAACAAATCACAAAATCATATGCGAATCAAATATTCAAAATTTAATCAATTATAGCTCATATAATGCATGGTTGAATATTATCATGAACTTAGACGTTATATTGATCACAATCGAATTGCTTAATTTATAGACCTAACGTCATTACAATACATAGTTCATCAAAACTCTCTAACGCTCATGGACCAAAAAGGTCAACATTCTCCCCATTCTGATGATGACATGTAATTGATGCAGCACAGAAGCATGTAAGCATATTCGATTACGCAAGTCCTAGCGCATATGTTTAAGTGTTCCATAATCACAAAAGCAAAGCATATGATATTTCCTAATCACATATGATACATATTTGCTCCCATTGCCTAAGTGCAGTTATCTATATGACATGCAAAGATATATCATGAATGAATTTGCTCCCCCTGTCTAAGTGCCGATATCTCATGTCATACTTAACGATATATCGTGGATGCAAAATTTTAAGTTACCCGTAAGTGTGCTCCCCCTGCCTAAGTGCGCATTTTCCAAACATGATTCAAGCAGCAGATAACTGTCGCAGCAGGCACTTATCGCTTATCAAGAAATCTCACAAACGTTAAATTTTTTTGAAGAGGTCAGTAATATTAAGGACAAATTGTTTGGGTACATCATAGAGAGAAAAAGCTACCAAGCTATACGCCAAATCCTACGCAAAGATAAGAGCTGTAACTGATATGTCGACACTAACGTACATAGACGCATACGAATAATATGAAGAATATACTCGATAAGCAGTTCAGCTGTCCGCGAACATCCTTCCTTCCACCGCCGATTTCGCTCCAACCAAAGGTGATAGACCAAGGACGCCAACAGATGTCGATATGCAGCCTTATGTAGGTGTCGACCCCGCCAACGTCTAGCGGCCCATCAAGGCCGATCGACCACTCCCTGTAAGACCAAGAGAACCGTACCGTGCGCTTGAGCAGCCCTAAGCAATTTCGTGAAAAAGGACAGTCAAAGAGGAGGTGTCGTGTGGTTTCATTGGACCCAGCACATAGCACACATTCCGTCGAGCCCGCCGCCGCAGCTATCCACGCCTTGTCTCTCGTCGCCCATTGATCACGGATCGCCAACCAAAGTATGAAGTCATGTCGCGGGATGCTTAGGCAGCCTCCAAGTAGTACTGCCCAACCCACGCATGGTCGTGATAGTCTCAGCACTTCACAGGCCGAGCGCGTGGTAAAGGTGCCGTCCGTCGTGGCAATCCAACGGATGGAATCACAAGAACATGGCCTGGCTGGAGGTAGAAGAGGCAAAATCTCAAGGCATTCGACTGATGTAAGGCTGGCCAGTGCAACCATTATCATCGATAACCGCGTTGAGTCGGGAATCAAGGGGCAGCCCCATCACCATCGGCCCTCGTGGAAAGCGCTCAATTAATGGCGCATCAGTCAGCCATGGATCAACCACATCAGGATCGTCTCCCCGTTGCCCACTCGAAACTGCACCAGGCTTCGGAAGAGAGGATGCAATTTGAGCAGCTTGTTCCAAATCCACGCAGCGCGAGGGGACGGCTTTGCACTCCATAAAGACGTGGTCATCAATCGTGTGCATAGAAGCCATTGTACCCATATCGACCCACAGTCTCGGGTGGCCAGGCGCCATAACTGTTTTAGCAGCATAGCCCGGTTGTCGACCTCTTAAGGATCGGAGGCCCAGACCGCCCTCTACTTTTGGGAGACAAATATCAGTCCACGCCACCCTCGCAGAACCCGCCCAAAGGAACTTCCTAATTTTCTTCTCAATTTCCCGTAGAACCCCTTTGGGTAAGAGGAAAACAGTAGCCCAATTGACGTGGATAGACAAGAGTATAGACTGGTCAGCTGTAACCGCCCGGCATACGATAAAGACCGGTTGAGCCACGCCCCCAGCCGTCGGTCCACACTCTGAAGCAGTGGTAGGCAGTCATGGGTTGTCAGTCGCGAGGTGATTAGAGGCACCCCTAGATACCTCAACGGCAAGTGCCCGAGAGGAAACCCCATAATCGCCTAAAACGCTGAGGATAAGGTTCCAGCTCGCTTTGAAAGGAACATTTCACTCTTCTGTAGATTGGCCCTCAATCCCGACAGTTGAGCAAACTCTTCCAACCCATCTTTGAGGAGGCTTACCGACGTGGTGTTCGCGTGGGAGAACAGGAGTAGATCGTCCGCGAAGGTAAGCATAAACAACGACAGAGGTTCACATCGCTAGTGGAAGTGAAAACCACTCCCCTCGCCTGTCCGCTGCCTCAAAATTCCATGTAGCACCTCCATGACTAGGGTAAACAAGTACGGTGAGGTCGGGTCGCCTTGCCGTAAACCCCGCCGCCCTGCAAAGAACCCTTTCGAGCAGCCGTTGATGCTGATAGAAAACTTCGTGGTGGTAATACAGGTCTGAATCCAGCCATCAAACTTGGGAAACAAACGTTAATTAGCGCAGATAAGTATCAGAGCATCACTGTAACAGAGCATAAGATCACGCATCGCAGTAAAAAAGCATCACAGATATATCCTAAGAGTAGAGCAAAATATCATGAATCGCATAAGCGCGTCACAGATATATCAAAAGTGCAGCTATTCCATTAGTGATTGCACATACTCCGTATCATTTATGCAGATATTCCATGTAAAGCGTTCAAGCGTCAGAGCAAACATATTAGTGAAGTTCAGAAATTTCATCAAGATACATTAGTTTGCTCCCCCTGTCTATATGAGGTTATTACAAATGTCCTGTAAATTCAAAGTTCCACTTAGATCTTAGATAGAAACAAGCAAAACTCAGAATTCACATACCATTATGCTCCCCTTCCATACAGATATTTTAAAAGTGCAACTATTTTCATGCAAATTCAGTCAGCATACATAAGCAACATAAGCACTAAGATATATCATCGGCGCATAAAAGGAATATCGCAAACACATTATTTCGAATATTTAAGACAGTTCTTAGACCCCTTATGTCATTAATTACTAAGACCTCTCCCCCTTCAGCATCAAAAAGGGATATACTAAGGCTTTAAGGCTGAAAACTTATCGCAAAATAACTTAGGAGAATGAGAATGAAGGAAGGAATAACTTATCAGAAATCGTTCTCAAGGCTGGAATCACCATTAGATCTGGCAGACATGGCAGATTTGGTCAGCTCCCTGCGATCTTATCAGAACTCTGAAAACCTGGAGTATAACTTAGATGATTTTCAAGAAGAGAAACTGTGAAGTCCGAATTCTGAGGTAAGGAAGAAAGAAGTATCAAGTGATCTCATTTAAAAATGGGCAATTATCCAAGAGATATAGTTTTCCAAAAATGAGATAGGATAGACTCGGCCTTGAATAGAATTAAGAAGATTTGGTCTCCAACCCGAATTTGAATTTCAATACAAAGTGAGCCGCCGGTCAGAGATTGCAGACTGATCTGATGTGATCTCATTTTAAGTAAGGAAAATATTATCAAAGGCCGAATAAGAGATATTTTGGATATCCAATATTTCCGAAAATAACTTATCGGCTGAAAGAGATCTCAAGGTAGGATAATTAGGAATTTCTTCCTAATATAATCGGACTTTAATATAAGATCTAAAGGATCCGAAATTCCTAAAATAACCTGGATAGCTAAAAGGCGATTTCAGAAATGGATAACTATGAATTTCTACCTAAAATAACGTAACCACAGTTCTAAGGAAAGATTTGGAGATCTGAAATTTCGAATATAATATAGATGGCTAAGAAAGATCTTAAAATCGGAGAACTACAAACCTTTTCCTAAAATAAGATCGCACTTAAGGATAAGGTTTATAAGATCCGAAATTATGAATCAATATTTATAAATTTCTACCTAAGATAACATATCTTAGAGTAAATGGCAGAATTAGGCAGATTTACTAACCTTATTTAGCTCGATGATTCCCAATCGATCACGAATGTTGCAAAATCTTGCTTCAATTAGGGGTTTTGTGAAGATATCAGCGAGCTGATCATTTGTTCCTACGAATTCCACACTGATATTCCCTTGTGAACATGGTCTCGTATGAAATGATGTTTAACCTCTATGTGCTTAGTACGAGAATGATGCACAGGATTCTTAGTAATGCTAATGGCACTCTAGTGCTATCACACATAATAGGAATTTTGTTGTAACCTAACCCAAAATCACTAAGGATTTGTTTCATCCAAAGAACTTGTTGAGAACCTAAGGCCATATATTCAGCTTCGGTTGTGGAGAGGGCGACAACATTTTGCTTTCTACTAGACCAAGTTACAAGGGAATTTTCAAGTAATTGGCAAGTTCCACTAGTACTTTCCTATCTTTCCTACAGCCGGCATAGTCGGCATCGGAATATCCCATTAATGGGAAGTCATCCGTATAGAGAACCACAGACCAAAATTAACAGTCCCTTGATATATCTAAGTATACGCTTGACTGCGGTCAAGTGAGATTCCCTAGGGTCAGACTGATATCTCGAACACATACCAACAGCAAACATGATATCAGGACGACTAGCAGTTAAGTAAAGAAGGCTTCCGATCATACCTCGATATTCTGTTTGATCAACTGGTGTACCTGATTCGTCACTGTCTATTTTGGTGGTCTGATGCATAGGGGTGGAAATTGCTTTGGAATCACTCATCCCAAATTTTGTCCATAATTCCTTGCTATACTTCGTCTGGGATAAGGTTCCGTTGTCAAGTTGCTTTATTTGCAACCCGAGGAAATAGTTCAGCTCTCCCATTAAGCTCATCTCAAATTCCTTCTGCATAGACATTGAGAATTCCTCGCAAAGAAGGATATCAGTACTTCCAAATATGATATCATCAACGTAGATTTGGACCAGTATCATGTGATCACCTTCATACTTAATAAACAGCGTGTTATCAATAGTTCTAGTCGAAAATCCTATGTCACGTAGAAACTTACTTAATCTTTCATACCATGCCCTAGGAGCCTGCTTTAAATCATATAATGGTTTATTCAATTTAAAAACATGATTTGGAAAGTCTTCTCTAGCGAAGCCCGATGATTGTTCTACATAAACTTCCTCATTTATAAAGCCATTTAAAAATGCACTTTTTACGTCCATTGGAAAAAGTTTAAAACGTTTAAATCATGCATATGCAAGTAAGACACTTATAGACACTAATCTAGCTACTGGAGCAAAAGTTTCATCAAAATCAATACCTTCCTCCTGGGAATAACCTTTTGAAACTAACCTCGCTTTGTTTTTGGTGATATTACCGTGTTCATCGAGTTTGTTGCGGAAGACCCATTTGGTTCCTATGATGGATTTTCGTCCGGTCTCTCTACGAGTGTCCACACTTGACTCATTTCGAACTGAGATAGCTCATCTTCCATGGCAGAGACCCAAGATATATCGTCTAGAGCTTCATGGACCATCTTTGGTTCCATCATTGAAAGCAGTACATCATGGGATTCCTCCGTATCTTGATTTCTTGTAGTTGCTTGAGTTTTGATTCCAGATGTGATATTCCCTATCACTTGATCTGTTGGATGGCTGGAAGCATGTTTCCATTTCCTAAGTTGTAGCCCATCAGCTTCTGGTTCCAGTGTCTCAACATTTTTGACTTTTGAATATCATCCTCACTATCTTTAGTATCCTGCAATTCTGCACAAGGCAAATCTATACATTCCTAATCAGTAGCATCTGCGTTAGGTATCTCATTAAAAGTAACATGTATGGATTCCTGAACAGTAAATTTTCTTTTATAATAAATACGATAGGCCTTAGAGTGAAGACTGTAACAAAGGAAAATTCCTTCATCTACCTTAGAGTCAACTTTTACTCTCTTATCACTATCATTCAAGAACATTTACATCCAAACACACAAAAGTAACCTATATTTGGAGTTCTATCATGCCAGATTTCATAAGATGTTTTATTTAATATCGGCCTAATGAACACGCGATTTGACACATAGCAGGCTAACAGCTTCCGCCCAGAACTATTTAGGAATATCATACTCATGTAACATAGATCTAGCCTTTTCCTGTAACACTCTGTTTTTCCGTTCAACTAAAACGTTCTGCTGGGGAGTTATAGGAGCAGAGAAGTTATGACTATATCCATATTGATCACATAATGGTGCAAATGACTTACTATCAAATTCCAATCCGTTATCACTGCGTATCTTACATAAATTCATTTCTCTTTCATTTTCAAGTCTTTTTACTAGTGATGCAAAGTTATGTAATGCTTCATTCTTATGTGCAAAGAATATCACCTATGTATACCTGGAATAATCATTAACGATGACAAAAGGCATATCTTTTAGCTCGCAGAGACATCGTCTGAACAGGACCAAAAAGGTCGAGATGAAGTATTTCCAGTGGTCTGGATGTGGATATCACATTCTTTACCTTGAACGATGTCTTGGTCTGCTTACCCATTTGCCATGCCTTGCACGTTTTGTCCTTAACGAACTTTATGTTAGGAACACCTCTTACCAGTGCATTGCTTGTAATGTGAGCAGTAGTTCCATGTTAGCATGTCCTAAGCGTCTGTGTCATAACCAGGTGTTATCCTGTGTAACTGCTAAGCACTTGACATTCTGGTCAGTGATATCATCAAGAGTAATACAATAGATATTTCTATCCCTAGATGCACTAAATAACACTTTATCATCATTTCTAACAACACACTTATCAATTTCAAAAGTTACCGTATGACCCTTATCACATAATTGACTAATACTAATGAGCTACGTCCAAACAATTTATCAGCTCACTCAAAAAATAGTGGTTAGCATAATGACCGTGACGGCCGCGTGAAAAACATTTAGGCTTCCTAATATTTTGTGGAGGTGCAGCATGTTCATGTGTCGTGGAATATCCTATCCCTGATTTCCCAACATTTCTAGGAATACTAAGTAACATGTCAAGATTTTGTTTCCTTCAAGAAGCCTATCAACAGTACGTGCTTTTTCTTCTAGGGATTTCTTAAGAACATACATGTCCCTAGATATATCATTATTTTGCTTCCTAAGCTCTTAACAATTACACAAGGCTTTTTCTTCCTTAAGGGTTTCTAGCTCGGCTCTTAAGCGTTCATTTTCTAGATATGTTTGGTGCTTTTCTCTAGCTACGTCATCTCGTTGCCTAACCAGACTCTTTACTTGTGAGTTGAGCGACTTAATCCTTCTTTCTGCGTTTTGAATTATTTCAAACATCTCCTCTTCATCTACTTCAGGGACTGAGGAAGCGTTATCATGAGATTCATCTTGCGTAGCATATAATTCATTTAGAAAAAGTATTTTTCTTAATAGTGGATGAAGAAGATACCTGATGATCATCATCGGCCATGTAGGCAGGATCTTCCTCCTCTTCACTTCCGGCCTCTTCCCAGATAGTGACCATGGCTTTCTGCCTCTTTATCTTTTTGTCACCATTTTCCATCGGGCAGTTTGAGGCGAAGTGGCCTGGCTTGTTGCACTTGAAGCATTTCTGCACACTGTTCCCGGATGACGATATTCCCTTATTCCTAGGTTGGAACTTGGAGTTTCCCTTGAACTTTCTTCTCAGTCGAGACTTTTCAAATTTCCTGTTAAGCATGGCGATCTGCTCCAGTATGTCTTCCTCAGTTTCTTCTTCGCCCTCATAATCGTTCTCTTGTTCAGTGTTGAAGGCAATATTTGGTTGATTTCGGACTGGTGGTTTCTCTTTGACGAAGATCTGAGTCATCTCGTAGGTGGTCAGAGATCCGATCAGTTCTGACACGGAAAGTTTGTCCAAATCATTCACTTCGTAGATGGCAGTTACTTTGGGATTCCATTCTCTTGGAAGAAATCTCAGTAATTTTTCGTACATTCTCACAGTCCGGTATTTTCTTTTCCAACGAGAACATTTGATTGATGATGTTCATGAATCTCGCGTACATGTGACTTATGGGCTCGTTGTTCTCCATTTTGAATAACTCGTATTGGTGAGTTAAGAGGGCTATTCTTTCTTGTACAACTTGAGTGGTTCCCTCATGTGTGACTTGAAGCATGTCCCACATATCTTTGGCAGATTCACATGAACTCGCCCGATTGTATTCTTCTCTTGTAAGCGCGCAGGTGATCATGTTCTTTGCTTTGGCATTAAAGGAGATTCCTCGCTTGTCTGTTGCATCGTAGTCAGAACCTTTCTTTGGAGTTCCATCCGCCTTTTTTTTGGGATTGTAAGGTCCAGTCGTGATGATATCCCACAGGTCATAGTCAGTAGCAAGCAGGAATTCCTTCATACGGTTTTTCCATATGGTGTAGTTTGTTCCATCAAAGAGTGGTGGCCTTGAATGGGATTGTCCCTCTGTAAAAACATCAAATCTCGAAGAAGCCATTAGATATTTAACTCAGGCTAGTTAGGCCCGTCGTTTGAGTAACCCGCTCTGATACCAAATGAAGATATAATGTGTCTAAGAGGGGGTGAATTAGGCTTATAAAAATTTATGCTTCTTCTTTTTCCCAAAACCTAAGATGTAGTGACTTAGATTTGCCTACTAATGCTTGTGACGTATGCCTGATATATCCTGGTAGCGTCAGATGTGTGTCGGGTCTGTCTCACAGCGAAAAAGAAATAACTGTAAAGTAAATGCGAGACAGGATTTTTATGGAGGTTATATCCCCAACTGGGGTTTACTCATCTCCTTGAGGTTTGCTCCCCAAGAGTTTAACCAATTACTATAATGCACCGTAGTTGAATATAAAACTGATTGGTTAGCCCAATACACAATCCAAACAAGTCGAATACTAGACACACTAGGTTACCACATGTCGAGTTTCGTTCCTCGGAATCTCCTGATCCCGATAGACACAGCTCGCTACCGAAGGGCCCCCGGAACTCGTCCTTCCCTTTACGTGTGTGTAAACATCGACCTTACCTCCTCGGTATTGCTCACGTCCGAAGACAACATGTCCGAAGACAGAATATATGGTGGTGGTAGGAATAACAGGATGAATCACTTGTTCAGTAATGGAATCGCAAGTTAAAGCTCAAGTAGGCAGAAAGCTATCGCAAGTGAAAGGCTCAGGAATCTCTCACTAGTGTTTCTGCTCAAGACTCTCGTAGTGTAGGTTCGCAAATGCTAAGTATCACGAAATAATGAAGTAGCTCATATATAAACATTTTCAATTAGCACTTCACATGGAAAATTTTTACACGTAATAATCATCAAATGAAGCATATTTTCCATGAAATATTCTAGAGTCAACATGCCATGTAAATCATGCTCATAATCAATTCGTTCACAACGGTCATTAGCTCATTAATGCATGATCATACTCCATATAAAAGTTCAGATTCGTTATCACGGCATTTTCGACATATATTTACCATATCAGCACTTTCCATATATGATTCCCTGCTATCCGTTTCTAAAATAAATCAATCGGATTTACTTTCCAAGTATAGCACACGAGATAACAACACATCAATGCATTTTCCATGTCTAGCACATAATATTCAATCAATATATATACCATGTTTAGCGCACAATTCATATCACAGCATTTATATCTCGAATTAATATGTCATAGCAGAACTTTCCATATATCAGAGATTCCACCCTAACGATCGCGACTCGTTTCGCTGGAAAGGGGCTGCTGATGGTCGTTACTCTGCTCGCGCCGCAAAGGACGCGCTTAGGCCCTGTCGCCCACCTGTCCAATGGGCTGAACTCTTTGGGGGTATTTTGTGCATTCCTCGCCATGATATCATCCTCTGGCTTGCCATCCGCTAGCGCTTAGCCACGAGGGATAACGCTTGGATAGCCACTCGTGCGAATTCTACGGCTTGCCTCTTGTGCGATACTGATGGGCTCGAAACTGCTAACCACCTCTTTTTCGATTGTAATTTTTCTGAACAGTGCTGCCGTCTGCTCCGTCAGAAGCTGAGGTTCGCGTGGCCTTATAGCAACTGGAAAACTGGACCTTTCGGCGTTGCCTGCTAAGTACGAGCTTCAGTACCATGGGTTGCGACGCCTTTGGCACATCGCTTGGTAGTGTGGCGCGCGCGGTCTAGAGCCTGCTGTTGCGACTCTGGCGCGTGGTCCTTTTGTATCGTCTGTTTTGGTGTGATTTTCTCTCTTCTGTTGTGGTTTCCGATTGTATTGTTTCGTGTGGTGCGGTATGCTAATACATAGCCGCGGATGTACCCTCTGACCTCTTTTATTAATGACCTTTCTTCAAAAAAAAATTAATATTGCACATTATTTCAGTGGAAAGCATGCAAAAATCGTATATGTGAGAGAGTTCACGAAATGCAATTCGTGAAGTTGACTCGCGAAGTTGAGCGTTGACTTGTCCGTTGAATTTCTGAGAGCCGGTGAAGTTCCAATCCGTGAACTCTACTTGGCGAAGGGATGAGCACTGATTTGCGAATTGACTTGATACTTTCAATTCGCGTCCCGCCCTTAGTATGAATTTGCGAAACTCTCTAGCAAGTGATTGAATTCGTGAAACACCCTAACTACGTGACACTTGTTCGAAAACTGAGAATTAGTGAACTTTAACCTAAACCAAGTGTCGTTTGCGAGCTCAAGAACAGGCTGAATAACAGAGCTGTTCTTCAATTTCTCAGACAAAAATCCAACAGATCTAACACTAACTCGACAGAAACTGATTTGATAATTCTCAGAACTGATAGCTACACTAAACTGCCTTGACAAACCAGAACAGTCTTTGAAAATGGCTTAACCCACGAGTTTGAGCTTTGTGACAGAAGATGAAAAATCACAAGAACTTGCACTGCTCGACTCTTTAAAGATTGAAATGAAGTTTCCTCACCTACACGCTTGCTCTGATACCACTTGTTATTCCAGATTATCCAAGAACACTTCAATAGATTAAACATTCGATTGATGCGAACAGTAAGTTTGAAAGCTTAAGCGTATTGAATGCGTGAGATGAAAACTTAATTAGAATGTTGTTAGGGTTTAGGCTTAAACACCTTGAAAGGTATTAAGCCTATTGGGCCCCTAACAAGCCCATTACATCTACAGCCCATCTAAGAAAGGTAAAGCATATAAAATACATCATAAAGAAGTAACAAGACTTAGAACAAATATTTTGGACACTTCTAAAATATTCCTAACAGGTTTAATGTGGTCTACTGCAGGGTTGGGTGGTGACGGCGGCCGAAAATAATATATACGGAAAATCGTTCGATTTTGTTAATAAAATTGGTAATTTAATATTCATTAAGTCAAACTTATTAGTTTCGTAATAACAGGCTATAATGAATCACACATTGAATAACAAACAGGATGATGAATATACTTCTCATGGCCAATCCCAAGAGATAATCGCAGAGACTCTGCTACCCAAGGCGATAGGATATGAGACAGCCGACGAATCCTTCGGAGATCAGAGACCGTCGATGATGGCGTCGGCATTTTTGTAGCAATGATTTCTCAAGCTAAGGTTTTGCGAGCATCAATCGGAGCTCGCCCCTAATTTCATATAGACGGATCGTCGCATGAACAATTAATGAACAACAAAGAATCGAAAAAAAATAAACCGCAGATTGGATCGTTTACCAAGACTAGACCTTTCGAATCGAGTAGGAGCAGATAAGAAGGATTAGCAGTGGCGGACTGCAGTCGACGATGAACGATGATATATTTATAGAGAATTTCATATACGAACCCTACCTTCAAGCCCAAGTTATAAATGAGCCCATTAAACTTGGCAAATAGTTCAGTATATCGAGTTGGGCCAGCGTTTTATTTGGAATGTTTTATTTCTCTAATTTAACAAACATGTTTTTTTCACTTCCTTTCATCACTGCAATAAATTCCTTAAAGGCCTGTTTGGATTCCAGAAATTCGGAATTATCCAAAATCTTCCGTTTGGCAATCAAACGGATTTTGATTTTGATTTCATCTAAATTCGAGGTTAAATCTAAACGATTATTATTAACGGATTTGAATTTCATTCGAATGGTCATTCTTCGAAATCCAAAGTTGAGCTCGTAATGAAATTTTGTAAATAACAATAATAATAGTAGTAGAATAATAAACAAATACCAATAAATAGTAATAATAATAATGATAATAATAATAATAATAATTAGCGGGTGAACGATGAGCTGGCTCGAGCTCACTCGTGGTTGCTCGAAAGCTCGCAAGCTTGTTTTGTTTTATTATTCATTCTTTTAATTTTATGTTTCTACTTTTTATTTTCTTTAAGAAAAAATTAGAAGCCGAGTTCGATGAGCTTCTCGAGCTCGAGCTCGAACTTCTTTTAAAATCTAAATTTCGAAATCCTCTCGTTTGCCAAACAATGGATTTGGATCTGAAATTATGATTTTGAAATCCTTAAAAGTGCATTTGGATTGGTGTATTTGAACGGAATCAGATGATAAATTATGGATTTCAAAATCGTAATTTCAAATCCACATCCATTGTTTCGCAAATGTTGGAATTTCAAAATTCGGATTTTAAAATGAAGTTCGAGCTCGAGAAGCTCGTTGAACTTGACTTCTAAGTACTCGTTTGGTTAATGCGTTTATATTTAGGAGGGTTTAAGTAAGTTAGAGTTATGTAACATAAATTACTGGGTATAAGTAAAATGAGTGTTCGGTTAGTGAATTTAAATAAACACATATGGGGAAGTGGGTTTATCTGAACCCATGTGCATGGGTTTAGAGTAGTTATACATAACCTATGGTTTGGATAAATATATGAACCAAACATAGTAACATGCCCTAAACCCACCTTTAAAATCCTTATACCACCCAACCAAAACAAGCACTAAATTTTTCTTAAAAATATTAAAAGTACAAATATAAAATAAATATGTTAAATAATAAAACAAAACGTTCGCAAGCTGGCTTGCGAGCTTTCGAGCACCCACGAGTGAGGTCGAGCTCGAGCCGGCTACTTAGCGAGCCTGTAACGAGCTCGAGCGGGCTCATCGAGCTCGCGAGTCAGCTCGACTCATCGTTCAATATGATTAATTTCGTATTATTTATTTTATTATTATTTATGTTATAATTTATTTTATTATTATTACTGTTAAGAAATATTTTGTAGTGTTCAATTTCATAGTATTATCTTGTTGATTTGCTTTATTAAACTTTGGGCTAGTTCTTAGTTGGGTTAGTTCTTAGTTATTCATGTAATGGGCCTTCACAAGAGGCCCACCTATTATATACCAACTTGTGGTATAAATATGAAAACCCTAGCACATAGTGCGTGTGCTTGTGTGTGTAGATAAAATAAACATATGTTAGAGTGAGAGAGCCTCCTCAAGAACACCACCAAGCCCCACGCCCGTTCACGATTCCGATCTATTAGGCGTGTTTAATCCGTCTGAAGTTGTTCGTTTGGGTAAAACTCGGACCAACAATTGGTATCAGATCCCAACGCGACCGGATTTGCGTGTTTTAAGCAAGATTTGAGTGAAAAATTGCTTGAAAATATTTTTCGTCACTTTCAGTTTTTGGGCGATTTCGACCTCGTTTTGTTGTTTTTAGACATCCCAAAGGTTGATTATGTGTTTAGGAATGCCTTTCTGAAGTTTTGGAACAAGTTTCGTCGATTTTGAGTGAGATTTGAGCGAAAACGAGTTGATTTTCCTGGTATAAGTCGCGCAGCCTATCCAACAGTACACTATTCTTGGCCGAGAAATTTCATAGCCGAGAAATTTTTTTTCAGGCTGAGAAATTTCGAAACCGAGAAACTTTCTTTCACAGGCTGAGAAATTTCGAAACCGAGAAACTTTCTTTCTCAGGCTGAGAAATTTCGAAACCGAGAAATTTTCTTTTCCAGGTTGAGAAATTTCAAAACCGAGAAATTTTCTTTCTCAGGCTGAGAAATTTCTATCCGAGAAACTTTTCAGTTGCGAAACTTTCTCAGTTCACACTTCACGATTTTTTCGCGGTCTCTCTCACACAGCTGTTTTTTCTCACCCGCGAATTTTTCAACCTGAGAAACTTTTAAAACTGAGAAATTTTTCAAACTTCGAAATTTTCCGGAACTTCGAAATTTTCGCGAATCACTCTCTCAACGAAATTTCTCGACACACATCATTTTTTTTTGCACCCCCAGAGAAATTTTGCACCCCGACCTTTAAACTTGATCCAAACCCGATTTTTGGCTTCAAATCTTGCAAAATCACTCTTTAAAATTACACTTAAACGTTTTTTACCACCAAAAATTTCTGGCCCCCCTGCGAATTAAATGAGGTTTAAAAAAAATTAGACGACGTTTTTGTGAAATTTTTTGAAGGCAATCCAAAACGCGGCAACGATCACCGTACCCAACGATCGACCTAGGACGGTATTGGCACATTATAGAAAAAGCTTAGGTCACCCCCAAACTTTTCGGAGAGAAATTTCCAAATGCCAATTTCACAGACCCAGCATGTATGGTACCCGGGTTGCTCCACATACATGACTGGTACACGACGTGAGCAACCACCCCCGGCATGAATGGTACATGGGTTGCTCCACATTCATGACCGGTATGCACTGCTAACCAACCCCATCATGCACGTTACACGGGTTGCTCCACGTGCAAGAAGGGATGTCAGAGAAGCGAGCAACCATCATGACTTCTATACAAATCCGTGCAGAACCCAGACCTACAAAGAAGGGTTGACAAAAGTTCAACCAACCATCAGTGGGTGCGCCATCCAATCTTGATGCTTAGGCGATGTGGATCTCTTGTACCAGACTCCACCGTCCACCCACTGCCATTCATTCCACCATGGTGCGCTACATGGAGACGTCCTAAGCCACCGTGATCCTCTTTATGCCCTCACCACCACCACCACCTGACGAGTCTCAGAAGTGTCTGATCAACAGTTTTGGGCCACCCTCGTCGACATCACTCGTGGTCGCCTTTCAACGCGATCACGCCACGCCACCATAGTTCCCATGGATCAGTGAAACCCCCATGATCCTAACCCAGGAACGAGCCTACCCTAGCCCCTCTAGTCTAGGTCTAGGTCGCGCGACATCCTTCTCCACGCAAAGATCCAATCAACGATCTCGGGAGGATGACGTAAGTCGCTTGCAGGAGCTGCGAACCAACGACGAGATGATCGCACTCCTCTGTCATATCTCACCATAACCCGGACCTCGCCCATAGGTACAGGAGCCGACTCGTTCGTTACCCGAGTAGAAGTCGTGGCATCTGGTCCAACCGCGCAATCAACCCCCCAACCACTCAGCTATCCTTTCGCAGATAGTTGTTTCATTCGCACAAGAGGAACCACGTTAGCCATCACCACCCCACTTGGAGACGGTTGATGTTGAACATGTAGTGCCCCGCCTCTCACTGCACCTCTTCCACTCACATAGAGTCTAGTGTCCTCACCCACCGAAATTTTCCACTTTATAAGACACAAACACTCATTACGCACCGTAGGTTCTTCGTGAACTTGCACGAATGCTTGATGACGTCCTTGTGAGCGAGAGCGGAAGACCCACGACAGCCACCCTCACCACAACTGTCGATGGGCCACGGCTCTCCGGTTCTTTCTGAGCTGTGCAAACAGGTGGCACATCGGACACTTGTTTCGATGTTGTGACGACGGAGCGTCTTTGTGACCCCCGTCTGGTTAGTTACCCCGTTCGTGATGGAGCCCCGACTCATAGCAATCAGCGAGGAACTTACACATTCCATGCCGCGCTCAACGGGGATCTATGAAGGAAAAGGTCCCATCACCGACACCACTCCACCACGCCTACGCCTACGCCTACGCCACCACATGCTGCTCCGTCTCTCCAGTGTTTAAAACTGAACCCGGAGGAACACCAATTGCTGCTACTCCTGAGAATCCCACTTGATTGCCTCACTCAACACCACACCACACCATCATCACCACCATCAACACCAGAGAGAGACTTGTCCCACGGACGACGTGACGATCCCGAAGACGGAGATCATCTCAAGGGGGAGTAAAGGAGAAGAAATGAGTTGAAGATCGTACAGCAGCATCAGGAGCAACCATCATCCACGCCACCTCCACAAACTACGCCCCACCGGAGGCTTCCACTACCTCTGCGCAAATTCTTATGTGTCATGCTATTATGTTCATAATGGAACACTCGAAGGAGCCATGGCACATCTCGTCCACCACATTCCGCCACTACTGCGCTGACCACTCTGAAGACCGGGCTCCCTGCTCTTGAAAGTCACATTTCAATGGAGTCTTGGCACATTTTTTACGCCCCACGCCTACCTTCTTATGGAGACAGACGAGTCAACTTCGTGGCTGAACCAGACAACTTCCATCCGAAGACGACGAATCCGGCGTCGAGAAGAAGAAGATTGGAGAATCTTAACAAGTGAGTCCTAGCCGAGCCATCAATGCCTCCGCAAGAATAGGAGATATCCCTTGTAGGGGGAGTTTGCTAGGAATCGAGATCTCCAATATGCCCAACAAAGATATCCCGCGCTGAACTGAAGATTGAGCAATAAGGGGGAGATTGTTAGGAAATATTTTGTAGTGTTCAATTTCATAGTATTATCTTTGTTGATTTGCTTTATTAAACTTTGGGCTAGTTCTTAGTTGGGTTAGTTCTTAGTTATTCATGTAATGGGCCTTCACAAGAGGCCCACCTATTATATACCAACTTGTGGTATAAATAGGAAAACCCTAGCACATAGTGCGTGTGCTTGTGTGTGTAGATAAAATAAACATATGTTAGAGTGAGAGAGCCTCCTCAAGAACACCACCAAGCCCCACGCCCGTTCTCGATTCCGATCTATTAGGCGTGTTTAATCCGTCAGAAGTTGTTCGTTTGGGTAAAACTCGGACCAACAATTACTCTTATTATTATTATTATTTAGGGAAAACTCATTACGGGCTTAACTTTGGATTTCGAAAACACACTATTTCACATTCAAATACGACAAATAATAAGCGTTCAAATTTAAACTCGGATTTGGATTATCCAAATCCAAATGCGCTCGACTGCCAAACGGAAGATATGGGAGAATCTGGATTTCAAATCCAAATCCGAAATCCAAACGGACCATATCTAATTCCGTTCAAATACGCGATTCAAGTGCACTTTAAGAGTTTGGATTATCTGGACAGAACATGGTTACCAGCTAAGGATGGAGTGCAGTCTGTTCAGAGTGGCTATGAATGGCTCAAAGGCCCTTTGACATTGTTCCCCTTCCGTAAAGCAGTCTGGAGTAGATTCAACATACCCAAACATGCCTTTCTGGTTTGGCTATTAGTTCAGAAAAACTTCTAACAGTGGATAGATTGGCTTGTTGGGGTATGTGCATTACTAATTCACGCTGTTGGCTTTGTGGTGTGAGCTCTGAATATGTGGAACATCAATTTCTGGCATGCCTTTACAGCCAGCAAGTGACCATGAGGAGCACAGATTGGTTGAATATTGATAATTCATTTCTGTCATTTGATGACTTATCTGGCTGGTTGGAATCAATGAGAATGAAGAGGAATACTAAGCATTGCACCAGTGTGGCATGCATAGCTGCTAAAATGTATCACCTATGGAGGGAACTGATAGACAGCGGGGCAAGGGCCGAGGCCCGTATTGGTTTACCGACAGCGGGGACGGGCTTGAGTCTACTGTTCGTGGGTTGGAGAGTAGTCTTTAGTTCATATTCTTATATTATTATTATTATTATTAAGAGTTATTGAATAAGTATCAGCCCATTAGTATGGTCCATTAGTATGTGTATTTAAACCCCAGTTAGGGTTTGGATGAAGATTATGCAATAAAAATATATTTGTTTAGCCGTTGAGCTTGGGCAACGGTTTCATCCGTCGATTTTTTGATTTCTGTTTCTATCATTGGTCCGACCTGCCGGATCCCGTTCCCACCGGTATGACCAGATCCAACAGTGATCGTTTGGATAAGCTGGAGGCCGATCAGGCCGAGGTGATGGAGAAATTGGCCACACACAGTGTGCAATTGAGTGAGATCGCAGCGTCCTTGGCTGCATTATCGAAGGCGGTTCTGAAACCGTCAGAGGAGGAGACGTCTGTCTTGCCCGGGGTGACGCCACCCGTGGGCAATCAAACGTGCATGAGTGCTACCCCTACACTTATGCCGTCGTTTGAGGGTGAAGATCCAATCGGGTGGATTGCTAGGGCTGAAAAGGAAGGTGCCGGCAGCTGGGGTTGCATTGGATGGGGCCGCTTTGCATTGGTGGACGTGGATGAAGGCGCGAAAACCTTGGATGTCGTGGGAGGAATTCAAGCGGCGATGGTGGCTCGTTTTGACACACGTTTCAAGGGCAGCAGGTTTGAACGGCTGTCCAAAGTCAGGCAGAGCAGAATAGTAGAGGAATACATCTCTGTATTTGTCCAATTGGCCGGTCAGATTCCGCGGTTGACGAACGCACACTACATGGGCTATTTCATGAATGGGTTGAAGGGTCAGGTCCGGAGCTCATTACGGCTGTTTTGCCCAAACGATTTGGAAACGGCGATGGAACTGGTAAGGGATATGGAGGATAATTTGTCTTTTGAGAGTGGAGGGCGAGCGGGTGAGACTTTCAGTTGTTCGGGGTGCAATCGGGTAATTCTTCGAGGCTGCCAGGGGAGAGTAATGCGACAACAGTGGGTGGCATTACACGTGGTTCGACCGGGAGCTTCTCTGAACCAGCTACGTATTCCCTAAGAACGAATTTTGGGCTATCCGGGCAGTCCATTGCCCGCTCCAGATTCACTCGACTTCCACCGAGTGTATTAGAAGACTTAATAGCAAAAGGGTTGTGCTTTAAGTGTAAGAAACCGTTTACACCTACGCATGACTGTCCGTTCAAACAACTGAGAGTGATGTTGGCGGAGGAGGACAAGGAGTTCAATCTCCGACAGTACGAGTATTACGAGGTGACACTGTAGGAAGAAGTTCAAAAAGACCAAGTGTTTTCAGATGAAGAAGGTGACAATCTTCTGGTTTATTCCATGACAGGAATTTCCAGCCCTCGCACAATGAGGTTATGTGGCATCGTGGATGGACGCACGTTGACGATATTGATTGATTGTGGCCCAAACCACAATTTTATTTCCTCATCCTTGGTTTCGTTACTTCGACTTAATGCGGATAAGACGGGCAAAATCAGGGTTCAGTTAGGAGACGGGCATAGACATGAGTCAGAAAGGGTGTGTAAGCAGCTACCTATCTCGTTTTCGGAGTGTGCTGTTAAGGTAGATTGTTATGTGTTCGCTTTGGGCGGGATTGACGTAATTCTGGGAGTGGCATGGTTCGCTACGCTGGGAGAAGTTCGCACGAATTGGGAAACGCTAACCATGAGTTTCGAGCGGGGTGGCGACTGAGTTAAATTACAAGGGGATCTCGCGTTGTGCTCGAACGTGGTGGGGAGCCATTCTGTGGAGGCGGAATTGCCGGAGAGTTTGGAGATGAATGGGGTTGGTGTGAGAACCCGATGAGGTGCTAGCATGGAGGAAGGAACGTAAAAAGGAGGTGGAAGATGAGCAACTATTTTAGGCGGTAGGGCAGCCCGGAGTTGATGCGACTCGGATGAGTAAGATCACCTTTCAGTGCCAGTTTCCGGATTTCAACCTTGAGGACAAGGTTGTTTCGAAGGGGAATGGAATCGATAGAGCGCGGGCAAGGGCCGAGGCCCATATTGGTTTACCGACGGCGGGGACGGGCTTGAGTCTACTGGTCATGGGCCGGAGAGTAGTCTTTAGTTTATATTCATATTATTATTATTATTATTAAGAGTTACTGAATAAGTATCAGCCCATTAATATGTGTATCTAAACCCCAGTTAGGGTTTGGATGAAGATTATGCAATAAAAATATATTGGTTTAGCCGTGGGGCTTGGGCAACGGTTTCATCCGTTGATTTTTCAGTTTCTGCTTCTATCAGGAACGCAATAGGAGATTGCGTGAGGCTGGAGCAAAAAGGGAGGTGCAGCTTGCTTCCATGACAAACAAGAAATGCAAGTCTAGTTTCAGAGTTTTAGCCATCTGAAGAATTTTAAATCACATATGTTTCATGTTGTTTGCTCTTGATCAGTTTAACTCTTGTTGTATTGGAGGTGTTTGGATGTAACAGTCCGGCTCGTGGTTAACGAAAATTCATTAAACGGAAAAGAGTTTGGATTATTGTTTGATGTGGACAATTATACACTCGAGCCGAACTACAGTTGAGCTAGCTCATCGAGCTCACGAGTCATTTTAACCCTCAACAAGACTACCATTCTAATATAAGCACCATTATACATAATATACTAATACAAATTAAATAATTCATAATAAGAACATTCGATTAGTTCAATTTCAGTTTTTCTCTCTTTCTAAGTCAAATGGATATTTTCCCTTTCTATTTATCAAATTGATCTCGAATGTCAACGACGTGGGGCGGGCGTAGGGATTAGATCCTCGTCCTCTTCCCACGTCCCCGCTAACTAAATGAAGTCGATATCGTCCGTGGGGATCCCTGCACCACAGTATTTTTTGAAAAATTATATTTTATTATAATATAAATTGAATATATTATTTAAATTATATTTAATGCTATTTATATTGTAATAATATCAAATGGATAAAAATGTATTTAAATATTATTTATATTATCTATACTCAGAGTGTGTTTGGTTGGGGGTATTAGGGGGATTAGGGGGTATAGGATTAAGTAATGCAATGTTTGGTTGGAGGATTTATTTAAAGATGGGTTTAATTAATACCCCCTTAATACTCCTTATAGAGGTTTAATTAAAGGAGCCTCTACTCCTTCCTTTATTTTATCCCTCCTTATTATTAACCATTTTTATTTTAAATTCTTTAATTTTTTTCTTTTAATAATAATCTCTCTCTCTCTCTCTATTTCCTCTCTCTCTCCCTTCTCTCTATATTTGTTCCCCCCCCCCCCCCCCCACTCAATTTGGTATTATTTATTACAATTCTATCCTCAATTGCTTATTACAATTTTCCCTTATCATTTATTACATGTTTATCCCAAATTAAAATTTATTAATTAATAATATATAATGTTCAAACTATAAAAGAATTCGATATATTTGCACAACACATTATGTGTGCCAAAATACTAGTAATAATGTAAATTGTGTATAAAAAATCATTATTTAAATATTATTTTTAGGTATAACGATATTATTTAAATATTAGTAATATCGGCGAACCGGGCAGAGACTCTTGGGTGGCGGGGCCTATAATCCTCATCCCCACCCCGCCCACGGGGAGACATCTCCCCCATCCACGCCTCACATGGATAAAAAAATCAAGAATTTCCCGCCCCAATCTTAAAGGGAAGTCTCCTTCTCCACCCAATTGGCGAGCTTAATCCCGGCGGCGCAATAAAATTATTATAACAAATTAGAAAGTTAAAACACAACTAGGAAGGCAATTGATTACATTGAAAGGAACAAGTTCGTGGTCTTTTCTTGCACAACTAGTTGCGTGGCTTTTCGTAATCACCAGAACTACAATTAGGGTTGGCAACGGGCGGAGCGGGGGCGGGGAACTAATCCCCGTCCCCGCCCCGTGAGGTTTTCGGGGACAAAATTGTCCCCGTCCCTGTCCCCGCCGGATCCCCGCGGGGATCGAATTCCCCGCAGGGATTCAATTTTTTTTTAAAAAAATATATTTTAAATATAATATATAAATTTAATTATATTTTCGTTATAAATTTTATATAAATTATAGTTTTATATATTATTTGAATTAATTTAATATTATTTAAACTATATTTAATATTATTTAAATTATAATTTAATATTATAATTTAATATTATATATATTATAATATATATATATATATAGAAGGCGGGAAACGGGGCGGGGATCCCCGTGGGGAAAAATCTTTCCCCGTGCCCGCCCCACGGGGATAAAAATTCGGGGATTCCCCGCCCCGTTCGGGGCGGATCCCCGCGGGGACGGGGAATCCCGGCCACACTGCCATCCCTAACTACAATAAGAGAAAAGCTAAAGGAGTCGTTCCTAATTAAACCAATTCAACTCAAGGAGCTCCATGATTATGCATGGCAATGGGGCGGGTATGGGGCGGGTTTTGCTGGACCCGAGACCCGCCCCGGTTACTTTTCCCCGGACCCGAGACCCACCCCGCCCCGCTTCGGGTCTAGACCCGCCCCGCCCGAGGTCAGACCCGAGCGGGGCGGGTCCAACCCGCCATACCCGGTTATATTATTTTTTTAAATTTTTTCCTTCTCTTTTTTAATTTTTTAAAGATAAAATGGATAAATGTAGTGCTTGAGACTCGAACCCGCGACCTTATGTTCATAAAAGCAAACCTTTACCATAAGACCAACAGATTTTTTATTCATAATATTAGCAATAATTCTATATAATACGTAATTATGAATTGAATTATAATATAAATATATCCGGGGCGGGTTTCGGGCCGGGTCTCGGGGCGGGGTTTGCCAGACCCGGGACCCGCCCCGGACCCGGCCGGGTTTCTTCTTTTGAGACCCGGGACCCGCCCCTAGACCCGGATTATCGGGTAAAACCCGGTTATTTCGGGGCGGGTCCAAGGCGGGTTCGGGTCTGGACCCGCCCCATTGCCATCTCTATCCATGATGACGCAATTCTAATTATATAACAAACAATTACATTAAAGAAAACAATAATATAACCACCAACGATTAAAAAAATAATAATCACGAGCCGCGTACCATACCAACAAATGGACGTAGATTTAACAACAGTCCACATGAAAAGGAAATAAAACCACAAGACATTATAAGACCAGTTCAATGCATGCTTGCTTGCTTTAGCCTCGTTCATAACTCTCAAGCCGGCAACTTCATCAACTATACACAGTTATAAAATGCTTCCTTTTACTTGATCAAAGCAAATCAAACAAACGTCAACAACCTCATATATATATATATATATATATATATATATATATATATATATAAAGAAACGTTCAAACACATTTCCTCCTATTTCACGACCAAACCAAAAACCCTTGGTCCAAAACCATCTCTCTCCATGGCCAAGAATCCATTGATGCTAATAACAATTCTCTTTGTTTGCTTAACATTCTTGCCCGCCTCTCTCTCACAAGCACTGAGCCCAATCTGCAACGGAATATTAATTACTTATCGATACCTAACGGGCAACATAATCTCCCCAATCCTCGTGCCTTCCGACCCCTCGAACCAACCCTATCGATTCCAATCGTCGCTCACGGTTCACAACAATGGGCCCATCGGGCTCAAGAATTGGCGGGCCTTTGTTGGCTTTCAGCACAACGAACTATTGGTATCGGCCGACAACGCCTTGTTGGCCGATGGGGAGCCCTTTCCCGCTAATGTGAGCAGCGGAGCCTTTTTCGTCGGGAATTCTATGGTTGACTTGAAGACAGCTATCGAGACTGCAGGCGACGATTCGCTGATCCAAGTTGTGGTTAATTTTGTAGGCACGCAGTTTGGCGTGGCTCCTCCTGGAGTTCCTTCTCCGAGGAATGTTACTCTGGCTAACGATGGTTACTCTTGTTCATCTGCTTCAATCGTAGGTATGTACGATAATGATTTGATATGTTTAGTTATTTCCAGTCGTGATAAATTATGAGGTGGTGCGGAGTCAAATGACCATTTCACTTAAAAGCTTAAAGCTTAAATGGAGTACATAATTCTATTTTACATACAGTGGCTCTCGTGTAGATTGTTAAATTGACCACTTCACGGGGTGTATCATATTTTATCTATATATGATATTTCTGACACGACCCTCACGTCTTTTTTTGGTCAAATGAGAGATTCATTAACCACCTTAGCACAGTTTTGTACAACCACCGACTCAAGAAAGTTAAAGTCTATTGCCTAACAAATAACAAACACGATTGTAAATGTCCAAACCATCTGCCTTCTTCACGCGGCAAACTCCTCTGATCCTCCACTTTATTTCCTCTCCAAGCAGCCTCAGAATTTGCTCCTCAGTCCTAGCTCCTCCACCATGCAATCTTCTGTTCCGCTCATTCCATATATGGTAGAATAGTGAAGAAAAATATGCTAGTAGAATCCAGTTTTTGGTCTTCCTTCTTCTCCCTAGAATCAGTAGCCAATCACATAACTGCTCAAATGATGAGTAAACTGCTCCAGCATTGAGCCAAACATTCATTATTTCCATCAGTTCCTGACTGAAACAACAGGCCACAAATAAATGCTCTCCTATTTCCTCCACGAGGCTGCATAAGGGGCATGATATGTCTTCCAAGTTCAGACCCCACTTGATCTTCTATCTTTCGTTAGCAGTTTCCTATGTACAATCAACCAAAGAATGAAAGAATACTTAGGAATTGAGGATATATTCCATATAGCTTTGGCCAGAGGAAATGGATGTGATGCTCCTTTAATCCAGTCATAACCAGAGCTGATTGTGTACTTTCCATCCCCAGACAGAATCCACTCGCTTCCTCTATATCCATCCTGAACTGTCTTTTGATTCTATGTAATTTCTTCCAATGCCAGCTTGAGTCTTGGGCAGGAGTAAATTCCCAGAAGCTGGTTCCCTTCAAGTATACTCCATGGACCCATTTGATCCATAAGGCATCAGTTTTAATTGTGATTTCCCATATCTGTTTTCCAACTAGGGCCAAGTTCCAGGTCACACGGTCCCTCAGACTTAATCCTCCATTTTTCTTTGGGCATGCAAACTCTGTCCCAGTTCAGCAGCGGTACACACTTCCCATGATCTTTTCTCACCCATAGCAAAGCCCTGCAGATTTGATCAATCTCCTTGGAAACGGCTTTGGGCAGTAGGAAAACAGCCCCCCCCAAAAACCATGAGTTGCCAATAGGACAGAATTAATCAAACAAAGCCTGCTTGCATATGATAAATTCCTTGTAGACCAGCAGCGGATCCTTGTTGTGATTCTGTCAACCAGGGCCTGGCATTCATGTCTGCTCCATTTGGTGGGAGCCAAAGGCACTCCCATCATAGGATAACTGCCTAGCTTAAAACCCAGTGCTCTGCAATATCAGTTGAGCCTCTTGACTGGATATACCAGCCAGAAACAGCTTGGATTTCTGGTCATTAGCCTCCAGTCCAGATACATCTCTGAAATGATCCAAAGCCTTCATTACCACTGCACAGCTTGTCTTTTGCCTTTGCAGAAGATAATCCGCAATGCAGAGGTTTAACTGACTGATCTGCTTGCACAAAGGATAATATCTAAGTTAGGATCCTGAGATTTAACTTGCAACTTCCTGGAAAGATACTCCATAACCACCACAAAGAGTAATGGGGACATAGGACCCCCTGTCTTAAGCCCCTAGTACCTTTGAATAGCCCATCTATTGTCCCATTTATAGAGATGGTGTAGGAAGCTGTTGAAACACATTCCACAACCCAAGTGATAAACTTCCTAGGGAATCTGAGTACCCCAGCCTTTTCTTCAAAAAATCCCATTCCACCGTGTCATAAGCTTTCCTAAGATCCACATTGAGAAGGACCCTTGAAGAAGTATGTTTCCTCTTATACAACCGTATAACATCTTAGCATAACAAAATATTATGCACAATAGACCTTCCACTCACAAAAGCATTTTGGTTAGAACTGATGAGCTTAGGTAACAAAGGCTTCAGTCTTGCACATAGCAGTTTCAATATGCACTTGTAGATGGTGTTACAGCAGGAGATAGGCCGAAAATCCATAGCTGTGGCAGGGTGTACAACTTTAGGGATTAGACACTAGGTGGTCCTATTGATAGTCATCGAGCATCCTTCTCTTTTCCTCTGTTTTGAGAACAATATTAGCAAAATTCTCCTTGTTCAGTTCTTTAAGAGGCCCCCTTAGTTTGAGCAGGTTCTGGCACACACTGAGCATAGCAGAACCTTGAGTGAATTCCCATGATTTTCCTACAGTCTGCACAAATGATGGAGCCAAACTCCACATATTAAAATATTTGAAGTTCTGCCTAGGTCTCTGAGCTTGCCCCAAGTCTCTCAATAGCAAAGGAGTATGGTCAGACACTCCTTGTAAAAAGGTCACAGCATAATCAAAGAATGTAGAGATCCACGCCTCATTAGCAAGGGCCCAGGAAAGTCTGCACCAAATTCTCATCCCCTGTTTCTGCTTATTTGTCCAGGTGAAATATAAGCCATTCCTCCTAATTTCCTCAAGCTGACATTGCTCAATACACTTGTTAAACCTGCTGATTTCACAAGTAGTAACTGGGGCTCCTCCAATCCTATCCTCCCAACTCCGGATGTTATTGAAATCACCCCATATCATCCACGGATCCTTCATTGTAGCACCCATCAGGTTTAGCAATTCCCATAAGTCCTCTCTCTCAGCAGGATTATTAGACCCATATACAGAAGTCAGGTATGTGATCGGCCTCTGCCCTCTCACCACTCTAAAGTGCATATGGTGCACAGATTGAGATTAACTCAGTTCTAAGCCTCCTCTCCATACACCAGTATTCTACCATTGGGATGTGCACTTAAGTTGTGCCTCACCTCCCATCCATGAAAATGTTTACTAAGTACCTCAATCATATGTTCTAGCTTCAGTTTAGTCTCCAACAGACATAGTAAATTCACCTTGTATTTACTGCAGAAGAGAACTAGTTCTCTCTGCTTAGCACGGCCATTAAGGCCCTTAATGTTCCAGGCAGCACTCCTATCCATGACCAAGGTCATGGACCCTCTGGTTGGAAGGGTCAGTGTTTCCCTCAACTATCTCTTGTTGAGCCATGTCAGCCCACGAGTGCCTGTTCCTGTCACTACCCCCATTCAAATCCAATCCCCTTACTACAGCCCTGGTTACCTGTACCAGATCAGAACTAGCTTGGTCCTGCTTGTCTAACACATTTACAGCCTGCCTCTACTTTATGCCAACTGTAATGGTCTCCTACTGCTGGCCTAATTCAGTACTAGCTCGTGGATTCTTAGACCCCTGAAGTGGCTGCAAAACTCGTTTGATATCCCTCCTATAGCTAGAAGCATCATGCCCATACCTTGCACATGTAGAACAGAACACTGGTTTCCACTCATAAGTGATGTTCTGCTCCATTAATTGCCCTTTCATTCATAAATTGGACACTATCCTTGAGCGGCTTGGACACGTCTATCTCAACCAAGACTCTAGCAATGAATTCTCTCCTTCCTCTTAGTAACCTCATCCGACATGATAGGTTTCCCAATCAAGCTTGCAAATTTACTGAGGGTCCTTGGTCACCAATACTTCAGCTCCAACTGCGGAAGCTGAATCCAAATAGGCACACTATCCACCCCCACTTTATTAAGTTGAGTTTCCTCAGACCAAGGAGCTAACACTACCGGTTTCTTATTAAAATGGAGTATCTCTGTTTGTAGGATCTTATCTCTCGCTGCCACACAGTCAAACCTGGCCATAAATAACCCCTGCCTTACCTGCCACACATTCACTAGCCCTTTTTTATCCCACTTCCTCATTAGAAACCCTGACATTCACCATACGGTGGGTTTGCACCCAAGACAGCACAACAAGGCAGTACCTACAACGATCAACTTCTGCCTGAATCTCCTCAGCGTCTACCACACCTATTTCCTGACCATCTTCAGATAGAGGTTCAGTATACTCTAGCCGAGTATCCTGATTGCTTAGTAGATTCGCATTGAATTTGAACCATGGATTCCCTTGCTCCTCACCCTGGTCCTTTTTCTCTGCTATACCACCATAGAAAACCTTTGTTGCTGACCGCCTGCCCACTGATTCCCCCGGCGTAGGCCACCCTTCTCCACGGACAAAGTCATGTCAATCGCATATTGAGATCCCTCCCCCAATGGAACAGTAACCTCAGGCGATTTTGGCTCATTGCGCGTTGTACGTTCCACTCGATTACCATTGCTTCCAGATCTCTGTGATTGCCCAATCGAACTCCCAATGGTTGGGGACGGCGTCATCGGCACGATCAGCGCTGCCCTCTGTCTCTTTGCTTTCTTCTTTTTCGCCATAGCAGAAGAGAGAGAAAAAACGAGCCGTATCTCTTAATTTGGCCAATTTAGTGACTAGCAAATCCCGACCCTCACATCTTGACTGAAATCATTCTCATATAGTTTTACACGGTTTTTTTAAAGTAGTCGTGAGAATTCGTATCTATAATCTCTTGGCCTAAGCTCCCTGACACCACGGTAAATGACTACATGATCTAAAAGATTAAGTTTTGACAGGAGTGTATCATATTTTGATTTTTCATATTATATTTCCATCGTGCATACAAACACATAGATTGCGTAAATGCGCACAATTTTCTAAAAAATTCTTATTTGTTTCTCCAACATTTGCACAGGAAACGACACGTCGACGTGCTGCATCCTCGATCCCAATGCCAGGACAACACAAATTCCCGACTACCCCTTTTCGCCTCCTCAGAGGGGGGATATCTCCATAACCTACGACGTCATAATGACCTACGACACCAACTACTGGTCCCAAGTCAGCATCTCCAGCGCCAACCCATTCGCTCGTCTCCAAGACTGGCGATTGAGCTTTGAATGGCTCAACGGGGAATTCATCAACTCCATGAGAGGGGCCTATCCCGAGATAGTCGACACGAACGACTGCATCTTCGGCGAGCCGGGAAATTTCTACAGTGAAAACTTCGACTTCTCCAAAGCCCTATCGTGCGCAAAAAGGCCGACCATCGTCGACTTGCCCCTCGCGAAGGCCAACGACACGAACTTAGGAATGGTTCCCTTCTGCTGCCGAGGAGGCACGATTTTGCCTGAATGGATGGACCCCGCCAGGGCCAAATCGTCATTTCAAATGCAGGTCTACAAAATGCCCCCTCTGCTGAACAAGACCGACCTCTCCCCGCCGGCGAATTGGGCCATCAACAGCACTGCAGGGCCCGAATACATATGCGGGCAGCCAATCCGGGTCGAGCCCACTCATTTCCCCAACCCGACGGGCCTTCCCTCTAACAAATCGGCGATCGCCACGTGGCAGGTGTCGTGCAACGTAACCAAAAACTTGTCCAAGAAACCCAATTGCTGTGTTTCCTTCTCTTCCTTCTTCAACGATTCTGCCGTGCCCTGCAACACTTGCGCGTGTGGGTGCGAATCGAATCCAAGGAATGGTTTTAAAGATGTTTGCAGCGCTGACGAAAAGCCCATTTTGGTCCGACCCGAGGAATTGTTAGTCCCATTCGACAATAGGACGAAGAAAGCAGTGGCATTTTCTAAGCTGAAAGGGAGGGAAATCCCTAATCCATTGCCTTGCCCAGACAACTGCGGTGTGAGCATACACTGGCACTTGCTGTCCGATTACAAGGATGGATGGACGGCGAGTATTACGCTCTTCAATTGGGACGAGGAGAGGGCCGTCGCCGATTGGTTTGCCGCTGTCGAATTGGGTGAATCCATGGCTGGGTATGAAGACACTTACTCCATCAGCGGTAGGGTTTTGGGCGATTACGGCGATACGCTGTTCTTACAGGGACTTCGGGGCAACAGCTATCTGTTGGCGGAGCGAAACGAGTCGGATCCGAAGAAGGATCCACCGGTTCCGGGTACCCAGCAGTCGGTTATATCCTTCACGAAGAAGAAGACGCCGGGGATTAAGGTGGGCATAGATGGATTTCCGACCAAGGTTTACTTCAATGGAGACGAGTGTTCGATTCCTCCGATGGTTCCGAGCGGTGGTTGTAAGGTGGACGGCGCCGTCTCTGCTGCGTTGTTTTCTTTCGTTGTGGCGACTTTGTTTATGGTTATGATGAGAGGCATTAGATGAGAGAATGGCTTTGAGGATTGTTTTCCCTTGATTTATTTCTTTTCTTTTTTCCTTCTGCCATCGTGATTATTATACAATTATTTCTTTTTGAGTAAACGGCCAAAATAGTGCTTGGACTATATCACAGTTTCACTGTTGGTGCTCAAACTTTAAAATGTGCCGTTTGGTTCTTAAACTTTGCAAAACCTGTTATTATTGGTTCCTTGACCTAAAGAACAAGTAAAAGAACTAAAATGGAACATTTTTGCAAAGTTCAGGAACCAAAACGGCACATTTAAAAGTTTGATCAACTAATAATTAGAATTTAATTTAATTAATATAAAATTCATATTCGATCACCACAATATTATTTTCGAATTTTTTTCCACGAGGCATACCAACAAATCACACCAACAACAATTAAGTTTTTTTACATATTTTTTAACTTCTTTTTTTCAAGAGGCATACATAATTACGGTGTAATTGTGTTGAGATACTTTTTTAAATAAAATTAAAATCTCGTAGTAATCGAATATAATCAAATTCGATCACCACAATAATTTCTTTCGATTTTTTTTTCACGAGGCATACCACTACAATAACACCAACAACAATTAATTTTCTTTTACATTTTTTAACTTCTATATTTTTTCAAGAGGCATACATATTACGGTGTAATTGTGTTGAGATACATTTTAAAATAAAAAAAATTAAAATGAAATCTCATAGTAATCAAATATGAATTTTATATTAATTTTACACAATATCATGTATATATAAAAAATACTAATTTTTGGTACTTAAACTTTTAAATGTGCCATTTTGGTTCCTGAACTTTGCAAAAAATATTCCTTTTGGTTCTTTTACCTGTTCTTTAGGTCAAGGAACCAATAATAACAGGTTTTGCAAAGTTTAAGAACCAAAACGGCACATTTTAAAGTTTGAGCACCAACAGTGAAACTGTGGTATAGTTCAAGCACCATTTTTGGTGTTTACTCTTTCTTTTTTATTCAATTTGAGATGAGACATTTTGATTTTACGGTATCGGTGTGGTCACTGGAATCGAAGAGGGCAAAATTGAAATTAGACAATATTCTCCTAGCCATAGAAGCAGATGAAAAAAAAATTAGGTAAATTCCTTATCAGGACCTCTTGAAGTTTGAACTTCCTTATCAATACTCCTAGTAAAAATCTTCCTTTTCAGTACTCATCTGCAAAAACGTTGTGTATCTAATACCCCAAACAGTGAACTGACGAAAATACCATTTTCTGATTGGACATCATACCAATTGTTTTTTATTATTATACGATTTGTTATTCTAATTACACCAACTGTTATCATTATTATACCAAATGATATAGTGTACAATTCTGTTGGTTTAATTATGACAACGGATGGTATAAATTTCTACAATTTGTGGTATAAAAGACAAACAGTTGGTCTAACGTCTTATTCACTGGATAAAATTCGAATAACGTTATTTATTGGTATAATAACGGAAACAAATGGTATAATTTCTACAATTTCTGGTATAATATTAAAATCAGTTGGTATAACGTCCAATTTCGTTGTAAATTACAATAACGCTATTTAAATTGGACACCATACCAACTGTTTTGATTATTATACCAACTATTATTCTAATTATACCAACTGTTATAGTTATTATACCAACTCGTATAGTGTACAATTCTGTTGGTATAATTACGACAACAAATGGTATAATTTCTATAATTTGTGGTATAATTGCAAAATCAGTTGGTATAATTACGTCCAATTTCGTTGTAACGTTATTTATTGGTATAACAACGAAAACAAATGGTATAATTTCTACAATTTTTGGTATAATATCAAAAGAAGTTGGTATAACGTCCAATTTTGCTGTAAATTATAATAACGCTATTTAAATAGTACATCAGACCAACTGTTTTGATTATTATACCAACTGTTATTCTAATTATACCAACTGTTATCATTATTATACCAATTGGTATAGTGTACAATTCTGTTGGTATAATTACGACAACAGATGGTATAATTTCTACAATTTGTGGTATAATTGCAAAATCAGCTGGTATAATTAAGTCAAATTTCGTTGTAAATTATAATAACGCTATTTATTGGTACAATAATGAAAACAAATGGTATAACTTCAACATTTTCTAGTATAATGTCCAATGTTGTTTGTATAATAACGAATTTTTTGGTATGTGAGACAGGGGTATTTTCATCCTTTTAACGCTGAAAAGACTATTGTAGGTATTAAAGAGGAAAAAAATTTCAACTAGGTACTTATAAGGAAGAAATAATTCGAGGGGTATTTGAAAGGAAGTTAAAAACTTGAAAGGGACTCATTAGGAATTAACCCGAGATTTGTAGGTGAGGGGTTAGGATTAGGAATAAATAGTATAAGCTAACTCCAACAATTCTCTCAACATTGCAGGCGAGGGGTTAGGATAAACCGTCCAATGGTCTGTCAATAGAGGTTGAAAATATTAATTAAAAAATTTAAAAAAAATCACTAACAACCTTTAATTACTAATTTAGTTAATTATTAATCTACCTTAAATTTATAATAAATCATTTTTTCCTTTTTTACATATTTAAACATACAAATTAAATTTAAATTATGATTTCTAAACTAAAATACGTTTAATAAAAAATATTTATATAAATAGCACACGCATTTGAGTGTGCAAAAGTTACTTATTTTCCTATATAGAACCAGATAATATAAATTCTCGTAAGGACATTGGTCCTCATTGCGATCGTCCTGCACTCGCAAATTCTGAACATTTGTCGGAACCTAAGACCAGAATTTGTGTTGACCTTGAAATTTGCAAGTTACGGAGTATGAAGTCTCACAACTGTCACATTATCATGGAGCGACTACTTCCAATCGCCTTTCGCGCCAGAACTTGTTTGGAGCCCTTTAGCCGAACTTAGTGGTTTCTTTCAATCATTGTGCTCTACGATGTTGGGTGTTTCTAAGATACAAGAATTCGACAAACAAATTGCTATTTGTAAGTTGGAAAGAATAGTTCTACCAGCTTTTTTTTATCGATGGATGTATCCATTCGAACGGTACAGTTACTTTATTTTAATTTTTAAGTTCATTTAATTGTATTTTACTTATTAGTTTATTATTTCGATTTGCAGGTTTTTGCAGAGTTTAAAGAAAAGTAATATGATTTTGGCCCATGTGGAAAAATCAAGGTGCAACCAGTAGATGATGGAAGAAGTAACAAACTTTAAAAATGTTTTCTCGATCAACAGAATAAAGGAAATCTTGAGAAACCACAAAATTTTTCTGAGGAGGGTTACAAGCCATTTTCGATTTTTAACTACCCATGTAGGGCGACAGGCAAACTCACAAACAAATACACCACGGGTCCTGATTTGCATGTCGCACACGTGGGTTGGGGCTGGCGGTGTGGAGGGCTGAAGCTGTGTGGCTTGCGGTGGTTTGGAGCTGACGTGGGTCGGGGCTGGTAGTGTGGGGGGCTATCGGTGTGGGGGGCTGGCGGTGTGCGGGGCTGGCTGTGGGTTGTGGATGGATGGCCGGTTCGTTGAAGGGTTGGTTTGGGCTGGGTATGGGGTTTCTTTGCACTAGAGTGGGTTAAAGTGATGGGTTGGGCTCCATTGGTTGACGGCTGGATCAGGATAGGTTCGTCGAGGCCTGGGTCATCGAGGGCTGGGATGGGCTTTATCAAACATTAATATTATTGAAACTAACTTTTATTTTTTGGTATTTAAGGATAATAAGGCGGTCCAGTGATGGTGTGGTTCTAGTGCATCGAGTTCGCCATCCAGGATGAGGAAGATGTTAGTTCCCCCGAAGCCCTCGAAGAGCCTAATGCACCGTCTTCGTGTTCAACGGATAGGTGCTTCGTGAAATTAGCTACTTTCAAAGGTACGTCATCATATTTTATAAACTATTTGTTACTTCTTACGATAACTCGTTATTTTTGGCATTAGGACACCAATTATAGCTCGTATTATGGTCAAAATCCTAAAGGGTAGTTTTGACGGTCCATACTACGAATTCAAGAAAGTGCCTCGCGTTGCTATTGATCGTTGGTTTACGCATTTTTGGGTAAGTCTAGTTTATTTTGTTTCTATTTTATAATTTATGATCCGTCGCTATTTTTACTATGTTTTTGTTAAGTGCAAATTCACATTCCCGGAATCGGAGTACGACGCAATAAAATCACTTTTTGAAAATCACGTTAAGTTGTGGTTTCGCACAGGCATTTATCACTATCGAGCTAGTATGAAGCTTAGCCGATGACGATTTTGGTAGAAGCATGGAACAATGACGCCTACAAAGTTGATTGAGAGTGAAATAGGCATAACCGTGTCGATGCGAATCCGAAGGTTGTGACCAGTCAATGGCGAGGAGGATCTCTAGGGCAGGTCGTACGAGAAAATCGTTTGTAAGAGGAAAATAGCATATTTTAAATTTGTCTCTTTCAATTTACTAAATTATTTGAAACATTAGGCATCAAACTTGGGACGTTGACCCGCTCAAATACTAGCAAGTGTACTAGGTCGTGCAAGTAGTAAAATGGACGAAGTCCGAGTATCGATCCACGAAGACAGCTTGATTAATCCTAAGATAATATTCCTAATTCTAATTTAGACTAACGGAATTTTTATAGTTTTGATGATTTGATAAAAGAGATAAAAGACGCAAATAATAAAATAAACGCAAATAAAATAAATGAGGATAGAGTAATTAACGACGAACGTGATTAAGATACATGCTCGGCACGAAATATTCCTACGTCTTCACGCAATATCATCTATCTAATCAACATAAATTAAGTCAATGTTGAATTTCCTAATATATGTGCTACCCGTTATTCACGTAACTAGCAACTCTACATGAATAGCGAACCAATCAACTATATTAATGACTGTGGTTCCTACACGTGCATTTGATCTTCGTGAAATTCCCCGAGTCTAGGCGCTTTCGACGCCTAATGTCTCGGAAACCACAATTCCATCTCTGGTCGGTTTTACGTAGTGATGCTCAATATTTTGATCTAACCTTTCTAATCACATTTTCGGTCTCATGTACTAGGTCAAGAATCGTGTGCGCGGTGGCTATCGCCGAGCTCTTATATTATTCGCTGCTCTCTTTATATAGAAATAAGATAAGCCTACTTAAAGAAACGAATTCTCTAACCAATAGCTTATTCGAATCTTTTAGATGCCTTTTTTCTATGTTTGACCTCTACTCCTTCTTTATAGCATGCGAATATCTTGGTAAATAAAAGCTGGGACAGATCTACAGTGGGGCTGGGGGAGTCTGCTGCCTCTCCGGCCGGCCGACTTACCCCTTAGGCGTACTGTGGCTAGGGGCTGATTTTCCATCTACGCGGCTGAAGAAGCCCCCTCTGAAGAAGATGAATAGGGGCTGCTGACGAAGATGAATAGGGGCTAGGGCATTGGATAAACGTGGTGTGGGTTGGGCTCTTTAAAAAAAAACTGGTTTGGGTCTTTTTTATACTATTAATTAGTTTATTTTTTTGTTCTGGGCTGCAGATTTTGAGCCCTCTATACAATTTTTTGTAATTCAGTTTTATTTTTATTTTCTGAAAACTCATTTTCATTTACTGGCCCAAAATTAGGTATTTGGCCTTTTTAGCTAATTATCCATGGTTGTTTATGTCTTAGCATTTAATTACTTTTAATTATTAAATTTGTAAATTTAATAATATTAATGTAAATTTTTTGTTAAATTACTTTATAAATGTAAATAGAAAAAATTAACTTTGACAATAAAAATATCAATTCCACATTAGAAAATAAATAAAGTTAAAAACAAATTTAGTACCGTACACAAACAGACTCTTCACAGTTAAGGTATACGGTACTTATAAATTTCAATTTAATTATGTATATATATAAATTATAAGTATACTATATATTAACTAAAAACAGTAAACTAAATATAGTAAATAGAGTTCGTGGATTTGTTTCCTTACTTTTATTTTTATTTTTTGTAAAATTGACAGGTCAAATGACAGTTTATACACACCATTCACGCTTAATATAATAGAGTATAAGAATGTATTTGAGTTTAGATAATTTTGAGGGCCGGTGGGTGGATTTCTATGTGACTGCTTGACCAGCGTTTTATATACATCGTGATGGAGCCGGCCATATTCGTTTTTACATGGTGGCCCCATGTTTTAACTAAAGTGAGGCCCAAAAACATAAACGTTGATCATACAAGTGAAGCCTTCAAACACTAAAAACTTGTCCTAAAAATTACATGGCCTTGTGGAATAGGCCGTGATGAACGGGCCAAAGCCTGAGCCCCCCATGTCAACGATCTTAGATCCGTCACTGAATATAAGAGTCCTCTTGACTTCTTATATCCTTGCGTATATGCATATATCTTTGTCAAGTGGGTGTTTTTGACTCTCTCTTTCCTCCTTGCACGTGCATGCATCTAGCTAATTCTATATTTAGTTTGCTCTTTAAATCTTTTGTAGGCTAAACTTCCAATGGGGTGAATCAATCAATCATTGTAGTCCAATTCTGTTAGGTCCTACGATTAACAACTCTAAGATCCCGTGCAAGAATTCGAAGTAATTCGATGATAATGATAATCAATAAGATTCGATCGAAAAACTCATTTGAAGAACGAGAGAGAGAATTCGATTAGAGTGAGAAAGTTACTGTAGTTTCTCTCTCTAAAAATTGAATTGCAAGCCTTTCGGATCAATCTTCAAAACTTTCTCTATTCAGCTCAATTGATTTACATGTATTTATACCAAACAAACTTGGTATAAATATCGAACTAGTCCTAATCTAAGGACTACTATACAAAACGCCCCTAATTACAAGGACAACTAATAATATCAAGCACAGTTAAATGTGTACTCTACAAATTCAATTCATAATTATACTTTGCGTGTATAATTCCTTGACTTTGATTCTTTTTGCTCCGATATCTACAAAACATGAAATAGAAACGCAAGCATAGGACATCCGAGTATATTTTGTTAGGATCAGTTGCGTGTTTAGAGGGGGTGAATAAACACTAGCTCTTTTTCGGTTCTTAACCGGTTAAGGTTAGATACCGGTGCTTGATATTTGTGTATGTTACTTATGCGGAAGGAGACGGGTCGGTTTTGAATCAAGACCGGATGGAAGATGTGATTTGTGTGTGTGTATTAGCGAAAGACAAGAAATTATTTCTGGATGTTCGGAGCCAAAAATCTCTTATGACTGCCCTTCTTCCCCGCAAGGAAGACATCACTAGAAGACTCGGGTTTACAAACCCTGTTGCACAACCTTCTTAGTTAGACTAACATAGTATAACCCACACGACTATACTCAGCTAACTAAACACCTAAAAACCACTTAAACAGCTTTTTAAAAGCTACGGCTTCCTGTGTCACTAATTGGCGGAGTGAAATGCTCGTATAACTTTGATCTACTTACGAGTATGATACAGACTACACAAACAATATACATGAAATGCATGCTAATAACTCGATTATCGGTTAGAATAAGAACTCATTCGCAAGAAATACTACGACTAAGATTAGCTCTAAATATTCAAGCATTGGACATCTGAGTTTTACTTTTGGATGTGGCGATCGATATCAGTTTCTCGTTCGAAGTTCGAAATATAATAAAAAAATTTACAATAATAAACCATAATTAACTAAACGGGTTTATTAAGTTAACGAATCTTTAATCAAAAGTCACTCCCTTTTATTAATTAAATAAAAAAGAAAAGTCAGATTTTTTTTTGAGTAAATTATGATTCAGGCCATTTTTAAGCAACTTTCGTTTGAATTCAGGCCCTCTTACTTTAAATTTCAGTTTAAAAGACCCGTCTCAAGTTTGTATTAGAGTTAAGGACCTATTCGTGGTAAAAAGACCCATTTGCCCTCGACTGTTGCAAAAAATTACATATTTGTACCATCATCCTCACGTCAAAGGTTTTGTCATCGACGATTCTTCCTACATCCAAAACTCCATGAAATCGCAGAGATCTTGAACGTTAGTAGTCGAAAAAGGTAAAATCGATTTCAATTTGTCATGGGTCCTCATAAACAAGAAAAATTTTCGATGATAAGTTCAAATAATGCTTCAAAAAAGCTTCGAAAAATTTGATAAATATGAGTGAAACCTCGACTTATATGCTCGAATAACGAGTATTCACACCAATTCAGATGTGGGTCTTAGTAATCGACATGGAATAACAAAGAATCTTGCCCGACCTAAGATCCAAACATTTTCAATTTCAATAACAAATAACTTTATCTGGGTACCATTTTCGGCCATCACGGAAACTCTACCTTGGAAACCTATACCAGATTCTTAACTTCGACGAACATATGTTGCCTCTCTTATAACAAATAATTAGAAAATAGTGTCCCGAGGAAGATAAAAAAATTCCTGTAACACATCAGGTCATCGTGGTACCACTTCTGTTATTTATGAAACTCCATCCGCAACACTAATAACAGATGCCAAATATTGAAGAATAAATGTTGCCTTACCTATAACAAACAGTTAGAAAACAAAAGCGATTTATTTCCTATAAAAACTACATGCAACTAGTACGGAATAGGGTGTCAAGAGGAAGATCAAAAATTCGTACGACACCGAAAACTCCCTGAAACTGCGGAAATCTTCAACGTTAGTAATCGAAAAAGATAAAATCGATCTCAATTTTTCATGGGTCCTCATAAACAAGGACAAATTTCGATTTTAAGTTGGAATAATATTTCAAACACAATTTGAAAATATTTGTAAAAAAAAGAGTGAAATCTCGACTTTTATGCTCGAATAATGAGTATTCACACCAATTCAGATGTGGATCTTAGTAATCGACATGAAATAACAACGATTTTTGCTGCGAACTAAGACCCAAACGTTTTTAATTTCAGTAACACATCCCTTTATCTGGGTACCATTTTTCGCTATTTTGAAAACCCTACCCTAAAAAACAATAACAGATTCCTAACATTGAGGAATAATGTCGCCTCATCTATAACAAATAATGAGAAGACAATAACGGTTTGTTTCCTATTAGCTACATGCAACTATACGAAATAGGGCATCAAGAGAAAGATCAAAAATTCATACGACACCCGAAATTCTCTGAAATCGCAGAAATCTTCAATGTCAGTAATCGAAAAAGGTAAAACTGGTCTCAATTTCTCATGGGTCCTCATAAACAAGGACAATTTTCGATGTTAAGTTGGAATAATGCTTCAATTCAAAAATTTTGGTAAAAAAACGAGTGAAATCTCGACTTTTATGCTCGAATAATGAGTATTCACACCAATTCGGATGTGGGTCTTAGTAATCGACGTGAAATAACAACGAATTTTGCTGCGAGCTAAGATCGAAACATTTTTTCAATTTCATTAACACATCACTTTATCTGGGTACCATTTTTTACAAGTTCCAAAACTCTACCTTCAAATATCGTAACCGATTACTGCTAATGGTAACAAGTCTTGCCTCATTTACAACAAATAATAAAAAAACAATAACGGTTTGTTTTCTATAATTACTACATGCAACTGGTACGGACTAATGTGTCGAGAGAAAGATTAAAAATTCGTATGATGCACAAAACTTCCCGAAATTAAAGAATCTTCAACGTTAGTAATCGGAAAAGGTAAAACCAATCTCAATTTTTCATGGGTCCTCATAAACAAGGAAAATTTTCGATTTTATGTTGAAATAATGCTTCAAATCCAATTCAAAAATTTGGTAGAAAAACTAGTGAAATCTCGAATATTATGCTCAAATAATGTGGATTCACACCAATTCGGGCATGGGTCTTATAATCGACAATAACTATCGATGTTAGTCACGATAAAGATGCGAAATATTGGAACGTTTGTCAAATAAAAAGTTGGTTGATAACACTTCATTTATTCTGGGTAACAATTCACACATTCTGGGTAACACGTACTAAGAACATTCTAGAAGGTTCTAGATTGTCAGAGATATTAACAGTACAATAACTTAATATTACCAGATTGCCTGCAAATAATACCACATGTCTGATAAACAATAACAATATAAACAAAGGTTATACCACATTTGTAGCTACAAGAACCACAAAATAGCTAATCAATACCACATTGCTATTTCGATTAATTTCGTTCGTAAATTCATTTCGTTGGGATGTATAAGATTGACATTCATGGAAATAGGTGATATGATGAAGCCAAATCACAAAATTTCATTAAAAGACACGTTTTGCGAATGTTGATATCAATATGTGAAAGTTGAGATCAAAAGTCATGTAAACACGTAACTCTTCTTTCACAAAATATACTAGTACCTCTTTTGATGAGACAAAACATTATGAACGTATTCAAACTTCAACATTAAAGCACGCACAACATTTAATATACCATAAACTGAAAATTTGAGACCTCAAACTAAACGATCGAAGCAAAATGGATTTTTGAGCGTAAATAATGAAATGTTTTAGAATATTACCACATTACCTGCAAATAATACCACATGTCTGATATATAAAAACAAGACCAATCGAATTTATGACATAATGTTTGGTGTACATACCACATAATACATTTTCCAGTATAACATCATTAATTAGATTAATTTTGTTCGTAAGTTCACTTTTCCGAATGTATAAGATTTATGTTGATGTAAGTATGTGATTTCACTAAGTTAACAAACCAAATTCCCTTAAAGACATGTTATGCGAATGTTGATATCAATATGTGAAAGTTGAGATCAAAAGTCATGTAAACGCATAGCTCCTTTTTCACAAAATATACTAGTATCTCTTTTCATGAGACATAACGTTATAAATGTCATCACAAACGTATTCAAAGTTCAACATTAAAGCACGAACAACATTTAGTAGACCATAAACTCAAAATTCGAGACCTCAAACCCTAAATAATCGAAAAAATTATGGATTTGTGAGCGAGATTAATGAAATTTTTATTGTGGTATGCAAAACTTATTATGCAGTATCAGTATCTACAATAGTGTTAAAAATTGCATTTGTATTGTTATTTTATTTCGAAATGAGTGATTTGGTATCAGATAAACCACGTTTTATACCTCTTAACTAGAGGGATGTACCACATTATTTGACGAGCTCCCTTATTGCCAAATATGACAATTCCCGCCTAAATTATTGACATCCCGCCTAAATTATTGAAATCCCACCTAAACTGGATAACACAAGTTACACAAAGAATTACAATTAATAACTTACTGGTACCACTTTCTTATTTCAAAAAATTAGGCAAAAACCGGCGATTGTGTTTAAATTTCGGCAACCTTGAGCGAAGAACAATATAGTCAACACGGTGTCTCAGTGCTTTGACCAGGATATGGGTCTCTCGAATTTGTACGAAGTATCTTCAATTTCGACCAAATCGGGATTCGATTTCACCTATTTTAATTATTTGCATCACAATAATTCCGAAAATATACCCGTAAAATCGAACATTTCGAGACCTCATAACATAATAAACCGTCTAGGACACACTCAACTTGGTGTGGTATAGGATGTATGTTCGTGCATATGGAAATAATATATACGATAATTGTTTCGATCGAGTTTCCATTGTTATAAAGATACCAGATAATAGGAATTTGGTACCTAATACAGCTTATTGCTACCTTTATATCTAAACGTATACCAAATGAGAGTTTTTCAATACCTATTAACTGTTTTACTAGGACAGATGCTTGGCAGCCCATACCACGTTCTCGAAACAGTGGTTTAGGCAACAATCCGGCGATAATGTTTAAGTTTCGGCAAACCTTGAGCAACGAATAATAGAGTCAATACGGTGTTTCAGTGATTTGTTCAGGATTCTCAAATTTGTACAAAATATCTTCAATTTCGACCGAATCGGAATTCGATTTCACCGTGTTTTTTTATTATTTGCGTCGAAAGAATTCAAAAAATTTACCCGTAAAATCGAACATTCGAGACCCAAATGACATGATAAACCGTCTTGGACACACCAACTTTGTTTGGTGCAGGATCTGTGTTTGTGCAGATGGAAATAATATATACGACTAATTGTTTCGATCGAGTTTCCACTGGTATATCGATACCAGATGATAGGCATTTGGTACCAAATCCAGCTTACCGTGACCTTTAAATCGGTATATATATACCATATGCCAGCTTATTAACTGTTTTACGATAACAGATGTATGACAATTCATACCACGTTCTGGGAACAGTTGTTTAAGCAACAATTCAGCGATTTTAAATTTCGGCAAACCATGAGCGACGAACAATAGAGCCAATATTGTGTTTCAGAGATTTATTTCGGTTATGGGTATCTCGAATTTGTACCAAATATCTTCTATTTCGACCAAATCGGGAGTCGATTTTATCGTGTTCTTATTATTTGCGTCAAAAGAGTTCGAAGAATATCCCCGTAAAATCGAACATTTCGAAACCTGAATATCAAAATAAACCCTCGTGGATAGATCGAGTTTCGTTTCCAAGGATCGTTCGAACGAAAATAGGAATCTGCGAGATTTTTGATCGTAAAAAAGTGGTCAACGATGGTAACAGAAAAACATGTTCTGGATACCTCTTATCATACAGCTTTTGTAGGGGTATCTTGGTCAGATCAACTTTTTGGTCATTTTCTCAAACTTTGAAAGATATCGGGTCCTTTTTAATTAACTTTATACTGACAGGGCCTGAACTATATTATGAAAGTTAAAGAGGGTCTGATTCTTAAAAGCCCTTTTTTTTTAAATACTGAGAAACTAATCCCTTTTGTTAAGTTGGTTAGGCCATCATCTCGTGGGTCTTTAACTTGTTAATAATTATGGTCCGTTTTATGTTAAAATGAATAATATTGGGCTTCATCATATCCCCAATCACGTTTTGTTACTTTACTTGAACAGTCCTTCATGGGACAGTCCGTAGGTTTGATGATTACTGATCTTGTCAGACGAGCCCAAAGTTTGATTCTTGGCAATTATAAATGCAATATTTAACTAAAGTTTATTCTAATTTTCTAATTATGAAGCTGTGCTATGTAACCCGCTTTTTTTATTACCGCATCTCTTTCTCTGCCTTTCAAATGAAAATCCGATACTTTCAACGTTGCTTGCGTCTTTTTAATAATCCGACCGTTGGTATTGAAAAACCTTTTATTTTGTTGAGTTTGGATACTTCGCTCTAAAAAGGGTCTACTTTCCTTACCATTCAATATTCAACATCCGCCGTCCGATCTCTTCACATGCAACGGTCCATTTCTGTCGACCGTTCTTTCAAATCCCATCATTTAATTGACTCGAAACTGTGTCAGACAACGTAATTCAAACTTCTTTCATTGATTGGCATTCAACTCTATTACATTTCCACCATATCGCTCTGTTTCTGTCTCTTCGTCTTCTGTTTTCCCGTCAATAAAAAAACCCGAAAAACATAAATAAACAAGAAAAAAAAAGAAGAAAAAATGGCCCAGGAAATCTGAAACAACCTCATCATCGCCGGTGACAATCACGGTCACCTCCTCATCCGGCGGACTTCGGAACATGTCGCTGACGAGCCCAGTCAAGCGCCACTCCATCACTTCAAACGGCAACTCTCCCCTCACCAACAGCGGCAAACGCAGGGACTCGTCAGGCAGCGCCGGCGGACGATACCTTTCACTGTCAAAGGACAGCGCCGATGAGTGCGTCGCCTACACCGTTCACATCCCGCCGACGCCGGACCACCGCGTTTTCTCAGATTCTCAGAACAGCCCTATCCTCGAAACGAGCAGCAGAGGGAAGAAGATGAAAATGAGCAGCAACCCTAGCGAGGGTTTCATCAAAGAAACGATTTTTACGGGCGGATTCAACTCGGCGACCAAATCCCACCTTACAAAAAGCTCCGAAAACGCCCCCATGGCTGTGAAATCGAAGAACTTGTGCGCAATGGATGGCTGCGACGAAGAAGCTCTAAAGGGAAATTTCAAGAACCAATGTGATTGCGGTTTTGGGATATGCCAAGATTGTCACTTAGATTGCCTGGAAAGCGGCGGAGGGTTCTGCCCAGGATGTAAGGAACCATACAAGGATGCCAACGGTGGTGACAGCGAAGAAGAAGAAGACGACGAGCCACGCTCTGAGGAGGAGGAGAAAGACAAGGCAAATCCACTGCCTTCTTGGGGAAGATCGTCTAAATTGGAGAAGAACTTCTCACTTGTGCAGTCTTTCAAGAATCCAAACCATGACTTCGATCACACAAAGTGGCTGTTTGAAACCAAAGGAACTTATGGCTATGGAAGCGCTTTATGGCCCAGAGAAGGCTACGAAAGGTACGAAAATCCCCCAGATTTCAGCGACAGAAGAAACAAGCCACTGACAAGAAAAATCGCGATTTCTGCTGCAATTCTAAGTCCATACAGGTAAATTCAACTCCTTGTAGCCTATACTCCCTTCCTCCTTTTGCTTGCTAACTTTCTTGGCTTGACTCTACTCTTATTATTTTCTATAGATTGCTGATGATCATTCGCCTCGGAGTCCTCGTCTGCTTCCTAGCATGGCGCGTGATGCACCCAAATCGACAAGCAATATGGCTGTGGCTGATGTCGGTAATCTGCGAAATATGGTTCGCAATCTCATGGATCTTAGACCAACTCCCAAAGCTCTGCCCGGTAAAGAGGGTCGCCGACCTGAACGTCCTAAAAGAAAGATTCGAATCCTCGGAACCAAACCTTCGAAACCCGAAAAAATTCTCCGACCTGCCGGGAATCGACGTGTTCGTCTCCACCGCCGACCCAGAAAAAGAGCCGCCCCTCGTCACTGCAAACACCATCCTCTCGATCCTAGCCGTCGATTACCCCGTCGAGAAAATCGCATGCTACCTCTCGGACGACGGCGGGTCCCTCACCACCTTCGAAGCCCTCGCCGAAGCCGCGAGCTTCGCCAAGACGTGGGTCCCGTTCTGCCGCAAGCACAACATCGAGCCCAGAAATCCCGAGGCGTACTTCTCCCAGAAGCGCGACCCTCTGAAGAACAAGGTGAGGCACGACTTCGTTAGGGAGAGGCGAAGGGTTAAGAGGGAGTACGACGAGTTCAAAGTGCGCGTAAACGCCTTGCCAGAATCTATCAGGCGCAGGTCGGACGCCTACAACGCCCAGGCCGAGGTTAGGGCTAAGAGGAAGCAAATCGAATTAGGGCTCAATGATTCCGCCGAGCCAACTAAGGTTCCTAAGGCCACTTGGATGGCCGACGGCAGCCATTGGCACGGAACATGGTCGTCGGCCGGGGAAGGCCACTCGAAAGGCGACCATGAAGGCATCATACAGGTTGGTTTAGCTAACAATTTTCTCTCTTACACGTCGAACTATTACATCAATTTTAAGTCGAAATCCTTGGAATTCTTCAGATTTTGTTGGTGTCTTCGAGCCCAGAACCGCTATTCGGCGGCGAGAGCTCCGAAGAAAACTTGATCGACACCTCGGACGTCGACGTGAGGCTGCCCATGTTGGTCTACGTTTCCCGGGAAAAAAGGCCGGGATTCGACCACAATAAGAAGGCCGGGGCGATGAACGCTTTGGTTCGGGCGAGCGCAATCATGTCGAACGGCGCGTTCGTCCTCAACCTCGACTGCGATCACTACGTCTACAATTCCCAGGCCCTGAGGGAAGGAATGTGCTTCATGCTCGACAGAGGAGGCGACAAGATCTGCTACGTTCAGTTCCCCCAACGCTTCGAAGGGATCGACCCCAGCGACCGATACGCAAACCACAACACTGTCTTCTTCGACGTCAGCATGCGGGCCCTCGACGGGCTTCAGGGCCCGATGTACGTCGGCACTGGATGCATCTTCCGTCGAACCGCCATCTACGGGTTCAGCCCGCCCCGAGCCACTGAGCACCTCGGCTGGTTCGGGCGGCTCAAGCAGAGAAAGAACCTACTGAGGAGGACGAGGAGGAAAGGAGACGAGCAGCAAAAGGACGACGAAATTCTCCTGCCTATCAACGCCGACGACCACCGATACGAAGACGACGGCTCGCTGGCCAAGCAGTTTGGCGGGTCGACGGCACTGACCGACTCGATCGCGGTGGCAGAGTTCGGCGGACGGCTGGTCAACGAGCTCCGTGCCAAGGGCTGCCCGGGCCGGCCCGCGGGCTCCTTGGCAGTTCAGCGCGAGCCCTTGGATGCCTCCGCCCTAGCCGAGGCGGTGAACGTGGTGACATGCTTCTACGAGGATCGAACCGAGTGGGGCCGACGGGTCGGGTGGATCTACGGGTCGGTTACCGAGGACGTGGTCACGGGCTACCGTATGCACAACCGAGGGTGGCGTTCGGTCTACTGCGTGACGGCTACAAAAATGGACGCCTTTCGCGGGACGGCTCCGATTAACCTAACCGATCGGCTCAATCAGGTCCTTCGGTGGGCCACTGGCTCGGTGGAGATCTTCTTCTCGAAAAACAACGCAGTGCTCGCAAGCCCTAGGATGAAGTTCTTGCAGAGGGTGGCGTACTTCAACGTGGGGATATACCCATTTACGTCGATTTTTCTAATTGTCTACTGCCTTTTGCCAGCGCTCTCCCTATTCTCGGGGGAGTTCATCGTTCAGTTGCTCGACGTGACTTTCTTGATTTTCTTGCTGGCGATTACTTTGACTCTGTGCATGCTGGCTTTGCTCGAGATAAAGTGGTCGGGGATAACGTTGCACGATTGGTGGAGGAACGAGCAGTTTTGGCTCATAGGTGGGACCAGCGCACACCCCGCGGCTGTGTTCCAAGGCCTGCTGAAGGTGGTGGCGGGGATCGACATTTCATTTACTCTGACGTCCAAGTCTTCGGCACCCGAGGACGGCGAGGATGAGTTCGCCGAGCTTTACGAGTTTCGGTGGACGACTCTGATGATTCCGCCCATTACGATCATAATGTTTAATGTGATTGCTATTGCTGTTGCTGTTTCGAGGACGGTGTACAGCCCTTTTCCTCAGTGGAGTAAGTTGATGGGAGGGGTTTTCTTCAGCTTTTGGGTGCTTTGTCATTTGTATCCTTTTGCGAAGGGGTTGATGGGGAGGAAGGGTAAGATTCCGACGATTGTGTACCTTTGGTCTGGGCTGATATGCATTGTGATATCTCTGCTTACTGTGTTGGTTTATCCTCCTAGTACGATGGGTGGTGGTTTTCTGATTTGATCGATCGATCTTCAAGTTGGTATTTGTGTGTGTGTTTGTTTGTTGTATTCGTCTTTGCATTTTTTTATAGATTCTATTGACTGTGATCGTTTGATTTGGTTGGTAATAGCATTGTTGTAAAACTCGGTCTAGGCGCCGCCTAGGTACTACTCGGAGGACCTCCGCCCCGAAAATAGCCTAATCGGCCAACTATTCATCAAAACGACTACACGGCCGACTAGTCGGCTTATTCGGCCGAGTATTCGGGCTAATCGGCATTCTAATAGGCTAATTTTCTTGAAGCCCATTAAATGCCCAAAATATTTACTAGCCCAAAAAATTGACTAGCTCATAAGCCAACTAGGGTAGGCATATTCCACTGTAACGTGGCTAGTACTAAAGATGAAGCGAACGCGGATATTTATAGAAAAGATCTCAGCTTTCTTCATAAGCGTTGTCCGGTGTGGGACAACAAGTTCAGTATTAATATTTATTATTCCAATGTCCTTTGTACGGGGAAAAAATTCGATTGTCCTTTGAATAAAGAAAAGGAAAATACCTAATATTCATTACAAATTCATTAAATATTTAGCAAATACAACTTCAATTGGATTATCCAAATTATTAAAATATTGAAACATATATCTTTTTTTTATTTAACGAAGAGAGATTGTTGTATTGTATTGTTAAAAAATTTAACTAAAATATACATATGCATATATATAATAGGTTAAGGTCATGAAAAAATAATAATAAAAACATGTATACCGCCTAATTTTCGCATAGAAACCGCCTCTGTCCTGCCTAGACCGCCTAGGCGCTAGGCCCCCTCCGGAGCCCGACTAGCGCCTAGCGAATTTTACAACATTGGGTAATAGTGATTTCTTGACATGTATGACGTGTGTGGGAAGTCAAGGAAATCTGGTTAACAAATTTGCTGATACATAGGATTGTTCATCGTTGAGATTAGGGCTGGGGAAATATACCGAAATACCGATATACCGTCCTTATCGTATCGAAACGTACCGAAAATATCGAAAATTTTGGTATACTGAAGTTTTTGGTAAGATATGATACCGTACGAAAATTTTCGGTACGGTAATGGTAGGAAAATTTTAAAAATTAGGTATATCGATTATACCGAAATACGGAATACTAAAATTTTTTAATATTATATATATATAATATATTATTTACACACCTACATATATTATATTATATCAAAAAGTGTAAAATGGATAAAAGTATTATAAGGATCTTTATAAATTTAAATTATTAACTATACCCAACTTTCTAAGGAAAGTTCTTTGTCTTACTAAGGAGATAGACTAAAATATGTAAATTATTTAAGGTTATTTTATGAATTAAAAATCTTTCTATTTTGGAAGATTTGGTATTAATAATCCATCTTATTGGGGCCCAAAAAATTTGAATTAGCTAAAAATTCGAAAACAACGAATTAACGAGTTACGAGATGCATGGTGGAAACCCCACCATGTGAATGGTGTAGAAGATATGATATCGATACGATGATACCGATACCAAACCGAAATTTCGGTATGATACCGTATCGAAATTTAAGGTATATCGAAATTTTGGTATGGTAATGATATGATTTTTTTTCGAAACTAAAATTTCGGTACGGTATATGGAGTCACAGTTTTGGTACCGTATACGGTACCGAACCACCCCTAGTTGAGATTGCGAGGGATTGATTTATCATCATCAACATCGGACAACGAAAATGGCTTAATGGCTTATCTTCCAATTTATTTTTTGAAAATGCTTTCTTAATCGGTGGCTATAAAGTTATTTTCTAACTCTATTAGTGCCATTGTCTTTTAAGCTTTTTTTCAGTTGGTGCCGAAAGTATTTTTGCACTCGGATAGGTAGTCGAGTGTAACGCCTATTCCAATTCAATTCATGCAGATACCACTAACGTATGCAGAGGTTTAGTAGCTACCTGATTCTAGAAGATAAACAAAATGATAAAACTTGTTCTTAGCGGGAGAAAACGCAAAATAGTCATCGTTGTTTACCTCATGAACCAATTTAGTCCCTAATGTTTCTCATGAACCAATATTGTCCTCGATGTTGTTAATTTTGAACCAATTTATTCCATCCGCTAATAAGACTATTAATTTTGGCGGAAAATGACACTCGACATGAGATTGGCCAAAACTTAAAGTAACGTTAAAAATAGAAGAAAACTTAGAAAAAGAAAAGATAAATACTTATAAGTTAAAATAAAATAGATTAAATATAAAAGAGAGAATAAAATTTAGTTAAAAAATAACTAAAACTAAAGAAGATAAAAAATATTAAAAATAAATTAAGTAACAATAAAAGATAAAATTTAAAATACATTAAAAAATAAACAAGTGAAAGAAAAATAAATGAAGAAAAAGAGAAAAGAAGAAAAAATAATAATAAATAAAACTAAAAATTAAAATAATAAAAAAAAGTTATAAAAATAAAATAATAACAAATAAAAGAAAAATAGTGAGAGTATTTATTTATTAAAATCTAAAAATACGATCGAGAACGGGGAGGAGAATTCTTGTAAACTTCCGGTGCAATTATTATCGAGAGAATTACGTAAATAGTGTTATTTTGATTATCTAATTACAAAACTAGTTGAGTTTTTAAAACTATTACAAAACTAATAAACGTTTTAATTTTAATTATTATTCTTTTCATTTTTCACTACAAACTCTTCAAAACTACAACATTTTCACAGTAGTTAGTAACATAATTACTAATATTATATAATTCACCACAATTCATTTTTAACGACAAAAAATTTAACATGTATACAATAAATTTCGACGTGAATAAAAGATACTACTTTCAACTAAACTATATTATTGTTATTATAATAATTATTATGCTTAATATTTGAAAAGTAGTATTAACGCATAAATAATAAAAAATTCATAATCCTCAAAATATTCAAATAATCGTAATGTAATAAAGATTAATTTTGCGAAAAGATTTGACATCAACATTACCCTGAGCGTTTCTTGTGAGTCTTTCGATCTATTTAATCTAGAAACCATCCTGTTCGATTACGTCCAATTTTTGTCTTTTACATAAGTACTGATTGTGTACCAAATGAAAAAGAGACTTCCGTCATGATCCCTTAATGAAAATTCAAACCGGAAAGATTACACTGTCTCTAATATTTCAATTTAAAATCATTTGGAGCATATTAACTGAACTTTCAAATACTTGCGAACCTAAAAAAAAATACAGCAATTATTAAATAATAATATACTTGACTGGCATGATTAACTTGAGGGGACGGTATGGTTTACCAGGAACAAGAACACTCGTTGTCCATGTAATTGTGAGATTGTTCGATTTTTAATTTTCGTTGATTTAATTAACTAATAAAACAATAGTAAAAGCATGTTTGTAATAATAATTATTATTTTATTTGATCACATGGGAGTGTAAGTTAGATTACGTTTATTTTCGTTTTATTTGTTTCTTTAGTTAATATATTTGGATAAAAAAATAAAAAATGAGTTTGGTAGAAATGAGTTTGGTATTATTAACAAATTTTATGTTAGTTTAAGATAATATTAATTTGTAGTTTTACATATTTTTGTGGTACAAATGAAAATAATGATAGTTAGAATTTAAAAAGTTTATTAGTTTTGTAATAGTTTTAAAAAGTCAACTAGTTTTGTAGTTAGATTATCAAAATAACACTATTTACGTAATTCTCTCAATTATTATCCTTATTTGTTTTTTACTTTTTCTCTTTATTTTCAATACATAACTACGTTTCTGTATTTTACTTTTCTATTTTATTTTTATTAGCTATATTATTTTTTCGCCTTACTCTCTTTTTTTTTTGTTTATTTTTTATTTCAATTATTTTATTTTATAGTATTTTCTATTTTTGACTTTATTTATTTATTTATTGTATTTTTAGTTTTTTATTTTCAATTTTTTGTTCTCTCTTTATTCTTTTATTTTAATTTATAAGTATTTTCCCTTTTTTGGAGAATTTTTTCCTTTCTTTTAGTGTAAATTTGTTATTTTTAAGTCTGGTCAATTGTCGACACGTATCATTTTCCTTCAAAGTTAACGACCATACTAACGGTGAAACTAAATTGGGACAACATCGCATGCTAAATTGATTCACGAAAAGTATTATAAGCTGAACTGGTCCATGAGAAAACATTAAGGGACTATTTATGGTTTCATCCCGTGTAATTAAATCACGGTTGTATGTTTCATCATACATAGGGGCATTGAATGGAATTGAAAAATATTTGGGCAACAATGGGGAAAACCTTAAATCACGGTTTCATTTCTGTTATTAAATCACGGTGGTATGTTTCATCATACATTAGGCGCATTGAATGGAATTGAAAAATATTTGGGCAACAATGGGGAAAACCTTAAACACGTGGGTAGAGCTGTTATTAAACCGTTACCCGCCAAAAACCGCCACTTGGACAGGCAGGCGCGGGTAGGCCCTCGCCAAGCCCCTTGGGCGGGCTGCGGCCTGGCAGCTTCAGCCCGACAAAATATATATATTAAACTTTAGTTCGAAACTATTTGTAACTTAATCCAACTCTTTAATAATAATTTATTATTTTATTAAACTTAATTCCTCTTAAATATATTAAACTCTTTAAACCCTATATAAGTTATTTCTACATATATTATTTAATGTAAATATTAATCTAATTATTTATGAAGGGCCTGCCCACGGCCTGCCAGGCCCGCCGCCCGCGCCCCACGAAGGCAGGCCTAAAATTTCACAGCTCACGCCATTTGGCGGGTTGGTGCGGACCGGCCCGTGGGCTGCGGGCATTTTAGCCACCTCCACACATGGGTACATACTGCAGTTAAAAATATTTTTAAACGCCAATTAGAAAGTCTTAGGAACATGGATATCAACTCGAAACCCGAGACATTGTTTTGCTTTCGTAGACAGAGACAAATTTGCTATGATTGCGGGAGTTGGATGAGTGAGTTTTTCAAATTTAAAGCATTCGAAGTGGTTTCGAGGTCAATCCGCCAATAGTTACTGCTCTTGGCTAATTTGACCATTTTTCATTGTTTGACCAGCAGGCAAAGTGCGGATAGTCGCAACTTTTGGGCCCTTTCAAAACCAACACTTTTCAATCCAACGGTTCAGGATGATCTGTTGGGTTACCCGGTGTGTAGTGGAGACGCCATGTCCCCGGGCACGGTGCGAAACAAAATTTTCCGGGTTTTCCTATTGCCCGCCCTCGTTGCTCGGATCGGAACAGTATTTCATATTGACACGTAATAGGGCGGGTCAAACCTGTAAAGATTTATTAGTTGAAGCGAGTGACAGCTCCTCGTCCTTTTCTTCAAGACAACGGATGGTGGTGGATGGCACTAGATTGTCACGCCGACCTCGCGGTGCACAATAGATCCAATCTAAAGATAGCTAGAGAGAATTGATTTGTCGCTTAGGAGAGACTGTGTGCGTTTCGGGTGTGTTTATGTACCTTAGCTATTTTCGAAAATCAACTTACGGATTTGGTTTAGGACTAACTCTATACTCTCTAGGCTCGAGAATCTCTCAAATAAATCTCCATGATTTTATTTGCGATTTTTACTCCTTAAGCGGAGAGATCTTTCCATGATTTCGCTCTTTCTGAATTCCAAATCCTGTTATTATTAGATAACTAACTTAGATATTCAAATCAAAATAAATATCATTAAATATGGAATCAAATTTCAAAATTTATAAAATATAAATTTTAAAATTTATAATCCAATTAAATAATATTCCGAATATTTTTTATCCATATTTATTAATGCAATTTCGAAATACCCTCAAAAGCATATTTCGAATTAGCTTAAGGTGAAAGTCCAATTTTACCCTCAAGCCCATTAAGCACTTGGCAAAGCAAGTCTTAAAGTTAGTTTCATACGAAGTCTAATTTCGGGCCAATAATGGCGCGAGGCCCATTAAGGCACGACCCAACGGCCCAAGGCACATTAAGGCCCAAAACACTTCTCTCCTTATCAATACACGTTGATGATTTTTTTAAGCCCGTCTCTCTAGGTTCGACTCAATCGGCAAGGGAGGAATCCAAGAGTCCGGTAGTTACCTAGCAAATGTCGCAGTATCGCACCGTAACCCGATGCGAGTGCGAATTTCGACCAAGTCTTTATTCCAGAACCTTATAGATTATAGTACTACGCCAGTTGTGAGAGCCATGGTCCATTTCAAACTCATTGAACTCGATACTATGAATAAATGGAGATGAGGAAAATTACCAAAATACCCTTCATGTCTAACATGAGTTACTTCAATACCTTGGCCAAGGATTTCATAATTTCCCGTCGCTGTCTACATAGGACACTTGTCTCGATTACTTATGAGACTGTGAATCAATACTTGACGGTCTGAGCCCGACAATTATAAATCGTCATCAAGACCTCATCTGGCCCGCTGACCCATGCAACAATAAATCGGGTCGAGGGGAACCAGTGACAGTCGAGACTTCAAACTCAACTCCGTCAAAGCCCCTTTCGGTCTGAGGTTCACGTAGACTACTATAGTGTTGTTGTCGGTCATTGACACTCCTTGAGTAATAAGCCATGTTCGACCGTACGACTCGTGAATCAGTGCCCATGAAATGATTCAATCCCTTGATTCGATTCGTATCACAAGTCATGACCTCCGCTTTCAAGCGGGATATCGGCACGATAGGTCATCGACAGCCATAATTGGTTATCCAGCACCCAACTAGAGCCTTAGGCTTATGGACTTTTAATGTTTAGAGTTAAGAGTCACTGGAGCCTTCTCTCTCGTGCCCATCGAGAATAGTGACTCTAACTCGACACATTTGGATTTGTTCATTTATTGTTTTACCGGATGCTAAGTAAAGAACTCATATATCCAATAAACGAACAATACCTTTATTAAACAAACGAAAATATCTTTACATAAGAAAGTTGATGAAAAATAAGCTAATCTCTATATATCTAATCCTCATATAGCATTCGATGGCATATTCGTAACAGATTGCACGGGTAGTCTCCTTTATCCGACCATCGCAACCCATTGAACTAACGACCTTTCCTACCCCATGCTTGTTCCATCAGCGTCCGTCTTCACTTACCTCGAGGGCATTTTTGCACACATGACACGTCGTGACTCGGTCTCGAGCATGGGCCCTGGCCACAGAGCACCTCCTCGCACTTGGGTCTTACTTGGAAAAACCCATATAAGTCCAGGTAATCCCATATACCTATTTATCACAAGACAAGTCTTTTAGAATTACCGATACAAGGTAATTCTATATGAAGTTAAGATAGTATTATGTTTAATCAATGTCAGACAAACGATCCCCACACTTGTTTATTACAATCATTAATATCATAAGTAAGTTTATGTTGGAACTTCAGTATGGTCTGGTCGGCGGCAGATGGAACGTCAGCTGTTTGATCTTGTAACAGAAATTGTTTTGAACGTAGTCGGAAGATGGAGTGTTATCTTCAGACGCACGTGCAGTGCGCGAGTATGATAGCTGCAAATACGAGCACGAGTAAACACCACATGATGAACAACTCGGTCATGAGTTTGTCAAGATTATCCATGACCGTAGACGTAGTCGAGGCATGTGTTGGACACACTATCCGTAAGACGAAATTACCCGATATATAGTGCTTTCGGTTAGCAGCGATCGTCCCTAAGATACAACGACCTTTTCTTAACTCATAATCGCAGCACAACGACTAGAGTTTTCTGACGAATGGAAACTGTCAAGAGATTAGCTTAGTAAACTCAAAAAAGAGTTTTTCTTGCTTCGGGAAATAGGGGGTGTTTGGGAGTGAAATATGCAAATTTACGGGTTTGGCAAGCCCTTTTGAATAAAGCCACATGTATTTCTATATATATAGTGAAGATTTTCTTAGTGTCTAACCAATGTGGGACACTTAATTCCCCACTTTAACACTATCAACCATTTTGGTTATTGGACCAACTTCGAAAATTACTTTCTCATTCATCTGATATCAGTTTTTAGCGTATTAATATTCGTTAGATTCTTCGTGAACCATAGGTTCGTAATCTTTCAACAGTATCTCGTTTCGACATCTGATGGCTTCCCGATTTAATTAAAATCAGGACTGAAATTATTTAATGGGCTAATTACCCAATTTGGCCCAATGGCCCATTAGGCTCAAAAACCCAACAATCCCCCACATGAATGGAAATTAATGCAAATTCTATGCATGCTGACTCTTGCAAGAAAAACTCAACGACCCGTCATCGCATCGAGATAGGTAGCTTGTGGCTTTTGTGTAAATTAAGACAACAACGTACACACAATGACGAATTTTATTTCTTTCGATTCTCACGTTGTGTCCATTTCGGCCTTGAACCATATCTTGGTTTCATAAGTGTTATATTGAAGCGGCCCCACTTCTCATTTATATAGGTGATCGAATATTAGGACTTTAATCCTAGAGTATCCCGAAAAACTCCACCATCAGGTATAGCCATCATTAAAAGCAAAATCGCTTACCCTTTACCACATGTATTCGGGTAATTACTTGGGCAGCTTATGAGAATGAGCTTCTTTTTTAAAAAAAATCCAAGTAAGCTACTGAACTACACTCAGCTTAGTTGTCTCACTGAACAACGTTTGTGGGATCTCCACTCATCATGGTTGAGTTACCACCGAGTTTTGTTCTTGGGTGTGTGGTTTTTAAGCCCCATTCCCCTTACTGCGTTATAGTGTTGATCTCTAGCAATGCATTTTCGTCAAAGGATCTGCTATGTTTTCTTTAGATTTCACATAGTCAATAGAGATTATTCTACTAGAGTCAGTTGTCGTACGGTATTATGTCTTCGACGAATGTGTCGAGACTTACCGTTATACATACTAGTGTCCTACCAATTGCGGCCATACTGTCGCAATGTCTCATAATGGGTGGTACAGGCTTATTCCAACAAGGAATATCCTCCAAACATTTCGCCGGCTTTATCTAGTGCAATAAACTTTGATTCCATCGTAGGCCGGGCTATGCACGTTTGTTTGGAGGATTTCCAAGAAATTGCTCCTCCATCGATGGTAAATACATAATCACTCGTGGACTTCGAGTCTTTGCTATCAGATATCCATTTAGCATCACAGTATCCTTTAAGAACTGCTGGATATATCGTGTAAAGTATACCATGATTAATCGTGTGTTTCAGATATCTCAACACCCTTCTCAAGGCTATCCAATGATTACCCCCAGGATTACTCGTAAACCTGCTGAGCTTACTGATTGAATATGCTATATCAGGTCGAGTACAATTAGTTAGGTACATTAAACTGCCAATCACTCGAGCATATTCTTGCTGTGATATGAGTTCTCCTTTGTTTATGGCCAGATGTAGATTTAGACCTACAGGAGTCTTAGTGGGCGGATCACCGAAGGCATTAAATTTCATCAACACTTTCTCAATATAATGAGATTGTGTCAGCATAATTCCTTCGGGCGTCTTATAGACGTTTATCCCTAGTATGACACTAGCCAAACCCATATCCTTCATACTGAAATTATTTTTCCGCATAATCATCATGTCTACAATCATTTCTGATTGCTTCCCGTGATTAACATGTCGTCTACATAAAGACAGACAATTACGAATTCATCATGTGTGCCCTTAATGTAAATACATTTGTCACACTCGTTGATTTGAACCCATTCGATAGCATAGTCATATCGAATTTTTGGTGCCATTGTCTTGGTGCTTGTTTAAGCCCGTAAAGTGACTTCACGAGTCACCAAACTTTGTTTTCCTGCCCAGGTACTATAAACCCTTCAGGCTGATCCATGTAGATTTCTTCTTCAAGGTCTCCATTTAGGAATGCCGTTTTTATATCCGTTTGGTGTACCCCGAGGTCATACAATGCTGCAATAGCAAATAGAACCCATATTTTGACGTAATTCTCATTACGGATGATTATGTATTGAAGAAATCATACCCTTCCTTTTGGGAATATCCCTTGGCTACTAAACGAGCTTTATATTTCTCAATTGATCCATCAGTTTTCTATTTCCTTTTAAGGACCCACTTGCATCCTAAAGGTTTACACCCTTTTGGAAGATCTACCAACTCCCAAGTGTGGTTCTGCATTATGGACTCAATTTCGCTGTTTACAGCTTCTTTCCGGAAAGCTCCTGGAGTCGATAGAGCTTCTTGCACTGTCCTAGGTTCGTCGTCTAACATATATGTTAGGAAATCAGGCCCAAATGATTTGGCCACTTTTTTATGTTTACTTTGCCGTGGTTCCTCAACCGGAGGTGAAACTTTAAAGGCTTCATAAGTTCGGTCACAACTTATTTCATTTCTTTCCTTCATTTAAAAGATGTTTCAAAGAAAACAACATTTCTCGATTCAATAATCATCCCAGAATTCACGGTCGGGAGTTTCTGACTTATGCACCAAAAATCTGTATGCATTACTATTTTCTGCATATCCACTGAAAATGCAGTCAACTGTTTTCGGTCCTATCTTTACCTGTTTTGGTTTAGGTACTTCAACCTTTGCTAGGCACTCCCACACTTTAAGATATCCGTACGAAGGTTGTCTACTTTTCAAAAATTCGTACGGCGTTTTATCTTATTTCTTGTGCGGCAACATATTTAGAATACGGTTCGCTGACAGTATGGCTTCCCCCCACAAATTCTGGGGTAACCCTGAACTGATTAGCATCACATTCATCATCTTTAAGAGTTCTATTTTTACGTTCAGCAATGCCATTTGCTTGAGGTGAATATGGCGCCACCGTATGATGAATAATACCATGTTCTCGGCAAAATTCAACAAACGGTGCCACGTATTCTCATCCTCTGTCACTTCTTATTATTTTGATATTCTCAACTTCACTCGTATACCTTTTGAAAGCATCAAAAGCTTCGTCTTTACTGCTTAAAAGATACACGTGACAGTACTTCGTGCAATCATAAATTAACGTAATAAAGCATTTCTTTCCATCTCTAGTTTGCACGAATTTCAGATTGCATATATCAGTACGGATCAATTCCAGTGGTGAACCATTTCTTTCGACAGACAAAAATGGTGTTTTTACCACCTTTGCTTCAGCGCAGATTTCACACTTGTGTTGTGAATCGATTTCCATTTGTGGAAGTAAGTTTAAACTTCTCAGTTTTTTAGTTTGTTTAAACTCACGTGTCCTAATCTATCATGTTATAAATTAGACAACTCAACCAAGTAAGAAGAATTGGCTTTATTATTATTAGCGATCTTAATATCGCGTTTTATATGCATTACAGATAATTTAAGAAGGCCCTTCTCGAGGTAATCTTTCCCAATAAAATGATCATTTTTGGTCAGTTCATATTTGCCAACCTCAAACACTTGTCTAAATCCGACGTTACTGAGGTAAGTTTCAGCACCATCCGTCCCAATCCTACGATGTTGGACGTGGCCGCATTCCCCATATAGAGCGTCCTACCCGAAACAGGCGTGTAGGTGGAGAACATTTCTTTGTCAGAGCAGATGTGGTGCGTTGCTCCGCTGTCGATGTACCAGTAGTTTGGATTTTCCACGACGTTTGTCTCGCACACGACTGCAATCCGATCTAGCTCCGACGTGTCCGTCGCCAACTGCTTCTCCTTAGTGAGATGTGCCCGGGTCTTATTAACTCTCTTCTTCTTACAACAATCATTGGCTATATGCCCAGGTTTATCACAGTTATAGCAGTTGCCCTTAATTCTTTTGGAATTCGGGTCTTGCTTCTTTTGCGATGGACCTGGCCTTTTCCGGTTGTTGCCATAGCCGCTCGGCAAAGTTGGCTCCCACCTCCATACCGCCCCTCTTATTCTTGGCTTCGCTCTTTCGGTTATCTTCCTCGATCCGAAGCCGCACATTCAGATCCTCAAGCCCCATCTCATTTCGTTTGTGCTTGAGGTAATTCTTGAAATCCTCCACAAAGGCGGCAGCTTCTCGATAATTGCAGCTACCTGGAAGGTTTTGCTGATCCGCATATTTTCAGCATGAATATCGTGAATAATCAGCTACAGATCACGGCCTTGGTCCAGCACCGGCTTAGAGTCGGTCGTCTTATAATCCAGAAATTTGCCGACGATGAACTTTTTCAGCCCGGCATCGTCGGTCTTATATTTCTTGTCCAGCGAATCCTACAACTCTTTCGCAGTCGAAGCCACTACATAGATGTTGTATAGGGAATCGTCGAGGGCGTTCAGTTGCGGCACATGAAATCATTATGATTCCATGCGTCTAACGCAACCTTTTCTTGCTCTGATTGAGCGACACGAGCAGCATAGTCTGCATCGTTAGGGTTTTCACCTCAGCTGGTGGGGCTACTTCTGTCACCGTAGGAGCGGTCTCATTCAATCGAACAAGGTGGAGCGTCGTCAGGTAGAACATCTTTTTTTGCTGCCAACGTTTGAACTCCGTCCCGTTGACTTGGCAGGACGTTCGCCGTGGCTGCTGGCAGGGATCATTGATCGTTGGGTTGCCATCGATCAGATCACGAACAAATAGATTTCGTCTTACGATTGTTGGAACTTCATCGGTCTGATCGGCGGCAAATGAAACGTCGACTGTTTGATCTTGTAGTAGAAATTGTTTTGAACATAGTCGAAAGATGGAGTGTTATCTTAGACGCAGGTGCAGTGCGCGAGTACTCAGCATATGATAGCTGCAAATACGAGTACGGGTAAACACTACATGATGAACAACTCGGTCATGAGTTTGTCAAGATTATCCATGACTGTAGATGTAGTCGAGGCGTGTGTTGGACACACTGTCCGTAAGACAAAATCGTCCCGATATACCGTGCTTTCGGTTAGCAGCGATCGTCCCCAAGATACAACGACCATTTCTTAACTCATCGCAGCACAACGCTAGAGTTTACTGACGAATCGTACTCAACAAACGAGTTTTTCTTGCTTCGGGAAATAGGGGTTTTTGGGAGTGAAATATGCAAATTTTTCCATCTCATTTGAGGTCTAGACTTTTTCTCGCAGGGGCTTAATTGCAAATACAAGAACTTTCTGGACTGCTTCTATTATTTTGACTTTTCAGTCTAGGGACTAGACTGCAATATTTCGAAACTATTGGACTATAGGTTAATTTGACGTCCCGCGACAGGCCACGGGCCGACAGCCCGAGTCTTCGGCATGTCCCACCGACGGCGACCCGATTCTCCGACTTGATCCATCGGCGGCTCGACCGACACTTCTGGTTGCGCCGACCGACATCTCTTGTTGGGCCGGATCAACCCAACAGCTCACTACGGTCCATTGATCCAATGGATCATGCCACCTCATATAGGTTGCCCAATCAGCGCGCATCGCCACCTCATCTTTACCTCGACTGCCATGTCCCCGTTCTGCTCCTCGCTCCGATGCGGCGTGCAAAGTGCGCTCGTCGAAGCGCCCATTGCGCACTTTGGCACGACACGGCACGGCCTCGGGCTCGGTGCTTGGTGCTCGTCGGTGCGAGCACCGACTCGCACCCGGGCTATTATTTGGCCAAAACTCACACAAGTTTCTCAAGCCCATTTAAGCCAACTAAAGTCCACAAGCCCATTTAAGCCCATACACATGGCTCCCTTTTGAATAAATCCACATGGGTTTCTATATATAGTGAAGATTTCTTGGTGTCTAACCAATGTGGGACATTTAATTCCCCACTTAAACACTATCAACCATTTTAATGGTTATCGGGCCAACTTCGAAAATTAATTTCTCATTCACCCAATATCGGTCTTGAGCGTATTAATATTCGTTAGATTTCCCGTGAAACATAGATTCGTAATCTTTCAACGGTTTCTCGTTTCGACATCGGATGGCTCGATTTAATTAAAATCAGGACTGAATGGCACATTAGGCTAAAAAACCCAACAGTTTCATTGCCTCGATATCATATTTTGAGCAAATTAATATTCAATGAATTCCATGAAAACATAGATTTTAAATTTATCATCAATTTTGAATTCCCGTGCACGACGGATTTTGTTAGATGGATAGTGGGCATTGACGCCCATTTTATCTCTTGATAGGCAATCTGACTCAGCTCACTTGATTGGCTAAAAGTATGAGAGGTTTATTTAAGACTTGTAAAGTTTTAAATTTTCCTTTTTCTTTTAATTTAATTTATTGGTATTTTGCTGTACTAATTAGACGGCATGCACTTGACATGGACATGGACATCATGAATCCTGGACAGTTCATAGCCGTTAGTAAGGGCAACAGCACATTTTGAGGATCTTCCATGGCATCGCCTTCGCAAGAAATTGCGACTACACTCAGCTGATCTGGAACGACCTCGCGGACCAGATTCGGCATAAGGAAAACCGGCGATCGAAGAACGTGCCTTATGCTCGGTGGTTCAATCATTAGGGAAATCATGGCGCTGCACCAGAACATCCCTACTCTGCCTCCTGGCGGAAATTACCAACCACCAAGGCTCAAGTTCTTCCACAACACACGGCTCACGGACGTGGACCAACCGTCGATGCCGATCCCATTCGAGTTCCTTCGTCTCGCGGACCCCAACGAAGACGTCTACAAGCTATACTGTCGGGACAGAAATCTCACCGAGGAAATGATTCGAGGGCCCCCTACAGTGCTTGGAGCTTAGCCCTCACCAACAGCAACAACAGCTAAGCCCTGAGGACGCGATAATTGATGATGTCGCTCAGGAGCTAGCTCAGGAGCCACCATTGGTCGAAGAACCAATGCCCGACGTCGATGATACGCTGATAGACGTCGTGGCTACGGAGATGGAACTCGAGGCTCCTGACCTTGAATTACAAGTGGTTGAGCCCGTACATGTAGGCGTGCTCGAAGAAACTTTGAGGAAGTTCTTCAACAAGAGGCACAGCCCGAAACGGAAATGGGGCAAAGCTCTCTTCCACCGGTGACGGATCAGGCACTGTAGGACGTCTATCGTGACCTCACTCCTCACATGGCCACCCCGTCTGACATAGAGTCTGACGAGGAAATCAGTCTGATCAGGAGGACTCCCAGAAGACTGAGCATTCAATTGGAGTCTCTCTTTCCGGCTGTCACCGTCGCACCAGATACTCCGCTGACCACAACGACAAATGTTGCTGGCACTTCTTCGCTCAATCTTGAGCCGAAACCAACTCCTGTAGTATCTGGTTCGCAGGCGCAAACCGAGCCTGCAACAACACCCATAGAGACGAATCCTCAGGATTCGACTCGAGGATTGGGTGGAAGTCTCATACAGTCACAACCTCAAGTAACTGTGAGCCAACCCACAGAGTCGGTGTCTACTCACGGGTTGATAACAGGCGACGTCAGTCGTCCTGGTCCATCCATGGAGGCGTCCGCACACTTCGTGACGACCGAACAGTTCCAGGCCGCTCTCTCTGCCGCTGTACAATCAATGGAAGAAAAGATCACAGAGAGAGTACTCCAAGCACTCGAGGCATCCCGAAGAGATACCGGGAAAGCACCTGCCTCTGAAGGCCCGTCGTCACGAACCAACCCCACACCTCCACAACCCACACCCACCGACCCTCTAGCCACTTCCTCCATCCTCATCAACCAATACACAATCCCAATCACCGAGCTCCACGACATACTCCTCGCCCGTTTGATAGGCCTGTCTATCCGATCGCCTCAAGAAGAATCCCTCTATCGGCGATTGGTGGATCATCCTGAGCCACCGACCGACACCTGCCGCGGCCAAAGCTCCCAGTCACGGCACAGACATGATGATCCTGACAATCAGAACCCTCATGAGGGGGAGAAGAGGCCGAGGACATATACAAGTGGCCAAGGACAAGGCTCGGGCGCCACGCAGACAAGCACTGGAGCGGGTGAAACCCAAACACAAACCCACCATACCCAAACACAAACGACCCACCAAACACAAACCACCCAAACCGCCCACACCACGCACCGCATCGCCCACATCGACCCATCAACCTTTCACCTCAGGACGCCTCCGTCCACCCCACTGATCTACTCAAGCCCCTTGCTTCCGAAAGAAGAAGCAAGTGCCCGATGCTTGTAGCTCTAGCAGCTACCCAAGCCACTCCTTCAGTCGCTCCAGACCAACCGGGACCCTCTGGACATGGCGTCAATCCACACGAGGCCCTATACAAGTACATATTCGAAGGACAGTGGATGACCCACTCCATGCCCGAGGAGTATCAAAGACAACGGCTTCACGACGTCTGGCGCTTTCTACAACAAGCGTCCATAGATCTCGTAATCATAGAAGACGATGAGCTTCAGGAATGTGAAGACTACGAGCGAGTTATCCCAAGACTACCAGAGTTAATAGCTCAACAGGTGGTTCCCTCTCCAAGGCTAACGCCAGGGACCGTCTGGATAGACACGCAATGGGAAAACATCCAAATAGAAATTCCCTTCCTCGAAGAAGTTCGTGAGAATATATGGAGGTCTCCGGACAGAGTGAAGAATATTTGGAGGTCTCACGGACGTGGAGCAACCGTCGATGCCGATCCCATTCGAGCTCCTTCGTCTCGCGGACCCCAACGAAGACGTCTACAAGCTATACTGTCGGGATAGAAATCTCACCGAGGAAATGATTCGAGGGCCCCCGACAGTGCTTGGAGCTAGCCCTCACCAACAGCAACAACAGCTAAGCCCTGAGGACGCGATAATTGATGATGTCGCTCAGGAGCTAGCTCAGGAGCCACCATTGGTCGAAGAACCAATGCCCGACGTCGATGATACGTTGATAGACGTCGTGGCTACGGAGATGGAACTCGAGGCTCCTGACCTTGAATTACAAGTGGTTGAGCCCGTACATGTAGGCGTGCTCGAAGAAACTTTTGAGGAAGTTCTTCAACAAGAGGCACAGCCCGAAAAGGAAATGGGGCAAAGCTCTCTTCCACCGGTGACGGATCAGGCACTGTAGGACGTCTATCGTGACCCCACTCCTCACACGGCCACCCCGTCTGACACAGAGTCTGACGAGGAAATCAGTCTGATCAGGAGGACTCCCAGAAGACTGAGCATTCAATTGGAGTCTCTCTTTCCGGCTGTCACCGTCGCACCAGATACTCCGCTGACCACAACGACAAGTGTTGCTGAAAATTCTTCGCTCAATCTTGAGCCGCAATCAACTCCTGTAGTATCTGGTTCGCAGGCGCAAACCGAGCCTGCAACAACACCCATAGAGACGAATCCTCAGGATTCGACTCGAGGATTGGGTGGAAGTCTCATACAGCCACAACCTCAAGTGACTGTGAGCCAACCCACAGAGTCGGTGTCTACTCACGGGTTGATAACAGGCGACGTCAGTCGTCCTGGTCCATCCATGGAGGCGTCCGCACCCTTCGTGACGACAGAATAGTTCCAGGCCGCTCTCTCTGCCGCTGTACAATCAATGGAAGAAAAGATCACAGAGAGAGTACTCCAAGCACTCGAGGCATCCCGAAGAGATACCGAAAAAGCACCTGCCTCTGAAGGCCCGTCGTCACGAACCAACCCCACACCTCCACAACCCACACCCACCGACCCTCTAGCCACTTCCTCCATCCTCATCAACCCATACACAATCCCAATCACCGAGCTCCACGACATACTCCTCGCCCGTTTGATAGGCCTGTCTATCCGATTGCCTCAAGAAGAATCCCTCTATCGGCGATTGGTGGATCATCCTGAGCCACCGACCGACACCTGCCGCGGCCAAAGCTCCCACTCACGGCGCAGACATGACGATCCTGACAATCAGAACCCTCATGAGGGGGAGAAGAGGCCGAGGACATATACAAGTGGCCAAGGACAAGGCTCGGGCGCCACGCAGACAAGCGCTGGAGCTGGTGAAACCCAAACACAAACCCACCATACCCAAACACAAACGACCCACCAAACACAAACCACCCAAACCGCCCACACCACGCACCGCATCGCCCACATCGACCCATCAACCTTTCACCTCAGGACGCCTCCGTTCACCCCACTGATCTACTCAAGCCCCTTGCTTCCGGAAGAAGAAGCAAGTACTACGATGCTTGTAGCTCTAGCAGCTACCCAAGCCACTCCCTCAGTCGCTCCAGACCAACCGGGACCCTCTGGACATGGCGTCAATCCACACGAGGCCCTATACAAGTACATATTCGAAGGACAGTGGATGACCCACTCCATGCCCGAGGAGTATCAAAGACAACGGCTTCACGACGTCTGGCGCTTTCTACAACAAGCGTCCATAGATCTCGTAATCATAGAAGACGATGAGCTTCAGGAATGTGAAGACTACGAGCGAGTTATCCCAAGACTACCAGAGTTAATAGCTCAACAGGTGGTTCCCTCTCCAAGGCTAACGCCAGGGACCGTCTGGATAGACACGCAATGGGAAAACATCCAAATAGAAATTCCCTTCCTCGAAGAAGTTCGTGAGAATATATGGAGGTCTCCGGACAGAGTGAAGAATATTTGGAGGTCTCACGGACGTGGAGCAACCGTCGATGCCGATCCCATTCGAGCTCCTTCGTCTCGCGGACCCCAACGAAGACGTCTACAAGCTATACTGTCGGGACAGAAATCTCACCGAGGAAATGATTCGAGGGCCCCCGACAGTGCTTGGAGCTAGCCCTCACCAACAGCAACAACAGCTAAGCCCTGAGGACGCGATAATTGATGATGTCGCTCAGGAGCTAGCTCAGGAGCCACCATTGGTCGAAGAACCAATGCCCGTCGTCGATGATACGCTGATAGACGTCGTGGCTACGGAGATGGAACTCGAGGCTCCTGACCTTGAAGTACAAGTGGTTGAGCCCGTACATGTAGGCGTGCTCGAAGAAACTTTTGAGGAAGTTCTTCAACAAGAGGCACAGCCCGAAACGGAAATGGGGCAAAGCTCTCTTCCACCGCTGACGGATCAGGCACTGTAGGACGTCTATCGTGACCCCACTCGTCACACGGCCACCCCGTCTGACACAGAGTCTGACGAGGAAATCAGTCTGATCAGGAGGACTCCCAAAAGACTGAGCATTCAATTGGAGTCTCTCTTTCCGGCTGTCACCGTCGCACCAGATACTCCGCTGACCACAACGACAAGTGTTGCTGGAACTTCTTCGCTCAATCTTGAGCCGCAACCAACTCCTGTAGTATCTGGTTCGCAGGCGCAAACCGAGCCTGCAACAACACCCATAGAGACGAATCCTCAGGATTCGACTCGAGGATTGGGTGGAAGTCTCATACAGTCACAACCTCAAGTGACTGTGAGCCAACCCACAGAGTCGGTGTCTACTCACGGGTTGATAACAGGCGACGTCAGTCGTCCTGGTCCATCCATGGAGGCGTCCGCGCCCTTCGTGACGACAGAATAGTTCCAGGCCGCTCTCTCTGCCGCTGTACAATCAATGGAAGAAAAGATCACAGAGAGAGTACTCCAAGCACTCGAGGCATCCCGAAGAGATACCGGGAAAGCACCTGCCTCTGAATGCCCGTCGTCATGAACCAACCCCACACCTCCACAACCCACACTCACCGACCCTCTAGCCACTTCCTCCATCCTCATCAACCCATAGACAATCCCAATCACCGAGCTCCACGACATACTCCTCGCCCGTTTGATAGGCCTGTCTATCTGATCGCCTCAAGAAGAATCCCTCTATCGGCGATTGGTGGATCATCCTGAGCCACCGACCGACACCTGCCGCGGCCAAAGCTCCCACTCACGGCGCAGACATGACGATCCTGACAATCAGAACCCTCATGAGGGGGAGAAGAGGCCGAGGACATATACAAGTGGCCAAGGACAAGGCTCGGGCGCCACGCAGACAAGCGCTGGAGCTGGTGAAACCCAAACACAAATCCACCATACCCAAACACAAACGACCCACCAAACACAAACCACCCAAACCGCCCACACCACGCACCGCATCGCCCACATCGACCCATCAATCTTTCACCTCAGGACGCCTCCGTCCACCCCACTGATCTACTCAAGCCCCTTGCTTCCGGAAGAAGAAGCAAGTGCTGCGATGCTTGTAGCTCTAGCAGCTACCCTAGCCACTCCTCAGTCGCTCCAGACCAACCGGGACCCTCTGGACATGGCGTCAATCCACATGAGGCCCTAGACAAGTACATATTCAAAGGACAGTGGATGACCCACTCCATGCCCGAGGAGTATCAAAGACAACGGCTTCACGACGTCTGGCGCTTTCTACAACAAGCGTCCATAGATCTCGTAATCATAGAAGACGATGAGCTTCAGGAAGGTGAAGACTACGAGCGAGTTATCGCAAGACTACCAGAGTTAATAGCTCAACAGGTGGTTCCCTCTCCAAGGCTAATGCCAGGGACCGTCCGGATAGACACGCAATGGGAAAACATCCAAATAGAAATTCCTTCCTCGAAGAAGTTCGTGAGAATAATTGGAGGTCTCCGGACAGAGTGAAGAAGCCGAACGAGTTCGAGCTCAGAGGGATCTCTCATTGAGATCAGCAGAAGAGGATGACCTACCTCTGGATGCTGACCAAATAGGACCTGATGTTAGGCTGGGGATGACTAAGACACAAGCCAAGAGCCATTATAAGAGTCTCTCCCCAATAAGCCAACTACTCAGCGTCTACTGTGACAAAGGAGGACTTCCAACACCTCACTACATCATCGATCGAGTGGACAGGACCCGAGAGGAACTGAGCGAGAGCGACCTGCCGTACCTCCCCGCCGATGAAGTGTACCGTCTTTATCAGCTGTACGCGTAGAAGTACAAAGGTCCTTAGGGCTTCATCAAGACAGAAGGCCTCGAAGGGCTCTACCTATTCATGTTGCGCCAGGTCAAGTACTATGCCGCACACGACCTTCAGATGGCTCTGGAGAGCAATATGAAGAAGGTCAACATGACCGCTCCACTCAACAAAGGACCTGAGATCGAAGGGCTTCCCAACAATCACGTGCACATCAGCTCAGTCCTAGACATCACCTACCACAATCCAATAGCAAAGAAGAATAGGTTGATGCTGAAGAATGAGTTTCATAAGTTTTGCAATGGGACGCTCAAGGTCATCAGGAAAAACATCGAGCAGAGGTTGGAAGAAATCAACAAAGACACTATGCTGAGGATCCACAGGTTCGTGAGAGAACAGCAGCTCCTAATGGAATTGCTTGAAGATATCGAAGAGCAACTGGAGCTTAGGATCACTCTGAGGAACTACGAGCATGCGCTGGGCTTGCGCAGATCATATTACGCCCGACAAGGACAAACGTCGCAGAGACGCAATCAAGCACAAAGGTGGAGATTGTAGAATACTATTTGTAATTGTACTTGATTTCATTAGTAGTCCTTGTAATTAGGGGCGTTTTGTATAGTAGTCCTTAGATTTGGACTAGATTGATATTTATACCAAGGTTGTTTGGTATAAATACATGTAAATCAATTGAGCTGAATAGAGAAAGTTTTGAGAATTGATCCGAAAGGCTTGCAATTCGATTTCTAGATAGAGAAACAACAGTAACTTTCTCACTCTACTCGAATTCTCTCTCTTGTTCTTCATTAGAGTTTTTCGATCGAATTCAATTGATTATCTAAACGATCGAATTACTATGAATTCTAGCCTAGGGTCGTAGAGTTGTTAATCGTAGGACCTAACAGTGCATGTTGTATTACATATTGTATGATTGTTATTAATAATTTACTGCAAGAGTGCTCGTTAATATCTGTCATAATATATAGTACTAAGACCATATAAATATATTAGATAGTATGCAACTATAGATACATGGCACAACATCACTTAGAGAGTTATATTAAGTTCAATAGTGGTGCAGTCGTGCAGCCCTGAAGTCTTACTGGTTCGACAGTCTCGCAACGTCACAGTCATACATGTATTCCCAATCCGAATTAAGCCTAACCTACCTTGCAGTCCAATGAAAATTAAAGGATCCAGATGATTAAAGCTCATCCTGCGTTGAAACAAACAATTGATGGCAATAAATAAATAGATTGATAAAACAATCATTCCACACATGAGCAAGATGTATACTCATCACACGAAGAGTATAAGCAAATAAACAAACAAAATCATACTTGATTGTAATATCAAATAGTGCTTTAAAGTCTAATATCATATACATTTCATTAATGTGATGTCATGATTGTCATTTTTATAACAATGCTTTGGTACATATTGTGAAGAACCTTGCTTACTCTGCAAGTGCCGTAAACTATTAACTGAGTTCCAGGAGATAAAATGAAAAGCTTGTATAACTTCGGAAAACTTTTAGACATTTAATATAACCATACTTTCCTAAGATAATTATATAAGATGGCCATAATTGCAAATGTTACCCTAATTGTCATTTTTAGGACAATGCTTTGGTACATATTGTGAAGAACCATGCTTACTCTGCAAGTGATGTAAACTATTGACCGAGTCCCATGCAGAGATAAAATGAAAAGCTCGTCAACTTCTGAAAACGTCTAAACATTTCATACAATCATATTCCCTAAGATAGTCAGATAAGTGGCCATAATCGCACACCTTATCCTATATTCAATAAAATAAAAAGCATGCAACTATGCATCACACGTTATAAATAATCCAACTCCTGGAGACAGCCTTCAGTACTCATAAACTAAATAATGGATATTAAAAAACTCGCCAACTCAAACACAGCTTCTGACATATAAAGCATGCAGTTGCTAGCGGAACTCAATCACCATGGCAAGAAATGAAATCTTAGTGAAAGAAGATACGAATTTATTACTACAAATACGTCATCCCTAAACCAACAAAAATTGTAACATGGTCCACGTACTTAATTATTGTACCTTCGGAAGCTCTTTGCTCAGTGCAAACAAGGAATCCAACGTCCCACGTGCATATTTGGTGTATTGTACTGAAACATGAAAATTAAGAGATAGGGAAAATGATTTTCCTAGAAAAGATCAACTCAGTCAGTTAGATTAACATCAACTAAAACATGCTTTCAACTCGATAGCCCAACGAAAAGTACATTCATAAATGTAGAACAGTAAACGCATATAACACTTAATTACATACTACTAACACCCACCGAACATTGAGTGACAGTAAACAAATAATTGTTCAAATACATACTACTTGCACCCGCCTAAATATGCACAACTGCAAAGCGAAAATGATTATGCACAACCTTCTGGACCAAAACATTTGATCTTCTTCACCATCATTGAGTGCAATGCTGCAAGATGAATGCGTAATAGTTATATAGGATAGGTAAAGACATATAAACCAAACAGATAAATCAGAATAAATATCTTTGCACCCGCTACAAGCCGAGCGACTGTATGCAAAAAGTTGAACGACTAACGAAAACGAAAGCTGGAGGTTTAGACAAAGTGAAAATGATTATGAACAAAAGCTAGAATAAATATACCAGACGGAAAAAATGAAGATGGAGAAGATGCCTACTTTATTAGCTGAAGCAGAGGTGAAATTATTGCAGTTGCTAATGGGGTTTCAGGGTATTATTTTTCGAAATTTATCCATTCTTTCAGTTATTCTGCCTTTTCTGTGTTTTGGGATACTTATCGCCAAGGCGCCAACCGTTTGTCATTGAACTGCAATAGGTAAATTAATTGTACTTTAAAATATAACACAGTTTGATCACACGCCTTTCACTACACAGCAAACTAATCTTCTGTAACAGATGGCTACCACTCGACGTGGCAAGGATGTGGGGACGCAATTGGCTCGAGCCTTTATTAGCGCCTAACTCCGAACTTCCAATTCCAACCTTTTAGCCATCTAATTACCTTTCACTGCCCCTCTTGAGCGTCCTCAACATAGCAAGGTAATAACGACAACAAGAATAACAAACTCTTAGTTCGTTTCCCATTTCGTAGAGTATTGTATACGTCCACTTGGGAGGTCTTGGGATCTCAGAGTTGATTTCTTATCTCATCTGTGTGGGAGGTTTTTTATTACTGCTTCCGATGATTCGATTTGTTTGGATTTGCCTATAGAGTTGTTGAGTTATTAAGCCGTGTGATTCCGCTTATTTAGGTTGTCACTGGTAAAATGTTGATCTTTACTGTTGTATTAGGCACTCGCAGGGGAAGATAGATATCCACAAGCAACCTTCAAAATAGTTGACTTGGTAAGTTTGTGTTTAACGGACATTGATACTTTTTCCTTTTTTTAAAAAAAAACTTTTGTCATAGTTGAAGATTGATTCAATGAACTGAGTGCCTAAGTATGATACAATTTGTGATTCATTTTTATGAATTATAATAATAGGATGATTGCGATGCGGATGATTACGCTGTGGATGACGACGATTACGAGGAGAAGTTGAAGGAGTCATTCACTCTATTCTTTCTTGCCACGTAGGCCTATTTCTTTGCTGATGGTTCACTTTCTCTGAATTGCATAGCTCATTTTCCATGTTAGATATCATTTACTAAAATCTAAATAGTCTCATGTTATATATCGAGTTGTTTGAGGGTTGCAGATATGGAGACGGGGACCCAACTGATAATGCTGGGCGGTCCTGTAAGTGGTTTACTGATGTGAAAATATATTATTAGCAAGTGTGTCTTTTGGGTTTCTCCCAAAAGATTGAGATTCTGAATTTACTCTACTTTCTCATTTGGACAGGGAAAAAAAGAGGAGAATCGCTTAAGAATCTTCAGTTTGTATTATTTGGTCTTTGCCCGAGTCAATTGGCAGTGGTTTCCTTTTGGAGGGAATTCAAGCTAATGGTAAAGTTTTTAGTGTATTCTTCAATCACCTTCGTTTGATGTAAAGGTGGTTAGGTTGTTCTAACTAACCTTTTAGATGAAACATAGAATTACCATACGTAAGAAAGATGGGCTGGAAAGCTCATCTTTCTTGATTGCGAGCAGCATTTGTCATCTATATAGCTGATTGCTATTTATCGATTTTCTTTGAGTTATCGACTTTTTTTAACTATCGATTTTTCGATCGAATGATGATGTGATTTTTTCTTCAGAATGTCCATGTTGGATTCTGTGTTGTCTTGCTACGATGTTGAGCTTACTTACAATAGAACAAAACATTCCAAACCAAGTATAATCTTGCAACGAGTAAAAGAACGATCCATTTTTTCTTGTTTATGTATCCAGGTGTTCAGAGTCTTACACAGAAGCAGTCGTATGAACTTTGCAGTCTTACAAATTACTGCAGTTAAAAAAATGCAGTCGCGCAAGCAGGCATGCTTGCAGTTGTTCCATTCTTACACTAAAACGATCTTAGGAAGTTTTGCAACAAGATCTAGACTGACTTTTGTGTTCCGATAGAATTTTGGTACTGTGTTTTTGAATTTGTTCTCCATTCTATAGACGATACTGATGTCTTATTTGATTAATGATAGTATATAATATTGAGTCTAAAAATAATATATTTTTTTTAGCAATAGATTATCTGGTTTGTATTTTTGCAACATATAATTATAAAGATATTCGTGTCATCACCATTTATGTTAGCCGTGACTAAACTTTTAAAAGTTACTTGGATTTAATATAAATCATGCACTAGAATAAAAAAGAAATAGATCAACATCGCCTACACAAATCAATGATATAAGCATCAAAGAAGACAACGTAACAGATAACACGTTCATTAATAAAGTTATAAACTGTTAAATTTCTAACCTCCATCGAAGTACGCAAGGCAATTCTGCATATATGAGGAATATATATTAGTTAAAAGGATTGTGTAATGCCATGTACAATTACATAGTTTTAAGGGGACCTTAGCCATCTTTATTTTTGTTATTTGAGGTTGAGGAAAAAGTTAAAAAAACTTATAATTTAAAAAAAAAAATGAAAAAACCCAATATAATCCTCATTGTTTATCACTTATACCAATTTAGTGCTTGATGTTACCAAACCAATTTAGTTTATGTCGTGTGTTTTAAATAATGTCAATATAATTTTATACGTGAACAATAAAAAATATTGTATTATACATTACAAATTTTTTTATTTGACTTGCCAGAATATCTCAGTCGTGCATTGTGAAGAATGTCAACATTCGCATGTTCGTATTCAGTAGTGCAAATTAAACGAAGTCTTCCATAGTAGTTGTCGGTAGTGCAAATAAAATGTATGATGAGAAATCGCACGACTATGAGCCTTACAAGATGTCTCAACCTAAAGTTCTAGCTCAAACCTTTTAATTACACGACTGCTTCAATAACAGTCGTGTAAAAATAAGACTACAAATATCATGATTAAATGATGACGTTCACAAGGTGACATGTGCAATATTATGATATTTTTACACGTATAAAAAACTAGATTTGACATTCTTTACAATTCACGACTGAAATGTTATTATTGCCCGTATCAAGTAAAAAATAAATGTTGGCATTCTTCACATAGCACGACGTAAATATTATCATGCGCACATCAATAAACATGATTTGTGATGTATAATGCAATATTTCTTATATTTTTACACGTAGAAGAAAAATATATTTGACATTCTTTACAATACATGACTGAAATATTATTATGGCGCACGCCAAGTAAAAATGATTTGTATTGTATAATGCATTTTTTTTATATTGAAAGTAGAAAAAGATATATTTAACATTATTTACAATACACGACAAAAATATTATTATGGCGCACGTCAAGTAAAAATAATTTATAAAATGCAATATTTTTTATATTGTTACACGTTATGCAATACACGACTGAAATATTATTATGGCCCAGATCAAGTAAAAATAGTTTCTAACCTATGTTGGCATTCTTCACAATACACGACTGAGATTTTATTATGGCGCACGTGAAATCAAAACGATTTCTAATGTATAGTGCAATTTATATTGTTACAAGCATAAACAATATATTTGACATTCTTTAAAATACACGACTAGAATATTATTATGATGCATGCCAATTAAAAATTGCAAAATTATGATTATTTATATTATAATATTACATTACACCTTATTACTCTTATAAATTTATATAGCGATTGACATTCATTAGAAACATTTAATTTACTACTGATACGAACATCTGATTGTTGGCATTCTTCCCAATACACGACGCATAAACTTATGGTTCTCTGCAATGGACAGACGTAGCTAAACTTTTGTCTCTTGCTGTGTCTCCCTCCCTCTCATGCACACATGTATCGATACGGGAAAGACGGAGTATCTTTGATGAGGACGGAAATGAGACCACTTCCCACATTCTTCACTGTATGTGATATCCTCCTCTTGGTATGTTAATGCTGAGAGACCAAGTCTGAAGCATAAAAGAAAATAAAATATATGACCCCAATTATGCCAAGTCATGGTATGAGCTTTTGTAAATTATATCCGGAAGAGAAAGTGATAATAATTGGAGAATCTCTCATATTTTGGCTATCGAGGTTAGTTTTAAGTCAATTAGTCTGTAATTAGCATTTGTGTTTGATTAATCTTTAGATGGGAGTAGTGAGACTATAAAATTTAACTTATTGCATATCATCGAAATATCTTTTTTTCCCAAGAGTTAGATTTTGGCTGTTCTGTTAGTATTAGTTTCTTCCACTAGGTGTGAGTTGGATTTATTTATTTCTATGATAGGTACAATTTTCTTACACTTTTTATGCAAATGATGCTTATCTTAGTACAGTGTTTGCGGAACAAGTGTGGGTGATGCCCATTTTGGAAATTCAATGTGTTTGATCATCTTAGTGTATAGTCTCAAGGTCGTGCAGTTTGAAAGCCGTTGATGCAGTCTTATATACTCGCAGGCTTACGTATCTACAATAATCTTATATTGTTGTAATAAGTCTTAAGAGATCTTATAGTCTCATACTGTTGTAATCACCCTTGCAAGTTTGCGGTATTAAAAAGCTGTAATCACACACTTGGCAAGCAGTCTTGCAATTTTGTAATCGTGCAAATTCTCAGTCTCACGCTGGTGCTGCGACGGTCACACATGTAATCACTAATCATAAACATGTTATGAGCAGCATGAATGTGCAGTGAGGATTGTGATGGCACAATTATTGAACCCTTCTATTGTTTCCGTTTGACATGAATGCACGTGACTTAAAAAAAAAAGAAACACAGATTAATGATAATTGTCCACATAATCAAACATACAACATTAATTCTTGGTGTGTAGACCCAAAATATCGAAAGCCAACGGACCAAAACCCTTGAAGAATAAGACTGTCTGAAGCATTAAAGAAAATAAAAAATCGGACCCCAATTATGCCAAGTCATGGTATGAGCTTTTGTAAATTATATCAGGAAGAGTAAGTGATAATAATTGGAGAATCTCTCATATTTTGGCTATCGAGGTTAGTTAAGTCAATTTAGTCTGTAATTAGCATTTGCGTTTGATTAATCTTTAGATGGGAGTAGTGAGACTATTAAAATTTAACTTATTGCATATCATCGAAATGTCTTTTTTTTCCCTAGCGTTAGATTTTGGTTGTTCTGTTAGTATTAGTTTCTTCCACTAGGTGTAGGGTTGGATTTATTTATTTCTGTGATTGGTACAATTTTCTTACACTTTTCATGCAAATGATGCTTATCTTAGTACAATGTTTGCGGAACAAGTGGGGGTGATGCCAATTTTAGAAATTCAATGTGTTCGAACATCTTAGTGTATAGTCTCAAGGTCGTGCAGTTTGAAAGCCGTTATTGCAGTCTTATATACTCGCATGCTTACGTATCTTCAAATAATCTTATATTGTTGTAACAAGTCTTAAGAGATCTTATAGTCGCATACTGTTGTAATCACCCTTGCAAGTTTGCGGTCTTAAAAAGTTGCAATCACACACTTGGCAAGCAGTCTTGCAATTATGTCATCGTGCAAATTCTCAGTCTCACGCTGGTGCTGCGACGGTCACACATGTAATCACTAATCATAAACATGTTATGAGCAGCACGAATGTGCAGTGAGGATTGTGAGGCACAATTATTGAACCCTTCTATTGTTTCCGTTTGACATGAATGCATGTGACTTAAAAAAAAAGAAACATAGATTAATGATAATTGTCCACATAATAAAACATACAACGTTAATTTTTGGTGTGTAGACCCAAAATTTCGAAAGCCAACGAACCAAAACCCTTGAAGAATAAGCATGTCTGAAGCATAAAAAAAAATAAAATATCAATTATGCCAAGTCATGGTATGAGCTTTTGTAAATTATATCCGGAAGAGTAAGTGATAATAATTGGAGAATATCTCATATTTTGGCTTTCGAAATTTGTTTTAAGTCAATTTAGTCTGTAATTAGCATTTGCGTTTGATTAATTTAGATGGAGTAGTGAGACTATTAAAATTTAACTTATTGCATATCATCGAAATATCTTTTTTTATTTTTCCTAGAGTTAGTTTTTGGTTGTTCTGTTAGTATTAGTTTCTTCCACTAGATGTAGGGTTGGATTTATTTATATCTGTGATTGGTACAATTTTCTTACACTTTTCATGCAAATGATGCTTATCTTAGTACAGTGTTTGCGGAACAAGTGTGGGTGATGCCAATTTTTGGAAATTCAATGTGTTCGATCATCTTAGTGTATAGTCTCAAGGTCGTGCAGTTTGAAAGCCGTTAATGCAGTCTTATATACTCACAGGCTTACGTATCCACAATAATCTTATATTGTTGTAATAAGTCTTAAGAGATCTTGTAGTCTCATACTGTTGTAATCACCCTTGCAATTTTGCGGTCTTACAAAGCTGTAATCACACACTTGGCAAGCAGTCTTGCAATTTTGTAATCGTGCAAATTCTCAGTCTTACACTGGTGCTGCGACGGCCACACATGTAATCACTATTTTGAGACCTTACAGCCTTACACTGTTGTTATAATCACTCTTGCAACCTTGCAGTCTTCAAAAGTTACACTGACACCTTTGGCAAGCAGTGATGCAAATTCACAGTATTGCACATATGCAGTCTTACTCAGACACAACTTATCCGCTTATACTTCGCCGACTACAATTTTCAGGCTAAGCGATGAAAATAACAAGAGTCAAAGACAGAGTCTAAGACGGGTAGATATATATCTTACACAATCAATTTTCACACATGGACAATTATATGTTGCGTTTTCTCGAGTTACATCACCATTGGGCATTATTGAGCACAAAGGAAGACATCATGGAAGACAATTATGACATTTCAACATAGTTTACCATGAAGTAATCAACAATATTTAGTTTCTTCTAAAAGTATTGTTATATTTCATTTAATAATTTTCTAATAATAAGTTGTTTGGTGTACATACGACTGAAAAAATATTGTACTGAATTATCATAAAAATCTTGCATATTGTTTCCATATTTTAAAGAAGATATTTAACATAAAACGTTTTTTTTAACTATAATATTAATTGAAATCGTAGTAACAATTCTAACACTCAATCAGAACGCATAACAAGAATATTTCAAATATCATATACGTACGACTTCTCTAATGAACAATATTAATGTATGACTATTTCTACTTTTCGTAACGTAAGCTTGTAATACTGTACGACTGACTAACTTGAACGATTATGATCTAGCACAATAGTCAAACTGCACGATTAGTAATAAAGTTCATCTTACTTACGAAATCGACAGCAGCACAGCCGCACAACATGAGAATTACTACCTGTCATACAGTTAAAATTCTGTATTATTGATCAGTGAAGCAGTCGTATAAATCGCTTTTTCATATGTTTACAAAAACAATAGTACATTACACTTTATTGACATCTCACATATGATTAGTAAATATTCCAAATAATATTTACGATATATAAGAATAGAATGATTATGAATCTAAATAGTCTGTCTAACAATTCTTTCGATTATGTCTGAGGAATTGTTAATAAACTGGTATTGAAGGAAATAACAATTCTATAATAGTAGTCATGACCGTTGAAGACCTACACTGTGTCTATCAAGTGTCTACGAAAAACCCAAACCATAGTCAAATTTCATCATATGCATGGGTACATCCTCTCTGATGGTAAAGTTGTATGGTCTTCAATGATTGGGTGTGCATTGTATAGGTCTTCAATGATTGGTGTGTGTGCCAAACCGAAGTTACAACAAATAGTGCTCATGTTAGACTAGACCGAATATTGTATATTATAATAACGTTTTAATAGAACAACAATATGATTAATAGTATATATTTAAATTAAAAAGTCAAATAATGACAGTTGCCACACATTACAGTGCCTCGATGTAATACAATGGTCTGTCCCTTAAGTTGTCTTTTTCTTATTCACAACAGTTCTACAAAATACAATACAATGCATAACTACACATTTTTATAAATTTTTAAAACAACATATATCACAAGATTAACATATGAACTTGATCATATTAACAAAATTGTAAAGTAATTCTTATGAAAATTCACTTAAATATGTTAAGCCTTTTTGGATTAATAATATGGTAACACTTTTTTTCGAATCTCAATGTTGTACGACTACGACATTGATAGAAAATTATGGTAAGATTATTAAAGATATTCATGTTGTACGACTGTTCCGTTGCACATAAGCTATTATTAACCTCGGTTACATATATTGTGAGTTGTGACACTGCTAATAATGTTCATGTTGCACAGCTGTTTAGGAGTAATCTTTAGAAGACTATTATGAATATATAAATATTGTAAGACTGCTCGAGTTGCCAAGTGTTTTACGATATGTTTGTAAGACGAAAAGTTACATCATGTTGTAAGACTTCTTAGAAATATCTTCGTAAACCTTTTTGCGATCATACAATAATCTATCATGCAGTTGCATGGTCGTGCAACACCAACACTATCATAAGTATTACTACTATATATCACGATAGGCAATTAGTGGAGAGTCGTGCAACAATTTTATAAATAACAATCATATAATTTATAATATATTTCAGGCACTGAATTAAACAGTCTTACAAAATTGATAGTAACAACAGTCAATAAAAAAATCAGAAAAGTGGTTCAGTTGAGCAGTCTTACAAAGTTGATGGTAATCACAGTCATACAATAATCCATTACAAAGTTTAAAACTTTGAATATTTTGGGGAGAATATCAAATCATGAAGATAAAGTCCGCTACCCCCTTTATTATATATATCCATGCAATTGCTACAAGGAGGGATGGAACAGACATCAACGGCAGAAATTAAAGTAGAGAACCGATCGCTGAAATTTAAAAGGGCAGCGAAGAGGAACTTTTCTGGAAGACAGCGACGATGGAAAAAAAGAGCTTAACCCTACGGCTGAAAATAAAAGCGACAAGACGAGATTATTTCCACCGGCCAAAGCGACGTTTTTACATTGTTTCTCTATTCTGTCTTTGAATATTTTGTGTTTTTGTTTATTAATATGCTAGCTTAGATTCCTTTGTGATTAAGGCCATGATAGGCCGAATAATGACTACGTATTAATATTTTTCTTATCCTATCTGATCGTGTGAATTGAGTCACATGTTCCTTCTTTGCGCTTAACGCTTGTGTATGCCTGATCAACATATGCATGTTTATTTGATTGGTTAATGAAAGGCAACGTCCCAGTTTCTCTGCTAAAAATGGGACTTCAACGGATCATCATCGTCATCGTCCCTTGCTTTATGAGTTGTAATTAAATTTACATAGCATTTAGGGTTCTTGGTCTTGAGGTTTGCCGCCATTATCGCCTTTTTTTTCTCTTCTGAACATATTTGCTTTGGGCCGGTGGCCCTATTCGACCTGACGCCATCATATACCCGGCGCGCCTTTCCTGTTGGTTATCGGAGCGAAATAAATGGCTTTTAGTTATATGACTCTGTACAGGCGAGTCACTTTTTTATCACATTCTTAATGTATCAACCTCCTGTCTTATTTTAAGTTTTATGTTATTAGCATTCTCTTGCAAGGTAAACAATTTTAACTGCTTACATTTGCTTCATAAATTTTCTTTATTTGGCAATTGGCGCATGGATCAGCATTGATGGTTGAATGTAGGTGCTTTTCAACACATTCTAAAGAGAGTCGAGACAGGAGGCAGGTAACAAAGTTTGGGACCTTTGTATATTACCATCGCTTGTGCTCCCTTGAAGATTTAGATAGAAGATCGAATAGTTGTCTTATGTATAGAGTCCGATATTTTTTTTGTAGCTTTATTGCAAACCCCCTAATATTTTCCTAGCAATTTGAGGTGGTACAATAGTTTATCTCGCCTAGATCAGTCACATTTGTGCTATTTGCTGCATATTTATGATGGCGATGACATACATTTTTGGTGAAGTTGGTAGTCTTCTGTATATAGAATTTTCACAACTGGCCCACTGTATAAAGCTGTAATGCCCGCTGGTGAAGTGGTTGCTGTGAGAGTTCTTATTCTTACTCAAAGGAAGGCGAAAGGGAGTTTCAAACAGAGTTATGCATATAATATGGAGGTGTCCATCAGTCACTTCTCTATATAATTTCACATCAGCTTGTTAAACTTGACAATCATTGTCCTTATATGCTATGAAGTATCGTTGTTGGCTTGATTGCATCATCGAAATTTGGTGAATTTAGTTGGATTTGCGTCGATAAGGGTCAACATATGTTAATTTACGAGTACATAACCAGGAAGCTTGGACAACCTCATTTTTAGTAAGCGTTTAGGATTCAGAAAAATGCAAATGTATACTTTTGTATGCTTCTATCGTCTTATTATACCGATCTTGATCCTTATGTTTAGATGATGAGGATCAATCTTTGAGTTGGAATGAGAGGCTACAAATAGAACTAGATATCTCACGTGTGGTAGGCTGGGCTAATTGGGATATTTATAATCGACAAGACAGGCAGTGCCAGCCGTGGTACATCGAGATTTGAAGTCAGCTAACCTCTTATTGGTTCATTCCATGAGAGCAAAGGCAAGTTATTTAGCATCTGTTTCTTGCAGCAGCCTATTCTGTAAGGTTAATTGTTTGAATTTTTCTTCTGTTAGAAAGGTTGCTGATTTTGGGCTGTTGAATGAACAAGTACCGATGGCCAAAAATCGTGCCCAAAAGGTACATTCGGGTACATCTATCTCTCATACATGTCGACGAACAAGTTTACCACGAAAAGCGACGTCTACAGCTTTGACATTATTCTCTTCGAACTAATTTATGGTATACACCCCCACCAAAACTTGATGGACTTCCTTCCTTATATTTGAGATGTGTATTTGACTTTAAATGCTTCTATCTTTTTTCTTGAAAAACGTTTATGAATCAAGAAGGTGTTGATGAAATAATCGATAAGAAAATCACGGGTATGCGTGACCCGCGAGAAGTAAGGAGCCTAGCTAAGATCACTCAAGTGCGTGCTATATTCCACACGCCAGGATCAGAGTAAGTCAGTTAGATTTGCAGAGTTCTATGCACAGTTGATACTTTGTGACGTGTGGGTGTGTGTTTTTTTATTTACTTTTGTTCCGATGGTATTAGACGATAAGGAAATAAATGAGCTTCACATCTCTAAACTGTTTCATTAGATGAATGATTTGGTTTTTTTGCCTAACCTACAACAAGCTCATTCAAGGCAACCCTACAAATTTTAAGGAGTCTGAATGAAAAGCTCCCGTGACTGATGTTCTCTGCTATGATCATTTGAAACTTCTTCAGAGCGGCCAATTCTTGATGTTAGGAAGTCCAAGGCTGATGTTAGAAAGCATATTGTTCATGACCTCCATCATGGATATAGCAGAGAACATCAATCATGGACTTCCTAACATCAATCATCTAAGAAATTGAACTTTTTAGATTGCCTCCGTCAAGATGGTAGTGTGCTTTCCACATTTAGGAGTTATCGTAGAGCTCGGACAACTGATCGGGTTATTCGTGTATGAAGTGATCATTATATGCTAATATCTAGTCGCTTTGCTATGGTTTCTGAAGGTTTCGGAGGATCTTAATCTGATTCATCGCATAAGAACTTCGTACCTCGACAACCCTGAAACTGCCTCAAATGATGTCAGAAACTGCAGTAATGAAGATGATGATTTGATCATCAGATTTTGGACTGACATATGGTTAATATTCACGAATACGATCTTCTTAGAACAAGGTAGAAAAACAAGATATTGACGAATACGATCTTCACGAATACCCAAATCCGTATCGATATTGTTCAACACTTCTTGGTGTTGCTATTTCTATTTTGAGTTAACATGATTTAGGTTTAGAAAAACAAGATCACTGATACAACTGCTGCCGAGGCACGAAAATGGGAGCTCCCATTATAACTTAAAACTTTTGTCCTTTTTTGCGGGTGCAAAAAGTATGTATTACAACATTTATTCTGATTTATTTATTCGTTCACCTTTTGGCAGGTGCAAGTACTATTTATTTTTTTTGGGTACAAAATAATTTTCATTACCAACAGATCAAAATTTGTACAAAGCACAGTCTTGCATCGCTACAAGACCCTCAAGCATTCTCACTTGCACTCATCCTAATAGTACGTAGGAAAATAGGTTCATCCAAGCTGGTAATCCTTGATTTGCAGCAACATAAAATCCTTGTCCTAACCATACTGGTAATCCTGCTGAAAATAGAGCCCACTTCCTGTTTGGTACCTCCATGGACTCGAACATTACGCTCAGCCCAGATATGATAAACCACAGCAGCAATCCACGCCAACATTATCCTCCCACGCACGCGCTTTTTCTTCCCTACTTTTGTCAGCCATCGTCTCCACCGATCGAATTGATGCGGCCAGCCGTCTTCATCCAGTCAATCTGCTAATAGCTGTAGGATGTTCCTGCTAAATAAGCACTCAAAAAACAGATGATGAATGGATTCCACCTCCTGTTCACAGAGCACACCCAAAGGTTGCTCTACATAAATCCCCCAAGCCGATAATCTATCTTTCGTGAGCAACCTTCCCTGAACCATCAACCAGAGGATAAAACTGTGTTTAGGTATGTTGTAGTGATTCCAAATAGCCTGGCTCGTATGGCATTTGAGAGATCCTGCAGAGAGCCACTTATAACCAATTTCAATCGAGTAGATACCATTCACATTTGGTACCCATACATTCCCGACATATCCAGCTCTAAAGGCCTCTTTAGCCTTGTGTATCTTCCTCCAATGCCAACTACAGTCCAGAGGTGGGGAGTGATCCCAAAAGGAACCCTCTCTCATATAAAGTTCATGCAACCACTTTACCCAAAGAACAGCAGCTTTCGTGGCCAAATGCCAAATTTGCTTTCAACACTAGCCATGCTCCAGACAGCACAATTTTTTATGTTTAAACCACCTCTACTCTTAGGTAAACAAGCTTTCTCCCATTTCACCAATGCCACAGACCTTCTATCTTCAGCTCCTCCCCAAAGGAAGTTCTTGCATATTCTATCGACTTCTTTTATCACACTCTTAGGAAGTAAGAAAATAGTCCCCCAATAGTTGTACATCGAGGCAAGCACTGCATTAATTAGTTCACATCTTCCAGCATAAGACAGTGCACGGGCAGTCCAACTTTTGATCCTTTCCACAATTTTATCCATGATCATCTGACAATCCAGCTTACTCCACTTGGATGGTGACAGGGGCACCCTCAAGTATCTCATAGGAAAAGTTCCTAGTCTGAATCCTGTAGCCATTTGTAAAGCATCCCCCAGCTCCTGTGAGAGCCCAGCAACATACAAGTTTGATTTGCTCGAGTTTGCTGTCAATCCAGACACTGCCGAGAAGTGGCGAAGAGCTTGCATCACTACCCGAACTGAACCCATGGTAGCTTCGCAGAATATCAAGAGATCATCTGCGAAGCAGAGATTAACAAGCCTCGAGTTCTTGCACATAGGATGGAACCGAAACTGATCTGCTTGGGAAGCTAGCTGCAATTCCTGCTTAAGTATTCCATAACAAGCACAAACAGAAGAGGGAAAACGGGGTCCCCCTGTCTAAGGCCTCTCTTCCCTATAATTCTCCCCTCGGTGCACCCATTTAAGGATATCATAGCTGGCAGTGGTCACACATTGCATGATCCACCCATAGAACTTAGGAGGGAATTTCAGTTTCTGAAGGAGAGACTCCAAGAATGCCCAACTGACAGAGTCGTAAGCTTTCCTAAGGTCTATCTTCATGACACATCTAGAGGAGGCATTCCTTCTCTTGTAGTGTCTGATCAACTCTTGGCTTACCAAAATGTTGTGGATAATAGAGCGTCCTTTAATAAAAGCACTCTGATTCTCATGCACAAGTTTAGGCAGCACCTCATTGAGCCTCGAGCATAGCATCTTAGATATACATTTATATAGGATGTTGCAACAAGCAATTGGCCTAAAATCCAACACTGTGTTAGGCTGCTGCTTCTTTGGTATCATAGCAAGGATGGTGTTGTTTAGTTGTTTCAGCATAAAGCCATTCTGAAAAAACTCCATGATCGCAGCAGTAACTTCCTCGCCCACCACAGGCCACGCGTGTTTGAAAAAGCCACTACTATACCCGTCTGGGCCGGAGCTTTTTGTTCATTTATAGAAAAAAAGGCAGCTTTCACATCCCCCCTTGTGAAAGGTCTAAGGAGTTGTATCTGATCCTGCCAGTTTAAGCATGGACCCTGTTGTACAGCCCTATGTATTTGTTAGCTTTATATGTGTTTGCATGTTCTACATTTATAAATGTGCTTTGTGTTGGGCTATCGAGTTGAACGTATGTTTCAATTGAAGTTACTTTATCTAAATGAGTTGATCATTTCTATATAACTATTAAGCGTGCCTTGATGTAGTACACGTGATGTCGTGGCGAAGATTAAACTTTTGGTCCAGCTTTCTTTCATAATCACTTTCAGGTTTCAGCTTTGTTTAGCGTCGGTCAACCTTTTGCGTATAGTCGCTCAACTTTTGACGGGTATAAATAGTGTATCGGAACATTATTTTGATTTGTTTGTTTGGTTTATATGCATTACCTGGTCGATATAACTATTACATATTCGCCTTGAAGTAGTGCACGTCATGCGGGGAAGATCAAATGTTTGGTCCAGAACGTAGCACATAGTCCTTAGACATTGCATCTTCAGGTTTCAGTTTCTTTTGAGTCGTTTAGCGTTTTGCTGGTGCAACAAGTATGTATTGGATTGGAACATTTAGCTTTCGTGCATAATCATTTTCGCTTTGTCTAAATCTTAAGATTTCAGTTTTGTTACAGTCGCTTAGCTTCTTGCGGGTGCAAAGAGATTTATTCCGATTTATTTGTTAGCTGTTCTATATAAATGTTACTCATTCGCCTTGCCGCAATGAATGTGATGAGGGCAAAAAAGATCACATGTCTGGTCCAGAACGTAGTGCATAATCATTTCCGCTTTCAAGTAGTGCACATTTTGGGGGGTGCAAGTAGTATGTATAAACTTTTTTGTTTACAGTCGCTCAACTTTTGGTTGGTGCAAGTAGTTCCTATTTGTTTGCTTTATATGTGTTTACATGTTCTACATTTATGAATGTGCTTCGTGTTGGGCTATTGAGTTGAACGCACGTTTCAGTTAATGTTACTTTAACTGAATGAGTTGATCTTTTCTATACGCATTCGCCTTGAAGTACTGCACGTGATGAGGGGGACGAGATCAAATGTTTGGTCCAGATTTCGTTGATAAACATTTTCACTCTGTCTAAGTTTTCTGATTTCAGTTTTGTTTAAAGTCGGCAGCTTTTTGCGTACAGTCGCTCGGCTTTTTGCGGTTGGAAAAAATATAATTGGAACAATTATTATAATTTATTTGTTTGGTTTATATACTTACATGTTCTATATAACTATGCATTCTCCTTGAAGTAGCACACATTACGGGGGCGAAGAATATCAAATGTTGGTACAAATTTCGTGCGTAATCATTTTCGCTTTTTCTAAACTTCATGTTTCAGTTTTCTTTCCAGTCTCAACTTTTTGCGTGTGCAATATGTATTTTAATATTTATTCTAGCTTTTGTTCATAATCATTTTCACTTTGTCTAAACCTCCAGCTTTCGTTTTCGTTAGTCGTTCAACTTTTTGCATACAGTCGCTCGGCCTGCAGCGGGTGCAAAGATATTTATTCTGATTTATCTGTTTGGTTTATATGTCTTTACCTATCCTATATAACTATTACGCATTCATCTTGCAGCATTGCACTCGATGATGGTGAAGAACATCAAATGTTTTGGTCCAGAAGGTTGTGCATAATCATTTTCGCTTTGAAGTTGTGCATATTTAGGCGGGTGCAAGTAGTATGTATTTGAACAATTATTTGTTTACTGTCACTCAACGTTCGGCGGGTGTAAGTAGTAGGTATTTAAGTGTTATATGCGTTTACTGTTCTACATTTATGAATGTACTTTTCGATGGGCTATCGAGTTGAAAGCATGTTTTAGTTGATGTTAATCTAACTGACTGAGTTGATCTTTTCTAGGAAAGTCATTTTCCCTTTCGCTTAATTTTCATGTTTCAGTACAATACACCAAATATGCACGTGGGTTGTTGGATTCATTGTTTGCACTGAGCAAAGATCTTTCGAAGTTACAATAATTAAGTAAGTGGACCATGTTACAATTTTTGTTGGTTTAGGGATGACGTATTTGTAGTAATAAATTCATATCTTCTTTCACTAAGATTTCATTTCTTGCCATGGTGATTGAGTTCCGCTAGCAACTGCATGCTTTATATGTCAGAAGCTGTGTTTGAGTTGGCGAGGTTTTTAATATCAATTATTTAGTTTATGAGTACTGAAGGCTGTCTCCAGGAGTTGGATTATTTATAACGTGTGATGCATAGTTGCATGTTTTTTATTTTATTGAATATAGGATAAGGTGTGCGATTATGGCCATTTATCTGACTATCTTAGGAAATATGATTGTATGAAATGTTTAGACGTTTTCAGAAGTTGACGAGCTTTTCATTTTATCTCTGCATGGGACTCAGTCAATAGTTTACATCACTTGCAGAGTAAGCATGGTTCTTCACAATATGTACCAAAGCATTGTCCTAAAAATGACAATCAGGGTAACGTTTGCAATTATGTCCATCTTATATAATTATCTTAGGAAAGTATGCTTATATTAAATGTCTAAAAGTTTTCAGAAGCTGTACAAGCTTTTCATTTTACCTCCTGGAACTCAGTTAATAGTTTACAGCACTTGCAGAGTAAGCAAGGTTCTTCACAATATGTACCAAAGCATTGTTATAAAAATGACAATCATGACATCACATTAATGAAATGTATATGATATTAGACTTTAAAGCACTGTTAATATTACAATCAAGTACGATTTTGTTTGTTTATTTGTTTATACTCTTCGTGTGATGAGTATACATCTTGCTCATGTGTGGAATGATTGTTTTATCAATCTATTTATTTATTGCCATCAGTTGTTTGTTTCAACGCAGGATGAGCTTTCATCATCTGGATCCTTTAATTTTCATTGGACTGCAAGGTAGGTTAGGCTTAATTCGAATTGGGAATACATGTATGACTGTGACGTTGCGAGACTATCGAACCAGTAAGACTTCAGGGCTGCACGACTGCACCACTATTGAACTTAATATAACCTTCTAAGTGATGTTGTTCCATCATACTATCTAATATATTTATATGGTCTTAGTACTATATATTATGACAGATGTTAACGAGCACTCTTGTAGTAAATTATTAATAACAATCAAACAATATGTAATACAACATGCACATCATCATCATATGCTCATAAAAATTGGATATTAACCTCTCAGTGACTGGGCTCGGGTCGGGTAACATGGTGGGCCCGGGTCTAGCATAACTTAACCCGACTAGGTTCGGGACGGGTCCGGATTTTGCCAACCCGTCCCAAAAACCGCCCCGAGACCCGCCCCTTATAATTCTTATATATAAATATTATATATACTATATAGATATATAGAAACATATTTTAATAAATAATAATTATAAAGAAAAAATGTATAAATGCGGGGCAGTTTTTTCTGAGGCGTTTCTCAAGCCCACTATAAAATAAATGGGCAGGTCTAGCGTCCACGATAAAATAAATGGCCCAATCACGGGTCTCGAGTCTTGCCTGGTAAATTGTTCCTTCTCCTTCGTCGCGTAATCATTTTTTCTATAACATTCTCTTCAAACAATTCGTCGCGTCCTCAAAATTATTCGATAGTGAATTTTGCCCGAATGTTGTCTACATCTTCGCGTTTTCAAATGTCGTGTATTCAATTGCCAGTTTAATCCCCCGTGCGTTGCACGGGTTATTATTAAGAGATTTTTTAGTTTATTAGATATATTGTTATCGGAAAGACCCGAGATCCGCGATCTGTCCAACTATTTTATGGTGGACCCGAGACCCTTAAATTACACGGCTGCTTCATTAACAGTCGTGCAAAAACATGACAAACCCTAAATAAATGTTAATCATGGATTTTGAAATTAGAAATAGTTTCCTAAGGCAGCCTTTGTTTCCATTGTGTGATATAAAATTGTTGCAGGAATATCCATAGCTATTTTATAAAAACAATATAAAAAGCATATTCTAAAGGCTCACAACCGTGTAGTATTACAATCTTACAATAATTACATTGTGCAGTCTGATAATTGTGCATCATATGTCTTACAATATTTGAGTAGTAGTTCTACAGTCTTACAATATTACAACATTCAAGTAGTGTGGTCTCAACCGAGTGCAGTCTCAAACTTAACAATATATATTATATAAGTTGATAAGTAAAGCAATATTCCAAGACTGACTTGTAATACTGTCAAACACTTAGAGTATTGGACTTACAGAATATATGTATGTGAAGACTGCGTAAGACTGCTAGAATTTCTTTAGAACTATAAGACTGCGTAGGACTGCAACAATGTCATTAATCTTATAGCCCATTCTGTCCATCGTGTGATTCATCGTCTTAGGCTGTCAAAGTGCTCTTGGAAGACTGGTTATAGAAACTTTGCCATTGCAAGCAATTGTCAGTCATCATGTGATTTTTTTTGTTAGTCTCTGCACAATACTAAATTGTCTACTACATTGTTTTTGTTAACACTTAAACATATTGAGTGTGACCAGCAGCTAAGTAGAGGTACAATGAATAGTTTGTTCGCATTATCACACATTTTTAAGTCAAGTAATGTACATAACCAATTATCAAGTACAATCATTCGGTACCACCATAAATTTCATTAAATACATAAACCTTTCATGCGGTCTTACATAAATATTGTTGGCTAATTTTTGTCCGTGCAAGACTCGTCAGTGCCCTACATAACTTTTTCCGTCATCATCTACCAAATGCCTGATATAAAACAGTAGTCAATATTTTTGAATATAAAACAATAGTCAATATTTTTGAACGGTAGCTTCGTCTTGTAGAAGTGTTTTGATTGCCTACACAGTTGAGAAAGGTAAAAGCCCAAATCTGAGTGTGTCAGCTCCAAAAAATCACTTAACCGGCTCGATTCTCGAGCTTTGGATCAACATAGTTGACCAATCGACAACCTCAAACATGAATTATTTATCTGCATCATGACAAAGTACTTTATATTCCACGTCTATAGGATCAACAAACTGAACTATTGATAACTAATATCCAGATATCCGACGTACAAAGTTGACTCCAAAAGTTTGGACGGATAAGTTGCGGCTGAGTAAGACTACACCGGTGCAAACCTGTGAATTTATGACTGCTCGCCAAAGGTGTGAATATAGCGTTTGAAGACTGCAAGCGTGCAAGAGTGGATTATAACAGCAGTGTAAGGCTGTAAGGTCTCGAGAGAGTGATTACAACATGTGTGACTGCCGCGGCACCAGTGTAAAACTGAGAATTTGCACGATTATAAAGTTGCAAGACTGCTTGCCAAGTGTGTGATTACAGCTTTGTAAGATTGCAAACTTGCAAGGGTGATTACAACATTATCAGACTATAAGATCTCTCAAGACTTATTACAGCAATATAAGATAATTCTGGATACGTAAGCCTGCGAGTATATCATTTGTAGACCATGAAGTGGTACTGTTGAACAGAGAAGTGGTACATCATTTGTAGACCATGAAGTGGTACTGTTGAACAGAGAAGAAGTGGTGCTGTATACCCATGAAGTGGTTGTGTTGAACAGAAAAGTGGTACATGTTGTAGACACATGAACTGGTACTGTTGAACAGAGAAGTGGTACATGTATTTTTCGAGTAAAAAAAATCGAATAATTATTTTTCAATTCGAATAATTTATTCGAGTAAAGAAAAATTCGAAAAAAAATAATTCAAATTTTTAATTCGATTTTTTTTTACCCGACTAAATGCTCATTTTATTAATAACACTTATTAGCCATCTAATAACACAATATTTGTGCTGAGTAACACTTCCTGTTATGTAATAACTGATAACAATATACTGGAATCTGATAACAGAATTGGGGCGCCGGATAACGGTTCATAACAACTCTTTTATAAGGGTATTTTCGTCCAACAACCTTAATTCTAACTTAAATTCATAAATGGGTCCTTCAAACTATATTTCTACTGACAGGGGCCTGGACCCTATTTGCAAAATATATGGGGCCTGAATTCCAATCGTCCCTATTTTTCGACTGATTTATTACTACTTTTCATAGTGTGGAATGATGATGATATATAGATGCGTAATTATAAGTCATCTAATGATGCTTTGAATTCCATCAATATCGAAAGCCAATCAATCTCTTTCAAGAAACATTAATACATAAATATATAAGAAAATACCATATCGCATCCTATAATCTTATAATTGACTTGATAAATATCTTAATTATGTGTTAGACAATTAAAAGAAAATAAATATTACATCAAGGTACACTTCAAAGGTAATAAGTATATAATATTATTATGACATATACGTTGTGTCGATATAACTTTTTCAAAAATGGACACAGATATACGTAGATATATATTAAAAAAATTTATATATACATATATATTTATACATTTATTTGTTGAATGATTGGCAAATATATAATTACATATACACAGACACACACATTACTTGTGGGAGTCACACACTAATATAGATATATATATACACACACACACGTCGATGGTGGTGGATGGCACCAGATCATCACGCCGAGCAGTGTACCGCAGAATCAGTTCTCTAAAACGGCTAGAGAGAACCGAGACATCGCGTGGGAGAAAAGTGTGTGCGTTTGGTGTGTGTTTTTCGTGCCTTGAGTTGATTTCGAAAATCACTCCTTCGCTATGGCACGAAATTGAGCCTATTTAAAGGCTTGGATTTCGATTTCTAAGTCCCTAAAGTGTGACAGATATTTGACAAATCTTTTTTTTGTAATGATTCCCATGTGTATATATATAAATGGGTGAATATACATGATGGGTGAGAGTAAACCTCTCACAGGCAACCAGTAACAGACTATTGGATAAACAAAAAATAAAGCCAATAAACCCAATAAACCCAATAAACCCAAGCCCAAACACAGCTAAACTACCACGCTACACGCCATAGGCGACGTATGGCTGCTCTTTGAAGATCATACTTCGCCGAAGTACCACTTAGTCGCATGCACACCATATCAAGGACTGTAGCCACCAGCCTGTCAGGAGTCGTGATGATCCCTTTCTTCCAGCGCTTGTTGCGTGCCTGCCAAATATGGTAAACCAAAGAGGCCAAGACATGTCGATAAGCCGCTGAAATAAGATGGTTGCCTCGTCATTTCTTTGAAGCCCACAAAATGCCGTCGGCCCAGTCCCTATAAGGCCATGACCAGCGGATGCGTTGCCTAAGCAGCCGAAGACACTGACGAGAGAACCGACAGTCGAAGTACAGATGCTGAACCGTCTCATAGCGTAGCACATCACATAGAACACAAGCGAGGGTGCCCGCTCGCTGAGCCACTCAACGTTTATCCCTCATAGACATGCGATCACGTATACTCAGCCAAAGGATAACCTCATGCCTAGGGACCTCTGAAGGTCCCCCAAACAAGGCCGACCAAGGTATAGGCTGCCTGCGAAAACGCAGGGCCTCCCTAATCAACCGAGCGGAGGCTCGGCCATCCACCGCCCCTTTCCATAGTATCCTATCTGGCGAGGTCGGGTCAACAGATGGAAAGGTGGCGACTGAAATCAATGTATTCGGTCGTCGTCCTTCCCGGCCAGCTCCATCCATGGGCATCAATGACGGCGCTCAATCGGGTCCTCGCTGAAAGCCCCATCGCTGGAGGGCCTCTTGGGTAGCGGTCCAGAAGTGGCGCTTCCTGTAGCCAAGGATCCTCCCATAACCATATCGTAGAGCCATCACCAATCCTGAACGAGATAAGTGGGAGTACGAACGACCTCAACTGCATGAGTTTCCTCCAGCTCCATGATGTGTTGGCCGAGATAGGGGCAGCCCAAACGGACCTCGCATGTAGGCGTGTACTATACAACCAGTCCACCCATACAGAATCAGGCACACTCGTAAGCACCCTCCACAAAAGCTGTACCAGTAATGATATGTTATCAGTAGCTATCGAGCGAAGTCCCAGCCCTCCTTCAGACGGCGGAAGACAGAGATCATCCCATGCAACCTTGGCCGAAGAGCCACCCCATAAGAACTGCCTAAATCGAGACTCCAGGCCACGAACAATACCCTTGGGCAGTAGAACACCCCCGACCAATATACATGTAACGCCTGAAGGACCGACTTTATCAGTTGGATCCTGCCTGCATATGACAAGGACTTATTTAGCCAAGATCCCAGCCGAGCGTCAACGCGTTGTAAAAGCGGTGCACAGTCCCCAATCGTAAGGCATGTAGCTATCAGCGGTACCCCCAAATAGCGGACAGGTAAGTGAGCCTCCCGATAACCAATAATGGCATGTAGCTGTACCTTCAGACCCTCCGCCCGTCGTGATAGATACATCTCACTCTTGTCAGGGTTTGGGTACAAACCTAACAGAGTCAAGAAAACCGTTAATGCGTTCTTCAGAACCCCCACAGAGACGGCATCAGCATGGCAAAAAAGGAGAAGATCCTCCGCGAAAACTAGCATAGACAACGTGGTGGCCTCACATCTCCAATGGTAGCGAAACTGTGGCTCCATGAGAATCCGTTCGTCAACCAGGCCATGCAAAACTTCCATCACTAGCGTGAATAGGTACGGCAAAATAGGGTCACCCCGGCGTAACCCCCGCTTGCCCTCAAAGAACCCCACCGGTCGGCCATTAATGTTAATGGAAAAAGTCGAGGTTGTTACGCAGGCCCGGATCCACTCGATGTAAGTAGGGTGAAAACCCATAGCCTGAAGCGTGGCAAGTAGGAAGCTCCATTTGACCTTGTCGTACGCCTTGGCAAGGTCCACCTTGAGCATGGCTCTAGGCGGCCGTCCCTTGCTCGTATAACCCAGGCATAACTCCTGGGCCATAAGAATATTATCGCTGATCCTCCTCCCAGGAATGAACGCCGTTTGCGATTTATAGACCAGACCGCCTAACGTTGTTTTCAGCCTATTCGCCAGAATCTTTGAAATAACTTTATAAATGACATTGTAGCAAGAAATTGGCCAAAAATCCGTCGCTCGCCTCGGGGACTGAACTTTGGGTATCAGCGTAATAAGGGTACTATTCAGCCCCTTAAGTAATCGTCCTGTCACGAAGAAGTCCTGGACCGAGGACGTAAAGTCAGTCCCCAGCACATCCCACGCAGCCTTGAAGAAAGAAGCGGCGTATCCATCTGGACCAGGCGCCTTCTCATCCCCCATAGAGAATAGTGCCTGGCATGTACCTCATTCTACTCCACTGGCTGGACCATGTCTAAAGCAGCCGCTGGGGAAAGCGTGCGCTTTATGGACCCCTGCACCTAGGCCCTAGTGACGGGGGAATCACTCACAAATTGGCCCAATAGCCCCTGGTAGAACTCCAGTAGCTCCCCCTCCACTGTAGCCGGTGTATCCAAGAGAACCCCACTCGCACTTTCCAACAATAAGATACGGTTGGTCGCACAGTAGGGCAACCTTCCTAAAAAATAGGAGGTGCACTAATCCCCATCCTTTAGCCAAGCCAATTTAGAACGTTGGGACAAAGCTGTGTGCTCGATTTCCACGGCGCGCGCATATAAGCAACGACAGCAACGCTCCAGATCATGAAATAAGCCCTTGAGTGGATATCGCGCCGCAAAGTCTTGAACGATCCTTAAGAATCGCATCGTCTCGGCTACATTCGCCGCCAAATCCCCCTTGCCCCGACGCATCTGCTTAAAAATAGGTTTCAGGCACTTCAACCTATTTACCAGAACGTACATAGGGAACCCTGCCTCGGGGGACTCCCACACCCCGCGAACTTGGTCCAAAAACGCTGGTTCCTTAATAAGAAAGTTCTCGAATCGAAAACTCAAGCCCCTTTGTCGAGTCTCCACAGCCACTAAGGTAAGTGGCGAGTGATCAGAAGTGGCTGGAAGTTCGCATCTATAATAACTGTCCGAACACCTGACGAACCATTGGGGATTCCCCACCATGCGATCTAGTCTGCGTCAGATACCCGCCAGCGCCCTTTGTTGATTGTACAAGTAAATTCTTGGCCCGTGGATGGAAAAGATGAGAGATCCGCCTGGACTAGACAATTGTGAAAATCAGCCATATCAGTCACGTTTGGCGCCCCTCCCCGACCCTCACCCGCATGCAAGATGGTATTGAAATCCCCGGCCACCAACCATGCATCTTCTACACGTAAGGCTGAATATTGTATCATCTCATCCCAAAGAGAGCGGTGATCCTCTCGCCTAAAACTCCCATAAACAAAAGAGACAAAAACCGTCTCACCCGATCCAAGCAATTCAACCTGACAGTGCACCGCCAGGGTGGACTTAGCAACGATAGTGACCCGAAGCCAAGACGTGTCCCAACCCACCCAGATTCGGGTGTCTGGACCGTCATCATAATCAAAAAACCACATCCAGCGTGACCTAAGACCCTCCGAAATTTGAGCCGCATTTGCAACCGACACACGCGTCTCGAGGAGACCCACAAGTCGCAAACCCGCCTGCCCAACCCACTCCCCCACCGCCCTTCTGTGGTCTTGCATGTTAAGACCACGGACGTTCCACGAACCGGTCATCGCTATGAATGAAGCCCTGACAGGGCTGCATGTTCTTTAGAGCCCGTTATAGTTAGCTCAGTATCAACCAAATCCCCGTCCTCCAGCCCCCGAAGTACAGCAAAGGAGTTGTGATCAGACTGAGACGGATCAGCATAACGCCTTGGGATGTGCGGCCCCGTCGAAGATGCCGCTTCATGAGAGCCCCCGTGGCTAGGATAGTCAACTCTCTTCGAGTGCGAAGGGTTCGCCACCACCTTTGCCTTACCATAGGCGCCCACTTGGCGCCAATCCTTATGCACATTCCACCCGCGAGACTCGTCCTTCTGGCTATGCCTTGCATGGGCAGGGGCATTAGCCTTCGCCTTAACCCCCATATAGGCGGGCTTCGCAGTAGCTTGGGGCCTAGGCTGCACCGGCTGCGGGACACTGGGTATCCCCATGGGCCCATGTCGCACACTGCTCACACCGCGATGGCCGCCATTCATACTCCACCCTCACATGTATAATCCCAGCCTTACCACCCTCCTCCGTGCGCACCTCAATGTGAACCTCCTGAATCAATGGAGTAGCAAGTGTCTTCATGAGGCAGACACGCGCATAGTCAATCCGTTCCCCATTTGCTGTGATCCCATCTGCAAATAGTGGGCTGCCAACACCACTAGCCACGATGCTAATTTTTGGTCCATAACTCGCTCGACACATTCCATAGCTTCACCCAGAGAGGTACCTCAACAAGCTCTTTCCTTTCAAGCGACATGCCCGGCCGCCAAGTTTCAAGAAAAAGCTGTCGACCCTGCAAAAGCCAAGGGCCGCCCTCCAACACAGTGGTCATCGCCGCAGCCAATTCAAACCGAAACCGGTCCATTTGTAGTGGCCCGAACCTCCACTAAGCCATTCCACCGTGCCCGTACGAACTTCTCCACAAATGGAAAATATGGTTTCCGCCCGAGGAAATACCCGACCAAGGTGTGAACCCACCTCGCTAGGTGCTAAGGATAAGAACTCAATTATGCGCCCTCTGAAAAAGATGCCCGTTGGTAAGGGAAAGGCTAAGGTAGTTGAGCTAACTGATAGTGATGAGGAACTTGCTGATGAACGCCAAAACGACGATGATGTGATCACAGAGTTTCACACTAATATTGCGGTCATCTTCAGGAAGGTTGGCAAGCTCAAGCACCATAATACTGAGATCATTCGCAAGCTGTCAAAGCTTGGGAAGAAATTGAAGAAGCGCACCTCGTCTGACAGCGAGTCCGATAGCCTTTAGTGCGATCCTGTGTCATCTTCCCATCCTTTGTTCTCTGTTGTTCCGTTCCGTGTCTAGTAATCCCGTGTCTAAGTGTCTAGGGGTTTAAGGGTCTAAGTAGTTTTTGTCCTCACCCTTTTTGATGCTGAAGGGGAAGAGAATTATGGACTAACGGCGTAATATGACAGGTACCTGTATGTGATTCCTGCTGTTGGGATAAGACCTTGTTATGCTTATGACTATGTTTTGATGCTTCTATGCTTTGACTTGCAAATTAATTCCTATGTTAATGTGCTGACTTATGCTTTGTGATTTTTTTTTATACCTAAGTCAGGGGGAGTAAAATAGTCATGATACTTATGTGTGCTGTTTCTACTGGAACCTTTATGTGATATCATGGATCATGCAACATCATATCTACACATAGTCAGTGGGAGCAAATCTTGAAAGTCTGGTAACTTATTTGTGGTACTTTTTACTTATCTCTACAATGATTAGTGAATATGCTATGAATCTCGACATGAAGTGCTTACACTTAGATAGGGGGAGCATGCGCATTTTATGTGAAAATTGATATCTCTCATGCTCTGTTCATGATAAGATTAGGCTCATACGTTACATGCTTACAAGTTCGAATATGCTCACTACAATAGTAACATGTCATCATTAAAAGGGGGAGAATATTGACCTTTTTGGTCTTGCACTTTAATTGAGTTTTGATGATTCCATGTAGTTAAGATGAGATAGGCACTACAAATTTAGTAATTCGAAATGTGTATGTATCATGTACTTATATCTTGTGAATTACACTTTGACACTGTGATTCTATTGCAACGTGACTTATGTGATACCACTGTGATCATTGTTTCCACTGTCATGATATCATTGTAACGTATTTTTGGAAAGTATGCTTAAATCGAATTATGGCTGTCATGATCTTAAAGCTGTTTGTGTAAAATGACGTGATTAAATCCTTAATATGCTGCGCTATGATCATGGGTTAATTTGAGTAAGGATCGATTTCGACGGAAATTCCATCGAAATTTGAAAATATAAAATATATAATATTACAAATTTCGACGGAAATTCCGTCGGAATTTAATTTCGACGGAAATACCGTCGAAATTTATAATGTTATATATTTGTTATTTTCAAATTTCGACGGAAATTCCGTCGAAATTTATAATATTATATATTTTTTATTTTCAAATTTTGATGAAAATTCCGTCGAAATTTATAATATTATATATTTTTATTTTCAAATTTCGACGGATATTCCGTTCGACGGAATTTCCGTCGGAATTTGAAAATAAAAGATATATAATATTTTAAATTTCGACGGAATTTCCGTCGAAATTTGAAATAAAAAATATGTAATATTATAAATTTCGACGGAAATTCCGTCAAAATTTGATATACATGGTAATGTATTTCTGCTGAAACCTAGTTATATATGGAAGGTGATCATGACTATATCCTTTTTTTTTTTGGAATATGATCATGACTATATCCTTGAACACGTTAAATATGGTTATTATGTGTTAAGGATATATTTGCATACATGTTTAACCGTGCTAAAATAGAAATTATATGATAAGGATACAGCTCAATTCGTGCTTAGCTGTTTAAGTTCTTGTATTTGTGCTATACATGGAAAGGACATGTGCTATACATGGAAAATACGTCATCCACTGGAATCTGTCTATTTTTAGGAAGAAATCATGCTCATATCACTTAGAATTGCGTCTTAAATGCTTGAGTCAAACGAATTCTTTCCCTGTGCGAATACGGTATTAATTTGAATGGAAATTCGTGATTAATGTGCTGCATAATTGATAAGATGCTGGGTGGAACTATTTTTTGTATCATCGTAAGTACCAACATGCAAATTGAATGAGATTTGCCAATCTGGTATGGAAAAGGTATTTAGAGTAAGAAATTCATGCAAATTAATGAATATGACCGTTGTAATACTTTGTGCTTAATTTGGCATGATATCTGTGATGGAATAATGTGCTGAACTGGTTACTGTGTTTGGCATTCCATATGAAGTGTGCGATACTAACATGTTTATAATAAGTCGACACTTCTACATCGAGTGCACAACAACGAACGAACATACATACGAAATAGCAGGACATAGATCAAAAGACGAGAGTTTTTTATTTGCGAATTATTATATTCTCTGTTAGTGCTTGTGCTTTCATTTGCAATAGTTGAGTGCACCCTAAACTAGAAAAACCACCAATCCCAATCTGAGCGGTGTGAACCTCACAAGGTGACAAGAGTGAAGCGTGCCTTTCTTGAAGGGAGGATTTGAGATCCACCTGACCTTCGGGAGCGAGTTGTTTCCAGTCGGAGAATAGGGATTCTCAGGGAACGATGTGGGACAAAACTCGGTGTTGGGCACCCTAGCCGCGGACTAGTGTTCATCTTCGTCTTGGTTGTGTAAGGGCGACCGGTCACTTCTGTAACCAACTACGGTAACATAGTGGATTGATCAAACTCTTGAGGAGCAAACCTCAAGGAGAGGACTAAACCCCACTTGGGGATATAACCTCTATAAATTCAGGTCTCATTTACTTTTATGCTCACTTGCACTTACACGAATCCACTTGACCAACAGTTAAGGGAATAACCATCAAAACGTTTTAATTCCGATGTTCACATTTTAAAGACACTTTATATCAAAGAAGCAAAAAGTTTTTAGTATCCTAATTTACCCCCCCCCCCCCCTCATAGGCACATATTTTACTTCAATTTACATAACTAGTCCCTGACTAATTACAAACAGTCCAAGACTATTAATTTACATAGCAAGACACGATAATTATATTAATTGAATACAGTAAAATAGTTCCAACAATCTCCCCGTTTGTATTCAATTTCTAATATAGCGCGGGTTATCTTCGTCTTGCAAATGGAAAGAGTCCTCGAGTCCTATAAATCTCCTCTTTAGAATATCTTCAAGCTCACTCGGTCTTCTAGGCATCAACTTTTTCTTCGAAATCTTTCTTTGAAGTTCCTGAATGACGTAAGATTGTGTTCTTGTCGGATTTAGAAAGTCTGTGTTCCATTTCTCCCGTTGAAAGCACACAAAACTCGAAACTCCCCCTATTTGGGTCAACCTTGTGTTGAGATCGGGGAGTCCGACGTGAGCTTTGGAGAGTTGGACACATTTGGCAACTTCGGTCGTTGATGCAGTGGACACGGTTGGCAACTTCAGTCCTTGATGATGCTTGAGTCACATGTCGTTCGTTCCTCGGTCCTTGCTTCTTCTTTCGAAAGCAAGGGGCTTGAGTGTTGGTCCCGAAATGCACCAAACAAGGAATCAAAGAGGCTAAATGGAATGAAGAAGGGAGAGTTTCTCACCTTTGAGTGTGTGTAGTGTGTGAAAATAAGAGTAAGCCTTTTTATCTTTGATTACCATTCAAAGTGAGTTGGTAAAACCTTATATACCACATTAACCCTAGGTATATTAAGGCCCAATCACTAATAATACAAAAATTACTATCTAGTCCAAAGCCCAATCTAAAGATAATTACATAATTAATCCCAAGACTTAAACTATTGACACAACCAATTAAATATCCTAACAATCTCCCCCTTTGTGTCAATTGTTGGGAGTCTTGAGTCTTGGGCGTTGGGATGGTGGATTACCGTGTGAGTGTTTCGCGAAGCCCTAGCTTGAACTCGAAGGCGCGGAGATTCCTTCGAAGAACCATTCTATCAGCTATAGCGTCAATGAGCTTCGCGAACTTGGATCGGCAGAGGGGATCTTCTTCTGAAAGTATGCGGCAGATCTTCATTAGTTTGTCTTGGATGATGGTGAGCGTTCCATCCGAGAACTTTGCCACTTCAGAGCAGCGCAGCATCCTCATCTTTCCCTTATAGTTCGAGTAGACGACCGCCGGATCGTCTCCGTCGATCACATCGCCCTCTCGATAGTCGTCCGCATTTTTGAAAGATGGGCGAGTCAGATTCACCTTCTTTAGGTTGTGCTCCACCGCCATCTGCAGATCATGGGTGGCGAAGAATCTGACCTGTCGGAGCATGTGGCGTTTGATAGCCACATATCCCATGGTGACCGGTTCAGCACGTATGAGATGTCCAGAACTTCTGAGGACGAGTCTGAACTGCTTCATGGATTCCAGCATGCTGTACAGGTCGCCCAGGCGCAGAAACTTGAAGTCCGCCTCACTGACTTCACAGTAGCTCTCATCTTGCCTCATTACCGTGAATACTGGGTAATGGACAGGTCCTTTGGATTCTTGGCGAAGGTCAGTGACTTTGCAGATGGGGGCCCGACTCATTTCCTGAGCGATGTTTTCCTCATCGGATAGCGTCCTATTTGTGCATTTGTGGCACAGAAGGCTCCATCGATAGAGTTGCTTCTTTCTCTCGCTCCAACTTTGGATGTTCATCAGCTCATACTCGTCGAAGGTGGTGATGATCTGCTCCTTGCGTCGCCAGATCCTCTTCCTGATCTCTTCTTGAAACGGTGCGGTGATCTTTTTGTTTTCCCACGGTGCTTCCGGTATATCCACCGTGGGTGCATCCATTTGAGCAGCAGGGGCCTCAGTTTGCTGCGCTTGGAATTGCAGGATGTCCTCAAGCTCGGCCGGTTCAGCGTCGTACTCCTCTCCGTCCTCGTTGTCTGCTGTGTTGATCAGCGTTAGTGAGGCTTCCATTAGCAGACGTCGAGCGTTTTCCACCAGCTTCCTGGCTGCTACTGCATCGACGGGTGTGTACAGCCATTCATCGTTGAAGATGTAGGCTTCGATCTCGTTCTGTGCGCAGTAGACGTCCTCGGGAGCTATGTTGGGGTCGGTGTTGAGAGGAGTGTCGCTGTGTGGTGGCGAGGGCGTTGTTTCGGAGGAGTTTGTGGATTGTGGGGATGGTTGTGGTGGAGATTCAGGTGGTTCAGTTGATGAGATGGTTTTGGCGAGGATGATTTGGGTAACGGGTGGTATAGATGTGGTGGTGGCCTCTAATGTCGATGTGACAGTTAGAGGTTTTGTGTTGGTGGGTGGAGACGGTGTGGAGATGGTCTCTAACGCCGATGTGACGATTAGAGTTTCGGAGACGGTGATGGGTAGTGGTGAGGGTGATTTGGTTAATGACTCGATGTTAATGGGATGGGATTTTTGGCTAGTGGGGTGTGAGGTTTCTGTTGCGGGTGTCGTTTCAGGTCCAGAGGAGGAGATCGGCGTCGATTGTATGAGTCCTTGAGATTGTGCGCCTAGCTGCCTATTTATCTCCCCCTCGCGGCGATCTTGATCATCGTCTTGATCGTCGCGCCTGATCCCGCTAGTCTCGCCTTGAGCGCGGCAAGACAATGGTTGCGTCATTATCTTCTTCATCTGCTGTTCCTCCTCGTCAAGTTCCGTCATTGACTCGAAGCGAGCTCTGAGGATGTAGAAGAGCTCCTTGGCGGAAATGGAGGAGAGAACAGCTTCTGCGTCCTCATTTTGCTTTGGTGGTGGCGTCTCCGGGGCCACACCTTTGCCTTTATCGACCGTGGACGCTTCGAGACGCGCGTAGACTTTATCTAAAATTGACGCCTCAAGAGTCTTTGCAAACTCTTGAAGACGTGTCTCTAGCGCTGTCTCGGTGACGAATTGGGGTAAAGTAACCAGGTTGGAATCACGGAGAAATCCAACTGACACCGACTCGGTGAATATCGCCGATCGGCCCGCCCGTTTGCACAGGTCTGGAAAAGACGGGGTCACTCAGACTTCCCGTTAGCATCGTCGATGAGACAGACTCAATCGAATGATGCCTAGGCTCACGGTTGTTGTGATATTGGCCGTGCTAGGTCTTCCGCTCTCAGTCACAGAGACATCAGCGAGCGTTCTGACAGAGTCACGAAGACTCTGTGGTGCGGTAAGAGGTGTATGTGTCCTAGAAATGGGAGAAATTATGGGGAGTGAGGGCACTAGACTCGATGTGCCTGAAGAGGATGCAGTCTGAGGCGAGAGACTGCTTGTTTCAACATCGATCACCTCCAAGTGGGATGTCGATGGTATAAGTGGCTCCTCGTGCAATGAAATATCTTCCTGTAGAGAGGAAGATAAGTGGATTGGTGGGGACGTTTGCGTGGTTGAGCCAGATGCCACGACTTCTACTCGGGAGGTGAACACATCACCTCCTATACCTAATGGTTCGGCTCGGCTTATTTGTGGCTGAGGAGGTCGATCGTGTTTTTGTTTCGATCGACGCTCCGTGGGACGGCTTACGTCATCCTTACGCGCCCGTTTTTTCGGAACGCGGGTGGAAGAGGATGCGGCGTGACTTGATGACTCTTTGGTGGCGGTGGTGGGGGTTTGGCTAGTCCCGAGGTTAGGAGCAGGGGGTTTATCTGCTCCGTAGGGACAGTGGAGAGAGGGTGCGGGGTTTCACGGAAGGATGCGGTTGAGGCTCGGTATTCTTGGACGTGCGGGTTGGTCTGGTCGGCGTAGGCGAGCACGTCGTCCGGAATCACCATTGCGTGTCGATCCTTCGCCGGTGTGTTCTTCTTGGCGAACTTCTCGACAGTTGGGATTTGGAAGTGCTCTGCTGCCGGACGGATGCGGATGTTGGTTGAGTGCAGGCGGAAGTGCTTGATCAGAGCTGGGAGCCATCGCATGTATGGGACGAAGCGGTTCGGGACTCCCTTGGCGACTTCCCGGTCGCGTCGCTGGATCATTGAGACTAGGTCCACCCAGATGATGTCGGCGTAGTTGTATTTGCGGTTGTGAGCGATGCCGGTCATGATTGTGAGGATTTGAATGTTTCCGCGGTCCTGACCAGCATGTTTTCCTGACATACACTTGTTCACCAGCAGGTACAGTGTCCGCCAGGGTTGTGGTAGATTGCGGGTGGTGACTTCACTGAGGACAAGTGGGCCTTTCTTCTTCTTGGTATCTGGTTGATAGCCCAGTCTGTCTATGTCTTCAATGAGTTGGTCGTGTGTTGGTGGTGGATCGTAGGGTGAGTAGACCGGGAGTTGAAGAACATCTTGGAGTATTTTGGGTGTGAGGACCACCGTTTCTTGATCGATATGGGCGGATAATGTCTTGGCAAGGCGCATTGGTCCAACTATCTGCAGCGTATGCCAGAATTGTTGAAGGTACACCTGTGCTTCTGGTTCGCCATGAGTGAGGGCGTGGCGAAGTGGGTGCCCTTTGAGAATTTCTATGATAACGGGGGCATCGCACCGAAAACTGTTCAAGTCCACCATATAGTTGTTGGGAATCAGGGCTGCCCATTGACTTAGTGGGAAGATCTCTTCGGGTGGTGGGACATAAGTGCGCGTGTGGAGTTCGATGCGAGCAACCTCTCTTTGAATGGCAGCCGCCTCAAGTGCTTCAAGTGTATTTTGATCCTTGTCAGTCATATCTGTGCTATACAGTAATCGTAATAAGATTAGTACTGACTAAGTCACGAAAATGATAAAAATAGACATAGAATTGCCCAAGATTATATATAAGAAAATTTTCACATTTTGCGTAATGAGGAGAAATTCGCAAGTTAAGAAATCTCGCACGTTGTCAAAATTTTCGTAGGTAATGAGGAGAAATTCGCAACTTATCTTTGTTTCAAGGAATTTTCTCATGTTTCAAGGAAATTCGCACTTAGCATATAATGAAAGTTTCGCACGTTGATGTGTTTTCTCATTCAGAGTGAATTTTCGCACGCATCTAGCTGTAATGAAATTTTCGCACTCAGCCTATAATGAATTTTCGCACTTAGCATATAATGAAAATTTCGCACGTTGATGTGTTTTCTCATTCAGAGTGAATTTTCGCATGCATCTAGCTGTAATGAAATTTTCGCACTCAGCATATAATGAATTTTCGCACTTAAGGAAAAACTTCGCAGGTTATGGAAGTTTCGCGGATTGAAAAAATTTGTTCACTGTAGATGCGAGAAAAGTGAAAATACGAAAATCTGGATTATGAAGTGAAGTATATGAAATTTTCGCGGGAGTTCACTTGCTGTAGCAGCGAAATTTTAACATATGTAAATTCTCGTATGTAACTTCCTCAGATAAAATTTCGCGAGACCTCACTCACTGTAGTCCAAGAATTTTCTCGGGTAAAATAAAAGTTTCGCGGGGCTATCTAACTGTAGCAGCGAATTTTAACAATTAAAGCAATTTTTCTGAGAATTTTCGCGTGAAGAACACAGTTGAAACAGTGCGAGACAGCGCAATCAATTTTTTTTGCCTTAGACCTACTCAAATCTTAACCAAAATGCAATAATTTGGACTCAATCGACTTGTAATAGGATGGGAAATACATATTTGTTGGATTTAGACATTAAAAGCCTAATATTCGTTCGATTCAGAACCGAGAAAGTTTTAACCCTAACCAAGCAGGTTTAATCAAAACGGGCAAAACAGGGTAAAATCGAACAGAAATTGGGTTATTTAAGTTGTATTCATACCGAAAAGCTGATTTGCGATGGTGGAGTTAGCAGGAAACGAAGTTTGAATGCAGATTTTGACGATGACGAAGATGCGGGGAGTTGCGAATTTTTTGAAAGAGGGGTTGCGAATTTTTGAATTTTCTCGGGATTTTTAGGAAAGTGAAAAACGTTAAGGGTTTTGGGGTTTTACGATTGTAGACACTGTACATGCGAAATTTTTGAGTAAATGGGCCGAAATTTCGCGGGCTTGGTTAAAAATTCAGCGTAGCTGAATTTCGCGGACTTGGACCCAATTTTGACTTATTTTGGGTTGAAATTTGAAATTCACCCCAAATGTTTTGATCGGTCCGATTTTGACTCCCCCTTAATCATAAAACTTCCCGTTCTAAATAATGAAATATCAGACGCTCCCCCTTAATCGAAAAACTCCCGTTTTAAATAATGAAATATCAGACGCTCCCCCTTAATCTAAAAACTCCCCCTCAACAGACATAATCCAGAAGACACATAGACAATGAAGTGAAGTGAAAATGAAATATGTACATTTCATCAAAGTTCATGTAGGGTCGATTGATCACAACTGAATATTCAACATACCCAACATAGTCACTAGGTGTTGGAATCGTTTGACATCCAACGGTTTTGTGAAAATGTCGGCCAGTTGATCTTCAGTTGTGATGTAGTGCAACTCAATCGTGCCTTGCTCGACATGTTCTTTGATGAAGTGATGACGAATATCTATGTGTTTTGTTCTTGAGTGATGTACAGGATTGCTCGTCATCGCGATGGCACTTTTTGAGTCACAATAGATGGGAATTTTATCAATATGTAATTAAAATCTCGTAGTTGGGTTCTCATCCACAAAAGCTGTGAGCAGCAACTAGCGGCGGCGACATATTCTGCCTCCGTCGACGAAGTTGAGACACAGTTTTGTTTTCGAGACGACCAACTTACGAGTTTACCGTCCAAGAAGTGTGCAGCTCCAGGTGCTTTTTCGGTCCATCTTGCATCCTGCATAATCCGAGTCGGAGAATCCAACCAATTTGAAGTCCGATAGAGTGGGGTACCACAAACCCAGATTGGATGTTCCCTTGAGATAGCGGAGAATCCTTTTGACAGCAGTGAGATGGGATTCCTTTGGTGTGGCCTGAAAACGAGCGCAGATTCCTGTCGAGAGGACGATATCCGGTCGACTAGCAGTAAGGTACAGAAGAGATCCTATTATCCCTCGATAAACGGTTTGGTCAACGGGAACTCCAGATGGGTCCGCGTCGGGTCGGCCAGAGGGTGACATAGGTGTAGCAGCAGTCTTAGCATCCTTCATTCCATACTTCTCGAGGATGTCATGGATGTATTTGGACTGATTGATGAAGATTCCGTTGGGGAGTTGCTTTACTTGAAGACCAAGAAAGAAATTCAGTTCACCCATCACTCATTACAAATTTCTCTTTCATCAATTCTGCGAACTCTTCGCACAGTTGAGGTTTAGTCGATCCAAAAATGATGTCATCGACATAAATCTGTACAATCATGATGTCCGGGTCACTCCGCTTTGTGAAGAGAGTTGTATCCAGAGATCCTTTCTTGAATCCAGACTGAACAAGGAAATCTGAAAGGACGTCATACCAAGCTCGGGGAGCCTGTTTTAGTCCATAGAGGGCCTTGTAGAGTCGATAAACGTGATGAGGAAACTCTTCGCTCAAGAACCCTTCAGGTTGATCAACGTACACTTCTTCTTTGAGAAATCCATTCAGAAATGCAGTCTTTACGTCCATTTGGTAGACTTTGAAGTTCTTGTGAGCAGCAAAGGCAAGGAACATTCGTATGGCTTCGATCCTGGCAACTGGGGCGAAAGTTTCATCGTAGTCGATCCCTTCTTGTTGGTTGTACCCCTTAGCCACTAGTCTTGCTTTATTGCGAATAACAACACCATCTTCATCCTTTTTGTTCTTAAAGATCCATTTTGTGCCGATAATGGATCTATTGTGAGGTCGTGGTACGAGTTCCCAAACTTGTAAGCGTTCAAACTGATTTATTTCCTCCTGCATTGCAATCAGCCAATCAGGATCGTTGAGAGCTTCTGCTACTCGTGATGGTTCGACTTGACTGAGATAGCAAGCAAACAAACTTTCATTCATCGTAGCCGAACGTGTCGAAACACCGGATGTGGGATCCCCAATAATCTGATTGGTAGGGTGAGAGCGAGCCCAAAGTGGTACGTTGGTTTGTGAGGAGCTGGCCGCATTTGTGTCTATTTGAAACTCATTAGGTTGGGGCTCGGTGTCCGAAGAAGAGATCTCAATTGTATTAAATTGAGAGGGTTCTGCGTCAGAGTCAGCAATATTCCCAGGGTTGGGTAGTATGTCGTCTTCGTTGAGATTGAGTGCATTCAAGTTTGGAGGGATGACGTTATTGACGGTAGCTGGTGGTGTAGGTGGAGTGGGTGCAGCAGTAGGTTGAGTGGTGGCGACGGGAGTCCTAGGAACTGGGTAGAAGTACTCGAAGAGCAGATCAAGATCTAGTTCACCACAATTGCCCTCAGATGAGGAAGTTCCCGCCGTTGAAGGTTGACCTTTTGTCAACGTCTGTAGAAGACCTGGTTCTGGACTGATATGGCCAGAAGCTGTGAGATCGGCTTCGCTTTCGTCAAAAGTGACATTCGTGCTTTCTATTACTGACCGTTTCTCCTTCAGATAGACTCTGTATGCCTTTGAGTTTAGTGAGTATCCAACAAAGATGCCTTCAAGAGCTTTTGGATCAAGCTTCCCAAGATGTTGACGATCATTGGCCACAAAACATCGGCAACCTAAGCCCTTAGATAAGATATCGGGATACGACGGTTATTCAGCATCTCGTATGGGGTGCGGTTGAATCTCTTGTGGATGGAAGCCCGGTTCTGTGTGTAGCAAGCCGTTTGAATAGCTTCGCCCCAAAGAGAATGAGGAAGTCTGGATTGTATGAGAAGAGTCCTAGCTGCTTCAACTAGTGTCCTGTTCTTGCGCTCAACAACACCATTCTGTTCCGGTGTCTTCACAGCTGAGAACTGTTGAGTGATGCCCTGAGTGGCATAGAAATCACTGAGCTTTTTGTTCTTAAACTCAGTTCCGTTGTCAGTTCTGATAATCCGAACCTTCTGTCGATGAAGAGTTTGGGACGTAACAACAAACTCAATGATTATATCAGGAACTTCATCCTTTGTGCGAATGAGTTTCGTCCACGTGTAGCGTGAAAATCGTCGACTATCACCAGAATATACCGTCTTCCTCCGAGTGTGGCCGTAGGCATTGGGCCACATAGATCCATATGTAAGAGCTCGAGGATGAGCTTAGAGGACGGTGTTTCCTTAGAGACATGAGACGATCGCTTCATCTTTCCCAATTCACAGGCAGAGCAGAGCTGTTCCTTATGATATATCAGTTGGGGTAGACCGTTGACGAGTTTATTCTGACGCAGTTTGTTGATGGTCTTGAAATTGAGATGTGAAAGACGTCGGTGCCATAATCATTCAACTTGGGTGCGGCTCGAGAGAGAAGGCATATTGTCGAGAGGTCGTAAGGTTGAGTACATAGAGGTGGGACGTGCGCGTTCCAGAAAGAAGAGATTGTCCTGAGGCATCTATAATGCTGCAGATGTCAGATTCGAAGAGAACCTTGTATCCTTTGTCGCAGAATCGACCAATGCTGAAGAGATTGTAGCTCAAACCCTCGACATAGGAGATGCCCTTGATTGTCAGTTTATCGTGCACGAGATCGCCAGTTCCTAGAATCGGCGCCATTTGACTGTTTCCGAAGGAGACCCTTCCGAGATAGCGCTCGGTGAAGTTGCTCAATAGCTCCTTATTCCCTGTCATGTGTGTGGAGCAACCTGAGTCTAGATACCACACATGACAGACCTGCAAACATTTAGCAAACGTTGGGTCCCGTTTACAAACGGGACATTCTTGTGATATATGTAAAGTTTTTATGCGCTTTAAGGGAAATGTGTTTTGTAAATCAGATTGTGTTGTTTCTAATTTAGCTTTCCCTTGTCGTTTGTTTGATTAGGCGGGATTATGGTTTTTCTAACCCATATTTTCCTAATATGTGCTTGCATGTGTGGTGCCTTATACATGAAATGGCGTGTGGAATGTGGTTTTCGTTTTTGTGCGTCGGTTTTGGTCGCCTTTGGCTTGCGAGTAGTAGGGGAGCTTGCGTTTGACGACGAGAGGCGTTTTCGCTTGACCTTAGGTTTAGGCGAGATGGGAGAATTCAAAGACGTCGTAGATGAAGTTCGCTTGCGTGGTCGGAGTGTTGCGTGTTCATGTGTTTCATATTCGTGGAAGCGTGGGAGGACAAATTCATTGCAGCAGCACATAGACATAAGCTTGGTAAAAGAAAGATGAGTTTTGGTACCATAATTGTCTACGACCTTAGGACATTGGGATTCAGTACATAGAGAGGTAGAATGAATATAGGATGGGCTTTTCTTCTTGTCATTGAAGAGCGGATTCTCCTTTATTTGGTACGAACTCCCTTCCAGAGACGTCGAGCTCACATTCCCTGTATCCATAAGAATACTAGAGTTAGTGTTAGAACATGTGTCGGCTTCAGGAGTCATCTTCGCCGTCCTCTTACATTTACATGTTTGAGAGTCGGGTACTTGACTTGACGTAGAAGGTTTGTTCGTATTATGAGATTGTTCTAGGGTAAAGATTTTGTAAATTAGATCTTCTCGCTCTTTTGCAAAGGCTTTTCGCTCTACTTCTATGGTTCGTTCTAGTTCTGCTATGACTAGAAGTTTCTCTGGGACATAGATGCGAGAAAGTGATTCTCGGAGAGCGATTTCCTGTTCTTCGGTTGGGAGTTGAGATTTGATGTTTTCAGAGAGTGAGGGCTTTCTAGTCTTATCACTAGCATTCAGTTCTGTGTAGTCGTATGCGATTTCTGCCCAAAGTATGTTCTGTTTCCTCTTTTCTTCTGACAGCACAGTAGAGGAGGATCTTACAAATGGCATGAGTTGTGAGGGAGTCCCTTTCCTCGTTTTTAGGAATGCTGTACTGTACATGTTATACCTTTTGACAATTAGCGGCGTTGGATCGCAGTTGCTGGCCAGTCCGATTCCCATCCGGGCGTCGTAGAATTCGGTTTCAACTGGTTGGTTTAATAGACATAAGATGTTTGCTGCCTTTTTCCTAAGGTGAAGTTGCTCCTCAAGTTCTTTCACCTTGCGGTATAGTCTAATTCTTTCCTTCGTAAGGAGTTCATATTGGGCGGCCGTCAGGAGGCGAGAAGTTTCACATGAACTAATGGCTAGTGTAGATTCCTTAACCTTAGTCTCACTTTGTTTGTTCTTACTTTGGAGACGTTTGACTAACGCTTCAGAGGCCATTAGACGTTCGTTTGCGCAAGCAAGTTCTTCTACTTTTAGACTAAGTAAGGCATAGTTGTTTTCAAATTTTAGTCTAAGTTCATCATAATCTCTAGCGTCTACGGTGGGTTTCTTAATGGTGTGTCGGTGATTAAACACATCATCGAGTTGCGAGATTCGTACCTCAGACTCAGCGTTGGTAGGAGTCTTAGCTGTGTTTTCACCGGTGTGACCCATCTCCTCGTCCTCGTCATGTTCGACCAGCCTTGCCATGCAGCAATCTTCATCCTTAGGCTCCTCGTCTTCTGAAGTGTCATTCACCCATTCAGCTTCTTCGGTGAGTAGGGCTTTCCCACTTTCCATCTTGCGGGTCATTCTGGCCTTTCGGTCGTAGTACCCGGAGTCCTTCACGCGTGGGGCGTGGCATTCTTTGGCAAAGTGGCCTGTCTTTCCACACCGAAAGCACTTCACAGACTTTTGAGGTGCGGAGTCCTCTGCTTTCTTTGTCGGCTTAGTTTCCTCTGTGGGAGTGGTTTTTGTGGTGCCGCTATAGGTTCTTTGGCGATTGGAGGAGGATGAGGATTTTTTTCCGATCTTTTTTGAGACCAACTTAGTGAGCATTGCCAGTTGCTTGCGTATATCACGAACATCTTCATCTGATTCTGTATCGGCTTCGGATCCTGAAGAGGTGTCAGATACAACAGCTGGCAGCTTCCCTTTGTTCTGTTTGATCTTATTGGTGGAAGATCGTTCATTGGTTTTGTTCGAGAGGAGTGCCAGTGGGTCGACTCGAGTGTTGGTGGACTGAGGTTGCACGTAAGGAGCATAGGCAGACAAACTGTCATAGAGAGCATGGATGGAAGTGTTGGAGAGGTCCTTACTCTGAATCATCATCACGATTGCATTGCCCCAATGTGGTTTGAGGCTACCAAGGAAGCGATTGTTGATATCGAATTTGTCCCTCGAGATCCTGGTTTTCTTGAGTTCATTGATGATCTTCAAGTATCGGAGGTATGTGTCACGCAGTTCCTCTCCTTCATAGGCCTGGAAGAGTTCATACTGCGAGAGACATGCTGATTTCCTCGCCTGTGCACTTTCAGTTGTGCCTGCCATAATTTCTGCAAGTTCATCCCATATCTCCTTAGCAGTTGTGCAGCACTCAACGTGACCGTAGACCTCGTTTCCAAAAGCCTGGAAGAGGTATCCTTTGGCAGTCTCGTCGGCCTGTGCACGAGCCAGTTCATCCTCATTGATGGGACCTCTTGGAGTGCGACGTTCATCCATGGGAGGGTCTGCGTTTGGCTGTGCAGGGATGGTTGTCCAGAACTGTGCTGGGCCGTTGAAGATGGAGTCCAGAAGGTATTGAGAGAGTGGTGCGCCTTTGTTCCTGATGAACGTGAGGAACCGGTTTGTCCTCGCCTTGTCGCAGTATCGGAGGCCTGGTGTCGGAGCCCACTATGGAGATGTCATTCGTGGTAGACATGGTTGGTGCAGTCGAATCGTCCGTGGTATTGATCTTGCGTAGATAAGAAAGTTAGTAGCGAACGATATGAGAAATACGAGTTTGATGAGTAGAGTTTTGAGAATAAAATTGTTTAAAGAATTTCTTAGAACTAAGTGAGCATGTGTGATGGTCGATAATGTATGAAAGAGAAATATATCTTGAAATTTGGAGTAGTTCTAGAAATTTAAATTGAGACTCGGGGAGCAAAAACAAATTTTATCTCAAAAGTGGTCTAGGGAGATAGTTCTAAAGTGTGAGGATCAAATCTTAAAAAGTTTGAAAAAAAAAATTAACCCAAGAAGATTTTAACACTAGAAAGACTTAACACGAAAGAGGAAAAAAAATTCGCAGCTCAAGGAGACGTGATTAGTGAAATGTTATCCGAGAAATCACAGGTGAAAATTTTCTCGGATTTAAAAGTTTCGCGTGTGGGAATGATTCTAAGTTGAGAGTTTTAAATTCTTCACAAGAAAATTTCGCAAGTTAAATAGAATCGCATCGAGTGGTGAAGTGTGATTTTTAGGAAATTTTCTCGGATTTGGAAGAGACGTGGTTTTGAAAGACTTTCTCAGATGAGATAAACTTTCTCGGCTTAGAAAAACTTTCTCGGATGTGAAGATTTTCAACAAGTTCGCGGCTGAAAAAAAATTCGCGGCTTAGAAAGATTCTTGGAATTGACTTTCTCGTGTATAAAGTTTCTCGGATTTTAAAGAATACGAACTTGAGAAAAATTGGGTCTTAGAGAAATTTTTTCGCGGTTTTTGGAAATTCTCGGATTTTAAAGAGTACGAAGTTGAGAAAAATTGGGCCTTAGAAAAATTTTCGCGGTTTCAAACTTTCTCGGATTTTGAGCATAGGTTGTTGCGAGAAACTGCAGTGAAAGCGAAATTTTCGCGGTGTAAAAATTCTCGGATTGTGAGCATAGACCGTTGCGAAAAAAAATTCAGTGAAAGAGACGTTTCGCGGTTTAACAATTCTCGGATTCAACTTCGCAGAGATGAAACTTTCGCGGATTTGAACGATTCAGCAAAATTTCGCGGTCAAGAACATCAAGTACTGTTCCATTGCTTTGTCGCGACTTTTTCCAGAAAAACCGTCTGTTTTCACCCAAGTCTCAACCAAAATCGCTCAAACTTGATCCTAAACTTCAGAAATTCTTCCCTAAACACATGATCGACCGATTTGTGAACTAAAAACAACAAAAAATGGGTCAAATCGACCGAAAACAGAGAGTGGCCGAGATGTCCTTTTTCTGAGTTTTTGCTTCAATCTCGCTCAAAACTCGTTAAAACTGATCCAAAAGTGTTCTAAAAACATTTTAGGCGTAGACTCGATCTGGGGAAAGGTTTTAAACATAAAAGCGAAGCATCAAAACCCCAAAACAAGCTCAAAATGCCCGAAAACAATTTTTTGCTCAAAAACACCTTTGATCTTGCTTGGAATCGAGCGAAACTGGATTCAAATCAATGCAGATCGATCCACGTTTGCTCTGATACCACTTGTTGGTCCCGAAATGCACCAAACAAGGAATCAAAGAGGCTAAATGGAATGAAGAAGGGAGATTTCTCACCTTTGAGTGTGTGTAGTGTGTGAAAATAAGAGTAAGCCTTTTTATCTTTGATTACCATTCAAAGTGAGTTGGCAAAACCTTATATACCACATTAACCCTAGGTATATTAAGGCCCAATCACTAATAATACAAAAATTACTATCTAGTCCAAAGCCCAATCTAAAGATAATTACATAATTAATCCCAAGACTTAAACTATTGACACAACCAATTAAATATCCTAACAATCTCCCCCTTTGTGTCAATTGTTGGGAGTCTTGAGTCTTGGGCGTTGGGATGGTGGATTACGAGCGACGGGATTTGGTGGGTGGACCGACTGATTGTGTATGCATAACCTATTCTCCCCCTCATGGAGAATCGTGTTAACGATATCGGCATGTTAATTTGGAGGTAAAAAATGACATACAAAGAGGTCTGTGTGGGTAATAACCGAACAGAGCCACAAAGGCAATCCGTCGAAATGAGTACCGAGGCCATGTAGGCATCCCGTTGACATCAACTAGGAGCAAAGCTTGTAGAAGATGGCCGAAACCGTTGTTGCTTTGATGTTGCAACGGTCGGACTTCCTTCCGATCCTCGAAGCATGTCTTTTAAAAGGAAAATGTCTACGGAAGTTCTAACGTAATCACAAAGATTAGGTGTATTAAAAAGTGTATGTGTCCTAAAAATTTGAAAATTTTGGGGAGTGAGGACACATTAGTCGCCACTGATCAATAAAAGCATGGTATGGGGAGGAATACCACTTAGTTTAATATCTCCCGTTTCCGAGTGAAGGGGTGATAGCATATGCGGTTCCCCGTGATTTATGAAATACCTATCTTTTAAAAGATAGACAAGTGGGTAAGGCTCGGTTGTGCATGCGCCGTTGGACCTAATGCAACGACTTCTACACGGGAGCTAACTAAAATTAGCACATGTACCTATGGGGGTTGGGTTCGAAAATTATGTGAGATAAGGGAGTGATGTACCTTCAAAGACTTCCAAGGCATCATCAAAATAATCTTGCTTGGTGTGTTCGGATGATGAGAAAGCGGTGGAAAATGAATTGTCTCAAATGCTCGAACGCGTTCCGCGGTTAGGAGCAAGTTGGATTAGACTGAACTATAGGAACATGAAATCCGTGCTTCCGCGGTACGTGAGAAGTGTTGCACTAGTTGAATTGGCAAGCCGGGGCCGGTCGATGAAAATACGGAGCATTTGATCTTCAGTTAGATCGTCACCGTCGCCTTTGAAAAATTTTGGCCATTTGAAAGCTGTAACGCCCCGTTTTCCTATTACCGTATTGCACAATTAAAACAATTTTCACATGAAATTTTTCGCTTTTCTTTTCCTTTCCTTAAACATAAACGAGGGCGCACATCTAGTCTATTCATTTTCACACATAATAGACATACTATCACACGTAATTAATTTTCATATCGTATCAAAAATTGCTAATGTCCCTTAAACTATATGCATACGATGAACTTTAGGGAGTAGGATGAAAGCGTAGCCGGCTGACCTTGAATCCATGTGCTATGAGAGAATGCCTTCTACGATGCCTGTTAATTATCTAGAAAACTGTGGACAGCATTCACTGAGTATGATCGCAACATGTTATACCATAAAAATCATAACAATAAAAAAACTGTAACCGAAAATAATTAAATTTCAGTGATAATCACGTAATAAAATCGTAATAAGAAATCTTTTCCCTTCTATCAAAATACACGTAAACTATTTCTTCTTATTTTTCATCATATCATCGTAAGAACAAATAAATAACTACTTTTCGTCAATATTTACTTAAACAATCACTTCATGTGAGTACCGTTCATAAGATCAATAAATTAAATAAAATAAATAAAACCATGACAATACTTAGATTCCTTCCCAAGAACATTCACATAAATGATTTTCATATAATATTCCATCGTATCACAATTGAGCATAAAATCATATAATCAACATTCATAAATTATTATCATAAGTTTCTATATTTGTCATCATGAGTCCTCATGTACTAATCGTTCAAATTCCGTAGATCATTTACACAAATAAAATGTAACAAAGCAACATTCCTCTCTATAAATCAGACCATCTTAAACACGTATTCCATTGTAACTATTTTAGCAAATAAGCAAACTCTTTCCATTCAAATTCACGTAAACAATTTCATAAATATCATGACATTCCAATCACACATTTTCCTTTCCATCAAATCATATAAACTTCTCATTTTCACTGTCATTCCAATCACAAAATCACGTAACCATTGCTCGTAAAACATTTCCATTCTCAATACCGTAGGATCCACAGATCATATATAAGTAACATAACGGTTCCTTTCAGTCATATCCATAGATCTTCACAAAACCGTAAGATCCGTAGATCGTATATAAGTAACATAACTGTTCCTTTCAGTCATGTCCATAGATCTTATGCAATACTATATGCTCGTGTACACTTGATACTCCCGTTATGAACCGGCTAGACTCGTACTACTGACCCCGTAGGGGCCCATGCCTGAGACTCTGTAACTGTAAATATTTTTATGTGCCTGTACAGGACTCTGTATGTCCCCCCCCCCCCAATTTGTAGGGACGTAACCATAGTGTCACCCGATTTGTAGGGATATAACCGTAGAATGTAGTCCGAAGCCGTAGCAGTCATAACGGTTTCTCCTTTTGTTTCATGTATGAATGCAATACTTTACATGCAGCCTTGTAAGAAACGTATATCATAGATCCACTGAGTCCCATAAATTACGTAGAGATACATTGTAGCCATACGATTGAAGTCACGTATATCACATAAAAACATGTTGTAGCCATACCATTCAGTCAACTCCATATAGACGTAAAGGTCAAAGTCATCGATCATTCAATTCACGTAAAGCACATAGGAAGAACCTTTAACCTTGTATTCACATAGATCACGTAAATTGCATATAACACGTCGAACCAGAACCTTCAATCAATCATAACAATTTCTCCATTCCTTATCACATATATATGCAAATACTACGCCTTTAATCTTGTAGAACATAAACTTTGTACAAACCATTCACGTATGTCACATATCCAAACATTATAGCCACATAATCCAACTTCATATAACACTTATATCATAAAAATTATAAATCAATAAATCATATGAAGTATATAAATGCATAAAACACATATAAACATGGAAAACATGTTGCATATCATACCCACAGTATAACTTATAGCCCCGTTCGTTACTCGACTTTATCCTTTCCCTTTTCGGAATTCGAACCTATTAAAATATTATTATCGATAAATATAAATCCATAAAATATCATGTATGATATGCATGTCCTATTATGCATAACCGATTCTTGTTACTTTTATTATTCGTAACATATACTTATGAATCGCTAAGTTCAATCACCCACTAACCCTATACTTCGCCAATCTCACCGTCCCGCACCCACCTTCACTTCGCGAATCACTTGAAATATTCCAAACTTCTAAACCACTTATATCATTCAAAATACTAAAAATGTTCACATGTTGCCAATGAGCCCTTAGTCCTACTGGCTGAGGGGGAGGTGCTTAGGGTCATGTTGGGAGAGGTCCTGGGTTCGAACTTCATCCCTGTGACATTTCCCTAATGCCTGCCCACATGGACCCAGGCATGTGCGATTGACCTGGTCGGCCTGTTTAGTAGGTAGTGGGTCGGCCCCGGGGTTTCACCATCGGCTTTCCCCGGTTACCAAAAAAAATGTTCACATGTCAAAAACTACCTTCTCAGTTACAATACTTTTAATTACTATATCATATTTATTAAAAGACTTAGACACTTATAATATCAACATGATCTGACATTGAAATTATCTATAATATATATACGATTCTTTTCAAGATCTGCGAAACCCTAGTTTATCTAAGGCTACAGGACTCTCTTATCAATATTAAGGTATACTTAATCATGATTATCATTCTATATACGTACGAGTATATTATAAAAACATTTCCCCACCTTCAAATCTCGAAGCAAAATATTTTTAATCTGTCCAAATTATTGTTCTCCTTTCTATTTATTTATATAAATATTCTTTTATTCCTCTATCCTATTCTGTGATCACGAGAGGTTCCTTCTAAATATTTATCATAAAATATGATTTGACAAGTAGGTATACTTTCCTCCCCTACTAACAATTTCATAACGATACCTATCTTCTATTTCCATGTTAAGACAAACCATTGACATCAATGTTTTCCTGACCTTAATCGCAATGATATCTATTTAATTATTATCATATCACTTTCCTCTCTCGTTATGTTTTCATAACCTTAGTTACGAGAACTCCCTAGTTTTTTTTTTAATATCTTTGCCCTCATATGCATGCCGAAAGTATTCTCTGTGTATGCGAAGACTTCCTTAAGATTTCAATTATGCTGAAAACTATTTAATGTCACGAGAACTTCTAACTTACAATACCGAAACTTCCACTAATTAGCTATTAGATGAAGAAAAGTTTCGCATAAAGACCTAATACCGGTGGAGCTGTTGGTGAATACTTCATTTTAATTCCGAGAACAAAACCTTATAACCTTAATCATCAAAATATTATAAATGTTCATATACCGAAACCATTTAATCAACTATTAAATCTGGAGAAACAAAATTCAGATTACCTCTTTATCTAGAAACTTGAAACCCTATATCTATATTCCTATAATCATTGACTGAAACTTAAAAATTCTGAATTTTCTACACCATAGCGTCCGAACTCTCATGATACTTGCCTTTCTAAAACAGAAATTATATAAACATGAATTCTATAACTTTCCGTGCTTAACAAACATTCTTGATATGCTTAATTGTAAAACAAAACATAAAATCACAGTAAAGACTCATACCCCTCGAAGCTTTTGTTAAATCCTTAGATGAGTTCCTCGTTTTCTCTATATTGTTGGACTCCCGAAAGTTTTTCTAATGATAATGATGAACTCTTATTCTTATCTTTTAATATATGGTTAACGTGTAATGATAACATTTACATCTATACTTGTCTTTGTTTAATAATGATAATTATTATAATAATAAAGTATTTTGTCCTTCGACTCATTTTCCATCAAGTTATGAAAACCTTATGAAACCACCTAATCCCTTTAACGTTATTAGAATTATATATATTTAATATATGAATGTGACGAAACTTTTGGGTAGCATAAATAAGATCAAAAACTTCCTTACGAATGCTGAGAACTGTGACTTTACCTAATACATTCGGCCTTGTCAGAAATATATATATATATATATATATATATATATATATAATATATATATATATATATATATTTGCACATATGTCGAAAACTGTTGGTATAGCTTAGCTAAACTCCAAAAACTTTATATCACTAGTTAGACTCGACAATGAGAACTTCCCACAATTCGTGAAATATTAATCGTCCCGTGTAAGTCATTGGATCCGCAAAATTAGATAAACCCGTGAAACATGATTTGCGAACTAAGTTTTCATTCGTCAAAATTGTCTATCAAACCTCATAAAGTATCCATCAGACATTTCTCTCGGACTACGTGAAATAATTATAATTCGCGAACCTACTAGCCTCCCAATTCGTGACATCAATTCAATTGGTGAAGTAGATATATGTCGTGAACTACAATATTACTGTTCATACTTGACGAATTCACTAATCAACCACTTGACCAAACCACCACTTCACGAATTAATAGACTTCCCAAATCATCATTTCACTAATCATTCACTTCACCAATTATCTATTTCACGAATCCACACGAACCATCATTTCCAGAATTAATAACCTCTCGAATAAACCTACTTCATATATCCTCTAACTTCACGACTTAACCTTCTTCACAATTATTCACTTTACTTAGTTAATAAACTTCACAAATTAACCCTTATACATATTACTAATTCATTTCAACAATCCTAACTTATTTAGTCCCATTCATAATACCTTATATGCGTATACAATGAAATTATTTATGCAAATATATAAATTCGTATAATGCATAGACCAATATATGGTTTTGGTTCGGTTCCTGACAGGACTCTCACCGGCCTGATGCACCTGATTCACAAATGCTCCAGGCCTCACGCATCAGGCTCTAACGCCAGCCTGTCGCACTTGAGACCTCACACTGCCTCAACGGCCACTACCGTCTGATGTCCCAATACCAACCTCAACTCTACCTCGAGTCGACGACCAATATTGGTCACAATCACACTCTACCCCACTCGTAAACACTATACGATATCACCGTGCCCACACGGTTAATCTCTTTCACACTGACATGACATGCACGTGTAGTGCAAATACTATGCAATATTATGCAGTAACATACTAGACACACAATTCCTTAGAAATTATCCCAACTCCTATCCGAAAATTTATCTAAGGTACAATATTTTAATTTCGAAGTCCAAATTCAGTCAAAAATCCAAAATTCGGGCGAGCTCCATTAAGTTAATTTCGATTATCAGAAACAACTTGGGTTTAAAATAATCAAACTACTCAAATATCCTACGTGAATTAAATTCCAACCAAAAATTTATTCTAAATTAATACCCGAATTCAAACAAATCGGTGAAACTCGACCTGCCTTAAAGTTGTAATCAATTTACTATGTCCGAAAATTATTACCTTGTATTCAACAGTCTATAATAAGGAAGTAATAATCTATGCCCAAAAGTTGACACTAACAAATTATTAAACTATGCTCAAATTTATACAATATTTTGAGCTAAATCGATCGAAAGTGAGGCCGCCCGATGTACAAAATCGATCGAAAGTGAGGCAGCCGGATTTACATTCGCCGTGTGTCCAAATTGCTCGATCGCCTAAGCTTGAAGTCGCCCGATTATTATTATAATTTTCTAAGATCTGAAATACCCTAAATCGCCCGAATTTCAAAAGAGGTAGACAACCTAAATCGCCCGAAACTCCAAAGGAATTGACTACCCAAAATTGCCCGAAGTTCCAAAGGGTTTGACTACCCAAAATCGCCCGATAGTCGCCTGCTAACTTTATCTATCAAAATTTTGCCCTAGCTCGGCGATTTTCATAATCGGTCGAAACTCATACCATTTAAGTCGCCCGGAGTTCATCATGTCTCTGAAGAACATTTTTCATCCTACTGCTCGAAAGCTGATTATTCTAAGTTAGCATACGCAACTTTTTTCCATCATAGCATTTAAGAATATCTAATACATTTCAAAGCAGCAACTTACATGAACGCTTAAAACAACAACTTTGGCATATATTCAATTCAGAAAGTTAGGGTTTCCTAGCACATAAATCATGACAAATTCTCACATAGGATCATGGAAGTTATTAACAATTAAACAAAAGAAAGTTACATGTTGTAGGTGAGATTGTCACCTACCTCATGTCCGAGCTTTTGCTGATTTACTGATTCCAGCTTGTTCAAGCTTTGACATTGTTGAAGTTAATCTCTTCTCTTCGTTCTTTCCCTCTTTTGTGTTTTCCTCCTTTTTTGTTTCTTAAGTTTTTACATTGAGATGCAGCGTCTGGGGGTCTGTTCGGAATGTTAAATGGTCCCTGGTTCAGCTGGGCTCCAATTCTGCTGGCCCGGTTGATTCCCACCATTATGCAGATTTTTACTAAAGAACGGGCACTTTTGGTTTCCTCCTCCTTGTGAGAAAAACCCATCTCAAACCCAGACAACAAATTTGTGAGAAAAGAAAAACAAACGATGAACTTGAGCAAGGAAGGGAACGAGGAGTCGAGTTGAAAACTACGCAAGTTCGAGCTAGGTATTGCCCTCTAACTGTAATGTCTACATTTTATCCAAGAAATTAGTATACTTTAGGGATTAGAAGCATGAGAATGGCATATGTTAAGGCTCGGGCGATTTTAATCCTTTAAATGTACACTTTCTTGCCTTGATTTAGTGTTCTAAGTCTAGAATAACATGATTAGGACCTGTTAAGCATGAAAAATAGGTCTGAACTTGCAGTTTTGTTAAGCTCGAATTTTAGGGTTTTAGGAGTTCATGTGGTCTTCAAAGTGTTCTTGGAAAAAGCAGCTTTTTTGATTTTTAAACATAGAACCTCGCGAATTGAGAAGTGTTATTGTAAGAGTGGATTCGCGAAAGGGGGAATTCACGAAACCGCGGCAAGTAAGATTCGCGAACCCTAAGGAGCGGCGAAATGAAAGTTTTGCGAATCGGGCCATTTAGCGAACTCCAAGTCACGGGCTCGTGGCACTTCGCGGGTTGGGGCCACTTTGCGAATCCATTTGGCGAATCCGTGCAACAATCGCGAACCGACACACATGCACTTCACGGGCCGAGGAAATTTCGCGAGTTCCATTTGGCGAACTCAACCTATTTGGCTAACTAGGGTTGACGAGCTTAGGACTTCGCGAATCGAACTTAAGTGGCAAATTCGCGAATCCACAAGAGAATGGCGAATTGAGGTTGGCGAATCCGATAAAACTAACTTTAAGACTTGGGCTTGACCAAGTGCTTAATGGGCTTGAGGATAAAATTGGATTTCACCTTAAGCTAATTTCGAAATATGCCTTTAAAGGTACTTTTGGAATTTGCATATTTGATATAACTAAATATGGAATAAAATATTTGGAATATTATTTATTTAAATTTCGAAATTAATCAAGGATTAAGTTTCGAATTCTATACCATATTTAAATATACTTACTTCGACTTGGTATTTAAGTTAGTTTTCTAATAATAGCAAGTTTCCTTAAGTTTGTATTTGGAATTCAGAAGAGAGTAAGATTTGGCAAAAATCTCTCACACTTTAGGGACTTAGATATCGAAATCGACGCCTTTAAATAGGTTAAATTTCGTGCCATAGGGAAGAAGGAGTGATTTTCGAAATCAACTAAAGGCACAAAACACACACCGAATGCACACACTTTCTCCCACGCGACGGCTCTGTTCTTTCTAGCCATCTTTAGAGAACTGATTCGACTGTACACTACGAGGTCGGTGTGATGATCTAGTGCCATCTACCACCATCGACGAAGTCTTGAAGAAAAGGAGGAGGAGCTGTCACTCGCTTCAACTGGTAATTCTCTACGGGTTTGACCCGCCCTATTACATGTCTATGTGTTACTATTCAGATTCGAGCAACGAGGGCAATCGGGGAACCCAGAAATTTTTGTTCCGCACCGTACCCAGGGACGTTGCGTCTCCGGGAGACACCGGATAATCCAACAGTGGTATCAGAGCGGGCGCTCGTGATCAGAATCATAATGTGTTTAGATTAAAACGAGGCGCGTGGGAGACGATCTAAAGCCAACGCGGTTTGACCGTCGTGGGGATGATTGATGCGTCGTTTGCCATCCCACGGCCACCACCTCGTGCGGTATGGCCGACGAGGCAGCCACCGACAAGACCAAAACGCGGGAAGCCATGGGCGCCGGCGCGATCCGGCTGCGGCTGCACGCTCGTACCATCGGGCTGCTCGGAGCAGGCCCGATCAGCCGTGACCTCTAGGTCCGGCACCGGCCATGGTGGCTCCGGCGCCAGTTCCAAGGTGGTGTCCCCTTGCTGAGCGGCAGCAGTAGTTCATCCGCGGCAAAACTGTGCGGGATGAAAGCGCGCATTGCGCGCAGCGCGTCGCCACCGCCGGCGGCGGTTCCGGTTTTGAGATTTGTTCCGAGTAAGTTTGCGTCGTATATCCCGCCCCAATGTTAGCGTCTCGTGTGCATCTTGAGGGTATTTTTGGAATTTGCATATTTAATATAAATAAATATGGAAGAAAATATTTGGAATATTATTTATTTAAAATACGAAATTAATCTAGGATTAAGTTTCGAATTACATATCATATTTAAATATACTTGATTTGATTTGGTATTTAAGTTAGTTTTCTAATAATAGCAAGTTTCCTTAAGTATTGATTTGGAATTCAAAAGAGAGTAAGATTTGACAAAAATCTCTAACACTTTAAGGACTAAGATATCGAAATCCATTGGGCCGTATCGGGACTGGAGACAGGGTATACATTGGGCCGCACTGAGATGGCGTGGGCAGCATCTCCTGCAGGTGGCTTACCGCCACGTCCTTGCTTCATTGGTTTATCATATCTGGCAGGCACGCAACAAACACTGGAAGGACGGATTAGTACTACTCCGGACAGGCTCGTTGCTACCATCATTGACATGGTTTGCATGCGACTACTTGGGACCTCACCCAAGTATTCTCTGCAGAGGGCAGCTATACGACGACTCTGACGCGTAGCTTGGTAGCTCCTTATATGTTTGTTTTGAGTTTTGATGTTCTTTGTTGATTTATGCCAGTAGTATGTTACTGGTTGCATGTGAGGTATTACAACCTCACTCATATGTACATTCCCTCATTCTTATATATATACAAGGAACTTAATCCAAAAAAAAGATATCGAAATCCAACCCTTTAAATAGGCTAAGAATTTCGTGCTCCAAAAGAGAGAGAAAAGAAGTGATTTTCGAAATCAACCAAAGGTACAAAACACACACCGAACGCACACACGTTTCTCCCACGCGATTTGAGGTCGGCGTGACGATCTAGTGCCATCGACTAAAGCCAATGGATATCTGACGATCTCTTTGAGGAAGAGATCTGACGATCCGGACGTGATCTTCTACAAATTCAACATCGACTAAAGCCAATGGATATGGATTGATGTTGTTAGGAATATTTTATTGTGTTCAATTAAATCAGGTTATCTTAATCTTGTAGTTTTATTCTGCCCTAGGACTTAATTGTAAATATACCTAACTTGTGGGTATATTAGTTAACTTGGGCCCAATAGCCCATTAGGGCTTATGTGTATAAATACCCTAAACGATGCATCGTTTAGGGTTGTTGATTCATATAATAGAGTTGACGACTTTTCTGAAGAACTCGCGCGCGCTCTCTTCGTTCCAACTCTACAATCCTTCTCGTGGTATTACTAATTTTTTGCTTCCGTAATTCATCGTATCAGGTAATACTAATCCATTGAATCAGTACAAGGTTGGATAAAATCGGCCTAACAAGTGGTATCAGAGCAGAATTCGTGGATCAAACTCATCGAAGCTTTATTGATATTATTCGCTCTTTCTATCTGTTTTTCGAAAACTTTATCAATCTCTTTTCATCCAATTTCCCAGATTCATCCCGGCTCATGGAGATTGCATAGGTGTATTTTTTGCTTTTCCTTAATTCTTGATCAATTTTTCTTTTCGTGCCGAAGAACAGATTGTGAAGACGAACAGATTTTTGAGGTCTCGAGATCTTTTGACTAAAGCTGCTCATCTCGATATCTTTCTCGACATCTTGCTCGAAATCTTGCTCAACATTGATCTCGATATCTACCTCGACTTTTATCTCGACATGTTACTAAGTTAAAATGGTCTCGACATTTTGTGCTCAATTCTGCTCGGCATTTGAAGCTCTCGACATTTGAATTTGTCGACATTTGAAGTCCTTTGAAGTTCTCGACATTTTTTTCATTAGTTCTCGACATAAGTCAATCTTTGTACACCTCGACATCTTATTAACCCGACTTCATTATACCTCGATATTTTTTTTCCATCTCGAAACTCATATCGAAATCCCTAGCTTATTGGGAAGATATCGAAATTCATATCGACATCTCTTCCAAGATCTCGATATCATTTATTAAAATTAAGAATTTCGACACCTCTCGACATTTTGCTCCTTTTCGACATTTCCAAGATTCTCGAATTCCTTTTACATTCCTCTCGACATCTTTACCGACATCTATCGCTATATTTTGTGATTCTCGAGATATTTCCAGTCTAGCTTAATTCCTCGATATATCTTTCGACATTTGGTCTTAATTTCAAATTTGTCCTACTCGAAATATATCTCTAAATCCTCCTCTGTCTCAAAATTGATATCGATCTCACGGGAAATTCTCGAGAAACTACACTTGGAAAAATCAGATTTTAAATCTTAAGGATCTCGACATCTCTTATTCTCGAAATCTGCAAGTTCAATTTCAGCTCAAAAGCTTTCGCTATTTACTGGTGCTCTTCGAAAACTCCTTCAGTTGCAATTTGAATTTCTCGATATCATATTAATTCTTTCAATTGTCGAAATCCATACCTCGAGATCCTAAGTCGAACTTTAGTGGCTTAGCTATTGCACGTCATTTTCCTTATCATTGAGTCATAATTTCAGCAAAGTCATCCACGTGGCCTTAGCTCTTCCTTACTCATCATTGTTATTTAATTATTACATATATTTATTAAAAAAATAATAATAATAATAATAATAATAAAATCCATATCTACATTATTCAACGAAAATTGCACTCCCCAATTTTATCATCTCGTGATTATCTTATTTCCTATATATATTTTTTTAACGATTATCTGATCTCATCTAAGATTTAGTTGATCAACACGATTAAGATCCATATCCAACCAAAAGAATTCTAGAACTGAACTTTCAATATCCACTTTCAATATGTCATATATGCCGTATCATATGGAACAGAAAGTGAACAAACAAGCTAAAGAAATTGAGGAATTAAAAGTTCGCTTAGAGAATAATCATAAATGTCTCCTTGCCAGCTTAAGTGAAAAAGCGCATCTCAATTGCAAGTTTGAAGCAATGCAAATGAGAGTCGATGATCGTGACAAAGAAATAGAAAGACTGAAAGTGAAAATTAGTGAGTCAACTACTAGTTTGAAAAAGAGCGAAGACGAGATACTCACTAAGGCTTGTCAATATAACTTCATATATAGCGAGCGTAACGAGTTATACTCTAAAATTAGGAGTTTAGAGGACATTCTAACAAAAAGAGGGCAAGTGGATCAAAATTCCTCTAAGAACCTAGCGTCAAACGGGGAAAATATTTTACATTCTAACAAATCTACTTCTTGTTGGGAAATTCTAGAGGTTGCTAATAAAACTTCTAAATTGAACGCAACTTTGGAATCAGAAAGAGTAGGTTTTCAAGCAGAAAAACAAAACAGTTGGGTGCCGTATTCATGGCAGAACAGGAATCATGGCTCAAGGATACCTCTGAAAGTGAAGACGAAAACCTGGCTCTCATGGCAAACGTCGAAGCTGACTCTGAAGATGAAGCACAAACCACTGCAGCTACTCTCCCAACTAACTCATCTTCTGAGACTGAGGTACACGACTCTCACTCCAATTTACATAAACAGTTATGTCTTCTTCAAGATAGACTAACATCTATGTCTAGTGAAAACCAATCATTAAGAAAACTAGAAACTAGGTTAGCGAACAGTGAAAAGGTCTTGCGAACCGAACTAGTAGAAAAGGCTAAGTTAAACTCGTTTCTAGAACAAGCTTAGGATACATCCCTCAGACATGAGACTAGGATAAGATATCTAGAAGAAAAACTTTTCGAGAAGGAAAATGATTTCAAGAAGAGTGAGCAAGAGCGTAATTCCATATCCCAAAATATGAATTCTTATCCAAGGAACGAAATCGTCTATATTCCAAAATAAAGAAACTTGATGATCTCCTAACAAAAAGAGGACAAACAGATAGAACGATTTTTTTAAACAAACCTAGAGACATAGAATTTTATGATCCCCGTGAAGGATTAGGCTTTGTTCCAGGTTCCGTACAAACAGTCAAGAAACCCCTCCCTCTTTATGATATTAGCTTCCTAGGCTTAAATATACCCAGTCTACTCCCTTTCACTAGATCATCTACACTTGACATCCTAGAAAAGAAAAAGAGAAATAGAGAGGACAGGGTAGAAATCCCATTTGACTACGAAGAACTGAATAAACGTGACAGAACCACGGACACATCCTTGTCTGAAGACGACTACTTACCTCTATATCCACCCTCTTCAGAAGACGTAAGTGGCCAAAATTCAAATCACCCTACCACATATATCCCAGCATCTCTCAAGGAAATCTGTGATTTGCGCTCGACTCTTGAGTCCGAAAAGATTGCCTTCCAAGTGGAAAAGACGTACTTCTGACAATCATCTCCTCACTCGAAAAACAAGTCAACAACCCCATAGGCTTATCCCCACCATTGCATTCAGCTAAGTCTAAGATAGAAGCGTCACTCCACAAGGAAATTAAAGGGAAAGAAAAAGCCAAAAGACATGATCTGTTATTTGAAAACTACGCGTCTCCTTCAAATCATTACTATTCCTACGATGATGCACTTGCCCTAAATTCTCGTTTCAGACTAGCAAGTGCCAGCACAATCAAGAACGATGCACGCTTCTTTGCTAAGTCAGGCTCGCAAACTCAACTAGACAAGATACAAACAAAAGGAACGACTGACTTTCTAGCTGAAATCTCGCGTCTCCAGAACATCAATAAATTACAAGCAAAGGAACACAAACTCAAATTGAAATCTTCAAGTTCGAAAAAGAGAAACTACTAAATGAAATTTTCCTCCTAAGAAATCTCAACGATCATTCATCTGAAGTTGGTTCTTCTTCGACTTATGATTTAACTCCTAATAATGTGTCAAATTTAGCTACAGGCAAGAAACTAACCAAGAAGACGAAGACGATGGACTGGGTCAGGAAATCAAAATCTAAACCCTCTCCTACCAAGGCTTTCTACTCTAAAAACTATGCTTCTGATGGACATAACTTCATTTCATCGAAGACTATTAAGCATTGTGATGTTTCCCGTTTTAATAAATCTAATATTTATAAGATGCATCATACTTCTACTCGGCAGCCATCATCTCATGCAAGCCACATCTCGAACACTCCCGTATTCAATTGATTGATGCATAAGAACTCAACAGGGTATAGTCCTAATGTTAAACAAATTTGGGTGCCCAAGCAAAAACATCACTCCACATCCTCTCAACACTCAAAACAAGGATTGAATCTATGGATTCCTAAATCACAAATCAAATTGAATAGGACTTCAAATGATGACTTAGGACAAGATTTGACACCTTGTGTGCTTAACCCGTTTTCTGCTAATAAGGGAGGACCCATCCAAAAATGGGTACCAAAGTCCCGATAATGTTTTGCAGATATCCCAGCATGAGTAGGTACTAAGAGAGCTGCTCCACACTCATGATTGGTATGCGATGAGGGCAGCTAAACATCGCAGTGTGTATGGCATCTCGGGTTGCTCCACATACACGACTGGTTAGCGATGCGAGCAACCAACGAGGGTACATCATAGCTATGCATGGTTAAAAGAACTTTAAACTTCAAATCTTAGCATGATAATGAACTGAAATGACTGAAAACCCTCCTATAGGTACATTTTTATTATGCATGCATCTTAAAGAATTTTCGAGCTTAAATTTTCTGTATGCATATGAAGTGCAAAATACCTATTCTAACTTTAGAGCGATAAAAAACGTACAATCTAATGCATTTTTAAAGAACAATAACTCCTTAGTTTGCATTTGCTTTGAGAATAAATTAATACGTTCACGCTTATTTAATTGGGAGAGAATTTACATGTTTAAATGTGCATGCATTGAGGGGGAGCTACTCTTTTTTAAAGAGAAGCAAATCTTATATTTGTCTTAAGAGGAGCAATAATTAAATTTTGAGGGAGAGCGAACTCTAATGTGTGAACTTAGGGAAAGAGACTCTCGAACGATAATTTTACGAATATGCATCTTTTGAGGGGGAGTAATTCAGTTTTAAGAAGCATGATTTGAGGGGGAGGATTTAAATATATATATATATATATAATATATAAATAATATAATATATAGTTACTATTACATTATTATTAAGATAATAAATATATATATATATATATTAAAAAAAAGAAGAAAGAAAAGGAAAGAGAAAGAAAGAAAAGGAAAGGCCAAAAAAAAAAGAGGCCTCATACTCCCATAATCGTACTTCAAAAAGAATTCTCTGTCTTCCAAAGATAAATTTGAAGGACAAATTTCAAGCCTACAAGAGTTCAAGAATTCCAAAAGGCGTGTACACTATCACGAAGATGATCTCAACCGACCTGCTCCAACTCGCTGATCAAGCAGCACTCATCAAATTGACGGATGCATGGATTCTAAGTTCCCATGGTTCAGTAAGACCAAACTGAACCTAACCCCGGAACGTAGCCAAGTGTTAGTGACGATTTCAAGTTCATAAAAGTCATATTGGAAATTCTTGACAAGACCGAAGAGCGGAAGATACAAAACTCCCTTACCTCACAAATTACTCGGACCAACCCCCATAGGTACAGGTGCTAATTTTATTAGCTCCCGGGTAGAAGTCGTCGCATTAGGTCCAACGACGCATGCACAACCGAGCCTTACCCACTCATCGTCTCCCAACAGACCGATGTTTCACTAAATCACGGGGAGCCGCGTAATCTATCACTGCTTCACTTGGAAGCAGGAGATATTGAACTAAGTGGTAGTCAGCCCCACACCACTGAATTTTATTGATCACATCGAGTCTAGTGTGTCCTCACCATCCAAATATTTTTATATCTTTTTAGGACACATACACCTTTTTCTTATCTGGACTTTGTGACCAGATCAGAACTTTCGTAGACATGTCCTACTACGACATGCTTCGATGATCGGAATGAAGTCCTGCCGTTGTAATATCAAAACAACAACGGTTTCAGGCCATCGCCTATGAGCTATGCTCCTAGACTGATGTTAACGGGACGCCTATGTGGCCCTGGTTTATAAAGCCCTGTTCTCACAGGCCACGTCTCGGAGTTTAACTCTAAAGTCGTGTCGACGGACTGCCTCTGTGGCCCCGTCAGGTTATAACCCAACCTAAGTACCCACCAATTCCGCCGTGCATACTGCTCTGAAGCTGGGCTCTCGAGCTCTTTTGAAGGACAATCTGAAGGGGCCCAGACACATTTTCGGAAAATACACACTACGTACACCTACTTCTTGTCACGACGGTGCGATCTCTTGCCAAAGACGTGTCTCATTTTGACTCATCGCATGACGATCTCCTCAGCTCGATCTTCATGAGGGGGAGGAGTACTGGAGCAACACCACGACGAAAGTGCATATAGATCAGAAAATACTAAATCTCAAGCGTCGTCAAAGAATCAAGCGAAGACCACAAGTCCAACGATTGAAGTTGTCACCTCATGTACGACTCTCCAATTTTAAAGAAACACCCCAATCACAACGTAAGGTTGAACAAACGTAAGGGGAGTTGAGCTACAATCGAACGGAGAGATCGGACTCAAAAGACAAGACGGCCAACAACTTCAGCATGAACTTCAAGAATATAAGCTGCCGACTAGTGTACAGCTCTTCGAGTTTAAAGAAAACTCTCAATCCCAACACAAGGTTGAACAAATGTAGGGGGAGTCGCGACTATCGAAGGTAGAGCTGGAACACAAGAAGATAAGATCAGAACATGGTGAGCTTGGATCTCCTAAAGAAGAGGACACAAGACATAAATGAGGATGTGATTGAAGAAGAACACGCATGCAAATGCTTTCACGTACACAACTCCGATACGTGTTCTTTGAGGACTCAGTACGATCACAAGACGAAGATAACCAGCGCTGAATTGCAAATTGAACACAAAGGGGGAGATTGTTAGGAATATTTTATTGTGTTCAATTAAATCAGGTTATCTTAATCTTGTAGTTTTATTCTGCCCTAGGACTTAATTGTAAATATACTTAACTTGTGGGTATATTAGTTAACTTGGGCCCAATAGCCCATTAGAGCTTATGTGTATAAATACCCTAAACGATGCATCGTTTAGGGTTGTTGATTCATATAATAGAGTTGACGACTTTTCTGAAGAACTCGCGCGCGCTCTCTCCGTTCCAACTCTACAATCCTTCTCGTGGTATTACTAATTTTTTGCTTCCGTAATTCACAGGTAATACTAATCCATTGAATCAGTACAAGGTTGGATAAAATCGGCCTAACAGATGTTATGCCACTAATATAAAGTATTGCAATTACGGTTAATTAGGGTTAGTGAAGTTTTATTACCTTTGTTTTCTTCTTATTGTTAATCAATCTGGAATAAAATTTGTTTTTGTCATTCGTTTTTTATAGGTAAAGATAATATAATCCTATATATCAAGATGTTTCTTGATTTCTTTATTTTAATTTCATATATGATTTGTATCATGCATCAATTTAACCATTCATTATAAAGTCTTGCTATCTCCGGCGAAACGATTTTCGATTCTTATGATTGGAACATTGTATCTGATATGCGTTTTTTGTTTTAATTTTCTGTTTCGGTGTGATGATTTAGGAGGTAATGAGGACAAAGATTGCCGGGAATGATCCAGTGGAAGAATTTCAATGCAAAAAAGTTGGAAATACCAGACTTATTGTCCTGGGTGGTACCATGAATATAGATTATAGTTTATAAATGACTAGAACAAATTACTTGATTACTTGCAGAATACAATTTATAGATTGCATGAATTATGTCGGGGGCTGGTAGATCCGTCATGGCACGTTGAGTCGGCTCGGATTGATGGGTTGAGACCCGTTGTTGGTGATGGCATATACTAAGGTTTCTTTGTCTTCTTTCATTATTACTTTATTTATTCAATCTGATGTGAGTAAATTTGTTTCAATATTTCTTTGTTGATTCTGATCACCTTGTTGTAAATCCACCTACTGTAATATTTTTTTCCCTTTTTTTTATTGTGTCTACTGGAGTACATCTGCTGCATATGAATGCTTCTCTTTTGATTTGGTGTTCTATGTTTCTTTTTCCGTATGTGCTAAACATCTGCGGGCAGCGCACGTAGCTGGAGTTCTTCGACATTGGTGTTACCTACGTTCATTTAGGCATTCATCGTGTAAATACAAATTCTTTTGATTTTTCTTTGTAGCTAAATTTGAGTCCCGTTGTTCTCCTTATTATAATTTTCAATAAATTATGTTGTTAATCTGGTTTTTGGCATTGTGTTCTGTACTATGGCTGTTTTATGTATAATTGGTTTGTTGATTATATTATCTTGCAGTGGTTTAATAGGCTGAGAAACTATCTTAAACGTCTCAACAACCAGCTGATAACAACGGCACTCATGTAGCTCAACTGGAAACAATTCAGCAACTGCTCCACCACCACCTCTTTCTCCTCCTGCTTTTTCCATTAATAAAGACCTTAAGTTTTGATGAGTCCACGATCCACTGCTGGGCATAGTCACATATGCGCAGTGAACACTTCTTATCAAAGAAATCATCCACGAAGGGGGTAATTATTTACCCACGACTTCGAGCAGAGATGGATGTCTTAAAGATCGTATCGGTTTCAGCCTTCGCTAACTATATTCGTGCATCCTCCTCTGAGATATATGCCACCACAACTACCGCCAAAGCCTTTGGCTACTGCAGGTGCGACCCCTTCCATGATGCCTCAACATATGATGTGAGGCAATTTAATAGCAAAAGCAATAAAAAATCCAATATATAATAATATTTCCAAGGCCACGGGATATCACTGATTAGCTAAAATTTCAAAATTTAAGAAATTGGTCGTGGGTTTGATCTATGTTCGCATATTCAATGATTATATCTCATTTTCAGTTGATCATTGCTCTATTTGTTCTCCATTCAATTATCTTTTTGTTTTTTCCCAATTTCAGATTTGTTATTGGACGTGAAGTAGAAATCCTCTCGGGGGATTTATTGCGGAGGAAGATTCACCTCATATTACAAAATTATGCTTCTCTTTCTGAAGCACGTAGATCTGATCGTATTGGAAGTTCGATTGATATTGATTGGGTACGTGTGGTTTTAATTATCCATCGAATTTGCCCCAGCTTTAAATAAGAAATAGGCCGTTTTAATTAGTGTTTCGTTAGTTTTGGTCTATGACAAGATTGGTTATTTGCTTATTTTTTCAAGTATATCATCTAAACTTACCCGACACTCGCTAAAGTCGTACTCAAAATAAATTTAGTAACCTTACTATTTATTTATGATTTCTTAGGTTAACTATCTGAGTTTTTGCCCGCATTGTTTTTTGCAAACTAACATTGTATGGGGTGGTTCTACAAAATATTTGTTTTTGTTTTTGAAATTCGCAGCGGGTTGGAAATCGATATTTCGGTACGGGGAAAAATAGCTCGCTGGTATGAGGCATGGCTGCAGCATTCCCCCAGGGTGTCTGTCTCGCAAAGTAGGTGTAGTTGCAAAATTTTGTCACAATTTTTTTAAGGTATCGAATATGTTAGCTATGAAAAAATTTCATCGGCTCACTAACTAAACTGTTTATTTTTTGGGGGACCCTAAGCAAGTGAATCTACATATGTTATGTTATGTGCCCAAATTTTGGTATGAATTAGGTTTGGGGGAGATGAGGCAGGATATGGAATACGTTGTTGCGATTCACCATCGATTCTACATAAATATCGAACTATCGGACATATTTTTATTTTATGTAATGTTTTACTTTATAAAATATCATCCGTATATAGTAACATCTTAAAAACAATAAACAATTGTTGTATATTACAAGTCAAAATTAAATATTATCATTTTTTCAGCTATAATATTTTCTTATTATATATTACGTTAGTTCCGTGACGGGCAAAAAACTAGCAAATAATTAATAGCACGGGTTTTTAGATTTTAAGTAAATAGTTTTAACAAACAATATTATAACCCGTGCAATGCACGGTCAAAAACCTAGTATGCATGAATGCAAATGCTCTCACATCCCAAACCCGACACCTCACAAATGCACGCTCGACATCTCGCGAGCATACGCTCGTTCCTACATTATCTCTCAACTCATAAACAGGACCCTAAGCTAGATTCGGAATCCACTCATAAAATGTCATATAATGCCATGATAGTACGGCCCCACTACAGTCTCAACCGTAACTATAATAATGGCAAGTGGTACGGCCCCACTACAGTCTCAACCGTACCTACAATAGTGACAAGTGGCCCCATCTCGGTCTCAGCAAGCGCTTCATCGAGTCGTAGCCTGACAATTAATATCAGTCACTCTAACCCACACAACAACATTATACAATTTTACCGCGACTCCGCATGGTACTCTCCCCTCGTAACACGTGTATGCAAATGTCGTGCAAGTAAAATGCAACACATAAAAATGCAAGTCTCTATATCACGTATCGGCCCAAGGTATCAGCTCGGCCCGATCCGAAAACTATCGTACTCTAAATAATCGGGCCCAAAGCCCGCATTGCGAATTGCTTGGCCCGAAATTTTAGTCACCGAACTCTCCCTCCGAATTTCACTAAGAGTTCCAAAATTTAATCCTTTTCACTTTAAGTCCCAAAATTTCAAAATAATACTTCAATTCCTAATTTAAAAATATTTTTCCAAATTTTGCCCTTTAAACCCCAAAATCTAATAATTTTACTTTTTAGGATTCGATTTTTAAAATTTTAACTTAAAACCCGAAAAAAAATCTTTGATAATTATAAATTAACCCGACAATTATCCTCAAATTTGATTTGACCCAAAATTCTCCAAAATTTCAGATTTGCCTCGAAGTTAAAAATCGCAGTTAAGATCTGAAATTTTCCCAAGTTTCAGATCTGCCCGAATTTCTAAAAAATCAGTTTAAGACCCAAATTTTGGGAAATTACAAATCTTCCCGGATTTTTAGAATTTCAGTTTGAGACCCGAAAATTTTCAAAAACTGCACATCTTCCCCGGATTTTTTTAAAGTTTCAGTTTGAGACAAAAATATTCAGAATTACAAATTGATCCCAGTCGAGATTTTAAATATTTATTTAACACCCCAAAACTTCTGAAAATTACACTTTGACCCCAGCCGAGTTTTAACCTATTTATTTGACACGCGAAAACTTCTGAAATTATAAAATGACTCCAGCCGAGATTTCAAATATTTATTTAATACCCGAAAAATTCTGGAAATTATAATATGACCCTAGCCGAGTTTTGACCTATTTATTTAACACCCAAAAACTTATGAAAACTACAAATTGACCCCAGTTTTAATATTTATTAACACCCGAAAACTTCTGAAAATTATAATATGACCCTAGCCGAGTTTTGACCTATTTATTTAACACCCAAAAACTTCTGAAAATTACAAATTGGCCCCAGCCGAGATTAAAAGAAACCCTAGAAAATCCTAATTTGCACTAATACCAAATTTTCCAAATCTAGCCAAACTTGCCCACTACAATTCCAAATTCCACTTTCCAACCCTAATTTCTTTCATCGTTTTAGAATCAAAATAACCGAAAATAACACATAAAGACTTAACACAAAATCATGCAAACACAAAATCATGTAGAGAGTCACGTTCGATCTTGAATGTAACTCGACACTTAATCATACAAATAACGAAATAACTCATGCAACACGTAAAATTCACGAGATCAAAATTGTTTATGCATATGGATGATATTCACCTACCTTACTTCGGTAGAGCGCTACGTCGCGCGTAGTTTTCGTGTGATCCCGACCCTAGAATTCGCTCCCGAGATTTTCTCCTGGGGGCTTCTCCTTACTTTTTTCACCTTCCTTTCTTTCTCTCTTTTTTTTCTTCCTTTCTCTCTTCTACTTTCCTTTCCTTTCCCTCACGACTGCTCCCTCTCTCTCCCTATATTTTTTTTCTTTCTTTCCCTCTCTCCCTCTCTCTCCCTCTCTTTTTCTTTCTTTTCTTTCCTTCCTCACGCAATCTCTCCTTCTCCTCCTCTATTTATAGATCCTCAAGTAGTATAGTAGGTGATTATGTTTTGTTTTCAGGTAGTTGGTTATTATTTTATATTAGGTGATTAGGTTTTGTTTTTATGTGATTAGGCTTTGGTGTGTTGTTTTTATTCCATATTAAGTGATTAGATGATTAAGTGATGATGAGGCATTTTTATTTTTTTAAATTTTCGGCCCTTTTTTAATTATTTATTTTATTTAATTTTTATTTTATTATTATTATTATCATTATTTTTATTATTGTTACTGGACCAAACTCCTAACAACTTGGGCCATTATTTCCTTTATTTGGCCTATAATTATTTTCGGTCCATCTAAATTTTTTTTGAGTCCAATTATAAATATTTTTGGCCCGGCTCGAAAGGAAATCGGTGTATGTTCGAAAATCGACTCCACACATTCCGAATATTATTGAAATAATCCCGTATAAATTTTACGGGTATTACATCCTCCCCCTTACAAGAATTTCGTCCCCGAAATTACATCAATTCGGGATAACTACATGGCTCGTGTCTGGGACGTACTTCCGTAATGTAGATACATGGACGACCTCATGAACTTGTGCGAGCGATGCGGGCAATTCGAGTTGATATGCCACTTCTCCAACTCGTTTCACAATTGTGAAAGGTCCAATATATCTTGGGCTCAACTTCCCCTTCTTCCCAAAACGTTTTACGCCTCTCATTGGCGAAATGTTTTGGAAGGACTTTGATCGCCTTCATCGAGCTCCCACGACCTTCGTCTTTCGTCTTTCATCGAGCTACATCTTTCTTCATTCTTAGCCACCAATAATTTATTCGTAAATCCCGATACATTTTTGTTACCCCGGGATGTATTGAGTAGATTGTCGTATGCGCTTCCGTCATCATAGTTCGACAGATCTCTTCATCGGGTGGCACATCTAGACAACATCGGAATTGTAAGTTTCCGTTGTCTCGAAATTTGAACTCCAACGGAACATTCCCTTCTTGTTCCGCCTGGATCTTTAGATATAGTTCGTCTTTTTTTTTGTGCCTCAAAGATTCGTGCTATCAGTGTTAGTTTTTAATGTCAACGCTGCCAGCTTCGTTTCGTTCTCTCTAAAGTTGATTATTTTCACTCCGAGTTGGCACAGGTTCGTATTCACTGATTTACGGCTCAAAGCATCTGTAACTACTTTCGCTTTGCCTGGGTGATAATTTATCACACAGTCGTAGTCTTTTACTAACTCGAGCCATCGTCTTTGCCTCATGCTTAACTCCTTCTGCATGAAGAAGTACTTTAGGCTTTTATGATCTGTGAAAAATCTCGCATCGTTATTCGTATAGATATTGTCGCCAGATTTTCAGGGCAAACACCACGGCGGCGAGTTCCAAATCGTGTGTGGGGTAATTTTTCTCGTACGGTTTGAGCTGTCGGGAGGCATACGCAATTACCTTTCCAATTTGCATCAACACGCACCCCAACCCATTTTTCGAGGCATCATTGTATACCTAAAATCCTTTGGTATCAGAGGGAATGGCAAGAACAGGAGTTGCTGTCAATCATTTCTTCAACTCCTGGAAGCTTTCTTCACATGCTTCCGTCCACCTAATTGGAACGTTCTTCATAAGTTAATTGGAAAGCTTCATAAGCTTTCTTCAGCGTTATTGTCATGGTGAGCAGCTGCCGTTGGATCTAAGATGGCGCGCGATCAAATGGCCATGATTTGAAAACGAAGATTTAATTATGTTCGTAGGATATCGCGCGAAGAGGTCAACGGCTGAGATGCTTAGGAAGTGAATGAAGAGGTTAGTGAATTATGAGTGTCGCATCAAAGATCGGACGGATGATAGTGAAGGTGCTATTTCACTTATAGAGTCACTTGCGATTCTTGCTCTAACACGCGGAAATGTAAGACCACGTGGCGACTGTGGAGTGTTCGATCGGATAAAATGCACGGTGAAGATAGATCGCGAACTCTCACTTAAAATATGATGTCTGGTTTGTCAAATTTCCTAGTTCACTTTCTCGAGCATGTAACTCCTTTTAGAGTGAAAATCGCCGTGAAGTGAAAACACAAGAGTTGTAGAAGGGATAGAGATCTGTAACTTTTGTGTTGTGATCAATAAGAAAGGAAGCTCGATTGATCCGTGGACATAGGCTGAAGTTCAGCCATGTTTGTGCTTTAGCTCGCCGTACCTTTTTATTGATGCAACAACGTAGTCTAAGCTGTGCATGTAATTACAGCCTTGATTTAAACATGAGCACAATTTCTTTGTCGTACATCAACATCTTTCTTCGAGATTTTGCGAACCCGTAGTTCCAAACTACTTCATCAAATCGGAGATTCCAACTCCTAGACGCTTGCTTAAGTCCATAAATGGACCTGTTCAGTTTGCACACTTTGTGAGCATCTGTTCGTGATGTAAAACCCTTAGGTTGCTCCATATAAATTTCCTCCTGGAGGAATCCATTTAGGAAAGCGGTTCACATCCATCTGCCAGATCTCATAATCATAGTGTGCTACTATAGCCAGCAATATACGGATAGACTTTATCATTGCTACGGGTGAAAAAGTTTCCTCGTAGTCAATGCCCTCTTTTTGATTGTACCCTTTTGCTACTAGCTTGCTTTGTAGGTATCCACCAGTCCATCAGATCCAATCTTTCTCTTGTAGATCCACTTACACCCTATAGGTCTAAAACCTTCGGGTAGGTCTACTAGAGTCCAGACTTGGTTAGTGTACATCGAGTCCATCTCTGCTTTCATAGCCTCGACCCATTTCTTAGAGTCAGCATCCGTCATTGCCTGGTCATACGTAGTGGGATCGTTCCCAATTGTAGGACCCCGGTCCCCGCAAAATTAGGTCGGCCAATAAATTCCGGGTGTGCTTTACATGATTTCATGATAATTGCGTATATGTTGAATGCTTACGTGATGTATAAATATTATGCCCGTGATTTACATGGGAAATTACGTGCGATTAAGCGCCAAGGATTCTTGGTGTTCACGATGACCCCAAATGTACGAAGAGGAATTTTCGAAGAAATAGCGAAGGAAAGGATTAACTATAGTTGGACTAGGAATTTTATTTTGGGCTAAGGAATTAAAATGGGTCCAAAATTGAGAGAAAGGCCCAGAATGGGGAAAATTTTCCCTAGAATTAGGAAAAGCCCATGTCCTACCCAACAAAAAGCCAAGGAAAATATCTGAAATAGAAAATCATCTAAACACTTTAACCCCTCAAGAAACTAACGAAAGCAAGGGAAGGGCAAGGGGAAGAACCGAGGCAAAATTCGGACAAGAGTGCTCAAATCAGCTTAGGACTTCGAAGTTGGTAAGTAAAATACTCTCCCTTAAGCTCTTAATTTCGTACACTAGGTGTAGTTGAAGGTATTAATGGCATTAAAGGCAAAGTAATTGAAGAAGATTTCGAAAAAGACCTAAATGAGAGGTATAAGCTCGTGATAGGACCCCGATTTAAGTAAATCAGTGTTAGGAACTACTTTATATACGACTTAGAACCTAGAGACTTCGTTCCCAAGAAGGGAGACTTAGAACTTAGAAAAATTCTGGGAGGATTTAACGATGAAGGTGATTCAGGGAAGATGATTGAAAGCTCAGTAGAATCGGGCGATTTAGCTTGGGAAGCATTAGACCCAATCGAAGCCTCAACTAATCGTGCGAATAGAAAACCTAGTAAATCGGGCGATTTTGAGTTAATACTAACACACGGCGAAATGTTGCACTTGAGGAATCGATTAAATTAAACGTATGGAACAAATTAATCGTGCAATTCAAACTCTAGAAAATCTCGAAGTCGGGCAATTTGAGGGTTTTCTTGAGTCGGACAAATTGAAGTGCAAACTAAGATCGGGCGATTTCATGTGATAAATCGGATAACTTAAGCATATATTACACGTGGCATGAGGAGAACAAATCGCCGAAGACAAGCTTAGCAAACACTAAATCGGGCGAAATGCTATGCAACCTAGGACAAATCGGGCGATTTGAAGGTCGAGACCAACGCTCGGGGATCTCCATCTCTGCAAGTCCTCAAATCTGCCGAAAACAATTTCCCCCTTAGTATCAAATCTATCCGGCTGCTTTTGAGGTGGGAGTGTGTGTATGGATGACGACCTGTGAAGGCCGGGCGCATAGGAAGCTTTTGGCTGCACACACACACACACACTTGTCTTCTGTATAGACATGACTACGAGGAATTGTAGAACGATTTGCGAACATTCTTTTGACATGTGTATAAGACTTCCGCACGTAGTTTAAAAGAAGAAGAAAAATTTTATTCGCATTTTTACGCTTTTGCCCGATAATAAAGCATTAGAGACCTAGGATTAGAACGGAATTACGAGGTCGAACGACGGGTCCTGACAGAGTGGTATCAGAGCTTCGGTCACAGGTCCTGCAGACTGTCCATACACGCACACTCAAAAGCGCGGAAGCGGCCTTGCTTGTAAGTACCATGTTATGTGAATTTCTTGAATGGTTTGATTTATTGGCCTTAGGAATGGTCAGGATAGGTTTGGAAAATGGTAAGACTTAGGGGAGAAGGAAGCAGGGAATCCGATCAGGGTAGGGATACTAATACCCTCCTAATAGCCGGGATGCAACCATCCTGCAACTAACGGAACTGGTCCGGCAACAGTCGGCCCAGATTCAGCAGCTGATCCAGCAGCAAAATGCTGGTGGGCAATCAGCCAACCTACCTCCCCCGCCCGAACGAATTGAGATGATCGGGGAGAGGGTTCAGAAAGCTTAATCCTCCATAGTTCGAGGATGCTGTAGACCCCACATCCGCCGAGGATTGGCTGAGGACGCTGGAGAAAATGTTCCAGCACAGCCGCACCCCTGAGGCGGAGAAGGTCATGTGCGCTGCCTACCTGCTGAGGGGGAGCGCCGGACATTGGTGGGACACCGTCTCAGCCATCGAAAACCCACTAACAATGAGTTGGGATCGGTTTAAGGAGATTTTCAGAGGAAAGTACTACACCGCCCCTGTCAGAGCCCAGCGGATGAATGAGTTCATCAACCTCCGCCAAGGGGCAATGACAGTGGCGGAGTACATCAGGAAGTTCGAGCAGCTTTCAAGGTTTGCTGCTCATATGGTTAGCACGGACGCGCTCAAGATCGAGCGGTTCATGGAAGGGTTGAAGCCCGAGCTGTACCGGGATGTAAGTATGGCTGGAGTACAAGGGGCCACGTATGCACGAGTGGCTGAGAGAGCACTTGTGGCGGAGCAGGCAGAGGCCAGGATTTCTCGCGCCCAAGAAGCAAAGCGCAATTTCGTACAAGGGCCGCAAGGGAGCGGGGGCAATCCGAAGCGGCAATTCATTGCCAAGGAAGGGAAACAGGGACTCCAGAATCGACCTGGACCACCCCCACAGTTCAATCCCAACAAGGGTAGACCCCAGCTGGATCTACCCGTATGCTCGAAGTGCGCACGGAGACACCCGAGAGTCTGCAACTCCCAGAATGCTGTCTGCTTCAAATGTGGCAAGACAGGCCATTACCTGAGGGCATGTCCGGAAGGGGGATACGGGAGCCAAGCGGGAAACCAAGCAGCACCACCAAGGGTACCGGCCCGGGTCTACACTATAACCTCCGAGGAAGCGGAAAATAACCCGGCCGTGGTAACAGGTACCCTCCTCGTCTATGAAATCCCCACATGCATCCTAGTCGACTCAGGAGCGACACACTCGTTCGCGTCTACTAAGTATGTCAAGAGGATAGGAGTAACGCCTCACCGAGCTGAGTGCGAGTTTAGGGTAACAGTTCCGAACGGGAATCCCACCCAAACTAATCAAGTTTTACGAGATTGCCCAATAGTAATCGGGGATAAGGAACTGCCCATAGACCTCATAATTATTCCCATGAATGATTATGAGGTGATCCTTGGAATGGATTGGCTATCGAAGTGCGGAGCTGTCATAGACTGCCACCGCAAGATAGTCACGCTCAATACGGACGGGGATGAACCCCTTAAGTTTGTAGGGACTAGTAAAGGGACCATGATCTCTAGGATATCAGCGTTGAAAGCCCAACGACTGATCAGATCAGGGTGCGAAGCCTATCTTGTATTCGCTATCAAATCGGAAGAGAACGCCTCCCCGAAATTCGAGGAAGTGCCGATAGTCAAGGACTTCCCCGACGTATTTCCCGAGGAGTTACCGGGACTACCACCCGAAAGGGAAATAGAGTTTGCTATAGATCTGGTACCTGGAGCGGCACCAGTATCCAAAACCCCATATCGGCTAGCACCGACAGAAATGAAGGAGTTAAAGGATCAACTCGACGAACTCATGCAGAAGGAGTTCATACAGCCGAGTTTCTCTCCCTGGGGAGCGCCGGTGCTATTCGTGAAGAAGAAGGATGGATCCATGCGGTTATGCATAGACTACAGGGAGTTGAATAAGTTGACAATCAAGAACAAGTACCCACTCCCTATGATAGACGATCTGTTCGATCAACTGCAAGGTGCAACAGTTTTCTCCAAGATCGATTTAAGGTCGGGCTATCATCAATTGAGGATCCGGAAGGAAGATGTTCCGAAGACGGCCTTTAGTACCCGTTATGGCCATTACGAGTTCCTAGTGATGCCATTCGGGCTAACTAATGCGCCCGCAGCTTTTATGGACTTAATGAACCGGGTGTTCAAAACCTATCTAGATAGGTTTGTCATCGTCTTCGTAGATGACATCCTAATCTACTCAAGGACGAAAGAGGAGCACGAAGAACACCTGAGAATAGTTCTGAGCACCTTACGGGACAAGCAACTGTATGCCAAGTTCAAGAAGTGCGAATTCTGGCTTGACCAAGTTGCCTTCTTGGGGCATATAGTATCCGGAGCAGGAATCTCCGTAGACCCGAGCAAGATAGACGCAATTAGCAATTGGCCCACACCGACGAATGTGACGGAGGTACGAAGTTTCCTCGGTCTGGCAGGGTACTATAGGAAGTTCATAAAGGACTTCTCGAAAATAGCGTCTACACTGACGAGGCTGACTAAGAAGAATACACCGTTCCAGTGGACCTCGGAATGTGAACAGAGTTTCCAAGAACTGAAAGAAAAGCTTACGACGGCCCCAGTTCTCACAATACCATCGGGAACTGGAGGGTTTACCGTTTACAGCGATGCGTCGAAGAATGGGTTAGGGTGTGTGCTAATGCAGAACGGGAATGTAGTAGCATATGCCTCTCGTCAACTGAAGGAGTACGAGAAGAATTACCCGACGCACGACCTAGAGTTGGCAGCAGTGGTCTTTGCTCTCAAGATCTGGAGGCATTACCTCTATGGAGAGCGGTGTGAGATATACACTGACCATAAGAGCCTCAAGTACTTCTTTACCCAAAAGGAGCTGAATATGAGGCAGAGGAGGTGGTTAGAACTAGTCAAGGATTACGATTGCGTAATCAACTACCACCCAGGCAAGGCGAACATAGTAGCCGATGCCTTAAGCCGAAAAGCAGTGAGCACGGAACTGCAGCTACTGGAAGTTGAGGTCGTACGACTAGGGGAAGTTGAGACGCAACTAGCAGCTCTAACCTTGCAACCGACGCTGCTAGAGCGGATTAAGGCGGCGCAGGGAACAGACGAGCTTTATACGAAGATCAAAGAAGCGCAACCGGAACAACCGACGGGAGACCTTATAATACGGGAAGACGGACGACTATATTTCAAGGACCGACTGTACGTGCCAGACGATGCTGAACTACGAAGAAAGATAATGGTGGAAGCACATGCCACTGCATACTCAGTACATCCCGGAGCAACGAAGATGTACAGAGGCTTAAAGGAAAACTATTGGTGGCCAGCAATGAAGAAGGACATAGCAACATTCGTGAGCCAATGCCTGACGTGCCAGCAGATAAAAGCTGAGCATCAAAGGCCGGCGGGAACTCTGCAACCGTTACCCATTCCGGAATGGAAATGGGATAACATTACCATGGACTTCGTAGTAGGACTGCCGAGGAATGCAAAAGGGCATGACGCAGTCTGGGTAATCGTTGACAGACTAACAAAGTCTGCCCATTTCCTACCTATTAGCACGACGTTCACCATGGAGCGGTACGCCGAACTCTACATTCAAGAGATAGTACGACTGCACGGCATTCCATCATCGATAGTCTCGGATCGCGACTCCAGATTTCTATCGAAGTTCTGGACGAGCTTGCAAAAAGCGATGGGAACGAAGTTGTCCTTTAGTACCGCCTACCATCCACAGACGGACGGTCAATTCGAGCGGACGATACAGACGTTGGAGGACATGCTCCGAGCATGCGTACTCGATTTCAAAGGAAATTGGAGTAGGTACCTCCCACTAATCGAGTTCTCGTACAACAATAGCTACCACGTCACCATTGGGATTGCACCATACGAAGCGTTATACGGGCGTAGGTGCAGATCCCCAGTACATTGGGACGAGGTTGGTGAACGAGCAATGTTAGGCCCGGACATCGTACGAGAAATGACAGAGGCTATTGCCACGATACGCGAACGAATGCGAACGGCACAGAGTCGACAGAAAAGCTACGCAGATCGAAGACGTCGACCACTGGAATTTGACGAAGGCGATATGGTGTTCGTAAAAGTATCGCCGATGAAGGGCGTAAAAAGATTCAGGAGGAAAGGGAAACTAAGCCCTAGGTACATTGGCCCTTTTCGAATAGTAAAACGGGTTGGTGAGGTAGCCTATCAACTAGAGCTGCCAGCATCACTATCGTAAGTACATGACGTGTTCCACGTCTCAACCCTACGAAAGTACTTAGCTGACCCGAACCACGTGCTAGGAAACGAGTCCCTACATCACCAATTGAAGCTGGATCTAAGTTACGAACAGATTCCGGTGAAAATATTGATGTGCGAGACTAAGAAGCTTAGGAATAAGGATATTCCCTTAGTGAAAGTACTGTGGCGGAACCAGTCCACGGAAGAAGCCACATGGGAACGGGAGGACGAAATGAGAATCCGTTATCCCGAGTTGTTTAACACGGGCTGATTTCGGGGGCGAAATCCTCCTTAAGGGGGGGAGGATGTAGGACCCCGGTCCTCGCAAATTAGGTCGGCCAATAAATTCCGGGTGTGCTTTACATGATTTCATGATAATTGCGTATATGTTGAATGCTTACGTGATGTATAAATATTATGCCCGTGATTTACATTGGAAATTATGTGCGATTAAGCGCCAAGGATTCTTGGTGTTCACGATGACCCCAAATGTACGAAGAGGAATTTTCGAAGAAATAGCGAAGGAAAGGATTAACTATAGTTGGACTAGGAATTTTATTTTGGGCTAAGGAATTAAAATGGGTGCAAAATTGAGAGAAAGGCCCAGAATGGGGACAAATTTCCCTAGAATTAGGAAAAGCCCATGCCCTACGCAACAAAAAGCCAAGGAAAATATCTGAAATAGAAAATCATCTAAACACTTTAACCCCTCAAGAAACTAACGAAAGCAAGGGAAGGGCAAGGGGAAGAACCGAGGAAAAATTCGGACAAGAGTGCTCAAATCAGCTTAGGACTTCGAAGTTGGTAAGTAAAATACTCTCCCTTAAGCTCTTAATTTCGTACGCTAGGTGTAGTTGAAGGTATTAATGGCATTAAAGGCAAACTAATTGAAGAAGATTTCGAAAAAGACCTAAATGAGAGGTATAAGCTCGTGATAGGACCCCGATTTAAGTAAATCAGTGTTAGGAACTACTTTATATACGACTTAGAACCTAGAGACTTCGTTCCCAAGAAGGGAGCCTTAGAACTTAGAAAAATTTTGGGAGGATTTAACGATGAAGGTGATTCGGGGAAGATGATTGAAAGCTCAGTAGAATCGGGCGATTTAGCTTGGGAAGCATTAGACCCAATCGAAGCCTCAACTAATCGTGCGAATAGAAAACCTAGTAAATCGGGCGATTTTGAGTTAATACTAACACACGGCGAAATGTTGCACGTGAGGAATCGATTAAATTAAACGTATGGAACAAATTAATCGTGCAATTCAAACTCTAGAAAATCTCGAAGTCGGGCAATTTGAGGGTTTTCTTGAGTCGGACAAATTGAAGTGCAAACTAAGATCGGGCGATTTCATGCGATAAATCGGATAACTTAAGCAGATATTACACGTGGCATGAGGAGAACAAATCGCCGAAGACAAGCTTAGCAAACACTAAATCGGGCGAAATGCTATGCAACCTAGGACAAATCGGGCGATTTGAAGGTCGAGACCAACGCTCGGCGATCTCCATCTCTGCAAGTCCTCAAATCTGCCGAAAACAACTTCCCACACCATGCACGATTTCGGGATGACGTCATGATGATGAAAGAACACGGCGATTTACAAATCGGCCGATGGAACTCCAAGCAATCGAATCGGGCCATTTTGCATGCAAGGGAAATCGGGCGAAACCATGACCTACGCCTACACAAATCGGGCAAATTGCGTGAACGAGGAATCGGACGATTTCAAGCTCCACAAATCGAATGAATCGAACAACTAACAATCGATACTAACCTTACTTAGGAATTTATTGGACAGGGGACTTAGCCTAGACTCGAAACTGGCGATTTATAGCCTAACGAAATTTATGAAGCTAGATAAATTAATTCGACTTAGGTATCTTACAAAGGCGCAATACTAATACGATAATGTTTATGATTAAAGGTCGTACGTTAGGAGCAAACGGGGAGAACACTAATTGCGCTTGGGCGACAGGTAAGTAGAAATTCAACTACGACACGTAACTTGCCTGCGTACAATTATGTGAACTACGTGCTCGTGAATTTTGTATGAAATGTGTACGTATGATACGATTAAATTATGTGCATGATGGCATGATTAGCATACGTACATGAGCATAGCATGAGCATTTGCACGCATGCGTAGTGTATAAGACGCGAGGTATAAGCGTGCGTAAGATCGCCTGTGTGCGATGTATACTCGCCGATATTGGCGTTTGTGTCGACTCGAATGAAGAGTCACGGCTTCCCCTATGCAGCCAGTAAGGCGAATGAAGCTATAAGGCCTGTATAAGAGGATAGGGACCCCGTATGCGGGAGACGCAACCTGGTGGATGCGGCCCGGGGCATACGTTGAGTAAGGGAAGATCCTTCAGGTGACCTTCTAGCGTGTAAAGCACTACCCAGAGGGAAGATTCCTTCGGGTGACCTCCGTGGTTAGTGGCCTCGGTGTTGGCTACCAGTGAGAAGCGCTCGCGTGGAGGCCACACTGAGTAAGGGAAGATTCCTTCGGGTGACCTTCTAGTGTGTGAACCTCCACACTTGAGATCTCTATAAGATGGCGTATAGCGGGATTGAAAGCCGAGGGCCCGTATGAAGTAAGAATATGAGAAAGAGTACGAGCGTAAGAAAAAGAGTATGAGCGTTAGAAAACGACGGCGTGGATTGTTGTTCGTTAGGACACGTGCATACATGCATAATTTCTGCTTACTGAGCCTCGGTGGCTCATCGTTTATGTTACGTGTTGTAGGTACCGACGATCACGGTACGTGATCCGACTTTTATGCGAGGCAGATCTTTTGAAGCTTTCCGGCTGCTTTTGAGGTGGGAGTGTGTGTATGGATGACGACCTGTGAAGGCCGGGCGCATAGGAAGCTTTTGGCTGCACACACACACACACACACACACTTGTCTTCTGTATAGACATGACTACGAGGAATTGTAGAACGATTTGCGAATATTCTTTTGACATGTGTATAAGACTTCCGCACGTAGTTTAAAAGAAGAAGAAAAATTTTATTCGCATTTTTACGCTTTTGCGCGATAATAATGCATTAGAGACTTAGGATTAGAACGGAATTATGAGGTCGGACGACGGGTCCTGACACCAACTGTCCCCACCATCGCAGCATCCCCGTGCTCGACGTGTACCATACCATATCTATCAGGCATTCGAGATACTCTACCAGACCTGCGCAATTCTGGTTGCATCTCGGACTGTTCCTCTGTGCTTTTAGGCACTAATGTCTCTGGTGGCGTCTCGTCTAACTCTCGAAGTGTCACTTCTCTGCCAGCTCCACCTTCTCGAACGAACTCGTCCTCAAGAAAGTGAGCATGAATGGCTACGACGATCCTCTGATCATTATGGAAGTAAAAATAATATCCATGCTCTCATCAGGATATCCAACAAAACGTCCTTTCGTGGACCTAGATTCAAGTTTGTCTGTTATTAGCTTTTTCACAAAGGCGGGGCAACCCCAACCCTGCTGATTTAAGCTTGGTTTCTTACCATTCCAAATTTCGTAAGGCACCCGATCAACAGACTTTGAAGGGAGTCTGTTCAAAACATACACAGCAGTTTGCAAGGCATATCCCCACAACGATATTGGGAGATCTGTATAGCTTAGCATAGATCGCACTTCGTCTAATAAAGTTCGATTTCTGCGTTCAGCAACACCATTCAACTGTGGTGTTCTGGACGGAGTTAACTGCGAAATTATTCCATTTTCCTTCAAAAAATAGTCAAACTCGAGACTTATATATTCGCCACCTCGATCTGATCGAACGACTTTGATTTGTCTCCCAGTTTGATTTTTCACTAAAGTCTTAAATTCCTTGAACTTATCAAGTGTTTCAGACTTATGCTTCATCAGATACACCAAGCCATAGCGAGAGTGATCATCAGTGAAGGTCACAAAATAGTGGAAATTACTACGGGCTGGAACTCTAAACGGCCCACAAACGTCAGTAGCTGGCACACTATGTCGCTGCCATCGTTAATCATGATCTCTCGATTTGCCAGCTTCCTACTTCGTTCCAGACCCTGGTTCGAAACACATATGTGAGCACTAGCTCCTGAGTCAAGAATCCACGAAGTGGGAAATACAGTAAAGGAACAGTAAGTTTCCAAAACTTTACCTGAAGCCCCCGAAGCTCGAAGCTTGGGGCAGTCCCTTTTCCAATGGCCCAGCTCTTTGCAGTGAAGGCACTTGTCAGTCGCCTTTGCACCTTTAGATGTAGTCATCTTTACCTTGCCCTTCTTCTTTATCTCTTAGATGTTTTCGTCACTACAAGCGCAACCTCTTTTCCTTTTCCCTTCTTCAATTCATGCTGAGTCTGAATCAGCGTGTTCATTAATTCGGGAAGCAGAAAGTGCCAATCGCTCAAACTGTAGTTTATGATAAACTGAGCGAATGAGGCTGGGAGCGACTGAAGAATCAGGTCAATCTGGAGCTCATGATAAATTGGACAATTGAGTGAAGCCAGTTCCTCAATATACCCAATGAGCTTACGCACATGTGCAGCGACATTTGTGCCTTCAGCCATCTTAGTATGAAAGATCTTATCGGCGTCGCGATATCGAGATGATCTTGATAGCTCGCCGTACAGCTCCTTCAGATGACGCAATATCCCGCGCATACCCATCTCAGAATATTGGCGCTGCAGATAATTGTTCATCCCAACCAACATAAAAGCCTTAGCCCAGGCACTATCAGCCTTCCACTTGGCATGGTACTCCCGTTCTGCATCAGTTGAATCCTCACCGGGTTCAATTGGTACAGGTCCATCGAGGACATACTCAATACGTTCCAGAGTAAGGACAATCCTTAAGTTACGGAGCCAATCAACAAGGTTTGGACCTTCCAAACGGTTTTGCGTTATCAGTGAAACAAATGGTGACGTCATTATATTTTTATAGAAAGAAAAATATCTGCAGAAATAAAGAATAATTAGGTTCTACGTATTATTCATCAAGCACAAATAACGACTTTTCATTTTGCTTGACTCCCACTATTTTTCTCAAAATCCCATTCTCCCGATAGAGATTTCGGAAACCTCGTTGATGGTTTTATAGTGGAGTTGATTTCCCCGCTCCGCAAAATAAGCCTCAACCTAACAGTTTGTTGGCCCATTTAATTGGATGGCACCGTGTCTAACGCGAACCCATCTAATGAGTGTTTCAACTACTTTGTGTCCGGTTAGGAACCCTCACGCTAACACGAATAATTGGGAAATAACCGTCTAAGTGTAACCTATCAACTTCCTGCTCAATCCTAACATTTAGAAATTCTGCCCGTAGGATAACACTTTATAAGGCGTGAATATGTTTCGGAGAGCGGCGTTTCTAAAACACACTCGGGCTGACTACGACAAGAGCAAAATGTTTGGTGCCGATAACTCGCAACAAACCGCACATTCACTCAAGTTGCAACAGTTTCGAGCTTGATAGAAGACAGGAACCAAGTTCCTTTACCCACTTAGTATTTAATCAAACGGGAGAATACGTCTCACATACTAAAGCACATAATCATGCACATCACGTCAAACAAATATGCACAAAATCGCGGTAAACCTAGTTTGCCTACAAGAGCGTCAATGTGGACTATTTCTACTCTACTACAATTATTTTTGTAAAATTACATCTCTACTTCTTCGGCTTGACACCATGTCAACGAGCAACCTCCAAGTTCTCGAACGGCCTCGTCGTGGTCCGATCTCGTACTCGTAAGGCCACCATACTTAAACTAATTTTTATAAAATTAATAAAGTACAAGACGGGGAAATCAGCTGTCCCTGACAACCCGTATAAAAACTAATACAACCCGGGGGGAACCTTGTCACCTGATAAACGCATTTTAATACGTTTATTGTTGTATTTATTTGGGTAATAATAAGAAATTATTGGTCATTTCATGCATTTATTGGCTTTATTTACACCCATTTAAATATTGTAGGACCTTGGAATGATTATCGAGCGAAAAGGAACGAAAACGAGGCGAAAACGACGCGAAAAGGACCCAGTATGAAGCTGCCAGGCAACGTTCACGGCCGTGAATCACCTCGCATGAGGCCATGAACGTGGGCAGTGAGGTTAAGATGAGAAGACCCTCAGGTGTCATGGCCGTGAGACCTTATGCAAGAGGCCGTGAACGACGACAGAGACTTGAACAAGCTCCACTCACGGCCGTGAATAGTTATGCAACAAGCCGTGAACCCTGACAGAGGCTTAAGTAGAGAGTAGACTTCAAGTGTCACGGCCGTGAGGCCTTATGCAACAAGCCGTGAATCAAGGCAGAGAGCTCAACGAAGGAAAAATCCGTCGATTCACAGCCGTGACTTATGATGCACGTGGCCGTGACTATTTCCAGAAAGTCAAGATTTAGGGTTTAAGCCGTCGTCACAGCCGTTAAGCGTGTTTCACGAGGCCGTGACTCATGCCAGAAAGTCAAGAACTAGGTTTTTAAGCCGCCTTCACGGCCGTGAAGGCCCGTTAAGAGGCCGTGAACGTGCCAAAATGCAGGGTTTTAGCCCATTTTCGAACCATAAAAGGGTGGCTCTACTCAGAACTCGAAAAAGACCTCATAGGGACGAAAACTTGGAGCAAAGAAGAGAAGGAAGAACACTAGAAGCAGTCCCGTGATTCGGAGAAGCTCAAGGGACGATCCAGCAACGAAGCTACGCTCATACGATCGAGGAACGAGAGCTCCACCTCGGAAACGCCATATTCACTTGTTAGGGAAGTTTTTATGAGTTCTCTATCCTCGTTTCCTTAAATCTCGTTGTTGTGACATTCAATATGAGTAGCTAATCCTTTTGTGTGTTTGGGAATAGATGAACGTTGGGTTATGTTGTAGTTAAGGCGTAGTATAATCGTGAACACGTGTATTCGACTATTTATCGTTCTATGATGTTGTTTCTTCGTATCAATATGTCTATGTGTTGATATGAATGTGTGGTATATCGTTAAGGGCGACAGCTAAATAACGATTAGGCCGTTCGTAGACGTTAGGATTCGAGTATAGGGCGACAGCAAATACTCGATCCTCGCCGTCTAGTAATCGCTAAGTTTAGATCCCCACGAACGTTTAGGGCGACAACAAATCCGTGAGTGGGTAGGAAATTACTGCGATTTAGTCGATAATCACGTAGGAGCGATATTCCGTAAGCCTTAGCCAACAAAACTCAGCGGGATTCGAATGCCGGACACATATTTGTCATCTTAAGTCACTCTTATTACTTCTAGTTGTGTTCCTTAGTCTTTCGATCCTTTAAGTTGCTCTGTTAAGTTAGTCGTAATATAAACAAATCCTGTTATTTTATTTAGGTTAAATATCGAGTCAATAGGTTAATACTAGTACTCAATTTATTCCTCGTGTTCGATACTCGGATATTCGCTATAGCTATATTACAAACGATAGGTACACTGCCTATCGCGCGTGATTCTAGTTATAATATATTCGTTTTAATTATTACTTGACGTACTCGCACGATCTTTTAATTTAAACATACACACACGCGATCAAGTTTTGGCGCCGTTGCCGGGGAATAGATTGATATTAGGAACACCCTAGTTCGGTAGTTTAGCTATTTTCCCAGTTTTTGGTTAATTGCGTTTTTTGTTTCTACATCATTATTAGTCTCGTTACCTTTTCAACGTATTTGTCTAGTTCTTCGCTAAATTTCGTTTTCACTCATTGAAGGTACTGTTTGACGGTGGATGATCCGAAGCCACCCATCGGGTCCAATTGTTGAAGGAGATCCAGATTTCGAGCGGAAATTGTGAAGGCAACTCAGATACAATTCAGAAGGCACGGCTAGTAACTATCAAGAAGCGTTAGTAAGCTACTCAGAGGACAACTCTCAGGAGTCGGCAGAGAATTCTCGAACAGAGGCATCTGTAGACGGTCGAGAGACAGAAGTCGAGATGGCTGAACGCAGAGTACCGGTCCACCAGGACCAAGAAGAGGAACAATCTCTACAAGACCTACTCAAGAGTGCCTCCCTCAGCGGAACTGAATCGGCAATCGTTATTCCGCCGATCGAGAACAACAATTTCGAGCTGAAGCACGCCTGGCTTCAGATGATCTTTCAGACGGCCCAGTTTGAAGGAAATCCCGATGATGATTCGTACTCCCACCTGAAGGCTTTTCTTACAGTAACAGACACCATTAAGATTAATGGGGTCCTGAGTGATGCGATTAAACTAATGTTGTTTCCATTCTCACTCAAGTATAGGGCGAAGGATTGGTTGGAGATGTTACCGCCCAGATCGATCACTACGTGGGAAGAACTACGAGCAGCATTCATCGGCCATTACTTCCCACTGTCAAGGGTATTAAGGTTGAAGACGGAGATCTCCCTGTGATTCAGAGAATCTTTACGAAGTGTGGGAGAGGTACAAATCGCTGTTGAAGAAATGTCCACAACACGGGATGTCGAAGGCCGCTATGATCAACCGATTTCATGAGGGCCTCAATGATCAAACAGTTCATATGTTAGACGGGATGTCGTAAAGCTCAATGCTACAGAAGCTTGGAACCTAATCGAAGACTACTCGAGGAACAGTTTCATGAGAGGCAATACGAGGATTAAGACTCCAGCAGTGTTTGGGGTGAGCGAGGAGACTGCTACACATGCCAAGATTGAGGCGTTGCAACAGCATATTGCAACTACCACCCAGCTCCAGACAGTGATCAACACACTACTCCCAAAGGCCAGGCAAACACAGCCAATACATGCCGTGATGACAAGCCCATCGCCTCAGAAGCCATATACACCACAATGCGATATTTGTGGTGCAGCTCATGAGACCTCGGAGTGCCAAGTCGGACAATCACTGGAACACGTGGACTATATGGGGAATTACCAAGGCCAGCGAAGTTTTCAACCTCGTGCGCATCCAAATCTATCATATGGGAACCAAAACCACAATGCCCAAGGACCACCGGGATTCCAACCTAGATCTTCTGGTTTCCAAGGAGGAACATCACTTCCGTATCAGAATACATCTGCACGGTCGGGGTCCGACGACATTAGGGAAATGAAGGATATGATGAAGACGCTCATCACCAATTTCAGCAACACCACACAAGCCCACGAGAGTCGGATGAATAAGATGGAGGAGTACATAGAAGTACGTGCCCAGAATACCGACGCTTCTATCAAGAAATTGGAGCAACAAGTGGGCCAAATGGCGAAGCAGTTGGCTGAGCGAATTCAGGGATCACTCAAGTTATACCGAACCAAATCCTAAGGAGTATTGCAAGGCGGTCACCCTGAGAAACGGAAGAGAGTTGCAAGAGGTACCTCCCAAGAAGAAATCAAATGATAAAGCTGAGGTCGAGGTCCACGACAAGCCAGAAATGGAGATGGGCAAAGGCGACAATGTTGAGAAAGCTGAAGCTGAGAAGGAAAACGCCGAAGCTGAGAAGGAGAAGGTCGAGCCTGAGAAAGAAAAGGCGAAGGAGATCGAGCGGCCACCGGTGAAGCCATACCAGCCAAATATTCCTTACCCAGCCCGACTAAAGAAGGATAAAGACGAGGCACAATTTGGTAAATTTATGAGTATGTGTAAGGAATTGCATATTAACCTACCTTTTGTTGAAGCTATTACGCAGATGCCTAGCTTCGCCAAGTTCTTGAAGGACCTACTGACGAACAGAAGGAAGCTCGAACATGTCTCCACCGTATGCCTGCGAGGAGAGTGCTCGGCGATACTCCAAAGCAAGATCCCTAAGAAGCTTAAGGACCCAGGGAGTTTTACTATTCCCTGTCTTATAGGAGACTTAGTTGTTGAGCGTGCGTTAGCTGACATAGGTGCTAGCATTAATTTAATGCCATATTCAATGTTTAAGCGCTTAGGATTAGGTGAGCCACGACCCACTAGGATGAGCTTGCAGTTAGCCGATAGATCGTTGAAGTATCCTCGAGGTGTTATCGATGACGTTCTAGTTAGAGTGGATAAGTTCGTAATTTCCTGCTGATTTCGTTATTTTAGACATGGAGGAGGATGATAATGTCCCGTTGATATTAGGCAGACCGTTTTTAGCCACAGGAGAAACCATGATAGACGTTAGGAATGGTACATTGACGTTGACAGTAGATGGAGAAAAGCTTACATTTAGTATGGCAGATTCGATGAAAAAGAGTAATGATCAAGACGATAAATGCTATTTTTTAGACATGTTTGAGCACGATTTTCTCTTTTCCGTGCAAGGTCTGTCACAGGTCGGCGAGCAGGACATGCATACACTTATGGCAATCGACGAGTGTGGGGAGGAGGTCGACGAGCCTATCATAGCCATCGACGAGAGCAGCGAAGAGGACAAAGAAAAGAGCCCGGTCGAGGAGCCACCGGTCCTAGAGTTGAAGCCGCTGCCCGACCACCTCGAGTACGCGTTCCTTAGCAGCAATGGAGGGCTACCAGTCATCATCTCGTTGAGCCTAGACAACGGACAGAAGGGCCAGCTCTTGGATGTGTTGAAAGCGCACAAGAAGGCCTTGGCGTGGAAAATATCCGACATAAGGGGTATCAGCCCGAGCTACTGCACGCATAAGATCCTCATGGAGGACGATTTCAAGCCGGTCGCTCAACGCCAAAGGCGGCTCAACCGCAATATGAAGGACGTGGTAAAGAAGGAAGTGATCAAACTGCTAGACGCAGGGATGATCTATCCCATTTCAGACAGCGCATGGGTCAGCCCGGTCCAAGTAGTCCCAAAGAAGGGAGGCATGACGGTCGTCACCAATGACAAGAACGAGCTGATTCCGACGAGGACGGTGACTGGATGGTGCGTCTGCATTGACTACAGGAAGATGAATGATGTGACGAGAAAGGATCATTTTCCTTTACCGTTTATTGATCAGATGTTAGAAAAACTCGCCGGTCATTCATTTTGTTGTTTCCTTGATGGTTTTTCAGGTTATCTGCAGATCCCAATAGCACCCGATGACCAGGAAAAGACGACGTTTACATGCCCATTCGGAACATTCGCGTACCGAAGGATGCCATTTGGCTTATGCAATGCCCCAGCCACCTTCGAGCGATGCACGATGGCCATATTCGACGAACTGGTAGGTGAGGTAATGGAGGTATTTATGGACGACTCTTCTGTGTTCGGTTCCTCGTTTGATGCATGTTTGTCAAATCTGAAACTCGTACTCGCACGATGCGAGGAAACAAACTTGGCACTTAATTGGGAAAAGTGCCACTTCATGGTTCGAGAGGGTATAGTTCTCGGTCATAAGATCTCCTCTAAGGGAATCGAAGTGGACCGAGCTAAGTTAGAGACGATAGAAAAATTGCCCGTTCCCTCGAACGTGAAGTCCATTAGGAGCTTTCTAGGACATGCGGGGTTTTATCGTAGGTTTATTAAAGATTTTTCTAAGATCGCGAGACCCATGTCTAGGTTGCTAGAAAAAGATGCCCCATTTGATTTTAATGACGAGTGCTTGCATGCTTTCAATTTGATTAAGGAGCGACTTATCGCAGCACCTATTATGGTCGCCCCTGACTGGGGGCTGCCCTTTGAACTAATGTGCGATGCTAGTGACTATGCAGTTGGGGCCGTGTTAGGGCAGCGTAAGGACAACCAATTCAGGCCGATCTACTAAGCGAGTAAGACGTTAGACGCAGCCCAAGCCAATTACACGACCACCGAAAAGGAGCTGTTGGCTGTCGTGTTTGCTTTCGACAAGTTCAGGTCATATCTTATCCTATCCAAAGTTATCGTTTTTACTGACCATTCTGCTCTTAAGTACTTGTTAGCAAAGCCCGATGCCAAGCCACGGCTAATCAGATGGATCCTACTACTGCAAGAGTTCGATATTGAGATTCGGGATAAGAAGGGTGCGGAGAACCTAGCGGCGGATCACCTCTCTCGACTGGAGGAGTCCAAAATATACCACAAGGACGGAAGGCCGATACAAGATAGGTTCCCAGACGAGCATCTTTACACGATACAGGTGGTAAGTGATGTCACTCCCCGTTTGCAGATTACGCTAACTATCTTGTTGCGAGGGTCCTACCAAAGGAGTATACCAGTCAGCAAAAGAAGAAATTCTTTTCTGATTTGAGATACTACTTTTGGGAAGACCCATATCTTTTCAGGCGATGTGCAGACCAGGTGATGCGTTGCCGTTCCAGAAACGACACAGATCCTGAGGCACTGCCACAATGGACCGACCGGAGGGCACTACGCAGCCAACAGAACCGCTCAGAAGGTGTTGGAAAGCGGATTCTACTGGCCCACGATATTCAAGGACGCCCAAAGGTACGTTGACACTTGTGATCAGTGTCAGCGCGCAGGTACTCTCTCGAAACGCGACGAAATGCCCCAGAACTTCATCCTAGTTTGTGAAATTTTCGACGTTTGGGGTATAGATTTTATGGGACCATTCCCTAGCTCGTACAATAATAAGTACATCCTAGTTGCGGTCGATTATGTGTCTAAATGGGCCGAGGCGCAAGCCTTACCCACGAACGACGCTAGGGTAGTCGTTAGATTTCTTCGAGCATTGTTTTCACGTTTTGGGGCGCCTAGGTGCATTATTAGTGATAGGGGTACACATTTCTGTAACATCCAGTTTGCACGCACGTTAGAACATTATGGTGTTAGACACAGCCTATCCACCCCATACCATCCCCAAGCTAGTGGTCAAGTAGAAGTAGTGAACCGTGAATTGAAGCGCATTCTAGAGAAAACAATAGATGGGAATCGACGGGAATGGGCGAATAACCTTAAAGACGCACTTTGGGCGTATAGGACTGCATATAAGACGCCAATAGGCACTACCCCATATCGACTAGTTTACGGAAAGGCATGTCACCTTCCTGTTGAACTAGAACATAAAGCCTACTGGGCGATAAAGTCTTTAAACCTCGATTTGGTGCAAGCCGGTGAAAAACGTAAGCTCCAGATCAATGAGGTTGATGAATGGCGTTTGTCGGCATACGACAATGCAAAAATGTATAAGGAGCGCTCAAAAGCGTATCACGATAAGAAGATCAAGCAACATAGAGAATTTCAAGAGGGGGATCAAGTCCTCCTTTTCAATTCTCGTCTTAGACTTTTTCCCGGAAAGCTAAGATCTCGTTGGTTTGGACGTTTTACAGTTACTCGTGTTTTTCCCTATGGTACTGTCGAAATTTCAAATGTTGAGCAGGGAAATTAAAAGGTTAATGGCCATCGACTGAAGCATTACTACGGAGGAGGAGCAGACACAGGAACAAAGGAGGTCATGTACCTCGATTTCAAGCTATCGTAGAACGAAAAAGGGTACGTCCGGCTCACGACGTTAAAGAAGCGCTTCTTCGGAGGCAACCCAGGTATTTTTATTTATGTTTTAAGCATTATAAATTAAAAAAAAATAAAATATATATATAATAATATTAATTAATAATCTAAAACTTATATAAATTAAATTAAATAAAACAACAATAATAATAATAACAGTAATATTTAATTAATAATAAGTTTATTACAAACATTGAAGATGGGTACAACGCAGAGTCTAGAGACCAGATAGGACCGATAGTTTTACTTCATAAACGATGGTTACAATACCATTACAACGTGTGAAAGACCAACACAAAAGCAAATTAAAACAGCGAATAACACAAAAGATAGAACAATAGTTTATTTTGCTTCATAAGGGCGGGCTACACACAAGTGCACCTTGTGATAACCCAACACACGAAAGCAAGTAAAACTCCAAACAAGCCCAAAAGAAGAGCAAGGTAGAGTGGTACCATATCTAAATTACGACGAATCCTTGCATATTCCTCACTCTCATCCTCACGACCTTGCTGCTGTCCCCAATTCATCGTGGCTAGATAACTCTTTCGAAAATAAGATTGTTAAAGACGTGTTTATGGTAGATGATGCTATTGTGTTGTTCTACCACTGTCTATTTATAGGCATGAACGGCACAAAAATATCATTGTCATATCATCAAATCCCATAAATGATACAGACGAATTTTTGACTTGAATGGTCTGACGCCGCGTGAGAAAGTGATATTTCCCTTGTCGATTATCAGATTTCTCCTCGTGCCAATCGTTCTCGAAAAAATCGTCGATTGCGTGTCAATCATAGTTAAAAAATATATTAAATAAATAATAAGTATAATATAAAGAAAAAAATATTAACCGAAGTCACAGCCAATGATTCGTCAGTCACGGTCGCGACTAGGCCCAACCATTGCCACTGCCTACATTCACGGTTATGTGCTTAGCCACTCACGGCCGTGAATCATTGAGCAACAATCCATGTCTCACACTGCCTACATTCACGGCCCGTGACCTACTGAGTCGCGGCCGTGAACGACGCATTACGCATACACTGCCAGTAGTCACGGCTTGTGGATACCTATTCACGGCCGTGACTCGGACGGGTTATATTAAAAAAAAATTAATAATAATAAAAAATAAAAATAAAAATAAAATAAAAAAAGAATTAAAAAAAATAATAAATAAAAAAATAATAATAATAATAATAAATAAATAAATAAATAAATAAATAAATAAATAAAAGGAAAATAAAAATAGGTTGTCACGGCCCGTGTCTCAGGTGTCACGGCCGTGACACTGGCTGGCTTAACTCACTGTCCGCAGTCACGGCCCATGACCCATGATTCACGGTCGTGACTCGACGAATGAGACCTTCTCTGCTCGTCTTCACGGCCTTCGTATGATTATTCAAGGCCGTGAATGCTTCGATTTTCACACATTAAAACCCATTTTTATCACTCCATTCGTCTTCTTCACACTAAACAACGACCCCAATCGAAAATCTCATCTCTTTCACTCCAAAATCATCGCATCTCGGACCAGTTCAGACGCTCGAATTCCCAACGAGCACGCACAAAACGATTTACCTCCGTTTCACCGCAACTAAATCGACGAGGTATGATTTTTTTTCTCCAAATTTATATTTGCGAATGCGGGTATTTTTCGACGATTGGGACGAGTTTTGTGTTTACATTGCTTTCTCATTTCTAGTTTTATGCTATAAACGCGTTGGGATTGACAGATTTGTCGTTTTTGTTCGTTAATTTCTTGTTTGGGTGAGGAACCCTAATTTCAAAATTTGGGGCTTTTCGAATTTAGGCCAATGTGGTGTTGTCTTGCTCTTTTACGACTAGATTCTTGCATTAAACACGATGGGTTAGACCAATTTCGTAATTTAGTCCTTTAATTTCAATTTGGGACGATGAACCATAAAATTCGAAATTGGGGTTTTTTCTAATTTGTGTATAATTTGGTGTTCGTCTTGTGCTTTTATGGTTGGATACATGATAATCATATCGTGGGAATGTTTAATTCGTGGATTTCATGTGTTAATTTTGATTTGGGAATGATAAACCCCAAGTTTCGAATTTGAGGAATTTTCGAATGTGTAACGAAATTGGTTGCGTTTAATGGGTTATTAGCTGTTGATTCATTGAATGAAGTTCAAAAATGTGCTTGGTTAATCTATTATTGAACTTCGAATGCATGTTCTAGCTCGTCTATGTTGTGTTCGACAAAATGTCGCTTTGCATTTCTTTATGTTCTTGCTTTGGAATTCTCATTTTTGTCGCAACGTTGGTCGAGTCGAGCTGTGTTGATTATCGTTTTCTCGCCAACTAACATTTCGACGTCTAGGTACTATGGGTAGAAGTCGCTCGGCCGCATCATCGAGTCGTCAACGTCGAGGCCAAAGCACGCCGTCACTGCTAGAGTCTATGGGGCAGTTTGACGACGAGACGCACCAGGCCCTTTACAACAGGCTAAAGAACACGGAATTCATTCTAACTGATCAGATTGATCACGAGACGCTGAAAAAGTACAACATTGACCAGCAGGTGGCCGGCTACTTGTCACTGAGTGGGTGGCTCGATTTCTTTCACATCGACGAGCCGGGATGTAAGGAGCTTACCCTGGAGTTCCTGTCCACCTTCGCCCACGAAGAATTTGGCCGGAACAAGATTACTTTTCGGGCGTTTAACACGGAGGAGGTGTTTACTATTAAAGACATATGCCGTGCAATTGGGACACCGGAGCTACCTTACGGGCACCAAGGGCTACAAGACTTATATTACAAGAACTATCTGGAAAACCCGGACGTCCAACAGGCCTGTTGGGATGAGATTACAAGACCTGGCGAGCCACCCTTCAGCGTCAAAACATCGAAGGCCTCATCACTCAGGAGCCCCGGTCTGCGATATATCCACCGGCTACTGACGACTTCGCTCACACCAAGGGGCGAGTCACACGGCGCGATTGGTCTTTGCGACCTCTTTTATTTAGCCAAGATGCAGCGCGGGGAACACGTACACCTAGGAATGGCCCTGAAGCACGCCTTCGCGGCCCAAGCCGACGTTCGTAGCCACGGGAAGATCGCAGTAGCGCCATTTATTACTAGGATCATCAAAGGCCTTAACCTATGGCCAGAAAATCCACCGGAGATGGAGATTGTGGGCGGGCGTAATCCGGTCAACGAGGATATGATGGTGAAGATGAAGATGTTGATCAAGGCGCCCACCTGGTCTCGCTCGAACAAGGTTTACGTCTGGCACGAGGTCTACCGTGGGTAGACAGACCTGGGCGACGCATTCCCAGAGCCACTACAAATTGAGGGCGTGGGGCCATTCCCAGTTCACCCCGACACTACCGGCGCTTCCCATTCCTCCGGCTATCACGAGGGCGAACCATCAAGGGTTGCTCGTTTTGCCTCAGCCGCCGACCTTCACACACTGCGCGAGGACATGTTACGCTACCATGAGGAGGCCATACAACGCGACGAGGAGACACGGCGCCGCCAGGATGAGTACGAGCGTCGAAATGAGGAAGCCCACCGACGCTACCGCGAGGAGCAACAGCGATATGAGCAGGCCCTTAAAGCCATGAACGACGCGGTCAGGCGATCACAGGAGTCACTGGCGTTCCTTCACCCTCCGCAGCCCTCACCACCACCCCTTAGTTCCGACTTCAGTTGGGATTTTTCTTTTGTAAAACACTTTGTGTGTTTGGTTTAGTCATCACGACACTTTTGATGATTATGACTCGTTTTGCTGTTACTTTTTATTTCCATCGTACGTTTAATTTTCTTATTAAGTGCTTACAGGAAACGTGACACGAATTCAGACTACGACCCAAAATATTCACAATCAGTGAAGCAACCATGTTCAAACTACATCAAATGATAGAGGCAGGGCCACGCCAATTTTTCAGGGAGTCACGTTCTTTTCAACTTCTTTTACCTTCCTGTTATTTGTTTTACACGTTGAGGACAACGTGAATCTTAAGTGTGGGGAGGGGGAATTTTGTTAAGAAATTTTGTTGAAAAGTTACGTGAAAATTTTTTATGACGTGTTTTGGCTTTTAAATCTATAAAAGTTTGGCATGATTGTTTGCGTTCATCTCAATGTGGAATGCATATTAGGGAGTCTAGTGAGCGATAAAGACATGCATCAGTGATTTAATCTTTTCAGCATGAATAGATATAGTGTTACTTTGAGAGATTCACACACATAACCCATGTCCGTTGTGAGAGTTTGAGCTGACGAGCTTTTGCTCATTTTTTCTTGGTTGTGTGAGTAGTGCATAATTTACGTCTCTCTAGAACTTGCTTGTTTGATACGCATTGAAATTGCTTATAGTATGTTTTGTATGAATATGATGAAGGCATTAGGAAATAAGTCCACGGCCAAAGTTCCCGACCACGACTGATCACCGTAGTTAGCCACTTTGTGCCTAAGCCTATTTATTCCTTACACCTCGTATATCATAACCCTCTGACCTAAATAAGCCTCCAGAGATCATTTGAACCCGAGTTAAGCGGAAGTGAAAGTCAAATGTCAAAGTCGAAAAGCGCAGAGATGACGGCCCGCCAGAAGTGAACAGTTTGTTGAAGACAAAAAAAAGAAAATTAAAAAAAAAAGAAGAAGAAGAAAAATTTTGGAGAAGTGAAGCATGAGGAGAATAAGCTGTTGCGAAAAGAAAGAAAAAGAACCTTTCCTTTGATAATCTTCCGGTCTCGTGTTTTCCACATCATCCCCTCATTTATAGACTTGGAAGAAGAAAGGCATAGTGGAACGCAGCAAAAATAAGAATATGAAGACGGCGTAATCAGAAAGGCTAATTGTTGGCGTGCTTTAGACAATGAGATGAAGACCGACACGACTGCTACTCATATGTGATTCCATTACCACCTCATTACTATCTGAACCCATTTAACCCGAAAAGACCTTCTGATTCATGCTAACTGCTTTAAGTAGTAGACGTGCGATTGACTTGCAAGCATATGGTTTAGACTAGATTACTGCATGAATTGAGCGATTCACCGATTTTATTAGCCTATACACTGAGTGATTTGAGAGAATTCCTGTGAGGTGTGGATCTCGATTAGTAGTGCTAAGGAAATTCGTGTCGGTAAGTGCTTATTATTGTTGCAGTGTCCATAATTGCTTGTTTGATTCCATTTTGTGTTTTCCATCTGCGTTGGTGAATTGTGACGGTCGTGCCGTTATCTTGTTACCCTTTTCTTGCTTTTAATTTGCTTGAGGACAAGCAAAAGTTTAAGTGTGGGGAGGTTTCATAAACGTATTTTAATACGTTTATTGTTGTATTAATTTGGGTAATAATAAGAAATTATTGGTCATTCCATGCATTTATTGGCTTTATTTAAAACCCATTTAAATATTGTAGGATCTTGGAATGCTTATCGAGCGAAAAGGAACGAAAACGAGGCGAAAACAAAGCGAAAAGGACCCAGTATGAAGCTGCCAGGCAACGTTCACGGCCGCGAATCACCTCGCATGAGGCCGTGAATCTGGGCAGTGAGGTTAAGATGAGAAGACCCTCAGGTGTCACGGCCGTGAGACCTTATGCAAGAGGCCGTGAACGACGACAGAGACTTGAACAAGCTCCACTCACGGCCGTGAATAGTTATGCAACAAGCCGTGAACCCTGGCAGAGGCTTAGTAGAGAGTAGACTTCAAGTGTCGCGGCCGTGAGGCCTTATGCAACAAGCCGTGAATCAAGGCAGAGAGCTCAACGAAGGAAAAATCCGTCGATTCACGGCCGTGACTTATGATGCACGTGGCCGTGACTATTTCCAGAAAGTCAAGATTTAGGGTTTAAGCCGTCGTCACGGCCGTGAAGCGTGTTGCACGAGGCCGTGACTCATGCCAGAAAGTTAAGAAATAGGTTTTTAAGCCGCCTTCACGGCCGTGAAGGCCCGTTAAGAGGCCGTGAACGTGCCAAAATGCAGGGTTTTAGCCCATTTTCGAACCATAAAAGGGTGGCTCTACTCAGAACTCGAAAAAGACCTCATAGGGACGAAAACTTAGGGCAAAGAAGAGAAGGAAGAACACTAGAAGCAGTCCCGTGATTCGGAGAAGCTCAAGGGACGATCCAGCAACGAAGCTACGCTCATACGATCGAGGAACGAGAGCTCCACCTCGGAAACGCCATATTTACTTCTTAGGGAAGTTTTTATGAGTTCTCTATCCTCGTTTTCCTTAAATCTCGTTGTTGTGGCGTTCAATATGCATAGCTAATCCTTTTGTGTGTTTGGGAATAGATGAACGTTGGGTTATGTTGTAGTTAAGGCGTAGGATAATCGTGAACACCTGTATTCGACTATTTATCGTTCTATGATGTTGTTTCTTCGTATCAATATGTCTATGTGTTGATATGCATGTGTGGTATATCGTTTAGGGCGACAGCTAAATAACGATTAGGCCGTTCGTAGACGTTAGGATTCGAGTATAGGGCGACAGCAAATACTCGATCCTCGCCGTCTAGTAATCGCTAAATTTAGATCCCCACGAACGTTTAGGGCGACAGCAAATCCGTGAGTGGGTAGGAAATTACTGCGATTTAGTCAATAATCACGTAGGAGCGATATTCCGTAAGCCTTAGCCAACAAAACTCAGCGGGATTCGAATCCCGGACACATATTTGTCATCTTAAGTCACTCTTATTACTTCTAGTTGTGTTCCTTAGTCTTTCGATCCTTTAAGTTGCTCTGTTAAGTTAGTTCGTAATATAAACAAATACTGTTATTTTGTTTAGGTTAAATATCGAGTCAATAGGTTAATACTAGTACTCAATTTATTCCTCGTGTTTGATACTCGGATATTCGCTATAGCTATATTACAAACGATAGGTACACTGCCTATCGCGCGTGATTCTAGTTATAATATATTCGTTTTAATTATTACTTGACGTACTCGCACGATCTTTTAATTTAAACATACACACACGCGATCATCACCCTTAACATATCACCCGGAAATTAGAACCTAAGTCCACGTTGACGCCTTTAATCGTATCATACATGCACAACATATAACGACTAAATCAGAATTTTACCGATCGAAAAACTAATTCGACACAAACAGTATCTCAATTAAATCGGTATTCGATTAAGACTGTTTGCGATCGACAAAGTTCTTCGATTGCTTTAAACATTCAAATACCCAGTTTCATAAAAACTCAAATTACAGTTGAAGATGCAGATTTTCCGATGCTTCATTCTATTCATAGAGAATATCGAAACTATCTTAAGTGCAGGCATTAAACTCAGATAAAGTTCAAAATCAAGCCGCAAACACTATAAAACAGTATACGATTTCTCAGTTTTGAAGAACAGTCGAAAATCTAAGTCTAAACATGCGAAAAACTTCAAAATGCAGATGCTAATGAAGGCAGATCACACGCAAATGTTAAAAGTATCTCCATTCTACCTTAAACAGACAGTTTGGTGTTGATAATCGAAAGATTTTTGAGAATTTTAAGCTGTCTGTGAAAGTTTTTCGCTAGAGAGATTTTTTGCCATTAGGGTTGCGTGAGAAAAAGCTTTTCGAATGACAGAAGTTAAACTTTTATTATTAACTAGCATTAAGTCAATGTTGGGTTTGCGATTGGACGTTTTGCGATTAAATGGATCAGGCCCATTACTATTTGCGCTCGAGAAATTTTTGATTTGAAAATTTCCTCTCAATTCAAATTTTTCGATCGCAAATTATTGCGGTCAATCAAAATTGTTTCCAACACTGTTTACGATCAAGAAACTGATGATTGTGAATTAAGTCTTCTATCTAGTTTCTCGATAGTAAGTACTTCTAAAATTTCAGATTGACCCCCATTTCTGAATAAAACCCATTGTAAGGCTCCCCCTTAGTAATAAAAATAAATGCAATGAACTCCCTGAATTTTCTGTGTAGTACCGTCTAGCTCCCCTGGCAGAAATTTAAAAATCTGTACCACTTAGAGATAAGCGTTAGTAATAATGGAGTTAATCAACAATTATTTTTGGCAATTTTATCTTTGAAAAATTTGGTCTTGTGTCTAGCTCCTCTCTTTGTAGTGTCGACGTCTCGCTCCTTAATTTTGAAAGATCTGAAATACTCAGAGAAGAAAACGTCAAAAATATTTGGAGCTAATCTAGGAGTCTTATACTTGCTCCCCCTCAAATGATGCATAAGAATTGATTAATTATGCAAGCATATGAAATCAATTCAAGTTACGAGCACACAAATTTACCAAGTAAGCATGTATACATGGTCCCCGAAAACATGTACTTAAAAATATGGTGTGAGGGTAGAAGCAATGAAAATTTATCGCATTTAAACAATTCAGTACCAATGCAATCTAACATTGCATTTACAATGTGCGATACATTAAAGAAATTCGCATTTATTCAATTCAACGCATATGAAACATAACATTTCATGTCAAAATGTGCGAATTTTATTATTTATTATTTATTAAATATTATATATATGTATATATATATATTATTTTATTTTTTTATTTATGGGGTCAGATTATTTTGCTTCGATCAATCGTCACGCCTAAAATTTTACGAGACATTTGAAAGAAGAAAATGCCGTCAAGTCATGTCGTCAAACTAAAGTCCTAAGCATAGACTGGTCCATTTCGACAACTCTCACTAGGTTCGCTCTTGCTCTCATAAAGCTATCTTGGGATTTTTATATTTTTATCACTCAAGTCAACACAAGCAATTTTAAGTCAATTTACCTGTGATCGAGGCATTTTTATCATTTCACCTAAGCGAGAGACCGTCTATGTGGAATCAAAGGGTTGTAAGGGTTATAATTTGGCTAGGACATAGAACGGAAGGAATTTAAAGGAAAGTGAGCTTATCTATTCATCGTCTTCCAATTCTACGTCTGTCTCCCTTTTTTTTTCGGCGTCTTTCTTCTTTTCAATCTTTTCTCCCACTTTTTCTTTTAAGAACTATCCCTTTTAATGTTATGCTCAAGCTGAAGCTCCGCTTCTCCATGAGGCTCTAGGAGATTATCGTAGGCGAAGTTATTTTTGTTGGTTATCGGGCCGATACCGTGCTCCTATTCTCTTAATCCCTATAGAGGTTTCAGTGATTATCAATTTGGAGAAGTTCTCGGTTATGGAATTCGTACCCGAGGCTGCACTCCTCTTCTCGTTTCCCGATATAAGACCGGATTATCGTTGGAGAAGTTCACTTCGTTGTGCTCCTCTTCCAGCCATTCTGACAAGCGTACGAGATTATCGTTGGAGAAGTTCACAGCAGGAACCATGCCACTTTCTACAAGGTAGTTGGAAGGCCGGTTCCTTTGGTCTGATTTTTGCGCGTTGAGCAATGCCTTCTTTTGTCATCATCTTCCCTTTTCTTTTGTTATCTCCCCCTCCTTTTCTCGTTTGAACAAACATTCCAAGAGTATAGAGTTGGTTGAAGGCTGGGAATGGGTTTCAAATGAAGAAAAGGACATCGAAGAAGGCTCAAAGTGGATGACTAAGGGCTAACGTGGGGGAATTTATATAAGGCCGAATGAGGAATATCCTAAACTCCCTTATCATTTTCCTGACGATCTACCGCAAGATCAGTATGACACCAAGAATCACTAGGTAAGACAAGTAATTTATGTGTGACTCACTCGAGAAGTAGATCCAAAGAAAGGAAAAAGGAACAAGGCTTGAATCCTCACGCATGTAGAGTGACTTTGTGTCTAGTGGAACAATCTAATGACCTTTTAGACACAAGTATGCGACTTAGACTGACAAATTTTAAGCAATTAAATCGATCGCATGTCGGGGTAAAATTCTAGTGACTTTATATCAAAGCATCCTAAAGGATTTCGTCATACCCCTTTATATTATATATAGAAATATATATTACAGTATTATTATATTTTGTTTTTGCATTATTTTTATCACGCAAGATAAGGACAAATAAGCATAGAAAACACATGGAATAGAGCATGTGATAGCACAGAAGATCAAGTAATGCACATATTACGGAAGATTCCACATGCCTAATTTTCCGACAAGGAATTTGATCGTTTCTCATCTAAGGCCTTGGTGAAAATGTCGCCTAGTTGAAACTCCGTGTTCGCAAAGTACATCTCTATCGTGCCTTTTTCTACGTGATCTTTGATAAAATGATATTTAATGTCTATGTGTTTTGTGCGTGAATGATGAACAGGATTGCAAGTTATGGCAATTGCACTCTGACTATCACTATATATGGGTATATTATTTAAATTGTACCCATAGTCGCGAAGCTGTGTCCGCATCCACAGCATCTGTGAGCAACAGCTGGCGGAAGCTACGTATTCTGCTTCGGCCGTCGAAGTGGACACACAGTTCTGCGTTTTGGATGACCAGCAAACCAGCTTTTCGCGTAAAAATTGAGCGCCACCGGACGTGCTTTTCCTGTCCATTCGGCAACCTGCATAGTCAGCGTCAGTATAGCCGATAAGTTTAAAATTCGTACCCTTTGGATACCATAGGCAAAGGGTAGAGGTGCCCTTAAGGTAGCGTAAAATTCTTTTGACAGCGAGCATATGGGATTCTTTGGGATCGGCTTGAAAGCGGGCACTCAAGCAGGTGGCAAACATGATGTCCGGCCGGCTCGAAGTGAGGTAGAGAAGAGATCCAATTATACTGCGATACAGTGTGATGTCGACAGATTTACCAGAGGGATCGGCATCCAACTTGCAGCTTGGTGACATAGGAGTGCTGAGAGGCTTGCTCTGGTCTTGATGAAACTTCTTCAGAATATCCTTGATGTATTTTGTCTGACTGATGAAAATTCCATCATTGAGCTGCCTGACTTGAAGGCCTAAGAAAAATTGCATCTCTCCCATGTGACTCATCTCGAATTTGCTCGTCATGGATGTTCTTGATCAACGAAACCTTCCGGCTGAGCGACCCTTTTAACACGCCGTTGAGAAATGCGGTTTTAACATCCATCTGATAGACTTTGAAGTCTTTGCGAGCCGCATAAGCCAGCAGGAGGCGGATAGCTTCGATACGGGCAACATGAGCATAAGTCTTGTCGTAGTCGATGCCTTCCTGTTGATTGTATCCCTTAGCAACTAGCCGTGCTTTGTTCCGGATCACTTCACCATCTTCATTCTTCTTATTCTTGATAACCCATTTAGTTCCGACCATTGTTTTCCCATGTGGACGGGTACCAAGGTCCACACTTGAAGATGTTCGAATTGATTGATTTCCTCTTGCATTGCAATTGTCCAATCCGGGTCTCGAAGTGCGTCTGCTACTTTGGTAGGCTCGTTTTGGCTCAGGAAGCAACTGAAAAGACTGTGTTGACGACGTGTCCTCACACCAACCGAAGGATCGCCAATTATCTGATCAACCGAGTGGCCTCTCGTCCACTTGTGCTCATGAGGCAAAGCTGAAGTCGATGCGTCAGCCATCTGTGGATCTAGATTGCCTATAGTGTCCGATTGATCATTTGTCTGAGGAAGTTCCAATACTGCACTTGGATTGATCGTCTCTGATGATACTTCCTCGATGACCACTGTAGGTTCTTGAGTGTTCTGTGGCAATTCTGAATCGGGTGGGGTAGAGGTGTGAGATGAACTTGGTCCATCGGTCTCGTTCGGTGGAGATTCTAGTGTTGGGTCGTCGTGTATGACCGATATACCGGTTCGAAGAGAGAATCCAAGTCGTCTATTGCAAGTCTCGTTGCTTCGTCTGACACTGATCCTGAAGTTGTTGCCATCTTCTGTTGGTTTTGTGCCAACACACCAGTGATTACGGGTTCTAAAATGTTGTCTTCAGAGGCCAACGGGTTGAGAACGGGTCCTGAACTGAATTGAGCAGGAACCAACGGGTGAGGCGCGGGTCCTGGACTGAATTGACCAGAAGCCATATCTGCCACTTCGTGGAAAGTGACATTATAGCTTTCCTTAATAGTTCGGTTGGACTTGATGTATACTCGGTACGCTTTTGATGTTGAAGAGTACCCGACAAATGTAGCTTCGAAAGCTTTAGGGTCGAACTTTGCACGTTGCTCTCGGTCGATCGCCACAAAGCACTTGCACCCGAAGACTTTAAGGAAAGAGATGTTGGGCACTCTATTATTCACAATCTCGTACGGAGTCTTGTTGAATCGTTTGTGAACCACCGTCCTGTTTTGAGTAAAACAAGCGGTATTGACTGCTTCAGCCCATAGAAAGTGTGGAAATCCCGATTGGATCAGCATTGTACGAGCGGCTTCCACTAGCGTTAGATCTTTCCTTTCAACGACCCATTTTGTTGAGGTGTTTTGTTGGCTGAAAATTGTTGACTTATTCCAAGTTTCTGATAAAACTCACTGAGGTGATTGTTCTTGAACTCAGTGCCGTTGTCAGTTCGAACAACTTGAATAGTCTGTTGCAGCAGATTTTGAGTTGTGTTCACAAAATTGATAATCAAGTCACCAGTCTCATCTTTCATTCGGAGAACTTTGTCCACGTGTAGCGAGAATAGTCATCTACAATCACTAGGACATACTTTCTTCCATTGATACTCTGAGTCTGCATCGGACCACAGAGATCCATGTGAATTAGTTCCAATGGTCGAGAAGTAGACACAATTTTCTTGACGTGATGAGATGCTCGCTTCATTTTTCCTAGGTGACATGCCGAGCAGTGATGCTCCTTTTGTAGTAGTATAGTTGGAAGACCGTGAACCAACTTTTTCGTAGAAAGGCGTTGGAGAGCTTTCATATTTAGATGAGACAGTCGTTGACGCCATAAGCTGTTACTCTGTAAATCAGTCTGAGAAATGAGGCATACAGCTGTCGAGGGCCGCACAGACGTCAGGTTGATCGTGTAAAGATTGGATCTCCGAAGTCCTCGAAGGAGTTCTGTGTCCTGACTATCCAAAATTCTGCACCGGTCAGCATGGAAAACCACCTGGAAGCCTTTGTCACAGAATTGGCCTATGCTGAACAAGTTATGGCGGAGGCCTTCGACGTACGAGACATCTTTGATGGTCAGATTCTTCAGAATGATATCCCCAAGTCCTAGAATCGGGGCTGAATCGTTGTTCCCAAATCTGACTTCGCCGTTTGGTCGGTCTTTGTAGTTGCTCAGCAGTTCTTGACTACCAGTTATGTGTGTGGAGCAACCAGAGTCGAGGTACCACACATGATGGATCTGCAAAAACAATTTAGAGAGCTTTAGGTACCCACTTAAGCATGGGTCCTCTCGGATTAGCAGATTTAGTTTTGGGTTCAAATATGACTCCTAAATCTATTTTTGGAAGAGTCTTAATAACCCATTGCACTTTTGAAAAAGTGGGTTTGGGTTTTTCCTCTGTAGAAGACTTGGCCCTTTTGGCTTTCGTCGTCCTAGGCGGAGATTTAGGAACCTATTTGGGTTGAACCTTACAGGGAAGATTATTCAGCACGTACAAATGCTTGGAGGGTTTGACTGAGGAAAAGATCTTTTCTTGTGATAGTCTCCTAAGGTGCTTGGGGGATTTAATTTCTACGGGATACCTTAGGTGAGTACAGTCATGTATGGCGCCATAAGCTTTCTTTATGGCTGGTGTTAGGATATTTAGTGATTGTGTCAATAGTTTATGTCTTATGTTTAATATTGTAATTATCTTTGTAGCTTGGGCTTTGGACTAGAATGTAATTATTTAAATTTTTGGTATTTGGGCCTTAATATACCTAGGGTTAATGTGGTATATAATGTTTTACCAACACAATTTGAAAGGTAATCAAAGATCAAAAGGCTTATCCTATTTTTCACACAATACACACACTTGAAGGTGAGATCCTCTCCCTTTTCATTCCATTAAAGCCTCTTTGATTCCTTGTTTGGTGAAATCGGGACCAACAAGTGGTATCAGAGCAAACGTGGATCGATCTGCATTGATTTGAATCCAGTTTCGTTCGATTCCGAGAAAGATCAAAGGTGTTTTGGGCAATAATCACTTTCGGGCATTTTGAACTCGTTTTGGGGTTTTAATGCCTCTTTTTGTGTTTAAAACCTTCCCCAGATCGATTCTATGCCTAAAAGGTTTTTAGAACACTTTTGGATCAGTTTTAACGAGTTTTGAGCAAGATCGAAGCAAAAACTCTTCAGAAAAGGACATCTCGGCCATTCTCTGTTTTTGGTCGATTTGATCTATTTTTGTTGTTTTTAGCCCACAAATCGGTCGATTATGTGTTTAGGGAAGAATTTCTGAAGTTTAGGATCAAGTTTGAGCGATTTTGGTTGAGATTTGAGCAAGAACTGGACGATTTTCTGGCAAAACGCATGAAAGCAATGGAACAGTGAAAGCTCGTTCTTGACCGCGAAAATTTTTGGTTAATCGTTCAAGTTCGCGAAATTTTCACATCTGCGAAATTTGATTCCGAGAATTTACCTAGAACCGCGAAAAATTTCACTTTCACTGCTTTTTTCGCAACTGCCTATTTAAAAATCCGAGAAACCTTACATCTGCGAAATTTGATTCCGAGAATTTTCCAAAAAAAAAGGCGAAATTTGCTCACTCGGAAACCTTCATCTGCGAAATTTGCTTACTCTTCATATATCCGAGAAACTTTGTACCTGAGAAAGCTTATTCCACGAATTTCTCTGAGCCGCGAAATTTTTCAGCCGAGAACTTTTTTGAAATTTTTATCCGAGAAATTTTTCAAAACCGAGAAAGTTTGCAAATTCGCGAAATTTTTTTTAAAAACCACGACTTTTTAATCCAAGAAATTTTCAGCCGAGAAAGTTTATTCCATCCGAGAAAGTTTTTCAAAACCACGATTCTTTCAAATCCGAGAAAAACTTCCTAAAATCACACTTCAACTCTCGATGCGAAATTTCTTGCGTAGGTGTTAAAAATTCAAAATCAAGAATCTTTATCGCATGCGAAATTTTAAAATCCGAGAAATTTTCAACTGAGAATTTTTCTTCCGAGAATTTCTCTTTAAAACTCACAAACACCGAAATTTCTTAACACATAATTTCTCGGATAATTCTTCATATAATCATGTCCCTTCAAACTGCAAATTTTCTTTTCCTAACGTGTTAAGGTTTTTTTGTTTTTTCTCGAGTTGAATTTTTCTCGGGTTAAATTTTTCTCAAACTTATTTAAGATTTGATTCTTACACTTTAGTCCTATCACCCTAGACCACTTTTTACATAAATTTTTTTCTCGTCTCAAATCTCGTTTTCAAATTTCTAGAACTTCTCCTAATTTCAAGATATATTTTCCCTTCATACATTATCGACCATCACACACGCTCACTTAGTTCTAAGAAATTCTTTAAACAATTTTTTTTCTCAAAACTCTACACGTTAAACTCATATTTCTCATCTCGTTCGTTACTAACTCTCTTATCTATACAAGATCAAAACCACGGACGATTCGACTGCACCAACCATGTCTACCACGAATGACATCTCAACAGTGGGCTCCGACACCAGGCCTCCGATGCTGCGACAAGGCGACTACAGCATATGGACAAACCGATTCCTCACGTTCATCAGGAACAAAGGCGCACCAGTCTCTCAATACCTTCTGGACTTCATCTTCAATGGTCCAGCACAGTTCTGGACGATCATCCCTGCACAGCCAAACACAAACCCTCCCATGGATGAACGCCGCACTCCAAGAGGTCCCATCAATGAGGATGAACAGGCTCGCCTACAGGCCGATGAGACTGCCAAAGGATATCTCTTCCAGGCTATTGGAAACGAGGTCTACGCTCACATTGAGTGCTGCACAACTGCTAAGGAAATATAGGATGAACTTGTGGAAATTATGGCAGGCACAACTGAGAGTGCTCAAGGGAGGAAATCAGCATGTCTCTCGCAGTATGAACACTTCCAGGCCTATGAAGGAGAGGAACTGCATGACACATACCTCCGATACTTGAAGGTCATCAATGAACTCAAGAAAGCCAGGATCTCGAGGGACAAATTCGATATCAACAACCGCTTCCTTGGTAGCCTCAAACCACATTGGGGCAATGCAATCGTGATGATGATTCAGAGTAAGGACCTCTCCAACACTTCCATCCATGCTCTCTATGACAGTCTGTCTGCCTATGCTCCTTACGTGCAACCTCAGTCCACCAACACTCGAGTCGACCCACTGGCCCTCCTCTCGAACAAGACCAATGAACGATCTTCCGCCACAAAGACCAAACAGAACAAAGGGAAGCTACCAGCTGCTATATCTGACTCCTCTTCAGGATCCGAAGCTGATACAGAATCTGATGAAGATGTTCGTGATCTACGCAAACAACTGGCAATTCTCACAAAGATGGTCCCAAAAAAGATCGGGAAAAAATCCTCACCCTCCTCCAATCGCCAAAGAACCTTTAGCGGCACCAAAAAGACCACTCCCACGGAAGAATCTAAGCCGATAAAGAAAGAGAAGGACTCAGCACCTCAAAGGTCTGTGAAGTGCTTTCGGTGTGGAAAGACAGGTCACTTTGCCAAGGAATGCCACGCCCCACGCATAAAGGACTCTGGCTACTACGACCGTAAGGCCAGAATGACCCGCAAAATGGAAAGTGGGAAAGTTATTCTCACCGAAGAAGCTGAATGGGTAAACGACACTTCAGAAGACGAGGAGCCTAAGGATGGTGATTGCTGCATGGCAAGGCTGGTAGAACATGACGGGATGAGGAGATGGTCAACACCGGTGAGAATGCCGTTAAGACGCCTACTAACACCGAGGCTGAGGTACGAATTTCGCAACTCGATGATGTGTTTAATCACCGGCACACCATTAAGAAACTCACCGTAGACGCTAGGATTATGATGAACTTAAGCTAAAATTTGAAAACAACTATGCCTTACTTAGTTTAAAAGTAGAAGAGCTCGCCTGTGCAAACGAACGTCTTGGCCTCTGAAGCGTTAGTCAAACGTCTGCAAAGCAAGAATAAACAAAGTGAGACTAGGGTTAAGGAAACCACACTGGCCATCAGTTCATGCAAAACATCTCGTCTTCTGACGGCATCCCAATACGAACTGCTCACAAAGGAAAGAGTTAGGCTGTACCGAAAGGTGAAAGAACTCGAAGAGCAACTTCACCTTAGAAACGAAAACTCACGCATCTTATGCCTATTGAACCAACCAGTTGAAACAGAATTCTACAACGCCCGGGGGGGAATCGGCCTGGCTAGCAATTGCAAATCAACACCACTAACAGTTAAAAGGTATAACATGTGTAACACTGCGTTCCTGCAAACAAGAAATGGTGCTCCCTCGCAACTTAGGCCATTTGTGAGATCATCCTCCATTGTTATCTCGGAAGAAAAGAGGGTACAGAACATTCACTGGGCGGAAATCGCGTATGGCTACACAGAAATGAATGCTAGGGATAAGACTAAGATACTTCACTTTCGAAGGATGTCGAAACTCCACTCCCAACCAAAGAACAGGAAATTGCTTTCCAAGAAGCGATCTCTCGCACCTATATCCCAGAGAAACTTCTGCTCATAGTAGAACTAGAACGAACACTAGAATTAGAGCGGAAGACCTTCGCAAAGGAGCGAGATGAACTACTTAGCAAAATCTCTACACTAGAACAATTTCACAGTACAAACAATCCCTCTACATCAAGTCAAGTACCCAATTCTCAAACATGTAAATGTAAGAGGACGGCGAAGATGACTCCTGAAGCTGAAACTTGTTCAAATACTAACTCTCGTATTGGGAGTTCATTTGAAGTAAAGGATGACCCGCTCTTCGATGACAAGAAGAAAAGACTATCCTATATTTGTATTTCCAATCTATGTACTGATTCCCAACATCTTAAGAACGTAGACAATTATGCTGCCAAAACTTATCTTTCCTTTGCCAAACTAATGTCTATGTGTTGCTGCAATGACTTCATTCTTCCACGCTTTCATGAATATGAGGCACACGAACACGCAACACCCCGACCAAAAAGGCAAACCTCCTCTACGACGCCCTTGCATTCTCCCAGTTCATCTACGCCCACGGTTAAGCGAAAACGCCATCCAATGCTGAATAGAAAGTCACCTACTGCTCGCAAGCAGAAGACGACTAAAACAAAAGGCGACAACAACAACCAAAACCTTCACGTCAATTCACGAATAAGACAACGTATATGCAAGCGCAAGTTAGGCAAATATGGGTTAGAAAAACCATAATCCCACCTCCTCAAACAAATCACAAAGGGAAAGCTAAATTAGATCCAACACTACCTGATTTAGACCCCACATTTCCCGTTAAGCGTACGAAAATTTTACTTGTATCACAAGATGGTCCTGTCCGTAAACGGGGACCCAACGTTTGCTGATGATTGCAGGTCTGTCATGTGTGGTATCTAGACTCGGGTTGCTTCACACACATGACGGGGAACAAGGAGCTGTTGAGCAACTTCTCCGAGCGCTATCTCGGAAGGGTCTCCTTCGGAAACAGTCAAATGGCGCCAATTCTCGGAACTGGTGATCTCGTCCATGACAAACTGACGATTAAGGGCATCTCTTATGTCGAGGGTTTGAGCTACAATCTCTTCAGCATTGGTCGTTTCTGCGACAAAGGATACAAGGTTCTCTTCGAATCTGACATCTGCAGCATTATAGATGCCTCAGGACAACCTCTTCTTTCTGGAACGCGCACGTCTCACCTTTACATACTAAATCTTACGACCTCTCGACCAATATGCCTTCTCTCCCGTGCTGCACCCAAGTTGAACGATCTATGGCACCGGCGTCTTTCACACCTCAATTTCAAGACTATCAACAAACTGCGTCAGAATAAACTCGTCAACGGTCTACCCCAACAGTCATATCATAAGGAAACACCGTCCTCTAAGCTCATCCTTGAGCTCTTACACATGGATCTATGTGGCCCAATGCCTGCTGCTACACTCGGAGGAAGACGGTTGTGATTGTCGACGACTTCTCACGCTATACATGGACGAAACTCGTTCGCACAAAGGATGAAGTTCCTGATTTAATCATCGAGTTTGTTGTTACGTCCCAAACTCTTCATCAACAGAAGGTTCGGATTATCAGAACTGACAATGGAACTGAGTTTAAGAACAAGAAGCTCAGTGATTTCTATGCTACTCAGGGCATCAGCTAGCAGTTCTCAGCTGTGAAGACACCAGAACAGAATGGTGTCGTTGAGCGTAAGAATAGGACACTAGTTGAAGCAGCTAGGACTCTCCTCATCCAATCCGGACTTCCTCACTCTCTTTGGGGCAAAGCTATTCAAACGGCCTGTTTCACGCAAAATCGGGCTTCCATCCACAAGAGATTCAACCGCACCCCATACGAGATGCTGAATAACAGTCGTATCCCAGATATATCTTATCTAAGGGTCTTCGGTTGCCGATGTTTTGTGGCCAATGATCGCCAACATCTTGGGAAGCTTGATCCAAAAGCACTTGAAGGAATCTTTGTTGGATATTCGCTGAACTCGAAGGCATACAGAGTCTATCTTAGGGAGAAATGATCAGTAATAGAGAGCACATATGTCACATTTGACGAAAGCGAAGGCGACCTCATGGCTTCTGCTCATATCAGTCCAGAACCAGGTCTTCTACAGTCGTTGACAAAAGGTCAACCATCAACGACGGGAACTTCCTCATCTGAGTACTTCTATCCAGTCCCCAAGACTCCTGTCGCCACCACTCAAACTACCGCTGCACCCACCCCACCTACACCACCAGCTATCAGCGATGGTGTTGTCCCGCCAAACTTGGATGATCTCAATCTCAACGAAGACGACATTTTACCCAACCCTGGGAACATTGCTGATCCTGATGCTGAACCTTCTCAATCTACTACGGTTGAGATCTCTTCTTCGGACACCGGACCCCAATCTAATGAGTGTCCAATCGATACAAATGCGGCCAGCTCCTCACAGACCAATGTACCACTTTGGGCTCGCTCTCATCCTACCGATCAGATTATTGGGGATCCCACGTCCGGTGTTTCGACGCGTTCGGCTACAATGAATGAAAGTCTGTTTGCTTGCTATCTCAGTCAAGCCGAACCATCACGAATAGCTGAAGCTCTCAACGATCCGGATTGGCTGATTGCAATGCAGGAGGAAATAAATCAGTTTGAACGATTACAAGTTTGGGTACTCGTACCACGACCTCACAATAGATCCATTATCGGCACAAAGAGGATCTTTAAGAACAAAAAGGATGAAGACGGTGTTGTCATCCGCAATAAAGCAAGACTTATGGCTAAGGGGTACAGCCAATAAGAAGGCATCGACTACGATGAAACTTTCGCCCCAGTTGCCAGGATCGAAGCCATACGAATTTTTCTTGCCTTTGCTGCTCACAAGAACTTTAAAGTCTACCAAATGGACGTGAAGACTGCAGTTCTGAATGGATTTCTCAAAGAAGAAGTGTACGTTGATCAACCTGAAGGGTTCTTGAGCGAAGGGTTCTTGAGCGAAGAACTTTAGTGATTGTGTCAATAGTTTATGTCTTGGGTTTAATATTGTAATTATCTTTGTAGCTTGCGCGTTGGACTAGAATGTAATTATTTAAATTTTTGGTGTTTGGGCCTTAATATACCTAGGGTTAATGTGGTATATAAGGTTTTACCAACACAATTTGAAAGGTAATCAAAGATCAAAAGGCTTATCCTATTTTTCGCACAATACACACACTTGAAGGTGAGATCCTCTCCCATTTCATTCCATTAAAGCCTCTTTGATTCCTTGTTTGGTGCAATCGGGACCAACAGCTGGATCTTGTTTCCTACGTGTCTTTCTTGTGGCATTTGTTTCGGAATGATTAATGTTTGCGTAGAGCCTATTTCGAAGTTGGTGCTTCTAAAGGAGACCGGCTGAAGTGAATACGTAGAAGCAACTATCTTAAAAGTAGAAATAGCTCTTTCATTTCTACGAGTGTCTTTTATTGCAACAGAAGGAGTAGCATGCTCAGAAACATTTAAATGTAATGGCTCCTTCTTTATCTTAGTGCTAGACACTCTCGCCTTTGTTTTTAGTGCTGACGCTACGCTCCTGTAGACGTAGGTAAAGTGAAATTAGTCATAGCACTTTTAACAGAATTATTTTACAATATTTATCTTTCAAAGGCGATTTTTCATTTTTCACGCTTTTTGTAATGGCGTGAGAGGTAGTTTGGGAGGACGAGAAAGCCTTGAGATTTTCCATCTCCTTAAAGAATTTTTTCTTTTCAGCTTCGAAATTCTCTTGTTCTTTTTCTAATTTTGCCTGTGACTCCTCTATTTGTTTTATAATAGGGGGTTTGTAGAGAGAATTTTTATCATTAATGGTTTTAACTTCCTCGTGGTGTGTTCGAGAGTCAGGAAGTAGAATTTGAACTAAATTGCAGACAGGTGTTAGAGTTATTTTCCCATTTTTGTCCCTTTCATTTAGTTCTTTGTAGTTAAAGGGGATTTCGGGACCATGTGGACCTTGTCTAATGGATGAATCGAAAGTATTTTCATAAGACGATTCAGTAAAATTTCTAAGAGAGGTTATTCCTAAGCCCATGTGTTTAACATCGTATATTTCTTTCTTTTGTAAAACACACGGGTTAGTGAAACCTATGCCTTTTATAGGATTATAGAGCTCTATATCCTTGGGCCTGTTCAAAGATACCGTCTGTTCGGATTGTCCCCTACGTGTAACTATATCGTCTAATTTCTTTACTTTGGCATATAGTTTCTTGCGTTCCTCACCTAGGAGAGCATAATTATTTTCCACGGTTAGTTTAGCGGCTTGACAGGCATCGAAATCCTTACTAAGCTCAAATCTTAGCATTTGATGTTTCTAATTGAGCTTCTAAGTTAGTGATCTTAGAGGTAGCTTCGGTTATCCTACAATTTAAATTGGCTTTCCCGTTGAGATTTCAAACCAAGCAATTGTAGTTATTTGCTAGCCTATCTTTTAATTCCTTAATCTTTTCCTCTGCTGTCCTAATTGAGGTTGACTAGTATCTCTAGACTGTAGGCTCTTAGTAAGTTCATCTATTTTTGCACTAGAGCTCCTAAGTTCTTGCTCGAGACGATCTATCTTCTCCTGAGCTCTCTCAAGTTCGTTCTCTACTTCCTTTATACTTTTCTGCTCACATTCATGTTAGCATATTACTTTTGATATGATTCTAACATGGTCAATAATGTGGAAGGAGTGACTACCTCATTTGACGACGTGGATGCGTTGTCGTCGTCCGTACGAGTGGATGTTTCGGCGTCCAATTCGTTTTCGAGACGGGCCATAAGGGCTAAGTTCTCCTCTTCGAAGCTCGACGTGTCCTCGAGCCATTGGTCGTGTTCGGCCATGAGAGCTACTCCAGCTTCTTTCTGTTTTGTCAATTTAAGCTTCCTGGAGTAGTAGTTTGCATCTTTTTTCTTCAGGAGAGTGCACTCTCTGGCGAAGTGACCTGCTTTGCCACAGTTAAAGCATTTGTTAGTCTCTTTGGGATTCTTGACCTCGGAACTCTCCGGAGCACGTTCTTTGTTCTTGGAGCTTGTAGTCCGAAGTCTATTGGCTGAGGTTGAAGACTTCTTCTTGAAGTACTTCTTGCTCATCATTTGTCCAATGAGAGCTAACTGTTTTCCAAGGGCTTTCATGTTCAGCTCGATGTCGGATTCCGATCTTTCGACTCTGATGATGAAGGTGGCCTAACGATCTTATCCTTTCTTGATCTTGTGCTCCTCTTCTCCGAGGCTAAGGCAACCGTGTCATCGGTTTGTTTGTAGTCAAAGGGGATTTCGGGACCATGTGGACCTTGTCTAATGGATGAATCGAAAGTATTTTCATAAGACGATTCAGTAAAATTTCTAAGATAGGTTATTCCTAAGCCCATGTGTTTAACATCGTATATTTCTTTCTTTTGTAAAACACACGGGTTAGTGAAACCTATGCCTTTTATAGGATTATAGAGCTCTATATCCTTGGGCCTGTTCAAAGATACCGTCTGTTCGGATTGTCCCCTACGTGTAACTATATCGTCTAATTTCTTTACTTTGGCATATAGTTTCTTGCGTTCCTCACCTAGGAGAGCATAATTATTTTCCACGGTTAGTTTAGCGGCTTGACAGGCATCGAAATCCTTACTAAGCTCAAATCTTAGCATTTGATGTTTCTAATTGAGCTTCTAAGTTAGTGATCTTAGAGGTAGCTTCGGTTATCCTACAATTTAAATTGGCTTTCCCGTTGAGATTTCAGACCAAGCAATTGTAGTTATTTGCTAGCCTATCTTTTAATTCCTTAATCTTTTCCTCTGCTGTCCTAATTGAGGTTGACTAGTATCTCTAGACTGTAGGCTCTTAGTAAGTTCATCTATTTTTGCACTAGAGCTCCTAAGTTCTTGCTCGAGACGATCTATCTTCTCCTGAGCTCTCTCAAGTTCGTTCTCTACTTCCTTTATACTTTTCTGCTCACATTCATGTTAGCATATTACTTTTGATATGATTCTAACATGGTCAATAATGTGGAAGGAGTGACTACCTCATTTGACGACGTGGATGCGTTGTCGTCGTCCGTACGAGTGGATGTTTCGGCGTCCAATTCGTTTTCGAGACGGGCCATAAGGGCTAAGTTCTCCTCTTCGAAGCTCGACGTGTCCTCGAGCCATTGGTCGTGTTCGGCCATGAGAGCTACTCCAGCTTCTTTCTGTTTTGTCAATTTAAGCTTCCTGGAGTAGTAGTTTGCATCTTTTTTCTTCAGGAGAGTGCACTCTCTGGCGAAGTGACCTGCTTTGCCACAGTTAAAGCATTTGTTAGTCTCTTTGGGATTCTTGACCTCGGAACTCTCCGGAGCACGTTCTTTGTTCTTGAAGCTTGTAGTCCGAAGTCTATTGGCTGAGGTTGAAGACTTCTTCTTGAAGTACTTCTTGCTCATCATTTGTCCAATGAGAGCTAACTGTTTTCCAAGGGCTTTCATGTTCAGCTCGATGTCGGATTCCGATCTTTCGACTCTGATGATGACGGTGGCCTAACGATCTTATCCTTTCTTGATCTTGTGCTCCTCTTCTCCGAGGCTAAGGCAACCGTGTCATCGGTTTGTTTGCCTTTCTGCTCTTTGGTAATCTCACGGATATCCTCCTCATGCTGAGCGAGATTATCGAACACGGCATGGACATCCAACTCCTCTAGATCTTTATTTTGTCGTATTTGAGTGGATATTTTCTTCCATTCCGTGGGCAGAGAAGATAGAAATCTTATGTTTGTCTCCATGTTTGTCTTCGTTATTTCTATCTTCCTCATTTCATTGAGAAGAGTTAGGTATCGTTGGTAGATCTCGTTTCGACTCTCCTCCGGCTTTGTTTTGAATGAGTCGTAAGTAGTGAGAATGTTCGCCTTCTTGGCCTTTATGCCAACTTCCGTCCTTTGCATCATCCTATGCAGCTCATCCCACATCCCTTTGGTCGATGTAAGGCTGTCGATTTGTCTGTATATATCGTTGGGAATGCCGTGCATAAGGGTATTAATGGCTACTAGATCAGCCTTAGCTCGAGCTCTTTCCTCCAGAGAGTATTCTCTAGGCTCCTTTAGTCGCCTAGAAGCTGGAATTGCTGGAGTAGCTGTTTCGTCCCCGGGTACATGAACCAAGAACTGTGCTAGTCCCTCTTCAAGGGACTTCAGTAGATTTCGGCTTGATCCTTTAGAGCGATGAAATTCAGAAAGCGGCTTCTCCACACTGTGTATTCGCCTCTTTGCCAGATCAGCGGACTATTGTCATTTCCGAGTGAGTATGTGTACCACCCGGTCCTCAAAAGTATTAGAGGCCAATAAATTTGCATAAAGGATGAATGCGATTATGTGCATTTCGTGAAATTCTGTGCTCGTGTGAATTATGTGAAACATGCATGTTAAAATGCGTGCTTATGTTATTTGGTAAAATCGGTTCATTTAATTTGTACCGTAAGACTTCCAATTTAATAAGGGATTTCCAAAAATTGGACAAGGAAATTGGGTCATGAGTGAAAATTGGATCATGATTTTAAATAGGCTAAGTATAGAAGTTGGACTTTGGGTGTGATTGGGCTAGAATTTAATCCCAACTTAAACCCAAGATGATTCATAGGCTTGGCCGAAAAATATTAAAAGTGGTCCAAGATTTTAAGGCCCAAATTTGTTGAGGACAAACTTAAGAGACAAAAATTCCCTAAAATTAGGAAAACCCACGTTGGCCTAAGCCATTCCCATACCCACCTAGGCTAAGATATTTTCTCTAACACATTTCAAAGCCACAAATCCTCATTTGTAGGAAGCCATCGAAATTGAGAAAGGAAGACGAAGAGATTTTGTGAGCTAGCAATCAACGAAAACAACAAAGGAAAAGGAGAAAAGAAGGAGAACCCAAGAAGACGAAGTGGAGTAAGGATGTTTGGCAATATCCATCCATCACAAGCCGTTTAATCTAGCTTAGGAAAGTGAGGTAGGTTAATTAAATTCATCTACAACACTAAAAAAAAGTTTTTAAGATTCAGTTCTAAGCGATTTTCATTTGGTTCGAACCCTATTTTCCATGTTTGAGTTCGTGATTTATCTAGGTGCCTTCATGTTCGAATGAAACCCAAAATATAGGTTTAAAATCTGTATTGTTGGTGTGTTTAGATTATATGAGGGTCTGAAAATCGTATGGAGGGTTGAAGATTTAAAGTATTAAGTGCTATGAGTGGAATTAGGAATTTTTAGGGGTGCTACATTTAGAGTCCAAGGTATGGTTTTAAACCTGTATAATTATGCGTTCTTGATGATACTAAGTTCTGATGTTTAGTTGAAGGTCTGAAGATTTGAAGTCGTAGGGTCTTAGGTGTTAACGTGTGGGAATTAGTAGAGTACGAGTGAAATTTAGAACTTTAACCCACGGGTTTGGGAGTTTCACGAGTTGGGGGTAGTTCGCAACTTGGGGAGCGATTCGAAAAGTAGTTTCCCGGGCTAGGAACGATGTAATTTGGTGACCTCTAGTTCGCGAACTCACTGGAGTTTGGCTAATCGGAACATTGCGCGAATTGAGGGTGAAGTTCGGCGAATCCATGGAGGATTGACAATGCATCATTCCGCGGGCTGCTACCATTTGCGAACTCGGCGAACTTCGCAAACCAAGAGTCAAAACACGTTTCACGGGCCATGCAAACTTGGCGAGCCCTGTTTTGCGAACTCATACCCACTTCGCGGGCCGATCCTATTTGACGAACCCGTTTTGCGAATTGAGCCTCATGCAAGTTGGCGGGTCCATCTTTGCGAGCCCGACGTTTCGCGAATCCTGCCAAGGTTCACGAGTTCCACAAAATCTACGAATCCATTTGGCGAATCTAGCAGGAGTTTGCGAAATGCAAAAGAGAATTGCGAACTCGGTTTGCGAACCCGACCCTACCACGCAAATGGATTCGCAAAACTAACTAGAAATTTCACGAGTAGGACAGTTCACGAACCCTAAAACCACGTGACGAGTTTTGTGAAATTGGCTTCGCGAACTATACAGGCTTAGCTTGACGAACTCCATGAACCCACGAACCCAATAATTAAATAAAATAGTAATTCGATCGCGAATTAGGGTGCAATTCGCAAATACTAGGTTTAAAAATATTATGATTCACGAACTATATATTTAGAGATTTCGCATATGAGTTCGCAAAGTGTAGACTTCGCTAATCATTAAAAGTGATAACAACTTATTCCGCGAATTGAGAGATCCAACTAGATACTTCACGAATTAAATTCCACGCACTATAACAACTTCACGAACTTTGGGATTTAACGAATTCACGAGTAACGAACTCTTCCTAAATAATTATTCGAGTACGTAGCCAATAATTAATTAAGTAGCTTACTGATATGGATATTTTATTCCTAAGGTTTGGACTTAGGAAATCTGCCGGACAGTAGCTATTGTCGATGGGCGACAGGTAAGTAGAAATTCAACTACAACACATAACTTGTCCATACGTGCTTAAATTGTATGATTAGGTGCTTCGATGCCTACCTGAATTGTGTATGCTTGATATTACGTGACTATGTGCCTCGATGATTACATGATTTACGTGGACTAATTGATATGCTGTCTCTTGGTAAGTGCATATGGCATTTGTTGCATTTTCATACTCACGTGCATACACGATCATATGTGGGAGGGTTATATGAGTCGAGTATGTGTATATAAGGTATCGCTTGAAAGCGACTGATACATTGCCGATATAGGCATGTGTTGTCGACTCGCAGTTGAGTCAAGGGTTGTCCACTATGCTACCAGGGCGGCGTTTAGCGTCGTCGTAATATTATGTAAATACGTATATGTATATGAAGTATATTAGGGCGGAGACCCGTTGGCGAAAGGGCCGTATACATATATTACTATTATTGTATATGCAATGAAATATAGTAGGGCGAAGACCCGTTGGTGAAAGGGCCGTATACATATATTATTATTATGTATATAATGAAATATATTAGGGCAATGCCCGTTGGCGAAAGGGCCGTGTATATGTATGTTTATGATATGATTGGGCAATGCCCGTGGCGGTAGGGAGCGACTTGGAGGGTGCGACATGAGGGTATAAGCGACACAGGGTGGAACCCTGGTGTAGGCAACCTCTGCGTGGGCTACCAGCGTGAGCGACTGCCGACAGTCGGCGACGACCGGGCACATATGGCAACTTAGGGGAACGGTGTGCATTCTAGGTATGGCCATCCGACGTGGACCGCTGTCATATTTGTCCCTAGTGGACGTGAGCTCATTTGTGGTGCATAGTGAGATTAGCTGAGGGCCCTGAGTGAGGTTTACGAGTATGATGAGCATCGGCGCGGATCGCCTTTGCGGAGTGTTAAGTGCATCGGCGCGGATCGCCTTTGCGTAGTGGTTTATGCATTGGCGTGGATTGCCTTTGCAGGGATGGGACACGTGCATACATGCATAGTTTTTACTTACTGAGCCTCGGTGGCTCATTTCTTTATGTTATGTGTTGTAGGTACATACGATCACGGTACGTGATCGCCTAGCTGGCAAGGCCGATCTTTTGAAGCTTCCGAGTGCTTTTTGGGGGTGGACGTGTGTGTATGGATGACGACCTGTGAAGCCGGGCGCATAGAGATTCTTTTGATGTGCATGTATACACATCTCGTGTAATTAGGATTCACATGAAGTTAGGAATTCATGTAATTCTTTTATCATGTATAGAAACGACTTCCATTACATAAATGGAAAAATTTCATACGCATTTCTGCAGTTCCTTCATTAAAATACGCCATTAGGCACTTAGGATGACGTTAGAAATGGTGGCATTGGCTAGGGTCGCTACAGTTGGTATCAGAGCTTCGGTCACAGGTCCTGTAGAATGTCTATACACACACACCCAAAAGAGCGGAAGCGGCCTTGCAAGTAAGTGTTAAATTTATGAGCACTTTTTGGGTTGCATAATTTATTGGCCGTAGGACTGCCAGGATAGACTAAGATGCGATGGTGAGAACTAGGGGAGAAAGTAGTGGTGGTGATGACCAGAACAGGGGAAACACGGCCCCTGCCGATAGTCGAGACACGACGATCCTCCAACTCACATAACTGATTCGTCAGCAATCAGCACAAATCCAACAGCTAATACAGCAGAACAACTCCAATGCTGGGCAGACACAAGCTGACAAGACTGAGATAGTGGGCGAAAGATTTCGCCGACTGAACCCACCAACGTTTGATGATACAGCTGATCCGAATACGGCCGAAGATTGGCTAAGGACTTTAGAAAGCATGTTCGTGTATGGCAGAGTCCCAGAAGCAGAGAAAGCCATATGCGCCGTGTTCTTGCTGAGGGGAAGCGCGGGGCATTGGTGGGACACGATCATGGTGCTCGAAAACCCCGCGACCATGAGTTGGGAAAGATTTAAGGAACTATTCAGAGACAAGTACCTTACGGCCCCAATGCGAGCTTAGCGCCTGAACGAGTTCATCAACCTCAGACAGGGGTCAATGACCATAGCAGAATACATCAAGAAATTTGAGCAACTGTCGAGGTTCGCTGCCCACATGGTGAGCACAGAGGCTTTGAAGATTGAACGTTTCCTTGAAGGCCTGAAGCCTGAACTGTATCGGGACGTAAGTATGGCTGGACTTCAAGGAGCCACCTATGCACAAGTGGCGGAGAGAGCTTTAGTGGCGGAGGAGGCGGAGGCCCGGATCGTTCCGGCACGAGAAGCAAAGAGAAAGTTCGCCCAGGCCCAAGGAGAACAATGGGGCGGAAGCAATCCAAAGAGACAGTTTGTTGCCAAAGGCGAGAAGCAGAACTTCCAGAATAGGCCTCCACAACACCCACAGGGGAACCCGAACAAGCCACCAAACCCGAACCAAGAAAGGTTCCCAGCATCGAATCCAAATTGCCCAAGGTGCGGAAAGCGACACACCGGCAACTGCTCTATGCAAGCCAACGTTTGTTTCAAATGTGGAAAGTCGGGACACTACGTGAGGCAGTGCCCGGAAGGAACGTCAGAGAATCAAGCCGGGGATCAAGCAAGACCACCGACCGCGCCAGCTCGAGTATATGCGATCACTTCGGATGAAGCAGACGAGAACCCGCCTGTGGAGACAGGTAACATAACTACAAAGCAAACCTCAACATGCATGTCATTAGGCTCAGGGACCACGCATCCAATTACACCCATTGGGTACATAACGAATCTCGAGGTTACACCTAGTCGGTCCGAATGTGAACGTGATGAGCCTACTCAAAACGGGATCCCAATTAGAACCGATCAACCACTACTAGACTGCTCAGTATTGATTAGGATAAGATCGACGAGCGGGTAGCACTGAGTCCAAAATTGAAACAAGGAAGGAAACTGATCGACTTAGGAATAAACCGAATGCATCTAGTAATGGTATTAGAACGAAACCAGTCAAATAGAAGCTATGACTTAGAGAACGTGAGAATGAAATGAGAGTTCGCTATCCTGAAATGTTCCAAACGGGCTGATTTCGGGGGTGAAATCCTCTTTAAGGGGGGAGGATGTAGCACCCGGGTCCTCGTAAGTATTAGAAGCCAATAAATTTGCATAAAGGATGAATGCGATTATGTGCATTTCGTGAAATTATTCTGTGCTCGTGTGAATTATGTGAAATCTGCATGTTAAAATGCGTGCTTATGTTATTTGGTAAAATCGGTTCATTTATTTTGTACCGTAAGACTTCCAATTTAATAAGGGATTTCCGAAAATTGGACAAGGAAATTGGGTCATGAGTGAAAATTGGATCATGATTTTAAATAGGCTAAGAATAGAAGTTGGACTTTGGGTGTGATTGGTCTAGAATTTAATCCCAACTTAAACCCAAGATGATTCATAAGCTTGGCCCAAAAATATTAAAAGTGGTCCAAGATTTTAAGGCCCAAATTTGTTGAGGACAAACTTAAGAGACAAAGATTCCCTAAAATTAGGAAAACCCAAGTTGGCCTAAGCCATTCCCATACCCACCTAGGCTAAGATATTTTCTCTAACACATTTCAAAGCCACAAATCCTCATTTGTAAGGAAGCCATCGAAATTGAGAAAGGAAGACGAAGAGATTTTGTGAGCTAGCAATCAACGAAAACAACAAAGGAAAAGGAGGAAAGAAGGAAAACCCAAGAAGACAAAGTGGAGTAAGGATGTTTGGCAAGCTCCATCCATCACAAGCCGTTTAATCTAGCTTAGGAAAGTGAGTAGGTTAATTAAATTCATCTACAACACGAAAAAAGTTTTTAAGATTCAATTCTAAGTGATTTTCATTTGGTTCGAACCCTATTTTCCATGTTTGAGTTCGTGATTTATCTAGGTGCCTTCATGTTCGAATGAAACCCAAAATATAGGTTTAAAATTTGTATTCTTGGTGCGTTTAGATGATATGAGGGTCTGAAAATCGTATGGAGGGTTGAAGATTTAATGTATTAAGTGCTATGAGTGGAATTAGGAATTTTTAGGGGTGCTACATTTAGAGTCCAAGGTATGGTTTTAAACCTGTATAATTATGCGTTGTTGATGATACTAAGTTCAGATGTTTAGTTGAAGGTCTGAAGATTTGAAGTCGTAGGGTCTTAGGTGTTTAATGTGTGGGAATTAGTAGAGTTCGAGTGAAATTTAGAACTTTAACCCACGGGTTTGGGAGTTTCACGAGTTGGGGGTAGTTCGCAACTTGGGGAGCGATTCGAAAAGTAGTTTCGCGGGCTAGGAACGATGTAATTTGGCGACCTCTAGTTCGCGAACTCACTGGAGTTTGGCGAATTGGAACATTTCGAGAATTGAGGGTGAAGTTTCGGCGAATTCATGGAGGATTGCGAATGCATCATTCCGCGGGCTGCTACCATTTGCGAACTCAGCGAACTTTGCGAACCAAGAGTCAAAACACGTTTCACGGGCCATGCAAACTTGGCGAGCCCTGTTTTGCGAACTCATACCCACTTCGCGGGCCGATCCTATTTGACGAACCCGTTTTGCGATTCGAGCATCATGCAAGTTGGCGGGTCCATCTTTGCGAGCCCGACGTTTCGCGAATCCTGCCAAGGTTCACGAGTTCCACAAAATCTACGAATCCATTTGGCGAATCTAGCAGGAGTTCGCGAAATGCAAAAGAGAATTGCGAACTCGGTTTGCGAACCCGACCCTACCACCAAATGGATTCGCAAAACTAACTAGAAATTTCACGAGTTGGACAGTTCACGAACCCTAAAACCACGTGACGAGTTTTGTGAAATTGGCTTCGCGAACTATACAGGCTTAGCTTGACGAACTCCATGAACCCACGAACCCAATAATTAAATAAAATAGTAATTCGATCGCGAATTAGGGTGCAATTCGCAAATCCTAGGTTTAAAAATATTATGATTAACGAACTATAAATTTAGAGATTTCGCATATGAGTTCGCGAAGTGTAGACTTCGCGAATCATTCAAAGTGATAACAACTTATTCCGCGAATTGAGAGATCCAACTAGACACTTCGCGAATTAAATTCCACGCACTATAACAACTTCACGAACTTTGGGATTTAACGAAAACGAGTAACGAACTCTTCCTAAATAATTATTCGAGTACGTAGCCAATAATTAATTAAGTAGCTTACTGATATGGATATTTTATTCCTAAGGTTTGAACTTAGGAAATCTGCCGGACAGTAGCTATTGTCGACGGACGACAGGTAAGTAGAATTCAACTACAACACATAACTTGTCCATACGTGCTTAAATTGTATGATTAGGTGCTTCGATGCCTACCTGAATTGTGTATGCTTGATATTACGTGACTATGTGCCTCGATGATTACATGATTTACGTGGACTAATTGATATGCTGTCTCTTGGTAAGTGCATATGGCATTTGTTGCATTTTCATACTCACGTGCATACACGATCATATGTGGGAGGGTTATATGAGTCGAGTATGTGTATATAAGGTATCGCTTGAAAGCGACTGATACATTGCCGATATAGGCATGTGTTGTCGACTCGCAGTTGAGTCAAGGGTTGTCCACTATGCTACCAGGGCGGCGTTTAGCGTCGTCGTAATATTATGTAAATACGTATATGTATATGAAGTATTAGGGCGGAGACCCGTTGGCACTTTCTAAAGGGCCGTATACATATATTACTATTATTGTATATGCAATGAAATATAGTAGGGCGAAGACCCGTTGGTGAAAGGGCCGTATACATATATTATTATTATGTATATAATGAAATATATTAGGGCAATGCCCGTTGGCGAAAGGGCCGTGTATATGTATGTTTATGATATGATTGGGCAATGCCCGTGGCGGTAGGGAGCGACTTGGAGGGTGCGACCTGAGGGTATAAGCGACACAGGGTGGAACCCTGGTGTAGGCAACCTCAGCATGGGCTACCAGCGTGAGCGACCGCCGACAGTCGGGGACGACCGGGTACATATGGAAACCTAGGGGAACGGTGTGCATCCTAGGTATGGCCATCTGGCGTGGACCGCTGTCATATTTGTCCCTAGTGGACGTGAGCTCATTTGTGGTGCACAGTGAGATTAGCTGAGGGCCCTGAGTGAGGTTTACGAGTATGATGAGCATCGGCGCGGATCGCCTTTGCGGAGTGTTATGTGCATCGGCGCGGATCGCCTTTGCGTAGTGGTTTATGCATTGGCGTGGATTGCCTTTGCATGGGATGGGACACGTGCATACATGCCTAGTTTTTACTTACTGAGCCTTGGTGGCTCATTTCTTTATGTTATGTGTTGTAGGTACATACGATCACGGTACGTGATCGCATAGCTGGCAAGGCCGATCTTTTGAAGCTTCCGAGTGCTTTTTGGGGGTGGACGTGTGTGTATGGATGACGACCTGTGAAGCCGGGCGCATAGAGATTCTTTTGATGTGCATGTATACACATCTCGTGTAATTAGGATTCACATGAAGTTAGGAATTCATGTAATTCTTTTGTCATGTATAGAAACGACTTCCATTACATAAATGGAAAAATTTCATACGCATTTCCGCAGTTCCTTCATTTAAATACGCCATTAGGCACTTAGGATGACGTTAGAAATGGTGGCGATGGCTAGGGTCGCTACAGTATGCATCCATATTTGTATTTTAGTCGAGTTGTTGAAGGACCTTCGTTAATTGTTTTGAAGGTTGAAGATGATGTAATGTGCTTCACAAGTGACAAAATTTGTTAGTTGCGTTTGATTCGAAAATTAGATCGACAATTATTTTCGATTCAATCTTTAAAGTTTGATCGAAAATAATTTCGTCGAAATTGAATATAATGTGTACTGTTCTCGTGCGAGAAAGTCTGTCAGCGAAATATTTTTCGAGCGAAATAAATTGCCCAAAATCGTTCGGTCGAGAAAAATTTTCAGATCGTGAATTTCTTTCGATCGTAAAGAAACAGTACGTTAGTAAGTTTCTCGACAAGTCAAAATAAATTTGTTGACTGCAAAAGTTTCTCGCGTGTAAATGATTTTCACCTGGTCAAACGTTAAAGGTTTGACCCAAAATGTTTGTTCAGAGAATGTTTTTACACATGCAAAGTCAAAATTGGTCTCTCTCGCAAAAGATTTTCGCTGATAATGCTCGAGAAATATTTCTAACTAAAATCGTTTCTAGTGTTGACGATTCTAGCGCTGACTTCGTATTCTGACCGAGAAAAAATTCTCGCGCCAAGTTTTTCGATCGATAAATAAATTTGATCGTAAACCTAGTGAGAAAAATTAAAACGATCAAAAAAAAATCACAGAATACGAATAACACAGATTCAAGCAAAACAACGAATTAGACAGTGAAATTTCAGGTAGTTGGTCGTAATCATTTACTAACTACGCACGAACAAGCGATGAAACATGTTATGAAGCAAAGTATGTCAAATTTAATCAAAATTAGAACGTGTTCTTCATGTTCTTCGCGAACAGTAAATCACAGAATCGATTTAATCCAAAAAACGAAGTTCAAATCGCTACAGAACTGATTGCAATCATGATCTAACACTTAAACAAGCACATAAACATCAAATTCAAGTCAACTAAGCACAGAATTATGCTATATCGAAAGAAGATTTCGCGCCAAACTGTTCTTCGATGAATAGTAATCAGAAAAGATTTTCAATCCAATTCTAACAATTTTCAATTCAAAACAGAACGAATCTGGTCTGATACCAGGTCCTACGATTAACAACTCTACGATCCTAGGCTAGAATTCATAGTAATTCGATCGTTTAGATGAACAATTGAATTCGATCGAAAAACTCAAATGAAGAACAAGAGAGAGAATTTGAATAGAGTGAGAAAGTTACTGTTGTTTTTCTCTCTAGAAATCGAATTGCAAGCCTTTCGGATCAATTCTAAAAACTTTCTCTATTCAGCTCAATTGATTTACATGTATTTATACCAAACAAGCTTGGTATAAATATCAATGTAGTCCTAATCTAAGGACTACTATACAAAACGCCTCAAATTACACAACTAATGAAATCAAGCACAATTACAAATGGTATTCTACACCAGCAACACAGCAGAGGACTCATCAACTTCCGCATGCAATCCTACTACTTCTGTGATTGAGTATCCACTAATGAGGGATCAGAAACAGGTGTTCCAACACTACCTCATGAAAAGAAATGGATTAGAAGTCATCCAGCAGATCAAATCATTGGGGATCCCACTATTGGAGTAAAGACTAGAGGTTCGCTCTCAAATGAGTGTAACTTTACATGTTTCTTGGGTCAAACAGAACCTACCAGAGTAATTGACGCACTACATGATCCAAACTGGATAGTAGCCATGCAAGAGGAAATCAATCAGTTCGAGCGTCTCAAGGTCTGGAACTTAGTTCCTCGTCCAAAATGTAAGACAATAATCGGAAAGAAATGGGTATTTAAGAACAAGAAAGACGAGGAAGGTGTGGTAATTCGTAAGAAGGCCAGACTTGTAGCTAAAGGATACAATCAGCAAGAAGGAATTGACTATGATGAGACTTTTGCCCCTGTAGCACGAATTGAAGCCATCAGACGGTTTCTTGCATATGCGGCACACAAAGACTTTACTGTCTATCAAATGGACGTAAAGACTGCCTTCTTGAATGGAATTTTGAATGAAGAAGTATATGTCTCACAGCCAGACGGATTTCTCAATCAAGAACATCCAGATTTCATCTACAAACTCGACAAGGTTCTATATGGACTAAAGCAAGCACCAAGAGCTTGGTTCGAGGTCTTATCTGACTTCCTTATCAACTCAGGCTTCACTAAAGGAAAAATTGACACCACACTGTTTGTCAAAAAGGCTGGTCCCGAAATCATGCTTGTGCAGATTTACGTGGATGACATCATCTTCGGCTCTACAAATCCAGAACTCTGTGTTGAATTCAGCACGTTGATGAAATCACAGTTCGAGATGAGTATGATGGGGGAAATGACATTTTCCTTGTACTGCAAATTAAGCAACTTCAGGATGGAATATTTATTAACCAGTCGAAGTACATTCACGACATCCTCAGAAAATATGGGATTGACATGAGCAAATCTTCCAGCACTCCAATGTCAACCTCATGCACCCTCGATGCAGATCACTTGGGCGAGCCTGTTGATCCAACGCTTATAGAGGCATTATTGGGTCTCTGCTCTATCTCACTGCCAGCCGACCAGATATTCTCTTTTCCACATGTTTATGTGCTCGATTCCAAGCCAATCCAATGGAGTCACATCTCCATGCTGTTAAGAGAATATTGAAGTATCTGAAAGGCACACCAGACCTTGGAATCTGGTATCCTAAAAACTCAGGTATGAAACTAATAGGATATTCTGATGCAGATTTCACAGGCTGCAGACTGGATAGGAAAAGCACATCAGGCAACACCCAATATCTTGGAGATAAGCTTGTCTGTTGGGCTTCCAAGAAACAAAATTGTGCGTCAACTTCCACGGCAGAAGCAGAATATATGGCTGCCGCCAGTTGTTGCTCCCAAATTTTGTGGATTCGAACCCAACTACGAGACTACGGGTTCGATTTCAATAAAATTCCTGTTTATTATGATTCTAAAAGTGCCATGGCAATTACTTGCAATCCTGTTCACCATTCACGCACTAAGCACATAGACCTACGTTATCATTTCATAAAAGACCAAGTAGAAAGAGGCATAATAGAAATGTATTTTGTCAATACAGATATTCAACTAGCCGATTTGTTTACAAAAGCATTGGACAAGAAACGATTCCAATTCTTAGTAGCAAAACTGGGAATGTTGATCTCAATCTCTAATTTCGATTATGCTTACGGTTCATCATGTGTTCATATGCTCTGTTTTCAGTTCTACAACTCTGTGCGCGTCTCTTTGTTAATTATCCCTTTTTTCTCTCTCTTTTTCTCTTTCTAGGTTTTAGTTTATTTTCACTAATTATTTTTGTTTCTTGCTTTCCAATAAGTCGAAATAAAACCAATGCTGATAGCATTACATCAAGGGGGAGAAATGCGATATCCATGCATCGAGGGGGAGTAAGTTATCTACTAATTAAATGCTTTAAGATTCTCGATAGGCATATTATTTAAGGGGAGTTTGAGGTACAAAGTTCCAAAACATTGAGGGGGAGTAATTATTTTCGCTTAATTGATATTCCAGAGTTACACGAGTCTCTCAAAAATGAGAAACAATCTCCAAATACATAATACAAATAGGATAAGCTCTCAAAACATTCTCAACGAGTTTTCATGAATTCTCGAAACACTCAAAACAAACTCAAAAGCTAACACGCCCAATGAGTGCCCAGAACAGAACAGCTAGTAAAACGACGATTAAGCACAACAGAAGAAAAATAAGAAACGCTCGTTTATCCATATTGCGCTCAAAGTTACGCCTTAACTCCACATGTTCCTCCAATTCATATACTTGCTGCTGCATCCAGTCCATTTATCCCTGCGAGAATGATGAAAATGTGAGAGTTAGTTTGCGACAACTTATGAAATTACGAATTTGGTTCGAGTTCTGTCTATTTATAGGCATATATGAACGATAACATCATTAATGCTCCAACCAACATAATTAACAGGGAAGGCAAATTTTTGACTTGAGGATTCATCGCCGCAAAAGAAAGCGATGTTTTCTTTGTCGATTTTCGAAATTTGACTCAGATAAATCATTTTTGAGAAACTCGTAGATTTGAAATTTTATGATTTTATAGTCAAATTAACGTCTTAAGGCTAAGTTTTTTTTATTTTTTCTTTCTATTTTTTTTCTAATTTTTGATTAAAAAATTTCGCATTTTCAGTTTTGGGAAATTTATGAACGTTATTTCATTTCTTTTCCGCGAAGTGCTAATTCGCGAATCCTCTCAAAATTCGACTTGTCAAAGATTTTTTGCGAAATTTTAACCTTCAATTCGTGAATTCTCTGATTCGCGAATTTACTTTCCCGAAGTCACTGATGGTACACTTCGCAAATCGGTTCAAATGCTGACAAGTCAAAATTGTCAACGCAAGTTCGCGAATCTAAGACTTTGAAATCTACAGCTCGCACAAATTCGCAATTCGCGAATCAAAAGTGGGCCTTCACATAAAAATTTCGCGGCCCAAATCTAAATTTTCTCAGCCCGCAAAACTTACTTAAACCTAATTCGCAGAATCCCCAAATCTGATTTCACACTCAAAAAATTCCACGAACTCTCCTAAAAAAAAAAATCCTTTCAACACCTCACCAGATTCGCTCTCAGAGTCTTCTCTAACACACTCACCAACTTCGTCGTGGTAAGAAACCCAACATCTAACGATTTTTCAGTGAATATTGCTTTTGCAGGTATCGATTTCGTCCGGCAAGAAAAGTTACGATGTGTTTCTGAAATAAAAAGGGGGAAATCGGTTTTGTTTTTTGCATTAGGACGATCTTTGTTTGAAGTTTTATTTGAAAAATTTTCATCCTTTTAATTTGGATGTTTGGAAATCTGGGTTTTGTCGGATAATCGTCAAATTTTAAATATAGGGTTCGAACAGTTTTAAAGAAAACCAGTTTTTGATCTTTCAAAGTTTGTTTTGCGAATCAGAAATGTGTTTTGCGAATTCCTTAAGCTTTTGACCAAGTCAAATTTTGAAGTGTCTTTCACTACTTCAATAGGATTGCGAATTCCAATTTTAAGTTTCGCGAATCTGACTTATTTTGACCAATTCGCGAAATACCATTTTCAAGTCAATTCTCAAAAAATTGTCGAGTTCGCCATTTGACCAAACCAATTCGCAAATTGTTAAGTTCGCCAAATTTCTTTAACTTTTGCCAAAGCCAAATTTGCGAAGTGCTTTTTGCGAATCCTTCAATTTTAAAACTCACTTGACTTGTTTGACCAATTCGCGAACTGACGCTTTTCGCTGCTTTGTTGACCAAGTCATTTCGCGAATGGTCATATTCCAAATTGAATTCGTAGAATCGTTTTGTTTACCCGCAAATTGCATACGTAATTCGCAAAACCCCCTAATCAAACTTTTTGAAGGAAGTTCGCGAACAGTTCGCAAAACCCCTTTCAAACTGATTCGTGAAACTTTACAAAAACTTTAAAGGCAGTTCGAACCACACTTAGCAAACCTTTAAAACCAAATTTCTTCATAGATTCGCGAAAAACACTTAGGAAAATTTCGACAACTTTCTCAAATCACAATTTGGGCCAAATAGTGATGGGCCGACCTCAATCTCATTTCCATACAAATAAACAAGTCCACACTACTCATGAGCCATACACATGTTATATCTATTATCCTAATCCGTTTTCTCTCGTGATGCAATTAAGCATGATTTCCCGGTGTCCAACAACAAAAAAAAAGAAAACAAAAAGAAAAAGAAAAATTACGACGCCGGTCGATCTTGTGTATGCAACTTTAAAATGGATCGTGATCAAGGACAATAATTATCAGCTTGACCTGAGTACCTTCAAATGTCAAGACGAGATCATCCCATCCATTCTGAGGAATCATCACCTTGGATTCGCTTTCTCAGCTTTTGTCCAAGTCCCCACAGTCTACCTTCAACAATTCTTGGGAACCATGACGACGAAGATTGCCCAGGATAAAGCATCTCCTATGAAGCTCAGATTGCAAATGAAACCGTCAGGATCACAAAAGATTTCATACAACAAATCCTTCGCCTACCCAGTCAACCTGAGTACGAACATGAGGCATCCGAGGACGAGCTCATCACTGATATGCTGCGAATGGGTTACTACTCATCACTTCAGTTTGTTTTCTATTTTCAGCAATCAATGATTCCACACCCATGGCGAACCCTTTTTTCGCAATTGTCAACAAGTGCTTCTCACCCAAGCACTCTGGCTGGGACAGATGCAATCTCACGATTCTTCGGATCTTCCATGGGATCACCTTCCGTAAAAATTACGACTATGCCAAGCTGATCATCTCCGACTTGGATGATCAGCTTCACCAAAGATCGAAGTCAAAAGCAAAGAAGCACAGAACCTGCCTTATCCCCGGTGGTTCTCACTAATGATCCACCATTTTTCTGACCACAACACCTGGGATACCTCCAAGACCAGCAGAAGAGAACTACAGTCCACCCAAACTCAAATTTCTGCAAAACGGGAAGGCTGATGAGAAATACTCAAGAACTGCCATGCTAATCCCACTAGAATTACTAGCCCTAGCAAGCCCAGACAAAATCGAAGCCTACAGACAAAAATACAATGTGTATATCCCCACGACTCTGGAAAACACCACATAGTCTGTCCCAGGGGATAGTGAGAGAGCGAGGAGGGAGTGAGTGAGGACCTGAGAGCACCCTTAGAACAACCGATAGTACCTCAACAATCCCAATCGACCCAACAACCGATCATTCCTGATCAACCTCACGAGGAACGACCATCAATAGAGCAACCAGAACAACCACGACTTCGCGAATTGTCAAGTCGCGTGCTCTGAGGTTCGCGAACTATGAGACCAAAGGTTCGCGGGTTGACTTAAGTCAACAAACATAAATAAGTGAGAGTGTACCAGTTTGCGAAGTTTGAATCACGAATCCACGGGGTCGCGAAGTTTGAACTAAAACAGAGTTCGCGAACATGATTTGCAGATTTGACAAAGTCAAAATCAGACTGGATTCGCGAAAACATTTTTGGGCCCATGAGTTCCGCTTTGAAGAATCAAAAAGTACTTTTCTTCAAAAGTATTTCGAACCCTAATTCCCCTTAAAAACAGAAATCATCGATTTTAAATCCAGTTCTGAAAGAGAGACTCTGTTTAAGTAAAATTCTCAAACTAAGACACTTTGTTTTAACACCAACAGACTAATTCCTACAAGGATCAAATGCAATAAACCTGTTCTTCGAAGAATCGTCCCTGCAAATAAAATTAAAAACGTTAAAGAGTAAAACAAATAATTCCATATCGCAAGGTTCGTGTGTGTGTGAGGAGAATAATTTTTGAGCGAAAAAACCATAGAAAACAACGAGATAGTAAAGATATGAGAAGTTTGGTGAATGGGATTCGCGAAGGAGACAGTGGCAATTTGGGAATTTGTTTTACGAATTCAGTTTGCAAATTAGGTGTTTAGGTTAGAGAAACTTCGCGGGCCGAAAGTTTGAAGCTGAGGTTGAAATTGGGCCGCGAAATTTTGAAATGAAGGCCCACTGAGGATTCGCGAAGTCAGTGTAGTTCACGAATAGGATAGTTCGCGCATTGGAAGCTGTTAGTTCGCGAACTGGGTATTGAAGATTTGACGAGTCAACATTTGAGACTATTCGCGAACTGAATTACGAGTGACTTCGCGAAGTCGAGTTCGCGAAGTAAGTTTTGGGCCGCAAACTTGACAAAGAAGTAGAGTTCGTGAAGTAAATTCGCGAAAATTAAATAAATATTAATAAAAGATGTTGTGAAAAATTGAAATGAAGGATTCGCGAATTACTTATGGATAAGATAAATTTAGGTTGACGAATTTCCCTTAAACTGATAAACATGAAATTTCTACTAATCTCAAACATACTAGTTTAATACTTAGCCCTATAACATCAATTCGACTCCATCGACTATAAGTAATATCAACGAGTTTTTCAAAGTCGATTTGTCTGAGGCAAAATCCGAAAATCGATGAAGAAACCATCGCTTTCTTTAGCGGCGGAGAACCTTCAAGTCAAAATTTCGTCTGTATCATTGATTATGTTGGTTGGAGCAATGTTCAGATTATGCCCATAAATAGACAAAACTCGATCAATACCACAATATCAAAATTTACCACTAACTCAGCTCACATCTCACATATTCAACACTCTCACACAGATAAATGAACTGGATGCAGCAAAACCATGAGAATGAGACTGACGAACATGCAGAGTTAACGCGTAATTTTGAACGCAATTTGGATATGCTGGCGTTTGAGCTTTTCCTTCTATTGTGCTTATTTGTCACTTTTCTAGTTATTCGTTATTGTGTCCTCACTGGACGTACTAGCTTTTGAGAGCGTTTTGTTTTATCTTGAGTGCATTTTTCGCATTTGGGATGTTTTGAGAGTGTTCTTCGTTTTTTTTGAAAACTTTATGAATCGTTGAAGGATTAATTTGCGAAAAACACCTACTCTCCCTCATTAATTTTTGAATTTTATAATTAAAACTCCCCCTAAATAATATGCTTAAGGAAACTCCCCCTAAAATAAAATGCCGATAGAGAATCTGAAAAATTTGTTCAGTCACTTACTCCCCCTCGATGCATGATATAGCATTTTTTAATTTCAGAATTAAAACTCCCCCTAAATAATATGGTTAAGGAAACTCCCTCTAAAATAAAATGCCTATCGAGAAGCTGAAGAATTTGTTCAGTCACTTACTCCACCTCGATGCATGATATAACATTTCTCCCCCTTGATGTAGTGCCATCAGAATTGGCTCTACAGCGACTTATTTTATTGAAAAAGAACGAACTAAACTTATTTGTAAAACCTAAATTAGAAAAAAAATTGAAAAATAAAGTAACTAACATGCACACGCAAAAATGAAAATTGTAAAATGCAGAGCATATAGACAAGTAATGAACCGTACGGAGGCATAATCGAAATTAGAGATTAAGATTCAACATTCCAATTTTGTAACTAAGAATTGGAATCGTTTTTTATCCATTGCTTTTGTAAACAAATCGGCTAGTTGAATCTCTGTATTGACGAAATACATTTCAAAGATGCCTCGTTCTACTTGATCCTTAATGAAGTGATATCTTAGGTCTATGTGCTTAGTGCGTGAATGATGAACAGGATTGCACGTAACGCACTTTTGGAATCACAATAAATAGGAATTCAATTTTCATCAAACCTGTAATCTCGTAGTCTGGTCCTTATCCACAAAATTTGTGAACAACAAGTTGCGGAAGTGACATATTCTGCTTCTGCCGTGGAGGTTGATGCACAATTTTGTTTCTTAGAAGCCCAACATACGAGTTTATCTCCAAGATGTGCTTTTCCTTTCCAATCTGCAGCCTGCGAAATTTGCATCAGAATATCATATCAGTTTCTACCTGAGTTCTTAGGATACCAAAGCCCGAGGTCTTGTGTGCCTTTTAGGTACTCTAGAATTCTCTTGATAGCATGAAGATGTGATTCCTTGGGATTAGCTTGAAACCTTGCGCAAAGACATGTGGAGAAAAGACGGGTCAGCTGCCAGTGAGATAGAGCAGAGACCCAATAATTCCTCTGAAGTGGGTAGCATCTACAGGTTCACCCGATTGATCTACGTTCAGTGTGCACAATGTCGACATTGGAGTACTTGAAGATTTGCTCTTGTCGATCCAATATTTTCTGAGAATGTCGTGGATGTACTTGGATTGATTGATAAATATCCCATCCTGAAGTTGCTTGATTTGCAGTCCAAGGAAGAAAGACATTTCTCCCATCATACTTATTTCAAACTGTGATTTCATTAAAGTGCTGAATTCGACACAGAGTTACGAGTTGGTAGAGCCAAAAATGATGTCATCCACGTAGATCTGTACAAGTATGATATCGGAACCATCCTTTTTGACGAACAGTGTGGTGTCAATTTTCCCTTGGAGCTTGATAAGGAAGTCGGATAAAATCTTGTACCAGGCTCTTGGAGCTTGCTTTAGCCCATATAGTGCTTTGTCAAGTTTGTAGACGAAGTCTGGATGTTCTGTATTGAGGAACCCGTCAGGCTGTGAGACGTATACTTCTTCCTTCAAAATCCCTTCAGGAAGGCAGTCTTTACATCCATTTGATAGACAGTGAAGTCTTGGTGTGCTGCATATGTTAGGAACATTTTGATCGCTTCAATTTTGCTACAGGAGCAAAAGTTTCGTCGTAGTCGATTCCTTCTTGCTGATTGTACCATTTAGCTACAAGCTTAGCCTTGTTACAGAATACCACACCATCTTCGTCTTTCTTGTTCTTAAATACCCATTTTGTTCTGATCACTGTCTTGCCTTTTGGACGAGGAACTAAGTTCCAGACTTTGAGACATTTCCTCTTGCATAGCTACTATCTAGTTTGGGTCACGTAGTGTGTCGATTACTCTGGTAGGTTCTGTTTGGCTCAAGAAACAAGTAAAATTACACTAGCTTGATATCGAACATCTAGTTTTACTCCTGCAGTGGGATCCCCTATTATTTGATCGAGAGGATGATTTCGAGTCCATTTCTTTTCGTGAGGTAATGTAATTTCATCCATTTCTGATTCCTCATGAAGTGAGTTCTCGATCTCAAAGGCAGCAACGTTGCTAGCGGAAGCAGATGAGTCTTTTGTCTGAGCTGCTAGGATTGAATCAAGGTCTGAGGGTAGAACCGTTTGCTCAGGAATGGGCGCAGATTCAGAAGTTGATGTACTTGGATTGGGTACTTTATTTGGAAAGGAATCGTCAGTTGTCCTGTTTAGGGTTGTGGAGAAGTACATATGTTCAAAGAGCTGATCCAGATCCATTTCCTCTTGAGCTTGTTGACTGGACCATGTTGGGTTGGAGTGTCGTGAGTCGTTGGTTGCATGTTATTGGTATTGCCCCAATTTTTCTTTGTCGGACCCAGGTTCTGAACGGTTGTGTTCCGAAGCACCACACGATGACTCTCCCAATTCCATACATGATTGAGTAGAGCCTATTGATGTTGGTTCGAGCCCTGAGCATCTTTGTTCAGAATTGATTTTTGGACCCTCATCAAAAGTACATTTGCACTTTCAATGATCATTCTCCTTTCACGAAGATATACCCTATACGCCTTAGCTTGCGCAAGGTAGACCACAAAAAATTTTTCAGTAGCCTTTGGATCTAGCTTACATTTGTCTTCTCGGTCGCTGAAGACGAAGCATTTGTATCCAAAGTGAGCAATGTTGGGCAATCTTTCATTTATTAGTTCATAAGGTGTCTTTCCAAATCTTAGATGAATGCTTGTTCGATTCTGAGTATAGCAAGCATATTTCATGGCTTCCGCCCAGAGAAAATGAGGTAACGATGATTGTATTAGCGTTGTTCGGGCAGCTTCTACAAGCGTTTTATTTCTCCTTTCTACGAGTCCATTCTGTTGGGGCATGTGGACAACGGAGAATTATTGAGTAATCCCTAGAGATTCATAGAAATCACTGAGCTGTTGATTCTTGAATTCAGTTCCATTGTGAGATCGAATTACTTTAACACTGAGCTGAAGCAAGTTCTGCGTTGTCCTGATGAGATTTGGAATGTAACTGCCTCTGATTTTGTCCGTAAGAATCGAACCCAAGTATAGCGTGCGTAGTCGTCTACAGTAACCATCGTATATCGCTTTCCACTTATGCTATCTGTTCGCATTGGGCCACATAGATCGATGTGTAATAGCTCTAGTGGATGTTGAGTTGATACTATGTGTTTTGATGGGTGAGATGCCTTTTTCACTTTTCCTTTCTCACAAGCCTGGCATAGATGTTCCTTTTGGTACTTCAGTGGCGGAAATCCAATAGCCAGTTTGTTGGTCGCTAGCTTGTCTTGAAATTTAGATGAGATAGCCGCTGGTGCCATAAGTTATTATGAACTGATGTTGCTCGGGCGATCAGGCAAATATTTGTCTTTGGTCTGACGGTCCTAATGTCGTTGGTGTATAGATTTGTCTTGCAAGTTCCAGTGAGAAGTTCGTCACCATTGGCGTTGAGAATTTTATACATCCTTTTTTGAAACACAACTTGGAGACCGATGTCACTGAACTGTTCTATAGATAAGAGGTTGTGTGTCAGCCCTTCAACATAAGACTTCTTCGATTGTGAGTCTATTGCATATAAGATCTCCCTAACCAAGGATTTTGGCTCCATTGCTGTTTCCAAAGCGCACTAGTCCACCTGGCCTATTCAACATAGTTGCTCAATAGTCCTTTCTTCTCGGTCGTGTGTGCGGAGCAGCCTGCATATGGATACCACACATGCTGGACCTGCAAAATCAAATTAGAGGGTTTTAGGTACCCGTTTAAAAATGGTCCACCTCTGCTGTGCTTGTTAGTCCGTATAGACTCTCTACCCAGCCTAGATTTATTATAGTCAGCCGAAGACTTACTGTCACTGACAGAGTCATCAACTGTTTCTAGAGCTTTGATTTGGGTTTGTTCAGTCTTAAGATTTGAAACCCATTTTCAGGAGCGGAGTTCGATTTGTTTTGGCTTTAGAGACGCGTTTTTGGAGTCTCTTCTTGTTTTGTGTGTTTCGATGCTGTTTTGGCTTTTGATAGTTTCTTTTTTCTTGCGTGTCTTTTGAAATCGTTTGTGAGTTTGTTTGTTAAAGCGATTATGCGTGGGAAAATGATTTTTTGTATAAGATGATGTGTTTGCGATACATGAGAAATTAAAGACGGTACAAAAGTTTTTGAAGGAAAACAATCTATGACAAAAGACTAATTAAAATCGCCTTTCTCCTTCAAAATATCTTCCTTTCTAACTCAGACTTGACCTTTCAGTGACTCTTTGATGGGTTCTAAAAATTTCAAAGTATTAGTGCAAGAAATTTTGTCATGCAAAATCAAGGTATATGAATGTGAGTGTAGTTGTAATTTTTCTTTAAGTGTGGAGATTTCCTTGAGAAGTTTCTTCCTTTCTTCATTGAAGGACTTTCTCTCTCTTTCGAGAGTGGAGTGTAGATCACTGATTTTCTTTATGCAATCATGCTGCATACTTAGTTGTCGATGCCTCACTCGTTGATTCTTCTGAGGTTTCTTTCTCACTAGGACGGATTTCCGACTTAGATTCAATTATTGCTGGACATTTTCTTTCTTTATAGCTATTTAATTCTGCATACTCAAATAATATCTCAGTTTTCTTGTGTATCTCATCCTTTCCTTGTAAGGTTTCGGATTCACTAATGAAAGGCCTGAGTTCTGCCAAACAACCATGTATTTGACATCATATAGATAGGGTGCGTTAGTTATGCCTTTCTTTAATAAACATGAGTTTTCAAAACCAATTCCTTTATGGGGATTATAGAAGTCGATGTTGGCAACTTTGTTCAAGAAAAGTGTCTGTTCTGTCTGTTCTCGTCAGGTTAGAAGGTTCTCCAAATACAGTCTTTCGCGTTCCTTACAGAGTAAGTCATTTTTTACGGCAGCGTCCATTGCCTGATCTATATGAGATCTCATTTCCTTAGCTAACTCCTTGGCTTTAGCCTCAGATTTTAGTACTTGAGCTTCTAGTTTTATCACTTTTTCGTTAGCAACTAGAACATGATTTTTCTCACATGCATGCTCATACATAAACTTACCAGAACATCCAGATTATTTTGTAGATTTACTTCTAATTCTCTAATTGTAGAATACCATTTGTAATTGTGCTTGATTTCATTAGTTGTCTTTGTAATTTGGGGCGTTTTGTATAGTAGTCTTTAGATTAGGACTAGTTTGATATTTATACCAAGTTTGTTTGGAATAAATACATGTGAGTCAATTGAGCTGAATAGAAAGTTTTTAGAATTGATCCGAAAGGCTTGCAATTCGATTTCTAGAGAGAGAAATAACAGTAACTTTCTCACTCTACTCAAATTTTCTCTCTTATTCTTCATTTGAGTTTTTCGATCGAATACAATTGTTTATCTAAACGATCGAATTACTAAGAATTCTAGCCTAAGATCGTAGAGTTGTTAATCGTAGGACCTAACAATTGGTATCAGAGCAGATTCGTTCTGTTTTGAATCAAAAATTGTTAGAATTAGATCGAAAATCATTTTCGAGATACTGTTCATCGAAGAACAGGTTTGGCGCGAAAAACTTTTTCGATCCAATAGCTTAATTTTATGCTTAATTGACTTGAATTTGGTGTTTCTGTGCTTGTTTAAGTGTTAGATCATCATTGCGATCAGTTCTGTAGCAGTTTGAACATCGATTTTAGGATTCAATTGCTTCTGCGTGTTACTGTCTGCGAAGAACATGAAGAACACGTTCTGATTTTGATCAAATTCGATATATTTAGCTTCATAACGTGTTTAATTGCTTGTTCGTGCGTGATTAGTACTTGATTGCGAGCAATTACCTCAAACTTCACTATCTGATTCTTTGTTTTTGCTCGAATTTGTGTTAATCGTATTCTGTGAATTTTTCTCGATTGCTCAAATTTTTCTCGCTAACTTTTGCGATCGGATTAGTTTCTCGATCGATAAACTTAGCGCGAGAATTTTTCTCGGTCAGAATATGAAGTCAGCGATAGAATCGTCATCAGCAGAAACGATTTTAGTTAGAAATATTTCTCGAGCATTATACAGCGAAAAACTTTTTCGAGAGAGACTTATTTTGATTTTGCATGCGTAAACACTTTTTCACTCGAAAAACTTTTTCAGTCAAACCTTTTAACGTTTGACCAGGCGAAAATCATTTACACGCGAGAAATTTTCTAGTCAAAAGATTTATTTTGACTTGTCGAGAAACTTACTAACGTACTGTTTCTTTACGATCGAGATAAATTCACGATCAAGAAATTTTTCTCGACCGAATGATTTTGAGCAATTTATCTCGCTCGTAAAATATCACGCTGACAAAATTTCTCGCACGAGAACAGTACTCAGTACATTCTATCTCGACGGAATTAATTTCGATCAAACTTTAAAGATTGAATCGAAAATAATTGTCGATCTAATTTTCGAATCAAACGCTACTAACGAATTTTGTCACTTGTGAAGCACATTACATCATCTTCAACCTTCAAAACAGTTAAAGAAGATCCTTCAACAACTCGACTACAATACAAACATGGATGCATACTCACTCGGAAATGACAACTGTACGCCGATCTTGCAAAGAGGCGAATACACAGTGTGGAGAAGCCGCTTTCTGAATTTCATCCCTCTAAAGGATCAAGCCGAAAATCTACTGAAGTCCCTTGAAGAGGGACCGACACAGTTATGGGTTCATGTACCCGGGGACGAAACAGCTACTCCAGCACTTCCAACTTCTAGGCGACTAAAGGAGCCTAGAGAATACTCTCTGGAGGAAAAAGCTCGAGCTAAGGCTGATCTAGTAGCCATGAATACCCTTATGCAGCGCATCCCCAACGATATATACAGACAAATCGACAGCCTTACATCGGCCAAAGGGATGTGGGATGAGCTGCATAGGATGATGCAAAGGACGGAAGTTGGCATAAAGGCCAAGAAGGCGAGCATTCTCACTGCTTATGACTCATTCAAAGCAAAGCCGGAGGAGAGTCTAAACGAGATCTACCAATGATACCTCACTCTTCTCAATGAATGAGGAAGATAGAAATAACGAAGACAAACATGGAGACAAACATAAGATTTCTATCTTCTCTGCCCACGGAATGGAAGAAAATATCCACTCAAATACGAAAAAATAAAGATCTAGAGGAGTTGGATGACCATGCCGTGTTCGATAATCTCGCTCAGCATGAGGAGGATATCCGCGAGATTACCAAAGAGCAGAAAGGCAAACAAACCGATGACACGGTTGCCTTAGTCTCGGAGAAGAGGAGCACAAGATCAAGAAAGGATAAGATCGTTAGGCCACCTTCATCATCAGAGTCGGAAGATGAATCGGACTCCGACATCGAGCCGAACATGAAAGCCCTTGGAAAACAGTTAGCTCTCATTGGACAAATGATGAGCGAGAAGTACTTCAAGAAGAAGTCTTCAACCTCAGCCAATAGACTTCGAACTACAAGCTCCAAGAACAAAGAACGTCCGGAGAGTTCCGACGTCAAGAATCCCAAAGAGACTAACAAATGCTTTAACTGTGGCAAAGCAGGTCACTTCGCCAGAGAGTGCACTCTCCCAAAGAAAAGAGATGCAAACTACTACTCCAGGAAGCTTCAAATGACAAAACAGAAAGAAGCTGGAGTGGCTCTCATGGCCGAACAGGACCAATGGCTTGAGGACACGTTGAGCTCCGAAGAAGAGAACTTAGCCCTCATGGCCCGTCTCGACAACGAATTCGACGCTGAAACATCCACTCGTACGGACGACGACAATGGATCCACGTCTTCAAATGAGGTAGTCACTCCTTCCACATTATTGACCATGTTAGAATCATATCAAAAGCAATATCCTAACATGAAACGTGAGCAGAAAAGTATAAAGGAAGTAGAGAACGAACTTGAGAGAGCTCAGGAGAAGATAGATCGTCTCGAGCAAGAACTTAGGAGCTCTAGTGCAAAAATAGATGAACTTACTAAGAGCCTACAGTCTAGAGATACTAGTCAACCTCAATTAGGACAGCAGAGGAAAAGATTAGGGAATTAGAAGATAGGCTAGCAAATAACTACAATTGCTTGGTTAGAAATCTCAACGAGAAACCCATTTTAAATTGTAGGATAACCGAAGCTACCTCTAAGATCACTAACTAGAAGCTCAATTACAAACGTCGAATGCTAAGATTAGTGAGCTTAAGGATTTCGATGCCTGTCAAGCCGCTAAACTAACCATGGAAAATAATTATGCTCTCCTAGGTGAGGATATAGAGTTCTATAATCCTATAGAAGGCATAGGTTTCACCAACCCGTGTGTTCTACAAAAGAAAGAAATATACGATGTTAAACACATGGGCTTAGGAATAACCTCTCTTAGAAATTTTACTGAATCGTCTTATGAAAATACTTTCGATTCATCCATTAGACAGGTCCACATGGTCCAGAAATCCCCTTTGACTACAAAGAACTAAATGAAAGGGACAAAAATAGGAAAGAAACTCTAACGCCTGTCTGCAATTTAGTTCAAATTCTACCTCCTGACTCTCGAACACACCACGAGGAAGTTAAAACCATTAATTATAAAAATTCTCTCTACAAACCTCCTATCATAAAACAGATAGAGGAGTCACAGGCGAAGTTAGAAAAAGAACGAGAGAATTTCGAAGCTGAAAGGAAAAATTTCTTTAAGGAGATGGAAAATCTCAAGGCTTCCTCGTCCTCCCAAACTACCTCTCACGCTATTACAAAAAGCGTGAAAAATGAAAAATCGCCTTTGAAAGATAAATATTGTAAAAATATTCTTTTAAAAGTGCTATGACTAATTCCACTTTACCTACGTCTACAGGGAGCGTAGCGTCAGCACTAAAAACAAATGTGAGAGTGTCTAGTACTAAGATAAAGAAGGAGCCATTTGATTTAAATGTTTCTGAGCATGCTACTCCTTCTGTTACAATAAAAGACACTCGTAGAAATAAAAGAGCTATTTCCACTTTTAAGATAGTTGCTTCTACTTATTCACTTCAGCCGATCACCTTTAGAAGCACCAACTTCGAAATAGGCTCTACGTCAAAAATTATCATCCTGAAACAGATGCCACAAGGAAGACTCGTAGGAAACAAGATCCAGCCATAAAGAAAGCTTATGGTGCCGTACATGAATGTACTCACCTAAGGTATCCCGTAAAAATTAAATCCCCAAAGCACCTTAGGAGACTATCACAAGAAAAGATCTTTTCCTCAGTCAAACCCTCCAAAGCATTTGTACGTGCTGAAATTAACCTTCCCTGTAAGGTTAAACCCAAATGGGTTCCTAAATCTCCGACTAGGACGGCGAAAGCCAAAAGGGGAAAGTCTCTTATAGAGGCAAACCACAAACCCACTTTTTCAAAAGTGCAATGGGTTATTAAGACTCTTCCAAAAATAGATTTAGGAGTCATATCTGAATCCAAAACTAAATCTGCTAATCCGAGAGGACCCATGCTTAAGTGGGTACCTAAAGCACTCTAAATTATTTTTGCAGATCCATCATGTGTGGTACATCGACTCTGGTGGCTCCACACACATGACTGGTAATCAAGAGTTGCTGAGCAACTACAAAGATCGACCAAACGGCAAAGTCAGATTTGGGAACAACGATTCAGCCCCGATTCTAGGACTTGGGGATATCATTCTGAAGAATCTGACCATCAAAGATGTCTCATACGTCGAAGGCCTCCGCCATAACTTGTTCAGCATAGGCCAATTCTGTGACAAAGGCTTCCAGGTGGTCTTCCATGCTGACCAGTGCAGAATTTTGTATAGTCAGGACACAGAACTCCTTCAAGGACTTCGGAGATCCAATCTTTACACGATCAACCTGACGTCTGTGCGGCCCTCGACAGCTGTATGCCTCATTTCTCAGACTGATTTACAGAGGAACAGCTTATGGCATCAACGACTATCTCATCTGAATATGAAAGCTCTCCAACGCCTTTCTACGAAAAAGTTGGTTCAAACACTTTTTCACGCGATTAGGTGTTTAACTCAAAATTACCATCCTGCCATTACATTGTTTTCAAAATCGAAATTCCTATATGCATATCATACGATTTCAACTCAAAATTCATCAAACATGTCATGACTTGATGCAATATTATAGTTTGATGAAATTAAATTCATTCTCCACTAGTGTCAAAAATTATGAACTAATGATTTGTTATATTTTTCAGATGGATCGCTATCCAAGATATAATCACATATACGACCACAACCTGTATCTGAAGGTCCAGGATACAAATTTCCAGCTCGATCTGAGCACCTTTCGATGCCCGGACGAGATCATCGTCTCTATCCTGAGAGGTCACCCCATCTGTGCCAATGGTCTATCTCCAGCAATTCTGGGGATGTATACAAGGAGTTGTAGCGAATGGGGCATTCTCCTTCACAACAAGAATCGGGACGCGGCATATTCATATGAGCAAGAGCCAGTTCGGGATGATACTGGACTTGCCACACAGCGACAACTACGACCCGCTCCCGTCGGACGTAGAAATGGTCCATGACTTCATGCACATGGGATATCAACCGCAGTTCACCAAATTAGCTCAGGTCCAGAGCAGCGGTATCCCTCACCCCTGGAAGACACTGTTCGGGATCGTGAACAAGTGTCTATCACGAAAGCATGCCGGTTTCGACAAGGGCAACGGCAATATACTGCGAATCTTTCACGGTCTCGCCTTCGCCAGAAACTATGACTTCGCACAGCTAATCTGGAATGATCTAGCTGAACAGATCCGGCTGAAGGAAAACCGAAGGTCAAAGAACGTGCCCTATGCTTGATGGTTCAACGTGATCATCAGGGAGGTCATGGCGCTACATGCGGAGAACATCCCACAGCTGCCTCCTGGTGGAAACTATCAGCCGCCAACGCTAAAGTTCTTCCACAATCCACGGCTCACGGACTTGGACCAACCGTCGATGCCGATTCTGCTCCAACTACTCGGGCTTGCCGACCATGCAGGAGCTGAGTATCAATGATTCTCCGGGAACACCATTTAACGGAGCAAATGATCAGAGGGCCCCCAGCAAATTACCATGTGAGCCTTCCCCAACCGGAACACCAACCAAGGCCTGACGACGCGATGATAGATGGTGTCGCTCAGGAGCTTCAACAGGAGTCTCCCTTGATCGAAGAGCCGATGCCCGACGTAGATGAGAGCTTGATAGACGTCGTGGCTACCGAGATGGTGCTCGAGGCTCCTGAACATGAATATCAAGTGGAAGTGCCCGTTCATGTTGGCGTGCTCGAAGAAACCATTGAGGAGGTTCTTCTACCAGTAGCACAGCCCGAAGTCGAAATGAGGCAAACTTCACTTCCACCAGTGACGGGTCAGGCACTGGAGGACGTCCATCGAGACCTCACTCCTCACACGGCCACCTCGTCTGACACGGAGTCTGACGAGGAAATAAGTCTGATAAGGAGGACTCCCAGGAGACTTAGCATTCAACTGGAGTTCCCAGCCGTCACCCACGCACCAGATACTACGCTGACCAGAACGACAAGTGTTGCCGGCACTTCTTCGCTCAATCTTGAGCAGCAACCAACAAACGTGGTGTCTGGTTCGCAGGCACAACCTGAGCCTGCCTTAACACCCATAGAGACGAATCCTTTTAATTCGACTCGAGGATTGGGTGGAAGTCTCATACAGTCACAACCTCAAGTGACTGTGAGCCAACCCACAGAGTCGGTGTCTATTCAAGGGTTGATAACAGGCGACATCAGTCGTCCTGGTCCATCTCAGGAGGCGTCCGCACCCTTCGTGACGAACGAGCAGTTCCAGGCCGCTCTCTCTGCCGCTGTACAGTCTATGGAAGACAAAATCACGGAGAGAGTACTCCAAGCACTCGAGGCATCCCGAAGAGATACCGGGAAAGCACCTGCCTCTGAAGGCCCTTCGTCACAAATCAACCCCACACCTCCACAACCCACACCCACCGACCCTCTAGCCACTTCCTCCATCCTCATCAGTCCATACACAATCCCCATCACCGAGCTTCATGACATTCTCCTCGTCCGTCTGATAGGCCTTTCCATCCGATCGCCGTAAGAAGAATCCCTCTATAGGCGATTGGTGGACCATCCTGAGCCACCGACTGACACCTGCCGAGGCCAAAGCTCCCACTCACGGCGCAGACATGACGATCTTGACGATTAGGACCCTCATGAGGGGGAGAAGAGGCCAAGGACATCAACAAGTGGCCAAGGACAAGGCTCGGGCGCCACGCAGACAAGCGCTGGAGCTGGTGAAACCCAAACACAAACCCACAAAACACAAACCACCCAAACTACCTACACCACGCACCGCACCGCGCATATCGAACCACCAACCTTTCACCTCAGGACGCCTCCGTCCACACCACCGATCTACTCAAGCCCCTTGCTTCCGAAGAAGAAATAAGTGCTGCGATGCTTGAAGCTCTAGCAGCTACCCAAGCCACTCCCTCAGTCGCTCCAGACCAACCGGGACCCTCTGTACATGGCGTCAATCCACACGAGGCCCTAGACAAGTACATCTTCGAAGGACAGTGGATGACCCATTCCATGCCCGAGAAGCATCAAAGACGACGATTTCACGACGTTCGGCGTTTTCTACAACAAGCGTCTATAGACCTCATAATCATAGAAGACGACAATCTTAAGGAAGGTGAAGACTACGAGCGAGATATCCCAAGGCTACCAGAGTTAATCGCTCAACAGGCGGTTCCCTCTCCAAGGCTAACGCCAGGGACCGTACGGATTGACACGCAATGGGAAAACAATCAAATAGAAATTCCCTTCCTAGAAGAAGTTTGTGAGAATATTTGCATGTCTCCGGACAGAGTGAAGAAGCCGAACGAGTTCGAGCTTAGAGGGATCTCTCATTGGGATCAGCAGAAGAGGATGACCTACCTCTAGATGCTGACCAAACTAGGACCTGATGTTAGGCTGGGGATGACTAAGACATAAGCCAAGAGCCATTATAAGAGTCTCTCCCCAATAAGCCAACTACTCAGCGTATACTGTGGCAAAGGAGGACTTCCAACACCTCACTACATCATCGATCGAGTGGACAGGACCCGTGAGGAACTGAGCGAGAGCGACCTGCCGTACCTCCTCGCCGATGAAGTGTAACGTCTTTATCAGCTATACGTGGAGAAGTACAAAGGTCCTCAGGGCTTCATCAAGAAAGAAGGCCTCGAAGGGCTCTACCGGTTCATGATGCGACAAGTCAAGTACTTCGCCGCTCACGACCTTCAAATGGCGCTTAAGAGCAATATGAAAAAGATCAACATGACAGCTCCGCTCAACAAAGGACCTGAGATCGAATGGCTTCCCCACAATCACGTGCACATCAGCTCAGTCCTAGGCATCACCTACCACAATCCAATAGCAAAGAAGAATAGGTTGATGCTGAAGACTGAGATTAATAAGTTTTGCGATGGGACGCTCAAGGTCATCAAGAAAAACATCGAGCAGAGGTTGAAAGAAATCAATCGAGATACGATGCTGAGGATCCATAGGTTCGTGAGAGAACAGCCGCTCCTAATAAAACTATTAGAAGATATTGAAGAGCGACTGGAGCTAAGGATCACGCTGAGGAACTTCGAGCATGCGCTGGGCTTGCGCAAGATCATATTACGCCCGACGAGGACAAACGGCGCGGAGACGCAATCAAGCATAAAGGGGGAGATTGTAGATACCATTTGTAATTGTGCTTGATTTCATTAGTTGTCCTTGTAATTTGGGGCGTTTTGTATAGTAGTCCTTAGATTAGGACTAGTTTGATATTTTTACCAAGTTTGTTTGGTATAAATACATGTAAGTCAATTGAGCTGAATAGAGAAAGTTTTTAGAATTGATCAGAAGGGCTTGCAATTCGATTTCTGGAGAGAGAAACAACAGTAACTTTCTCACTCTACTCAAATTCTCTCTCGCGTTCTTCATTTGAGTTTTTCGATCGAATTCCATTGTTTATCTAAACGATCGAATAACTATGAATTCTAGCCTAGGATCGTAGAGTTGTTAATCGTAGGACTTAACACTAATTTTCTTTTTACCATGTTTGTTCGATTTATATAGAGTTAAACATTCATTTTTCATCTTAAGGAATGAATCATAGTCTGCTTCGCTTACCTCAACCATATCTGAGTTGTCGGCGGTTTCCCTCTCTGACTCACTCCCTTCTGCTTTAGTTCCATCTTCTTCATCATCAAGTCTGGCCATTAGCGTCATGTTCTCTTCCTCGCTGTCTGAGGTGTCCTCAAGCCAATGATCTTGTTCAGTCATCAAGACCGTTCCTTTCTCCTTCTGCTCGGCCAATTGTACCTTTCTACGATAATTGTTGACGTCCTTTTCTTGGTCAATTTGCATACTCTATCAAAATGACCAGGTTTTCCGCAGTTGAGACATTTTCTGGCCTGAGAGGCGGTTTCAGGGTCCTTTTCTTCATATCGAGTCTTTCCCTTTGAATTTGATGAAATTCTTTGGCGACAGGACGAGGATCCGGACTTCTTGTAGAATTTCTTCTATATGAAGTTTGAGACCAGTGCCAGTTGTTTTGCGAGCTCCTTGATTGTGATCTCCTTGTCTCCGTTTTTTGAACAATCCTTGAGTTCTCCATCGGAGTCTGAATCTCCTCCCTCTTGAGCTTGAGATGACTAGAGGATCTCCTTGTCTTGTGATTGTTTTCTAGATGATCGTTCAGACATGAGGCGAGTGTGTCACTTCCCACTGAACTGGTTTCCTCCCTCCGTTTCTCCACGTGATTTGAGTCTTAGTTGAGGTAGTCGAATAATGTGTGGATGCTAACCTTGGTTAGGTCGTTCATTTGTCTTATCATGATTGTTGTTGCTCCCCATTCAGGATGAAGTGATCCAATGAACTTGATGTTAATATCCATTACATTTTGTAGTGACTCCGTTCATTTTCAACTCGTTTATGAGGACAGGGAATCGATGAAAAGTTTCTTGAAGAGTTTCTCCTTTACTTTTCTGAAAGCGATCGTAGGAGATGAGAGTATTCGAAGGACATCATAATCCGAAGGACATCCCACATTTCTTTTGTGCTGTCACCGCATTTGAGCTGCATCAGAATGTCGTTGGGAATGGCTTGCATCATGTATGATTTTGCAACTTTATCGGCCTTAGGTCGCAGTTTTTCTTCGTCATTGCATTGGTGCTCTTCAAGATCCTCTATTCTTCTCTCGCCGGATTGGTGTTGGTAGAGGCTGGGATTATAGTCCAGTACTATTTAAGTCCATTGTAAATAGATTACAGCAAGTTGTCTGAGTTGTCCTTGCTTTTAGTGAAGTTGATGAACCTTCTCTTCCAAACTGCATACTCTCCGTGTCGGATGATAGGAGGTCTAACATCATTGCCATGCTAAAGGAGTCCATTTCTCGTATTTTGGATATGACCGTTAACGTGTAATATGAGGAAGATTAAATCTGAATCGGAAGATTATGGTCAAAATTGAACTTTGAGAGTTGACTTTGAGACAAGGGTTTGGTTCGCGAAATTTGGGTTTGTATGTGAATTTGCGAATTGAAAATTAGATCTCGTTTGCGAATTGTATTAGTGAAGTGTTACTTCGCGAATTGGTCTGGGAGTTTGTGAACTAGTCTAATTATACAGTTTCGTGAAACTGATTTGAGTTCGTGAAGTTATCTGGGTTCACGAATTGATCGTGTCGCGAGTTGGTGTGAGGATTCGCGAACAGACTTTAGAACGCGAAGTAGACTTGATTCGCGAAGTGGGCTTTCAGGCAACTCTCTCAGAAGCTTTCAAGACCTATGAAGAAAAACTTATGAAGACTGTGCGTACAACTATTGAGACGTCCCGCCAAGATCGTGGGAAAGCACCCATCTCAGAGTCGTCTTCTTCACAACTGATCCTCACACCACCTCAACCCACACAACCCACACCCTTCGCCACACCAATCCTCACACACAACCTCATAAACCCAGCCACCCTACCTATCAGCGACCTCCACTCCATCCTAGTCGCCCGCCTACTAGAGCTGACTACTCGAATGCCGGAAGAAGAAGATCTCTTCCGTCATCTCGTCGACCATCCTGACTTGACCGAAACGTGTCGAGGTCAAGGCTCCCGCACCAAACGCAGACATGACGAACCCGATGATCAGGCCATCATGAGGGGGAGAGGAAACCCAGGCTAATGACTAGAAGTCAAGGACGAAGGTCGGGCGCGACACAGTCAAGCGCTGGAGCCGCTGAAACCTCACAACCCGCTACCCAAACAACCACCACCACGGACCGCACCACTCTAACCCCAATCGACCCACCAATCTTCCATATATGGATGCCTCCGCCCATAACAACGACCCTCACAAGCCCCTTTGCTTCCGGAAGAAGAAGCAAGTGCCGCCATGCTCGTTGCCCTGGCTCAAACTCAAGCTACTACCTCAGTTGCTCCAGACCAACCGGGACCATCAGGACATGGTGTCAATCCACACAAGTTCCTCGACAAGTACATATTTGAAGGACTGTGGATGACCCATTCCATGCCCGACGAGCATCAGAGACAACTGCTTAAGGACGTTCCCCACTTCTTACAACAAGCCTCGGTGGACCTGGTCCTGATAAAAGATGAAGAGCTTTAGGAATGTGAAGATTACGAAGAAGATCCCGCAGGGCTTCCAGAGTTGATTGCGCAACGAGCGGCTTCCCCCACAAGGCTAACGCTAGGGACCGTTCGGATCGGCACGCCGTGGGAGAATATTCGGATTGAAATCCCCTTCCTTGAAAAAGTTCGTGAAAACAATTGGAGGTCACCGGTCAAAGTCAAGAAGCCGAACGAGTTCAAGCTTAGAGGGGTCTCTCACTGGGATCAGCAGAAGAGAATGACGTACCTTTGGACGCTGACCCACCTTGGACCGGACGTGAGAATGGGAATAACTAAAGGACAAGCCAAGAGTCATTACAAAAGTTTCTCCCCAATCTGTTAGCTACTCAACATCTCTGTGCTAAAGGAGCACTTCCAACCCCATACTACGCCATCAAGCGAGTAGACAGAACTCGAGAAGAACTAAGCGAGAGCGACCTGCCGTATCTCCTAGCTGAAGAGGTGTACAACCTATACCAACTATATGTGGAGAAGTACAAAGGTCCTCAAGGCTTCATCAAGAAAGAAGGTCTCGAGGGACTCTACCTGTTCATGATGCGCCAAGTCAAGTACTTCGTCGCACACGACCTTCAGATGGCTCTGGAGAACAACATGAAGAAGGTCAACATGATCGCCCCGCTCAACAAAGGACCTGAGATCGAAGGGCTTTCCAATAATCACGTGCACATCAGCTCAGTACTGGGCATCACCTACCACAATCCTATTGCTAAGAAGAATAAGTTGATGCTGAGGACTAAAATCCACAAGTTCTGTGATGGGACGCTCAAGGTCATCAGGAAGAATATAGAGCAGAGGTTGGAAGAAATCAACCGAGAGACGATGCTGAGGATTCACCGGTTCGTGAGAGAACAGCCGCTCCTGATGGAACTGCTCGATGAAATGCAAGAGCGATTGGAGCTGATGAATATGTTCAGGAATTTCGAGTATGCGCTGGGCTTGCGCAGGTCGTACTATGCCCGACGAGGACAGACAGTGCGGAAGAGAAATCAAGCACAAAGGGGGAGAATGTAGAATATCATTTCTAATTGTGCTTTGATTTATTAGCTGTCTTCGTAGATTGGGGCTTTTCTTGTATTTGTCCTTAGTTTAGGACTTAGTATGTTATTTATACCAAGTATGTTTGGTATAAATAGATGTACAAACATTGAGCTTAATGAGAAGATTTGAGAAATTGTTCCGAAAGGCTTGCAATTCGATTTCTAGAGAGAGAAACACAAGAATCTTCTCACTCTAAGCGAAATTCTCTCTTGAGCTCTCAACGAAGGTTTTCAATCGAAATTCGTTTCTTAATAATTCTAATCGACTGCCTTAGAATTCATGTCTAGGATCATAGAGTTGATTAATAGGACCTAACAACTCTTAAATCAGTGAATCAATGATCTATCTTTCCTTATGTGACTTGTGATTTATATTTTAGAAAGTGATTAATTGATTGGGCTTATATATGGAAATATGTTGATTGACTCTATATATGGAATGTGCTGACAAACGGATGAGATTACCGTGGAAGGAAAGTCAGACTTTGGTATTTATGGTATGAATTCATGCATGACCGTTGAGCTTAATTGGTTTATTCTTGGCATGATTCCGTGAGTTAATGCACGTGATTATTGAGCTTTCTCCTGCATATTTTTTGCTAAACTTTCCTTATGAAGTGTAGAAGCTATTCGTGGGTCTATATAGAAGATAAACACTTCACGTGAAGGGTAAGAAACATACACACAAGCCATCGAAATCCTTAGACTGTTTTGAGCTTTAATTTGTGAAAATTCGTAATTTGTATTGAGCTTAAATTTGCGAATCTGCACCCGTGAGCGATCTTTAGAAACACCCAATCCCAAAAACCCTTGTCTTCGGACGTGATTTGTCTTCAGACGTGTTGAGCGTGCAAAGGAACACGACTGCAGTTTGTCGCACGTGGAGGGACGAATTTGATGGATTCGGTGGCAATTCGGTAGCAAGCTGTGTCCAGTCAGGGAATTGGTTTTCTGGGTAAACGACGTGGAACGAAAGTTGGCGAGCGACAGCCTAGGTGGAGGTCTAGCTTCCATACCCCTTCGGTTGTGTACGGGTCAATCATTTTGTAACGATACCCGATAATACTTAGTGATTGATTGGAACTCTTGGGGAGATCACACCCCAAGGACATGATTAAACTTCATTTGTGGATCTAACGTGTATAAAAACCATGTCTCATTTTACTTTCTACTATATCTGTGGGACGAACCCGGAACACCTGCAAATCACTAGTTAATATCGTTGGAACGCTTTCTGAGAATAACTTATATTTTCTGAAACATTGTTAAGGAGATAACGTTGATACTCGTACTGTTTTCTGGAAAATAACACACTCTTCAAATATCTTCTTAAAGAAACGTATTTTTCAAATAAGAACAAGCCAAAATTTTTATAGCCTAATTCAACCCCCTAGGCATATTTTACACTTCAATTAGATTAATGTGATTATTAGAAAGATTTAATAGAAATTAGAGTTTTGGGGAAATAGGGAGATAACAGCATGAAATTAGACTTTTAGGGACCTCCAATAGACTTTAGGGAACTAATATCCATGGACCTACTTACTAAGCAGCTCCCGAGGAAGCGTCAGGGAGAAGCTTCACTAAAAGGTCAGAAGCCTAAAAAGATATTCTGACTGACAACGCAGGAAAAGCTGCTGCTCACCGTCTACTGTTCCTCACAATACTAGAAAGGATGTTGGCGCCGCCTCCTATTTCTGACAACACAGAGCCAGTCTCATCACCAGGCCGCCCACTGTGACAGCACAGAGCCAAGTCTCATCGCAAGACTACTTGATGTCCCTGACATGACGAAATACGTCCCATCTCCGGGAAATCGAGGCACTAAGATGGAATCCTTGGCAGAACCTCAGCTATAAAAGGAGGCCTTCATTCATTTTACAAAGAACGATCACATTCCAACACATCTAAACACTTAGAAAATATTCTGTCACTATCAAAACGTACTTATATATTTTCTTATGTTTTCTTGAGACAAAAGAGCGAGGATTAAGTAGTTTGAGTGTGTAAGTCATTCAAGTATAGTGAAAAGAGATTTCATACCGCCCGTGAACGTAGGATTCAAAGATTCCGAACCACGTAATTTCGCCATGTTATTTCGTTTGTCCTGAGCACGTCCCACTCAACAAACCCATACACACCCTTCAAATTTTGTAATCATGATCCTACCGCTAAGTTATTGTAAGACCAGATTAATCCAAGAACACTTTGAATACTTCAAAAGATTAAAACCTTCGATAGATGATAGTGAATAGTGTTTGGAGGCTTTAGAGCGTTTGAGTACGTGAAGTATTTTGCAAATGGAAACTTAGACTAACAAAGGTTAGGATTTAGGAGGTATTAAACCCATTGGGCCCTAACAAGCCCATTATAACCAACAACCCAACAAAAATAAAATGCAACATATTAAATAAAATACAAAGAAATAGGACTTCGAATAAATATTTTGAACACTTTTAAAATATTTCTAACATTCTCCCCCAAATGTCCAAATTACAATAAAGCCTATCGTTTAAGTCTTCACTTCTTTTTCTTCTTCTTTTTTTTTTTGGAATAGTTCCCGTGTATATATGAAAAATAAAGGTCGATGTACAAGGTGGGTAAGGGGTAACCCCTCACAAGCAACCAGTAACAGACTACTGGCCCAAAATAAAAAGAAAATGATCACAGCATAGACTACCACGCAACACGCCAGAGGCGTCGAATGGCTGCCCGTTGGAGCTCAAATCTAGAAGATGTCCCACTGAGTCGCAGACACACCATATCAAGAACCGCAGCCACCAGCCTGTCAGGAGTCGTGATGATCCCTTCCTTCCAGCCCTTGTTGCGTGCCTGCCAAATATGATAAACCAATGATGCCAAAACGTGACGGTAAGCTGCCGCAATAAGATGTTGTCCTCGCCACTTCCTCGACGCCCACGTTATGGCCTGGGGCCAATCCCTAAACGGCCATGACCAGCGAATACGTCGTCTCAGCAGTCGAAGACACTGACGAGAGAACCGACAATCGAAAAACAGGTGTTGAGCCATCTCGTAGCGGAGCACATCACATAGGACACAGGCGGGGGTACCCGCTCGCTGGGCCACCCATGGCTTATCCCTCGTAGACAAGCGGTCACGTATACTCAGCCAAAGTATAATCTCATGCCTAGGCACCTTTAGAGGTCCCCCAAAAAGGGATGCCCAAGGTACAGGTTGCCGTAGAAATCGAAGTGCCTCCCTAATCAAGCGGGTCGTTGCACAGCCATCAATCGCCCCCTTCCATAATATCCTATCTCTCACGGCCGGGTCAACAGATGGAAGATGGCGGCTGAAGTCAATGTATTCGGTCGTAGTCTGGCCTGGCCAATTCCATCCATGGGCAGCAATGACGGCGCTCAACCGGGTTCCTACCGGAAGCCCCATGGCGATCGGGCCTCGTGGGTAGCGACCCAGTAGTGGCGCCTCCTGTAGCCATGGGTCCTCCCACAACCAAATAGTCGAACCATCGCCGATCCGAAAGGAGACAAGTGGAAGGATGGTCGCTCTCAGCTTCATAAGTTTCCGCCAACTCCATGATGTGTTGGCTGAAACAGCAACTGCACAAATCGACCTGGCTTGGAGTCGTGTACTGTAAAGCCAATCTACCCAAACAGAATCTGGCGTACGTCTAATTACCCTCCATAGAAGATGCACAAGTAGCGATTTGTTATCTGTAGCAATGGAACGAAGTCCCAAACCACCCTCGCATGATGGTAGACATAGATCCTCCCACGCGACCTTAGCCGATGACCCTCCCCATAGGAACTGCCTAAATCGGGACTCCAACGCATGTACGACGCCCTTAGGCAAAAGAAACACCCCCGACCAATAGACATGCAATGCTTGAAGAACATACTTAATCAGTTGGACCCTCCCCGCATATGACAAGGACTGATTCAGCCATGATCCAAGGCGCACATCAACTCGCTGTAGAAGCGGAGCGCAATCCCCAACCGTGAGTCGTGATGCTATCAGCGGCACCCCCAAATAGCGCACAGGTAACTGTCCCAACCGAAAACCCAGAAGGCCCTGCAGCTGGACCTTTAAACCCTCCGCACGCCGTGACTGAAACATCTCGCTCTTATCGGGATTTGGGTATAAGCCTGACAGGGTCGAGAATGCCGTTAGCGCATTCTGTAGAACACCCACAGAAACCGCATCAGCATGGGAAAATAGAAGAAGATCATCCGCAAAAACCATCATCGACAGCAGGTTGGCCTCACATCGCCAATGACAGCGCGTTCTTTTTCTTCTTCTTCGAGCGAGGAGGACGTTCCCCTTGGGCAAAGTACGACTTTCTGAATCCTAGAACGATCTTGAATTGTCTGATGTCATTTCTAAGAACGAGTAGCTCTCGAATTATTCCGATGATTTGATTCAGAAGAGGTCGTTTATCGAGTTCGGTGCCTTCAAGTATCGCGTCACTCAATTATGCATCTTTCTACCTGGTCCTTTATTAAATGATATTAGTCTATGTGCTTAAATGCGTGAATGGTGAACATGATTGCACGTAATTGCTATGGCACTTTTGGTATCGCAATAAATAGGAACTTTATTAAATTCAAACCCGTAATCTCGAAGTTGGGTTCTTATCCACAAAATTTTTGAGCAACAACTTGCGGCAACGACATATTCTGCTTCTGACGTAGAAGTTGACACACAGTTTTATTTCCTAGAATCCCAACATACGAGTTTATCTCCAAGGAATTGGATGTTGCCTGATGTGCTTTTCCTGTCCAACCTGCAGCCGGCGAAATCTGCATCAGAGTACCCATAGTTTCATACCTGAGTGCTTAGGATACCAAAGTACGAGATCCGGTGTGCCTTTCAGATACGTCGAAATCCTCTTGACAGCGTGTAGATGCGACTCCTTGGGATTAGCTTGGAATCTTGTGCATAGGCATGTGGAAAATAAAATATCTGGTCGGCTGGCTGTGAGATAGAGCAGGGACCCAATAATTCCTCTGTAGTGGGTGACATCTGCAGGTTCACCCAAGTGATCAACGTCAAGTTTGTACGTGGTTGACATTGCAGTGCTGGAAGATTTGCTCTTATCGATGCCGTACTTTCTGAGAATGTCATGGATGTACTTGGACTGATTAACGAAGATCCCATCTTGAAGTTGCTTAATTGGCAGTCCAAGGAAGAAAGACATTTCACCCATCATGCTAATTTCAAACTGTGTCTTCATCAAGTTACTGAATTTGACACAGAGTTCAGGGTCGATCGAGCCGAATATGATGTCATCCAAGTAGATCTGTACGATCATTATATCAGAACAATTTTTCTTGACGAATAGTGTGGTGTCGATTTTCCCTTTAGTGAAGTCTGAGTTGATGAGGAAGTCGGATAAAACCTCGTATCAGGCCCGTGGAGCTTGTTTGAGTCCTTATAGTGCCTTGTCGAGTTTATATACGAAGTCCGGGTGTTCTTCACTTACGAACCGTCTAGCTGCGAGACATACACTTCTTCCTTCGAAATCTCATTTATGAAGGCAGTCTTTATATCCATTTGATAGACAGTAAAGTCTTTGTGTGCTGCACATGCTAGAAACAGTCTGATAGCCTTGATTCTTGCTACAGAGGCAAAAGTCTCATCGTAGTCGATGCCTTCTTGCTGATTGTACCCTCGTTTTTGTTTTTGAAAACCCATTTTGTTCCGATCATAGTCTTCCATTTCGGATGGGGAACCAAGTTTCAGACCTTGAGGCGCTCAAACTGTTTTATTTCTTCTTGCATAGCAATTATCCATTCCAGGCCTCGTAGAGCGTCAATGACTCTGGTTAGTTTAATTTGGCACAAGAAACAAGTAAAATTGCACTGGTTTGATTTCGAACCCCTAGTCTGTTGGGGTCTCCTATGATTTGAACTGTTGGATGACTTCGAGTCCATTTCTTTTTGTGAGGTAGTGAGGATTCATCCATTTCTGATTCCTCGATGAGCGGATACTCGTTGTCAGGAGCAGCATTGTGGCTAGCAGAAGCTTGGGAGTTTTCTGTCTGTACTGCAGAGGGCGAGTTATCTGCGTCTGAGGGTGGAATGGTTTGTTCAGGAGGGGGGTCGAACTCTGTTGGTGCGGGACTAGGAATGGGTTTTGTATCAGGGAAGGATCAAATGTTGCCTTACTTCTGTTGATGGAGAAATACAGATTGTCGAAAAGTTGGTCCAGATCTATTTCCTCGTGAGTTTGTTGGCTGAAACGTGTTGGTCTGCAGTTTCTTGTGTCTTCAGCTGCGTGTTGTTGGTTTACCCAACTTTCCTTTGTCTGATCCGAATTATGAACGATCGTGTCCAGAAGCATTGTCTGAGGTTTGTCCTGGTTCCCCACTGACTTGTGTAGAAGCGTCTGGTGTGGGCTCGAGTCCTGAACTGCTTTGTCCAGAAGTAATTTCTAGACCCTCATCGAAAGTCACATTGAACTTTCAATGAACATTCTCCTCTCACGGAGATATATCCTGTATGCCTTGGATTGCATTGAGTAGCCCACAAAAATTCCTTCAGTAGCCTTTGGGTCTAGCTTCGATATGTCTTCTCGATCATTGGCTAGAAGCATTTGCACCCAAAAATCCTCAGATGGCAAGTTGGGTAGTCTTTCGTTCAATAATTTATGAGGTGTCTTTCCAAATCTTAGACGGATGTTTGTTCGATTCTGAGTGTAGCGCACGGTGTTCATTGCTTCTGCCCAAAGAAAATGATATAGTGATGATTGTTTCAGCATTGTCCTGGCGGCTTCTACTAGCGCTCGATTCCCTCTTTCTATAACCCCATTATGGTAATTCCTAGGGATTCGTAGAATCGCTGAGCTGTTGATTCTTGAATTTTGTTCCATTGTCAGACTGAATTACTTTAACACTGCGTAATAGCAAGTTCTGCGTTGTCCTAATAAGATTTGTAATATGTTCAATTGTCTCTGATTTTGTCCTTAGGTAGCGGACCCAAGAGTATCGCGAGTAGTCGTCTACAATAACCAGCATACATCGCTTCCACTGTGCTATCTGTTCGCATTGGGCTGCATATATCGACATGTAATAACTGCAGTCGATGTTGAGTGGATGTTGTGTGTTTTGTAGTGTAAAATGCCTTTTTCATTTCACCTCTCACAAGCTGAGCACAAATGTTCTTTTTGGTACTTCAATGGCGGAATTCCAAGAGCTAGTTTGTCGTTTGCCAGCTTGTTGAGAGTCATGAAATTATAGTAAATAAAATTGAAAAAATTCACTATCTTTAATTACTATAGTTAGTTTAATAATAGTTAGTTGCTATCCTACTTTAAATTTATAATAAATCAATTTTTTACATATTTATAACATATTTATTTCACACTAAAATAAACTTTATAAAAATATTTATATAAATAGCACAAGCGTTTGAGTGTGCATAAATAATGGGCTTAATGTTGACATAAACAAAATCACTAACTACCTCTTTTGTTGTCTTGCTTGTTCTTTGTTTTCAGTTTTTGTTTTTCCTGCTTGGTTTTAGCTCGCCAGTCTCCGTTGGGAGTTTTTTCTCCTCGTTGTAGGAGTTTCTTCTATCCATGTGATGGTGTCTATAGAAAAAGGCAAAACTTGTGGTTGAAGCTAGAAGAAATGAAGAGCAGATCAAAGTTTAATAGCCATGTTTACGAAGTGTTAGATCAGTAGCAAACTGTTTATTGTTCTTGTCCGAACTTTGAATATTGTTTTCTTTCAGCCTTTTTTTTTTATTGTTTTCTCTTGTGTGTATACAAATTTCTCTTGATGAGAGTTACTTCCATATTGTTTTTTCATTTTAGACGTGGTCAAACGATTATGGTTACGGTTCACGGTTATGAAAAAATGTTGGATTGATGAGCCAAAGGCATAGAACTTTACCTTTAGTGTTTTCTTGCAGTTTTCAGGAACTATAAATGCTTTCTGTTCAATCCCTTTTCTCAATTTCTCAATCTGCTTCTCACTCGTTTGAATTTGAACTTTTCTGTGAGTGATCTCGCTGTTATTTTTTGTCAATATCCTACCAGATCCAAAAAACAGAGATCGTTTAATACAATCGGAAATAGTCTAATGATTCACTTGATTACTTAACACTCACTGACTGAATCTGGTTGGCCTTAGATTTCTGGGTTTTCAATGTCTCCCCGCCAGCATTTTCAATTTTGTCCTAAAGCTCTGAAGCCTACAGATCATGAATATAGATTAGCATAACATCAATACGTAAACGTTCCCCGAGCTTTGCTCCTTCGGGTATGAGGTGCTTCCTTTTATTTTCCTTCTGAGGCTTCTGTAGTATATCTGCCCCTCCTACGAGGACAAAGCCTTATCCTAAAATTGCACCACTGCCAGAAAACATTACAGCGTGGGGCAGGTCGGAACGACTCACTTAAACCACTCACAGTTCAAGATCTTCATATATCCTCTCCAAATAAGCCTCCACTTCCATTACCATTTTTCCTATCAACCGTAACATTAAGGAAACCTCAAAAACAATTGACAGACAGGCAAGGAAATATCTCAGGCAACATCATAGTCGAAAATCGCAAACCTTGGTTCCAATAGAAATACGGTCGCAACCTGTACTTTGCTATGAAGTGTTATGTAACAGTCGCTTTGTCTAGAAAATTCCCTTTTGATTAAACTAATCAAAGTGCTGATGTTGTATTGCCAGGAGAATTGGGCTTAGTATGGCTGCAAAGAGCCAAGATGCAATGAGCACACATTTGCTGACCACAATTTTGGACCTCAATGGTACACGACTGTTCGAAGCAAATGCAGCATAGCTCACCATCACCACCTGTTCAGAGAAGCAACATAGATATGATGTTAGGATTTTTACGTGTAATCTTGCTCAAACATGGTGTTGGATGAATATTCGAATAAGAGATGCGCTCGACAGGATATGTTTGTACCTCAAACTCATCATCGAGAACACCCACAGAATCTGCGATCATCAATGATGAAGGGGGATATGATGAGGGTACGTTAAGATATCCTTCTTCCTCTTTTGATTTGCTTCGATCAATGCTTTCTCCGACAGCAATTTTGCATCGGGATTGAGTTTGGTGACGAACTTCAGAGGCGAATGTCAAGTTAAAGGCTCTGGAGCCAAAGATATAAAAAGAGCAGCGCGGACCTCGTGCTTGTGCTTCACAGCAACCATTAAGGAATTCTCCTGCAAAAGACAACCTCACTGTGTAAGAGAAATAATAATAACAGCAGTTCCAATTATGTTCGAACGATGTAATATGATCTTTGCAGTTGAGATTTTCAACTCAGAACATCATTGCTTACCCAACGGAGTCTCTTGAAGGCGATCAGCGCCCCAAGCAAGCAATTCACGGACACAGTCTAATGAGCCTCCCCCTACCAGCTAGGTGAAGAGGTGTGCTGCCTGGATAACTGCAAAGACGAAACATCGTGTTTAATACACGAAATATAGAAAGAATAGTAAACATATAAAATCTCTCTGGAAATTTATGTTTTGATACCTATATCCACCTGTGGAATCACACATAAGAGCCCCACTGCTTAAGAGAATGTCAACAGAATCTGCATGCCTTTGGCGAGCAGCCAAATGCAGGGGCGTCGCACCACTTCCATCTCTTACATTCACAAATCTTGAAAAACCCCTGAGATTCCATTCATGTAAGGCTTTCATCGACCATGTCCTCATAAAGGATCAAACGCAAGAAAAGAAAATATAATGGTCTTCATGATTGAGAAAGCTGTGTTGAGTTAACTGCGGAAAGAATCAACCTAAGGCCATATGTGCGCCCATAGTAAGCTGCATAGTGCAAGCAAGTCCTACCGTACAATGTATCAAACAAAAAAATCTAAAACAAATAAGACATAAATATCGCATCAACAATGAAAGATTAACATTCATAAACATCAGATCTTAGCAGTAAAGATTAAAATCAGGAGAAAAGGGAAGATCTAAATAGCCATACATTAGAGCCAGTTTGGATTATCCTTTCCACACATGGCACTTTTCCATGCGCAGCAGCAAGCATCAATGGCGTCTAATCCAAGCATTTCAAGCTACGAATCTACAGAGCGATCGCCACCACTCTCCATGGTCTAATTCCACTCACATAGAGGACTAGTCATTATTTTTATTACTTTTATAATACCATAAATACCTTCAATATTGATGACGTGGCACATACCTGTGCTCTATAAGATGATGGCAATTTTAGTAAATAAATCATCATATAAGCCTATATTGCTACCCCATATCCAACTTATATATATATATATATATATATATAATATAATACTATTCAAAGTTAACCAATATCTCGCAAACCTTTCGCATACCTCGTGTTAAAAGAACCTCTTTTACTGCTAACGGTTAGCACAACCTAGCCTCTTTCACGTCACAATGGGATTATTGCAATGTTAAGATTTCAGGGGTATTGTGGTAATTTCGTCTTTTATCTTGGCCAGTCATAATCTTGGGTTCATAATCTTGGCTCCTTTCCTAATAGGTTGTATCGAGGGATACTTCTTAGTGACGGGCTTTATCTTGAGTCGAAAAGTTAAAATAACCCAACCAAGACTATTCTATTATATTAAGGAGGGGCTAGGATAAACCGTCAAATGGTCAGTCAGTTGATATTGAAAAATTAAATAATAAAATTAAAAAAATCACTAACTACATGTTGGTTCCGATTACACCAAACAAGGAATCAAAGAGGCTTTGATGGAATGAAAAGGGAGAGGTTCTCACCTTCAAGTGTGTGTATTGTGTGAAAAGTAGGATAAGCCTTTTGATCTTTGATTAACTTTAAAAATAGTGAGGGTAATACCTTATATACCACATTAACCCTAGGTATATTAAGGCCCAAGCACTAAAGATTAACTAATTACATTCTTGTCCAAAGCACAAGCTAAAAGGATAATTACAATATTAAACCCAAGACTTGAACTATTGACACAATCTATAAATATCCTAACAATCTCCCCCTTTGTGTCAATTGGGAGTCTTGGAACTTGGGCGTTGTGATGGTGGATTAGCGAGTGAGTGTTTCGCGAAGTCCTAGATTGAACTCGAAGGCGCGGAGATTCCTTCGAAGGACCATTCGATCAGCTATAGCGTCGATGAACTTTGCGAACGTGGATCGACAGTGTGGATCTTCTTCCGAAAGGATGCGGCAAATCCTCATGAGTTTGTCTTGGATGATGGTGAGCGTCCCATCTGAGAACTTTGCCACTCCGGAGCAGCGCAGCAGCCTCATCTTTCCCTTGTAGTTCGAGTAGGCGACCGCCAGATCATCTCCGTCGATCACATCACCTTCTCGGTAGTCGTCCGCGTTCTTGAAAGATGGGCGAGTTAGGTTCACCTTCTTCAGGTTGTGCTCCACCGCCATCTGCAGATCGTGGGTGGCGAAGAATCTGACCTGTCGGAGCATGTGACGCTTGAGAGCTACGTAGCCCATGGTGACCGGTTCAGCCCGTACGAGATGTCCAGAACTTCTGAGGACGAGTCTGAACTGCTTCATGGATTCCAGCATGCTGTACAGGTCACCCAGGCACAGAAACTTGAAGTCTGCCTCACTGACTTCACTGTAGCTCTCATCCTGCCTCATTACCGTGAACACTGGATAGTGAACACGTCCTTTCCACTCTTGGCGAAGGTCAGTGACTTTGCAGATGGGGGCCCGATTCATTTCCAGAGCGATGTTTTCTTCATCGGACAACGTCCTCTTTGTGCACTTGTGGCAAAGAAGGCTCCATCGATAGAGCTTCTTCTTTTCTTCGCTCCAGTTTTTGATGTTCATCAGCTCGTATTCATCGAAGGCCGTTATGATCTGCTCCTTGCGCCGCCAGATTCTCTTCCCGATCTCTTCTTGGAATGGTGCGGTGATCTTTTTGTTTTCCCATGGTGCTTCCGGTATATTCGTCGGGGCACATCCGGTTGAGCAGCAGAAGCCTCGGCGTGCTGCGCTTGAAATTGAAGGATGTTCTCGAGTTCGGCGGGTTCAGCGTCGTATGCCTCTCCGTTCTCGTTGTCTGCAGTGTTGATCAGCGTAAGTGAAGCGTCTTTTAGCAGACGTCGAACATTTTCCACCAACTTCCTGGATGCTACTGCATCGGCGGGTGTGTACAGCCATTCATCGTTAAAGATGTAGGCCTCGATCTCGTTCTGTGCGCAGTAGACGTCCTCGGAAGCCACGTTGGAATCGGTATTGAGAGGGTATGGCTATGTGGTGGCGAGGGTGTTGCCTCGGAGGATTTGTGGATTGTGGGGATGGTTGTGGTGGATATTCTGGTGGCTCGGTTGTGGTGATGGTTTTGGCGAGGATGATTTGGGTGTCGGGTGGTGGAGATGTGGTGGTGGCCTCTAACGTCGATGTGACAGTTAGAGGTTCTGAGATGGTGGGTGGAGAAGGTGTGGTGGTGGTCTCTAACGACGATGTGACAGTTAGAGGTTCGGAGACGGTAGTAGGTGGTGGCGAGGGTGATTTGGCTAGGGACTCGGGGTTAATAGGGTGGGCTTTTTGGCTAGTGGGGTGTGAGGTTTCTGTTGCGGGCGTCGTTTCAGGTGCAGAGGAGGAAGGCGGCGTCGATTGTATGGGTCCTTGAGTTTGTGAGGCTTGCTGCCTATTCTCCCCCTCGCAGCGATCTTGATCATCGTCTTGATCGTCGCGCCTGATCCCGCTAGACTCGCCTTGAGTGCGGCAAATCATGGGTTGAGTCATTAATTTCTTCATTTGCTGTTCCTCCTCGTCGAGTTCCGCCATTGACTCGAATCTTGCTCGTAGGATGTAGAAGAGCTCCTTTGCGGAAATGGAGGAGAGAACAGCTTCTGCGTCCACACTTTGCGTTGGTGGGGGTCTCCGGGGCCACACTTTTGCCTTTGTCGATGGTGGACGCATCGAGACGCGCATAGACTTTGTCGAGGTTGGACGTCTCAAGAGTCTTTGCAAACTCTTGAAGACGAGTCTCTAGCGCGGTCTCGGTGACGAATTGGGGTAAGTTTAACAAGTTGGAATCACGAGAAGATCCAACTGTCACCGAATCGGAGAAGATGGCCGATCGGCCGCCCGTTTGCACAGGACGGGAAAAGACGGGGTCACTAAGACTTCCCGTTGGCATCATCGATGAGACAGACTCAAATGAATGATGGCCTAGGCTCACGGTTGTTGTTATGTTGGCCGTGCTAGGTCTTCCGCTCTCAGTCACAGACATCACCGAGCGTTCTGACAGAATCACGAAGACTCTGTAGTGCAGTAAAAGGTGTATGTGTCCTAGATACGTATGAAATTATTGGGAGTGAGGGCACTAGACTCGATGTGATTGAAGAGGATGCAGTCTGAGGCGAAGGACTGCTTGTTTCAACATCGACTATCTCCAAGTGGGATGTCGATGGTATACGTGGCTCCTCGTGGGATGAAATATCTTCCTGTAGAGAGGAAGATAAGTGGATTGGTGGGGTCGTTTGCGTGGTTGAGCCAAATGCCACGCCTTCTACTCGGGAGGTGAACACATCACCTCCTGTACCTACGGGTTGGGCTCGGCTTGTATGTGACTGAGGAGGTCGATCGTGCTTTTGTTTCGATCGACGCTCCGTGGGGCAGCTTACGCCATCATCACACGATCGTTTTTTCAGTACGCGGGTGGAAGAGGATGCGGCGCGACTCGACGACTTTTTAGTAGTAGGGGTGGGGTTTTGGCTAGTCCCGGGGTTAGGAGCAGCAGGGTTGATCTGCTCCGTAGGGACAATGGATAGTGGACGGGGACTCTCGCGGAATGAGGCTGTGGAGGCGCGATAGTCTTGAACATGTGGGTTTGTTGGGTCGGCATATGCGAGGACTTCGTCTGGGATGATCATGGCGTGTCGATCTTTTGCCGGAGTATTTTTCTTGGCGAACTTCTCGACAACGGGAATGATGAAGTACTCACTCGCCAGGCGGATGCGGATGCTAGTGGAGAAAATGCGGAAGTGTTTGATGATTGCAGGGAGCCACCGCATGTAAGGGACGAAGCGGTTTGTGACTCCCTTGGCGATTTCCCGGTCGCGACGTTGGACCATGGAGATGAGATCCATCCAGATGATCTCGGCGTAGTTGTACTTGCGGTTGTGTGCGATGCCGGTTAGGATGGTGAGGATTTGGTGAATCCCACGATCTTGACCAGCATGCTTTCCTGACATGCATTTGTTCAGCAGTAGGTACAGTGTTCGCCAGGGTTGAGGTAGATTCCGTGCGGTGACTTCACTGAAGACAAGTGGGCCCTGCTTCTTCTTGGTTTCTGGTTGATAGCCCAATCTGTCGATGTCTTCAATAAGTTGTTCGTGCGTCGGTAGTGGATCGTAGGGTGAGTAGACAGGAAGTTGGAGGACTTCTTGTACAATCTTTCGGGTGAGGATTACTGTTTCTTGATCGATTTCTGCGGACATTGTTTTGGCGAGGTAGTGTGGTCCAACGATCTGCAATGTGTGCCAGAACTATTGGACATATACTTGCGCTTCTGGTTCGCCATGAGTGAGGGCATGTCGGAGGGAATGCCCTTTGAGTATTTCTATGATGATGGGGGCGTCGCATCTGAAGTTGTCCAAGTCCACCATATGGTTGTTTGGTATCAAGGCAGCCCATCGACTTGTTGGGAAGACCTGCTCGATCGGTGGAACATAGGTTAGCGTATTGAGCTCGATGCGAGCAATGTCCCTTTGGATTGCTGCAGCCTCAAGTGCTTCAAGTGTATCTTGATTTTTGCTGGTCATTTCTGTGCTCGACAGTAATTATAACATGATTAGTATGGATAATATTGCGAGAACAAGGATGAAATTAAGGCGTGGGCAAAAATAAGGGGTCTCAAATCGTAAAAATAAAATGAAAATTGAGATTAAGGAAACTTAGAGTCCATTTGATGTAAAGAAGTTAAGATTGAATGATTTTCAGGATTGAAGGCGTTCATGTGACATGAGAAAATTTCGGTATATGAGTAAAATTTTGTGGCGTAGAGAAAATTTTCGCATGTAATGGGAAATATAACACATAAGCAAGCCGAGAGAAATTTTCGCAGATATTGTAGAAATCGAATGTAGTGTAAACTTTTCATGTAGAGAAATTTTCGCAAGTTATGGAATGTCGTAAGGTATCCAAAAATTTTCTCATGTAGTGGAAAATTTGCTGATTATAACACATAGACATGCCGAGAAAATTTTCGCAGATATTGTAGAAATCGCATGTAGTGTAAACTTTCGCATATAGAGAAATTTTCACAAGTTATGGAATTTCGTAAGTTATCCAAAAATTTTCTCATGTAATGGGAAATTTCACTGATTATAACACAGACATGCCGAGAAAATTTTCGTATATAGTGTAAAATTTCGCATGTAGTGGAAAATATTCGCATGTAGAGAAATTTGTTTTGCAGATTAAAGCAGATCTGCTTAAGTGATAAAATTTCTCGGGTTGAAATTTCTCGGATTGATAATTTTTCTCAGATTGTGAAAGTTTCATGATCCGCAAAAAGATGATGCATGCACGGGTTGAGAAATTACTGAACCACTGTAGCTGCGAAGGAATTGATCAGCATGTATCCGAGAAAAAATTTAGAGTAATTTGAGAAATATTTGGGTTACTGTAGTTGCGAAATGGTGATGGTGCGAAAATATGTGATATGAAGTGAGGTTTATGAAAATTTCGCGGGGCATGACTCACTGTAGCAGCGAAAAGTTTTACGTATGGAAAAAATTTTCTCGCATAAAACTTTCGCGGGACTTTACTCACTATAGTAGCAAAATTTAATGCAAGTAACATTCTCGGATGAAAATTTCTCGGGTCCTTAGTCAGTGTAGCAAGAAATTTCTAAAACAAATTCGCGGGACCTCGCTCACTGTAGCAGCGAAAATCTAACGTATGGAAAAAAAATTTCTTGGATAAAACTTTCGCAGGGCTTCACTCACTGTAGCAACGAGATCTATTGTTTAAAAATATTTTCTCGGACGAAAATTTCTCGGTGAAGAACACTTGTGCGAAAACGTATGAAACGAAGCTATAAATTTGCCTTAGTACCACTCAGATCTTAACCAAAACGCAATAAACTGGACTTAATCGACTCGAAATTGGACGGGTAATACATATTTGGGCGTTTTTAAACAACAAAATTGTATCCCATGTCCGAATCGAAGCCGAGAGAATAATATATACCTAAAAAGTTTAACAAAAACGGGGCATAAACATGATAAAACGAACGAAAATTGATTAGTTTAGGAAGTATTCATACCGAAAAGCAGATTTGCAACAATGGAGTAAACAGGAAACGGATTTTCAGAGCAGATTGAAGAAGACGACGATGCGAGGGGTTGAGAAACTTTTTGAAAGAGGGGGTGCGAAATTTTTGAAATTTTCTCGGGAATTTGTAAGATTGTAAAAATGGTTAAGGGTTTTGGGGTTTTGAGACTGTTCATGCGAGATTTTGAGTAAAATGGGCTGGAATTCGCGGGTTTGTTCAAAATTGGATCCTGGGCCGAATTTCGCGGGCTTGGTCAAAATTTGGTCCAATTGGAGTTCAATTGGTCCAATTTTGACCCACTTTGACCAAAAATTAAAATTTCAACCCAAATTCAATTGCTCCAATTTTGACTCCGTTTGGCCAATTTTTTTTTTAAATAACGGAAAAAAAAACAGAAACTCCCCCTTAATCGAAAACTCCCCCTTAAGAGACATAATTCAGAAGACACATAGAGAATGAAGTGAAGTGAAAAGACATATGTACACTTTATCAAAGTTCATGTACGGTCGATTGATCAAAACTGAATGTTTAACATGCCCAACATAGTCACAAGGTGTTGGAATCGTTTGACATCCAACGGTTTTGTGAAAATGTCGGCTAGTTGTTCGGTAGTGACGTAGTGCAATTCAATCGTCCCTTGTTCAACATGTTCTTTGATGAAGTGGTGACGAATTGAGTGATGTACCGGATTACTCGTCATCGCAATCGCACTCTTCGAGTCACAATAAATGGGAATTTTATCAACATGAAAATTAAAATCTCGTAGTTGAGTTCTCATCCACAAAAGATGTGAGCAACAACTAGCGGCGGCGACATATTCTGCCTCCGTCGACGAAGTTGAGACACAGTTTTGTTTTCGAGAAGACCAACTCACGAGTTTACCGCTGTTAGGATATTTATAGATTGTGTCAATAGTTTAAGTCTTGTGATTAAGATTGTAATTATCCCATGGTTTTGGGCTTTGGACTAGAATGTAATTATTTAATTTTTGGTGTTTGGGCCTTAATATACCTAGGGTTAATGTGGTATATAAGGTATTAGCAACACCATTTGAAAGGTAATCAAAGATCAAAAGGCTTATCCTATTTTTTACACAATACACACACTTGAAGGTGAGAACCTCTCCCTTATTCATTCCATCAAAGCCTCTTTGATTCCTTGTTTGGTGCAATCGGGACCAACAAGTGGTATCAGAGCAAACGTGGATCGATCTGCATAGATTTGAATCCAGTTTCGTTCGGTTCCAAGAAAGATCAAAGGTGTTTTTGGATAAAAATCACTTTCGGGCATTTTGAGCTCGTTTTGGGGTGTTTATGCTTTGTTTTGTGTTTAAAACCTTCCCCCAGATCGATTCTATGCCTAAGATGTTTTTAAAACACTTTTGGATCAGTTTTAACGAGTTTTGAGCAAGATAGAAGCAAAAACTTTTCAGAAAAGGACATCTCGGCCATTCTCTGTTTTTGGTCGATTTGACCTATTTCTTGTTGTTTTTAGCTCACAAATCGGTCGATTATGTGTTTAGGGAAGAATTTCTGAAGTTTAGGATCAAGTTTGAGCGATTTTGGTTGAGATTTGAGCAAGAACGGGACGATTTTCTGGCAAAACGCGAAAAAGCAATGGAACAGTACTAACTCGTTCTTGACCGCGAAATTTTGTGCTTGATCGTTCAAGTCCGCGAAATTTCCATGTCCGCGAAAGTTGATCCCGAGAATTTTTAAACCGCGAAACTTTCACCAATACTGCATTTTTTCGCAACTATCGACTTTCAAAATCCGAGAATACTTAATCCGCGAAAATTTCTCTGTTTTAACCTCACTGTCGCTTCATTTTTCTCAACCACGTACCCTTTAAAATACGAGAAATTTCATATACGAGAAATTTGATTCCGAGAATTTTTCTAACACGCGAAATTTGCTTACTCAGAAACCTTCATCTGCGAAATTTGCTCACTCTTCATAATCCGAGAAATTCCATATTCGAGAAAGCTTATTCCGCGAATTTTTCTAAGCCGCGAATTTTTTTTTCCAAGAAACTTTCTCAAATCACATTACAACACGCGACACCTTTTTCAAATCCGAGAAACTTTATATGCGGGAAATTTCATTTCAAGAATTTATTTAAACCGCGAAATTTTTATAACTTGCGAAATTTTCTTGCGAAGCTTTAAAATTCTCAACTTGCGAAAATTTTTATAACTTGCGAAATTTTTTTTGCGAAGCTATAAAATTCTCAACTTGCGAAAATCTTTATAACTTGCGAAATTTTCTTGCGAAGCTTTAAAATTCTCAACTAAGAATCATTTTCACATGCGAAACTTCACAATCCGAGAAATTTTTCAACTGAGAATGTTTCCTCCGAGAATTTCTCTTTAAAACTCACAAACACCGAAATTTCTCAACACATAATTTCTCGGATAATCCTTCATACAATCACGTCTCTACCTGCGAATTTTTCTTTTCTGACGTGTTAAATTTTTTTTCTCGTGGTAAAATTTTCTCGGGGTAAATTTTTCTCAAACTTATTTAAGATTTGATCCTTACACTTTAGTCATATCACCCTAGACCACTTTTGACATAAGTTTTTTTTTTTTTCGTCTCAAATCTCGTTTTTAAAATTTCTAGAACTTCTCCTAATTTCAAGATATATTTTCCCTTCATACATTATCGACCATCACACACGCTCACTTAGTTCTAAGAAATTCTTTAAACGATTCTTTTTTCTCAAACCTTATATTTCTCATCTCGTTCGTTCGTTACTAACTTTCTTATCTATACAAGATCAAAACCACGGACGATTCGACTGCACCAACCATGTCTACCACGAATGACATCTCAACAGTGGGCTCCGACACCAGCCACCGATGCTGCGACAAGGCGACTACAGCATATGGACAAACCGATTCCTCACGTTCATCAGGAACAAAGGCGCACCACTCTCTCAATACCTTCTGGACTCCATCTTCAATGGTCCAGCACAGTTCTGGACGATCAACCCTGCACAGCCAAACGCCCACCCTCCCATGGATGAACGCCGCACTCCAAGAGGTCCCATCAATGAGGATGAAGAGGCTCACGTACAGGCCGCCGAGACTGCCAAAGGATACCTCTTCCAAGCTATGGGCAACGAAGTCTACGCTCAGATCGAGTGCTGCACAACTGCTAAGGAAATATGGGATGAGCTCGTGGAAATCATGGCAGGCACAACTGAAAGTGCTCAGGGGAGGAAATCAGCATGTCTCTCGCAGTATGAACACTTCCAAGCCTATGAAGGAGAGGAGTTGCGTGACACATACTTCCGATACTTGAAGGTCATCAATGAACTCAAGAAAGCCAAGATCACGAGGGACAAGTTTGACATCAACAACCGCTTCCTTGGTAGCCTCAAACCACATTGGGGAAATGCAACTGTGATGATGATTCAGAGTAAGGACCTCTCCAACACCTCCATCCATGCTCTATACGACAGCCTGTCTGCATATGCTCCTTACGTGCAACCTCAGTCCACCAACACTCGAGTCGACCCACTGGCTCTCCTCTCAAACAAAACTACCGATCGATCTTCCATCGCTAAGGCCAAACAAAACAAAGGGAAGCTGCCAGCTGTTGTATCTGACGCCTCTTCAGGATCCGAAGATGATACAGAATTTGATGAAGATATTCGTGATCTACGCAAGCAACTGGCAATGCTCACAAAGATGGTCACCAAGAAGATCGAGAAAAAATCCTCATCCTCCTCCAATCGCCAAAGAACCTTTAGCGGCACTAAAAAGACCACTCCCACGGAAGAATCTAAGCCGATAAAGAAAGAGGAGGACTCAGCACCTCAAAAGTCTATGAAGTGCTTTCGGTGTGGAAAGACAGGTCACTTTGCCAAGGAATGCCACGCCCCACGCATGAAGGACTCTGGCTACTACGACCGTAAGGCCAGAATGACCCGCAAAATGGAAAGTGGGAAAGTTCAACTTACCGGAGAAGCTGAATGGGTGAACGACACTTCAGAAGACGAGGAGCCTCAGGATGAAGATTGCTGCATGGCAAGGCTGGTCGAACATGGTGAGGACGAGGAGATGGCCAACACCGAAGAGAACACAGCTAAGACTCCTACCAACGCCGAGTCTGAGGTACGAATTTCGCAACTCGATGATGTGTTCAATCACCGTCACACCATTAAGAAACCCACCGTAGACGCTAGGGAGTATGAAGAACTTAAGCTAAAATTTGAAAACAACTATACATTACTTAGCTTAAAAGTAGAAGAGCTCGCTTGTGCAAATGAACGTCTAATGGCCTCTGAAGCGTTAGTCAAACGTCTGCAAAGCAAGAACAAGCAAAGTGGGAATAAGGTGAAGGAAACCACACCGGCCATCAGTTCATGCGAAACATCTCGTCTTCTGACGACATCCCAATACGAACTGCTTACAAAGGAAAGGGTTAGGCTGTACCGAAAGGTGAAAGAACTTGAAGAGCAACTTCACCTTAGAAACGAAAACACACGCATCCTATGCCTATTGAACCAACCAGTTGAAACAGAATTCTACAACGCCCGGGAGGGAATTGGCCTGACCAGCAATTGCAATCCAACACCGCTAACAGTTAAAAGGTATAACATGTGTAACACTACGTTCCTGCAAACAAAAAATGGTGCACCCCCGCAACTTAAGCCATTTTTGAGATCATCCTCCGCTGTCATCTCGGAAGAAAAAAGAGTACAGAACATTCATTGGGCGGAAATCGCGTATGACTACACAGAAATGAATGCTAGGGATAAGACTAAGATACCTTCACATTCGGAGGATGTCGAAACTCCACTCCCAACCAAAGAACAGGAAATTGCTTTCCAAGAAGCGATCTCTCGCACCTATATCCCAGAGAAACTTCTGCTCATAGCAGAACTAGAACGAACACTAGAATTAGAGCGGAAGACCTTCGCAAAGGAGCGAGATGAACTACTTAGCAAAATCTCTACACTAGAACAATTTCACAGTACAAACAATCCCTCTACGTCGAGTCAAGTACCCGATTCTCGAACATGTAAATGTAAGAGGACGGCGAAGATGTCTCCTGAAGCTGACATATGTTCTAACACTAACTCTCGTATTCTTATGGATACAGGGAATGTGAGTTCGACGTTTCTGGAAGGGAGTTCGTATGAAATAAAGGAGAATCCGCTCTTCGATGACAAGAAGAAAAGACCATCCTATATTCGTCTTTCCTCTCTATGTACTAAATCCCAATATCCTAAGGTCGTAGACAATTATGTTGCTAAAACTTATCTTTCTTTCACCAAGCTTATGTCTATGTGCTGCTGCAATGACTTTGTTCTCCCACGCTTTCATTAATATGACACACACGAACACGCAACACTCCGACCACGCAAGCGAACCTCCTCTACGACGTCTTTGAATTCTCCCATCTCGCCTAAACCAAAGGTTAAGCGTAAACGTCTCTCGTCGTCAAACGCAAACTCACCGACTGCTCGCAAGCCAAAGGCGACCAAAACCGAAGCACGAAAACGACAACCACATCCCCCACGCCAATTCATGTATAAGGAGCCATACATGCAAGCACAAGATAGGAAAATATGGGTTAGAAAAACCATAATCCCGCCTCATCAAACAAATGACAAAGGGAAAGCTAAATTAGAACCGACACAATCTGATTTAGAAACGACATTTCCCATTAAGCGCATGAAAAATTTTACTTGTATCACAAGAAGGCCCCGTCCGTAAACGGGGACCCAACGTTTACTGATAATTGCAGGTCTGTCATGTGTGGTATCTAGACTCGGGTTGCTCCACACACATGACGGGGAACAAGGAGCTGTTGAGCAACTTCTCCGAGCGCTATCTCGGAAGGGTCTCCTTCGGAAACAGTCAAATGGCACCAATTCTCGGAACTGGTGATCTCGTCCACGACAAACTGACGATTAAGGGCATCTCTTACGTCGAGGGTTTGAGCTACAATCTCTTCAGCATTGGCCGTTTCTGCGACAAAGGATACAAAGTTCTCTTCGAATCTGACATCTGCAGCATTATAGATGCCTCGGGACAACCTCTTCTCTCTGGAACGCGCACGTCTCATCTTTACGTACTCAATCTTAAGACCTCTCGACCAATATGCCTTCTCTCTCGAGCTGCACCCAAGTTGAACGATCTATGGCACCGGCGTCTTTCACATCTCAATTTCAAGACCATCAACAAACTGCGTCAAAACAAACTCGTCAGCGGTCTACCCCAACTGACATATCATAAGGAACACCTCTGCTCTGCCTGTGAATTGGGGAAGATGAAGCGATCATCTCACGTCTCCAAGGAAACACTGTCCTCTAAGCTCATCCTCGAACTCTTGCACATGGATCTATGTGGCCCAATGCCTACGGCCACACTCGGAGGAAGACGGTATATTCTAGTGATTGTCGACGATTTTTCACGCTACACGTGGACGAAACTCATTCGTACAAAGGATGAAGTTCCTGATATAATCATCGAGTTTGTTGTCACGTCCCAAACTCTTCATCAACAGAAGGTTCGGATTATCAGAACGGACAATGGAACTGAGTTTAAGAACAAGAAGCTCAGTGATTTCTATGCCACTCAGGGCATCACTCAGCAGTTCTCAGCTGTGAAGACACCGGAACAGAATGGTGTCGTTGAGCGTAAAAATAGGACACTAGTTGAAACAGCTAGGACTCTCCTCATCCAATCCGGCCTTCCTCACTCTCTTTGGGGCGAAGCTATTCAAACGGCTTGCTACACGCAAAATCGGGCTTCAATCCACAAAAGATTCAACCGCACCCCATACGAGATGCTGAATAACCGTCGTATCCCAGATATATCTTATCTAAGGGTCTTCGGTTGCCGATGTTTTGTGGCCAATGATCTCCAACATCTTGGGAAGCTTGATCCAAAAGCACTTGAAGGAATCTTTGTTGGATATTCGCTGAACTCGAAGGCATATAGAATCTATCTTAAGGAGAAACGATCTGTCATTGAGAGCACAAATGTCACCTTTGACGAAAGCGAAGGAGATCTCATGGCTTCTGCTCATAACAGACCAGAACCCGGTCTTCTACAGTCGTTGACAAAAGGTCAACCTTCAACGGCGGGAACTTCCTCATCTGAGGGCAATACTGGTGAACTAGACCTCGACCTGCTTTTCGAGTACTTCTATCCAGTCCCCAAGACTCCCGCCGCCACCACTCAACCTACCGCTGCACCCACTCCATCTACACCACCGGTTATCGGCAATGACGTCGTCCCTCCAAACTTGGATGCGCTCAATCTCAACGAAGACGACATTTTACCCAACCCTGGGAACGTTGCTGATCCTGATGCTGAACCCTCTCAATCTACTACGGTTGAGATCTCGTCCTCGGACACCGGACCCCAATCCAATGAACCTCCAACCGATACAAATGCGGCCAGCTCCTCTCAGACCAATGTACCACTTTGGGCTCGCTCTCATCCTACAGATCAGATTATTGGGGATCCCACTTCTGGTGTCTCGACACGTTCGGCTACGATGAATGAAAGTCTATTTGCTTGCTATCTCAGTCAAGTCGAACCATCACGAGTAGCTGAAGCTCTCAACGATCCTGATTGGCTGATTGCAATGCAGGAGGAAATAAATCAGTTTGGACGTTTACAAGTTTGGGAACTCGTACCACGACCTCACAATAGATCCATTATCGGCACAAAATGGATCTTCAAGAACAAAAAGGATGAAGACGGTGTTGTTATCCGCAATAAAGCAAGACTTGTGGCTAAGGGATACAACCAACAAGAAGGCATCGACTACGATGAAACTTTCTCCCCAGTCGCCAGGATCGAAGCCATACGAATTTTTCTTGCCTTTGCTGCTCACAAGAACATTAAAGTCTACCAAATGGACGTGAAGACTGCATTTCTGAATGGATTTCTCAAAGAAGAAGTGTACGTTGATCAACCTGAAGGGTTCTTGAGCGAAAAGTTTCCTCATCATGTATATCTACTCTACAAGGCCCTCTACGGACTAAAACAGGCTCCCCGAGCTTGGTATGATGTCCTTTCAGACTTCCTTGTACAGTCTGGATTTAAGAAAGGATCTCTGGATACAACTCTCTTCACCAAGCGGAATGGCCCGGACATCATGATTGTACAGATTTATGTCGATGACATCATTTTTGGATCGACTAAACCACAACTATGTGAAGAGTTCGCAGAATTGATGAAGGAGAAATTCGAAATGAGTATGATGGGCGAGCTGAATTTTTTCTTGGTCTTCAAGTAAAGCAACTCCCCGACGGAATCTTCATCAATCAGTCAAAATACATCCATGACATCATCGAGAAATATGGAATGAAGGATGCTAAGACAGCAGCTACACCTATGTCACCCTCTGGCCGACCCGACGCGGACCCATCTGGTGCTCCCGTTGACCAAACCGTCTATCGAGGGATAATAGGCTCTCTTTTGTACCTCACTTCTAGTCGACCGAATATCGTTCTCTCGACAGGAATCTGCGCTCGGTTTTAGGCAACACCGAAGGAATCCCATTCCACTGCTGTCAAAAGGATTCTCCGCTATCTCAAAGGAACACCCAATCTGGGTTTGTGGTACCCCACTCGATCGGACTTCAAGCTGGTTGGATTCTCTGACTCGGATTACGCAGGATGCAAGATGGACCGAAAAAGCACCTCTGGAGCTGCACACTTCTTGGGCGGTAAACTCGTAAGTTGGTCGTCTCGAAAACAAAACTGTGTCTCAACTTCGTCGACGGAGGCAGAATATGTCGCCGCCGCTAATTGCTGTTCACAGCTTTTGTGGATGAGAACCCAACTACGAGATTTTAATTTTCATGTTGATAAAATTCCCATTTATTGTGACTCTAAAAGTGCTATTGCGATGACGAGTAATCCGGTACATCACTCGAGAACGAAACACATAGATATTCGTCACCACTTCATCAAAGAACATGTCGAACAAGGGACGATTGAATTGCACTACGTCACAACCGAAGATCAACTGGCCGACATTTTCACAAAACCGTTGGATGTCAAACGATTCCAACACCTAGTGACTATGTTGGGCATGTTGAATATTCAGTTGTGATCAATCGACCCTACATGAACTTTGGTAAAGTGTACATATTTCCTTTCTCCACTTCACTCCATTGTCTATGTGTCCTCTGAATTATGTCTTTTGAGGGGGAGTTTTCGATTAAGGGGGAGCGTCTGAGTTTTCCATTATTATTTTTAAAGGGAAGTTTTCGATTAAGGGGGAGCTTCTGATTTTCCATTAGCTAAAAAGGAGAGTTTTAGATTAAGGGGGAGTTTCTGATTTTGCCTATTTAAAAATAAAAAAAATTTGGAGCTGAAATCTTAAAGTTTGGTCAAACTGAGTAAAATTAGACCGATTAAAATGTTTTGTGTTGAATTTTTAATTTTCTGGTCAAACTAGGTCAAAATTGGACCAATTGAACTTCAATTGGACCCAATTTTGACCAAGCCTGCGAAAATCAGATCTGGACCCAGCTTTGACCAAGCCCACGAACTTCGGCCCATTTACACAATTTCTCAAAAAACAAAACCCTAAAACCCCAAAACCCTTAACGTTGTTCACAATCCTAAAATTCCCAAGAAAATTCAAAAATTTCGCAACCCTATTTCAAAAATTTCGCAACTCCTCGCATCGTCGTCATCATCAAATCTGCTTTCAAAATCTGTTTCCTGCTAACTCCATTGTCGCAAATCAGCTTTTCGGTATGAATACACCTCAAATAAATCAATTTCCGTTCGTTTTATCCTATTTTTGCCCCGTTTTGATAAATCTGTTAGGTTAGAATTAATTTTTCTCGGCTCTGAATCGAACGCATGTTAGGTTTTTGATGTTTAAAACCCCCAAATATGCATTGCCCATCCAATTACGAGTCGATTGAGTCCAGATTGTTGCATTTTGGTTGAGATTTGAGTAAGTCTAAGGCAAAAATTCATTGCGTAGTTTCGCAAGTTTTTGCACTGTGTTCTTCACCGAGAAAAATTCCCAGAAAAATTGCTTTAAACGATAAATTTCGCTGCTACAGTAAGCTAAGACCCGCGAAACTTTTATTCCGAGAAATTTCTTGCACTACAGTGAGTGAGGTCCCGCGAAATTTTATCCGAAAAATTTCTAACGTTAAAATTTTCGCTGCTACAGTGACCAAGGAAATGCGAAACTTTCATTCGAGAATTTACATGAGTTAAAAAATTTTTTCGCTGATACAGTATGTGAAGTCCCGCGAAAGTTTATCTGAGAAAAATTCTTCTTCCTCACGCCAAAACGTTTTTCTGCTACAGTGAGTGTCACCCCGGGAAAATCTCATAACACATCACTTCATATTACATATTTCCGCATCTTCACTATTTCGCAACCACAGTGAAACACGAAAATTTCTCAATGCATAAAGCTTTTTCCTTCCGCGAAACTTTCATATAACTTGCGAAAATTTTCCTTATATGCGAAAATTCACTCTGAATACGAAAACACTTGAACGTGCGAAAATTTTCATTACATGCGAAAAATTTGGACAACTTGCGAGATTTCTTAACTTGCGAAAATTTTTCATACTTGCGAAATTTTACTCAATCTGCGAAAATTCTCACGACATGTCTCTGTGCTATAACTTGCGAAAATTTCCCAATACATGCGCATACCTACTCTATCTGCGAAAATTTTCTCGGCATGCCTAGATATTATAACCTGCGAAACATCACCACTACATGCGAAATGTCCTCTGAATGCGAAATTTCCTTGCTATATGTGAAAACCTACTTTGGATGCGAAATTTCCTTGCTACATGCAAATACTTACTCTGAACGCGAAATTTCCTTGATATGTGAAAATTAACATTACATGAGAAAATTTTTGAACAACTTATAAAAGTCCATAACCTGCGAAAATTTTCATACATGCGAAATGATACTCTAAATGTGAATTTTCTCTCGACATGGCTATGTGTATAATCAGTGAATTTTCCCATTGCGTGCAAAATTTTGAACAACTTGCGACGCTTCTTAACGTGCGAAATTTTTTTTCATGCGAAATTCTACACTACATGCGAGAATTGTCTTCGGCTAGCTCATTTATCAACCTTTTGTCAATGCTTTCGTTTACAATTTAAGGCTGCTTTCATGTTCATGTTCTCACGATTTAATCCGTACTAATCATATTACAATTACTGTCAAGCACAGATATGACCAACAAAGATCAAGGAACAATTGAAGCACTTGAGGCGGCTGCAATCCAAAGGGACATCGCTCGCATCGAGCTCAACACGCGTACCTATGTCCCACCAATCGAGCAGATCTTCCCAACAAGTCAATGGGCGGCCTTGATTCCCAACAATTACATGGTGGACTTAGACAGCTTTCGATGCGATGCCCCAATCATTATAGAAATCCTCAAAGGGCACCCGCTTCGACACGCCCTCACTCATGGCGAGCCAGAAGCATAAGTGTATCTTCAACAATTCTGGCACACGTTGCAGATAGCTGGACCACTCCACCTTGCAAAAAACTTATCCGCTATAATTGATCAAGAAACGGTGGTCCTCACTCGAAAGATACTCCAAGAAGTGCTTCAACTCCCTGTCTACTCCCCATATGTCCCGCTACCAACCCATGAACAACTCATCGAGGACATAGACCGGCTGGGCTATCAACCAGAAACCAAGAAGAAGAAGGGCCCACTTGTCCTCAGTGAAGTCACCACCCGCAATCTACCTCAACCGTGACGAACGTTGTACCTGCTGGTAAACAAATGCATGTCAGAAGCATGCCGGTCAGGACCGCGGGAACTCTCAAATCCTCACTATCCTCACCGGCATCGCCCACAACCGCAAGTACAACTACGCCGAGATCATATGGATGGATCTCATCTCCATGATCCAACGTCGCGACCGAGAAATCGCCAAGGGAGTCACAAACCGCTTCGTCCCCTACATGCGGTGGCTCCCAGCTCTCAGCAGATATTTCCGCTTGCACTCCACCAACATTCGCCTCCGCCCGGCAACGGAACACTTCCAAATCCACACTGTCGAGAAGTTCGCCAAGAAAAACACTCCGGCGAAAGATCGACACGCAATGATAATCCCAGACGACGTCCTCGCCTACGCCGACCCGACCAACCTGCACGTCCAAGAATACCGTGCCTCTACAGCCTCTTTCCGTTAAAGCCCTCACCCACTATCCACTATCCCTACGGAGCAGACCAACCCTCCCGCTCCTAACCCCGGGACTAGCCAAAACCCCACCACCACCTCCAAAAAGTCATCGAGTCGCGCCGCATCCTCTTCCACCCGCGCTCCGAAAAAACGGTCGCGAGAGGATGACGTAAGCCGCCCCACGGAGCGTCGATCGAAACAAAAACACGATCGACCTCCTCAGCCACATATAAGCCGAGCCGAACCAATAGGTACAGGATGTGTTGTGTTCACCTCCCGAGTAGAAGACGTGGCATCTGGCTCAACCATGCAAACGACCCCACCAATCCACTTGTCTTCCTCTCTACAGGAAGATATTTCATTCCACGAGGAGCCACGTATGCCATCTACATCCCACTTGGAGATAGTCGATGTTGAATCAAGCAGTCCCTCGCCTCAGACTGCATCCTCTTCGTGCACATCGAGTGTAGTGCCCTCACTCCCCATAATTTCTTACGTCTAGGACACATACACCTTTTACCGCACTACAGAGTCTTCGTGACTCTGTCAGAACGCTCGGTGATGTCTCTGTGACTGAGAGCGGAAGACCTAGCACGGCCAACATCACAACAACCGTGAGCCTAGGCCATCATTCGATTGAGTCTGTCTCATCGATGATGCCAACGGGAAGTCTGCGTGACCCCGTCTTTTCCCGTCCTGTGCAAACGGGCGGCCGATCGGCTATTTTTTCCGATTCGGTGTCAGTTGGATTTCTTCGTGATTCCAACTTGTTAAATTTACCCCAATTCATCACCGAGACCGCGCTAGAGACACGTCTTCAAGAGTTTGCAAAGACTCTTGAGGCGTCAATTCTCGATAAAGTCTACGCACGTCTCGATGCGTCCACCATCGATAAAGGCAAAGGTGTGGCCCCGGAGACGCCACTACCAAGGCCAAATGTGGACGCCGAATCCCTTCTTTCCTCCATTTATGCCAAGGAGCTCTTATACATCCTCAGAGCCCGATTCGAATCCATGACGGAACTTGACGAGGAGGAACGGCAAATGAAGGCCATTATGACTCAACCGATGACCTGCCGTGCTCAAGGCGAATCCAGCGGAATCAGGCGCGACGATCAAGATGATGATCAAGATCGCCGCGAGGGGGAGAATAGGCAGCTGGGCTCACAATCCCAAGGACTCATGCAATCGACGCCGCCCTCCTCCTCTGGACCTGAAACGACGCCCGCAACAGAAACCTCACACCCCACTAGCCAAAAATCCCACCTTATTTACCCTGAGCCACTAGCCAAATCACCCTCACCACCACCCACTACCGTCTCCGAAACTCTAATCGTCACATCGGCATTAGAGACCACCTCCACACTGTCTCCACCCACCATCTCGGAACCTCTAACTGTCACATCGACGTTAGAGGCCACCACCATATCTACACCACCCGCCACCCAAATCATCCTCGCCAAAACCATCACCTCCACCGAACCACCAGAATCTCCACCACAACCATCCTCACAATCCACAAACTCCTCCGACGCTACACCCTCGCCACCACATAGCCATACCCCTCTCAACATCGATTCCAACCTGGCTTCCGAGGACGTCTACTGCGCACAGAACGAGATCGAAGCCTACATTTTCAACGATGAATGGCTATACACGCCCGCCGATGCAGTAGCAGCTAGGAAGTTGGTGGAAAATGCTCGACGTCTGCTCATGGAAGCCTCGCTTACGCTGATCAACATCGCAGACGACGAGAACGGAGAGGAATACGACGCTGAACCGGCCGAGCTCGAGAACATCCTACAATTCCAAGCGCAGCAAACTGAGGCCCCTGCTGCTCAAACGGATGTGCCCACGGTGGATATACCGGAAGCACCGTGGGTAAACAAAAAGATAACCGCGCCGTTTCAAGAAGAGATCAGGAAGAGGATCTGGCGGCGCAAGGAGCCGATCATCACAACCTTCAACGAATATGAGCTGATGAACATTCAAAACTGGAGCGACGAAAAGAAGAAGCTCTATCGATGGAGCCTTCTTTGCCACAAGTGCACAAAGAGGACGATGTCTGATGAAGAAAACCTCGCTCTGGAAATGAGTCGGGCCCCCATCTGCAAAGTCACTGACCTTCGCCAAGAATCGAAAGGACGTGTTCACTATCCAGTGTTCACGGTGATGAGGCAGGACGAGAGCTGCTGTGAAGTAAGCGAGGCGGACTTCAAATATCTACGCTTAGGTGATCTGTACAACATGCTGGAATCTATGAAGCAGTTCAGACTCGTCCTCAGAAGTTCGGGACATCTCGTACGGGCTGAACCGGTCACCATGGGTTATGTGGCTCTCAAGCGCCACATGCTCTGACAAGTCAGATTCTACGCCACCCACGACCTGCAGATGGCGGTAGAGCACAACCTGAAGAAGGTGAACCTGACTCGCCCATCTTTCAAGAACGCGGACGACTACCGAGAGGGCGATGTAATCGACGGAGATGATCCAGCGGTCCCCTACTCGAACTACAAGGGAAAGATGAGGCTACTACGCTGCTCCGAAGTGGCAAAATTCTCGGATGGAACACTCACCATCATTCAAGACAAACTCATGAGAATTTGCTGCATACTTTCGGAAGAAGACCCACACTGCCGCTCCAAGTTCGCGAAGTTTATTGACACCATAGCTGATCGAATCGTGCTTCGAAGGAATCTCCGTGCCTTCGAGTTCAAGTTAGGACTTCGCGAAACACACACTCGCTGATCCACCACCACAACGCCCAAGATCCAAGACTCCCAACAATTGACACAAAGGGGGAGATTGTTAGGATATTTATAGATTGTGTCAATAGTTTAAGTCTTGTGATTAAGATTGTAATTATCCCATGGTTTTGGGCTTTGGACTAGAATGTAATTATTTAATTTTTGGTGTTTGGGCCTTAATATACCTAGGGTTAATGTGGTATATAAGGTATTACCAACACCATTTGAAAGGTAATCAAAGATCAAAAGGCTTATCCTATTTTTCACACAATACACACACTTGAAGGTGAGAACCTCTCCCTTATTCATTCCATCAAAGCCTCTTTGATTCCTTGTTTGGTGCAATCGGGACCAACAACCACCCAAGAAGTGTGCAGCTCCAGAGGTGCTTTTTCAATCCATCTTGCATCCTGCGTAATCCGAGTCAGAGAATCCAACCAGTTTGAAGTCCGATCGAGTGGGGTACCACAACCCAGATTGGGTGTTCCTTTGAGATAGCGGAGAATCCTTTTGACAGCAGTGAGATGGGATTCCTTAGGTGTAGCCTGAAAACGAGCGCAGATTCCTGTCGAGAGAATGATATCCGGTCGACTAGCAGTGAGGTACAGAAGAGAGCCTATTATCCTACGATAGACGGTTTGGTCAACGGGAGCACCAGATGGGTCCGCGTCGGGTCGGCCAGAGGGTGACATAGGTGTAGCAGCAGTCTTACCATCCTTCATTCCATATTTCTCGAGGATGTCATGGATGTATTTGGACTGGTTGGTGAAGATTCCGTCGGGGAGTTGCTTTACTTGAAGACCAAGAAAGAAATTCAGCTCGCCCATCATACTCATTTCGACTTTCTCTTTCATCAATTCTGCGAAGTCTTCACACAGTTGTGGTTTAGTCGATCCAAAAATGATGTCATCAACATAAATCTGTACAATCATGATGTCCGGCCCACTCCGCTTGGTGAAAAGAGTTGTATCCAGAGATCCTTTCTTGATTCCAGACTGAACAAGGAAGTCTGAAAGGACGTCATACCAAGCTCGGGGAGCCTGTTTTAGTCCGTAGAGGGCCTTGTAGAGTCTATATACGTGATGAGGAAACTCTTCGCTCAAGAATCCTTCAGGTTGATCAACGTACACTTCTTCTTTGAGAAATCCATTCAGAAATGCAGTCTTCACGTCCATTTGGTAGACTTTAAAGTTCTTGTGAGCAGCAAAGGCAAGAAAAATTTGAATTGCTTCGATCCTGGCAACAGGGGCGAAAGGTTAATCGTAGTCGATGCCTTCTTGTTGGTTTACCCCTTAGCCACAAGTCTTGCTTTATTGTGAATGACAACACCGTCTTCATCCTTTTTGTTCTTGAAGATCCACTTCGTGCCGATAATGGATCTATTGTGAGGGCGTGGTACGAGTTCCCAAACTTGTAAACGTTCAAACTGATTTATTTCCTCCTGCATTGCAATCAGCCAATCAGGATCCTTGAGAGCTTCAGCTACTCGTGATGGTTCGGTTTGACTGAGATAGCAAGCGAACATACTTTCATTCATTGTAGCTGAACGCGTCGAAACACCGGATGTGGGATCCCCAATAATTTGATCCGTAGGATGAGAGCGAGCCCAAAGTGGTACATTGGTCTGTGAGGAGCTAGCCGCATTTGTATCGATTGGAGGTTCATTAGATTGGGGTTCGGTGTCCGAAGAAGAGATCTCAATTGTAGTAGATTGAGAAGGTTCAGCATCAGCATCAGCATGTTCCCAGGGTTGGGTAAGATGTCGTCTTCGTTGAGATTGAGATCATCCAAGTTTGGCGGGACGACATCATCGCCGATAGCTGGTGATGTAGGTGGGGTGGGTGCAGCGGTAGTTTGAGTGGTGGTGACGGCAGTCTTGGGGGCTGGATAGAAGTACTCGAACAGCAGATCGAGATCCAGGTCACCAGAATTGCCCTTAGATGAGGAGGTTCCCGTCGTTGAAAGTTGACCTTTAGTCAACGACTGTAGAAGACCTGGTTCTGAACTGATGTGAGCAGAAGCCATGAGGTCGCCTTCGTTTTCGTCAAAGGTGACATTTGTGCTCTCTATTACTGATCGTTTCTCCCTAAGATAGACTCTGTATGCCTTTGAGTTCAGCGAATATCCAACAAAAATGCCTTCAAGTGCTTTTGGATCTAGCTTTCCAAGATGTTGGCGATCATTGGCCACGTAACATCGGCAACCGAAGACCCATAGATAAGATATATCTGGGATACGACGGTTATTCAGCATCTCGTATGAGGTGCGGAATCTCTTGTGGATGGAAGCCCTTGCGTGTAACAAGCCGTTTGAATAGCTTCTCCCCAAAGAGAGTGAGGAAGTCCGGATTGGATGAGGAGAGTCCTAGCTGCTTCAACTAGTGTCCTATTCTTACGCTCAACGACACCATTCTGTTCCGGTGTCTTCACAGCTGAGAACTGCTGGGTGATGCCCTGAGTGGCATAGAAATCGCTGAGCTTCTGGTTCTTAAACTCAGTTCCGTTGTCAGTTCTGATAATCCGAACCTTCTGTTGATGAAGAGTTTGGGACGTAACAACAAACTCGATGATTAAATCAGGAACTTCATCCTTTGTGCGAACGAGTTTCGTCCACGTATAGCGTGAGAAGTCGTCAACAATCACAAGAATATACCGTCTTCCTCCGAGTGTAGCCGTAGGCATTGGGCCACCTAGATCCATGTGTAAGAGCTCAAGGATGAGCTTAGAGGACGATGTTTCCTTGGAGATGTGAGACGATCGCTTCATCTTCCCCAATTCACAGGCAGAGCAGAGGTGTTCCTTATGATATGACAGTTGGGGTAGACCGTTGACGAGTTTATTCTGACGCAGTTTGTTGATAGTCTTGAAATTGAGGTGTGAAAGATGCCGGTGCCATACATCGTTCAACTTGGGTGCCGCACAAGAGAGAAGGCAAATTGGTCGAGAGGTCGTAAGATTGAGTACGTAGAGGTGAGACGTGCGTGTTCCAGAAAGAAGAGGTAGTCCCTAGGCATCGATAATGCTGCAGATGTCAGATTCGAAAAGAACCTTGTATCCTTTGTCGCAGAAACGGCCAATGCTGAAAAGATTGTAGCTCAAACCCTCGACATAAGAGATGCCTTTAATCGTCAGTCTGTCATGGACGAGATCACCAGTTCCGAGAATTGGCGCCATTTGACTGTTTCCGAAGGAGACCCTTCCGAGATAGCGCTCGGAGAAGTTGCTCAACAGCTCCTTGTTCCCCGTCATGTGTGTGGAGCAACCCGAGTCTAGATACCACACATGACAGACCTGCAATCATCAGCAAACGTTGGGTCCCCGTTTACGGGCGGGACCTTCTTGTGATACAAGTAAAATTTTCATGAGCTTAACGGGAAATGTGGGGTCTAAATCAGGTTGTGTTGGATCTAATTTAGCTTTCCCTTTGTGATTTGTTTGATGAGGCGGGATTACGGTTTTTCTAACCCGTATTTGCCTAACTTGCGCTTGCATATACGTTGTCTTATTCATGAATTGGCGTGAGGGTTTTTTTTGTTGTTGTCGTCCTTCGGTTTTAGCCGTCTTTTGCTTGCGAGCAGTAGGTGACTTTGTATTAAGCGTTGGGTGGTGTTTTCGATTAACCATGGGCATAGATGAACTGAGAGAATGCAAGGGCGTCGTAGAGGAGGTTTGCCTTTTTGGTCGGAGTGTTGCGTGTTCGTGTGCCTCATATTCATGAAAGCGTGGAAGAATAAAGTCATTGCAGCAACACATAGACATTAGTTTGGCAAAGGAAAGATAAGTTTTGGCAACATAATTGTCTACGTCCTTAAGATGTTGGGATTCAGAACACAGATTGGAAAGACGAATATAGGATGGTCTTTTCTTCTTGTCATCGAAGAGCGGGTTCTCCTCTATTTCAAATGAACTCCCTTTCAGAGACGTCGAACTCACATTCCCTGTATCCATAGGAATACGAGAGTTAGTGTTTGAACAAGTTTCAGCTTCAGGAGTCATCTTCGCCGTCCTCCTACATTTACATGTTTGAGAATCGGGTACTTGACTCGATGTAGAAGGATTGTTCGTATTGTGAAATTGTTCTTGTGTAAAGATTTTGCTATGTAGTTCATCTCGCTCCTTTGCGAAGGCCTTCCGTTCTAATCCTAGTGTTCGTTCTAGTTCTGCTATGAGCAGAAGTTTCTTTGGGATGTAGGTGCGAGAGAGCGCTTCTTGGAAAGTAACTTCCTGTTCTTTGGTTGGGAGTAGAGTTTCGACATCCTCCGAGAGTGAAGGTATCTTAGTCTTATCACTATCATTCAATTCTGTGTAGTCATACGCAATTTCTGCCCAATGAATGTTCTGTACTCTTTTTTCTTCCGAGATGACAGCGGAGGATGATCTTACAAATGGCCTAAGTTGCGAGGGAGCACCATTTCTTGTTTGCAAGAACGTAGTGTTACACATGCTATACCTTTTAACTGTTAGCGGTGTAGGTTTGCAATTGCTGGCCAGGCCGATTCCCCCCCGGGCGTTGTAGAATTCTGTATCAACTGGTTGGTTCAATAGGCATAAGATGCGTGCGTTTTCGTTTCTAAGGTGAAGTTGCTCTTCAAGTTCTTTCACCTTTCGGTACAGCCTAACTCTTTCCTTTGTAAGCAGTTCGTATTGGGACGCCGTCAGAAGACGGGATGTTTCGCATGAACTGATGGCCAGTGTGGTTTCCTTAACCCTAGTCTCACTTTGTTTATTCTTGCTTTGCAGACGTTTGACTAACGCTTCAGAGGCCATTAGAAGTTCGTTTGCACAGGCGAGCTCTTCTACTTTTAAACTAAGAAAGGCATAGTTGTTTTCAAATTTTAGCTTAAGTTCATCATAATCCCTAGCGTCTACGGTGGGTTTCATAATGGTGTGCCGGTGATTAAACACATCATCGAGTTGTGAAATTCGTACCTCAGCCTCGGCGTTGGTAGGAGTCTTAGCTACATTCTCACCGGTGTTGACCATCTCTTTGTCCTCGTCATGTTCGACCAGCCTTGCCATACAGCAATCTTCATCCTTAGGCTCCTCGTCTTCTGAAGTGTCGTTCACGCATTCAGCTTCTTCGGTGAGAAGAACTTTCCCACTTTCCATTTTGCGGGTCATTCTGGCCTTACGGTCGTAATAGCCAGAGTCCTCACGCTTGGGGTGTGGCATTCCTTGGCGAAGTGCCCTGACTTTCCACACCGAAAGCACTTCACAGACTTTTGAGGTGCTGGGTCCTCCTCTTTCTTTATCGGCTTAGCTTCCTCCGTGGGAGTGGTCTTTTTGGTGCCGCTAAAGATTCTTTGGCGATTGGAGGAGGAGGAGGATTTTTTTCCGATCTTCTTTGAGACCATCTTAGTGAGCATAGCCAGTTGCTTGCGTAGATCACGAACATCTTCATCAGATTCTGTATCAGCTTCGGATCCTGGAGAGGTGTCAGATACAACAGCTGGTAGCTTCCCTTTGTTCTATTTGGTCTCAGAGGCGGAAGATCGTTCGGTAGTCTTGTTCGAGAGGAGAGCCAGTGGCTCGACTCGAGTGTTGGTGGACTAAGGTTGCACGTAAGGAGCATAGGCAGATAGACTATCGTAGAGAGCATGGATGGAGGTGTTAGAGAGGTCCTTACTCTGAATCATCATCACGGTTGCATTGCCCCAATGTGGTTTGAGGCTACCAAGGAAGCGGTTGTTGATATCGAATTTGTCCCTCCAGTCTTGGCTTTCTTGAGTTCATTGATGACCTTCAAGTATCGGAGATATGTGTCACGCAGCTCCTCTCCTTTATAGGCCTGAAAATGTTCATACTGCGAGAGACATGCTGATTTCCTCCCCTGAGCACTCTCAGTTGTGCCTGCCATAATTTCTACGAGTTCATCCCATATTTCCTTGGCAGTTGTGCAGCACTCGATGTGAGCATAGACTTCGTTGCCCATAGCCTGGAAGAGGTATCCTTTGGAAATCTCATCGGCCTGTAGGCGAGCCTCTTCATCCTCATTAATGGAGCCTCTTGGAGTGCGACGTTCATCCATGGGAGGGTTTGCGTTTGGTTGAGCAGGAATGATTGTCCAGAACTGTGCTGGACCGTTGAAGATGGAGTCCAGTAGGTATTGAGAGAGTGGGGCGCCCTTGTTCCTGATGAACGTGAGGAACCTGTTTGTCCATATGCTGTAATTGCCTTATCGCAGCATCGGAGGTCTGGTGTCGGAGCCCACTGTTGAGATGTCATTTGTGGCAGACATGGTTGGTGCAGTCGAATCGTCCGTGGTTTTGATCTTGTATAGATAAGAGGGTTAGTAACGAACGAGATGAGAAATATGAGTTTAACGAGTAGAGTTTGAGAAAAATCGTTTAAAGAATTTCTTAGAACTAAGTGAACGTGTGTGATAGTCGAAAACGTATGAAGGGAAAGTATATCTTAGAGTTCGGAGAAGTTCGAGAAATTTAAAAACGGTTTTTGAGGAGTAAAATTTTCAAAAAGTGGTCTAGGTGGATATGTCTAAAGTGGAAGGGAACAAGACTTGAATGAGTTTGAAGAAAAAATTCAACACGAGAAAGAATTTATCACGAGAAAGAAACAAATTGCGGTTTGAGAAGATGTTCGTGTTTACAAGATAAATTACCCAAGAAATTTTGGTTGAGAAATTTTCGTGTTTATGTGAGTTTAATGAAAGATTCTCGGACATAAAAAGGAAAAACAAATTCTCTGTTGAAAATGATTTTCTCGGATTTTAAAACTTGTCATGTGAGAAAGTTTCTCAGTTGAGGATTTTAAAACTTCGCAAGAAATTTCGCATCGAGAAGTTTCTCGGATTTGAAAAATCGTGGTTTTGAAAAATTTTCTCACAGGTAATAAGCTTTCTCGGCCGAAAATTTCTTGGATTTGACAAACTTTCTCAGTTTCAAAGAATTTATGCGGATTTGCAAATTTTCTCGGTTTTTAAGAAATTTCTCGACTTAGATAAGTTCTAGGAATAGTCTTTCTCGGGTAGAGAATTTCTCAGATTTTAAACGTGAGCAGTTGAAAAAAAAATGAAGTGACACAGAAGTATTTTCGCGATTTAGATAAATTCTCTGAATGAAATTTCTTGGATATAAAAGTTTCTCGGATATAAAAGTTTCTCGGATTTTGACAAGCTAGTCAGTTGAGAAAAATGGACTTAAAGTGAAATTTTCGCGGTTTTAGAAAGATTCTTGGAATGATTTTCTTGGATATAAAAGTTTCTCGAATTTTGACAAGCTAGGCAGTTGAGAAAAATGAACTGAAAGTGAATTTTCGCGATTTTAGAAAGATTTTCAGAATGAAATTTCTCGGATATGAAAATATCGCGAACTTGAACAACACAGCAAGAAATTTCGCAGCCAAGAACACTAAGTTACTGTTCCATTGCTTGTCGCGAGTTTTACCAGAAAATCATCCGTTTTCACTCAAATCTCACCCAAAATCACTCAAACTTGGACCAAAACTTCAGAAATTGTTCCCTAAACACATATTCGACCGATTTGTGAGCTAAAAACAACAAAAAGCGGATCAAATCGACCAAAAACAGAGAGAGGCCGAGATGACTTTTTTCTGAGGAATTTTTGCTTCGAACTTGCACAAAACTCGTTAAAACTGATCCAAAAGTGTTCTATAAACAGTTTAGGCATAGAGTCGATCCGGCGAAAGGTTTTAAACACAAAAACGAAGTATTATAACCCCAAAACGAGCTCAAAATGCCCGAAAGTGATTTTTGCCCAAAACACCTTTGATTTTTCTCGGAATCGAACGAAACTGGATTCAAATCAATGTAGATCGATCCACGTTCGCTCTGATACCACTTGTTGGTCCCGATTGCACCAAACAAGGAATCAAAGAGGCTTTGATGGAATGAAAAGGGAGAGGTTCTCACCTTCAAGTGTGTGTATTGTGTGAAAAGTAGGATAAGCCTTTTGATCTTTGATTAACTTTAAAAATAGTGAGGTATATACCACATTAACCCTAGGTATATTAAGGCCCAAGCACTAAAGATTAACTAATTACATTCTTGTCCAAAGCCCAAGCTAAAAGGATAATTACAATATTAAACCCAAGACTTAAACTATTGACACAATCTATAAATATCCTAACATTACCTTTAATTACTACAGTTAGTTTAATAATAGTTAGTTGCTATCCTACTTTAAATTTACAATAAATCAATTTTTACATATTTATAACATACAAATTAAGTCTAAGTTATGATTTCTATGAAATATTTCACACGAAAATAAACTTAATAAAAAAATATTTATATAAATAGCACAAGCGTTTGAGTGTGCATAAATAATGGGCTTAATGTTGACATAAACAAAATCACTAACTACCTTTTTTTGTCATGCTTGTTCTTTGTGTTTCAGTTTTTGCTTTTCCTTGTTGGTTTTGGCTCGTCAGTCTCCCAAGTTGGGAGATTTTTCTCCTCATTGTGGTTGAAGGTAGAAAAAATGAAGAGTAGATCAAAGTTTAATAGCCATGTTTATGAAGTGTTAGATCAGTAGTAGATTGTTTATTGTTCTTCTACGAACTTTGAATATTGTTGTCTCAATATTTTTTATTGTTTTCTCTTGTGTGTATACATATATCTCTTGATGAGAGTTACTTCCATATTGTTTTTTCATTTTAGCCGTTCCATATTCTTTGAAGGTGCTACTCAGTTTCTCCTATTCATCAATAGGCCCTTCCTTGTCTTTTGTCAAATCTCCAATCCCTTTTCTCAATTTTTCTCAATCTGTTTCTCACTCGTTTAGATTTGAACTTTCTGCGATTGATCTCACCGTTATTTTAGTCAATATCCTATCAGAGCCCAAAAAGCAAAGATCAATTAATACAATCATGAAATACTCTAATGATTCACTTGATTACTTAACACTTACAGGCCGAATCTGGTTGACCTTAGATTTCTGGTTTTTAATCTCTCGCCGCCAGCATTTTCAATTTTGTTCTGAAGCTCCAAAGCCTACAAATCATGAATATATAGATTAGCATAACAACAATACGTAAACGTTCCCCGAGCTTTGCTCCTTTGGGTATAAGGTGCTTCCTTTTATTTTCCTTCTGAGGCTTCTGTAGTATTCTACCCCTCCTATGACGACTTTAAGCAAAGCCCTATCCTAAAACTGCTTCACTGGCAAGAAAAAATTACAGCGTGGGACTGGTCAGAACGGCTCACTTAAACCACTCACAGTTCAAGATCTTCATATTTCCTCTCCAAATAAGCCTCCACTTCCATTCCCATTTTTCATATCAACCGTAACATTAAGGAAACTTCACAAACAACTGACTGACAGGCAAGGAAATTTCTCAGGCAACATCATAGTCGAAAATCACAAACCTTGGTTCCAATAGATATATAACATGCACTTTGCTTGTTGACTCATCCTTCAATCAAACCATGACAACAAACAAATAAACAAAAAATGTCTCGAGAGAAGATAGTAAGGCATATTGAGGACATCAACAAATAAAGCATATACATACATGGGCATTTCTATGATGTGTAATGTTGTTAGGTCCTACGATTAACAACTCTAAGATCCTAGGCAAGAATTCAAAGTAATTCGATGATAATGATAATCAATAAGATTCGATCGAAAAACTCATTTGAAGAACGAGAGAGAGAATTCGATTAGAGTGAGAAATTTACTGTTGTTTCTCTCTCTAGAAATTGAATTACAAGCCTTTCAGATCAATCTTCAAAACGTTCTCTATTCGTCTCAATTGATTTACATGTATTTATACCAAACAAACTTGATATAAATATCAAACTAGTCCTAATCTAAGGACTACTATACAAAACGCCCCTAATTACAAGGACAAGTAATAATATCAAGCACAATTAAATGTATACTCTACAATCTCCCCCTTTATGCTTGATTGCGTTTCCGCCCCGTTCGTCCTCGTCGGGCGTAATACGATCTGTGCAAGCCCAGCGCATACTCGTAGTTCCTCAGCGTGATCCCCAGCTCCAGTCGCTCCTCGATATCTCAAGCAGTTCCATTAGGAGCGGCTGTTCTCTCACGAACCTGTGGATCCCACCATAGTGTCTCTTTTGATTCTTCCAACCTCTGCTCGATATTCCTCATGATGAGCTTGAGCATCCCATCACAAAACTTATTGATTTCAGTCTTCAGCATCAACATATTCTTCTTTGCTATTGGATTGTGGTAGGTGATGCCTAGGACTGAGCTGATATGCACGTGATTGTTGGGAAGCCCTTCGATCTCAGGTCCTTTGTTGAGTGGAACGGTCATGTTGACCTTCTACATGTTGCTCTCAGAGCCATCTGAAGGTCGTGTGCGGCATAGTACTTGACTTGGCGCATCATGAATCGGTAGAGACCCTCGAGACCCTCTTTCTTAATGAAGCCTTGAGGACCTTTGTACTTTTCCACATACAGCTGATATAAGTTGTAAACTTCTTCAGCAGGGATGTACGGTAGGTCGCTCTCGCTTAGATCTTCTCGAGTTCTATCTACGCGCTCAATGGTGTAATGAGGTGTTGGAAGTCCTCCTTTGTCATAGTAGACGCTGAGTAGTTGGCTTATTGGATAGAGACTCTTATAATGGCTCTTGGCTTTGTGCCTTAGTTATCCCCAGCCTTATATCAGGTCCTAGTTTGGTCAGCATCAAGAGGTAGGTCATCCTCTTCTGCTGATCCCAATGAGAGATCCCTCTAAGCTCGAACTTGTTCGGCTTCTTAATTCTGTCCGGAGACCTCTAAATGTTCTCACGAACTTCTTCTAAAAGGGGATTTCTATTCGGATGTTCTCCCATGGCGTGTCGATCTGAACGGTCCCTGGCGTTAGCCTTGTAGAGGGAACCGCCCGTTGAGCGATTAATTCTGGTAGCCTTGGAATATCTTGTTCGTAGTCTTCGCCTTCCTGAAACTCGTCGTCTTCTATGATTACGAGGTCTATAGGTGCTTGTTGTAGAAAGCGTCGAACGTCGTGAAGCCGTCGTCTTTGATGCTCCTCGGGCATGGAATGGGTCATCAACTGTCCCTCGAAGATATACTTGTCTAGGACCTCGTGTGGATTGACGCTATGTCCAGAGGGTCCCGGTTGGTCTGGAGCTACAGAAGGAGTGGCTTGGGTAGTTGCTAGAGCTACAAGCATCGCAACACTTGCTTCTTCTTTCGGAAGCAAGGGGCTTGAGTAGATCGGTGGTGTGGGCGGAGGTGTCCTGAGGTGAAAGGTTGGAGGGTCGATGTGGGCGATGTGGTGCGTGGTGTGGGTAGTATGGGTGTGGGTGGTTTGTGTTTGGGTTTGGTGGGTAGTTTGGGTTTCACCAGCTCCAGCGCTTGTCTGCGTAGCGCCCGAGCCTTTGTCCTTGGCCACTTGTTGATGTCCTTGGCCTCTTGGTCGCGTCGAAAACGGCCATAAATAAATTAATCACCTTTATTCACTAAACACGAGTATAGCGACAGTACGGATCGTCTCCACAGGAAAAATGGTGGATTTACTTCTAATTTCAAGCTCGATAATAATAATAATAATAATAATAATAATAATAATAATAATAATAATAATAATAATAATAATAATAATAATAATAATAATAATAATAATAATAGGGGGTATGGTTTTTAACGCAATATTGAACGAGAAAAAATATCGAAACTATCAACGATAATATAATAGTCGCTAAACATGTTAACGAAAATGCAACTGAAATTAATTAATTCTGTAGAATACCATTTGTAATTGTGCTTGATTTCATTAGTTGTCCTTGTAATTTGGGACGTTTTGTATAGTAGTCCTTAGATTAGGACTAGTTTGATATTTATACCAAGTTTGTTCGGTATAAATACATGTAAATCAATTGAGCTGAATAGAGAAAGTTTTTAGAATTGATCCGAAGGGCTTGCAATTCGATTTCTAGAGAGAGAAACAACAGTAACTTTCTCACTCTACTCAAATTCTCTCTCGCGTTCTTCATTTGATTTTTCGATCGAATTCAATTGTTGATCGAATTACTATGAATTCTAGCCTAGGATTGTAGAGTTGTTAATCGTAGGACCTAAGAATTGGTATCAGAGCAGATTCGTTCTGTTTTGAATCGAAAATTGTTAAAATTAGATCGAAAATCATTTTCTAGATACTGTTCATCGAAGAACAGGTTTGGCGCGAAACCTTTTCGATCCAATAGCTTAATTTTGTGCTTAATTGACTTGAATTTGGTGTTTCTGTGCTTGTTTAAGTGTTAGATCATCATTGCGATCAGCTCTGTAGCAGTTTGAACAACGATTTTTAGGATTGAATTGCTTCTGCGTGTTACTGTTTGCAAAGAACATGAAGAACACGTTCTGATTTTGATCAAATTCGATATATTTTGCTTCATAACATGTTTAATTGCCTGTTCGTGCGTGATTAGTACTTGATTGCGAGCAATTACCTCAAAATTCACTATCTGATTCTTTGTTTTTGCTCGAATTTGTGTTAATCGTATTATGTGAATTTTTCTCGATTGCTCAAATTTTTCTCGCTAAGTTTTGCGATGGGATTAGTTTCTCGATCGATAAACTTAGCGCGAGAATTTTTCTCGGTCAGAATACGATGTCAGCGATAGGAACATCATCAGCAGAAACTATTTTAGTTAGAAATATTTCTCGAGCATTATACAGCGAAAAACTTTTTCGAGGGAGACTTATTTTGACTTTTGCATGCGTATTAGCTTTCACTCGAAAAACTTTTTCAGTCAAACCTTTTACCGTTTGACCAGGCGAAAATCATTTACACGCGAGAAATTTTTCTAGTCAACAGATTTATTTTGACTTGTCGAGAAACTTACTAACGTACTGTTTCTTTACAATCGAAATAAATTCACGATCAAGAAATATTTCTCGACCGAATGATTTTGAGCAATATATCTCGCTCGTAAAATATCACGCTGACAAAATTTCTCGCACGAGAACAGTACTCAGTACATTCTATCTCAACGGAATTAATTTCGATCAAACTTTAAAGATTGAATCGATAGTAATTGTCGATCTAATTTTCGAATCAGACGCTACTAACGAATTTTGTCACTTGTGAAGCACATTACATCATCTTCAACCTTCAAAACAATTAACGAAGATCCTTCAACAACTCGACTACAATACAAACATGGATGCATACTCACTCGAAAATGACAACCGTCCGCCGATCTTGCAAAGAGGCGAATACACAATGTGGAGAAGCCGCTTTCTGAATTTCATCGCTCTAAAGGATCAAGCGGAAAATCTGCAGAAGTCCCTTGAAGAGGGACCGACACAGTTCTGGGTTCATGTACCCGGGGACGAAACAGCTACTAAAGGAGCCTAGAGAATACTCTCTGGAGGAAAGAGCTCGAGCTAAGGCTTATCTAGTAGCCATGAATACCCTTATGCAGGGCAACCCCAACGATATATACAGACAAGACAGCCTTACATCGGCGAAAGGGATGTGGGATGAGCTGCATAGGATGATGCAAAGGACGGAAGTTGGCATAAAGGCCAAGAAGGCGAACATTCTCACAGCTTACGACTCATTCAAAGCAAAGCCGGAGGAGAGTCTAAACGAGATCTACCAACGATGCCTCACTCTTCTCAATGAAATGAGGAAGATAGAAATAACGAAGACAAACATGGAGACAAACATAAGAATTCTATCTTCTCTGCCCACGGAATGAAAGAAAATATCCACTCAAATACGACAAAATAAAGATCTAGAGGAGTTTGGATGTCCATGCCGTGTTCGATAATCTCGCTCAGCATGAGGAGGATATCCGCGAGATTACCAAAGAGCAGAAAGGCAAACAAACCGATGACACGGTTGCCTTAGTCTCGGAGAAGAGGAGCACAAGATCAAGAAAGGATAAGATCGTTAGGCCACCTTCATCATCAGAGTCGGAAGATGAATCGGACTCCGACATCGAGCCGAACATGAAAGCGCTTGGAAAACAGTTAGCTCTCATTGGACAAATGATGAGCAAGAAGTACTTCAAGAAGAATTCTTCTACCTCAGCCAATAGACTTCGGACTACAAGCTCCAAAAACAAAGAACGTGCTCCGGAGAGTTCCGAGGTCAAGAATCCCAAAGAGACTAACAAATGCTTTAACTGTGGCAAAGCAGGTCACTTCGCCAGAGAGTGCACTCACCCGAAGAAAAGAGATGCAAACTACTACTCCAGGAAGCTTCAATTGACAAAACAGAAAGAAGCTAGAGTAGCTCTCATGGCCGAACAGGACCAATGGCTCGAGGACACGTCGAGCTCCGAAGAAGAGAACTTAGCCCTCGTGGCCCGTCTCGACAACGAATTGGACGCTGAAACATCCACTCGTACAGACGACGACAATGCATCCACGTCTTCATATGAGGTAGTCACTCCTTCCACATTATTGACCAAGTTAGAATCATATCAAAAGCAATATGCTAACATGAAACGTGAGCAGAAAAGAATAAAGGAAGTAGAGGACGAACTTGAGAGAGCTCAGGAGAAGATATATAGTCTCGAACAAGAACTTAGGAGCTCTAGTGCAAAAATAGATGAACTTACTAAGAGCCTACAGTCTAGAGAGACTAGTCAACCTCAACTAGCACAACAAAGTGAAAAGATTAAGGAATTAGAAGATAGGCTAGCAAAAAACTACAATTGCTTGGTTAGAAATCTCAAAGAACGCCATTTTAAATTGTACGATAATCGAAGCTACCTCTAAGATCACTAACTTAGAAGCTCATTAGAAACATCGAATGCTAAGATTAGTGAGCTTAGTAAGGATTTCGATGCCTGTCAAGCCGCTAAACTAACCGTGAAAAATAATTATGCTCTCCTAGGCGAGGAACGCAAGAAACTATATGCCAAAGTAAAGAAATTAGACGATATAGTTACGCGTAGGGGACAATCCGAACAGACGATATTTTTGAACAAGCCCAAGGATATAGAGTTCTATAATCCTATAGAAGGCATAGGTTTCACTAACCCGTGTGTTTTACAAAAGAAAGAAATATACGATGTTAAACACATGGGCTTAGGAATACCCTCTCTTAGAAATTTTACTGAATCGTCTTATGAAAATACTTTTGATTCATCCATTAGACAAGGTCCACATGGTCCAGAAATCCCCTTTGACTACAAAGAACTAAATGAAAGGGACAAAAATAGGAAAGAAACTCTAACACCTGTCTGCAATTTAGTTCAAATTCTACCTCCTGACTCTCGAACACACCACGAGGAAGTTAAAACCATTAATTATAAAAATTCTCTCTACAAACCCCCTATCATAATACAGATAGAGGAGTCACAGGCAAAGTTAGAAAAAGAACGAGAGTTTCGAAGCTGAAAAGAAAAAATTCTTTAAGGAGATGGAAAATCTCAAGGCTTCCTCGTCCTCCCAAACTACCTCTCACGCTATTACAAAAAGCGTGAAAAATGAAAATCGCCTTTGAAAGATAAATATTGTTAATTCTGTTAAAAGTGCTATGACTAATTTCACTTTACCTACGTCTACAGGGAGCATAACGTCAGCAAAACAAAGGCGAGAGTGTCTAGCACTAAGATAAAGAAGGAGCCATTAGATTTAAATGTTTCTGAGCATGCTACTCCTTCTGTTACAATAAAAGAGACTCGTAGAAATAAAAGAGCTATTTCCACTTTAAGATAGTTGCTTCTATTTATTCACTCAGTCGATCACCTTTAGAAGCACCAACTTCGAAATGGGCTCTACGTATAAAATTAATCATTATGAAACAATGCCACAAGGGAGACTCGTAGGAAACAAGATCCAGCAATAAAGAAAGCTTATGGCGCCGTACATGAATGTATTCACCTATGGTATCCCGTAGAAATTAAATCCTCCAAGCACATTAGGAGACTATCACAAGAATCTTTTCCTCAGTCAAACCCTCCAAAGCATTTGTAAGTGCTGAAATTAACCTTCCCTATAAGGTTCAACCCAAATGGGTTCCTAAATCTCCGCCTAGGACGACAAAAGCCAAAAGAGCCAAGTCTCCTATAGAGGCAAACCCAGACCCACTTTTTCAAAAGTGCAATGAGTTATTAAGACTCTTCCAAAAATTGATTTAGGAGTCATATCTGAACCCAAAACTAAATCTGCTAATCCGAGAGGACCCATGCTTAAGTGGGTACCTAAAGCTCTCTAAATTGACTTTGCAGATCCATCATGTGTGGTACCTCGACTCTGGTTGCTCCACACACATGACTGGTAATCAAGAGCTACTGAGCAACTACAAAGATCGACTAAACGGCAAAGTCAGATTTGGAAACAACGATTCAGCCCCGATTCTAGGACTTGGGGATATCATTCTGAAGAATCTGACCATCAAAGATGTCTCATACGTCGAAGGCCTCCGCCATAACTTGTTCAGCATAGGCAAATTCTGTGACAAAGGCTTCCAGGTTGTCTTCCATGCTGACCGGTGCAGAATTTTGGATAGTCAGGACACAGAACTCCTTCAAGGACTTCGGAGATCCAATCTTTACACGATCAACCTGACGTCTGTGCGGCCCTCGACAGCTGTATGCCTCATTTCTCAGACTGATTTACAGAGGAACAGCTTATGGCATCAACGACTGTCTCATCTGAATATGAAAGCTCTCCAACGCCTTTCTACGAAAAAGTTGATTCACGGTCTTCCAACTATACTACTACAAAAGGAGCATCACTGTTCGGCATGTCACCTAGGAAAAATGAACCGAGCATCTCATCTCGTCAAGCAAATTGCGTCTATTTCTCGACCATTGGAACTAATTCACATGGATCTCTGTGGTCCGATGCAGACTCAGAGTATCAATGGAAGAAAGTATGTCCTAGTAATTGTAGATGACTATTCTCGCTACACGTGGACAAAGTTCCTCCGAACGAAAGATGAGACTGGTGACTTGATTATCAATTTTGTGTAAACAACTCAAAATCTACTGCAACAGACTATTCAAGTTGTTCGAACAGATAACGGCACTGAGTTCAAGAACAATCACCTCAGTGAGTTTTATCAGAAACTTGGAATAAGTCAACAATTTTCAGCCGCCAAAACACCTCAACAAAATGGGGTCGTTGAAAGGAAAAATCGAACACTAGTGGAAGCCGCTCGTACAATGCTGATCCAATCTGAACTTCCACACTCTATGGGCTGAAGCAGTCAATACCGCTTGTTTTACTCAAAACAGGACGGTGGTTCACAAACTGTTCAACAAGACTCCGTACGAGATTGTGAATAATAGAGTGCCCAACATCTCTTTCCTTAAAGTCTTCGGGTGCAAGTGCTTTGTGGCGAACGATCGAGAGCAACGTGCAAAGTTCGACCCTAAAGCATTCGAAGCTACATTTGTCGGGTATTCTTCAACATCAAAAGCGTACCTAGTATACATCAAGTCCAACCGAACTATTAAGGAAAGCTTTAATATCACTTTTCACGAAGTGGCAGATATGGCTTCTGGTCAATTCAGTCCAGGACCCGTGCCTCACCCGTTGGTTCCTGCTCAATTCAGTTCAGGACCCGTTCTCAACCCGTTGGCTTCTGAAGACAACATTTCAGAACCCGTAATCACTGGTGTGTTGGCACAAAACCAACAGAAGATGGCAACAACTTCAGGATCAATGTCAGACGAAGCAACGAGACTTGCAATAGACGACTTGGATTCTCTCTTCGAACCGGTATATCGGTCATACACGACGACACCTACAATGGATTCTCTACCGAATGAGACCGACGTACCAAGTTCATCTCATACCTCTACCCCACCTGATTCAGAATTGCCACACAACACCGAAGAACCTACAGTGGTCATCGAGGAAGTATCATCAGAGACGATCAATCCAAATGTAGTCTTGGAACTTCCTCAGACAAATGATCAATCGGAGACTATAGGCATTCTAGATCCACAGATGGCTGACGCATCGACTTCAGCCTTGCCTCATGAGCGCAAGTGGACGAGAGGCCACTCGGTTGATCTGATAATTGGCGATCCTTCGGTTGGTGTGAGGACACGTCGTCAACATAGTCTTTTCAGTTTCTTCCTGAGCCAAAACGAGCCAACCAAAGTAGCAGACGCACTTCGAGACCCGGATTGGACAATTGCAATGCCAAGTGTGGACCTTAGTACCCTGTCCACATGGGAAAACAGTGGTCAGAACTAAATGGGTTTTCAAGAATAAGAAGAATGAATATGGTGAAGTGATCCGGAACAAAGCAAGGCTAGTTGCTAAGGGATACAATCAATAGGAAGGCATCGACTATGACGAGACTTATGCTCCTGTTGCCCGTATCGAAGCTATTCGCCTCCTGCTGGCTTATGCGGCTCACGAAGACTTCAAAGTCTATCAGATGGATGTAAAAACCGTCTTTCTCAACGGCGTGTTAAAAGAGGAAGTCTACGTCGCTCACCCGGAAGGTTTCGTTGATCAAGAACATCCCGATCATGTCTATCGCTTGGACAAAGCTGGACTAAAACAAGCCCCACGTGCTTGGTATGATGTCCTGAGTGATTTTCTCTAGAAGTCTGGATTCATACGAGGAACGATAGACACAACCCTCTTCATTGAATGGCATGACAAAGATCTGATGGTCGTCCAAGTATACGTCGACGACATCATCTTCGGATCAACAAATCCTCGGCTCTGCAAGAAGTTTGGAGATCTCATGAAGAGCAAATTCGAGATGAGTCACATGGGAGAGATGCAATTTTTCTTAGGCCTTCAAGTCAGGCAGCTCAATGATGGAATTTTCATCAGTCAGACAAAATATATCAAGGATATTCTGAAGAAGTTTCATCAAGATAGCAAGCCTCTCGGCACTCCTATGTCACCAAGCTGCAAGTTGGATGCCGATCCCTCTGGTAAATCGGTCGACATCACACTGTATCGCAGTATTATTGCATCTCTTCTCTACCTCACTTCGAGTCGGCCGGATATCATGCTTGCCAGCTGCTTGTGTGCCCGTTTTCAAGCCGATCCCAAAGAATCCCATATGCTCGCGGTTAAAAGAATTTTACGCTACCTTAAGGGCACCTCTACCCTTGGCCTATGGTATCCAAAGGGTACGAATTTTAAACTTATCGGCTGACGCTGACTATGCAGGTTGCCGAATGGACAGGAAAAGCACGTCCGGTGGCACTCAATTTTTAGGCGAAAAGCTGGTTTGCTGGTCATCCAAAAAGCAGAACTGTGCGTCCACTTCGACGGCCGAAGCATAATACGTAGCTGCCGCCAGCTGTTGCTCACAGATGCTGTGGATGCGGACACAGCTTCGCGACTATGGCTACAATCTAAATAATATACCCATATGCAGCGATAGTCAGAGTGCAATTGCCATAACTTGCAATCCTGTTCATCATTCACGCACAACACATAGACATTAGATATCATTTTATCAAAGATCACATAGAAAAAGGCACGATAGAGATGTACTTTGTGAACACGGAGTTTCAACTAGCCGACATTTTCACCAAGGCCTTGGATGAGAAACGATTTCAATTCCTTGTCGGAAAATTAGGCATGTTGAATCTTCCGTAATATGTGCATTACCTGATCTTCTATGCTATCACGTGTTTTATTCTATGTGTTTTCTATGCTTATTTGTCCTTATCTTGCGTGATAAAAATAATATAAATAAATATATAATATATATTTCTATATATAATTGCTTAAAATTTTACCCCGACATGCGATCGATTTAATTGCTTAAAATTTGTCAGTCTAAGTCGCATTCTTGTGTCTAAAAGGTCATTTGATTGTTCCACTAGACACAAAGTCACTTTACATGCGTGAGGATTCAAGCCTTGCTCCTTTTTCCTTTCTTTGGATCTCTTCTCGAGTGAGTCACACATAAATTACTTGTCTTACCTAGTGATTCTTGGTGTCATACTCATCTTGCGTTAGATCGTCAGGAAAATGATAAGGGAGTTTGGGATATTCCTCATACGGCCTTATATAAATTCCCCCACGTTAGCCCTTAGTCATCCACTTTGAGCCTTCTCCGATGTCCTTTTCTTCATTTGAAACCCATTCCCAGCCTTCAACCGAACTCTATACTCTTCGAATGGTTATTCAAACGAGAAAAGAAGGGGGAGATAACAAAAGAAAAAGTAAAATGATGACAAAAGAAGGCATTGCTCAACGCGCAAAAATCAGGCCAAAGGAACCGGCCTTCCGACTACCTTGTAGAAAGTGGCATGGTTCCTGCTGTGAACTTCTCCAACGATAATCTCGTACGCTCGTCAGAACGGCTGGAAGAGGAGCACCACGAAGTGAACTTCTCCAACGATAATCCGGTCTTATATCGGGAAACGAGAAGATGAGCGCAGCCTCGGGTACGAATTCCATAATCGAGAACTTCTCCAAATTGATAATCTATGAAACCTCTATAGGGATTAAGAGAAGAGGAGCTTGGTATCGGCCCGAGAACCAACAAAAAGAACTTCGCCTATGATAATCTCCTAGAGCCTCGTGGAGAAGCGGAGCTTCAGCTTGAGCATAACATAAAAAGGGATAGTTCTTAAAAGAAAAGGAGGGAGAAGAGATTGAAAAGAAGAAAGACGCCGAAAAAAAGGAGACGGACGTAGAATTGGAAGACGATGAAGAGATAAGCTCACTTTCCTTTAAATTCCTTCCGTTCTAAGTCCTAGCCAAATTGTAACCTTTACAACCCTTTGATTCCACATAGACGGTCTCTCGCTTAGGTGAAATGATTAAAAATGCCTCGATCACATGTAAATTGACTTAAAATTGCTTGTGTTGACTTGAGTGATAAAAATATAAAAATCCCAAAATAGCTATAATTAAGAGCAAGAGCGAACCTAGTGAGAGTTGTCGAAATGGACCAGTCTATGAACTTAGGACTTTAGTTTGACGACATGACTTGACGGTATTTTCTTCTTTCAAATGTCTCGTAAAATTTTAGGCGTGACGATTGATCGAAGCAAAATAATATGACCCCATACTATAAAAAAAATATAAATATATATATATATATATACATATATAATAATAAATAATAAAATTCGCACATTTGACATGAAATGTTATGTTTCATATGGGTTGAATTGAATAAATGCGAATTTCTGTAAGTGTATCGCACATTCTAAATGCAATGATAGATTGCATTGGTACTGAATTGTTTAAATGCGATAAATTTTTCATTGCTTCTACCCTCACACAATATTTTAAAGTACATGTTTTCAGGGACCATGTATACATGCTTACTTGGTGAATTTGTGTGCTCGTGACTTGAATTGATTTCATATACTTGCATAATTAATCAATTCTTGTGCTAGCATTTCAGATCTTTCAAATTAATGAGTGAGACGTCGACACTACAAGGAAAGGAGCTAGTCACAGACCAAATTAACTCCATTATTTCTAACGTATTTTTCTAAGTGGTACAGATTTTTTAATCACTGCCAGGGAAGCTAGACGTTACTACACAGAAAATACAGGTTGTTAATGGCATTTATTTTAATTACTAAGGGGGAGCCTTACAAAGGGTTCTATTTTGAAATAGGGGTCAATCTGAAAATTTTAGAAGTACTTACTATCGAGAAACTAGATAGAAGACTTAATTCACGATCATCAGTTTCTCGATCGTAAACAGTGTTGGAAACAATTTTGATTGGCCGCGATAATTTGCGATCGAAAAATTTGAATTGAGAGGAAATTTTCAAATCAAAAAATTTCTCGAGCGCAAATAGTAATGGGCCTGGTCCATTTAATCGCAAAACGTCCAATCGCAAACCCAACATTGACTTAATGCTAGTTAATAAAAGTTTAACTTTTGTCAGTCGAAAAACTTCTTCTCACGCAACCCTAATCGCAAAAAATGTCTCTAGCGAAAAACTTTCACAGACAGCTTAAAATTCTCAAAACTCTTTCACTTTTCAACACCAAACTGTCTGTTTAAGGTAGAAATGAGATACTTTTAACATTTGCGTGTGATTTACCTTCATTAGCATCTGCATTTTGAAGTTTTTCGCATGTTTAGACTTAGATTTTCGACTGTTCTTCAAAACTGAGAAATCGTATACTGTTTTATAGTGTTTGCGGCTTGAGTTACTTTATCTGAGTTTAATGCCTGCACTTAAGATAGTTTCGATATTCTCTATGAATCTAGTAGAATGAATCATCGGAAAATCTGCATCTCCGACTGTAATTTGAGTTTTGATGAAACTGGGTATTTGAATGTTTAAAGCCATCGAAGAACTTTGTCGATCGCAAACAGTCTTAATCGAATTCCGATTTAATTGAGATACTGTTTGTGTCCAATTAGTTTTTTGATCGGTAAAATTCTGATTTAGTCGTAAGATAGATGATTTTGACCGACAAATTACTTACCATCGAGAAATCTAATTAGGATTTTCCGTGTGCGAAAAACTTAAGCACTGAATAGATAATTTAGATGCAAATTTTATCGAGCGCAAAACTTACTATCGCAAAATAGAATTTTCGTGTTAATTGGATTTTGTCGTAAAAATTTAGCAGCGAAAAATTAATTTTTCAACGCTTAATTATTCGATCGTAAAATTTGCCGCTTCGGACTTAATTGATTGAAAAATTTATCGACGGTTGACTTATTCTCTCGTTTATTAATTTCTCGATAGAATTATATCGCATCGAAAAAAAATTTTGTTACTTACAATCGAAAATCACATACCGCTCGACAAATTTCAAATCGAAAATTTTATTCAATCGAGGAAAATTTCTCGATAGTAAATTTACCTGAGAAATAATTTCTCGATCATAGATTACACGGAATTTTTATCGCTCGTAAAATAGATCGACTACAGTCTCGATTTCAACTTCAACACTTAGAAAATTTTTCTAAGTCTTTTACTCTGTAGCGAACATTAGCGAATAAAATTTTCTCAATCGGAAAATTTAGACTGAATTCTTTCAATTGAAATCAATATATAGGAAATCAAATTGCAATTCAATTTTCTCGACCAAAAATTTTTTCGGCATGAACAGTGACTTACTGATTTAATACTTAGCGAAATTCGAACTATTTTCACGCGATTTATACTTCATTCGAAATTACATTCATGCCATTACGATTTTTCAAAATTGAGCATACACTATGCATTTGATACGATTTCAATTCGAAATTGATCGAACATGCTATTATTTCCAATGTTACTATAGTTTGATGAAATTTATTCATTTTTCGACTAAAAATAAAACTTTTTTCGAATAAACTTCTATATTTCTTATTTTCAGATGGATCGCTATCCAAGATATAATCACATATACGACCACAACCTGTATCTGAAGGTCCAGGATACAAATTTCCAGCTCGATCTGAGCACCTTTCGATGCCCGGACGAGATCATCGTCTCTATCCTGAGAGGTCACCCCATCTGGCACGTATTGACGGTCACCGCCTCAGTGCCAATGGTCTATCTCCAGCAATTCTGGGGATGTATACAAGGAGTTGTAGCGAATGGGGCATTCTCCTTCACAACAAGAATCGGGACGCGGCATATTCATATGAGCAAGAGCCAGTTCGGGATGATACTGGACTTGCCACACAGCGACAACTACGACCCGCTCCCGTCGGACGTAGATATGGTCCATGACTTCATGCACATGGGATATCAACCGTAGCTCACCAAATTAGCTCAGGTCCAGAGCAGCGGTATCCCTCACCCCTGGAAGACACTGTTCCGGATCGTGAACAAGTGTCTATCACCAAAGCATGCCGGTTTCGACAAGGGCAACGGCAATATACTGCGAATCTTTCACGGTCTCGCCTTCGCCAGAAACTACGACTTCGCACAGCTAATCTGGAATGATCTAGCTGAACAGATCTGGCTGAAGGAAAACCGAAGGTCAAAGAACGTGCCCTATGCTCGATGGTTCAACGTGATCATCAGGGAGGTCATGGAGCTACATGTGGAGAACATCCCACAGCTGCCTCCTGGTGGAAACTATCAGCCGCCAAGGCTAAAGTTCTTCCACAATCCACGGCTCACGGACATGGAGCAACCGTCGATGCCGATTCTGCTCCAACTACTAAGGCTTGCCGACCCGCGGGAGCTGTGTATCAAAGATTCTGTCGGGAACACCATTTAACGGAGCAAATGATCAGAGGGCCCCCGGCAAATTACCATGTGAGCCCTCCCCAACCGGAACACCAACCAAGGCCTGACGACGCGATGATAGATGTTGTCGCTCAGGAGCTTCAACAGGAGTCTCCCTTGATCGAAGAGACGATGCCCGACGTAGATGAGAGCTTGATAGAGATCGTGACTACCGAGATGGCGCTCGAGGCTCCTGAACATGAATATCAAGTGGAAGTGCCCGTTCATGTTGGCGTGCTCGAAGAAACCATTGAGGAGGTTCTTCTACCAGTAGCACAGCACGAAGTCGAAATGAGGCAAACTTCACTGCCATCGGTGACGGGTCAGGCACTGGAGGACGTCCATCGAGACCTCACTCCTCACACGGGCAGCTCGTCCGACACGGATTCTGACGAGGAAATAAGTCTGATAAGGAGGACTTCCATCAGACTTAGCATTCAACTGGAGTCCCTCTTCCCAGCCGTCACCAACGCACCAGATACTACGCTGACCACAACGACAAGTGTTGCCGGCACTTCTTCGCTCAATCTTGAGCCGCAACCAACCAACGTGGTGTCTGGTTCGCAGGCGCAACCTGAGCCTGCCTTAACACCCATAGAGACGAATCCTCCAGATTCGACTCGAGGATTGGGTGGAAGTCTCATACAACAACAACCTCAAGTGACTGTGAGCCAACCCACAGAGTCGGTGTCTATTCAAGGGTTGATAACAGGCGACATCAGTCGTCCTGGTCCATCTCAGGAGGCGTCCGCACCCTTCGTGACGAACGAGCAGTTCCAGGCCGCTCTCTCTGCCGTTGTACAGTCTATGGAAGACAAAATCACGGGGAGAGTACTCCAAGCACTCGAGGCATCCCGAAGAGATACCGGGAAAGCACCTGCCTCTGATGGCCCTTCGTCACAAATCAACCCCACACCTCCACAACCCACACCCACCGACCCTCTAGCCACTTCCTCCATCCTCATCAATCCATACACAATCCCCTTCACCGAGCTCCATGACATTCTCCTCGCCCGTCTGATAGGCCTTTCCATCCTATCGCCGCATGAAGAATCCCTCTATAGGCGATTGGTGGACCATCCTGAGCCACCGACTGACACCTGCCGAGGCCAAACTCCCACTCACGGCGCAGACATGACGATCCTGACGATCAGGACCCTCATGAGGGGGAGAAGAGGCCAAGGACATCAACAAGTGGCCAAGGATAAGGCTCTGGCGCCACGCAGACAAGCGCTGGAGCTGGTGAAACCCAAACACAAACCCACCAAACACAAACCACCCAAACTTCCTACACCACGCACCGCACTGCCTACATCGAACCACCAACCTTTCACCTCAGGACGCCTCCGTCCACACCACCGATCTACTCAAGCCCCTTGCTTCCGAAGAAGAAATAAGTGCTGCGATGCTTGTAGCTCTAGCAGCTACCCAAGCCACTCCCTCAGTCGCTCCAGACCAACCGGGACCCTCTGGACATGGTGTCAATCCACACGAGGCCCTAGACCAGTACATCTTCGATGGCCAGTGGATGACTCATTCCATGCCCGAGGAGCATCAAAGACGACGGCTTCACGACGTTCGGCGTTTTCTACAACAAGCGTCTATAGACCTCGTAATCATAGAAGACGACGAGCTTCATGAAGGTGAAGACTACGAGCGAAATATCCCAAGGCTACCAGAGTTAATCGCTCAACAGGCGGTTCCCTCTCCAAGGCTAACGCCAGGGATCGTCCGGATCGACACGCAATGGGAAAACATCCAAATAGAAATTCCCTTCCTAGAAGAAGTTCGTGAGAATATTTGGAGGTCTCCGGACAGAGTGAACAAGCCGAACGAGTTCTAGCTTAGAGGGATCTCTCATTGGGATCAGCAAAGAGGATGACCTACCTCTGGATGCTGACCAAACTAGGACCTGATGTTAGGCTGGGGATGACTAAGACACAAGCCAAGAGCCATTATAAAAGTCTCTCCCCAATAAGCCAACTACGCAGCGTATACAAACAAACTTGGTATAAATATCAAACTAGTCATAATCTAAGGACTACTATGCAAAACGCCCCAAATTACAAGGACAACTAATGAAATGAAGCACAATTACAAATGGTATTCTACAGAGTGTGTGTGCGTTGTTTGCAAGACTTTTAATGAATTAGTAGTTCATTTGAAGCATATTCGGTATTTCCAGGAGCGTTCTGTCGACTGATAATGAATCAGTCGTGTAATTCATAATTTTCTCAATGTTAGCTTAATATTTTTGTATCCTGACGTCGCTAATAAGTCACCTCAATTGATGCGACCTTCATAGATCTGAAAGAATATTTGTTTCCTTAACTTTTATTTTCTCTTCTTTAACTTTGCTGTTAACGTTTCAGTCGTGTTATTTATACCTCTCATAAAAGAAATTGCGTGAGCTCTCCAAGAGAATTTTCCAACAATGTAGGTTAGTAGTCATTCACGTATAGCTCTCCAAAAGAAATTGCGTGAGCTCTCATAAGAAAATTGAGGATGTTTCTTCCATTGTTTCGAAGTCCTGTATACGATATTTGCAAAATCCCCTTTCTGGCATTAAACTATATAGGACTAATACAACTGTAAGGGAAACTTCTATTAGTATTTAAAAAACATGACGTCTATATGCATGTATTCAATCCTTATATTCGAGGAATCCTTTATAACACATTCCCTTATATCACATGTTACTCTGATAACATAGTGGACGAACGCATAAGCTCTTTCATTTAAAAAATGTAATGTAGAACTCTCTCACCTAATTGTTGTAGCTTCATGGTAAACAATATTAACTATTTCATCGTCTTCAATTTCAACCTCCTTGAAACTGAGAATCTTTATTCCAGTCTGTGATGTCGCCCGAGACAATGGAACGTACAGTTGGCCATGCGTAAATACCGGTTTTGGAAGATATACACCAACATTTTTTAAACTCTGTCCTTGGCTTTTGTTGATAGTCATTGCATAGCATACTCGTATCGGAAACTGTCTGCGGAGTAACTTAACTGGCAATGATGACCTGTTGGTGAAAGAACTATTCTTGGGATAAGTACTTTATTTCCAACATGCGATCCTGTAATAATCTCACATTCAATCACTCTACTGCCCATACGCGAAACTGTCATCCTTGTCCCATTACATAATCCGTCCTTCTGATTTAGATTCCTCAACAGCATCACGGGAACTGCTTGTTTGAGTAAGAGTTTATGATTTGGAAGGCCAGAAACTTTAAGGGGTTAAGAAATTCAACTGGATGCATGTTTTCTATTTCACTTTCATCCCCAGAATTGATTTCCATGCTATATGAACTTAGATATTCAGTTGGTTGTCCAGGGGACATTGACAACATGTACCTGTTAATCTCATCAACAGTCTCATTTCTTGGGGTGAATATTTCCCTCTCTCTGAGATATGTATGAACAACATTCCTCTCTTCAAAATCTGCATAAACATAATCTGCAATCTGTTTCACCGGATCCGTAGAAGGGCGAATAATCATATCACTTTGAAGTCTAATTGTTACCATTGGCTGAAGTTGTTGTTGGATTACCATCTCCAACTTGTTCCATTTTGCAAAATCTATTTCAGACTGATGTACTCTCATATTCTTCTTCAAGCTGTAGAAACGACAATACTTCCATAGGTAAGAGCGGTTTATAACTGATTCAACAACGTCTTGCCGTGTACCCTTTGGAATAACCGGCAGTATTTGCCAGTCTCCACCTAAAAGGACAGTTTCCCACCAAATATCAGTCTATCAGCAACTGTGTTCTCAACCGACATAAGATCCCTCATTGTTCTGTCCAATGATTTGAAAGCAAATTTATGTATCATCGGTGCTTCATCCCAAATGATTAAATCTGAGCGACGTAAGAGTTCCGCTAATATTGAACCATGGCGAATATCACACATAGAATTTTCACGTAAGGATATTGGTAGCTTAAATCTCGAGTCACCTGTCCTTCCTCCTGATAGCAATAACGAAGCAATCCCTGACGATGCTACATGAATTACTATCTTGTTTTCTGACCGCAGCTTTTTTATTAGCAAATTGTATAAGTAAGTCTTTCCTGTTCCTCCTGAACCATTGAGGAAAAAAAAGCTGACCATCATTTGCACATACGGATTCTATAACAGGATCAAATACCACCTTTTGATCTTCATTCAGCGTAGCAATTAGTTCTTCATTTTCCACCGTGGTTCTTTCAATATTGAAGTTCAATTCTTCCATTAGGAATCTATTTCCAAGATCTTTGAGAACACTGTCCGAGGGAGTCGGCATTCCAGGGAACTCACCAAGCATTTTCGAATTCTGATTCAGTAACTTCTCCAATTCTATTAGGGTATAACATTGTAGTTCATCGTCTGAAAGCTCCAAAGATGAAAATGTAAACAAACGTCTCTGTTTCCTCGTAATATCTTCTGACATATATTGCCAGAAACTATTCCATAGTCGCAAAGGATCTGTCATTTCACAATATGTCAACAGTGTAGTAAATAGATGCTGCAACTGATATGGAGATGCCCAGGGAACAGCTTTTTCCATTGCTTGATGCCATTCAGAATCTCCTTCCAACAATCCTCTTCTGCAACACGTTTCTTTGAAACTCTGTAATACATTTCCGTCCACAGTCGTATATCTTCATAGGATGTTGGTCCTTTCACAAACATAAGCAACATTTTCATGTAGTAATTTCACCAGTAGTTGGATGAATATTCACAATTCTTCCAAGAACAATTCCTCTCTTGCGCGGTGTCCAAGCTTTTTTATCACTGCTCCATACAAATTTTGACGGAAATTGTACGTAAGTTAGAGTCCTTGCTTCCCTATTACGCGAGTTTGTTACCATCCATTCGGTAAACATCGTTTTCCGAATACCATCTCACGTCAATAGATTCTCCAAATCAGCAGCATCATCATACTGTTGTCCTTCAAGATACAATGGAAGTCTTACAATAGCGGGCGATCTATAATGTATGTCAAAGGAAAATATTCTCCACATAGCTTCGCAGGCAGATAAGTACCGACAGTCAAGATATCTCTTTATTTCGTCACTGTTTTGTGCCGTTTTTGCAGATTTATCAACTGCAGCATCTACCGAATTTCTGCTTTGTATGATCATTGTTGCTTTATCGACTCCCTTCGTAATATACTTGAAGAGGTATTTTATTGCTTTAGTCCTATTGCACATTCAACATTTATATGAGCATTATATTTTTTCAGCAGTGGTAGATTATGTGGCACAACATAACTATTATCCAAGCAGATTTTCTTCTTTGTAATATAAATCCTATCGATTCTTCTCCGCCGATATCTCACTTAACCAGTCTCATCGATTGTCGTTGTCTCAATATACTGTTTAGGGAATTTTCTTGTGCACCTGTGATTTTCCATGCAAGCATTGTTTGGTCTGTCCAAACCACATGGTCCATGCATCATAAATTGTTTGACCAAATGATATCCCTCCTCGTCTACTTCCATGTCTGGAATTTCTGCTGATATTACTGAGTCTACTTCCGAAGGACTTGGATGTCCGTCATGGCCACTTAGCCAAGTCAATATATGTGCATGTGGCAGGCCTCTTTTCTAAAATTCTATTGTATACGACACTACAAGAAAAAAATAAAACAGAAATGCTCGTAGCATTGAAACTTTTCGTAAAGTGTCCTCCTCATCAACGACATAAAATATCTGAGAGTATTGTGTAGAAAATATACCTGCAACCACGGGGCCAAAGAATATTCCTTTCCGAATATCAGAAATCAAACTGTTCAGTTTTATTTTAAAAACCCGACACTGCAAGTCTGGCCTATCATTAGAGCTATCATTTCCATATCTTTGCAAATGATCTGTTATTTCGTCCCGGTTAGGATTTGCTGTGATAGTAATGAATAGATCTGGATTATTGTACCACCTGCATAAAGGCAGTGCGTCATGGTAGTTTTCCAACATATATCTGGGATTGTTGCCAATAGATCTTGCATTAGTCTCTCCTCTCGTTACAACATCAGCGATGTTACTGTAAACATCCGCTCTCAGCGTCTTTTGATTATTTCTTATCCAACGCAGCCTTTCTTGTTCGATCGCTGTGTAAGCATCGACAACATACTGATGGAGTAGACGTCCAGACCATACAATACCTTGACCTTCCGATAATCTAGTCTGTATTTGATATGAATAGTATTCACGCATAGTTATGTTCTCCCTTTTGGTAGTGCTGTGGACCTTATCTGAGCAGGGTATCTGGTCATGGAATCCAGACTGTCCAAACGGAAATAACAAAGGATATTACATTGCCATAAATGAAGGATGCGATTCGCTGATTCTCTTTAGCGGACCATTTTTTGTCTGGACTATGATGTCTCTTTCCCAATCGTTTCAGGGAGATCTCCAACTATCAATCCAGCAATTTCATCCGTGGAGGGAAGTTCGTACTGCTTTCCTCTACGCCCTCGTCCAAGTAGTAATATCGATAGTTCAGCAGTTTCACCAGATTCATGTCTGTCCCGTGCCATTCGGAAAACTTTCGCCAGCTCATTATATGTATCCATCATTTGAATGATTCCTGAAACCACTTCTGTATCCAAATTTTCTGAACTTTTTTCTGGACAACGTTCCCAAACGGTTTGAAACTTCATTTGATGTGTCGTAGATATAGAGCTGAGCAAATTTTGGAGTCTCACCTTCAGCAGGAAGCAATGAACCAATATTATGACAGTTTTGTCCATATATTCCGTAGACGTACGAACCTATTCTTGGTTTCACCGTTGGGTCTATGTTTGCACCCATTGATGTGAAGGAAAGGATTGAGTCATAGACTCGTATAGATTGCCGAAAGATATATCTGACAACTTTTCCTCAATATATAACGGAGGCTGTTCAAGTGGAGGGAGTGAAACTCTTCCCTGGCCACAACATAGCGTAAACACTAAATTTTTGCTACTCGCTCTTGCTTTTGCTGACTCTGATTTCCACATCAATGCATGACAGTGAGGACAATGGCTAATCTTCTCCGTGGTAATCACTGTAGAAGTTGAGATGTTCCTTTTATTGGACAATAAAGATCTCCGAGCGACCCCTGAATTCATATCACAAAATCATTTTTGAAACTATTCTATGACAAATTCCAAACCTAGGTATTTTGTTCAATTACCTTGTAACAAAGTCTGGGGTCTTTCTTCATTGTATCCAACAGCTTCCGCATCTTTGTTGTGCTTGCTGCGGCTTCTCTTTGATGCTGATATTGGAAATTTTGCACATTACATACGCCGATATAATGATCAAATATATTAGTGGTCGCGTCAAAACGGCCAAAAATAAAATTTATCACCTCAATCACAAATACGAGTATAGCGAAAGTAGGGATCGTCTCCACAGGGAAAATGGTTGATTTATTTCTAATTTCAAACTCGATCAATAATTATAATAATAATAATATTAATAATAATAATGATATTAAGGGGGGGGGGGGTTTGATGATAAAACGAGAAATAAAAATATCGAGACTAACGATAATAAAATAATAGTTGAAGGAATTATTGTCCACCTAGATTTATTTAACTGACCATCGATTTAATAAAATATTATGTCAGCGCAAGCATAATCGGTTATAGTTATTGACGAACGCCTAATAACCAATCTTTTCTTACTTTCTTGGTAATTAAGAGACGCTCTATAATTAGTTAATCGAAAAATAATCTCCGGGACGCCCTGCAAGATTTAAAGTTCCGACAGCGTTAAATACGAAAAAGACCCGATTATTGACTAATAAACTCGGATGCCGGTTTATTAAAATCAAATCGTTTAACCTTACAATATAACTTACACTTACCGTAGGTAGAGAAGTTGAAATTTATTTGCTACTTATTAAAACAAACAAACAATTACCGATTTGTTGTTTTAATTAGCTATTAATTTACATAGATCTCATAAACATTGCCCACTGTTTATTTAATCTAAGCTCATCGATATAATTAACGCCCGGTTAAACGAATACATACGCTTTCAAGAATAGGCTCGTTTACCTCACAGTTTTAATAAACTAGGCTTCGAACAATCCTTCGACTATGGGAATTAGCCGCCAAACATATTAATGAAAACTCAGCTAAAGTTAATTAATTCTAAAGACATAACTAAATGGACAGAAATAAACTTACGACCGTATGAAATGATACTTGCTGTCTTCCTCGGAAAAGCACATCATCGTATGCGTTATCGCCCCAAGAATAAAAGATAGCTGAATATATTTCTCAGCAATCCCCGTTAGTGAGCTTAAGATTCTTTATCATAAATAACTTAAAATATATGAAGGTTTAAATGAGAGCAACTACAGAAAAGAAACAATAGTTCTTAAATTGAAAAAGGAACAATGTATCTGCTCTCTCCTACACTCTCTGCTCTTTCGCATCATCTATCTTCACTCACGCTACATCTCCATTTCGCTCTCAATAAAAATATAAAGATGAGAAAACTGATCTCTAACAGACCTCTCCGTCCCCTCTTGATGCTTGGTTTCACCGTATAAATAGGTGTATCTTCCCACATATGAATGACAGCAGATCCTACTCTTCATATACGTGTTTAAGATCTTTTTTTCTTTCACATTCGAAACATGGGAGCTGAAATCCGGTTCTCTGTTTCAACCTTTGAAATTGGAAGTCTCCCGACATAAAGTGATCCCTTTATTTCTTTTGTCGGCTTTGAAAACCTTCGCTGTCTTCTCTTAATTTCTTTTTGTCTGCTATGGGTCTTGGGCATGCTTGTGTATTTCGATTTTTTTCTTGCTTGAGTTTATCTCTCCAATCTTCATAAGCCACGTCAATTCATTGGTAATCATATTCCCTACTTGATAAAGTGAGGAAGCATCGTGGAAATTGATCATGAGTTGCCCTTGAAGGTCCCCATATATATATGATAATTACCCATCTTCAAAAGGTGCTTGTAGATTTTCCTCTTGGTTGGGTTACAGATCTGATGGATAGAATGGGCTGATATTGGACCATAGTTTGTAAAACATCGCGTTATAATTATTAACCTGTCCAAAAATTCATTTCCGAACCATTATACTCGGATATCTGTAAATCAAGAAATACCCGCGTAAGTGCAAAATACTCGAGCAAATTCGGATAAATAACATCTGATAAAACATGTTTACGGTGCAAATTATTATTCTATCAAATTCCCCCACACTGAGACAATGCTTGTCCTCAAGCATTTACTAAAGATTAAAGATTAAAGATGTGAATATTCAGATCAAGAGTTTTCCGACATGCATTACTTCGCCCTAGAGATAGCAATTATTCACAACAATCAGCACAGGAGAATCATATCAGTTTTCGACGATCTCAGTAAAGCCTGAACACACAAAAGCCAACAACTCTCACATGGATTCTCTCAATGCGCTCAAAGTATTTATGGAAATATGTGTATACGCTCAAATCAATACTATGAACGATATTACCCTAAGCTTGCTAACATATCACATTGCGTTCACATAGCGACTTAAGTGTACAAATCAAAAGGTCTTTATTTTGGGTTGTAATGGGGCTAGGTATTCTAGGTAGGATATTTTGGAAAAGTAGGCTAAAAATTGTCGAACCAAATGAATAATAATCGCTAAGTTCCACTACCATCGCACGACTACTTCTTAATACAGATAAAACAAATAGCGCCGCATATATTATTTTTTTTCCTATGACGTTTTTTTTTTTCTCAATCTCTTTTTTTTTCCGACTATATATATTTCTTTTCTTTTGCGCTTTTTTTTTCTCTTTTTTTTTTCGACCCCCTTTTTTTGGGTAAACCTTTCTGAATTTTTTTTTTCTTTCTTGCTTTTTTTTTAGCTATAACTATAGGAATACTAATAACAAGTATCTAGACGCTTCTCAAGCTAATTAATCTCTAGGTCGTGGAACCTTCGCAATTACTAATTCATCTAATCCGATAACGGGTTTAAAAAGAAAGCCAAAAGGATATATATGGGTAAATATAGTGGCTAAATTTCAACAAGAAAAATAAGGCTCAGGCTCAAGTTGGCTCACTAAGCGGATAATATTGAAGGTAGGGTCAGTGTGAGGCCAATGGCTTAATCCTAAGTGCCTTAATCACTTTTGTATACAAAAGCCGCCAATGATATCAACATGTATAATAGAGCAAGTTCTAGAATAATCGAAACATATGTGACGAACTCGTAGAAAAAGATCTGAGTATAAGGATAAATACTCTATTTTTTTTTGGCTCAAATCTCACATATTTAAGTAGGCTTTGTGTCGAACTCTTGCGCATTAGGTCTTTAAGTCAATTGAAGAAAAAGAATAATCATCCTAATACCAAATCGCTATTCCTAATTGTTTCTCTCATGTTCTAGCAAATGCATATCGGGTTGCTCTAGACAAGAATTATTCTCATCAACTATCACGAAAATCTCCCCCACACCTTAACTCTGCATTGTCCTCAATGTAGAATTCGTAGCTAAAATCTAAAGATTTCCACCCTAATTTTCATTTAATTATTAAGAGTCTATGTGAAGAAAGTAAAAAAGTGATAATGAAAATAAAACTTCCCTGACAGTGATGGAATTGTAGAGAATTTCCGAGCGAGAGGATATTTGTTCCTGAGCTTAGTGAGATCTTGTAGCATATGTTGCCGATAGTCAAGCCTGCTTATCATCAAACAAAACACAGATAAAATGAAAATATTGCAATAACCAAATAAAATAGGATAATTTTGGGTTGCCTCCCAATGAGCGCTTTTCTTTAACGTCTTTGGCTAGACGTTGTCTTCGTTCTTCCAATTCATTCATAAATGGGTCGGCTCAGCTTGATCTCTTCAACGCAAGCCAAAAAATTATTCTCAAAATAAGGTTTAAGCCTATGACCGTTAACCTTAAAACATTTATCAGAAGACATGCTCTCAATTTCGATAACGCCATTTGGAAAAATATTTTTAACAACGTACGGTCCCATCCAGCGAGATTTGAGTTTACCTGGCATGAATTTTAACCTCGAATAGTAAAGGAGAACTTTTTGTCCTACCATGAAATCGTTTTTATGCAAGAGGTTGTCGTGGAAATGCTTGGTGCGTTCCTTGTACATTCTCGCATTCTCGTAGGCTTCTAGGCGAATTTCTTCAAGTTCCTGTAGCTGAAATTTCCGTTCCTCACCAGCTTTTGTGGCCTCCATGTTACACTGTTTCACTGCCCAAAAAGCACGATGTTCAATTTCAACAGGTAAGTGACACATCTTACCGAAAACCAGGCGATACGGCGACATTCCGATTGGTGTTTTAAAAGCAGTACGGTACGCCCAAAGTGCATCGTCTAATCGCAAGCTCCAATCCTTACGATTCGGGTTTACGGTTTTCTCCAAAATATTCTTGACCTCCTTATTTGAAACTTCAGCCTGTCCGTTTGATTGTGGGTGATAAGTAGTAGCCAGTCGATGATGTACACCGTATTTGCGCATGAGTGCTTCCACCGTACGATTGCAAAAGTGCGTGCCTTGGTCGCTTATAATTGCGCGAGGAACGCCGAACCTACTAAAGATATTTGTTTTAAGAAATCCTACAACAACTTTGGAATCGTTAGTTCGGGTAGCCTTTGCTTCCACCCACTTCGAGACATAATCAACGGCAAGTAATATATAAAGAAAACCAAACGAGCTTGGAAAAGGTCCCATAAAATCCATTCCCCATACATCAAAAATTTCACAAATTAAAATAGGGTTTTGTGGCATTTCATCTCTAAAAGAGATTGTACCTGTTCTTTGACAATTAGGACAACTCTTGCAAAATAAATAAGCATCCTTGAAACTAGTTTCCTAATAAAATCCACAGTCTAAAACTTTTCTAGCTGTTCGTTTAGGTCCAAAGTGTCCTCCACATGCATATGTATGACAATGAGTCAGTATATTATTATTTTCATCATGTGCAATGCACCTACGAATGATTTGATCCGAACCAATTTTCCACAAGTATGGCTCATCCCACATATAATATTTAGCGTCGGTTTTAATTTTATTTTTCCTTGACGAGCTCAAATGTGAAGGCAACAAACCACTTACCAAGTAATTAACTATATCGGCAAACCAAGGTTCTTCGTATTCCTTACCTTGGAGGCGAAATAATTGCTCTTTTCGAAACGTTTCAGAAATTGGTAGTGGCTCTTCATCACGAATCAAACGGCTCAAGTGGTCCGCAACGGAGTTGTCCACGCCTTTGCGATCCTTGATCTCCCAATCAAACTCTTGAAGCAATAAAATCCATCGTATTAGGCGCGGTTTTGACTCCTTCTTCGACAACAAATATTTTAGAGCTGCATGGTCAGAATAAACAATAACCTTAGATCCCAATAAATAAGATCGAAATTTATCAAATGCAAAAACAATAGATAAAAGCTCTTTTTCAGTTGTGGTGTAGTTGCATTGTGCCGAGTCGAGAGTCTTTGATGCATAGTATATGACGTGACTCTTTCTTCCATCCTTTTGTCGAAGCACAGCTCCAATGGCGTATTTGCTTGCATCGCTTATAAGCTCGAACGGTAGCTCCCAGTTTGGAGGTTGAATTATAGGTGCAGTAGTGAGTAACAACTTCAACTTGTCAAACACCTCCTTGCATTCGTCCTCGAAATTGAATGGTACGTCATTCTGAAGTAGTCTTGACATCGGTTGAGCGATTTTTGAGAAATCCTTAATAAATCTCCTGTAAAAACCTGCATGACCAAGAAAGCTTCGAATTTCTCGAATATTAGTGGGGTATGGCAAACTAGAGATCAAATCGACTTTTGCCTTGTCTACTTCGATCCCCCGAGACGAAACTACATGTCCTAGAACTATTCCTTCTTTTACCATAAAATGACATTTTTCGTAGTTAAGTACAAGATTTTTATCGATGCAGCGTTTGAGAACTTCTACTAGATTATCAAGGCAATGATCAAATGAATCTCCATAGACAGTAAAGTCATCCATAAATATTTCAATGCATGTTTCGATCAAATCAGAAAATATACTCATCATGCATCGCTGAAATGTACCAGGAGCATTACATAAACCAAAAGGCATGCGGCGATATGCAAACGCACCAAAGGGACATGTAAAAGTGGTCTTCTCTTGGTCCTCGGGTGCCAAAACAATTTGATAATATCCAGAAAAACCATCGAGAAAACAAAAGAAAGACTTACCTGCTAGTCTCTCTAACATTTGATCAATGAAGGGTAGCAGAAAATGATCCTTTCGGGTAGCCGCATTTAACTTACGAAAATCAATGCACATTCGCCAACCCGTCTGTAATCTCTTTTGTACCAATTCATTCTTATCATTTTTCACAAGTGAGAAACCAGATTTCTTAGGAACAACATGAACTGGACTTACCCATTGACTGTCTGATATTGGAAATATAATTCCCATGTCTAACAATTTAATAATTTCTTTCATAACTATCTCTTTCATGGCCGGATTGAGTTTGCGTTGTGCTTCTCGTATCGGTTTTGAGTCCGGTTCAAGTAGAATCCTGTGCATGCAAATAGAGGGACTTATTCCTTTGATGTCGGCCAAAGTCCATCCTATCACACTTTTGTACTCCTTTAAAACACGCAATAATTTTTCTTCCTGGATGGCAGTTAAGTCATTTGCAATAATGACCGGCAACGTTTCTTCATCTCCTAAATAGCAGTACTTGAGGTGTTTTGGCAGATCCTTCAATTCCAACTTAGGTGCCTGTTCAATAGAAGGGACAATTTTCTCATTAGATATAGGTAAAGACAAGGCATACTTACCTGATCTATCGTGAAATTCCGGAAGCGCGTGTAATGTCATGAGCATGTTTCTAATATCTTTGTCCACTTCAAAATGCAAATCTTTTTCTGTTTTGCTATTCTTGATCACAAAGTCGAGTGTGTCGTTAGTGAAGTTACGCTCAAAATCATCTCGAACAAATGCATCAATCATACTAACAGATTCAGGTTCATTAGGATATTTCATAGCGTCAAAGACATTCATAGTAAGTTTTTCACCATCAAACTCAAAAGTAAGAGTTCCTGAATCAACGTCTATCTTAGTCTTAGCAGTTTTCATGAATGACCGACCTAATAATATAATAGCAGATTCAGGCGCATGTTCATCACCCATGTCGACAATGTAAAAATCAGCGGGAAAAATAAATTCACCACATTTAACAAGAACATCTTCAACTAATCCTTCGGGATAAATAATTGACCTATTTGCTAATTGAATGCATATATATGTGTTCGTAAGTGGTCCCATACTCATCTCATTGAATAAAGATAATGGCATAACATTGATTGATGCTCCTAAATCTAACATGGCATTATTTATTTTTCGCGTTCCTATAGTAATCGAGATAGCAAACATACCTGGGTCCTTGCATTTTTGAGGTAATTTTCTTTGAAGAGCAGCAGAAACATTATCACTTACAAGGATTTTGCCTTCGGTCTTATGTTTTCTTTTGTTCGAACACATTTCTTTCAAAAACTTTGCATAGCGTGGAATCTGCTTGATAGCTTCTAAGAGTGGGATGTTGATTCGACTTTGCTGAAAGTCTCCATTATGCTCTTTTCTTCTTCTTCTTTTTTTGCTTTAGCTAACCTTCCAGGAAAAGGGGGAGGAATAACAAGATTAGGTTTAAAAACATAATCATTAATTACCTTCTTTTCGTTGACTTTAGTCTTATCTCCACTTGGTAGTTTTGTGGGAACTTCGTCATCATTAGGGTGACCGATCTCTTTCCCGTTTCGAAGAGTCATAACACTAACATTCTCTCTTGGATTGATCTCGACTTGGGCTGGTAATTTTCCTTTCTCGTTCTGCATTTGACTCATTTGTGCTGCCATTTGGGACATTTGCCTTTCTAAGTTTTGTACGCTAGCGCGTGTTTCATGTATGCTTGATCGTGTCTCCTGTTGAAAAGTAGCAGTGCTATTGGCTAAATTGATAACGATATCCTCTAAAGACATACCTGGTTTTGAAAGTGTTGCTTGTTGATGAGGAATTGGCGGTCGAGGTGCTTGTTGCATGAAACGTGATGGCCGATTCCCATAGCTCAGATTTGGATGGTCTCTCCATCCGGGGTTGTAATGGCTTGAGAATGGATCATAACGTTTTTGAGATGGTCCTGCAAATCCTCCAACTGCATTTGCTTGCTCACTAGTGCCAAATGTGAGGGACAATTCTCCGTTGAATGTCCGGTAAGCGTACAAATACCACAAGTCCTCACATGATGAGTTTTTCCTGAAACAAGTTTCTCCATAAGCGAAGTTAGAGAATCTAATTTTTGCTCAAAAGATGTACTTACCCCGCTAGCCCGTTGTTGACCTACGTCTTGACGTGTTCCAAATTGTTGCGCATTTGTAGCCATGCTTGAAATTAAGCGACGAGCTTCTTCCGCCGTTTTATCAACTAATGCTCCACCACTTGCTGCGTCGATCATGTTTCGTTCCATTGGTAATAGCCCTTCGTAGAAATATTGGATAAGTGCTAATTCTGAAATTTGGTGGCATGGGCAGCTTGCACATAATCGCTTGAATCTCTCCCAGTATTTGTGTAAGTTTCTCCGGTAAACTGTCGAATCCCATATATTTCTTTTCGAATGTTTGCGGCACGAGACGTGGGAAAGAATTTTTCGAGGAATTGCTTCTTTAGCTCAGCCCATGTATTGATAGAGCCAGAGGGCAAATAGTACAACCAATCTTTCGCAAGATCGGCCAGTGAGAAAGGAAAAGCACGAAGACTGATTTGGTCTTCGCTTACGCCACTAGGCTTCATGGTTGAGCAAACCATGTGGAACTCCTTCAAGTGTTTGTGTGGATCCTCACCTGCGTTACCATGAAAAGTAGGAAGTAAATGAATTTCACCAGATTTTAATTCAAAAGGTGTTTGAGGAATTGGAAATTCAATGCAAAGTGGTTGCTGGTGAACATCTGGAGTATCCATATCCCTCAAGGTCAGGCGGACTGGTTGTTGTTGCTTTTCATTTTCAATATCGCTTGATGAAAATTCGTCGTCTGACGTGGCGTCGGATTTTGAGATTTTCAATTTGTCCTTTTCTCTCTTTGCCTTCTGATTTGCTCGTGCAGTCTTCTCTATCTCTGGATCAAAGATTAGAATACCAGTACGAGAAGAACGGGGCATAAGATTGAAAAATAATGATAATCGAATTAAAAGTAGAAATAAACCAATTAGACACCACCTTCCCCGGCAACGGCGCCAAAATTTTGGTCGCATGGAAAACGGCCTAAAATAAAATTTATCACCTCAATCACTAATACGAGTATAGCGAAAGTAGGGATCGTCTCCACGGGGAAAATGGTTGATTTATTTCTAATTTCAAACTCGATCAATAATTATAATAATAATAATATTAATAATAATAATGATATTAAGGGGGGGGGGGTGATGATAAAACGAGAAATAAAAATATCGAGACTAACGATAATAAAATAATAGTCGAAGGAATTATTGTCCACCTAGATTTATTTAACTGATCATCGATTTAATAAAATATTATGTCAGCGCATGCATAATCGGTTATAGTTATTGACGAACGCCTAATAACCAATCTTTTCTTACTTTCTTGGTAATTAAGAGACGCTCTATAATTAGTTCCCTAATCGAAAAATAATCTCCGGGACGCCCTGCAAGATTTAAAGTTCCGACAGCGTTAAATACGAAAAAGACTTGATTATTGACTAATAAACTCGGACGCCGGTTTATTAAAATCAAATCGTTTAACCTTACAATATAACTTACACTTACCGTAGGTAGAGAAGTTGAATATTATTTGCTACTTATTAAAACAAACAAACAATTACCAATTTGTTGTTTTAATTAGCTATTAATTTACTTAGATCTCATAAACATTGGCCACTGTTTATTTAATCTAAGCTCATCGATATAATTAACGTCCGGTTAAACGAATACATACGCTTTCAAGAATAGGCTCGTTTACCTCACAGTTTTAATAAACTAGGCTTCGAACAATCCTTCGACTATGGGAATTAGCCGCTAAACATATTAATGAAAACGCAACTAAAGTTAATTAATTCTAAAGACATAACTAAATGGACAGAAATAAACTTACGACCGTATGAAATGCTACTTGCTGTCTTCCTCGGAAAAGCACATCATCGTATGCGTTATCGCTCCAAGAATAAAAGGTAGCTGAATATATTTCTCAGCAATCCCCGTTAATGAGCTTAAGATTCTTTATCATAAATAACTTAAAATATATGAAGGTTTAAATGAGAGCAACTACAGAAAAGAAACAATAGTTCTTAAATTGAAAAAGGAACAATGGATTTGCTCTCTCCTACACTTTCTGCTCTTTCGCATCATCTATCTTCACTCACGCTACATCTCTATTTCGCTCTCAATGAAAGTATAAAGATGAGAAAACTGATCTCTAACAGACCTCTCCGTCCCCTCTTGATGCTTGGTTTCACCGTATAAATAGGTGTATCTTCCCACATATGAATGACAGCAGATCCTACTTTTCATAGACGTGTTTAAGATCTTTTTTTCTTTCACATTCGAAACATGGGAGCTGAAATCCCGTTCTCTGTTTCAACCTTTGAAATTGGAAGTCTCCCAGCATAAAGTGATCCCTTTATTTCTTTTGTCGGCTTTGAAAACCTTCGCTGTCTTCTCTTAATTTCTTTTTGTCTGCTATGGGTCTTGGGCATGCTTGTGTATTTCGATTTTTTTCTTGCTTGAGTTTATCTCTCCAATCTTCATAAGCCACGTCAATTCATTGGTAATCATATTCCCTACTTGATAAAGTGAGGAAGCATCGTGGAAATTGATCATGAGTTGCCCTTGAAGGTCCCCACATATATATGATAATTACCCATCTTCAAAAGGTGCTTGTAGATTTTCCTCTTGGTTGTGTTACAGATCTAATGGATAGAATGGGCTGATATTGGACCATAGTTTGTAAAACATCGCATTATAATTATTAACCTGTCCAAAAATTCATTTCCGAACCATTATCCTCCGATATCTGTAAATCAAGAAATACCCGCGTAAGTGCAAAATACTCGAGCAAATTCGGATAAATAACATCTGATAAAACATGTTTACGGTGCAAATTATTATTCTATCAATTAGCTTTGAGCATAGCAGCACATGCATGTAAAATAATTGTAGGGGAACTTTGTAGTACCAGTTGTGCGGTGATCCTTATAATCATTGACATTATTTTCCTCGGAGATTAGTCTTTTCCTTCCATGCTGCACCTCTGTATTATAATCCACCACATTGAATAATAAGTGAAGAATCAGATAATTTTCATAAGAACATATCTGTAATTAATGAAAGATTGCAATACCAAGTCGCAAAGCTGCTCCAGAATTTGCCTACAATATTGATTGATACCGATTGTCGAAAATTCGTGATCTGCATTGCATATATTGTGTAAGTGAATCGTAACTCATTAGCAAATTCCCACACTGTCGATTTTCAGTTCTTGAATAACAATCGACTTGTTTTGCTATCCTCCCTGCTAAATGATTAATCACATCGTGTAGTTCCCGAAATATCTTGTCGATGGAATCTTTAAAATCCTCTTTCATTATCGAATGTTTGCTTTTTGGTAAATGTACTCCGATTCGTTTTCTATTATGTCAAATTCCCTTTTGCAACTATACTTCGACTCATTACTCTATACTCAGTAAAGGTAAGTTGTTAACGCTGTTGGAGAGATATGCAGAGTCAATTAAGATTCGTTGCTTTGGAATCAGATACATACAATGTAAGACAATTGTATGAAATTTTTCAATTCGTCGAAACATATAGCTATCACTGATTGTTGCAGATATTCAATAAATTTATGCATATTTAATAGGGGTGCTATAAGGTTAATACATGCACGTATTAATATAAAAAATGTTCTACTGAATCAATTTATCATGCAGTTTGTCTCTTAGACTTCCTCGGAGAGGTACATAACAGTGTAGCATAATTGATTACTTGGAAATTTATTATTATTAGTATAAATGTGCAAAGAATTGAATAAGAGCTGCGCAAAATAGGAGAAACTATTTAGTTACACGATATCCTCAGCATCAGTCGTGCAATATACAACATACCTTGTAAACTATCAGGAAACTGGGAATGAGCTATTGTCATATAAAATCCACGTTTTCTGGTTTTAAGGGTGATCCACGAAGAAGTGTTACAATTTTGATGTTAAAATCAAATTAAATGTGTCAACAAATCGACATTGCTGAATAATATTAGGAGGTATGGTTAAGCCTTCATAAATATTGAATACTGATAGAGTTATTGATTTATTCAACCCGTATTCATGACATCCGCGAGGAACTGGACGACTATACGAAAATTACTGCACGACTGTAAATAAAACATAACCCAATATTTTTACATTACTACACGTATAAAATCTATATTTGACAATATTTACGATACACGACTGGAGTATAATTATAGACTATATCAACTAAAATGATTTCTAAGGTATCCTGCAATATTATTATTATGGATAAGATACACGGAACCGTATTTTGCCGCTGGAATGCCCAACACATGCCTTATTTAGAATATCGCAGTATCAATTATGGTTGTCTTAAAAGTGTTAAATGAAAAATTACATAATCTAACAATCAATGAAGTCGGTCTAGAATGCGGATTAATCAATAATGTTAGGTCCAACGATTACTAACTCTACGATTCTAGGCTAGAATTCATAGTAATTCGATCGTTTAGATGAACAATTGAATTCGTTTGAAAAACTCAAATGAAGAACAAGAGAGAGAATTTGAGTAGAGTGAGAAAGTTACTGTTGTTTCTCTCTCTAGAAATCGCATTGCAAGCCTTTCGGATCAATTCTAAAAACTTTCTCTATTCAGCTCAATTGATTTACATGTATTTATACCAAACAAATATCAATCTAGTCCTAATCTAAGGACTACAATACAAAACGTCCCAAATTACAAGGACAACTAATGAAATCAAGCACAATTACAAATGGTATTCTACAATCTACCCTTACGTGCTTGATTGCGTCGCTGCGCCGTTTGTCCTTGTCAGGCGTAATATGATCTGCAGAAGCCCAGCGCCTGCTCGAAGTTCCTCAGTGTGATCCTTAGCTCCAGTCGCTCCTCAATATCTTCTAATAGTTCCATTAGGAGCGGATGTTCTCTCACGAACCTATGGATCCTCAGCATCGTAGCCCGATTGATTTCTTCCAACCTCTGCTCGATGTTTTTCCTGACGACCTTGAGCGTCCCATCGCAAAACTTATGAATCTCAGTTTTCAGCATCAACCTATTCATCTTTGCTATTGGATTGTGGTAGGTGATGCCTAGGACTGAGCTGATGTGCACGTGATTGTTGGGAAGCCCTTCGATCTCAAGTCCTTTGTTGAGCGGAGCGGTCATGTTGACCTTCTTCATATTGCTCTAGCGCCATTTGAAAGTCGTGAGCGGCGAAGTACTTGACTTGTCGCATCATGAACCGTAGAGCCCTTCGAGGCCTTCTTTCTTGATGAAGCCCTGAGGACCTTTGTACTTCACCACGTATAGCTGATAAAGATGGTACACTTCATCGGCGGGGAGGTACGGCAGGTCGCTCTCGCTCAGTTCCTCTCGGGTCCTGTCCACTCGTTCGATGTAGTGAGGTGTTGGAAGTCCTCCTTTGGCACAGTATACGCTGAGTAGTTGGCTTATTGGGGAGAGACTCTTATAATGGCTCTTGGCTTGTGTCTTAGTCATCCCCAGCCTAACATCAGGTCCTAGTTTGGTCAGCATCCAAAGGTAGGTCATCCTCTTATGCTGATCCCAATGATCCCTCTAAGTTCGAAGTCGTTCGGCCTCTTCACTCTATCCGGAGACCACCAAATATTCTCACGAACTTCTTCTAGGAAGGGAATTTCTATTTGGATATTTTCCCATTGCGTGTCGATCCGGACGGTCCCTGGCGTTAGCCTTGGAGAGGGAATCGCCTGTTGAGCGATTAACTCTGGTAGCCTTGGGATATCTCGCTCGTAGTCTTCACCTTCCTGAAGCTCGTCGTCTTCTATGATTACGAGGTCTATAGACGCTTGTTGTAGAAAACGCCGAACGTCGTGAAGCCGTCGTCTTTGATGCTCCTCGGGCATGGAATGGGTCATCCACTGTCCTTCGACGATGTACTTGTCTAGGGGCTCGTGTGGATTGACGCCATGTCTAGAGGGTCCCGATTGGTCTGGAGCGACTGAGGGAGTGGCTTGGGTAGCTGCTAGAGCTACAAGCATCGCAGCACTTGCTTCTTCTTCCGGAAGCAAGGGGCTTGAGTAGATCGGTGGTGTGGATGGAGGCGTCCTGAGGTGAAAGGTTGGTGGTTCGATGTGGGTGGTGCGGTGCGTGGTGTAGGTAGTTTGGGTGGTTTGTGTTTGGTGGGTTTGTGTTTGGGTTTCTCCAGCTCCAGCGCTTGTCTGCATGGCACCCAAGCCTTGTCCTTGGCAATTTTTCATGTCCTTGGCCTCTTCACCCCCTCATGAGGGTCCTGATCGTCAGGATCGTCATGTCTGCGCCGGGAGTGGGAGCTTTGGCCTCGGCAGGTGTCAGTCGGTGGCTCAGAATGGTCCACCAATCGCCTATAGAGGGTTTCTTCTTGCGGCGATCGGATGGAAAGGCCTATCAGACGGGCATGGAGAATGTCATGGAGCTCGGTGATGGGGATTGTGTATGGATTGATGGGGATGGAGGAAGTGGCTAGAGGGTCGGTGGGTGTGGATTGTGGAGGTGTGTGGTTGATTCGTGACGAAGAGCCTTCAGAGGCAGGTGCTTTCCCGGTATCTCTCAGGGATGCCTCGAGTGCTTGGAGTACTCTCTCCGTGATTTTGTCTTCCATAGACTGTACAGCGGCAGAGAGAGCGGCCTGGAACTGCTCGTTCGTCACGAATGGTACGGACGCCTCCTGAGATGGACTAGGACGACTGATGTCGCCTGTTATCGACCCTTGAGTAGACACCGACTCTGTGGGTTGGCTCACAGTCACTTGAGGTTGTGACTGTATGAGACTTCCATCCAATCCTCGAGTTTAATCTGGACGATTCGTCTCTATGGGTGTTGAGGCAGGTTCAGGTTGCGCCTGCGAACCAAACACCACGTTGGTTGGTTGCGACTCAAGATTGAGCGAAGAAGTGCCGGCAACACTTGTCGTTGTGGTCAGCGTAGTAACTGGTGCGTCGGTAACGGCTGGGAAGAGGGACTCCATTTGAATGCTAAGTCTCCTGGGAGTCCTCCTTATCAGACTTATTTCCTCATTAGACTCCGTGTCAAACGAGGTGGCCGTGTGAGGAGTGAGGTCTCGATGGACGTCCTCCATTGCCTGACCCGTCACCGGTGGAAGTGAAGTTTGCCCCATTTCCTTTTCGGGCTGTGCTTCTTGTTGAAGAACTTCCTCAAAAGTTTCTTCGAGCACGCCAACATGTACGGGCTCTTCCACTTGTAATTCGAGACAGGAACATCGAGCTCCATCTCTGTAGCCACGACGTCTATCAGGGTATCATCTATGTCGGGCATTGGTTCTTCGACCAATATTGGCTCCTGGGCTAGCTCCTGAGCGACATCATCAATCATCGCGTCCTCAGGGCTTGGTTGTTGTTGTTGTTGAGGGCTAGCTCCAACCACTGTCGGGGGCCCTCGAATCATTTCCTCGGAGAGATTCCTGTCCCGACAGTATAGCTTGTAGACGTCTTCGTTGGGGTCTGCGAGACGAAGGAGCTCGAATGAGATTGGCATCGACGGTTGGTCCAGGTCCGTGAGCCATGGGTTGTGGAAGAACTTAAACATTGGTTGTTGGTAATTTTCGCCAGGAGGCAGAGTAGGGATTGTCTGGTGCAGTGCCATGATCTCCCTGGTGATGATGCTGAACAACCGAGCGTAAGGCACGTTCTTTGATCGCCGGTTCTCCTTCTGCCGAATCTGGTCCGCGAGGTCGTTCCAGATCAGCTGAGTGTAGTCATAATTTCTTGAGAAGGCGATGCCGTGGAAGATCCTCAAAATATTGCTGTTGCCCTTATCGAATCCTGCGTGCTTGGGCGACAGACACTTATTCACTATTCCGAATAGTGTCTTCCACGGGTTTGGGATTCCGCTGCTCTGGACCTGATCTAATCTCGTGAGCAGTGGTTGGTATCCCATGTGTAAGAAGTCCTGAATCATCGCGGCATCCGATGGGAGCTGGTCGTAATTATCACTGTGGGACAAGTCCAGTACCATGCCGAACTGGTTGTTGTCCATGCCGATATGCCGCGTCCCTATCCTTGTTACGAATCTGAAGGATCCATTGTCCACTTCTCCTTGTATGCAGCCCCAGAACTTCTGGAGATAGACCATCGGCACTGATGCAGTGGCCGTTAAGGCATGCCAGAGGGGGTGGCCTTGTAGGATCGATACGATGATCTCGTCTGGACACCTGAACGTGCTCAGATCGAGCTGGAAGTTCGTATCGTGAACCTTTAGATAAAGGTTGTGATCGTAGATGTGGTTGTATTTCGGGTAGCGATCCATCTGAAAAATAAGATATATAAAAGTTTATTAGTTCAATTTTATTTTCAGTCGAAGTATGAATAAATTTCATCAAACTATAGTAATATCGCAAGTAATAGCATGTTTGATGAATTGTGAATCAAAATCATATCAAATGCATAGTGTAAGTTCAATTTCAAAAATCGTGATGGCATGAATGTAATTTCGAATGAAATATATGTCGCGTGAAAAATAGTTCGAAATTTCGCTAAGTATTAAATCAGTAAGTCACTGTTCATGCCGAGAAACTTTTTGGTCGAGAAAATTGAATTGCAATTTGATTTCCTATATATTGATTTCAATTGAAAGAATTCTGTGTAAATTTTGCGATCGAAGAATTTTATCCGCTATTGTTAGCTACAGTGTAAAAGACTTAGAAAAATTTCCCAAGTGTTGGAGTTGAAAGCGTGACTGTAGTCGATCAATTTTACGATCGAGAAAAATTCCGTGTAAATTTACGATCGACAAATTACGTCTCAGGTAAATTTACTATCGAAAAATTTTCTTCGATTGAATAAAATTTTCGATTCGAAATTTGTCGAGCGGAATATGATTTTCGATTGAAAGTAGAAGTTTTTGGCTGCGATATATTTTTATCGAGAAATTAGTCTACGAAAGACTAAGTCAATCGTCGAGAAATTTTCCGATCAGTTAAGTCCGAAGCGGCGAATTTTACGATCGAAAAATTAAGAATTGAAAAATTAATTTTTCGCTGCTAAATTTTTGCGACCAAATTGAAATTAAATCGAAAATTCTATTTTGCGATAGTAAGTTTTATGCTCGATAAAATTTGCATCTAAATTGTCTAGTCAGTGCATAAGTTTTTCGCTCGAAGAAAACTATAATTGGATTTTTCGATGGTAAGTGTAATGGTTAAAATCTTTTATCGTGACGATTAAATCAAAATTTTGCGATCGAAAACTAAATCGACACAAATAGTATCTTAATTGAATTGGAATTCAATTAGGATTATTTGCGATCGACAAAGTTCTTCGACAGCTTCAAAACTTCAAAACCCAGTTTCATATAAACTCATTTTAACGTCACAGATGCAGATTTTTCCGAAGATTTAAATTGTCTGTTTCGTCATGAACATCAAATCTATCAAAAAAAGGCATTTAACTCGGAAAATCCAAGAAACATGCCACGATTTAAGTGAAACAGTATATGTTTAACTAGTTTTCGAAGAACAGTCGAAAAATTTTTTACTAATCGTCTGCTAGTTTGGTAGGCTCGTTTTGGCTCAGGAAGCAACTGAAAAGACTGTGTTGACGACGTGTCCTCACACCAACCGAAGGATCGCCAATTATCAGATCAACCGAGTGGCCTCTCGTCCACTTGCGCTCATGAGGCAAGGCTGAAGTCGATGCGTCAGCCATCTGTGGATCTAGATTGCCTATAGTCTCCGATTGATCATTTGTCTCAGGAAGTTCCAATACTGCACTTGGATTGATCGTCTCTGATGATACTTCCTCGATGACCACTGTAGGTTCTTCAGTGTTCTTTGGCAATTCTAAATCGGGTGGGGTAGAGGTGTGAGATAAACTTGGTACGTCGGTCTCGTTCGGTGGAGATTCCAGTGTTGGTGTCGTCGTGTATGACCGATATACCGGCTCGAAGAGAGAATCCAAGTCGTCTATTGCACGTCTCGTTGCTTCGTCTGACACTGATCCTGAAGTTGTTGCCATCTTCTGTTGGTTTTGTGCCAACTCACAGTGATTACGGGTTCTGAAATGTTGTCTTCAGAAGCCAACGGGTTGAGAACGTGTCCTGAACTGAATTGAGCAGGAACCAACGGGTGAGGCACGGGTCCTGGACTGAATTGACCAGAAGCCATATCTGCCACTTCGTGGAAAGTGACATTATAGCTTTCCTTAATAGTTCGGTTGGACTTGATGTATACTTGGTACGCTTTTGATGTTGAAGAGTACCCGACAAATGTAGCTTCAAATGCTTTAGGGTCGAACTTTGCACGTTGCTCTCGGTCGTTCGCCATAAAGCACTTGCACCCGAAGACTTTAAGGAAAGAGATGTTGGGCACTCTATTATTCACAATCTCGTACGGAGTCTTGTTGAACCGTTTGTGAACCACCGTCCTGTTTTGAGTAAAACAAGCAATATTGACTGCTTCAGCCCATAGAAAGTGTGGAAGTCCCGATTGGATCAGCATTGTACGAGCGGCTTCCACTAGTGTTCGATTTTTCCTTTCAACGAACCCATTTTGTTGAGGTGTTTTGGTAGCTGAAAATTGTTGACTTATTCCACGTTTATGATAAAACTCACTGAGGTGATTGTTCTTGAACTCAGTGCCGTTGTCTGTTCGAACAACTTGAATAGTCTGTTCCAGCAGATTTTGAGTTGTGTTCACAAAATTGATAATCAAGTCACAAGTCTCACCATTCGTTCGGAGGAACTTTGTCCACGTGTAGCGAGAATAGTCATCTACAATCACTAGGACATACTTTCTTCCATTGATACTCTGACTCCGCATCGGACCACAGAGATCCATGTGAATTAGTTCCAATGGTCGAGAAGTAGACGCAATTTGCTTGACGTGATGAGATGCTCGCTTCATTTTTCCTAAGTGACATGCCGAACAGTGATGCTCCTTTTGTAGTAGTATAGTTGGAAGACCGTGAACCAACTTTTTCGTAGAAAAGCGTTGGAGAGCTTTCATATTCAGATGAGACAGTCGTTGATGCCGTAAGCCATTCCTCTGTAAATCAGTCTGAGAAATGAGGCATACAGTTGTCGAGGGCCGCACAGACGTCAGGTTGATCGTGTAAAGATTGGATCTCCGAAGTCCTTGAAGGAGTTCTGTGTCCTGACTATCCAAAATTCTGCACCGTTCAGCATGGAAGACCACCTGGAAGCCTTTGTCACAAAATTGGCCTATGCTGAACAAGTTATGGCGGAGGCCTTCGACGTACGAGACATCTTTGATGGTCAGATTCTTCAGAATGATATCCCCAAGTCCTAGAATCAGGGCTAAATTGTTGTTCCTAAATCTGACTTTGCCATTTGGTTGGTCTTTGTAGTTGCTCAGCAGCTCTTGATTACCATTCATGTGTGTGGAGCAACCAGAGTCAAGTTACCACACATGATGGATCTGCAAAAACAATTTAGAGAGCTTTAGGTACCCACTTAAGCATGGGTCCTCTCGGATTAGCAGATTTAGTTTTGGGTTCAGATATGACTCCTAAATCTATTTTTGGAAGAGTCTTAATAACCCATTGCACTTTTGAAAAAGTGGGTTTGGGTTTTGCCTCTATAGGAGACTTGGCCCTTTTGGCTTTCGTCGTCCTAGGCAGAGATTTAGGAACCCATTTGGGTTGAACCTTACAGGGAAGATTAATTTCAGCACGTACAAATGCTTTGGAGGGTTTGACTGAGGAAAAGATCTTTTCTTGTGATAGTCTCCTAAGGTGCTTGGGGGATTTAATTTCTACGGGATACCTTAGGTGAGTACAGTCATGTATGGTGCCATAAGCTTTATTTATGGCTGGATCTTGTTTCCTACGTGTCTTTCTTGTGGATTTTGTTTCAGAATGATTAATGTTTGATGTAGAGCCTATTTCGAAGTTGGTGCTTCTAAAGGTGATCGGCTGAAGTGAATACGTAGAAGCAAATATCTTAAAAGTGGAAATAGCTCTTTTATTTCTACGAGTGTCTTCTATTGCAACAGAAGGAGTAGCATGCTCAGAAACAAATAAATCTAATGGCTCCTTCTTTATCTTAGTGCTAGACACTCTCGCCTTTGTGTTTAGTGCTGACGTTACGCTCCCTGTAGACGTAGGTAAAGTGAAATTAGTCATAGCACTTTTAACATAATTATTTTTACAGTATTTATCTTCAAAGGCGAATTTTCATTTTTCACGCTTTTTGTAATAGAGTGAGAGGTAGTTTGGGAGGACGAGGAAGCCTTGAGATTTTCCATCTCCTTAACGAATTTTTTCTTTTCAGCTTCGAAATTCTCTCGTTCTTTTTCTAACTTTGCCTGTGACTCCTCTATCTGTTTTATGATAGGGGGTTGTATAGAGAATTTTTATAATTAATGGTTTTAACTTCCTCGTGGTGTGTTCGATAGTCAGGAAGTAGAATTTGAACTAAATTGCAGACAGGTGTTAGAGTTTCTTTTCTATTTCTTTCCCTTTCATTTAGTTCTTTGTAGTCAAAGGGGATTTCTGGACCATGTGGACCTTGTCTAATGGATGAATCGAAAGTATTTTTATAAGACGATTCAGTAAAATTTCTAAGAGAGGTTATTCCTAAGCCCATGTGTTTAACATCGTATATTTATTTCTTTTGTAAAACACACGGGTTAGTGAAACCTATGCCTTCTATAGGATTATAGAACTCTATATCCTTGGGCTTGTTCAAAAATATCGTCTATTCGGATTGTCCCCTGCGTGTAACTATATCGTCTAATTTCTTTACTTTGGCATATACTTTCTTGCGTTCCTCCAGAGCATAATTATTTTCCACGGTTAGTTTAGCGGCTTGACAGGCATCGAAATCCTTACTAAGCTCACTAATCGTAGCATTCGATGTTTCTAATTGAGCTTCTAAGTTAGTGATCTTAGAGGTAGCTTCGGTTATCCTACAATTTAAAATGGCTTTCTCGTTGAGATTTCTAACCAAGCAATTGTAGTTATTTGCTAGCGTGTCTTCTAATTCCTTAATCTTTTCGCTCTGTTGTCCTAGTTGAGGTTGACTAGTCTCGCTAGACTGTAGGCTCTTAGTAAGTTCATCTATTTTTGCACTAGAGCTCCTAAGTTCTTGTTCGAGACTATCTATCTTCTCCTGAGCTCTCTCAAGTTCGTTCTCTACTTCCTTTATGCTTTTCTGCTCACGTTTCATGTTAGCATATTGCTTTTGATATGATTCTAACATGGGCAATAATGTGAAAGGAGTGACTACCTCATTTGACGACGTGGATGCGTTGTCGTCGTCCGTACGAGTGGATGTTTCGGCGTCCAATTCGTTGTCAAGACCGGCCATGAGGGCTAAGTTCTCTTCTTCGGAGCTCGACGTGTCCTCGAGCCATTTGTCCTGTTCGGCCATGAGAACTACTCCAGCTTCTTTCTGTTTTGTCAATTGAAGCTTCCTGGAGTAGTAGTTTGCATCTCATTTCTTCGGGAGAGTGCACTCTCTGGCGAAGTGACCTGCTTTGCCACAGTTAAAGCATTTGTTAGTCTCTTTGGGATTCTTGACCTCGGAACTCTCCGGAGCACGTTCTTTGTTCTTGGAGCTTGTAGTCCGAAGTCTATTGGCTGAGGTAGAAGACTTCTTCTTGAAGTAATTCTTGCTCATCATTTGTCCAATGAGAGCAGACTGTTTTCCAAGGGCTTTCATGTTCGGCTCGATGTCGGTGTCCGATTCATCTTCCGACTCTGATGATGAAGGTGGCCTAACGATCTTATCCTTTCTTGATCTTGTGCTCCTCTTCTCCGAGACTAAGGCAACCGTGTCATCGGTTTGTTTGCCTTTCTGCTCTTTGGTAATATCGCAGATATCCTCCTCATGCTGAGCGAGATTATCGAACACGGCATGGACATCCAACTCCTCTAGATCTTTATTTTGTCGTATTTGAGTTGATATTTTCTTCCATTTCGCGGGCACAGAAGATAGAAATCTTATGTTTGTCTTCATGTTTGTCTTCGTTATTTCTATCTTCCTCATTGAGAAGAGTGAGGTATCGTTGGTAGATCTCGTTTAGACTCTCCTCCGGCTTTGCTTTGAATGAGTCGTAAGCAGTGAGAATGTTCGCCTTCTTGGCCTTTATGCCAACTTCCGTCCTTTGCATCATCCTATACAGCTCATCCCACATCCCTTTGGCCGATGTAAGGCTGTCGATTTGTCTGTATATATCATTGGGAATGCCCTGCATAAGGGTATTCATGGCTACTAGATCAGCCTTAGCTCGAGCTCTTTCCTCCAGAGAGTATTCTCAGGCTCCTTTAGTCGCCTAGAAGCTGGAATTGCTGGAGTAGCTGTTTCGTCCCCGGCTACATGAACCCAGAACTGTGCCGGTCCCTCTTCAAGGGACTTCAGTAGATTTTCGGCTTGATCCTCTAGAGCGATGAAATTCGGAAAGCGGCTTCTCCACACTGTGTATTCGCCTCTTTGCAAGATCGGCGGACGGTTGTCATTTCCGAGTGAGTATGCATCCATGTTTGTATTGTAGTCGAGTTGTTGAAGGATCTTCGTTAATTGTTTTGAAGGTTGAAGATGATGTAAAATGTGCTTCACAAGTGACAAAATTTGTTAGTAGCGTTTGATTCGAAAATTAGATCGACAATTATTTTCGATTCAATCTTTAAAGTTTGATCGAATTAATTCCGTCGAGATAGAATGTACTGACTACTGTTCTCGTGCGAGAAATTTTGTCAGCCTGATATTTTACGAGCGAGATAAATTGCTCAAAATCATTCGGTCGAGAAAAATTTCTTAATCGTGAATTTATTTCGATCGTAAAGAAACAGTACGTTAGTAAGTTTCTCGACAAGTCAAAATAAATCTGTTGACTAGAAAAATTTCTCGCGTGTAAATGATTTTCGCCTGGTCAAACGTTAAAAGGTTTGACTGAAAAAGTTTTTCGAGTGATAGTTTTTTACGCATGCAAAGTCAAAATAAATCTCTCTCGAAAAAGTTTTTTCGTTGTATAGTGCTCGAGAAATATTTCTAACTAAAATCGTTTCTGCTGATGACGATTCTAGCGCTGACTTCGTATTCTGACCGAGAAAAATTCTCGCGCTAAATTTATCGATCGAGAAACTAATCCGATCGCAAAACTTAGCGAGAAAAATTGAGCAATCGAGAAAAATTCACAGAATATGACTAACACAAATTCGAGCAAAAACAAAGAATCAGATAGTGAAGTTTGAGGTAATTGCTCGCAATCAAGTACTAATCACGCACGAACAAGTAATTAAACACGTTATGAAGCAAAATATATCGAATTTGATCAAAATCAGAACGTGTTCTTCATGTTCTTCGCAAACAGTAACACGCAGAAGCAATTCAACCCTTCAAACTCTACAGAAGTGATCACAATGATGATCTAACACTTAAACAAGCACCGAAACACCAAATTGAAGTCAATTAAGCACAGAATTAAGCTATTGGATCGAAAAAGGTTTTCGCGCCAAACCTGTTCTTCGATGAACTGTATCTAGAAAATGATTTTCGATCTAATTCTAACAATTTTCGATTCAAAACAGAACGAATCTGCTCTGATACCAATTGTTAGGTCCTACGATTAACAACTCTACGATCCTAGGCTAGAATTCATAGTAATTCGATCGTTTAGATGAACAATTGAATTCGATCGAAAAACTCAAATGAAGAACAAGAGAGAGAATTTGAGTAGAGTGAGAAAGTTACTGTTGTTTCTCTCTCTAGAAATCGAATTGCAAGCCTTTCGGATCAATTCTAAAAACTTTCTCTATTGAGCTCAATTGATTTACATGTATTTATACCAAACAAACTTGGTATAAATATCAATCTAGTCCTAATCTAAGGACTACTATACAAAACGCCCCAAATTACAAGGACAACTAATGAAATCAAGCACAATAACAAATGGTATTCTACAGATAACAGTAACATCAGAAAATAAGTAGGAAACAGGTTCGACGCATAGGTTATGAAAAGGTTCAAGATACGACCTACCATTAGAGCAGACATACTTAGATACTAAAGTCAACAAATGGACAGCTAGAGAAATGATACCGTACAACACAAAATGCAATTGTTTAATGTCAAGGCACGTCCATAGCAGAAAGTCCAGCAATTAACCATGATTCACACTCATTCACTCACTCCACGGTGGCGAGTGCCAGTAGGAGAAGAACACGTTTGCCGCCAAATATTTTCTGAACTCCGTTAAATGAGACTTGGTTACCTCAGAGGCAATATGTTCGGAAAACATCGTCGTAAATGCGCTGAAAACTACCCCCACGCAGTTATCACCACTGCATACGACGAAAACACAAATCTTTAATGACCTTTTCAATGCACATATAATTATTATGAAAAACGTCTAGAACTTGCCTGTCAGCTAGCTGCGGGAGGCGTTCATACTGCTTAATTGATAACGCAGGGTCCATTGCCAAGAGTGACAATTCCTGTAGCAAACGACTGATCATGATAGAAACATTGTCTATTTCATTATCGACTAACTTGGCATCTACATGAGCTCCCCTCTGCGGGTCCCAAATTTCCAGTTCAGCGCTATTCGGATGAATAACGCACAGAACCTATTCACAGCTAGTTACTTCCAGCGGGAAAACTATTGTCTCCGCTCTGCTCCATGGGCACGAAGGCCACCCTGGGTACTTTCTAAGAGTGTATGGCGTAAATTCACTCAAGCTAACACTTTCATTTACACCGGAGAGCGACATGATAATCTGACTGAACAGCGTGCTCATGAAAACGACATTCTTCGAGGGGATTTTGCACTTTAATTGCGTCTCAATGAGACCGCGGATGCATTCATCAACATGCTTTAAAAACAAAGAACCAATCAATTCATCACATAACCATGAATATGCACATATATATACGTAAATCTTTATATCGTTGTAAATAGTTTTAATCTCTTGTTCTTCCATTGGACAGAATGTTAGCTTATGCAGAATATGCTCGTCAAGCTTACGATGGGTATAAGCTTGTCTTGAAACAGCAGAATTCTTACGTAGGAACGCATCCTCTGCAAGCTTAAGACTTCCAGAAGCTGGAAGTTGCTGATTCCCCTCAACTGCACATGATGTTATATTGTTTACAATATTATTTACATTTTTGGTAATGACATAATTATCAAACCGAGTACATAATGTTAGTACTGATACGTAGAGGCATATAAAAATATAATTAAATCAGAATAAATCTAACAAACCCGAATTTCTTCCGCCTGTGTAGCGTCTTCATCAGGCATGTGCTGACTACCTTTGGCACCTCGTGTTCTCGGCTGACCATCCTCATTCTCCATCTCATCGTCTCTTTCGCTCTCTGCATTAACCGTGACACCGCGCTTCTGATTCGATAACTTTGATTTTTTCACCGAATCGACGAACCCACTTGACGAATCAGTTTCCCTCAGACGTTTTCCCTGTCGTTTCAGTTTGTTGGGTGTGGACTTCCGACTAATCACCTTGTTCATTACCTTTCCTGATTTCTTACCAGACATTTTTCTACCCTCAACAACAACAACGCGTTCTGATATAGAGTCACCACTGGCCGAATCTTTACTACCCTATGATTTCGGACTGTTACGTTCATTGTCCTCTTCTGCGGCGCACTCTTCCTCAATCTCTGCTGCATCTATATTTCTTGCATGCTTAGCTGAAACGTTTCCTGATACTCGAGGACAAATAACCGTAACTCCCTTCTCCAAACACATATTGACCTTCCGCAGCAGTGGAGTGCGGTTCTGGACTTCGGAGTGACTTGATCTAATAAAGAAGGAAGCGGATTCTTCAACAGCTGGCTGCAAAATACATTTGCCAACACCTTCAGAAGAAACAGCTTCTATGACCTGCTCCAACCTCGGCGAGTACTTAGTACTCCAATCTTTTGTCTTCCACCGACACATTCGTGGAAGGCTAGGTTCCACTCCTTCAAGTCTCTTCGCAAACGACTTTGCAACTCCAGGGATACATTCATCAGCAAATATCTAAATAAGGATGTACATTTTATTTCAAAGTCAATGTGAAATAATAGATATCAGCAACTGAATTAATAAACACAGTATTAGTACCTGAAATGGATGTACAAAACCTCCTAAACTTAAGTTTGGATTTTTGTTCGCTTGCTCAACGGTCGACTCATCAGTGTACTGGGAGAGATCCCTCTTAAGTGACATTAGGGCTTCATTGAATGCTATGGTTCCCCATTGGTAAGCATTGAACTTCTCAAAATCTTCCACCAGATACATTATTGCAGGATTGACGTAAGCACTCTCTCTATTACTTCGTAACTGAATGACGCCGGCGACAAAAATCAAACTCGCCAACTTTAGCTTCTCAACATCAATGGTACTATCCGAATGGCTTTTCATCGTATTCAGTCGGTTCTTTATGTCGAACATAATTTTCTTTTTGTTTCTAAAATGTCTTGTAATAAAGGCTATATTAACATCTATTGGATCCTCAGGGCCAAATTTGAGGCCTGTTAGTAGCGAGTATTCCACCGATGAAAACCGTACGGGTCTATCTTCAATAACCATCCACAGCTCATTCCTGTCATCATATTTGATTTGACACTGCATCACATACCACTACAACTGTCCTGATAACTGAAAAATTCTCTACGGACACTATTAAATGTCCAAATTGCTTTTTGAAACCATCTCAGCTATCTCTGCTGTATTCAAGACTTCCATTATATGCGTGCATATAATGGCTTCACAGATTCCTAGAGAACTATGTTTCTAATTCTGTTTTTTGTAAAACAATGTACAGCCAGAAGTAGATCCACAGAACAATAACAGCATATCAGTTGACAATATCATATGATACATTCGGAAACGTAAATTGATACCTAGCACAATAACAACAAATCATTTAACAACATCACAGGATACATTCAAAAACCCATTCCCAGAAATTTGGAGGTTTGGAAAATATCATATTTCACATTCATAAATACAACATAGTACTAACCTCAAAGATCTTGCTACCCATGGCAATTCAACGACAAATATTAATAGATTCACTCGTACCGATAGAAATAATCTTGCTAATCTCTCAATTGCGCAACACCAGACCGTGCTTCCAAAACTCCTACAACAATATACCCTGACCGTTTTCGATACTTCCTTTCTTTGCGAGGGAGGGGTTTAGAGTAGCGGGATTGGAAATTTAATTCAGTAATAATAAGATAAACGTTGGGCCACTCGTTCTCAGATAACCCAGCATGCTGAAATAAATAAATTAATTGTGGGCCGATCATTTTAACCTTTACTTCTGAGGCCTTTATAGGTTTAATAAGTTAGCAGATTTCAGTATCAGTATGTGAGCTTATAATGAGCTTCGATAGAAAGTTGTTACGTGCTATATACATCGTTTAGAATTTAATAATTGACTTGACGTTGCTTTTTAGCATGAGTGTTTATCAATCGCTAACATACCTGTATCCGTACTCAATATGTAATTATACGATATATAATGATTGTATGTCTATATGATTTAACAATGTCATTAAAAAACTTGTGATATATAATTGACTATTATTAATCGATCGTGTAAACTTCAGTTGTACATATTGGGAAGCCAGTAATTCCTCCAATCTAACGTGACGTGTAAATACTGGTCAGTACTGCAAATTAAATTGTTATATTGAATGTTAATAGTGCAACGTTTAATTCTTCTGGGCGAGAGAAAGACCATCAAATAACATAAAGTAAATGTTTACTAATATAGCAAGGAAGAGAAGACGACAAAGAACTTAAACTGCAAACTTAAGCATTCATATCCATCTATTGCAGGTAAGAGTAACCGCGAGATACTTTCCGAAATCTTCTATTTGTTTTTTGGTGATTCCGTAGACAGAATCGTCTGTAAACATCAAGGCAAACGCCTAGAAGTGTACACCGCATTCACCCCTGTCAGCAAATTAGAGGAAACGAACAATTTTAAAAAATGGTACGTACGTTTCATGCATACACATATATGAAGATAAACAACGACGCCTTACGATGTAGCTTGGCGGGGATAATTTTCATCTCTTGTATTGGTAAACTCAGTACGCCCATTCGTCAAATGAAGATGGTCAAGTAGAAATTGCATGGTATGCAATGTCCTATCAAAAGCCTGGTTGAAAAATCTCTGATCCATATCGCACGTTTTGTCTGAATCATGTACAGTAACAGTCCCTGCTCTGTAGTCTACTATTGCAAGAACCCAATGACATTGATTAACGTTTACTGGGACAACGATGATATCAGATGCGTTCCACGGCGTTGCAGGCCAGTCGAGTACTGTGCCGTCGGCATAAGGCTTGATTACAGAAAGGTCATATTCGCCTTCCAATCTGTACTCTGCTGCTAATACCTGATTGAAAGCAGTACTAATGAATGCAATGGTAGGGCGTGTGATATTCGTTTTCCTCTGGAGTTCAATAAACCCGCGCAGGTATTCATCAATATGCTACAAAAAACAATTTTTATTCAATTATAGGATCCCAAATATCACCCCTCAATATAACGTAACATACCTCGTCAAGCAGCCACGCAGCATTTTTCATCATCGTTGCAAGAAACTGATGTCCACGCTGGATAAGCAAAGATCGGGTTACGTGCACATCCGGGCACATGTTCTCAACGATCACAGATACATGTGGATACATAGCAAGAATCCTACTAATACGATTATAAAATGCAGTGTTAGAGGAACTATCTATGACAGTATATGAGAGGGAGTTTGGTATAGTCGGCGAAATGACCGGATGCTTTCTTTTTTTCCCATAGTTGAAAGAGTGCGTTGTATTTTGCGACGTATTCGTTGCTCGTCCTCCGCATGAACAGAAGTATTTGCTGGCCCGCGCAAATCATCTACATGTGTAGGAATATTAGCGCGAAGAATTCATCGGAAGCGAGATATTTAATATGAAAATAAAGCATATAAATGATTACATAGATTGGCGTGTAACAGTAATACCTAATTCGCTCTCTAACGTCGTCAACTTCAAGTTGATCTGTTCAAAGTGTTGGTCAATCTTTCTTCCCATATCCTTCAGCATTGTGGCATGGACATCGTATCTAGTTTGCAATGCATCAAACCTCTGAACAGCGCTTTGCGTGTAGTCATCAATCTTTCTGTCGATACAGACGATCATTTGAGATAGTGAATTTTGTAAATCTGCAAAAATTCTCTGTAAATAACTGCGTATTTACCCCAAAACCCTTCAGGACCCCCACGAACCAATTACTCATTTGAATGAATTAATGAAAGACTGGAAGCTAAACAGCTGTACTATTTCATTGTTATTATAAACGAATTGATATGTATTTAACTAATTAAATAGTTATTATGGAAAAAATTATAAGACTGGCACATTTTATTTTCAAGTAATGTGCATTTTATTGGATTATTATAGAAGGATTTACATGTAATTAAGTAGTTAAATATTTAAACAGGGAATTTTAAATGTCAGTCGGAGTTCTCTTTCTGAATAATGGTAATATATAAGCTATAACCTTTATCAATAACTAAATAAATACAAAAGGCATGGCCTAATTTCAAAACGATCCTCCAACAACGCAATTAAGCAATGCAACTTATGCAATTAAGCGATTATAACATACAGTATTCAGTACTACACTTTCAGGCCTCAATTATGAAGGATGTGAACAATTAAATCCTTTTCTAACAGTTTTCCATAATACTCTCTCAGTAATATAATGTTGCCATCAACCACTACCCTTTATTAATACTTAAATAAATACAAAAGTCGAGACTTAATATTAAAGGGAACCTTTAATTGTGATTAGTTAGATAGTTGAAATTGAATAACACCAACACTTACATTATTATAACAGCTTTCTATAATAAAGCGCCAGTACTATAATGTTGGTATCAATTTCTTATTGGCAACAATTTTGTTGTATAAATTGATCATATTAAACGATAAATGAACTTAGAATTTCAAGGTAGACGGTGAAATAGATAGCTCAACATACTAAAGCAGCGCAAAACAACGATAAGATAAGAATACAGTCAGGAAAACTAATGGGACAGGTCTGTTGGTTCCTTCTTGATTTTCTTGCGTTTACTCTTCTGGAACGTTGCTAAAACAGCATCGTCATCATCTGTGTTGCTTTCTATTGCACAGAGGTCCTTTGCAGCAGCTTGAGTCCTGATCGTGCTTTTTCCCACAGGCGCCTTTGGTTTTTCTGTACAATCCTGCAATTCATCTGAAAGAACGTGTTCAACCATGGATGCGCTATCTGTCAGGGGATGCGAAGACTGAAGAGCACCAATCGATGCCTGCATTTAGAAAATGAAACACGATAAACCACCATCAAAACATTCGCAGTCTATCTCTGGGTTTTACCTCTGCTGGCTTTTGCTGATCGGACATGCCCTTAACTTCAAGAATTTCCGACATACGGGTAACCGTCAGGCTTTTATATAAACTCTTAAAATCGAACGGCTTGATCCTCACAATAAAGTTAAAAGACTTCCCAACTAAAGAACGAATACAATCAGGAAGCTCTTCAACTCCAATACCGTCGTCTTCAATTACAGTCTTCTGCAACAATTGAAAAATACGTGACGACAATTCTATTATCAAAATATAGGTACAAATAGGTATTCACCATAGTGTTCCTCAGGTCTTTCGCCGTTGTATTCGTATATTTCCTCGCTGGCCCATCAAATATAACAAAAGTACCGGATTCAGAGCCATCATTAACAGTCACCTCAATACGGAATCTATGCAAAGGAAAATGTAGCAAATAAACACGAATGAATTACTTAACCGGGTGATACCGGGTGTTAGTTGTTAATATATCACAGTGAACAATACCGCAAAACCCCCAAAGCATTCAAATTGTCACATTTGCAAATTAGTGAGCCCTCAGACTTTCTCAACTTGGATGAACATGTGGAGCAAGAAATATAACTCCAACCACTTCGGCTAATTATGTCAGTTATCCTTGCTTCGCACGAAAAATCACGCTCCTAACGAACAAATAACATTAATTCAATGGAACAACATACTATGCCATCGTATAAATATATGAACACACCTGTTCAGGGTCCGAACATAGCATAGGTATATATGCGACAGATTGCTCTTTGTTACTGGTCTGACATTGGTAACTAATGGCATAGATGTAGAACCGTTCTCTAGATTCATCCTATAAAAAATAAGTGTAAACTGTTAAATCAATATAAAAAATACGAACTTACAGAATATATGGAACTGCGAACATGAACAAAGAAATTCGTACCGTTTGCGGAAATCCAAAACCGACGGGCCATCTCCATTAATGTAAAGAGCACTTGAAGAGGTTGTATTCAGATATAAACCACCTGATTAAACAATACCATTACAAATGTTTATTGAGCATAAAACAGTACTTTGACATACAAAACACCTTGAAATATCCGTGGATTGATATTTGTCACAACAATCACAGTATCGCCCCCAACAATTCCCTTCAGCCTCTTATAAAACTCACGCGACTTCTCGTCCCAAGCAGTAACGGTTGCACGGTAACCGCTACAAGTAGAAACATTTCCTTATCGACAATTGACTAAATGCAGACCATGAATGAGAATAATAAGATTGTTGACAAAAAAACATACCCTTCCAGAATTATATTCACCATAGTCCGCGATGAATTCCCATTACCATTGTCATCCGGCTCAACAATGGATGAAACCAGTGCAATGACATCTAATTGGGGGGGCGTTAAAAATCTTAGATGTACCAATATAAATCCACGTCCAGATGAGGAATACATAGCCATTCTATAGAGATAGGGGAGCGAACCTGGTAAATAAATCTGCAAGCCGGCATTTATCTCCAAATACTGAGAGGACTGAAACTTAATTTTTTCTGTTTTTATCATAAGATCATGACCAGCACCCTGAGACATAGTTGTACGTCTATTGTAGCATATCATTTAACTATGCTTTGTTGTACGATATCTTTCTGGAGAGTTGACAATATCGAAGTTTGATATTGAAAACAGACAGCCCTCTTCAAGCAGGCGCTCAAAATTTCCCACCAGCGCTCTATTAATTGTAGCTTGCATGAGAGTATCCTATAACAAAACAAAACAACTTAGACTGGCTCGGGTGGGGGGTGGGGGAGGATGTGGAATTGCATATAAAGTAAAAATTGCATACCTCTTCATCCAGTAACATTAAGCCAACTAACATCAGCTCTCCATTTCTTCTACAATTAGTAGCTCTCCAGGACCGCAACAGCCGAACAATTATTGTAGTGTTTCCCATCTTCGGGGTTAAAGAGTTAAGTAAGGAATAATTACTCGGTAGAACCATGATGATTTTAAAACCACACAACTAATACTGTTTCTTAATATTAAGAATTGGACAAAGGATTCTATATATATATATATATATATATATATATATATATATATATATTTATATAAGAATAATGTGAGGCGATTGATTGTCATAGGATTAAAGGAAAAACCTTTCAACTACAATAAGAGAAGATTAAGCGAATGTATTTGAAACGGGTATAGAACATGTATTTGTCATGAATAAAAGGAAACTTATTTCTACACCGCTTTATACATAACATATTTCAGAAAACAGTACATTATTCAGTAGACTGTTTTCCAATCGCCTAAACAATTTTCAATATCACAAATTTAAATGCGGTAGTGTATTAAAAACGATTGAGAGGTCATCAGTTAAGGAACACAACCATATCAACTTCAGCAGTAGGGTATTCTAATCGGGGGGCCAACATTAGGTATAGCAATGTCATCTTAATACGGATAATGAAATTATAGTAATCTAATGATAATGCGAAATCACCGATGTTCAGAATCAGAAGGTAAGCTGTTTTGTAATTTAATTAGAATACGAAACGATTTGTTCTCATAATGAAAGTCCAAACCTTTGAGCCACAATAACATAATATGCAGACAAACGTGTGAAATTCAGCAGTAGTATATCTTCAAGGTATCGTGGTAATGCAATTATATTAAATTCACTAAATCAACATAATAGGAATACGAATGGCCTCGTTGCCGTAATTCCAAAAGAAAAAGGTTTCGTTCCATTAACCTGCGTATCATTAATTATCATATTCATAAAAATCGATTATGCATAAGACACTAATTAAAAAAGTCAACAACAGACGAATTCCGTCAACGATCTCATTTAGTCGCCTGATTTCAGTATCTCCAACATTTTTCATAAACGTCTTAACACGACTACATTAAAAACCTCATTCAGTCAACTGTTTTCAGCTGAGCAAGTATATTTCAATAATGTACCTTTAAATGACGAAGTGTATTACAGGCGTTAATTCATTAATTCATTACAAAACACCAACGACGATAACCCAAAGACCAAACATGCACGACTGTATTATTACAAAACACCAATTGTTATACCCAAAAACGGCCCCTAACAACCACAGAGATATCCTTCCAACAGCAAAAAACGTGCACGACCTCACGCAGTGCAGAGATAACTACACGACTGTATCTCTCGAAACCGTCAAAAGTATATAAACAGTGGAGGGACAATCCCACGTCCATTGTAGGTAGAGGAACGACTGTAACATAGCTTGGCGACACCAAACAAATACATAGCACCATTTAAATTAAAATGAACAAAAAATGTTTTTTACACAAAATACGTACAGGAAACACCTTCAAAACGATCACACTCATTTACACATTTAAAATAGACCATGTATGAGCCCCTATTTAAGAGACATCGACTTTCAATAGTCTTGTTTTTTGGGATTCATAGTACTATTATCAATTAGAATAAAGTTGGCTTTGGTTGAACTAAAAAAATGAAGTGCAATTATAATAACGTTATTAAAACAACAAAATCATAATATGAAATTATTTATTGTCATCAAACAGATTATTGTCATCAAACAAAACCTTTGAATTACAAAAACATTTCCAACGGTATTGTATTCTCTGCGAATTCCGAATCCTAATTCATATTTAAGAGACGATGACCTAACTCAGTTGCGGGGCTATAGTCCGGCGGAAAATTTCAATGGTGAAATTTGTAAGACCGATTGGATTGCAGTCGCCCATTCATCACAGTACGTTTAATGAATTTCTGTAACTTAACCACTGAGTAACAAAATCCTTAGAACGTTCATTTAATGGAATTAACAAAACAAAACGACACAATTATGTCATTGCTATTAAATAAATACATGTATCATTAAACAACTCGTGCTACCTATTTAAAATCATTTTATCAATATAATGAAAATACGAAACGTAGAGCAAAACGATGAACTACAAAATCATATTAAAGGTCGTTAAATGCAACAACCGAGAGGACCATTGGTTCTCCGACCTATGATATTCCAAGCACCACATATTAAATTAAAATGAATAAAAATAGCACAATAAAGGTCATCCATAGATCAAATAAAATCTATACTAATCGTCGCATTAATCACAAAAATCGTACGTGTAACACGTCCAAAACACCAACGACGATAACCCAAAGGAAAGTCTTGACAACCGTGCACGACCGTATCATTACAAAACACCAACTACGATAACCCAAAGAAAAGTCTTGACAACCGTGCACGACTGTATTATTACAAAACACCAATGGTTATACCCAAAAAACGGCCCCTAACAACCATAGAGATATGCTTCCAACAGCAAAAAACGTGCACGACCTCACGCAGTGCAGAGATAACTACACGACTGTATCTCTCGAAACCGTCAAAAGTATATAAACAGTGGAGGGACAATCCCACGTCCATTACACATAGGTAGAGGAACGACTGCAACATAGCTTGGCGACACCAAACAAATACATAACACCATTTAAATTAAAATGAATAGAAAATGTTTTTTTCCACAAAATACGTACAGGAAACACCTTCAAAACGATCACACTCATTCACATATTTAAAATCGACCATGTATGAGCCCCTATTTAAGAGACACCGACTTTCAATAGTCTTGTTTTTTGGGATTCATAGTACTATTATCAATTAGAATAACGTTGGCTTTGGTTGAACTAAAAAATGAAGTGCAATTATAATAACGTTATTAAAACAACATTATCATAATATGAAATTATTTATTGTCATCAAACAGATTATTGTCATCAAACAAAACCTTTGAATTACAAAAACATTTTCAACGGTATTGTATTCGCTGCGAATTTCGAGCCCTAATTCATATTTAAGAGACGATGACCTAACTCAGTTGCGGGGCTATAGTCGGGCGGAAAATTTCAATGGTGGAATTTGTAAGACCGATTGGATTGCAGTCGCCCATTCATCAGTACGTTTATGCAATTACAGTAACTTGACCACTGAGTAACAAAATCCTTAGAACGTTCATTTAATGGAATTAACAAAACAAAACGACACAATTATATCATTGCTATTAAATAAATACATGTATCATTAAACAACTCGTGCTACCTATTTAAAATCATTTTATCAATATAATGAAAATACGAAACGTAGAGCAAAACAGATGAACTACAAAATCATATTAAAGGTCGTTAAATGCAACAACCGAGATGACAATTGGTTCTCCGACCTATGATATTCCAAGCACCACATATTAAATTAAAATGAATAAAAATAGCACAATAAAGGTCAAACAAATAAAATCTATACTAATCGTCGCATTAATCACAAAAATCGTACGTGTAACACGTCCAAAACACCACACGAATCCCACGCATTGGGCCGCTAAGTGTACAACTGTATCATTACAAAACACCAACGACGATAACCCAAGTCTTGACAACCGTGCACGACTGTATTATTACAAAACACCAATGGTTATACCCAAAAAACGGCCCCTAACCACCATAGAGATATGCTTCCAACAGCAAAAAACGTGCACGACCTCACGCAGTCCAGAGATAACTACACGACCGTATCTCTCGAAACCGTCAAAAGTATATAAACAGTGGAGGGACAATCCCACGTCCATTACACATAGGTAGAGGAACGACTGCAATATAGCTTGGCGACACCAAACAAATACATAACACCATTTAAATTAAAATGAACAGAAAATTTTTATTCCACAAAAATCGTACAGGAAACACATTCAAAACGATCACACTCATTCACGCATTTAAAATCGACCATGTATGAGCCCCTATTTAAGAGACACCGACTTTCAATAGTTAAATTTGTATGACCAAAAAACGTACATGCAACACCTTCAAAATACCACACGAATCCCACGCAATGGAATGAAAGGCACACGGCCATTTCATTACAAAACACCAATGGCGCTAACCAAAGAATGATCCTACCAACCTCAGAGATATGCCGTTGGCTGCAAAAATCGTGCACGACCTTACCTGCATCTATTTAAACCTGAAACAGTAAACAAACAGGGGAGAGATAATCCCACGACTGTGTCGAATTCTATCACAACTCCAGCAGACAATAGGTGGAGTAACGACTTCAATATAGATTGGAACACATCACATATCACACGCAATGGGATGATAAATGAACGACTGCATCATAAAAAAAGCCCGATGACAATAACCAAAAAAATGACTCCAACAATACACGACCTCACGCAGTCGCGACATAACCGCACTGCTGTACCTCTTTAAACCTGCAACAGTAAACAAACAGACACACATACAGAACAACGATAAACAACCATGATATACAAAAAATTCATACCCGCAGGACGCTGCACGACTGTATCATAGCTTCAAACCTGCAACAATAAAAAAACACACACAAATACGGAGCATCAATAAACAACAATGAAATACAAAACAACCCCACCAACACCAAAGCGTCCAGTCAGAACATATAAATAAGACTCCTATCCGAGATGACCCTTCGTCTAACGACTGATGATATTCCAAGCACCACATATTAAATTCAAGCGAATAAAAAATGCAAAATATTACCAAATATCGATTAAATACAAGTCGCATTTATGAACATAAGGCTAAAGAGGACATTATTTTTACTATCTTTTTAATGGCATAAATACCCTCATGAACATCGGACGTCTCTCATAGCAGCCGGCTATAGGGGGTGGCAATGTTCGTAATAAAATCAACATATAAGCCTATATTCAAAACCCTTGACGAACTTTTATATAGTATAGATTATATATACGTTTTTATTAAGCTTGTGTTTGGTTGGGTACTAGGGGGATTAGTGGGTATAAGATTAAAACTTTATACCCACCATTATAAACTATACCATCCAAACCCATCATTCCAACCAATGGGACTCGTGTTTATGATAAACTGTCTTCGGTCAATTTAAATTAATTTTAAAAAATAATATTAAAAAAAACACTACATGGCATTTTCATATTATCAATTAGCCCTTCCATTTTTAGATAATAATTATTTCACAATTAATATACGTATACATTATATAACATGCTTGTTTGGTAGCGAGATTTATATTTAGGAGAGTTCGGATTAGTAAGGTTTGTATAAAACTAATTATTTGGTGTAAATAAAATGTGTGTTAGCTAGTGTGTAACACTCGGGACCGATGAGGGCGGGGAGTGATCGCCTGTGCCAGAGAGGGGAAGGAGCGGCTCCTCGCGAGGCTTGTAGGTGGGGGGATAAATGAATGAACCGATTCCACACCCGAATGAAATGAATCTTGAGACAAATAATGTATGGGCTTGTCAAGTTAAGAAATGGTATAGTAGGAGAATTGATTGCGCTACTCATATCACCAAACGTGCACCTTCCTTTTCGGTAGTCCATCCATAAGAACTTCAAAGTTAAGCGTGCTTGACTTGGAGTAGCACTGGGATGGATGACCCCCTGGGAAGTAGCTCAGGGTGCGTGTGGTGCAAATCACGCTGGAAGGCTAGTGTTGATACAGTGGGGCCAGACGATCAATGAAGTGCAGTGGGCCCAACCCCTGGTCCCGAGAAAGACTGTTTCAGATGGTATCAGAGCACAATTCTCACAATACGGCGTGGTTCGGGGACGAACCAAGTGAAAGCTGGTGGGCATGTAACACCCGGGGCCGATGAGGGCGGGGAGTGATCGCTGGTGCCAGAGAGGGGCACGGACAAGCAGCGGCTCCTGGCGAGGCTTCTAGACGGAGGGATACATGAATGAACTGATTCCACACCCGAATGAGAGGGACCATGAGACTGACAATGTATGGGCTTGTCAAGTTAAGGAATGGTACAGTAGGAGAATTGATTGCGATACTCATATCACCAATGGTGCACCTTCCTTTTCGGGAGTCCATCCATAAGAACTTCAAAGTTAAGCGTGCTTAACTTGGAGTAGCACTTGGATGAGTGACCCCCTGGGAAGGTGCGTGCAGTGCAAAGCACGCTGGAAGGCTAGTGGTGATACAGTGGGACCAGACAATTAATGAAGTGAAGTGGGCCCAACCCCATATGTCCCGAGAGCAACTGTTAGTAAGTTTAGATAAACACATCTCAGGGTGTGTGTTTATCCGGAGCCGTGAGCATGAGTTTAGACTTGAGTTATATAAACATGGTTTAAATATATATATATATGAACGAAACACTTAAACATGTTCTAAATCTACTTATAAAGCACCAAAATTCATAAACCAAATAAGGCCTAAGTGTACAAAAATACTAGTGTTCATAATTTCTCCGCATAAATAATTTACTTTTTGTGGTATTAACGGTCCTCAATGTTTCCCACTTTGAGGTCAGTTTCACATTTTCATATTGATGTACGGTAAAGAGTAAATACTTATGTTTATATATTTCTGTAACTGGAATTTCAAGAGAAAAAATAAGAAAATTCAAAGCACTATTTCTCGAAATCATAGGTTTAGCCAAAGTGCATTAAAATACCTACGATTGAAATTGAACAGAAATCCCCATGGTTAACTTAATCATTCGTTTATCGCCGTTTACACTTCCTAAATGGGTGGAGGTGCATATGCCATGTTTTAAAGACATAAAAGGGTATGATGCTAACTTGAGCACTGAAGTTAGTTGTGCGCCATAAAAAGAAGCGTAAGGTAATAACATGCATTTTCGTACATCCACGTGTGGATATAACATAATTTACCCTTCTATGTTATTAATAGAATTTTAAACAATTTATTTCATTTAAAATTCAGTATCAGAGCCAGGTTTGCTTTGATCTCAGCCTGGAGATGTCGGATAATCAATACACGACACTACGAAGTCGGGTTTCCGAGTTGGAACGGAAACCTGCCATGGTGTACGATCTGATTTCGCCACCACCAGGCGAAACTGTGGGGGGGATATTCCACAGAATGCTGGCTTTAGAAGAGGGTTCGCAAGCCTCAAGCACCCAAGTGGAAAGGATGCGTGAGAAACTGCGGGTTCTAAGGCGGGCAGTTGCGAACATTCCAGGAGGGACGAACCAGACAAAAGCTAGGGAGCCTAGATGTTTCTCTGGGACGAGGAATGCCAAGTTGTTGAAAAACTTCCTTTGGGATATGGAAACCTACTTTCGGGTTTGTCGGGTTCCAGACGCCGAAAAGGTGACAGTCGCAAGTCCGTATCTTGAGGGAGATGCGAAACTCTGGTGGCGGGCAAAACTCTCGGGTGATGCGGCAGCAAACCGAGAAGAGATCGGTACATGGGAGGCCTTGAAGAAGGAATTGAAGGGTCAGTTCCTCCCTGGCGACACGTCGTGGATTGCAAAGGAATACCTGCGTAAACTGAGGCACACAGAGACTATAAGAGCGTATGTGACGGAGTTTCACTCGCTCTTGTTGGACATACGAGAGATGTTCGAAGAAGATAAGCTGTTCAATTTCATGTCAGGATTACAGCCATGGGTGCAGGCGAAGCTGCATCGGCAAGGTGTCCAGGACGTGAATGCTGCGACGGACGCGGCAGAAGGTGGACTTCCAGACGGTTACGGAACCTGAGGCAAGACGTGATCGTTGGAAGAAGAAAGACATGTCCGAGGGGAAGGACAGGTCTTGTGAAATCACCAAAACCAGGGAAGTGATGGTTACTAAATCGAAAGAGAAGCAACCTCTGACGATGGATAGGACCAACAAGGGATGCTTCATCTGCTATGGTGATCACCTAATGCGGAACTGCCCAAAGCGTACGAAGTTGGATGCTATTGTTGCTGCGGAGCAATCAAGCGATGAGGAGGTGGAACCCTCAAGAGTCAGTTCGTTGCAATTGGTGGCGGCAGATCGTACTAGGGGCCTTCGTCTTAGCGAGAAGGTCCCGAACCCCACTACCTTGACGAGGGCGTCGAGTGCTTTGAGTGGGGGTGGTTTGTTAGACCCCTAACTTTGGGGCATGGCGTGGCCGTGCGTCACCTTCGGCTAAGGGTGCACGTGCCACGCATATGTGGGCGTTTGCTTGGTGGGACGCCCCGCCTGGCCAGGGCTTGGCCAGGCTTTGTGAGGGACACGGCTCGCGCGGCACAATGCGCGCGGGCAAGGCAGGGCAGCGCGCGCGGCACTGCGCGCTGGCCTGGCCACGATGGGCGAGTCGTGAAGTGCGGGGGGCGCGCAAGGCATTCGACATTGGCGCGCGAAGTAGGCACTGCGCGCAACGGCACAAAGTTGGCAAGGATGTGCGCGCGGCGTGCGCAACAATCAGGCGGACATGTGCGGAACTCATGCGCGACGAGCGGGATCCTTAGGCAGGACGCGCGCGCTAAGGCAGACATGTGCGGGACTCATGCGCGATGTGCGGTGCCCTTGGACGGGACGCGCATGCACTGATGGCCTGATGTGCGGGACATTGGCGCTGGCTTGGCGCAGCGCCTAACTATGTGGGCGACATTTTTGGCCCATTGCCAAGATGGCTCGGCTGGCTTGGCCCGGCGAGCGGTTGCGACAGTTTCTGGGGCAGTTTGGCTTAGCGAGAAGTTACCAGGGCGGTTTGGCTTGGCTTGGTACCAGGGCAGTTGGACTGGCCTGGCGAGCAGTTCCAAGACTCAGCCTGGCTGGAAACCACCCTGAGTCAGCAAGCAAGAAACTGCCTGGCGGCTGGCAGTTTCAGTCCGCAAAGAAACCTCCCCGGAGCAGTTTAGCCCGTTTGATCTTAGCCAACTGAATGGTGTCTTTATATAGCTTATGTTGCCTTGTATTTTAGGCATCCGAAATAGTGCTGTAAAGTGTGTTCTTGTGAGTCTTGGTATCTTTTTGGGAATAAAAGAAAAAGGTTGGGCTTTGCCCGTATCTCTGTTGTTTGCTAACATAATCAATCAAACACTTTTCTAAGTGTTCGAGGTTCGTGCGGCCTAACTCGCTCCCGTTCAAGTTAGTCAGCCCTTCGCAATCACTCGAATTCTTTTCCTCACAGAACTCTCATGTTTGAGTGCTTAAGCGTGTCTTTGTTTGATTAAGTTAGCAAACAACAGAGATACGGGCAAAGCCCAACCTTTTTCTTTTATTCCAAAAAGATACCAGGACTCACAAGAACACACTTTACAGCACTCAAACACGAGAGCTCTGTGAGGAAAAGAATTCGAGTGATTGCGAAGGGCTGACTAACTTGAACGGGAGCGAGTTAGGCCGCAAGACACTTAGAAAATATTCTAAGTAAACTAAAAGGGGCGTGACCTTTGGTATCAGAGCCAGGTTTGCTTTGATCTCAATACACGACACTGCGAAGTCGGGTTTCCGAGTTGGAACGGAAACTTGCCATGGTGTACGATCTGATTTCGCCACCACGAGGCGAAACTGTGGATGGGATATTCCACAGAATGCTGGCTTTAGAAGAGGGTTCGCAAGCCTCAAGCACCCAAGTGGAAAGGATGCGTGAGAAACTGTGGGTTCTAAGGCGAGCGGTTGCGACAGTTTCCAGGGCGGTTTGGCTTAGCGAGAAGTTACCAGGGCGGTTTGGCTTGGCTTGGTAAGCAGTTTCCAGGGCAGTTGGACTGGCTTGGCGAGCAGTTCCAAGACTCAGCCTGCCCGAAAACCACCCTGAGTCAGCAAGCAAGAAACTGCCTGGCGGCTGGCAGTTTCAGTCCGCAAAGAAACCTCCACGGAGCAGTTTAGCCCGTTTGATCTTAGCCAACTGAATATCTTTATATAGCTTATGTTGCCTTGTATTTTAGGCACCGACATAGTGCTCTTCAGTGGTTTGGTCATTATATCTGCGAGTTGATATTCAGTATGACATTGAACCAATTTTACTACTCCGTCTTTCGTAAGCTCACGAAGAAAATGGAATCTGACATCTATATGTTTGCTTCGACCACGCAACACAGGATTCTTTGAGAGCTCAATAGCCGAACTGCTATCACAAAGAATGGTTGTTTCACCACATTCAACATCACTCAGATTGCTCAAAATTCTCCTTAACCAGACAGCTTGACATGCACACGAGGCTGCTGCAACGAATTTGGCTTCGGTCGTGGACAGTGTGACTATATGTTGTTTCTTTGATGATCACGAAACTGCTGCAGAATTCTGTAGAAAGACATAGCCAGAAGTATTCTCTCTGTCGTCTAAATCCCCAGCATAATCGTTATCCGTAAGCGATTAACTCTGTGTGTCCTCCTTTCTTGTAAAATATGCCCAGCACAATTGTTCCTTTTATGTATCTTAGTACCCGTTTTGCAGCTTGAAGGTGTAGTTCTGTAGGATGCTCCATATACCTGCTCAAAAGACTCACAACATACATCATGTCCGGCCGAGTAGCAATTAAATACATCAAACTGCCGATTAATTGCTTGTAGTGCCTATTGTCCACCCTTACACCATTTTCATCTTTAGTAACCTTTGAGCCTGGGACGATGGGATTACAAACGGGGTTGCATTTATCCATGTTGAATCTTTCCAGCACCTCTTCGGCATATCAGACTCGTGCATCATAGAGCTTTTAAATTCAAGGAACATTTGCTCATCATCACCAGTAAAAATCAAATCGCCGACGTAAAGGCAAGCAATCAAACATTTACCTCCTTTTTCAGTTTTCATGAACAAAGTATGTTCGTACGGACACCGTTGAAAACCTTCCTTAATAAAGTATGACTCGATACGGCTAAGCTCTCGGCGCCTGCTTTAATTCATATAAAGCCTTTTTTAGCTGGTAGACTTTTTGTTCAGCATCCTTTTTGATATATCCAAGTGGTTGCTCAACATAAACTTCTTCATTAAGTTCCCCGTGGAGAAAAGCAGATTTAACATCAAGCTGGAAAATTTGCCATCCTTTCTGAGCAGCCAAAGATATCACCAGCCGAATTCTTTCAAGACGAGCTACAGGTGCAAAAACTTCCGTATAATCAATGCCGTGCTTCTGGACATATCCTTTTGCGACCAAGCGTGCCTTATACTTCTCTATTTCACCATTTTCGTTTGTTTTTGTTTTGTACACCAAATTCACCCCGATCTTCTTTGCCCCAACAGGTAGGTTTGTCAGTTCCCAAGTGCCATTTTTCTCTATTGATTCAATCTCTGCATCCATTGCTGCTCTCCATTTAGCATTCTTTTGTGTTGTTTCAAATAAAGTCGGAGCATTACCTGCAAACATGGCCAAAATGTTTGTTTCTTCATCTTCTGACAAGCCTTCCCCGCTAACATAATCTTGCATCCAAGCTGGCTGTTGTCGTGTTCGAGAAACAGAATCTTCAAGTGGCATGATATCAGCTGAATTCGACAAGTGTTCGTCATTTAAGCCATCAGCTTCCTCATTTGCAATTCCTGCGACATCATCATCTTCAGATTCATCAGGATGTATGTCTGATTCTCGTTCCCAATTCAAGTCCATCAGAATAGATTCTTCGTGACACTTATCCCAATCCCAAGTTTTCTCTTCTTCAAAAACCACATCTCGACTTATAATGATCTTTTGAGAGAAAGGATTATATAGTCGATATGCTTTGGATTCCTCGCTAACTCCAAGAAAAATGCATTTGCTGCTTTTATCATCGAGTTTAGCTCTGCTATGATTTGAAATGTGAACGTGTGCTATGCATCCGAACACTCTGAAGTAAGAAACTGATGGTATGATTCCGCTCATGCTTCCTCTGGACATTTGTTTTGTACAGCAAGTGTTGGACTCCTATTAAGAATGTAAATCGTCCACTTTACAGCCTCTGGCCAAAACCTTTTTGGAATTTTCTTTCCCGACAACATGCTTCGGACCATGTCATGATTGTTCGATTCTTCCGCTCTGCTACGCCGTTTTGTTGAGGGGTATATGCCGCCGTTAATTGTCTGCGAATACCATTCTTATTGCAAAAATCAGTAAATTCAAGTGACGTAAACTCTCCCCCACGGTCAGTGCGAAGACATTTAATAGGTAAACCACTCTCCTTTTCAACACAATTTTTATGTTGTTTGAAAATAAACCCAGACTTTGCGACTGAAGTCATTGATAAAGGTAATCATGTACCTTTTATTTCTGTTCGATGCAGGATTTATCGGTCCGCATATATCGCTATGAATTAGCTCAAGGCATTGAAAGCTCTCCATGTACTTACCCTCGGAAACAGAAGTCTTTGTTGTTTCCCACTAGACAATCTTCGTATATTTTTGATGTAGTGTTGAAACTAGGCAACCCTTTCACCATTCTCTTTCATTGAAGAAGGTCCAAACCGCTGAAACTGAGATGTCCATATCTACAGTGCCAAAGTCGTGTTAGATCATCAATGAAAGCGTTGAAGCACGTCTGCTCTTTAAATTGAATCTCAGCAAATAACTTGAACATTTGATTAGAGGACATAGCGAGCTCTATAATCAGTCCTTCTCTGGATGATAAATCTTGTAAAACTTGTCCTTTATAAGAATTTCGAGCTTCTTCTCAGCTAGCTGCCCAATGCTAAGCAAGCTGTTTTTCAGACCTCGCACATAAAACATACTAGTAATAATTTGAATGACACCATTTACTAGCATGCGAACTGTTCCTTTCCCCATCACGTTCATGCTGGAATTATCGCCCAGTTTCACAATCTCTCTAAAACTCTCATCAATGTCATAGAAAAACTAACGCTTTTCACACATATGGTTGCTACATCCAGAGTCTAGAAACCAACATTCTTTCGTACCCGTATCTTTATCATCAGAATATGCCATTAGTAACATTTCTTCATTGCTTTCGACATAATTTGCTTTCTCATCAGAAACCTTACTTGGACATTCATATTGAAAATGCCCAAGTTATGGCAGTGGTAGCATTCACCCCTGCCTCGTCCTCGTCCTCGCCCTCCAAAGGACTCTCTAATAGTGACTTTTAGTGCTTGCTCTTCCACGGCTTGAGACTTCATGCGCTGCTCTTGTACCAAAAGGCTGCTTTGGTGTTCATCAACAGTCATTCCTTCAAAATTCTTTGATTCTTGAATGGAACATACAACATAATTGAACTTCGGTGTCAACGATCTCATAATTTTTTCAATAACATCTACATCCTCCATCTTTGCTCCGTTAAGTCTCAACTTATTGACTATTGTGAGAGTACGAGCAAAATAGTCATTTACAGACTCTTCTTCATTCATGCGTAGCACTTCATACTCTTGCTTAAGCGCTTGTCGATGTGCTCGTTGCACCCTTTCAGCCCCTTGATACTTCCTTTTCAAAGAATCCCATATACCTCTAGATGTATCTTTGTTCAAAATCGTTTCCAAGATTGATCTGTCAATGGCTTGAAAAAGATAATTTTTGGCCTTCATATCCGTTAACGTTGCTTCATCAATTGCTTTCTGTTGGGCTGCAGTAGGCTGATTTCCTTCAGCAACAACAGGAATACCATCTGCTATTATATTCCAAAATCCCTTAGACTTCATGAAATTCTCCATGAGCATACACCAGCGATAATAATGTCCGTCGAGTTTTGGAATAGCAGGTTGCACAAATCCATTCTCAGTACTCATTTTTTCCCTAACACAAAAGACTGCGGCTTTAGTGTTTCCAATCTCTCTCCAAGCTCTGATACCAAATGTAGACTGTAAAAAGCGTTTGGAATAAAGGGAAAAACTCTAGCCGAACTTTGGGGCATGGCGGTGCGTCACCTTCGGCTAAGGGTGCACGTGCCATGCATATGGGTGCATTTGCTTGGTGGGACGCCCCGCCTGGCCAGGGCTTGGCTAGGCCTTGCGAGGAAAAGAATTCGAGTGACTGCGAAGGGCTGACTAACTTGAACGGGAGCAAGTTAGGCCGCACGAACCTCGAACACTTAGAAAATATTCTACGTAAACTAAAAGGGGCGTGACATTTGGTATCAGTGCCAGGTTTGCTTTGATCTCAGCCTGGAGATGTCGGATAATCAATACACGACACTGCGAAGTCGGGTTTCCGAGTTGGAACGGAAACTTGCCATGGTGTACGATTTGATTTCGCCACCACCAGGCGAAACTATGGAGGGGATATTCCACAGAATGCTGGCTTTAGAAGAGGGTTCGCAAGCCTCAAGCCCCCAAGTGGAAAGGATGCGTGAGAAACTGCAGGTTCTAAGGCGGGCAGTTGCGAACATTCCAGGAGGGACGAACCAGACAAAGGCTAGGGAGCCTAGGTGTTTCTCTGGGACGAGGAACGCCAAGTTGTTGGAAAACTTCCTTTGGGATATGAAAACCTACTTTCGGGCTGGTCGGGTTCCAAACGCCTAAAAGGTGACGGTTGCAAGTTCGTATCTTGAGGGAGATGCGAAACTCTGGTGGCGGGCAAAACGCTCCGGTGATGCGGCGGCAAACCGAGAAGAGATCGGTACATGGGAGGCCTTGAAGAAGGAATTGAAGGGTCAGTTCCTTCCTGGCAACACGTCGTGGATTGCAAGGGAATCCCTGCGTAAACTGAGGCACACAGAGACTATAAGGGCGTATGTAACGGAGTTTCACTCGCTCTTGTTGGACATACGGGAGATGTCCGAAGAAGATAAGCTGTTCAATTTCATGTCAGGATTACAGCCATGGGCGTAGGTGGAGCTGCGTCGGCAAGGTGTCCAGGACGTGAATGCTGCGACGGGCGCATCAGAACGCTTGGTGGACTTCCAGACGGTTACGGAACCTGAGGCAAGACGTGATCGTTGGAAGAAGAAAGACATGTCCGAGGGGAAGGACAGGTCTGGTGAAATCACCAAAACCAGGGAAGTGATGGTTACTAAATCGAAAGAGAAGCAACCTCTGACGATGGATAGAACCAACAAGGGATGCTTCATCGGCGATGGTGATCACCTAATGCGGAACTGCCCAAAGCGTACGAAGTTGGCTGCTATTGTTGCTGCGGAGCAATCAAGCGATGAGGCGGTGGAACCCCCAAGAGTCAGTTCGTTGCAATTGGTGGCGGCATATCCGACTAGGGGCCTTCGTCTTAGCGATAAGGTCCCGAACCACACTACCTCGACGAGGGCGTTGAGCGCTTTGAGTGGGGGTGGTTTGTTAGACCCCTAACTTTGGGGCATGGCGTGACCGTGCGTCACCTTCGCCTAAGGGTGCACGTGCCACGCATATGGGGGCGTTTGCTTGGTGGGACGCCCCGCCTGGCCAGGGCTTGGCCAGGCCTTGCGAGGAACACGGCCCATGCGGCACACTGCGCGCGGGCAAGGCAGGGCATCGCGCGCAGCACTGCGCGCTGGCCTGGCCACGATGGGCGAGTCGTGAAGTGCGCGGGGCACAAGGCACTCGACATCGGCGTGCGAAGTAGTCACTGCGCAACGGCACAAAGTTGCCAAGGACGCACGCGCGGCGTGCGCAACAATCAGGCAGACATGTGCGGAACTCATGCGCGACGAGGGGGATCCTTAGGCAGGACGCGCGCGCGCTAAGGCAGACATGTGCGGGACTCATGCGCGATGTGCGGTGCCCTTGGATGGGACGCGCACGCACTGATGGCCTGATGTGCGGGACTTTGGCATTGGCTTGGCGCAGCGCCTAACTATGTGGGCGACATTCTTGGCCAAGTGCCAAGATGGCTCGGCTGGTTTGGCCCGGCGAGCAGTTGCGACAGTTTCCAGGGCGGTTTGGCTTAGCGAGAAGTTACCAGGGCGGTTTGGCTTGGCTTGGTAAGCAGTTTCCAGGGCAGTTGGATTGACCTGGCGAGCAGTTCCAAGACTCAGCCTGGCCGAAAACCACCCTGAGTCAGCAAGCAAGAAACTGCCTGGCGGCTGGCAGTTTCAGTCCGCAAAGAAACCTCCCCGGAGCAGTTTAGCCTGTTTGATCTTAGCCAACTGAATGGTGTCTTTATATAGCTTATGTTGCCTTCTATTTTAGGCATCCGAAATAGTGCTGTAAACTGTGTTCTCGTGAGTCCTGGTATCTTTTTGGGAATAAAAGAAAAAGGTTGGGCTTTTCCCGTATCTCTGTTATTTGCGAACTTAATCAAACAAAGACACGCTTAAGCAGCCAAACACGAGAGTTCTGTGAGGAAAAGAATTCGAGTGATTGCGAAGGGAACTTTGTTACATGCATACGCATAAACACTTCAATCGCATTTCAAGCATTTGTTTTAAATTAAAAATTCAATTGGTATTTAGATTGAAATAAAATCAACTTATTACATTCTCCGAAATGGTACATAACGTTTAATGATCAAGGTAATAATAATCTTTCTATTTATTTTATTGAGAGAGAGCACCAATAATAGGTCTCAAATGGAATGGTATGGCAATCATTACAATTACTATTTTCTCTTGATTTTAAATATATTCCGAATATCCTTTAAAGTCATTTTTTACATACTTAAAAATAATATTTTCACCTATAAAAATAATTTAAAATATAAATTAATATGTTACAACGTAGGCAGAGACATTTGCGTGTGCAGAAATATACTAGACTCAATAAAATTGGGTACGGCGATTACAAGCATGACCTATATAAATACCCGTCCTATGCTATTACCACAAAGATCATCATCACACACCACCACTCAGTTAGAACGTAGCAACACAAAAGAATCTTTAATACGCCGAACAAAGATGGCCAAAACAACATTCGACGTGAAAAGACGAGCGCCGGAATTGATCCGACCATCCAAGGCCAAACCTCACGAGTTCAAATACCTCTCTGATATAGACATCCAAGAGAGCCTTCATTATCAAATAGTGGTCATCAGCTTCTACAGTGCGAATCCCTCGATGACCGAAGACCCAGTGAGAGCCATTCGTAGGGCCACCAGAGAAGCGTTGGTGTTTTACTATCCCTTCGCCTGAAGGCTTAGAGAAGAAGCCGACAACATTAGGAAGTTAGTGGTAGAATGCACTGCCGAGGGCATGCTATCCGTCGAGGCCGATGCAAATGTCTCATTGAGCGACCTTGTCGAGGAGGGTCTTCGGCCTCCTTTTCCGTATTTGGAGGAGCTTCTCAATAACGTGCCTGGATCCGATAGGATACTCCATTGTCCTTTAATGCTCGTTCAGGTTACTTGAATTTCCCGAAGTGGGACTATAATCTTTTTAAATGACCATTTTACGTAACAAATTTCAGCTTGAATCATGGGGTGTATCATATAATACTTTTTTGGGCGAACGACATTTTTTGTCCGCGATATTTGGGGCGTGGGCGCTTTCGGTCCCCCATGTTCCAAGGTGCCACTTTTGGCCCCAATGTACGAATTTGGGCCGTTTCGGTCCCCCATCTCCTTTTACTCAACATAAAACCTTATAACAAGTCTTCTTCTTCGACTTAATGCACATTATCATCATTACAGATCACATTTAGGGAAGGATTGACGACATTGAACTCGAGTCAAATTTGATGCGTAATGATGTTCACGTATTTTAGTCGAAGAAGATGATGAGTTATGAGGTGATAAGTCGAGTAAGGGAGACATGTGCTATTATGTGTTAAACTCGTGTAGATTAGTGATTAGGTTAATCAAAGGACCAAAACTGTCCAAATCGTATCATTGGGGGGCTACAAGTGACACTTGGAACATGGGGAACCAGAAACACCTATGCCCCAAACTTCGGGGACTGAAAATGTTGTTTACCCTACTTTTTTCGAAACGGTATTATGTATCGTATTATAACTTATTTGTCTCCAACATGCTTTGTCACGCTAGAAAGATTTCTTTATATCTAGGCTTGTGCAATTGTGTAACGACCCGTCCCATACCGGGTGTCACTATAGCATCGGTCCCTACCGGGACCAGTGGGGTTGGGCCCACCACACTCCGACTGATAGTCTGGCCCCACTGTACCACCATTTAACCTTTTAGCGTGCTTCGTGCACTCGCTCACACGCACCCTGAGAAACTTCCCAGGGGGTCACCCATCCTAAGATTGCCCCAAGTCAAGCACGCTTAACTTCGGTGTTTCTATAGATGGACTCCCGAAAAGGTAGGTCGACCTTGGTGATATGAGTAGTACTAACAATTCCCTTATACGATTCTTAGCCTGACATGCCCATACATTGTCAGTCTCAGGATCCCCTCTCATTCGGGTGTCGGATCGGTTCGTTCACGTACCCCTTCGCCTAGAAGCCTGCCAGGAGCCGCTCCTTGTCCGTGCACCTCTCTGGCACCGGCGATCACTCCCCGCCCTCATCGGCCCCGGGCGTCACAGTGCTCCACGGACTTTTGAGGGCGGTGCGGTACATGGATGAAGACCTGTGGAGCGTTGTTCTTTTGATATTTTTGGGGCTTCGGCCCGTGTACAGAGATAACGATGTAGACTTTTTATATTAGTGTATATTATTTTAGGAAAAAGTTTTAATTAGACGGGCCTTCCGCGGCTTACATTGCGGAAATCCGCCACTAATTCTAATTAGAAAGTAGGGTCGCCACATAAAGCACAATTAAATGTATACTCTACAATCTCCCCCTTTGTGCTTGATTGCGTTTCCACGCTGTTTGTCCTCGTCGGGCGTAATACGATCTGCGCAAGCCCAGCGCATACTCGTAGTTCGTCAGCGTGATCCTCAGTTCCAGTCGCTCCTCGATATCTTCAAGCAGTTCCATTAGGAGCGGCTGTTCTCTCACGAACTTGTGGATCCTTAGCATAGTGTCTCTATTGATTTCTTCCAACCTCTGCTCGATTTCAGTCTTGTTGATTTCAGTCTTCAGCATCAACCTATTCTTCTTTGCTATTGGATTGTGGTAGGTGATGCCTAGGACTGAGCTGATATGCACGTGATTGTTGGGAAGCCCTTCCATCTCAGGTCCTTTGTTGAGCGGAGCGGTCATGTTGACCTTCTTCATGTTGCTCTCCAGAGCCATCTGAAGGTCGTGTGCGGCATAGTACTTGACTTGGCGCATCCTGAACCGGTAGAGTCCCTCGAGTCCTTCTTTCTTGATGAAGCCTTGATGACCTTTGTACTTTTCCACATATAGCTGATATAAGTTGTAAACTTCTTAGCAGGGATGTATGGTAGGTCGCTCTCGCTTAGATCTTCTGGAGTTCTATCTACGCGCTCAATGGTGTAATGAGGTGTTGGAAGTCCTCCTTTGTCACAGCAGACGCTGAGTAGTTAGCTTATTGGAGAGAGATTCTTATAATGGCTCTTGGCTTGTGCCTTAGTCATCCCCAGCCTTATATCAGGTCCTAGTTTGGCCAGCATCCAGAGGTAGGTCATCCTCTTCTACTGATCCCAATGAGAGATCCCCCTAAGCTCGAACTCATTCGGCTTCTTAATTATGTCCGGAGACCTCCAAATGTTCTCACGAACTTCTTCTAGGAAGGGGATTTCTATTCGGATGTTCTCCCATGGCGTGTCAATCCGAACGGTCCCTGGCGTTGGCCTTGTAGAGGGAACCGCCCATTGAGCAATTAACTCTGGTAGCCTTGGGGTATCTTGCTCGTAGTCTTCACTTCCTGAAGCTCGACGTCTTCTATGATCACGAGGTCTACAGATGCTTGTTGCAGAAAGCGCCGAACATTGTGAAGCCGTCGTCTTTGATGCTCCTCGGGCATGGAATGGGTCATCCACTGTCCTTCGAAAATATAATTTTCTAGGACCTCGTGTGGATTGGCGTTATGTCCAGACGGTCCCCATTGGTCTGGAGCGACGAAGGGAGTGGCTTGGGTAGCTGCTAGGGCTATGAGCATTGTAGCACTTGCTTCTTCTTCCGGAAGCAAGGGGCTTGAGTATATCGGTGGTGTGGGCGGAGGCGTCCTGAGTGAAAGGTTAGTGGGTCGATGTGGGCGGTGTGGTGCGTGGTGTGGGTAGTATGGGTTTGGATGGTTTGTGTTTGGGTTTGGTGGGTTGTTTGGGTTTCACTAGCTCCAGCGCTTGTCTGCGTAGCGCCCGTGCCTTGTCCTTGGCCACTTGTTGTTGATGTCCTTGGCCTCTTCACCCCCTCATGACCTGATCGTCATGTCTGCGTCGGAGTGGGAGCTTTGGCCTCGGCATGATTGGGTAGGTGGCTCAAGATGGTCTACCAGTCGCCTATAGAGGGACTCTTCCTGGGGCAACTGTATGGTAAGACCTATGAGGCGGGCCAGAAGGATGTCATGGAGCTCGGTGATTGGGATAGTGTATGGGTTGATTAGGATGGAAGAGTGTGGTACAGGGTCGGTGGGTGTGGGTTGTGGAGGTGTGAGGTTGGGTTGTGACGAGGTGCCTTCAGAGACAGGTGCTTTCCGGGTATCTCTTCGTGATGTCTCGATTGCTTGGACTACTCTCTCCGTGGTTTTGTCTTCCGTAGACTGTACAGCGGCAGAGAGAGCGACGTGGAACTGCTCGTTCGTCACAAAGGGTGCGGACGCCTCCTGAGATGGAACAGGAAGACTGACGTCGCCTGTTATCAACCCTTGAGTAGGCACCGACTGTTCAGGTTGGCTCACAGTCACTTGAGGTTGTGACTATATGAGACTTCCACCCAATCCTTGAATTGAATCTTGAAGATTCGGCTCTATGGGCGTTGGGGCAGGCTCGGGTTGCGCCTGCGAACCAGACACCACGAGATTTGGTTGCGGCTCAAGATTGAGTGAAGAAGTGCCAGCAACACTTGTCGATGTGGTCAGCATAGTATCTGGTGCGTTGGTGACGGCTGGGAAGAGGGACTCCAGTTGAATGCTAAGTCTCCTTGGAGTCCTCCTTATCAGGCTTATTTCCTCGTCCGACTCCGTGTCAGACGGGGTGGCCGTGTGAGGAGTGATGTCACGATGGACGTCCCCCAGTGCCTGATATGTCACCGGTGGAAGAGAGCTTTGCCCCCTTTCTACTTCAGGCTGTGCTACTGATGGGAGAACCTCCTCAAAGGTTTCTTGGAGCACGCCAACATTAACGGGCACTTCCACTTAATATTCATGTGCAGGAGCCTCGAGCGCCATCTCAGTAGCCACGACGTCTATCAATGTATCATCTACGTCGGGTATTGGGTCTTCGACCAATGGAGACTCCTGTTGAAGCTCCTGAGCGACAACATCTATCATCGTGTCGTTAGGGCCTTGGTGATATTGCGGTTGGGGAGGGCTCATATGTACATCTGCCGGGGGCCCTCTGATCATTTCCTCAGTTAGATTGTGTTGCCGACAAAATCTCTGATACTCAGCTCCCGCGGGGTCGGCGAGCCTGAGTAGGTGGAGCGGAATTGGCATCGAAGGCTGTGCAAGGTCCACCAGCCATGGGTTGTGGAAGAATTTGAGCCGAGGCGGCTGATAGGTTCCTCCCGGGGGCAGGCGAAGAATGTTCTGCTCGTACATCTCCATGTGTTGGCGGGTGATGACGGAGAACCATCTCGCGTACGGCACGTTCTTTGTGGCGACCCTACTTCCTAACTAGAATTATTGGCGGATTTCCGCAACGAAAGTTGCGGAGGACCCAATTTATTAAAAACTTTTTAATGAAAATAATGTACATATATAAACTAAGTCGGGTTTACAAAATGCGTCTGTATAATACAACGGGCCGGAGCCCCAAAAATCTAAACCCGACTATCCTACGCCCTTCCACAGGTCGCGTCCCATGTACCGCTCCGCCCTCAAAAGCCCGTGGAGTCACCGCCGCCAGCCAGCCTATATCTCAACCCTGACACCCATCGGTGTCGGGCTCAGTCCCACCTGAAAAATATAACCCTGAGCAAAATGCCCAGTAGGTGGCAGTAAAGACATGCAATATATGGGTGCGTGCACTCAACCCAATCCCATGTCCTCACACATAAAATATGCACGCTCAACCTATCACATCTCATCACATAGCAGGGCTCTCGGCTAGACTCAGCACCCACGCGCGCAATGGCAAAGTATGCAATAATCATGCGGTAGCCCACGCCGGTCGTGCCGGGTCGCTCCTTCCGCACACAATCTCAACCCAACGACTTTTCCCCGAGTGGCCTACCACCAACCCGGGTAGACAGGAATCTCACATCTGTCGGCCATCCCTGAGCCAAATAATATCCGGTGGTGTGCACCTCGGGTGGCTCAATCCCGAGTAGATGGGTGTCGCAAACCCCCTCTCCCACCAGGTGCTACACGAGTCTAACCTCGACGACCAATAAAGGTCACTCTACCCCACTCAACCGACACCGTAAGGTGTCGCCGTACCAATACGGTACCATCATTTCTCCCGTGCATGTCGTGAAATGCACATATAATTAATCACATAAAATACGTACATTGAAATCACGTAATCGTATAGTATTTAAACTAGGCCGATGGTTTAAAAATCCAAAAATAATATTTATAATTTAAAATATGGGTTGACCAGAAAATATACGTTATAGTACGAAAATATTTTATTTAAAAGTGATTTGGGCTGAAAACCATTTTATTTAAAATGTTTGGGCCTGAAATAGGGCAAAACCCCAAAACAAGTCCGCTAGTCAACACACACCAAATTTGGTCAAAGCCCAAATCAGATTTCGCCCGAAACCCACATTTAAACGCTTGGTCAACGCGCGAAACGATCGGGTCAACACCCAATTCGCGAAAGCACTCACTGTGTTTTGCGCGTCGTCCAATTTCAATTTGGTCAACCCGAAACTCATCGAGTCAAAGTCCAAATTCGCAAACCATCACTGAATTCGCGATTCGTTCGATCGGCCAGCGAAACCCGATTTAAAGCCTGCGAAACCCGACTCTCCTCACAGGAATCACCCCGTGATTTGAAATCGGCCCGCGAAATTCATTGTCGGCCCGCAGCGTCTCTCACAATTCGAAATTCGCTTCAGCCCGCGAAACCCGACTTCTGGCCCGCGAAACTCATTTTTTTACATACTGCGAAAATCTATTTTGGCCCGCGAAACACTTTCACAACCCGAAATTCCAATCGGCCGAAACTGAAATCGATCGAAACTTAGAATCGATCGAAATTACCTATCACTTAAAAATTATTTCACCCGATTTACAAATCAAACACCGGCCCGCAATTTAAAATCGCCCGAAACTTATAATTTGCTCGAAACTAATAATCGATCGAAACTAATAATCGATCGAAACTAATAATCGCCCGAAACCTATCAATTTCACGACTACTGTTTCATCGAAACTCAAGTTCATACTAAAACCCTAATCTTTTCAGAATTTCTCCACACTAAACACATTCCAGAATTAACATAAATGCATATCAGATCATAGAACTCATAGATTGAGCTCTAACACACATCAAACCCGTCAAGAACATGTATGAAAATTTCAAAAATCATAAAATAAATCTTTTTGAATTCGAATGACCTTTCAATCAGATTCTAAGCATTTTTAGGAATTTAGTACGGGTTGTAGGGGTTAAAAACCACCTACCTAGCCTCCAAGCTAATTTGAATTAAAACCCTAGGTTGAAATCTGCTCGAGTTCGCCAGCTCCTTCACTGTTTTGGTCGTCACCTCCTAGCTATGTTTGGAGTTTAATTCTTAAGTTGCAAGCGACAAGAGCTTGTTTGCTTCTCCTTTCACGTTGCTTTTCTCAAGATGCAAATGAGGGTTTTCTTCTGATTTTTCTAACTTTATCTAGTTTCTACTACTAAGCATGCATGTGCATCATTCCATCGTTACTTTCCTTACTCATTAAGTAATGTCTCATGCTTATCTTGATTATTTGGGCCAAGCTAATTATTTATATGGGTCTCAAATCGATTTCCCTATCTAATTGTTACCCCTCCTTGGGCTTTTATAATATTTCGTGTTAGCTAATTTAGCTCATATTACTTTATCTAATTTCCGGGCCCAATTATTCTCTTCGACTTAATTCCAAAAATCCACTATGTCCGAAAATTAACTTCATTAATTTCGAATATTACAAAATAATCCCGTATTAATTTTACGGGTATTACATCCTCCCCCCCTTAAAAGAAATTTGGTCCCCGAAATTTAAGTCGTCGAAAACAACTCGGGGTACTTCTTGCGCATGTCGTCTTTTCATTCCCAAGTGACTTCTTCCATTGTCTGGTTCCGCCACAAGACCTTCACTAGGGGGATGTTCTTATTCCTATGTCGCTTCACCTCGTACATTAAAATCTCTACCGGCCTTTCTTCATAACTCAAGTCCGGTTTCAATTGCTGATGAAGCGTCTCACTTCGTAGCACATGACTCGAATCCGGAACGTACTTCCGTAACGTAGATACATGGAAGACGTCATGGACTTGTGCTAAAGAGGTCGGCAATTCTAGCTCGTACGCTACTTCACCGACTCTATTCAAAATATTGAAACGTCCTATATATCTTGGACTCAACTTCCCTTTCCGTCCGAATCTCTTAACTCCTTTCATCGGTGATATTTTCAAGAAGACTTGATCGCCTTCTTCAAATTCCAACGGCCTTCGTCTTTTATCTGCGAAGCTCTTCTGACGACTTTGCGCCGTTTGCATTCTCTCCCGAATTTTATTAACAGCTTCGGTCATTTCCCGAACCATTTCGGGACCTAACAGCACTTTTTCGCCGATTTCGTCCCAATGTACTGGGGATCGACATCTAAGCCCATACAAGGCTTCGTAAGGTGCCATCCCGATCGTAGCTTGAAAGCTGTTGTTGTACGAAAATTCGATAAGTGGGAGGTACTTACTCCAGCTTCCTCGGAAATCCAGTACACATGCCCTTAGCATATCCTCGAGCGTCTGGATCGTTCTCCCCGATTGCCCGTCCGTCTGAGGATGATAGGCTGAACTAAATGATAGTTTGGTTCCTAAAGCTTTCTGCAAGCTCCCCCTGAATTGTGATAAAAATCTCGAATCGCGGTCGGAAACTATTGACATCGGAATACCATGTAGTCTCACTATTTGCTGAATGTACAGCTCTGCAAACTTCTCCATGGGATAAGTCCGGTTGATCGGTAGAAAGTGGGTAGATTTCGTCAGTCTATCAACGACTACCCAAATTGCATCATGCCCCTTCACAGTCTTGGGTAATCCGACGATGAAATCCATGGTTATGTGGTCCCACTTCCACTCGGGAACCATCAACGGTTGTAGCGTTCCTGCCGGCCTTTGATGTTCTGCATTGATTTGTTGGCAAATCAGACATCGACTTACGAAAGTAGCAACGTCTCTTTTCATTCCAGGCCACCAGTAACTCATTCGTAAATCCCGATACATCTTCGTCGCACCAGGATGCACCGAGTAGATTGTCGCATGTGCCTCTGTCATCAACGTCCGACGGATTTCTTCATCTTTAGGCACGTACAACCGATTTCTAAATCGTAAGCTCCCGTCTTCTCGGAATTCGAATTCCGACGGAACATCTTCATCTCGTTCATCTCGAACCTTCAGGTATAATTCGTCTTTCTTTTGTGCTTCGAGGATCCGATCTAACAGTGTCGGCTTGAGAGTCAACGCTGCCAATCTTATCTCAATCTCCCAGAACTGAATTACTTCAACTCCAAGTTGGCACAATTCAGTATTCACGGCTTTTCGGCTCAACGCGTCTACGACCACATTAGCTTTTCCTGGGTGATAGTTTATCACACAGTCGTAGTCCTTCACTAGTTCGAGCCATCGTCTTTGCCTCATATTCAACTCCTTCTGTGTGAAGAAGTACTTTATTGTGATCTGTGAAGATCTCGCACCTTTCTCCGTACAGATAGTGTCGCCAGATTTTAAAAGCGAACACTACTGCAGCGAGTTCAAGATCATGGGTGGGGTAATTCTTCTCATACGGCTTCAACTGTCGGGAGGCGTAAGCAATCACCTTCCCATCTGCATTAACACGCACCCCAAGCCATTCTTCGAGGCGTCGCTATATACCGAAAATCCTTCCGTACCCGAAGGTATTGCTAAGACTGGAGCAGTCGTCACTCTCTTCTTCAACTCCTGGAAGCTTTGCTCACATTCTTCAGTCCATTTGTACGAAACGTTCTTCTTCGTCAGGTTTGTGAGCGTCGAGGCTATACTGGAAAAATCTTTGATGAACTTCCGATAGTATCCAGCAAGCCCAAGAAAACTTCTAACCTCCGTGGGAGTGGTTGGTCGCGGCCATTTGTCTATTGCTTCAATCTTGCTGGGGTCCACTGAAATTCCATCTCCCGAAATAATGTGCCCCAGAAAAGCCACTTGTTCCAACCAGAACTCGCATTTCTTGAATTTAGCGAATAATTGCTTCTCTCGGAGAATTCCAAGGATCGTTCTCAGGTGTTCCTCGTGTTCTTCTTTGGTCTTAGAATAAATGAGAATATCGTCAATAAAGACGATGACGAAGCGGTCCAGAAACTCTTTAAACACTCGGTTCATCAGATCCATGAAAGCAGCAGGAGCATTCGTTAGCCCGAAAGGCATGACCAAGAATTCATAGTGGCCGTACCTCGTGCTGAAAGCAGTTTTGGGAACATCCGTCTCACGGATCCTTAATTGATGATAACCGGAATGTAGGTCAATCTTCGAGAATACCGTCGCCCCTTGTAATTGATCAAATAGATCGTCTATCCTCGGAAACGGATACTTATTTTTGATCGTGATTTTATTAAGCTCACGATAATCGATGCACATCCTCATCGACCCGTCTTTCTTCTTAAGAAAAAGTACTGGGGCTCCCCAAGGCGAGAAACTAGGTTGAATAAAACCCTTTTGCATCAAATCTTCTAATTGCTCCTTTAGTTCTCGTAACTCGTTCGGCGCTAACCGATACGGAGATTTAGAGATCAGGGCAGCTCCCGGTACAAGATCAATAACAAATTCAATTTCCCGATCTGGTGGTAATCTCGGAAGATCCTCGGGGAATACCTCGGGGTATTCATTTACTACTGGAACCTCCTCAAGCTTCGGCTGGGAAGATTCCTCGGCTTTCACCGCGAAGATCAGGAACGATTCGCAACCCGTATTCACGAGTCGTTGAGCTTTCAAAGCAGAAATCCGAGCGATGGTCTTACCATTCTTCTTTCCCGAAAATTCAAATTCCTCTCCCTCGGGAGGAACCTAACTACCCTCTTTGAGCAATCGATAATGGCCCTGTACTTCGAGAGCCAATCCATCCCGAATATGATGTCGTAATCATTCATCGGGAAGGTCTATATCTAATTCCCTCCCTTCAATCTTAACAGGACAATTTTCTACCACTAAGTTGGTCCGAGTTGGATCTCCATGTGGTAGGGATACTATAAAATTGCATGAGGAATGGGTGGGATATATTCCCGCCCGGGTCACGAAATTAGCCGACACAAACGAATGTGTGGCTCCAGAGTCAATCAGTATTGAAGATGGTACGTGAAAGATATTCAACGTACCAGTCACTACAGCTGGGTTCTCCTCCGCCTCTTCGTGGGTAAGTGTAAAAACTCGTGCAGGTACAGGTGGAGGTCGAATCAGATTCTGCGGCTGATTTTGCAGTCGAGGTTGACCTTCCGTGCAATTCCGTGCAGTGTGCCCAGTCTTTCCGCACCGGAAGTACTGTAGATTCTGCGCAGGTCGAGGTCCGTAGCAGATGCCGAAGTGATTTCTTCCGCACTGCTGACACTGTGGTGCTGGCATCACTGGTCAATAGGGAACGTTGGTTGGTCCCTGGCTAACATTCGGCCGCCACATCTGTTGGCCCGGTCGATTGCCTTTATTCTTCGGGCCCTTGCCGAAGAATTGCCGTTTCTGACTGCTTCCTCCCTGCTGGCTCTCTCTCTTTCGGTTCGCTTCCTGGGCCTCTCTCACAACTCCTTCTGCCTGTTCGGCTATCAGCGCACGCTCTGTTGCTTGGCGGAATTCCAGCTGACGTACACCCGCTATACTCAAGTCCCGATAGAACTCGGGTTTCAGCCCTCTGAGAAATCTCGTCACCTTCAGCGTGTTGGTCGCAACGAGATGCGGGGCAAAACGCAACAATTCCTCAAATCGGCGAATATATTCCGCCTCTGGCATACGGCCTTGCTTCAGATTCATAAATTCGTACATCCGCTGCTTCTGGTCGTGAGCAGTGAAGTACTTGTCGTAGAAAAGTTCTCTGAAGCGCTCCCACGACATAGTAGCGGGATCCTCTAACACCTTTATGGTGTTCCACCAGAACCGCGCGCTTCCCCGAAGTAGGGAAACGGCACACAACACCTTCTCATTATTCGGCACTCGGCTATACACAAAGAGATCTTCTATTGTGCCGATCCAATCCTCGGCCACTGCAGTGTTAGCGGCCTCGGCGAAGGTTGGGGATTAAGTTTGCGGAATCTCTCCCCAATAATTTCAACACGATCAGGTTGCGGGGAGGAACGGTGCACAGATGAGCTCCGATGATTGATCACGTCATTGATTTGGTCGGACTGACGCTGGATCAGTTCAGTCAGACGGTGGATGGTATCTCTCTCGCGAGTCGAGGACTCAGATTCATCCCGCCGACTCGTTTCTCCTGCGAACTCTCGTCTAGGTCTACCCCTCGACATTCCCAGGTACTATATAACATATAAATACGTAATTAAAAACACATAATCACATCGAAACACGTAATACCTACAGGCAAGGCTGGTTCTCCCGGCTTCTGAGCGGCAGTACATGGACAGTCTTCAGAATCTAAAATCTAATGCTCTGATACAACCTGTGGCGACCCTACTTCCTAACTAGAATTATTGGCGGATTTCCGCAACGAAATTCGCGGAGGACCCGATTTATTAAAAACTTTTTAATGAAAATAATGTACATATATAAACTAAGTCGGGTTTACAAAATGCGTCTATATAATACAACGGGCGGAGCCCCAAAAATCTAAACCCGACTATCCTACCCCCTCCACAGGTCGCGTCCCATGTACCGCTCGCCCTCAAAAGCCCGTGGAGTCACCGCCGCCAGGCAGCCTATATCTCAATCCTGACACCCATCGGTGTCGGGCTCAGTCCCACCTGAAAAATATAACCCTGAGCAAAATGCCCAGTAGGTGGCAGTAAAAACATGCAATATATGCGTGCGTGCACTCAACTCAATCCCATGTCCTCACACATAAAATATGCACGCTCAACCTATCACATCTCATCACATAACAGGGCCCTCGGCTAGACTCAGCACCCACGCGCGCAATGGCAAAGTATGCCATAATCATGCGGTAGCCCACGCCGGTCGTGCCGGGTCGCTCCTTCCGCACACAATCTCAACCCAACGACTTTTCCCCGAGTGGCCTACCACCAACCCGTGTAGACAGGAATCTCACATCTGTCGGTCGTCCCTGAGCCAAATAATATCCGGTGGTGGGCACCTCGGGTGGCTCAATCCCGAGTAGATGGGTGTCGCAAACCCCCTCTCCAACCAGGTGCTACACGAGTCTAACCTCGACGACCAATAAAGGTCACTCTACCCCACTCCACCGACACCGTACCAATACGGTACCATCATCTCTCCCGTGCATGTCGTGAAATGCACATATAATAAATCACATAAAATACGTACATTGAAATCACGTAATCGTATAGTATTTAAACTAGGCCGATGGTTTAAAAATCCAAAAATAGTATTTATAATTTAAAATATGGGTTGACCCGAAAATATACGTTATAGTACGAAAATATTTTATTTAAAAGTGATTTGGGCTTAAAACCATTTATTTAAAATGTTTGGGCCTGAAATAGGGCAAAAGCCCAAAACAAGTCCGCTAGTCAACACACACCAAATTTGGTCAAAGCCCAAATCAGATTTCGCCCGAAACCCACATTTAAACGCTTGGTCAACGCGCAAAACGATCGGGTCAACACCCGATTCGCGAAATCACTCAATGTGTTTTGCGCGTCGTCCAATTTCAATTTGGTCAACCCGAAACTCATCGAGTCAAAGTCCAAATTCGCTGAATTCGCGATTCGTTCGATCGGCCAGCGAAACCCGATTTAAAGCCCGCGAAACCCGACTCTCCTCACAGGAATCACCCCGTGATTTGAAATCGGCCCGCGAAATTCATTGTCGGCCCGCAGCGTCTCTCACAATTCGAAATTCGCTTCAGCCCGCGAAACCCGACTTCTGGCCCGCGAAACTCATTTTTTTACATACTGCGAAAATCTATTTTGGCCCGCGAAACACTTTCACAACCCGAAATTCCAATCGGCCGAAACTGAAATCGATCGAAACTTAGAATCGATCGAAATTACCTATCACTTAAAAATTATTTCACCCGATTTACAAATCAAACACCGGCCCGCAATTTAAAATCGCCCGAAACTTATAATTTGCTCGAAACTAATAATCGATCGAAACTAATAATCGATCGAAACTAATAATCGCCCGAAACCTATCAATTTCACGACTACTGTTTCATCGAAACTCAAGTTCATACTAAAACCCTAATCTTTTCAGAATTTCTCCACACTAAACACATTCCAGAATTAACATAAATGCATATCAGATCATAGAACTCATAGATTGAGCTCTAACACACATCAAACCCGTCAAGAACATGTATGAAAATTTCAAAAATCATAAAATAAATCTTTTTGAATTCGAATGACCTTTCAATCAGATTCTAAGCATTTTTAGGAATTTAGTACGGGTTGTAGGGGTTAAAAACCACCTACCTAGCCTCCAAGCTAATTTGAATTAAAACCCTAGGTTGAAATCTGCTCGAGTTCGCCAGCTCCTTCACTGTTTTGGTCGTCACCTCCTAGCTATGTTTGGAGTTTAATTCTTAAGTTGCAAGCGACAAGAGCTTGTTTGCTTCTCCTTTCACGTTGCTTTTCTCAAGATGCAAATGAGGGTTTTCTTCTGATTTTCTAACTTTATCTAGCTTCTACTACTAAGCATGCATGTGCATCATTCCATCGTTACTTTCCTTACTCATTAAGTAATGTCTCATACTTATCTTGATTATTTGGGCCAAGCTAATTATTTATATGGGTCTCAAATAGATTTCCCTATCTAATTGTAACCCCTCCTTGGGCTTTTATAATATTTCGTGTTAGCTAATTTAGCTCATATTACTTTATCTAATTTCCGGGCCCAATTATTCTCTTCGACTTAATTCCAAAAATCCACTATGTCCGAAAATTAACTTCATTAATTTCGAACATTACAAAATAATCCCGTATTAATTTTACGGGTATTACATTCTTGGACCGCTTTTTCTCCTTTTGTCTGATCTGTTCTGCAAGGTCGTTCCAGATCAGCTGGGCGAAATCGTAATTCCTCGAGAAAACGACTCCGTGAAAAATCCGAAGGATGCGACCGTTGCCCTTATCGAAGCCGGCGTGATTCGGAGATAGACACTTGTTCACGATCCCGATCAGTGTCTTCCATGGGTGAGGGATACCGTTGCTCTGAACCTGAGCGAGCTTGGTGAGCGGCGGACGGTACCCCATTGGGAGGAAATCAGCCACCAGTTCTTCATCTGATGGGAGGGTGTCGTAGTTTTGGCTGTGAGGGAGGTCAAGTAGAGCTCTGAACTCGTTCTTGCCCATGCAGATGTGCCTTGTCCCTACGACCGTCGTGAAATGGTATCCCCCGCCCAAGATGATGCTTTTGATCATCCCCCAAAACTGCTGGAGGTAGACCATCGACACTGATGCCGTCACGGTAAGTCCATGCCATAGTGGATGGCCTTGAAGGATAGACACGATAATGTCGTCTGGACACCGGAAGGTGGCCAGGTCCAATTGGAAGTTCGTGTCGTGGACATTGAGGTATAAGGACTTCTCGTATATGTGATTATATGTTGGATAGCGATCCGTCTGAAAAAAATATAACAAATCATTAGTTCATAATTTTTTTATATTAGTCGAGAATGAATTTAATTTCATCAAACTATAATATTGTATCAAGTCATGACATGTTTGATGAATTTTGAATTGAAACCGTATGATATGTATAGGAATGTCGATCTTAAAAAATGTAATGGCATGATGGTAAATTCGAGTTAGACACCTAATCGCGTAGAAACGAGTTTGAAAATTTCTAAGTGTTTAATCGCGAGTAATGACACTGTTCATGGCGAGTAATTTTTTCGCTCGATAGAATTGATTTTCAAATTGATTTCCTATGCATTGATTTCAATTGTAATGACTCAGTTTAATTTTTCGATCGAGAAAATTTTATTCGCTAATGTTCGCTACAGAGTAAAAGACTTAGAAAAATTTTCTAAGTGTTGAAGTTGAAAACGAGACTGTAGTCGATCTATTTTACGATCGAGAAAAATTCCGTGTAAATTTACGTTCGAGAAATTATTTCTCAGGGAAATTTACTATCGAGAAATTTTTCTCGACTGAATAAAATTTTCGATTTGAAATTTGTCGAGCGGTATGTGATTTTCGATTGTAAGTAGCAAAAAAAATTTCGCTGAGATATAATTCTATCGAGAAATTAGTCAACGAGAGACAAAGTCAACCGTCGAGAAATTTTCATTCAATTAAGTCCGAAGCGGCGAATTTTACAATCGAAAAGTTAAGCGTTGAAAAATTAATTTTTTTCGCTGCTAAATCTTTACGACCAAAATCCAATTAACACGAAAATTCTATTTTGCTATAGTAAGTTTTGCGCTCGTTAAAATTTGCATCTAAATTATCTATTCAGTGCTTAAGTTTTTCGCACACAGAAAATCCTCACTAGATTTCTCGATGGTAAGTAATTTTTCAGTCAAAATCATTTATCTAACGACTAAGTCAGATTTTCATCGATCGAGAACTGATTTGACACAAACAGTATCTCAATTGATTCGGAATTCAATTAAGATTGTTTCCGATCGACAAAGTTCTTCGATACCTTTAAACACTCAAAAACCCAGTTTTATTGAAACTCAAATCTCAGTCGAAGATGCAGATTTTCCGAAGATTTTTACTACCAGATTCATCAAGAACATCGAAACTATGTGCAGGCATTAATCTCAGATAACACTCAAAATCAAGCCTAAATCACTATAAGACAGTATACGATTTCTCAGTTTTGAAGAACGGACGGAATTAAACATGCGAAGAACTTCAAAAAGCAGATGCCAATTACGTTAAATCACACGCAACTATCAACAGATTCTCATTTCTACCTTAAACTGACAATTTTGAGTTGAAAATGGAAAGATTTGTGAGCAATTTGAACTGTCTGTGAAAGTTTTTCGCCAGAGAATTTTCTGTGATTTAGGGTTGCATGAGAAAAAGTTTTTACTAACACAAAAATGAACTTTTATTTACTCGCTGTAATTCAATGTTGGGTTTCTGATTTGACGTTTTGCGATTAAATGGATAGGCCCATTACTATTTGCGCTCGAGAAATTTTCGATTCGAAAATCGATCTTCAATTCAATTTTCTCGATCGCAAATTATCGCGTTAATCAACAATTGTTCCCAACACTATCTTACGATCGAGAAACTTATGATAGCGAATTAATTCTTATATCCAATTTCTCGATTGTAAGTGCTTCTAAAAATTTTCAGATTGATCCCTATTTCAAATAAAATCACATTGTAAAGCTCCCCCTGAGAATTTAAAATAAATGCAATTAACTCCCTGTATTTTCTATGTAGTAACGTCTAGTCTTCCCTGGCAGTGATAAAAAAATCTGTACCACTTAGAAAGAAAAAACGTTAGAAATAATGGAGTTAATTTGGTCTGTGACTAGCTCCTTCCTTGTAGTGTCGACGTCCCACTCCTTAATTTTGTTTGAAGGAATCTGAAACGCTTAGAGAAAAACGTCAAGAATATTTGGAGCTAATGCACTATTTTTGTATTTGCTTCCCCTCAAATAATGCGCAAAAATTGACTAAATATGCAAGCATATGAAATCAATTTAATTCACGAACATATAACACACAATTTGCCTAGTAAGCACATATACATGGTCCCCCAAAACCATGTACTAGAGGGTGAGGGTAAGAGCAATGAAAAAAATTTATCGCATTTAAACAATTCAGTACCAATGCAATTGAAAATTACATTTAGAATGTGCGAGAATAAAATAAATTCGCATTTAGTCAATTCAACGCATATGAAATATAACATTCATGTCAAAATGTGCGAAATTTTTCTTTCAAGATTTTTTTTTATTATAGTATGGGTTCAGATTATTTTGCTTTGATAAATCGTCAGACCTAAAATTTTACGAGACATTTGAAAGAAGAAAATGCCGTCAAGTCATGTCGTCAAACTAAAGTCCTAAGTTCATAGACTGGTCCATTTCGACAACTCTCACTAGATTCGCTCTAGCACTCAATTATTTTTAACTTGGGATTTTTTATATTTATATCGCTCAAGTCAACACAAGCAATTTTATGTCAATTTACCTGTGATCGAGGCATTTTTAATCATATCACCTAAGCGAGAGACCGTCGATTGGAATCAAAGGGTTGTAAGGATTGTAGTTTGGCTAGGACTTAGAAGGGAAGGAATTTAGAGGAATGTGAGCTTATCTCTTCGTCATCTTCCATTTCTACGTCCGTCTCCTTTTCTTTTTCGGCGTTTTCTCTTTTTTTCGATCTTTTCTCCCTCCTTTTCTTTTAAGAATTATCCCTTTTTATGCTATGCTCAAGCGGAAGCTCCGCTTCTCCATGAGGCTATAGGAGATTATCGTAGGCGATGTTCTTCTTGTTGGTTCTCGGGCCGATAATGTGCTCCTCTTCTCTTAATCCCTAGAGAGGTTAGAGACTATCCGTTTGGAGAAGTTCACGGTTATGGAATTCGTACCGAGGCTGCGCTCCTCTTCTTGTTTCCCGATATAAGATCAGATTATTGTTGGAGAAGTTCACTTCGTGGTGCTCCTCTTTCCAGTCGTTCTGACGAGCGTACGGGATTATCGTTGGAGAAGTTCACAGCAGGATCCATGCCACCTTCTAAGAGATAGTCGGAAGGCAGGTTCCTTTGGTCTGATTGCGCGTTGAGCAATGCCTTCTTCTGTCATCATCCTTCTTATTTTCTCTCCCTCCTTTTTTTTCGTTTGAATAACCATCCGAAGAGTATAGAAAACGGTTGAAGGCTGGGAATGGGATTCAAATGAATAAAAGGACGTCAGAGAAGGCTCAAATTGGATGACTAAGGGCTAATGAGTAAGAGGGAAAAAAAATTATAAGGCCAATTGAGGAATAACCTAAGCGCCCTTATCATTTTCCTAACGATCTGAGGCAAGGTGACTATGAAGCCAAGTATCACTAGTTAAGACAAGCAATTGATGTGTGACTCACTCGAGAAATAGATCCAAGGAAATAAATGATCAAGGCTTGAGACAATCTCGTATGTGTAGTGGCTTTGTGTCTAGTGGAGCAACCTAATGACCTTTAGACACAAGAATGCGACTTAGACTGACAAAATTAAGCAATTAAATCAATCGCATGTCGGGGTAAAATTCGAAGTGATTTTAGATCAAAGCATCCTAAAGAATTTCTTCATCCCCCTATACTATAGGTATATGTATAGTATTTTTATATGTATTAAAATTTTTATTTATTTATTAAATTCACGCAAGATAAAGCATATAAGAAAGAAAGCACATAGCATATAAAATTTTGTAGCACAGAAGATCAGGTAAAGCACGTATTATGGAAGATTCAACATGCCTAATTTTCCGACAAGGAATTTAAATAGTTTTTCATCCAATGCCTTGGTGAAAATGCCAGCTAGTTGGAACTCCGTGTTCACAAAATACATATCTATGGTGCCCTTTTCTACATGATCTTTGATAAGGTGATATCTAATGTCTATGTGTTTTGTGCGTGAGTGATGAACAGGATTGAAAGTAATAGCGATGGCACTTTGACTATCACTATATATGGGTATATCATTTAAATTGTACACATAGTCGCGAAGCTGAGTCCGCATCCACAGCATCTGGGAGCAACAACTGGCGGCAGCCACGTATTCCGCTTCGGCCGTCGAAGTTGACACACAGTTCTGATTTTTGGATGACCAGCAGACCAGCTTTTCGCCTAGAAATTGAGCGCCACCGGACGTGCTTTTCCTGTCCATTCGCCAACCTGCATAATCAGCATCAGTATAGCCGATAAGATTGAAGTTCGTACCTTTGGATACCATAGTCCGAGGGTAGAAGTGCCCTTAAGGTAACGCAGAATCCTTTTGACCGCAAGCATATGGGATTCCTTGGGATCAACTTGAAAACGGGCACATAAGCAAGTGGCAAACATGATGTCTGGCCGGCTCGAAGTGAGGTAGAGAAGAGATCCAATGATACTGCGATATAGTGTGTCGTCTGTTGGGAAACCCCGGGTGACCCGAGGCCTTGCCCCGGACGCGGCGGAAGTATTGAAATGGTCTCCCAGGTTCCCCGTTGGAACGAGTGAATTTCAAAACTTTCCTTGTTCCCGCCACAAGACCAAACTCGGTATAAAGAAAAAACACGCATGTATACACGTATTAAGGTTTAGAACATTACCCTCGTCGCAAAGATCCTTAGCTCCCTAGCTCACGAACTGCGCCGAAGAGAGTCACGCCGACCCCGTGAAGTACCACAAACCAACACCACCCCAAGGATGGCTAGAGATGGTGTGGAGTGTTGTGTAAAGATGTATATGTATGTGTGTGATTTCTAAAACTTACAAACACATAGGGATTTCTCAAAGATCACCCTAAATGCTCTCACTTCTCTCTAAAACTCAAAGATAGAGTGAGGAAGAGCTTAATTCAAGTTATGGACGAAATCCTCTAAGAAAATATATTAAAAGTCCATTTCCAAACCAAGAAAATGACTTTTAATTTAATCCAAATGAGATCATGTCCTACATGACTCAAAAGGTGTTAGATTCCCTTTTATTATGTCATTAAGTGACCTAATAATGTCCCATATGTCTAACATAAAAACAAGGATCGAAATTGGATTAGGTTTGGCCAAGAAAATGATGTTTTGATGCGCGTTCACGGCCTCAAACAAGCTTGTCACGGCCGTGACTCATCATTGGACATGTTCTGCCACTCGTCACGGCCATTGTCATGGCCATGACCATTGCTTTGAGGCCTTCACGGCCTTGGCAATGAGTGTCACGGCCGTGACACAGTCAGGCACCATTTTTGGTCACCACTGCAGGTCGTCACGGCCACGTGCGATGTGTTCACGGCCGTGACACTTTGACAGCTTTGCGGCAGTTTCGTATTTCGATCCGATCGAGGGGTAAACAATGTCCGATTGACCTGAAATTTTACCCTTAGTTAAAAGACTCATCAATCTTGATTCTGACCAATGGGATTCTCAATCCGAGGTCTAGATTGTGAGATATGAATTTTCGAAACTACTGCTACTTTGCATACGGGCTTCATGACCATGATAAGCCTTGCTCATCATTGTGAACCCTATTTATGCTTCATTCATCACCATTTCCGTTCCATAAATTTCTGTCCATGTAAATATAGTTTCTAAAACATATATTTAACATTTGGTTAACGTCTCTAAGACCGTTAAATCATTTTACATCTCATATTAGTTAGGCACTATCACAGTGATCATTTTTAAGCCCGACTCTCTTGGTTCGTCTCAACCCGGCAAGGGAGGAATCCAAGAATTTGGTAAGCGCCTAGCCAATCCCGTGGTACCAAATAGATCTCGTGTTGAGTACGATCTTCGATCTATGAACCGACTATAGATTATTGTCGTACGTATAGACCCTTCACAAATGTCCCGATCGAGTGAGAGTCATGGTTACGTCAAACTCAGTAGACTCGACTCTATGACTAATTCGTGACTAGGAAAATTACTAAACTGCTCTCCACGTCCCACATGAGTCAGTTTATTGCTTCGGCCGAAGACTTCGTAATTTCCCATCCCCGAATATGCATAGGACACATGTCTCGGTTACTAACGAGATAGTGAATCCCTAACGTTAGTCTAAGCACGGCAGTTACCCTTTGTTGTCAAGACCGCATGTCGCCGCCGACCCATGTTCGTCCCCGAACAAGGTGGGCCTAGCAAACTAGTGACATGTCAAGACCCCAAAGTCAACTCCGTCAAAAAACCCTTTGGTCTAAGGTTCACGCACACTACTATAGTCAATCGATCGATCATTGACGCTACCCAGAGTAACGATAAGGCCCATGTGATCGTCGATTGCGAGTCGTGTCCAAGTACAAGTCAATTCCCTAATTCAACTTATACCAACGTTACGACCTCCCGCTTCCCATTCGAATGGTTGGCACAACCATATAAGAGTCGTTAACAAATAAGTCGTAATTGACGCTCAGTTACCCTACTAAGGTCTAAGACTTATGGACTAATTTGATATCGGAGAATAATAACTCACCGGTGCCCCTCTCTCATCCCATGAGAATAGGTGACTAAACTCACGATATATGGGATTTATTTATTTACCGTCTCACCGGATGCCTAGTAAGACTTTATAGGTAAATGAATAATATGCCTTTTTAAAGAATAAATAATAAAGTATAAATTCCCTTAATACGTATAAGAATACATTATTCAAATACATAACGAATAATACATCGATTATTAAATACATGCCCTATTCATTACATCCTCGAATGGCATTCCGAGGGCACATCCCCAACAATCTCCCACTTGCACTCAATGCCATGCGGTATGATATCGTAACCCCATTTTATGGAGGTGTCGATCAAGCACTGCCTGTGAGAGAGGCTTGGTGAACGGGTCCGACACGTTATCCGCGGTGGCTATTTTCTGCACAGCTATGTAGCCATTCTCAACGAACCCACGCAGCACGTGGTACTTTCTTTCTATGTGTTTGGACTTTGAGTGAGACCTAGGTTCCTTAGCTTGTGCTACTGCCCCACTATTGTCGCACCACAATGGTAGCGGGCGGTCCACTATGCCTGGAACAACTTGGAGTTCTTCTAAGAACTTCCTCATCCAAATACCTTCCTTTGCTGCCTCGGAGGCTGCAATATACTCCGCCTCAGTGGTGGAATCGGCAGTAGTGCTTTGCTTAGAACTTTTCCAAAAAACTGCTCCACCATTGAGCGTATAGACGAAACCAGAAGTGGATTTTCGGTCATCCACGTCTGACTGGAAATCCGAATCGGTATAACCGTCCACCTGTAATTCACCGTTTCCATAAATCAGTACCATATCTTTAGTCCGTCTAAGGTACTTAAAGATATTCTTTACTGCATTCCAATGTTCCTTACCAGGATTCGACTGGTACCGACTTACTATGCTCAAAGCGTACGCAATGTCAGGTCGCGTGCATAGCATCGCATACATTAGGCTACCTATTGCTGATGCATAAGGGATTTCACTCATTTCCTTCCTTGCTTCCTCACTTTGAGGACACATGGATTTCGAGAGATGAATCCCATGTCGCATTGGCAAGAACCCTTTCTTAGATTCATCCATACGAAACCGTTTCAGGATCTTTTCTAAGTAAAGGGCCTGAGATAAACCTATCATTCGATTCGCTCGATCTCTAAAAAGCCGAATTCCAAGAATATAGGTTGCTTCTCCCAGGTCTTTCATGGAGAACTCGGTCGAAAGCCAAGCTTTCACCTCCGAAAGCATTCCGATATCGTTTCCCATCAAAAGGATGTCATCCACGTACAATACGAGGAACGATATCTTACTCCCACTGACCTTCTTATAAACGCAAGGCTCATCTTCATTCTTTAAGAATCCGTAGTTCCTAACTACTTCATCAAATCGAAGATTCCAGCTCCTAGACGCTTGCTTAAGTCCATAAATAGACCTGTTAAGCTTGCACACTTCGTGAACATCTGCTTGCGATGTAAAACCCTTGGGCTGCTCCATATAGATTTCCTCCTGGAGGAATCCATTAAGGAAAGCGGTTTTCACATCCATCTGCCAGATCTCATAATCATAGTATGCTGCTATAGCAAGCAGAATGCGGATAGACTTAATCATTGCAACAGGTGAAAAGGTTTCCTCATAATCGATGCCCTCTTTTTGATTATAAACTTTCGCTACTAGCCTAGCTTTGTAGGTTTCAACCTGCCCATCAGATCCAAATCTTTCTCTTGTAGATCCATTTACACCCTATAGGTCCAAAACCTTCGGGCAGATCTACTAGAGTCCATACTTGGTTGGTATGCATCGAGTCCATCTCTGCTTTCATAGCTTCGACCCATTTCTTAGAGTCGACATCCATCATTGCTTGGTCAAAGGTAGCAGGGTCGTCACCAACGATCCCTTCAGTCGCAGCACCCCCGTGCTCGACATGTACCATACCATATCTCTCAGGCTTGCGAGATATTCTACCCGACCTACGCAATTCTGGGCGCGTCTCGGACTGCTCATCTGTGCCCTCAGGCAATGATGTCTCTGGAAGCGTTTCATCTAACTCTCCAAGAGTCACTTCTCTGCCAGCTCCACCTTCTCGAACGAACTGTTCCTCGAGAAAATGAGCGTGAATAGCTACGACGATCCTTTGATCATCATGGAAGTAAAAATAATATCCCATGCTATCATCGGGATATCCGACGAAACGTCCTTTCATGGACCTAGATTCGAGTTTGTCTGCTAATAGCTTTTTCACATAGGCGGGGCATCCCCAAACCCTTAAGTGATTCAAGCTAGGCTTCTTACCATTCCAAATTTCATAAGGTACCCTATCTACAGACTTCGAAGGGGTTCTGTTCAAAACATAAACTGCAGTTTGCAAAGCATATCCCCATAACGATATGGGAAGATCTGTATAGCTTAGCATAGATCGAACTTTATCTAATAATGTCCGATTTCTGCGTTCGGCAACACCATTCAGTTGTGGTGTCCCGGGCGGTGTAAACTGCGAAATAATTCCATTTTCTTTCAAGAAATCATCGAACTCGAGACTCATATACTCGCCGCCTCGATCTGATCGTACGACTCTAATTTGTCTCCCAGTTTGATTTTCCACTAAAGTCTTGAATTCCTTAAACTTTTCAAGCGTTTCAGACTTGTGCTTCAACAGATACACCAAGCCGTAGCGAGAGTGATCATCTGTGAAAGTCACGAAATAATGGAAATTACCTCGGGCCGCTACACTAAACGGTCCACAAACGTCTGTATGGATCAAATCCAAAAGGTTAGTGGCTCTTTGAAAAGTCCCTGTAAAAGGAGACTTAGTCATTTTGCCGAGGATACAAGACTCGCACGTTGGATAGGAATCTGATTCCGTAGGCTTAATAATGCCGTGTTTCTCCAACTCTTGAATCTTTCGAACTCCGGCATGACCAAGTCTAAGATGCCACAAATACTTTTTATTTAACTCTAAGTTACGTTTGTCGGTAACTACATTCGCATGTTCCTGGACGTTAACGTAATATAAACCATTTATTAACGTTGCATTTCCGACGCATTTATTTCCAAAATAAATATCACAAATATTATTATTGAACCGAAATTCATAACCATTCTTACTCAAAGCAGGAATAGAAATAATATTTTTCAGCCCCTTGGGCAATACAAGTACATCGGATAGATATAATACATGTCCAGAATATAATACAAGAGTCTTCGATCCAATATGACTAGCTGGCACACTATGTCCACTACCAACGTTGATCAAGACTTCTCGTTCCGCCAGCTTCCTACTTCGTTCCAGACCCTGGTTCAAAACACAAATGTGAGCACTAGCTCCCGAGTCAAGAATCCACGAAGTGGAAAATACAGTAAATGAACAATAAGTTTCTGAAACTTTACCTGAAGCCCCAGAAGCTCGAAGCTTGGGGCAGTCCCTTTTCCAATGACCCAGCTCTTGGCAGTGAAGGCACCTATCAGTCGCCTTCGGAACTTTAGGCACGTTCATTTTTGCTTTGCCCTTTTTCTTAATCCCTCCTTTTGGCTTATTAGGCTTGGGCTTGGGCTTGTTCGACTTAGATCTCTTAGACCTTGTAGTCGCAACAAGCGCAACCTCTTTTTCCTTTCCTTTCTTTAGCTCACGCTGAGTCTGAACCAGCGTGTTCATGAGTTCAGGAAGGGAAAATCGTCTATCGCTCAGATTACAGTTTATAATAAACTGAGCAAGTGAAGCTGGGAGTGACTGAAGGATCAGGTCAATCTGAAGCTCGTTGTGAATGGGACAACCGAGAGAACTCAGTTCCTCAATGTACCCAATGAGCTTACGCACATGTGCCGCCACATCTGCGCCCTCAGACATCTTGGTATGAAAGAGATTGTCAGCTGCACGGTATCGAGACGATCTCGACTGCTCGCCATACAACTCCTTCAGATGAATCAATATCTCGCGCATTTGCATACCCTCATGCTGGCGCTGCAGATCATTATTCATCCCAGCCAACATATAAGCCTTGACACGGGCACTATCAGCCATCCATTTGGCATGATATTCCCTGTCAGCTTCACTCGCACCCTCTTGGGGTTCGAGTGGTATTGGTCCCTCCAAACGATTTTGCGTGATCAGTAAATTGAATGGTGACGTCATTTTGTATACAAACAAGAAAGAAAACAATCTGCAGAAAATAAAGAATTGAAGGGGTCAACGTATTATTCTACAAGCACAAATAAGGACTTTAACAATTTGGCTTGGCTCCCACTATTTTTCTCAAAACCTCATTCTCCCGATTGAGATTTCGGAAACCTCGTTGATGGTTTCATAGTGGAGTTGATTTCCCCGCTCCGCAGAAATGAGCCTCAACCTAACAGTTTGTTGGCCCATTACTCGGACGGCGCCGTGTCCCACACGAACCCATAGATGAACCCATGTCTTACACGAGTCCATCTCATGAGTGTTTCAACTACTTTGTCTCCGGTCAGGAACCCTCACCCTAACAGGAATAATTGGGAAATAACCGTCTAAGTGTGACCTATCAACATCTGGCTCAATCCTAACATTTAGAAAATCCCGCCTGTAGGATAACTCTTTATAAGGCGTGAATATGTTTCGGAGAGCAGTGTTTAGACAGTCACCCAAAATATCCACGTCAAGAGTAAAATGTTGGGCGCCGATAACTCGGAACAAACCGCACATACACTCAAGTCGTTTCAATAATGAGCTTGACTTTATTGTCTTAACGCACCCGGACCAACTACGACAAGAGCGAGATGATTGGCGCCGATAACTCGGAACAAACCGCACACGACACTCAAGCCGCAATGATTTCGAGCTTGATAGAAGACAGGAACCCTGTCCCTTTACCCACTTAATATTTAGTCAAACTGGGAGAATACGTCTCACTCACATAAACACTTAAACACGCACGTAACGTCAAACAAACATGCAAGTATTCGCGGTAAACCTAGTTTGCCTATAAGACTGTCTGCGTTGACTATTTCTACTCTATTACATATATTTATAAAAACTTACATCTCTGCTCTTCAGCTTCGCACTATGTTCTCGAACGACCTTCAAGTCTTCGAACGGCCTTCTCGTGGATCCGTTTCGTACTCGTACGGCCATCGTACAAAAATTAATTTTTCTAAATATTAACTAAAATACAAAACGGGGGGATCAGCTGTCCCTGACAACCCGTATATTAACGAATAAAATACAAACCGGGGGGGACCTTGTCACCCTTAACATATCACCCGGAAATAGAGCCTAAGTCCACGCCGACGTCTTAATACGTGTCTTACAAACATGCATACAACATAAACATGTTCACTACAACAAAACGCTCAAAGAAACCGAAACGAAATTTGGGCTAGTCCTAGACTTACGGACCCACAAGTTACGAACCGCGACGAGACTCCCACTAGGGTTTTCTCTCCAAGTTGCTACGCTACGTCGGAAAGCTCGCAACTAAGCGACCTCCGACCAAGCGAGCGCTTGGTTTACAAACTCGAACTAAGTACAACTCATGCTTTGACACTTGAGCAACTTAGTGACTTGCACAACCAAGTTCGTTTCGGACTCGTTTATGTTGTTTCTTAGAACCGAGCCTATGGCTCTGATACCACTGTTGGGAAACCCTGGGTGACCCGAGGCCTTGCCCCGGACGCAGCGGAAGTATTGAAATGGTCCCCCAGGTTCCCCGTTGGAACGAGTGAATTTCAAAACTTTCCTTGTTCCCGCCACAAGACCAAACTCGGTATAAAGAAAAAACACGCATGTATACACGTATTAAGGTTTAGAACATTACCCTCGTCGCGAAGATCCTTAGCTCCCTAGCTCACGAACTGCGCCGAAGAGAGTCACGCCGACCCCGTGAAGTACCACAAACCAACACCACCCCAAGGATGGCTAGAGATGGTGTGGAGTGTTGTGTAGAGATGTATATGTATGTGTGTGATTTCTAAATCTCACAAACACTTAGGGATTTCTCAAAGATCACCCTAAATGCTCTCACTTCTCTCTAAAACTCAAAGATAGAGTGAGGAAGAGCTTAATTCAAGTTATGGACGAAATTCTTTAAGAAAATATATTAAAAGTCCATTTCCAAACCAAGAAAATGACTTTTAATTTAATCCAAATGAGATCAAGTCCTACATGACTCAAAAGATGTTAGATTCCCTTTTATTATGTCATTAAATGACCGAATAATGTCCCATATGTCTAACATAAAAACAAGGATCGAAATTGGATTAGGTTTGGCCAAGAAAATGATGTTTTGATGAGCGTTCACGGCCTCAAACAAGCTTGTCACGGCCGTGACTCATCATTGGACATGTTCTGCCACTCGTCACGGCCATTGTCATGGCCATGACCATTGCTTTGAGGCCTTCACGGTCTTGGCAATGAGTGTCACGGACGTGACACAGTCGGGCACCATTTTTGGTCACCACTGCCGGTCGTCACGGCCACGTGCAATGTGTTCACGGCCGTGACACTTTGACAGCTTTGCGGCAGTTCCGTATTTCGATCCGATCGAGGGGTAAACGATGTCCGATTGACCTGAAATTTTAACCATAGTTAAAAGACTCATCAGTCTTGATTCCGACCAAAGGGATTCGCAATCCGAGGTCTAGATTGTGAGATTTGAATTTTTGAAGCTACTGCTACTTTGCATACGGGCTTCATTACCATGATAAGCCTTGCTCATCATTGTGAACCCTATTTATGCTTCATTCATCACCATTTCCGTTCCATAAATTTCTGTCCATGTAAATATAGTTTCTAAAACATATATTTAACATTTGGTTAACGTCTCTAAGACCGTTAAATCATTTTACATCTCATATTAGTTATGCACTATCACAGTGATCATTTTTAAGCCCGACTCTCTTGGTTCGTCTCAACCCGGCAAGGGAGGAATCCAAGAATTTGGTAAGCGCCTAGCCAATCCCGCGGTACCAAATAGATCCCGTGTTGAGTACGATCTTCGATCTACGAACCGACTATAGATTATTGTCGTACGTATAGACCCTTCACAAATGTCCCGATCGAGTGAGAGTCATGGTTACGTCAAACTCACTAGACTCGACTCTATGACTAATTCGTGACTGGGAAAATTACTAAACTGCTCTCCACGTCCCACATGAGTCAGTTTATTGCTTCGGCCGAAGACTTCGTAATTTCCCATCCCCGAATATGCATAGGACACATGTCTCGGTTACTAACGAGATAGTGAATCCCTAACGTTAGTCTAAGCACGGCAGTTACCCTTTGTTGTCAAGACCGCATGTCGCCGCCGACCCATGTTCGTCCCCGAACAAGGTGGGCCTAGCAAACTAGTGACATGTCAAGACCCCAAAGTCAACTCCGTCAAAAAACCCTTTAGTCTAAGGTCCACGCACACTACTATAGTCAATCGATCGATCATTGACGCTACCCAGAGTAACGATAAGGCCCATGTGATCGTCGATTGCGAGTCGTGTCCAAGTACAAGTTAATTCCCTAATTCAACTTATAACAACGTTACGACCTCCTGCTTCCCAAGCGAATGGTTGGCACAACCATATAAGAGTCGTTAACAAATAAGTCGTAATTGACGCTCAGTCACCCTACTAAGGTCTAAGACTTATGGACTAATTTAATATCGCAGAATAATAACTCACCGGTGCCCCTCTCTCATCCCATGAGAATCGGTGACTAAACTCACGATATATGGGATTTATTTATTTACCGTCTCACCGGATGCCTAGTAAGACTTTATAGGTAAATAAATAATATGCCTTTTTAAAGAATAAATAATAAAGTATAAATTCCCTTAATACGTATAAGAATACATTATTCAAATACATAACGAATAATACATCGATTATTAAATACATGCCCTATTCATTACATCATCGAATGGCATTCCGAGGGCACATCCCCAACATCGTCGACCGGCTTTCCAGCGGGATCGGCATCCAACTTACGGCTTGGTGACACAGGAGTGCTGAGAGGCTTGCTCTGATCTTGATGGAATTTCTTCAGAATATCCTTGATGTATTTTGTCTGACTGATGAAAATCCCATCTTCGAGTTGCCTGACTTGTAGTCCTAAGAAGAACTACATCTCTCGCATGTGACTCATCTCGAACTTATTTTTCATAAGATCTCCAAACTTCGTGCAAAGCCGCGAATTTGTTGATCCGAAGATGATATCGTTGGCGTATACTAGAACGACCATCAGATCTTTGTCTTGCCATTTGATGAAGAGGGTTGTGTCTATCGTTCCTCGTATGAATTCAGACTTCACGAGGAAATCACTCAAGACATCGTACCAAGCACGTGGGGATTGTTTTAGTCCATAGAGAGCTTTGTCCAATCGATAGACGTGATCGGGATTTTCTTGATCAACGAAGCCTTCCGGCTGAGCGACGTAGACTTCTTCTTTTAACACGCCGTTGAGAAAGGCGGTCTTAGCATCCATCTGATAGACTTTGACGTCTCTGTGAGCCGCATAAGCCAGGAGAAGGCGGATAGCTTCGATTCGGGCAACAAGATCATATGTCTCGTCGTAGTCGATGCCTTCCTGTTGATTGTAGCCCTTCGCAACTAGCCTTGCTTTGTTCTGGATCACTTCACCATCTTCATTCTTCTTATTCTTGAATACCCATTTGGTTCCGATTATTGTTTTCCCATGTGGACGAGGTACTAAGGTCCACACTTGAAGACGTTCGAATTGATGAATTTCTTCTTACATCGCAATTATCCAATCCGGGTCTCGTAGTGCGTCTGCTACTTTAGTAGGCTCATTTTGGCTTAAGAAGCAGCTGAAAAGATTGAGTTGACGACGTGTCCTTACTCAGCTCGAAAGATCGCCAATTATCTGATCAACCGGATGGGAACTAGTCCACTTGTGCTCATGCGGCAGGGCTGAGGAAGATACGTCAGCCACTTGTGGTTCTAGATTTCCAATTATCTCCGACATTGTTTTAGGAAGTTCCACTTCTGCACTTGGAACGATCGTCTCTGATGATTCTTCCTCAGTAACCATTGTAGGTTCTTCGTTATTCTGTGGCAAATCTAAATCGGGTGAGGTAGGGACGTGAGAAGTACTAGGTACATCGGTCTCGTTAAGTGGAGAATCCACTATGGGTGTAGCAGTGTGTGGTCGATATACGGGCTCGAAGAGAGAGTGTAGATCGTCTAATGGGAGTCTTAATGCTTCTTCTGACGTTGATTTCAATGTTGTTGCCATCTTCTGTTGGTTTTGTGCCAACACACCAGTGAAAACAGGTTCTGAACTGTTATATTCAGAAGCTATCTGCTTGGATACTGGTCCTGAACTGAGGTGTGCAGGAGCCATCGGGTTAAGCACTGGTCCTAGACTGACTTGACCAGAAGCCATGTCCGCCACTTCGTGGAAAGTGACGTTGTAGCTTTCTTTGATTGTGTGGTTGGACTTGATATATACTCGGTACGCTTTTGAGGTTGAAGAATACCCAACGAAAGTCGCTTCGAATGCTTTAGGGTCGAACTTGGCACGTTGCTCTCGGTCGTTCGCCACAAAGCACTTGCACCCGAAGACTTTAAAGAAAGAGATACTGGGTACTCTATTATTCACAATCTCGTACGGAGTCTTGTTGAACCTTTTGTGAACCACCATCCTGTTTTGAGTAAAACAAGCGGTATTAACTACTTCAGCCCATAGAAAGTGTGGAAGTCCGAAATGAATCAGCATTGTTCGAGCTGCTTCCACTATGGTTCAATTTTTCCTTTCAACGACCCCATTTTGTTGAGGTTTTTTGCGATGAGAATTGTTGACTTATCCAAAGTTTCTGATAAAATTCACTGAGACGTCTGTTCTCGAACTCAGTGCCATTATCTGTTCGAATGACTTGGATAGTCTGCTGCAGCAAGTTCTGGGTGGTGTTCACAAAATTAATGATCAAGTCACCGGTCTCATCTTTGGTTTGGAGGAACTTTGTCCAAGTGTAACGAGAGTAGTCATCGACGATCACTAGTACGTACTTTCTTCCATTTATGCTCTGAGTCTGCATCGGGCCACAGAGATCCAAGTGGATTAGTTCCAATGGTCGAGATGTAGACACAAGTTGCTACACGTGATGGGATGCTCGCTTCATTGTTCCTAATTGGCATGCCGAACACTGATGCTCCCTTTATAGTAGTGTAGTTGGCAGACCATGAACAAAATTTTTGGTAGAAAGACGTTGGAGAGCTTTCATATTCAGATGAGACAGTCGTTGATGCCATAAGCTGTTCTCTGTAAGTCAATCTGAGATATGAGGCATATAACTCTCGAGGGCCGCACGGACGTCAGGTTGATCGTGTAAAGGTTTGATTTCCGAAGTCCATAGAGGAGTTCTGTGTCCTGACTGTCCAAAATTCTACACCGGTCAGCATGAAAGACCACCTGGAACCCTTTGTCACAGAACTGGCCTATGCTGAACAAGTTATGGCGGAGGCCTTCGACGTATGAGACATCTTTTATAATCAGATTCTTCAGAATGATATCCACAAGTCCTAAAATCGGGGCTGAATCGTTGTTCCCAAATCTGACTTTGCCGTTTGGCTGGTCTTTGTAGTTGCTCAGCAGTTCTTGATTTCCCGTCATGTGTGTAGAGCAACCCGAGTCAAGGTACCACACATGATGGATCTGGAAAAATAAATTAGAGAGCTTTAGGTACCCATTTAAACATGGGTCCTCTCAGATTAGCAGAATTATTTTGTTCTGATATAGTTTCTAAATTATTACTTGAGGGAGTTTTGATAACCCGAGCCACTTTCGGATAAGTGGGTTTGGGTTCGACCTCTTTAGGTGACTTGGCCTTTTCGGCTTTTGTCATCCTAGGCGGAGATTTAGGAACCTATTTGGGTTGAACCTTGCAGGGAAGGTTAATTTCAGCACGTACAAATACTTTGCTAGGTTTGATTGAGGAAAAGATAATTTCTTAATGTAATCTCCTAAGGTGCTTGGGGATTTCTACGGGATACCTTAGGTGAGTACAAGCATGTACAGCGCCATAAGCTTTCTTTATTGCTTGATCTTGTTTCCTACGAGTCTTCCTAGTGGCATTTGTTTCAAAATGATTAATTTTTGACGTAGAGCCTATTTTGAAGTTGTTACTTCTAAATGTGATCGGGTGAAGTGAACAAGTAGAAGCAACTATCTTAAACGTGGAAATAGCTCTTTTATTTTTACGAGTGTCTTTCATTGTAACAGAATGAATAACATGCTCAGAAATAGTTAAATCTAGTGGCTCCTTCTTTATCTTAGTGCTTTACACTCTCGCCTTTGTTTTTAGTGCTGACGCTACGCTCCCTGTAGACGTAGGTAAAGGAAAATTAGTCATAGCACTTTAAACAGAATTATTTTTACAACTTTTATCTTTCAAAGGCGATTTTCAATTTTCACGCTTTTGTAATAGCATGAGAGGTAGTTTGGGAGGATGAGGAAGCCTTGAGATTTTCCATCTCCCTAAAGATTTTTTTTTTCAGCTTCGAAATTCTCTCGTTCTCTATCTAGCTTTGCCTGTGACTCCTCTATCTGTTTTATGATAGGGGTTTGTAGAGAGAATTTTTATAATTAACGGCTTTAACTTCCTCGTGGTGAGTTTGAGAGTCGGGAGGGAGAACTTGAACTAAATTGCAGACAGGTGTTAGAGTTTCTTTCCTATTTTTGTCCTTTTCATTTAGTTCTTTGTAATCAAAGGGGATTTCTGGACCATGTGGGCCTTGTCTAATGGATGAATCGAAAGTATTTTCATACGACGATTCAGTAAAATTTCTAAGAGAGGTTAGTCCTAAGCCCATCGAAAGTGTTTAACATGGTATATTTCTTTCTTTTGTAAAACACGCGGGTTAGTGAAACCTAAGCCATCCATTGGATTATAGAAATCTACATCCTTTGGCTGATTTAGAAATATTGTTTGCTCAGATTGTCCCCTACGCGTAACTATATCGTCTAATTTCTTTACTTTGGCATATAGTTTCTTGCGTTCCCCACCTAGGAGAGCATAATTATTTTCCACCGTTAGTTTAGCGGCTTGACAGGCGTCTAAATCCTTACTAAGCTCACTAATATTATCATTTGATGCTTCTAATTGAGCTTCTAAGTTAGTGATATTAGAGGTAGCTTCGGTTATCCTACAATTTAAAATGGCTTTTTCGTTGAGATTTCTAACCAAGCAATTGTAGTTATTTGCTAGCTGCTTTCCTAGTGCTTTCAGATTTGGCTCAACGTCGGGGTCCGACTCTTCTTCCGACTCTGAAGGTGAAGGAGGCCTAACGGTCTTTTCCTTTCTTGATATTAAGCTCCTCTTCTCCGAGACTAAGGCAACAGTGTCTTCGTTCTATTTGCCTTTCTGCTCCTTGAGAATCTCGCTTATATCATCCTAATGCTGTGCGAGATTGTCAAACACGGCATGGACATCCAACTCCTCTACATCTTTACTTTGTCGAATCTGAGTGGATATTTTCTTCCATTCCGCGGGCAGAGAAGATAGAAATCTGATGTTTGTCTCCATGTTGGACTTTGTGATCTCTATCTTCCCCATCTCGTTGAAAAGAGTGAGGTATCTTTGGTAGATCTCGAATAGACTCTCCTCAGGCTTTGCTTTCAAGGAGTCGTAAGCGGTGAGAATGTTCGTCTTTTTGGCCTTTATGCCAACTTCCATCCTCTGCATCATCCTATGCAGTTCATCCCACATTCCTTTAGCTGATGAAAGGCTATCAATCTGTCGGTATATGTCGTTGGGGATGCCCTGCATGAGGGTGTTCATGGCTACTAGATCAGCCTTAGCTCGAGGTCTCTCCTCGACTGTCTACTCCCTAGGCTCCTTCAGTCGCCTAGATGCAGGAATTTGAGGAGTTGCCGTTTCGTCACCGGGAACATGTACCCAAAACTGTGCGGGTCCCTCTTCTAGTGACTTCAGTAAATTCTCGGCTTGATCTTTTAGAGCGACGAAAATTGAGGAAGCGGCTCCTCCACACGGTATATTCGCCTCATTGTAAAATCGGTGGACGGTTGTCATTTCCGAGCGAGTATTCATCCATTTTGTTTTGTCGTTGAGTTGTTGAAGGATCTTCGTTAGGTGTTTTGAATTTTTGAAGATGATGTAATGTGCTTCACAAATGACAAAATTCGTTAGTAGCTTTTGATTCGAAAAATAGATCGAGAATTATTTTCGATTCAATCTTTATATTTCGTCGAAATAGAATTAAGTGTGTACTGTTTACGTGCGAGATAGTTTGTCAGTGAAATATTTTTCGAGCGAAATAAATTGCCCAAAATCGTTCGGTCGAGGAAAATTTCCGGATCGTGAATTTATTTCGATCGTAAAGAAACAGTACGCTCGTAAGTTTCTCGACAAGTCAAAATAAATCGGTTGACTGGAAAAGTTTCTCGCGTGTAAATGATTTTTAGCTTGGTCAAACATTAAATGTCTGACCGAAAATGTTTCTCGAGAGAGAGTTTCTACACGTGGAAAGTCAAAATTGGTCTTCCTCGAAAAAGATTTTCGCTAAATAATGCTCGAGAAATATTTCTAACTAAAATCGTTTCTCGTGTTTATGATTTTAGCACCGACTTCGTATTCTGACCGAGAAAATTATCGCGCCAAGTTTTTCGATCGAGAAATTAATCCGATCGCAAAACTTAGCGAGAAAAATTGGAATGATCGAGAAAAATCACAGATACAATTATCACAAAAGGACCTGTACACTGAACTTCAGGTAGTAGCTCGCAATCGATCACTAACTACGCACGAACACGCAATTAAACAAGTTATGAAGCACAATATGTCGAATTTGATAAAAATCAGAGCGTGTTCTTCATGTTCTTATGCAAACAGTAACTCACAAAATCGATTTAATCCAAACACGAAGTTCAAACAGCTACGAATTTGATTGCAATCAACATTTGACAATTAAACGAGCACAGAAACATCAAATTCAAGTCAATTAGGCACAGAATTATGCTATTGGATCGAAAACAGATTTCACGCCAAAACTGTTCGAACAGTGAACAGAATTAAATTTTCGATCCAAATCTAACAATTTTTTATCCAAAACAGAACGAATATGCTCTGATACCAATTGTTAGGTCCTACAACACTCTAAGATCCTAGGCAAGAATTCAATTCGATGATAATGATAATCAATAAGATTCGATCGAAAAACTCATTTGAAGAACGAGAGAGAGAATTCGATTAGAGTGAGAAAGTTATTGTTGTTTCTCTCTCTTGAAAATGAATTGCAAGCCTTTCGGATCAATCTTCAAAACTTTCTCTTTTCGTCTCAATTGATTTACAATTTATACCAAACAAACTTGGTATAAATATCAAACTAGTCCTAATCTAAGGACATACAAAACGCCCCTAATTACAAGGACAACTAATAATATCAAGCAAAATTAAATGTATACTCTACAGTAGGAAACAAGATCCAGTCATAAAGAAAGCTTATGGCGCCGTACATGCTTGTACTCACCTAAGGTATCCTGTGAAGATTGAATCCCCCAAGCACCTTAGGAGATTATCGAAAGAAAAGATCGTTTCCTCAGTCAAGCCTACCAAAGCATTTGTACGTGCTGAAATTCAACTTCCCTGCCAGGTTCAACCCACTTGGGTTCCTAAAACACCTCCTAAGAAGACAAAAGTCATAAAGGCTCTCCTAAAGCCAAACCCAAAGTTACTTCCTTGAAGGCAACTTGGGTCACTAAAGTTCCTATCGAAAATAATTTAGGAATCATATCTGAACCTAAAACTAAATATGCTAATCTGAGAGGACCCATGCTTAAGTGGGTACCTAAAGCTCTCTAATTTGTTTTTGCAGATCCATCATGTGTGGTACTTCGACTCTAGTTGCTCCACACATATGTCGAGAAATCAAGAGCTGCTGAGCAACTATTAAGACAGACTGAATGGAAAAGTCAGGTTTGTAAACAACGACTCAGCCCCAATTCTAGGACTTGAGGATATCATTCTGGAGAATCGGACTATAAAAGATGTCTCATACGTCGAAGTCCTCCGCCATAACTTGTTAAGCATAGGCAAGTTCTGTGACAAAGGGTTCCAGGTGGTCTTTCATGTTGACCGTGCAGAATTTTGGATAGTCACGTCACAGAACTCCTACAAGGACTTCGGAAATCAAATCTATACACGACAAACCTGACATCCGTGCGGCCCTCGACAGCTGTTTGCCTCATATCTCAGGCTGTAATTCATAGGAACAGCTTATAGCATCAATGCATGTCTCATCTCAACATCAAAGCTCTTCAACGTCTCTCAACGAAAAAGTTGGTTCATGGTCTTCCAACTATAACTTTACAAAAGGAGCATTATTGTTCAGCGTGCCAATTAGGAAAAGTGAAATAGAGCATCTCATCATATCAAACAAGTGGCCTCTACTACACGTCCTCTGGAACTGCTACATATGGACCTCTGTGGACCGATGAAGAAACAGAGCATAAATGGACGCAAGTAGCTGGTCATAGTCGATGACTGCTCTCGCTACACATGGACAAGGTTTCTCCGAACAAAAGATGAGACAGGGGACTTGATCGTCATTCGAACAGACAATGGCACTGAGTTCAAGAACAGATGTCTCATTGAATTTTATCAGAAACTTGGGATAAGTCAATAATTTTTAGCCGCCAAGACTCCTCAACAGAATGGGGGAGTCGAACGAAAGAACAGAACACTAGTGGAAGCCGTGCGTACGATGCTCATCCACTCTGGACTTCCACATTTTCTCTGGGTGGAAGCAATAAATACCGCCTGTTTCACTCAAAACAGGACGGTGGTTCACAAGCGCTTTGACATGACTCCGTACGAAATTATCAACAAACGAGTACCCAACATTTCACTCTTCAAAGTATTCAGGTGCAAGTGCTTTGTGGCGAACGACCGAGAGCAACGTGCCAAGTTCGACCATAAAGCATTCGAGGCCACTTTCGTCGGGTATTCTTCAACCTCGAAAGCGTACCGAGTACACATCAAGTCCAACCACACAATCAAAGAAAGCTACAACGTCACTTTCCACGAAGTGGCGGATTTGGCTTCTCACTTCAGTCCAGGAACACGCAACCCACTGAATCCCACTGAATCCCACTGTCCAAAGTTCGTAGACAATTATGTTGTCAAAACTTATCTTTCTTTTACCAAACTTATGTCTATGTGCTGCTGCAATGATTTTGTTCTCCCACGATTTCATGAATATGAAACACATGAACACGCAACCCTCAGACCTCGCAAGCGAACCTTCTCTACGACGTCACTGAATTCTCCCATCTCGCCTAAACCCAAGGTCAAGCGAAAACGCCTCCCGTCGTCAAACGCAAACTCACCTACTACTCGAAAGCCAAAGGCGACCAAAATCGAAGCACGAAAACAACAACCACATTACTCACGCCAATTCATGTATAAGGCGCCATACATGCAAGCACAAGTTAGGAAAATTTGGGTTAGAAAAACCATAATCCCGCCTCATCAAACAAACGATAAAGGGAAAGCTAAATTAGAATCAACACAATCTGATTTAGTAACCACATTTCCCATTAAGCGCATAAAAACTTTACATATATCACAAGAATGTTGCGTCCGAAAACGGGGACCCAACGTTTGTTGATGATTGCAGGTCTGTCATGTGTGGTATCTAGACTCGGGTTGCTCCACACACATGACGGGGAACAAGGAGCTGTTGAGCAACTTCTCCGAGCGCTATCTCGGAAGGGTCTCCTTTGGAAACAGTCAAATGGCGCCAATTCTCGAAACTGGTGATCTCGTCCATGACAAACTGACGATCAAGGGCATCTCTTACGTTGATGGTTTGAGCTACAATCTCTTCAGCATAGGTCGTTTTTGCCATAAAGGATACAAGGTTCTCTTCGAATCTGACATCTGCAGCATTATAGATGCATCGGAACTGCCACTTCTTTCTGGAACGCGCACGTCTCACCTCTACGTACTCAATCTCACGACCTCTCGACCAGTATGCCTTCTCTCTCGGGCTGCACCTAAGTTGAATGATCTATGGCACCGACGGCTTTCACATCTCAATTTCAAGACTATCAACAAACTGCGTCAAAATAAACTCGTCAACGGTCTACCCCAACTAACATATCATAAGGAACACCTCTGCTCTGCCTGTGAATTGGGGAAGATGAAGCGATCGTCTCACATATCCAAGGAAACACCGTCCTCTAAGCTCATCCTCGAGCTCTTACATATGGATCTATGTGGCCCAATGCCTACGGCCACACTCGGAGGAAGACGGTATATTCTTGTGATTGTCGACGATTTTTCACGCTACACATGGACGAAACTCATTCGTACAAAGGATGAAGTTCCTGATATAATTATCGAGTTTGTTGTTACGTCCCAAACTCTTCATCAACAGAAGGTTCGGATTATCAGAACTGACAACGGAACTGAGTTTAAGAACAAGAAGCTCAGTGATTTCTATGCCACTCAGGGCATCACTCAGCAGTTCTCAGCTGTGAAGACACCGGAACAGAATGGTGTCGTTGAGCGTAAGAACAGGACACTAGTTGAAGCAGCCAGGACTCTCCTAATTCAATCCGGCCTTCCTCACACTCTTTGGGGCGAAGCAATTCAAACGGCTTGTTACACCGGGCTTCCATCCACAAGAGATTCAACCCCACTCCATACGAGATGTTGAACAACCGTCGTATACCAGATATATCTTATCTAAGGGTCTTCGGATGCCGATGTTTTGTTGCCAACGATCGTCAACATCTTGGGAAGCTTGATCCAAAAGCACTCGAAGGAATCTTTGTTGGTTATTCACTAAACTCGAAGGCATACAGAGTCTATCTTAAGGAGAAACGATCTGTCATTGAGAGCACAAATGTCACCTTTGACGAAAGCGAAGGCGACCTCATGGCTTCTGCTCATATTAGTCCAGAACCAGGTCTTCTACAGTCGTTGACAAAAGGTCAACCTTCAACGGCGGGAACTTCCTCATCTGAGGGCAACTCTGGTGAACTGGACCTCGATCTACTTTTCGAGTACTTCTATCCAGTTCCCAAGACTCCCGCCGCCACCACTGAACCTACCGCTGCACCCACTCCACCTACACCACCAGCTATCGGCAATGACGTCGTCCCTCCAAACTTGGATGCACTCAATCTCAATGAAGACGACATTTTACCCAACCCTGGGAACATTGCTAATCCTGATGCTGAACCCTCTCAATCCACTACGGTTGAGATCTCTTCTTCGGACACCGGACCCCAATCCAATGAGTCTCAAATCGATACAAATGCGGCCAGCTCCTCACAAACAAATGTACCACTTTGGGCTCGCTCTCACCCTACCGATCAGATTATTGGGGATCCCACATCCGGTGTTTCGACGCGTTCAGCCACGATGAATGAAAGTCTATTTGCTTGCTATCTCAGTCAAGTCGAACCATCACGAGTAGCTGAAGCTCTCAACGATCCTGATTGGCTGATTGCAATGCAGGAGGAAATAAATCAGTTTGAACGTCTACAAGTTTGGGAACTCGTACCACGACCTCACAACAGATCCATTATCGGCACGAAGTGGATCTTCAAGAACAAAAAGGACAAAGACGGTGTTGTCATCCGCAATAAAGCAAGACTTGTGGCTAAAGGGTACAACCAACAAGAAGGAATCGACTACGATGAAACTTTTGCCCCCGTTGCCAGGATCGAAGCTATAAGAATTTTTCTTGCCTTTGCTGCTCACAAGAACTTTAAAGTCTACCAAATGGATGTGAAGACTGCATTTCTGAATGGATTTCTCAAAGAAGAAGTGTACGTTGATCAACCTGAAGGGTTCTTGAGCGAAGAGTTTCCTCATCACGTTTATCAACTCTACAAGGCTCTCTACGGACTAAAACAAGCTCCCCGAGCTTGGTATGACGTCCTTTCAGATTTCCTCGTTCAGTCAGGATTCAAGAAAGGATCTCTGGATACAACCCTCTTCACCAAGCGGAGTGACCCTGACATCATGATTGTACAGATTTATGTCGATGACATCATTTTTGGATCGACTGAACCACAACTGTGTGAAGAGTTCGCAGATTTGATGAAAGAAAAATTCGAAATGAGTATGATGGGCGAGATGAATTTCTTTCTTGGTCTTCAAGTAAAACAACTCCCCGGCGGAATCTTCATCAACCAGTCCAAATACTTCCATGACATCCTCGAGAAATATGGAATGAAGGATGCTAAGACTGCTGCAACACCTATGTCTCCCTCTGGTAGACCCGACGCGGACCCATCTGGTGCTCCTGTCGACCAAACCGTCTATCGTGGGATAATAGGCTCTCTTCTATACCTCACTGCTAGTCGACCGGATATCGTTCTCTCGACAGGAATCTGCGCTCGTTTTCAGGCTACACCGAAGGAATCCCATCTCACTGCTGTCAAAAGGATTCTCGGCTATCTCAAAGGAACACCCAATCTGGGTTTGTGGTACCCCACTCGATCGGACTTCAAGCTGGTTGGATTCTCTGACTCGGATTACGCAGGATGCAAGATGGATAGAAAAAGCACCTCTGGAGCTGCACACTTCTTGGGCGGTAAACTCGTGAGTTGGTCGTCTCGAAAACAAAATTGTGTCTCAACTTCGTCGGCGGAGGCAGAATATATCGCCGCCGCTAGTTGTTGTTCACAGCTTTTGTGGATGAGAACCCAACTACGAGATTTTAATTTTCATGTTGATAAAATTCCCATTTATTGTGACTCAAAGAGTGCCGTTGCGATGACGAGTAATCCAGTACATCACTCGAGGACGAAACACATAGATATTCGTCACCACTTCATCAAAGAACATGTCGAACAAGGGATGATTGAATTGCACTACGTCACAACCGAAGATCAACTGGCCGACATTTTCACAAAACCGTTGGATGTCAAAGATTCCAACACCTAGTGACTATGTTGGGCATGTTGAATATTCAGTTGTGATCAATCGCCCCTACATGAACTTTGATTAAGTGTACATATTTCCTTTCCACTTCACTCCATTGTCTATGTGTCTTCTGAATTATGTCTTTTGAGGGGGAGTTTTCGATTAAGGGGGAGCGTCTGATTTTTCTATTATTTTTAAAGTAAAGTTTTCGATTAAGGGGGAGCTTCTGATTTTTCCATTACTTAAAAAGGAGAGCTTTAGATTAAGGGGGAGTTTCTGATTATGCCTATATAAAAATAAAATTTTGTGTTGAAATTCTAAAGTTTGGTCAAATTGAGTCACAATTGGACTGATTAAAATGTTTTGGGTTGAATTTTAAAATTTCTGGTCAAAAAGGGTCAAAATTGGACCAATTGAGCTTCAATTGGACCCAATTTTGACCAAGCCCGCGAAAATCATATCTGGACCCAGCTTTGACCAAGCCCATGAATTTCGGCCCATTTACACAAAATTTCGCATGAACAGTGACTAAAACCTTAAAACCCCAAAACCCTTAACGTTATTCACTATCCTAAAATTCCCGAGAAAATTCAAAACTTTCGCAACCCCTCTCTCAAAAATTTCGCAACTCCCCGCATCGCGTCGTCGTCAAAATCTGCTTTCATAATCCGTTTCTTGCTACCTCCATTGTCGCAAATCAGCGTCTCGGTATGAATACACCTCAGATAAATCAATTTCCAGTCACTTTAAGCTGTTTTGCCCCGTTTCGATTAAATTTGTTAGGTTAGAATAAATTTTTCGCGGCCTCTGAATCGAACTCATGATATGTTATTAATGTTTAATATCCCCAAATATGCATTGCCCATTCAATTACGAGTCGATTAAGCCCAGATTATAGCATTTTGGTTGAGATTTGAGTAGGCCTAAGGCTAAAATCATTGCGTCGTTTCGCATGCTTTCGCACTGTGTTCTTCACCGCGAAAATTCTCAAGAAAAAATTGCTTTAAAACGTTAATTTTCGCTGCTACAGTGAGGACAGTTCCGCGAAAATTTTTCCGAGAAATTTCTTACGTTGAAAGTTTCGCTACTAAAGCGAGTGAGGTTCGCGAAATTTTATCCGAGAAATTTCCAGCGCTAAAATTTTCGCTGCTACAGTGACTAAGGAAATGCGAAACTTTCATTCGAGAATTTACTTGTGTTAAATTTTTTTCGCTGCTACAGCATGTTAAGTCCCGCGAAAGTTTATCTGAGAAAATCTTTTTCCCTCACGACACAACTTTCTCTGCTACAGTGAGTTTAGCCCGCGAAATTCTAATACACTTCACTTCATATTACATATTTTTCGCAACTACAGTGAACAAAAATTTTCTCAATCCACAAAGCCTTTTCCCTCCGCGAAACTTTCATAGAACTTGCGAAAATTTTTCCTTATATGCGAAAATTCATGGATATACTACATGTGAATGTTCTTTGATACATGCGAAAAATTTGAACAACTTGTAAGATTTCCTAACTTGCGAAATTTCCCATACTTGCGAAATTTTACTCAATCTGCGAAAATTTCTCACGACATGCCTATGTGATATAACTTGCGAAATTTTCCATACTTGCGAAATTTTACTCTGTCATGCGCAAAATCTCTCACGACATGTCTATATGATATAACTTGCGAAATTTTCCCATACTTGCAAAATTTTACTCAATCTGCGGAAATTTCTCACGACATGTCTATGTGATAAAACTTGCGAAAATTTCTCATTACATGCGAAACATTTGGACAACTTGCAAAAATTCTTGACATGCGACAACCTTCCAATACATGCGAAATCTTACTCTATCTGCGAAATTTTCTCGGCATGCCTACATATCATAATCTGCGAAAATTTTCCACTACTTACATGCGAAAATTGTCTTCAATTCAAAATTACTAAGTGCTAAATCCTTCTGCATGCGAAAATTTTTTGAAACAACAGGCGAGACTTCCTAACTTGCGAAAATTTTCCATGTCTATTTGTTTAGCAAATTCTCTCATCTCACATTAATTCCTACTAATCATATTACAATTACTGTCAAGCGCAGATATGACTGAAAAAGATCAAAGCACAATTGAAGCGCTTGAGGCGGCTGCAATCCAAAGGGACATTGCTCGCATCGAACTCAACACGCGTCTCTATGTCCCACCACCCGAGCAGATCTTCCCACTAAGTCAATGGGCGGCCCTGATTCCCAACAACTACAAGGTGGACCTGCACAGCTTTCGGTGCGATGCCCCCGTAATTGTCGAAATCCTCAAAGGGCACCCACTTCGCCATGCCCTCACATATGGCGAGCCAGAAGCACAGGTGTATCTTCAACAATTCTGGCATACACTGCAACTAGCTGGACCACTCCATCTTGCCAAAACCTTATCCGCCCAAATTGATCAAGAAACCGTGGTCCTCACTCGCAAACTACTACAAGAAGTGCTTCAACTCCCAATCTACTCACCATACGACCCACTACCAACCCATGAACAACTCATCGAGGACATAGACCGGCTGGGCTATCAACCAGAAACCAAGAAGAAGAAGGGCCCACTTGTCCTCAGTGAAGTCACCACCCGCAACCTACCTCAACCCTGGCGCACACTGTACTTGCTGGTGAACAAATGCATGTCAGGGAAGCATGCTGGTCAGGACGGGGAAACTCTCAAATCCTTACCATCCTCACCGGCATCGCTCACAACCGCAAGTACAACTACGCCGACATCATCTGGATGGATCTTGTCTCAATGATCCAACGTCGCGACCGGGAAGTTGCCAAGGGAGTCACAAACCGCTTCGTCCCTTACATGCGGTGGCTCCCAGCTCTCATCAGACACTTCCGGTTGCACTCCACCAACATTCGCATCCGACCGGCAGCGGAACACTTCCTCATCCCCACGGTCGAGAAGTTCGCGAAGAAAAACACCCCGGCGAAGGACCGACACGCCATGATAATTCCGGACGAAGTTCTCGCCTACGTAGACCAGACAAATCCACACGTCCAGGAATATCGCGCCTCAACCGCCTCATTTCGAGAAAGCCCCAGACCCCTATCTACTGTCCCTACGGCGCAGATCAACCCCACTGCTACCAACCCCAGGACTAGCCAACCCCCCACCACCACCTCCAAAAAGTCATCGAGTCGCGCCGCATTCTCTTTTACCCGCGCTCCGAAAAAATGGTCGCGAGAGGATGACGTAAGCCGCCCCACGGAGCATCGATCGAAACAAAAGCACGATCGACCTCCTCAGCCACAGATAAGCCGAGCCGAACGAATAGGTACAGGAGGTGATGTGTTCACCTCCCGAGTAGAAGTCGTGGCATCTGGCTCAACCACGCAAACGACCCCACCAACCCACTTATCTTCCTCTCTACAGGAAGATATTTCATTCCACGAGGAGCCACGTATACCATCGACATCCCACTTGGAGATAGTCGATGTTGAAACAAGCAGTCCCTCGCCTCAGACTGCATCCTCTTCATGCACATCGAGTATAGTGCCCTCACTCCCCATAGTTTCATCCATTTCTAGGACACATACACCTTTTACTGCACCACAGAGTCTTCGTGACTCTGTCAGAACGCTCGGTGATGTCTCTGTGACTGAGAGCGGAAGACCTAGCACGGCCAACATCACAACAACCGTGAGCCTAGGCCATCATTCGATTGAGTCCGTCTCATCGATGATGCCAACGGGAAGTCTAAGTGACCCCGTCTTTTCCAGTCCTGTGCAAACGGGCGGCCGATCGGCAATCTTCTCCGATTCGGTGTCAGTTGGCATTCTCCGTGAATCCAACTTTGTTAACCATACCCACTTTCGTCACCGAGACCGCGCTAGAGACCCGTCTTCAAGAGTTTGCAAAGACTCTTGAGGCGTCGATTCTCGATAAAGTTTACGCGCGTCTCGATGCGTCCACCGTCGACAAAGGGAAAGGTGTGGCCCCGGAGACGCCACCACCGACTCTGAATGTGGATGCTGAAGCCATTCTCTCTGCCATTTCTGCGAAGGAGCTATTCTACCTTCTACGAGCAAGATTCGAGTCGATGACGGAACTCGACGAGGAGGAACAGCAGATGAAGAGAATGATGACTCAACCCATGACTTGCCGCGCTCAAGGCGAGTCCAGCGGGATCAGGCGCGACGATCAAGACGATGATCAAGATCGCCGCGAGGGGGAGAATAGGCAGCTAGGCCAACAATCCCAAGGACTCATGCACTCGACGCCGTCCTCCTCCTCCGGGCCTGAAACAACGCCCGTAACAGAAACCTCACACCCCACTAGCCAAAAAACCCACCTTATCTACCCTGAGTCACTAGCCAAATCACCCTCACCACCACCCACTACCGTCTCCAAAACTCTAATCGTCACATCGACGTTAGAGACTACCCCCACACCATCTCCACCCACAGTCTCCGAACCTCTAACTATCACATCGATGTTAGAGGCCACCACCACACCTACACCACCCGACACCCAAATCATCCTTGCCAAAACCATCACCACAACTGAACCACCAGAGTCTCCACCACAACCATCCCCACAATCCACAAACTCTTCTGACGCAACACCCTCGCCACCACACAGCGACACACCTCTCAACACCGATTCCAACATAGCTCCCGAGGACGTCTACTGCGCACAGAACGAGATCGAAGCCTACATCTTCAATGATGAATGGCTGTACACACCCGCCGATGCAGTAGCAGCCAGGAAGCTGGTGGAAAACGCTCGACGTCTGCTAATGGAAGCCTCACTAACGCTGATCAACACTGTAGACAACGAGGACGGAGAGGAGTACGACGCTGAACCTGCCGAGCTCGAGAACATCCTACAATTCCAAACGCAGCAAACTGAGGCTCCTGCTGCTCAAACGGATGTACCCACGGTGGATATACCGGAAGCACCGTGGGAAAACAAAAAGATCACCTCGCCGTTTCAAGAAGAAATCAGGAAGAGGATCTGGCGACGCAAGGAGCAGATCATCACAACCTTCGACGAATATGAGCTGATGAACATCCAAAATTGGAGCGCGAGAAAGAAGCAGCTCTATCGATGGAGCCTTCTCTGCCACAAATGCACAAAAAGGACGCTATCCGATGAGGAAAACATCGCTCAGGAAATGAATCGGGCCCCCATCTGCAAAGTTACTGACCTCCGCCAAGAGTCCAAAGGACCTGTCCATTACCCAGTATTCACAGTAATGAGGCAGGATGAGAGCTACTGTGAAGTCAGTGAGGCGGACTTCAAGTTTCTGCGCCTGGGCGACCTGTACAGCATGCTGGAATCCATGAAGCAGTTCAGACTCGTCCTCAGAAGCTCTGGACATCTCGTACGTGCTGAACCGGTCACCATGGGATATGTGGCTCTCAAACGCCACATGCTCCGACAGGTCAGATTCTTCGCCGCCCACGATCTGCAGATGGCGGTGGAGCACAACCTGAAGAAGGTGAATCTGACTCGCCCATCTTTCAAGAACGCGGACGACTACCGAGAAGGCGATGTGATCGACGGAGACGATCCGGCGGTCACCTACTCGAACTATAAGGGAAAGATGAGGATGCTGCGCTGCTCCGAAGTGGCAAAGTTCTCGGATGGAACGCTCACCATCATCCAAGACAAACTCATGAAGATTTGCCGCATACTTTCAGAAGAAGATCCTCTCTGCCGATCCAAGTTCGCGAAGCTCATTGACGCTATAGCTAATCGAATGGTACTTCGAAGGAATCTCCGCGCCTTCGAGTTCAAGCTAGGGCTTCGGGAAACACTCACACGCTAATCCACCACCGCTACACTCAAGATCCAAGACTCCCAACAATTGACACAAAGGGGGAGATTGTTAGGATATTTAATAGATTGTGTCAATAGTTTAGGTCTTAGGATTTATTTTGTAATTATCCTTTAGCTTAGGCTTAGGACAATAATGTAATTATCTTATATTTAGTGATTGGGCCTTAATATACCTAGGGTTAATGTGGTATATAAGGTTTTACCAACTCACTTTTGAAGGTAATCAAAGATAAAAGGCTTATCCAAATTTTTCACACAATACACACACTCAAAGGTGAGAATACTCCCTTTTCATTCCATTAAAGCCTCTTTGATTCCTTGTTTGGTGCAATCGGGACCAACAAAGATCTCCATTTCAGAGTCCGTTCGAATTTAGCTTCATTAATTCAAACATCTCCCAGATTAATTACATCCTAATCCTGCATTAAATTTACGGGTATTCCGCCAACACGAATAAAACAGGGTAACGAGTGGTAGGGAATTGAGTTGATTGGATTAGGTGTTAGATCCTAATTAATCAACTCTATGATCCTATCTAAGGTTATCGGTTAGAATTATTGAGAAATGAATTTCGATCGAAAACCTTCATTGAGAGCTCGAGGGAGAATTTCGCTTAGAGTGAGAAGATTTCTTGTCTTTCTCTCTCTAGAAATCAAATTGCAAGCCTTTCGGATCAATTTCTAAAATCTTCTCATTAAGCACAATGTTTGTACATCTATTTATACCAAACATACGTGGTGTGGGTTGTTTGGGTAGTTTGGGTGGTGGTTTGGGTTTGGCCTGTTCCAGCGCTGTCTGCGTTGCACCTGAGCCTTGTTCTTGGCCTTCACCTTGGCCACTCTTTGATGTCTAGGCCTTTTCTCCCCCTAATGACGATCCTGATCATCTGGATCGTCATCTCGACGTCGTGTGCGGGAGCTTTAGCCGTGGCAGGATTGAGTAGGAGGCTCAGGGTGGTCCACGAGACGCATGTGGAGAGATTCTTATAATACCCATATTAAATTTAATATGGGATTTTCATATAATCAACTATGAAATTATATGAATTAGGAAGTTTGGCAAAGAAAATATAAGTTTTGGAAGCTTTGAAATAAATTGAATACTTTAATAAAAGATGTTTTCGGCTTTCTATATATCATATCTCCTCCAAAGTTTACGAGTATGAGTATAAGCATATATTATATAGTAATTGATCAAACGGCAAAGAGTAGAATGTTTCGTGGGAAGCTTCAACAATTATCTTATTATTTACAAGGAATAGGATAAGGATATACATAGAAAAATATTATTATAGCACACGGGGAGCGATTCCTATTCTTAACCAAAGAGGAAAGGGACGAAACTTTTAGGGAAAGAAGAAAATCAAATTAGCTACGAAACCTAACGTGGAGTAGGTATGCTCTCAACCACCATCTTGATAATTTATTGTATAGTGTATTTTATATGATCTTTCCATGTTTGATGTGAATGTTTCGAAATGAGAGATGGGTGAATTCTCACCAATATACGTAAATCTCATGTGATAAATATGTTAACGTTGAGTACGTGATCTTAATACGTGTTTAAATATTAATCATATGAACTTTCTGTGACTCATATGTTGTGTCATTTACGTGAGTTATGGGAATTAGGTAATACTAGATGGTTGTTAGACATTTCGAAGTGTTAGATGCGTTTGGAAACCCTAATATTGAATTTAGATATATGCTATTATTTTTATGTTAAGTGTTGTAGGTTTCATAAGAGGTTTACGGCATATAGTTTTCACATCTACCATATAACATGCACATGCTTTAGAATACTTTACTATTAATTGCATAGTTAAACGATAAGGGTGGTTTTGGGAAATAATAAAATATTATACTTAAGAGAATAAGGTCACTTACGAGAGGAAAAGAACGCATCACCTATTCGTCACCTCCTTGCCTTTTCACGTTACCCAACATGTAGAGACACACATTCATGATCTATATATAATATAGTAAGCCTACACTAAACGAAAATAGTAAGGAGAGAGGAGAAAGCATTTAGGAAAGAACATAGTATTACGTATTCAATAAGTGAAGGAAAGAGAGAAACTTTCAAACGGAGACAAAGGAGAAATCGTTGAGCACCTTAGAAAGGAAGTTTGCCCATAAGAACGTGTGTCTTCTTTGTTTTACAGACGACAGTACTTGGGAAATTCTGGCAGTCCGTAGGAGTCGTGCTGAAAGAGTATACGTCGATAGCGTAACTTCAGACGTGAGGCAGGTGAAACTCACCTACGACACGTAAACGTTAGGTGAATTTTATGTGATATTTATGTGCCTACGTGATTATGTGATTATATGAATTCGGTGAATTATGTGACTTGACGAATTACGTATTTCACGTGTATTATATTTGTTGCACATCATATATACATTTGTTGCACGTCCTATGTACATTATTTGCATTGCACTTGCATACCACGTCAGTGCGAGGTTGAGCACTGTATAAAACGGTGACATCTTGCTTTAATAATGAGCGGGGTATCGTTTTGAGGTAGAGTTGAGGTTAGTATTGAGGTCTCAGATGGTAGTGGTCAATGAGGTAGTGTGAGGTCTCAAGTGCGACGGGCTGGTGTGAGACCCCGGTGCGTGAGGCCTGGAGCATGTGTGACTCAAGTGCATCAGGCCGGTGAGTGTCCGGTGCGTGAGGCTTGGGCCGCGATTCAGGTGCGCCAGGCCGGGAAGCGTCAGTGCGTGTGGCTTGAGGTCCTATGTGTGATAGGTTGGCGTGTCAGGCTGGTAATCGTCCAACGCGTATGTTTTTGAGATGTGAGAACATGTTGTGATGTTTGGAAATACTTAGGTTGAGATGAGAGAAATAAGTTAAGTGTGTATCGCATTTGTGAGGTGTTTGGGAATGGGGTTGAGCGCACGTTGCATACATGCATGTTTTATCTACTGGGCAAGGAGCTCAGCTTACGTGTTGTAGGTACATACGAGTCCGGCGATGATATGCGTCGCGACTAGGCGGGCTGCTGGCGGTGACTCTAGGGACTTTTGAGGGAAGGATAGTACATGGATGCGACCTGTGGAGTGATGTTAGGATTTTTAATATTTTGATATTTTAGTGATACGGCGTAAATATTATACAGCTATGTAGATCGTGTTTAATTTATATATTTTATTTTATAGAAACTTATAAATAAACGGGTCTTCCGCGACTTACGTTGCGAAAATCCGCTATAATTATCATTAGAAAAGTGTGGGTCGTTACAGGTGATATCAGAGCTTATGTTAGAGGTTCTGTAGACTGTCCATGTACTGCCACTCAAAAGCCTGGAGGATCAGCCTTGCCTGTAAGTTTTAAGTTTGACACAATTATGTGATTGTAATAATGTGCCTGTCTATGTGACTAATTGTTGACGATAGGAATAGTATGCTTAGTTAGAGTGCGTAGCGGAAGCGTGGTTGGAATAGGAATATGTACGCCTATAGGACGTAGAAAATATTGGTCGTGTATTGGCATAGAGAATTGGATGACCTTAGAAGCTGGACTACACATTTAAATGTGTCGCAGAGAATTTGTTGATTTTAAGAACTGAGCATGAGCCACACATTTAAATGTGTCCCCTAAACCGTGATGAAGGTACAATAAATTCTACCTTAATAGGAACCGACAGATCAGTGAATAGGAGAAGTCGTTACCCCGAGTTTCACCAGTTGGTGAATTTCGGGGCGAAATTCTTTTAAGGGGGAGATTATAATACCCGTATTAAATTTTAAACGGGATTTTCATATAATCAACTATGAAATTATATGAATTAGGAAGTTTGGCAAAGAAAATATAAGTTTTGGAAGCTTTGAAATAAATTGAATACTTTAATAAAAGATGTTTTCGGCTTTCTATATATCATATCTCCTCCAAAGTTTACGAGTATGAGTATAAGCATATATTATATAGTAATTGAGCAAACGGATCAGGAGCAAAGCAAGACTAGTTGCGAAGGGCTACAACCAACAAGAAGGCATCGACTACGACGAGACATATGCTCTTGTTGCCCGAATCGAAGCTATCCGCCTTCTCCTGGCCTATGCGGCTCACAAAGACTTCAAAGTCTATCAGATGGATGTTAAGACCGCCATTCTCAACGGCGTGTTAAAAGAAGAAGTCTACGTCGCTCAGCCGGAAGGCTTCGTTGATCAAGAACATCCCGATCACGTCTATCGATTGGACAAAGCTCTATATGGACTAAAACAAGCCCCACCTGCTTGGTACGATGTCTTGAGTGAATTCCTCGTGAAGTCTGGATTCATACGAGGAACGATAGACACAACCCTCTTCATCAAATGTACTTGTCTAGGACCTCGTGTAGATTGACGCCATGTCCAGAGGGTCCCGGTTGGTCTGGAGCGACGGAGGGAGTGGCTTGGGTGGCTGCTAGAGCTACAAGCATCGCAGCACTTGCTTCTTCTTCCGGAAGCAAGGGGCTTGAGTAGATCGGTGGTGTGGGCGGAGGCGTCATGAGGTGAAAGATTGGTGGGTCGATGTGGGCGGTGTAGTGCGTGGTGTGGGTAGTTTGGGTTTGGGTGGTTTGTGTTTGGGTTTGGTGGGTAGTTTGGATTTCACCAGCTCCAGCGCTTGTCTGCGCAGCGCCCGAGCCTTGTCCTTGGCCAGTTGTAGATGTCCTTGGCCTCTTCTCTCCCTCATGATGGTCCTGATCGTCAGGATCGTCATATATGCGCCGAGAGTGGGAGCTTTGGCCTCGGCAAGTGTCAGTAGGTGGCTCAGGATGATCCACCAATCGCCGATAAATAGATTCCTCTTGGGGAGTCCGAATGGAAAGGCCGATCAAGCGGGCGAGTAATATGTCGTGGAGCTCAGTTATGTGTATGGTGTATGGGTTGATAAGGATGGAGGAAGTGGCTAAAGGGTCGGTAGGTGTGGGTTGTGGAGGTGTGGGATTGGTTTGTGACGAAGGGCCTTCAGAGACAGGTGCTTTCCCGGTATCTCTTCGGGATGTCTCGATTGCTTGGAGTACTCTCTCCGAGATTTTGTCATCCATGGACTGTACAGCGGCAGAGAGAGCGGCCTGGAACTGCTCGTTCGTCACAAAGGGTGCGGACGCCTCCTTGGATGGACCTGGACGACTGATGTCGCCTGTTATCAACCCTTGAGTAGACGCCGAATCTTCAGGTTGGCTCACAGTCAGTTGAGGTTGTGACTGTATGAGACTTCCACCCAATCCTTGAGTTGAATCTTGAAGATTCGGCTCTATGGGCGTTGTGGCAGGGTCGGGTTGCGCCTGCGAATCATACACCAAGCCTCTGTCACAGGCAGTGCTGGAAATTTGTATATTTTATATAAATAAATATGGAATAAAATATTTGGAATATTATTTATTTAAATTTCAAAATTAATCAAGGATTAAGTTTCGAATTCCATACAATCTCGAAAAGATGCGTATTAGATACTGCAGCGAATGGCATTGAGTGCAAGTAGGAGATTGCTAGGAATATGCCCTCGAATGCTATACGAGGATTATTTGTATAGGGCATTAGATTATTTATCGTTCGACCTTTTGTGTAATCAGATATTTTCGTGTGTTTAATGAAAGGCATTGTTCGTTTATTGGATATAAGAGTTCTTTACTTTGCATCGGGTAAAGCAATAAATGATGAAATCCAAATGTGTCGAGTTGAGTCACTGTTCTCAATGGGTACGAGAGAGAAAGGCACCACTAGACTCTTAACATCGAACATTAAAAGTTCGTAAGCCTGAGCCTCCAGTTGGGTGCTGGATAACCGATCACGACTTACTTGTCTATGACATATCGTGTGCCGATATCCCGCTAAGAAGCAGAGGTCATGACTTGTGATACAAATCGAATCAAGGCATTGACTAGTTTCATGGACAATGACTCACGGGTCGTACGGTCGAACAAGGCTAATTACTCAAGGAGTGTCAATGACCGACGACAACACTATAGTAGTCTACGTGAACCTTAGATCAAAAGGAGCTTTGTCGGAGTTGACTTTGAAGTCTCGACTGTCACTGGTTCCCCTCGACCAGATTTGCTGTTGCATGGGTCAGCAGGGCAGATGCGCTCTTGATGACGATTTGTGATTGCCGGGCTGAGACCGCCGAGTACGGGTTCACAGTCTCGCAAGTAATCGAGATAAGTGTCCTATGAGGACGGGGACGGGAAATTACGAAATCCCTGGCCAAGGTATTGAACAAACTCATGTGAGACATGGAGGGTAGTTTGGTAATTTGCATTGTCTCCGTTTTTTATCATAGAATCGAGTTTAGTGAGTTTGACATAGACCATGGCTCTCACTTGATTGGGACACAGCTGAAGGGATTATACGTAGCACTGTTATCTATGAGTGAGGTTCTGGAATAAAGACTGGGTCGATATTCGCACTCGAATCGGGTTACGGTCCGGTACTGTGGGATTGGCTAGGTAACTACCGGACTCTTGGATTCCTCCCTTGCCGATTGAGTCGAGCCTAGAGAGTCGGGCTTAATAAAAAGGATCATCAACGTGTATTGATAATGAGAGAAAGTGTTTTGGGCATTAACAGGCCTTGGGCTGTTGGGCCATGCCTTAATGGGCCTCGGGCCATTTATTGGATCGAAGTTGGACTTCTTATGAAACTAACTTTAAGACTTGGGCTTGGCCAAGTGCTTAATGGGCTTGATGATAAAATTGGATAATACCTTAAGCTAATTTCGAAATATGCCTTTGAAGGTATTTTCGAAATTTGCATATTTTATATAAATAAATATGGAATAAAATATTTGAAATATTATTTATTTAAATTTCAAAATTAATCAAGGATTAAGTTTCGAATTCCATACAATCTCGAAAAGATGCGTATTAGATACTGCAGTGAATGGCATTGAGTGCAAGTGGGAGATTGCTAGGAATATGCCCTCGAATGCTTAGGATTATTTGTATAGGGCATTAGATTATTTATCGTTCGACCTTTTGTGTAATAAGATATTTTCGTGTGTTTAGTGAAAGGCATTGTTCGTGTATTGGGTATAAGAGTTCTTTACTTACCGTAGGGTAAAGCAATAAATGAACAAATCCAAATGTGTCGAGTTGAGTCACTGTTCTCGATGGGTACGAGAGAGGAAGGCACCAGTGGACTCTTAACCTCGGACATTAAAAGTCCGTAAGCTTGAGCCTCCAGTTGGGTGCTGGATAACCGATCACGGCTTATTTGTCTATGACCTATCATGTGCCGATATCCAGCTTGGAAGCGGAGGTTATGACTTGTGATACGAATCGAATCAAGGGATTGACTCGTTTCATGGACACTGATTCACGAGTCGTACGGTCGAACATGGCTTATTACTCAAGGAGTGTCAATGACCGACGACAACACTATAGTAGTCTACGTGAACCTTAGACCGAAAGGGGCTTTGGCGGATTTGACTTTGAAGTCTCGACTGTCATTGGTTTTCCTCGACCCGATTTGCTATTGCATGGGTTAGCGGGCCACATGCGCTCTTGATGACGATTTGTGATTGTCGGGCTGAGATCGCCATGTACGGATTCACAGCCTGGCAACGAGATAAGTGTCCTATGAGGACGGGGACGGGAAATTACTTAATCCCTGGCCAAGGTATTGAACTAACTCATGTGAGACATGGAGGGTTGTTTGGTAATTTGCATCGTTTCCGTTTTATCATAGAATCGAGTTTAGTGAGTTTGACATAGACCATGGCTCTCACTTGATTGGGACACAGCTGAAGGATTATACGTAGCACTGTTATCTATAGTGAGATTCTGGAATAAAGACTGGGTCGATATTCGCACCCGAATCGGGTTACGGTCCGGTACTGCGGGATTGGCTAGGTAACTACCTGACTCTTGGATTCCTCACTTGCCGATTGAGTCGAGCCTAGAGCGTCGGGCTTAATAAAAAGGATCATCAACGTGTATTGATAATGAGAGAAAGTGTTTTGGGCATTAACAAGCCTTGGGCCATTGGGCCACGCCTTAATGGGCCTCGGGCCATTTATTGGATCGAAGTTGCACTTCTTATGAAACTAACTTTAAGAATTGGGCTTGGCCAAGTGCTTAATGGGCTTGAGGATAAAATTGGATATCACCTTAAGCTAATTTCGAAATATGCCTTTGAAGGTCTTTTCGAAATTTGCATTTTTGATATAAATAAATATGGAATAAAATATTTGGAATTATTATTCATTTAAATTTCAAAATTAATATAGGATTAAGTTTCGAATTCCATACCATCTCGAAAAGATGCGTATTAGATACTGCAGCGAATGGCATGGAGTGCAAGTGGGAGTTTGTTAGGAATATGCCCTCGAATGCTATACGATGATTATATGTATAGGGCACTAGATTATTCATCGTTCGACCTTTTGTGTTATAAGATATTTTCGTGTATTTAATGAAAGACATTGTTCGTGTATTGGATGTAAGAGTTCTTTACTTAGCATCGGGTAAAGCATTAAATGAACCAATCCAAATGTGTCTAGTTGAGTCACTGTTCTCGATGGGTACGAGAGAGGAAGGCACCAGTGGACTCTTAACCTCGGTCGGACATTAAAAGTCCGTAAGCCTGAGCCTCCAGTTGGGTGCTGGATAACCGATCACGGCTTATTTGTCTATGACCTATCGTGTGCCGATATCCAGCTTGGAAGCGGAGGTCATGACTTGTGATACGAATCGAATCAAGGGATTGACTCGTTTCATGGACACTGACTCACGAGTCGTACGGTCGAACATGGCTTATTAATCAAGGAGTGTCAATGACCGACGACAACAATATAGTAGTCTACGTGAACCTTAAACCGAAAGGGGCTTTGACGGAGTTGACTTTGAAGTCTCGACTGTCACTGGTTTCCCTCGACCCGATTTGTTGTTGCATGGGTCAGCGGGTCAGATGCGCTCTTGATGACGATTTGTGATTGCCGGGCTGAGACCGCCGAGTACGGATTCACAGTCTCGCAAGTAATCGAGAGAAGTGTCCTATGAGGACGGAGACGGGAAATTACGAAATCCCTTGCCAAGGTATTGAACAAACTCATGTGAGACATGGAGGGTAGTTTGGTAATTTGCATCCTCTCCGTTTTATCATAGAATCGAGTTTAGTGAGTTTGACATAGACAATGGCTTTCACTTGATTGGGACACAGCTGAAGGGTTTATACGTAGCACTGTTATCTATAGTGAGGTTCTGGAATAGAGACTGGGTCGATATTCGCACTCGAATCGGGTTACGGTCCGGTACTGCGGGATAGGCTAGGTAACTACCGGACTCTTGGATTCCTCCCTTGTCGATTGAGTCGAACCTATAGAGTCGAGCTTAAAAAGGATCATGTACTGATAAGGAGAGAAAGTGTTTTGGGCCTTAAGTGGCCTTGGGCCGTTGGGCCACGCCTTAATTGGCCTCTGGCCATTTATTGGATCGAAGTTGGACTTCCTATGAAACTAATTTTAAGACGGGTAAAATCAACTTTTTCTCTCTCTAGTTTCTCTCTCTAGCGGCCTCTCTTTCAACATACCCTAACAAACCGTCCCTTCACCTTCCTTAACCACCGTCCACCACCAAACAGCCGCCGACCGTCACACCACCACCTTGCCGTCCGCCGGCAGCACCGACGCCGCCCTCCGTCGCCGGGATCAGACGGCGATGGGAGGGTTCTAACCCTACACAACCCATCTCCAACCTCCTCATCTCTTGTGACTTTTCAGCTTCTTCTCCTTTTTCCGTTCTTCGCTTGCTGCCATGGATGCTTCTCAGGTTAATTTGGACAGCCTTGGATCGATGCCGGACTATGAACCCCTTTCGGCGCACCATCCCTGGTTTGAGAGCAGATTTGACGTAGCTGCCTTTGAAGCTTGTTTGAGTCGTGTCAATGGCGCTCAAACCAGGCCCAACCCGCCGTCATCACCCCAACCACCGCCGGCGCACGCCACCACCCTTCTGGCCCGGTCTGAGTCCCCAAGAGAGACGGCACCAATGGGTCCCCGGCCTACATCAAGGCGCGACGCATCTCAGACACCGTGGTTCCCACAGAGACGCAAACGACGATACACCTCCACCATTGCTCCCCTTCGCGACCCACGCCACGACGTGCGTGGTCTGATACGCAAGGGCACGCCACCGCCACCTAGTGGCCTCTCTCTGAGCAACGAGTTTGATCTTGATAAGGATACTTCGGCCCCTCATGACCTCTCAGATTCCATGGGTAATGCTAACAAACATAGGGCTTCGCCGGCTGTCGCCACTAACGTGAATGGGCCTGGGGTCTACCCTATTGGGCCCTTACCTGCGGCGGGCATGGTTGTGCCGACGCCCCCGTGCGAGCTGGTCCCGATCTTTGAGGATGCTTCTGATGAAGAACAGCAAATGATGTCATCTTTTGATCGCTGTTTCCCTGAGCGCCGTGCCACAATACCACCGGCCTCGGGCTCAGGGCCGATCATGGAGACCACCCCCGTCGATGGATAAACGCATATCATGGGGAGAGCTTACACCTCGGATGATGAACAGCCACTGGTTCACGTCTCGGATCGCCGTTTCCCTACAAGCATAAGCAAGTTCTGTGACAAAGGGTTCCAGGTGGTCTTTCACGTTGACCGGTGCAGAAATTTGGATAGTCAGGACACAGAACTCCTACAAGGACTTCGGAAATCAAATCTATACACGACAAACCTGACATCCGTGCGGCCCTCGACAGCTGTTTGCCTCATATCTTAGACCGTAATTCATAGGAATAGCTTATGGCATCAATGCATGTCTCATCTCATCAAAGCTCTCCAACGTCTCTCAACGAAAAAGTTGGTTCATGGTCTTCCAACTATAACTTTACAAAAGGAGCATCATTGTTCAGCGTGCCAATTAAGAAAAGTGAAACAGAGCATCTCATCATATCAAACAAGTGGCCTCTACTTCACGTCCTCTGGAACTGCTACATATGGACCTCTGTGGACCGATGAAGAAACAGAGCATAAATGGACGCAAGTAGCTGGTCATAGTCGATGACTGCTCTCGCTACACATGGACAAGGTTTCTCCGAACAAAAGATGAGACAGGGGACTTGATCGTCATTTGAACAGACAATGGCACTGAGTTCAAGAACAGATGTCTCAGTGAATTTTATCAGAAACTTGGGATCAGTCACCAATTCTTAGCCGCCAAGACTCCTCAACAGAATGGGGGAGTCGAACGAAAGAACAGAACACTAGTGGAAGCCGTGCGTACGATGCTCATCCACTCTGGACTTCCACATTTTCTCTGGGCGGAAGCAATAAATACCGCCTGTTTCACTCAAAACAGGACGGTGGTTCACAAGCGCTTTGACATGACTCCGTACGAAATTATCAACAAACGAGTACCCAACATTTCACTCTTCAAAGTATTCGGGTGCAAGTGCTTTGTGGCGAACGACCGAGAGCAACGTGCCAAGTTCGACCCTAAAGCATTCGAAGCCACTTTCGTCGGGTATTCTTCAACCTCGAAAGCGTACCGAATACATCAAGTCCAACCACACAATCAAAGAAAGCTACAACATCACTTTCCACGAAGTGGCGGATTTGGCTTCTATCACTTCAGTCCAGGACCCGCGCTTAATCCGATGGCTCCTGCACACCTCACTTCAGGACCCGTATCCAAGCAGATAGATTCTGAATATAACAGTTCAGAACCTGTTTTCACTGGTGTGTTGGCACAAAACCAACAGAAGATGGCAACGAATTCAACGTCAGAAGAAGCAATAAGACTTGCATTAGACGATTTGGACTCTCTCTTCCAGCCAGTATATCGGTCACACACTGCTAGACCTACAATGGACTCTCCACCGAACGAGACCGACGTACCAAGTGCTTCTTACGTCCCTAACTCACCCGATTCAGAATTGCCACAGAATAACGAAGAACCTACAGTGGTTATTGAGGAAGAATTATCAGAGACGATCGTTCCAAGTGCAGAATTGGAACTTCCTCATGCAATTGATCATTCAGAGACTACAGGAATCTAGACCCACAGATGGCTGATGCATTGTCTTCAGCCTTGCCTCATGAGTGCAAGTGGACTAGAGGACACCCGGTTGATCAGATAATTGGCGATCCTTCGGATGGAGTGAGGACACGTCGTCAACACAGTCTCTTCAGCTGCTTCTTAAGTAAAAATGAGCCTACCAAGGTAACAGACGCACTTCAAGATCCGTATTTTGTAATAGCGATGCATGATGAACTTCATCAATTCGAATGTCTTCAAGTGGACCTTAGTGTTGGGGTGGGCCCGATTAATCGACGCCGGCCCCCAAACAGCGCAACGTGGCTATAGCGGAAGCGCAATTTGTACCGAGCGGCGTAGGGTGGCGAATTTTCGAGTTTTAATATCTAAATTCAACCTTACGCCATTCGGCTTCTCCCGAGGGCCTGAGATGCTGCCCTAAGCCTCGGGAGATCGCGGTTAATTCGAATTATCAAAACTCGAATTTATTTCCAATTTATTCGAATTAATAATTTAGATCCAAATTAATCGAACAAAGCGGCAACCAGATGTTTTTCGATTATTTGGAGACCGAAATGATTTTTGATCAATACCAAACTTTCCAGAATAATTCTACACTACCTAACGTTCGCAACGATAGGTCTTTCGAATTATTCCGACATCGTTTGATATTTTTCTCAAAATCAAAACTGTGATTCGAAATTATTAATTCGAGTAAAACGGCAGTCTGCAGTCTTTTAACTATTTGACAACCGAAACGATTTCCGATCGACACCAAATTTTCCAGAATAATTCTACACTTCCCGACGTTTCCAACGAGGGGTCTTGCGAATTATTCTGATATCGTTTGGTATTTTTCGTAAATCAAATCGTTAAGATTCGAGGTATACCTTTGGTGAACGGGATTTCTTCTGTCGTCGCCTCGGATGGACGTGGCTGCACCTCGTCGGAATCCCGGGGCCTCCGGGCTAGATCTTCACGCCGGTATTACCTTGAACAAACCTCCGAGACTGCTCCCGATGGCTAGCGCAGTTCGGTTCGGGCGTCGGGACTCGTCGAACGAACCCGTCGGTTTTATGTGGCTTAAGAAAAATGGTTTTAACCTTTTTTCTTTCTCTTAAAAAAAATTATCAATTCACACTATTGCCTTAAGCAACTCACGTTGCTTTATGTATGATTAATTTTATTTTATTTTATTTTTTTTTAATTGTGACAAACAAGTGTCAAATTAGACACTTGTTAATGACTCACACCATGAGTCATTTATTCTACACATCCCACGTTGGGATGTGTAGAGTTTTCTATTTTTTTTTATTTTTCTTATTTATTTTGATAATTTCCTTTTGGCCCTTAAGGTTTTTAAATTCTCAATTTAGTCCCTCAATTTTAAATAATAAAATACTTAAATCCAATCTAATTATTTTAATTATAATTGAGCCCACTTAGTTAATTAATTAAGCACTTAAGACAATCTCAAGTCCTAATTATTTCCGTGACCATCACTGGAATTTAACTAACTCGTCGACACCTCGTATCAACTATGCCACTACCTCAACGAATCTAATTCGTTAGGTTTCAGAGAAAAGCCCTCCGTTTTCGTTCAAGTTCATTACCATTTTTAAGCGCGACTCTCTAGGTCCGTCTCAACTGGCATGGGAGGAATCCACGAGTCCCGGTATTCGCCTAGCCTATCCCGCGGTACCAGACAGATCCCAGTTGAGAACGAATTTTGATCTAATCGAAATTCGGGCGAACCGACTATAGTGTATACATTTAAATACTTCTTACGCCTTTCACTTGCGTCCCGGTTAGGTGAGAGTCATGCAAATGTCAAACTCACTAACCTAACACTATGTTATAATCGAGACCGAACCGATTATTTAAACTCCGCTATATATCTAATACAAGCAAGTTTTCCAAGCTTCGGCCGAAGGCTTTATAATCGTCGCTCTCCAGTTACCTCATAGGACATTAACCTATACAAATATAGGCAGTGAATTCCGATAGCAGTCAAAGCCCGGTAATCACCTCCGTAAAGTCGGTTGCGTTTCGTCGCTGACCCGTGTTTCATTTATGAACACTTGCGAGCCTAGCCAACTAGCGACAAACCGAAATCGCGAAAGCAAATCCGTCAATGACCCTATCGGTCTGAGGCTGCTATAGTCATTCGTTCAATCATTGACAACATCCTAGCCATGTGATTGAGACGAATACGAGCCGAATGTCCGGATACGCGATCCCTCCGATCACCTATATCTTCATCACGACCCACAACCTCTCAGGTAATCGGTGACACTACCGATACTATGTGGTCGTCAATGGATAAGTCATATTCGGATATCTAGTCACCCACCTAGAATCCTTAGACTTACGGACTTTTTATTTAATGCTGAGATTAAGGACTGTCCGGTGTCTCCTCTCTCGTCCAACGAGAATCAGACATCCAACTCAAACATTTGGGTGTTATTTATTTATCGCACTACCGGATGCCAAGTAGACTTTAAATTCGATAAATAAATAATAATGCCTTTATTATAATGAAAATAAATATTCATTAATTTATTTGACGGTATATACAATAAACCTGTCTATCAACCTATACATCATCGTGCGCCCTATACTATTCCTAGTCCTCGTATGGCATTCCGAGGGTACACTCCCTAACACTTAGTACCCCGTCCGCATGGGAAAACAATTGTCGAACCAAATGGGTATTCAAAAACAAGAAGAATGAAGATGGTGAAGTGATCCGGAACAAAGCAAGGCAAACAACAGGAAGGCATCGACTACAACGGGACATATGCTCATGTTGCCCGAATCGAAGCTATCCATCTTCTCCTGGCTTTTGCGGCCCACAAAGACTTCAAAGTCTATCAAATGGATGTTAAGATCGTCTTTCTCAACGGCGTGTTAAAAGAAGAAGTCTATGTCGCTCAGCCGGAAGGCTTCGTTGATCAAGAACATCCCGATCATGTCTATCGATTAGACAAAGCTCTCTATGGACTAAAACAAGCCCCGCGTGCTTGGCACGATGTCCTGAGTGAATTCATCGAGAAGTCTGGATTCATACGAGGAAAGATAGACACAACTCTCTTCATCAAAAGGCAAGACAAAGATCTGATGGTCGTTCAAGTATACGTCGACGACATCATCTTCGGATCAACTAATCCACGGCTTTGCACGAAGTTTGGAGATCTAATGAAAAGCAAGTTCGAAATGAGTCACATGGGAGAGGTGCAGTTCTTCTTAGGACTACAAGTCAGGCAACTCGAACATGGGATTTTCATCAGTCAAACAAAATACATCAAGGATATTCTGAAGAAATTCCATCAAGATCAGAGCAAGCCTCTCAGCACTCCTATGTCACCAAGCTGCAAGTTGGATGCCGATCCCTCTGGCAAGACGGTCGACGTCACACTGTATCGCAGCATTATTGGATCAATTCTCTACCTCACTTCGAGCCGGCCGGATATCATGTTCGTCACCTGCTTATGTGCCGTTTTCAAGCCGATCACAAAGAATCCCATATGCTAGCGGTTAAACGGATTCTGCGTTACCTTAAGGGCACTCTATCCTTGGCCTATGGTATCCAAAGGGTACGAACTTCAAACTTATAGGGTACCAACCAAAGCAGAACTGTGTGTCAACTTCGACGGACGAAGCAGAATGCGTGGCTGCCGCCAGTTGCTGCTCCCAGATGCTGTGGATGCGGACTCAGCTTCGCGACTATGGGTACAATTTAAATAATATACTCATATGTAGTGATAATCAAAGTGCCATTGCTATTACTTGCAATCATGTTCATCACTCACGTACAAAACACATAGACATTAGATATCACTTTATCAAAGATCATGTAGAAAAAGGCACCATAGAATGTATTTCGTGAACACGGAGTACCAACTAGCTGACATTTTCACCAAGGCATTGGATGAAAAACGATTTCAGTTCCTTGTCGGAAAATTAGGCATGTTGAATATTCCGTAATATGTACTTTACCTGATCTTCTGTGCTACTAAATGTTCTATGCTAGGTGTTTTCTTTGCTTATATGCTTTATCTTGCGTGAATTTAATAAATAAAAAAATTATATATAAAAATACTATACATATACCTATAATATAGGGGAATGACGAAATCCTTTAGGATGCTTTGATCTAAAGTCACTTAGAATTTTACCCCGACATGCGATTGATTTAATTGCTTAATTTTGTCAGTCTGAGTCTCATTCTTGTGTCTAGAGGTCATTAGGTTGCTCCACTAGACACAGAGCCACTATACATATGTGAGGATTCAAGCCTTGTTTTTTTCCTTTCTTTGGATCTATTTCTGGAGTGAGTCACACATCAATTGCTTGTCTTAACTAGTGATACTTGACTCATACTCACCTTGCCTTAGATCGTTAGGAAAGTGATAAGGGCACTTAGGTTATTCCTCACTCGGCCTTATAAATTTTTTTTCCTCTCTTTATTTCTTAAGTCATCCACCTTGAGCATTCTCCGATGCCCTTTTCTTCCTTTGAATCACATTCCTAGCCTTCAACCATATTATATACTCTTCGGATGGTTGTTCAAACGAGCAAAGGAGGGGGAGAAAATACGGAGGATGATGACAAAAGAAGGCATTGCTCAATGCGCAATCAGACCAAAGGAACCTGCCTTCCGACTATTTTTCTGACGGTGGCATTGATCCTACTGTGAACTTCTCCAATGATAATCTCGTAGGCTCGTCAGAACGACTGGAAAGAGGAGCACCACGAAATGAACTTGTTCAACGATAATTCGGTCTTATATCGGGAAACGTGAAGAGGAACGCAGCCTTGGATACGAATTCCATAACCGTCAACTTCTCCAAAAAAAAGATAATCTCTGAAACCTCTCTAGGGATTAAGAGAAGAGGAGCACGGTATCGGTCCGAGAACCACCAAGAAGAACTTTGCCTACGATAATCTCCTATAGCCTCGTGGAGAAGCGGAGCTTCAGCTTAAGCATAGCATAAAAAGGGATAATTCTTAAAAGAAAAGGAGGGAGGAAAGATTGAAAAAAAGAGAAAACGCCGAGAAACAAAAAGAGACGGACGTAGAAATGGAAGATGACGAAGAGATAAGCTGACTTTCCTCTAAATTCCTTCCCTTCTAAGTCCTAGCCAAACTACAATCCTTACAACCCTTTGATTCCAATCGACGGTCTCTCGCTTAGGTGAAATGATTAAAAATGCCTCGATCACAGGTAAATTGACTTAAAATTGCTTGTGTTGACTTGACCGATATAAATATACAAATCCCAAGTTAAAAATAATTGAGTGCTAGAGCGAACCTAGTGAGAGTTGTCGAAATGGACTAGTGTATGAACTTAGGACTTTAGTTTGACGACATGACTTGACGGCATTTTCTTCTTTCAAATGTCTCGTGAAATTTTAGGTGTGACGGTTGATCGAAGCAAAATAATCTGACCTCATACTATAATAATAGTAATATACATAAAAGCATTTTCTATACGTATAGATATATAGAAAAATAATTTGTTTTAATTTCCAAAAAAATATGTATGTTTCGCACATTCTGATATGCAATTTTATGTTTCATATGCGTTGAATTGAATAAATGCTAATTTACTTTGTTATCGCACATTTTAAATGAAATTTTAGATTGCATTGATACTGAATTGTTTAAATGCGATAAATTTTTCACTGCTCTTACCCTCACGCAATGTTAGGACCCCTAATATCCAACCTAGATCGAATCTACGAAGAACATATTGTAAATCTAACGAATTAGAAAGCTAAAGATCGAGATTTACCAATTAAGCTTTGGAGAGAAATGACTTGGAGCTCAAGCAAGGGTTTGGTGCTAATTTCTCTCTAAAAATTCTGATTCTTGTATTTCGATTTTGATCCTTGCTACAACACACTCCTTACTTCCTAAGGAGTTCACTTATATATACCACCTCGTGGTATATTTACACAAGTAGTCCTACAAAATGATTAATTACAATTTTGCCCAAGACAACTAATTTGCATAGCAAGACTAAGACAACTATATTAATTGTATACAATTAAATAGTTCCAACAATCTCCCCCTTTGTATAAAATTTCCAATATAGTGCTGATCGTCTTCGTCTTGCAAATGGAAAGATTCCTCGAGTCCTCGAAATCTCCTCTTTATAATATCTTCAATCTCACCCAGTCTTCTAGGCATCGGCTTTTACTTCGAAACTTCCTTTGAAGTTCTTTTCCTAAATGCCGTAAGCTGTACAAAGTATTCTTGCCGGATTTAGAAATCCGCATTCCATTTCTCCCGTTGAAAGCACACGAAACTCGAAACTCCCCTTATTTGGGTCAACCTTGTGTTGAGATCGAGGAGTCCGATGTGAGGTTTGGAGAGATAGACACGGTTGACAACTTCTGTCGTTGATGCAGTGGACACGTGTTGTTCGATCTTTGGTCCTTGCTTCTTCTTCCGGAAGCAAGGGGCATGAGAAAGTCGAGGAGGGGGCTCACGGTTTTAGCCATCTTCTCCGTTTCGCCGGATTCGTCTTCTCCGAATGGAAGTTGTCTGGTTCGGCCACGAAGAAGCGTCTCTAGTTCCAGAAGAAGGTAGACAGTCTCTTTCTTTGATATTTTAAGTTGTACCGAGCTTCCTTTGAATGTGGCATTGTGAGAGAGCTCAGTTTCAAAGTGGTACGCGCGGCGGAATTTGGTGGGTGGACCGACTGATTGTGTATCCATAACCCCTTCTCCCCTTCAAGGCGAATCGTATTGACGATTTCGGCATGTTAATTTGGAGGTAGAAAAAGGACATACGAATGGTCGGTGTGGGTAATAACCGGACGGAGCCACAAAGGCAATCCGTTGAAATGAGTATCGGGGCCACATAGGCGTCGCGTTGACATCAACTAGGAGCAAAGCTCGTAGAAGATGGCCGAAACCATTGTTGCTTTGATGTTACAACGGTCGGACTTCCATCCGATCCTCGAAGCATGTCTTTAAAAAGAACATATCTACGGAAGTTCTTCACAAAGATTAGGTGTATTAAAAAGTATATGTGTCCTAAAAAATTTGAAAATTTTTGGGGAGTGAGGACACACTAGACACGAGTGATCAATAAAAGCGTGGTACGGGGTGGAATACCACTTAGTTCAATATCTCCCGTTTCCGAGTGAAGCAGTGATAGCATACGTGGTTCCCCGTGATTTATGAAACACCTATTTTTTGAGAGATAGACGAGTGGGTAAGGCTCGGTTGTGCATGCGCCGTTGGACCTAATGCAACGACTTCTACCCGGGAGCTAATTAAAATTAGCACCTGTACCTATGGGGGTTGGTCCGAAAAATTTGTGAGATAAGGGAGTGATGTATCTTCGAAGACTTCCTAGGCATCATCAAAATAATCTTGTGTTAGGAATATTTTGTAGCATCCTTTAATTTGTGTAATCTTGGGTTAATATGTTTATTTAGTGGGTTGTAGTAGTTTGGGGAGACTTATGATATTAAGTCATAGTTTTGTATTGGGCTTTAATATACCAAAGAATTGTGGTATATAAAACCCAAATTACCCTAATTAGGGTTTTATCAAAAGAATTGAAAGGTAAGCCACCTTGCACGTTAGAATTAAGAAAACACACACTAACACACACACTCAAGGTGTTCTTCTCGTTTAACACATTCAAACCCTTCTTTTGATCCTTGTTTGGTAATATAAGGGCCAACAAGTGGTATCAGAGTCTAACGCAGATCAATATCTTCCATTTGAATCCAGTTTTGCTCGATTTCGACGTGATTTGACAGAGATTTTTGCTTGAAAACTCATTCCCTGGTTTTCACTGTTTTTGGATGTTTTCAAATCGTTTTCAGTGATTTTTTTACTCCTAAGACATTAGAAAACTGATATTGAGTACGTTTTGGTTCTTTCACGTCGATTCCAGTCAAGTTTGAGTCGGATTTTAGCAAAAACGAGTCTGAAAATTTTTTTTACTGAACTGGGCGTCACTTTCGAGTAACAAATTGAACAGTACCATTGAGTTTGAAGGTTTCGACCGAAACTCACTGTGAGGAGATTCGATCGATTTGAATTTCAGACAATTTCTCGCATTTTCCACAGTTTCGCTCGAAAGATTTCTCGGCGAAAGTCCAATTGCTTCGCCCGAAAGTTGATCGATTTGAGTTTCGACGAATTTTCCACCAATTTCACAGGTTTCGATCGATACAATTCTCGGCGAAAGGCCAATCATTTTCGCCCGAAACGCTACAGTGCACAATCTCACAGTTTCGATCGATACACATCTCGAACGCTACAGTGCACAATTTCACAGTTTCGATCGATACACATCTCGGCGAAAGTCCAATGTACTAACTGTTTCGCTCGAAACTTTATTCTCCACTTAGCCAATTTCAATCTCAGACGATCGAAACTATTTATTCAAATCAAAATCGAATTCCATCTTTCGATCGAAACTAACAATTTCAAAACTCTCTTGCCCAACTCACACTTTCGCCTGAATCTTCAAATCTAAACTTAGTTTCGATTGCCCGATTCTCAACACTTAGGACCAATCGTTGAGCTTATTTTCATATCATACTAGAGTCGATAAGATACCGTCAATAAGATGAGCGCCAAGAAATCATCTTCTTCCTTCAACAAACAACGAACCTCGGGAGGGAAACTGAAATACATTGCCCCTGAAGAGACTGAAACTAAGAAATCTGAAATTGTGAAGAAGTGCTTCAACTGTGGCAAGCCGGGTCACTTTGCTTCGGAGTGCTTCAGACCCAAGAAGAAAAACACTGAATACTACAAGAAAAAATTTCAGCTCTCACAGCGCAATGAAGCGGGAATAGTCTTGGTAGCTGAGGAAGAGGAATGGCTGGAGGACACATCTGACGAGGAGGAAGAAGAAATGGCCTTCATGGTGAAAAGCATAGAGGATGACTCCGACGAGGATGAGCCATCCATCGGATCAGACAGGACAGATGTTTCGATCCGACCTGGAGGTATACACTCCATCCCTACATGATTTAGTTAAACTAGAACGTAGGATAGCCGAACTCTCCATGCATCGTAAAAATCACTCAGAACTCCAAAGCAATTTCAACAAAAATTATGCCCTGTTGAACAAACAACAGGAAGAGATAGCTATTTCTTAATGAAACCTTGATTTTGTCTGAAACCAAAGTGAAGACTTTAGAAGATCATATAGAAAACAAGGAAATAGAAATTAGCAATATGAGTAGAAGATTGAAAGACAGCGAGGAAGAATGTGTAAATGTAGCGTCTCAATACGAACTAATCACCAACGAACGTGTACAACTATACAAGAAAATCAAGGAATTAGAGGACATCAACACCAAAAGAGGTCAAAGTGAACGAACCATGTTCCTTAGCCAACCTAAAGATGTTGAATTTTATAATCCACGCGAAGGATTGGGATTTGAGCCCACCACTAACCCTGTAGCAGATAAAGTAGACTCTCTGTACAACATCAAACGTTTTGGGTTAAGCATCGAACGACTAATGCCCTTCGTCGGATCAAGTGAGGTGACTGAATCTGATGAACAAAGACGGAAGAACAAAGAATGGGCTCAAATCATGTGTGACTACGACGAACTCAACAATAGCTACAAAACAAGAGAGATAACGCTCTCTGATGATTACATGTCACCATTTGGACCCGAAGGCACTGACGAACAGACTAAACCTATTTATTCATTCATATATATTCCAGAAATCATACGCAAAATTGGTTCCTTGACAGCCTCTCTAGAGTCGGAAAAGAAAGCTCACGAAGAAGAGAGAACTATTTTGTTGAGCAACTTCTCTGAAGGATTCCTCGGGAAGGTCTACTTCGGAAACGGTCAATCTGCATCCATGCTAGGAACAGGTGATCTCATTCATGACAGACTAACCATCAAAGGAGTATCCTACGTCGAAGGACTGAGCTACAATTTATTCAGCATAGGTCGTTTCTGCGACAAAGGCTACAAGGTGAACTTCGAGACTAACAAATGTAGTGTCACAGATATCAATGGAAGAGAGCTACTCACTGGACACAGGAAGACGAATCTTTACTCCATTGACCTCAAGACTGTTCGACCGACATGCCTTATTTCTCGAGCCTCTCTACATCAGAACGATCTCTGGCATCAGCGACTTTCACATCTCAACTTCAAAGACCTAAACAAACTGCGATTAGAAAACTTGGTAAAAGGGCTTCCCTCGTTCAGATATCACAAAGAGCATCTTTGCTCGGCGTGTGAAATGGGAAAGATAAGGAACGCCTCCCACCGGACCAAACACATAGCCTCAACTTCCAAACCTCTCGAACTCATTCATATGGATCTGTGTGGACCCATGCGCACTCAGACCATTAATGTGCGGAAATATGTTTTAGTCATTGTGGATGATTTCTCACGCTATACATGGACTAAATTTCTGAGAACCAAGGATGAAACTCCAGGTCTAATCATTGAGTTCATCAAAACCGCTCAAAACCTCTACCAACTAAGTGTACAAACAATAAGAACTGATAATGGGACAGAATTCAAGAACAGAAAACTCAGTGACTTCTATGCATCACTTGGAATCACCCAACAGTTCGCAGCAGCTAAAACACCTCAACAAAATGGGGTAAGTGAGCGCAAGAACAGAACCTTAGTTGAAGCAACTCGTACACTCCTCATTCACTCTGGATTACCTCACTTCTTGTGGGCCGAAGCAATGAACACAGCTTGTTTCACTCAAAATCGTGGCTCACTTCACAAGAGGTTCAATAGGACACCCTATGAGTTGATAAATCGTAGAGTGCCAGATGTCTCATTCCTGAAAGTTTTTGGGTGCAAGTGCTATGTGGCAAATGATCGTGAAGATAGAGGCAAACTTGACCCAAAAGCATTCGAAGGCATACTGGTGGGATACTCAACAACATCAAAAGCCTATCGCATATATCTCAAAGAGAGAAGATCTGTTATAGAGAGCATTAACGTAACGTTTGATGAAGTAGACCGAGTCGTTTCTGCACAAATCAGTCCAGAACCAGGACTTCTACGAGAATTAACAAAGGACCAACCTAGCACTTCCTCTATGGGAGAAACTTCAAAAACAAAGGCGTTAGTGACATGGAACTCGATCTCTTATTTGAAGATCTCTTCCCAAAACCGGCACCACACACTGCTCCAACAACATCTGCGGCACCAGAAAATATTGATCATGCGGAGCCTAACAATGACAATACCCCTCCTTCGATGGAAAATCTTCACCTTAATGACGATAGTGAACCCCCGACAGATACAGAAATCATATCCAGCTCACGCGCTGAAACTCCTCATCCTTATGATACAACAATAGAAATTTCTTCAGGAGAGTCAGTAATGCCACAACCTGGAGAAGAAATAGAACATCAGGCTGATCAAGGTGGAGAAATAACATACGATACAAATACAGCTGGATCATCACAACCTAGTACCAGAAAGTGGACTCGAGCCCACACATACTCACAAATAATTGGAGATCCCCCCCACTGGAGTAACCACTCGAGCATCAACGATAAACGAAAGCCTCTACTCCTGCTTTCTCAGTCAAAAGGAACCCAGTAAAGTAGCTGAAGCACTCGCCGATCCAGACTGAATAATAGCAATGCAGGAGGAAATCAATCAGTTTGAGAGGTTGAAGGTTTGGAACCTAGTACCTAGACCAGCTGGGAAAACTATTATAGGGACTAAATGGGTGTTTAAGAACAAAAAGGACGAGCAAGGAGTTGTTATCCGGAATAAAGCAAGGCTGGTGGCAAAAGGTTACAATCAACAAGAAGGAATCGACTATGATGAGACATATGCCCCAGTTGCAAGAATAGAAGCTATCAGGATATTCTTAGCTTTCGCTGCACACAGGAACTTCACAGTCTACCAGATGGATGTCAAAACTGCATTCCTCAACGGAATACTAAAAGAAGAAGTTTTTGTATCCCAGCCTGAAGGTTTTGTAAACGAACAACTCCCAGACCACGTCTACAGACTCGATAAAGCTCTCTATGGACTTAAACAAGCTCCCAGAGCCTGGTACGAGGTCCTTTCGGATTTTCTCATCTCATCTGGCTTCACAAAAGGGAAGATTGATACGACTGTTTTTATCAAGAAGAACGGCTCCGACATTATGCTAGTGCAGATCTACGTTGACGACATCATATTCGGGTCAACAGACTCACGAATGTGCAGGAACTTTGGGGATTTAATGAAGCAGAAATTCGAAATGAGCATGATGGGTGAACTAAATTTCTTCTTAGGACTTCAGGTTAAACAGCTTCAAGATGGAATCTTCATCAGTCAATCCAAGTACATTCACGACATACTCAAGAAGTACAACTTGGACAACTCAAATACTGCCATGACGCCAATGTCTACCTCATGCAAACTTGATGCAGATTCCTCAGGAAAATCTGTTAATCAGACAACTTATCGAGGCATGATAGGATCCTTGCTCTATCTTACATCAAGTAGACCTGATATCATGTTCACCACGTGTCTCTGTGCGCGCTTTCAAGCTGATCCAAAGGAATCTCACATGCTCGCGGTCAAGCGAATTTTCAAATATCTCAAGGGAACTCCGAATATAGGTCTATGGTACCCGATGGAATCAAGTTTTGAACTCGTAGGATACACAGATGCTGATTACGCAGGATGCAAGCTGGACAGAAAGAGCACTTCTGGAGCCGCTCAATTTCTCGGGGGTAAACTCGTAAGCTGGTCGTCTCGAAAGCAAAATTGTGTCTCAACATCGACAGCAGAGGCAGAATATGTCGCTGCTGCGAGTTGCTGCTCACAAATTTTGTGGATGAGAACCCAGCTGCGAGATTTTGGCATAACGTTAAATCATATCCCAATTTTTAGTGACTCTAAAAGTGCTATAGCTATAACAAGTAATCCAGTACATCATTCACGCACAAAACATATAGACATTAGATATCACTTTATCAAGGCACATGTGGAACAAGGTACAATCGAAATGCATTTTGTCCACAGGGATCTTCAACTTGCTGACTTATTTACTAAGGCATTGGATGAAAAGCGATTCCAATTCTTGGTATCTAGATTAGGCATGTTGAACCATAAGACATGATCGATTGTCCCTACATGAACCTGATATTGTGTAAATATATCATTTAATTTTTCTCTATATGTTACGAATGGTAAAAATGCTACTATTATATCTAGGGGGAGACTAATAAAATTTTTATGCATGAATCTAGGGGGGAGTCTTTCATTTTTATGCACTAATCTAGGGGGAGTCATTAAATGGTTCGCACAAATCTAGGGGGAGTCTCTCAAAATTATGCACAAAATAGTTCACACAAGGAGTTTTTATGATTTCTCATCAAATTTAAATTATATAGTATGGTGAAACTCCTTAAATTTCTATCGACATTACAATCATTCAAAAATTTCAAATATCACAAATATTTCTCGGCGAAACTGAAAATTCTCTTGAAATTCCTCTTCAAATTCTTTCAGCGAAACTGCATATCGCCCGAAATCCTTTCAAATTGATTTGCCAATCGTGTAAACAAGTTTCGATCGAAACCGAACTTTACCTCATGAGTTATTAATTTCTCGGCGAAACCGACTTTCGCTCGAAACACGATTCGATTGAAATTGTAATTTAAGTACATACTTTTATACTTTTATCTGCGAAACTGACTTTCGCTCGAAACACATTTCGATTGAAATTGATTTTTAAATCCTTTGAAGTTTCTCTCGGCGAAACTAACTTTCGCCCGAAACTCAATTCAATCCATCGAAAATCAAAATTGACTCTTTGCAATTATTCTCGGCGAAACTGAGATTCTTCTTATTTAAATAGAGTTTCGCCCGAAACACTGTTCTTCTTCATCGATTTTCAAATTCACTCTTAAAACCTCTCTGCATTCGCACACGAACTCATCACTGTCTCACTCTATATTACCGTTATTGCAACTCCAAATCCCTCATTGGTAAGGAAAAACGCTTAATCCACAGTTTTCAACTGATTATTTTCTCCTTCGTGCAGGTTACGCAGATTAGGGTTGCGTGAGTTCGAGCGAATCACTGTTAAAACGCATTTTCACCTCGCCTAGATTCGCTTGAAACTAAACTCTAGTTTCTATTTCACATCACAATTGATCGATTGTTACTGAAAATATTATTTTCTGTGTTTTTCAAATCGACGGTGTCGAGGGTTTTACTACTTCGATCGAAACAGGGCATTTCAATTTTCAACATAAAACCCTTTTACTACTTTCGATCGAAACAGGGCATTTCAATTTTCAACATAATTTTAATCGCTTTGATTTAACCATTTCGGCCGATATTATCTCACAGTTTCGATCGAAACTGACGACAAAATCAATTTTAATCGATCGACACTATCTCACAGTTTTGCTCTATTCCACAGTTTCGATCGAAACTGAAGGTTCAATTAAATCGATCGATTCGTGATTTAAATCGTACCACATAGGACTTTCGATCGACACTGAATTGAATTCTCCTTTCGCCGAAGTTATTTAAATTAAATATGACTTTCGACAACTGACTTTAATTTCACTTTCGCCGAATTTGCCTAAATTGAACATGACTTTCGATCAAAACCGCAATCCAAATTGAACTTATCGCACGATGCACATTGTTGACCGAAACTCAAAACGAGTTGAAATTGAATTGAAATTGTCACTTTCGCCGATTGCTTAATCCAATTTCACTTTGTTTCTTTCACGATACCTTGTCACAATTTTTTTGCCAAAATTTTCTAAGTCCTAACATGCTTAACAACGTATTGAATAATTTTGCATACTTTCTAAGTCAAAATGGTCGATTTCCACTAATCCATTGCTCTTATCTTGCAGATCTACCAAAATGGTGCAACAAATTGATGAGATTTTCGCCTCCAAGGACTGGGCACAGAGGACACCCAACAACCATCAACTGGACTTTGATAATACCTCGTGCCCAGATCCTATCATTATTAAAATCCCCGCAAACCACCCTCTAAGAACCGCCCTAAACATCACCGAGGTAGTCCCTGAAGTGTATGTGCAACAATTTTGGTCTACCCTTCAAAAACCAACCAATAACAACCGCCCTTTCTGCCATAATCGACAACACCATAGTTGTTTTTACTCCAACCATACTCCGTTCCATACTAAACCTACCTCATTCACTCCTATATGATCCCCATCCCTCCAACGACGACCTAATCAGGGACTTCCTATTCATGGGCCACAAACCTAACGCCCAAAACACCATACACTTACCTGAGTTCACTGCCAAAGACATCCCTGCACCTTGGAGGACTCTGTTTCTCATTGTCAACAAGTGCCTCTCGCCAAAGCACTCCGGGTCCGACAAGTGCAACCGGAACATCATGCTTATCTTCCATGGGATTGTCTTCAACAAAAATTATGATGGCGCCCAACTAATCTGGTCGGACATACTTGATCAACTGCGAAGGCGAGGCCTTGGATCAACGAAGCCGGTGCTCCCTTACTTACGGTAGCTGCCCGTCATCGTCCAACATTTCGTGGATCTTCATCCCGAAATCGAACGCCGATCGAGAGACGAGGGTTATCAATGTCCGAAGCTCATAAAAATTCAATCGACGAAGAGCAAAATCAATCAGGAGGCCATGATCATCCCAGACTACTTACTTCGCCTCCTCGATCCGAATGAGCCGGAGCTACGCAAATACATGCAAGCCAACAACCTCGACGACGTCCCCGTGGCTCAACCAAACCCAGTTGAACCTAACCCAGGGACAAGCCAACCCCCACAGCCAAATGTAGGTCTAGGAAGCTCCTCATCCCCACAACCAAAACGAAAGCGTAAATCCAAAGGGGATGATCGAGGAGGACAACGGGAACGGCGTACAAAGCAAAAACACGACCGTACTCCTAAGCCAACTAGTCCAATTATAAGCCGGAGCGATCCCATAGGTACAGGGGATGACTTTGTCTTCCCCCCAGTAGAAGTCGCGACATCGGGTCCAATCGCGCAAACTACCCTTCCAGCCACTCAATCATCTCCCAACAGATGGTTGTTTCACATACTCACGAGGTGCCACGTCATTCATCACCACCTCGCTCGGAGGTGGTTGATGTAACAAGCAGTACTTCGCCTCAGACTGCACCTTCTTTGATCACTACGAGTCTAGTGCCCTCACCATCCATAATTTTCCACTTTCTAGGACACTACGATTAGATTCTGCACCTCTAGATCTTCGTGATCTAGACCGAACGCTCTACGATGTCTCCGTACTAGAGTCTAGTACGGAACAGAGCAGAAGACCCAACGTAGTCAACATCACTACAGCTACGACCTTGGGCCATCAATCTGAGTCAGTCTCAGCTTTGATGTCAACGATGAGCCTTCGTGGCCTCGGTTCTTCAAGTCCTGTGCAAACGGGCGGCACATCAGTACCCTCTACTGATGTTGTGACGACGGAACGTCTTAGTGACTCCGTCAAGTTATTTTCCCCGTTCGTGACGGAGGCGAGGCTAGAGAATCGACTCGCAACATTGGCGAAAGATCTCGAGGACACTATTATGACCCAAGTCTACAACGCCATTGGGACATCCTCTGGGGATAAAGGCAAAGCCCCCGTCAACGAAGAAGTACCCGCGCAACCCGATCCAACTCCTGGCTCAGAGGAAGGACCGTGGAACGTACCAATCCCGGAACTGATCGACGTTCTACTGGCCAGACTCCGTACTGCACCGACGCTCACTGCCTATGAAGCGGAGATCCTCAGACGTCTGGAACTTCCTTTCAACCCGCCTAACCCCGGCGAGGCCCAGTCATCAAGACAATCACGTGACGACCCTAAAGGTGGGGATCGTCCCGAGGGGGAGAAGACACAAGGGACAGGGCCACCGCCGCAGCCACAGCCGCAACCTAGAACCACCCAAACACCGACCAGAACAAAATCACCCACCCAAACCAGAAAATCTACCCGAACTACTACCAACACCACCCAAACGACCTCCTCATCAACCGTGAGTCCATCACCGCCTAGCCTTACAAACCCAAGGCCTTCCTCTGATCCTCCATCCTCACATTTTCTATCTCTCGAAACACTTTACAACCCACACTCAGCGGTAGAAAAGTACATCTTCAACGACGATTGGTTAACAAAGCCGATGCATCCAGACTTGGCCAAAGGCTTACTGGACAACGCCAGATACTTCTTGATGAAGGCAAATGTTGACCTGGCACTAACGACGATGATGAGCTCGAGGAAGGTGAAGACTACGAAGCAGACATTCCAGAACTTCCAGAGCTTCTCAAACACGTTGTCGTCGATAAGGAGTGCCCCCCTTCGAAGTCAAAGATAGGAAAAGAACAGACGCCGCCGTGGGAAAATGTCAAAGTGATAGCTCCATATCAAGAAGAAATACGGAGAAGAATTTGGAGGAAGAAGGATAGGATCAAGGACCTAGACGAGCTGAGTCTAAGAGGCCTAACTCATTTCCCGAGACCAACTGCTATACGATACCTGCTCTCTCTTCGTAGAGGGCTTGCGTGGAGAGCAAAAGATACAGATGTTAACATTCTTAGAAGAGAAGAGAAGGAAAAGGCCAGAATCAACAAAATCTTGGGAGTTCGGCGAGGTCGTGTCGACTATTATGAATACCCTATCTACAAGGTGCAGCGAGAAGATGGAACGGTTGAGGAACTGACTGAAGGCGATCTCTCCTACATCAGAGGTGAAGATGTTGATCGGATACTTTTCAGCTTCAGATTTCTTGGAACACTCCAGAATCCAGACTTGAAAGTGGGCTACGTTGCTCTTAAGCGATTCATGATGCGCCAAATCAAGTTCAATGCGACTCACGATCTTCAAATGGCGGTGGAAAGCAATATGAAAAGGGTGAATCTCACGAAGCCATCCTTCGAAGTCCCCGACTCAAGTCTTGGTGACGGCCACATAATCAATGATGACAATGATCCGTCGGTGGTCTACACCAATTACAAAGGAGAAAAGAGACTGATGAAAGCATCCGAGATTGCCAAATTCAGCGATGGGACGCTGCTGATTATTCGGGTGAAACTCGAATGGATCTTGGAGAAGCTAAGGAACGAAGAAGTAGAAGCCCAGGAGAAGTACGAGAAGCTGGTCAACATCATCTCCGATCGATTATCTTTACGAAGAACGATAAGATCTTACGAGTTCAGACTTGGACACAGGAAATCGATTGATGCAGTGGAGAAACCCAAGAAGAAGAAGACACAAAGGACGCCAAAGCGAAAAGGATGCTAAGGGGGAGATTGTTAGGAATATTTTGTAGTATCCTTTAATTTGTGTAATCTTGGGTTAATATGTTTATTTAGTGGGTTGTAGTAGTTTGGGGAGACTTATGATATTAAGTCATAGTTTTGTATTGGGCTTTAATATACCAAAGAATTGTGGTATATAAAGCCCAAATTACCCTAATTAGGGTTTTATCAAAAGAATTGAAAGGTAAGCCACCTTGCACGTTAGAATTAAGAAAACAGACACTAACACACACACTCAAGGTGTTCTTCTCGTTTAACACATTCAAACCCTTCTTTTGATCCTTGTTTGGTAATATAAGGGCCAACATCTTGCTTGGTCTCAAATGCTCGAACGCGTTCCGGGGTTAGGATCAAGTCGGATTAGACTGAACCATAGGAACATGAAATCCGTGGTCCCGGGGTACGTGAGAAGTGTTGCTCTAGTTGAACTAGCAAGCCGGAGCCGGTCGATGAAAATACGGATCATTTGATCTTCACTTAGATCGTCACCGTCGTCTTTGGAAAATTTTGTCCGTTTGAAAGCTCGAGATTCTTCGTGGTACGTCCATCTTTGGATGTGGGAGAATAAATCCGAGAAGCATATCGGAAAATAGGAGAGGTTTTTTTTTATTTTTCTTCTCTTTTTTTCTTTTTTTTATCACCTTTTTTTTATATCCCTTTTTTATCTTCTTTTTCTAATCTCCTCTTTTTTTATAGATATATATATTTACGTATACTATTCATATAGTAGTATTATATTTATATCTCCGAGAAAGTGCGACGAAAAAAAACTTGTCAAGAAACTTTATGGTGAAAATTTTCTCGAGAAAGAAAAGAATAAATCGGCAAACTTTTTCGGAAGGTTTTATTTTTAATTTAAGTATAAAAGATAAAGAAAATCAAAGTATTTTTTATGCTTTCCATCTCCGAAAATGCTTCGAAAATAAATTTCTCCCCCTAGAAATATGCGTAATTAGCTTGACGAATATTACGAATCTCATTCCCTTAAATCGCTGTTGTAAGTTTTTCTCCCCCTCAAATAAAGCTCATTTAAAAGGTACTAATCGAAAAATGGTATTTATCGTGTCCGTTCGTAATATGCATTTGAATTAAAACTAGTTAAAAGCGCTGAAATGCATATCGAAAATGAATCATTTGAAAGGTTTTCAAGGAAAATAGGTATATATTTTTTTCGACGAAACTCATATGCATATGTAAGTTTGAAATATACCTCGTTGAAACTTAGTTGTAGTAGCTCACGCCTCATCCCTTTATCATGTACGTGGAGCCACTACGTCGAATTCCATACATGAGGGAAATCTGCAAAACTATCGGGACTTTGGTACCCATTGTCGTATGGGTCCTCCCTTTTTAGTAGAAAACAAGTTAGTCGTAAATCGTGTAAGATTAGATTGTGAGCCTAAGTTGGTCGAAGATGTAGTCTTAGGAGTCCACATTTGACTAGGACTTTGTGACTTGATATCTGACTTAGGAATCCATTTTTGCTTGATTTTACACGGATAAGTAATTCTAGCATGTGAATATGTACTCCTAGAATGTATACTTGTAAAGGTCTTCTCAGTACCTAGTCGTAATAAATGCTTTTCGGAACGAATATTGAGTGGGTACTTCATATAAGAATACGAGCAAATAGAGTGATAAGCATGTAAAGTAGATCTGTCGTAATTCCTATGTGGAGAAAGCACATTTTTCACATGAGAATAAGAACTTTGAAAATTATTTTCAAGTCTAGGCTTTTTAAGTGAAAAGTTAGTAGAATCATTTGAAACACACGATGAAGTTTGTGCGCTAGAGCTTGAATTATTTTCGTGAAAATTTTTCTTTTTGAGAGCGGGAGAGGAAGACTTTTGATCTTTATTATTAAGTCTTGGATTTTTCTGTTCTCTCGTTTCCGCGGGACTTGTTCCTTGAGTATAGAAAGTGCGGGACTTTTACTTTGAATTACAGCTTTGGTCAAGAATGACGTAGAATTAGTAGAAGCCATTTCGGTGGTAGGAACGAGATCATCCGTTTGTGTTCCTTGATCATGTCTTGAAGACGAGGAAGCTTTGAGATTAGATATTTCCAATAAAAGCGCATTCTTTTCAGCTTCAAAATTCTTTCTCTCCTTTTCTAAAGTAGAATTTAAATCCGCTATTTTCTGAATAGTAAGTATATCAACGGAAGAAGAATTTTCAGAATGACGAGATTGTGCTTTCTTGGTCTTAGAAATCGCAAGAAGATTTTCTAATTGATTAATCTTAGAGTAGAGCTTCCCGCGTTCTTCTCTTAAGAAAGCATAGTTAGTTTGAGCAGTGCTCTTCTCGGCTTGACAGATGTCTAGACTCTTAGTTAACTCACTTATCTTAGAATTAGATTTTTCTATTTGAGCTTCGAGACTAGTGACCTTTTTGTTCACCCCCTCTAGTCTACATTTAAGAAGACTTTTCTCGATTAGATTCCTAAGTAGACATTTATTGTTGTTGTCTAGCATGTCCTCTAATTCCTTAACTACCGAGCTATGCTTCTCTAACGAAATATGCTTAGCCTCGCTAAGCATTGAGCTCTTAATTAGTTCATCTATTTTTGCACTAGAGCTGCTAAGGTTAGATTCAGAAGTTTCTAGCTTAGATTTAAGATTAGAGATCATATCGAGAGCACTAGCTAGTCTTAATTCTAACTCTAGTTTGACTTTGCATTCTTCTATGGAATTTGTAGCTCTACATGCCTCCTGATTTTCCTCTACTTGGACTACATTAGAATTTTTGCTAAGTTCCTTAACCTTAATTTCTAAGGTTTCTATCTTAGCCTCGAGTGTTCTAACATTTTCAAGTTCATTCTTATATTTTTCACAATGTCTCACTGCCGAATTAAAATTGATTGTTACTTGATCTTGTAAAATCTTTATATTTGGATTCATGATGTTTTATTGTAGTCTAAATTTTGGTTGGATATTTTGATCGTTGATGTGTTTTATGGATTTGAATTGCTTTTAATATTGATTAAAATATTTGGCTATTTTTAAAAATTTCAGTTTCGAAAAGATTTGGTTTACAAAATTTGATTTCAAAATTTAATATTATATAACAAAACTTTTTCTATAATGTGCCAATAGAAGGTTACTGTTTTCGATCGAAAATAATTCTCGAGTAAAAGTTTTTCGAGTGAAGCTGTAGAGCACTGTTTTCGATTGTTAAATTTTTCGACAAGGTACTGTTTCTAGAAAATAGTTTGAATTTCAAACAGTTATGTATAGATTTACGATCGTAAAAGTTTTGCGATTCGATAAAACGTCGTCGTTTTGAGATTTTAATATCTAAACCTTTAAATCAAATTTTTCGATCGCAAGAAGTTTTGCGGGCGGAAAATAAGTTTTGCGACGACAAACCTGTAAAAGCAACTATACAAAATTTTGCGATCGTAAAATCAAAGAATGAGAATGAATAAAATTGAAAGTTCTTGGGTTAAATTGAAAAATTAGGACTAGATCAGAACTTTTCAGGACTAAATCGAAAGCTAATAGGGACCGAAATGTAACTGCAGGTACTGAAATAAATTTTCGGGACTTAAAATGCAATTTTCCCTGTGTGTATATGTGCATGTAAATGTTCTAACACGAAGAAGACGAAGCTGGGATTCACGATTGAAAAGAAACTAACGATTTTCGATCGAAAAAATTTCTCGAATGAATTTTGCGATAGAAAACAAGTTTCTCGATCTGATTTTGCAGGCGTTGACCGATTTCTCGCGTTGAACGGATTTCTCGAGGGAAGAACAGATATATTTTTTTCGATGATAACAGAGACGAAGAGAGACTGGATGTTCAATCGACGATGAAGATCGAGATGATTTCGATTGAACTCGTCGATTTGCGAGGAATCGCGAAGAACACCATCGAAAACAAATCCAGATAGAATTTCGGTCGGCGAATCGTCGAAGAACAATGAAGAACAGAGAACAAAACCAAAGCCGAACAGAACAGAGACGATGCCGCAAAAAAACCGAAGAAGCTTGATCCAAACACAAAATTGTTCGAAATTACTCTGGGTTATGGATCGAAATCAAACAATTAACAAGACCAAACAATCGATTTAGCATAAACAAAGCAGAATCACTCGTATTTTTCATAAATCATAATACTAATTCGAAGAACACTTTACCTCAGATTCTCAAAATCCGCACAAAACTATGTTTCGATCGATCAGATTTTAGCTCAGAGAAGTTAGAAACACACGATCGAACGATAACAACAGCAAATCAAGGCGAATTGTGAAGAATTAAATCCAATTATGATGAAGAACAGTGCACGCAAAAAAAAATATCAGTTTCAAAAAATCAAAATCAGTCCAAATTTAATCCAAATCCTATCACGTTTGACTCTGATACCAAATTGTTAGGACCCCTAATATCCAACCTAGATCGAATCTACGAAGAACAGATTGTAAATCTAACGAATTAGAAAGCTAAAGATCGAGATTTACCGATTAAGCTTTGAGAGAAATGACTTGGAGCTCAAGCAAGGGTTTGGTGCTAATTTCTCTGTAAAAAATCTGATTCTTGTATTTCGATTTTGATTCCTTGCTACAACACACTCCTTACTTCCTAAGGAATTCACTTATACATACCAACTCGTGGTATATTTACACAAGTAGTCCTACAAAATGACTAATTACAATTTAGCCCAAGACTACTAATTTGCATAGCAAGACTAAGACAATTATATTAATTGAATACACTTAAATAGTTCCAACACGCAATATCTTAAGTACATGTTTTGTGGACCAGGTATATGTGCTTACTGGATAAAATTGTGTGTTATACGCTAATGACTTGAATTGATTTCATATGCTTGCATGTTAAGTCAATTTTTGCGCATTATTTGAGGAGGAGCAAATATAAAAATAGTGCATTAGCTCCAAATATTCTCGACGTTTTCTCTAACCGTTCAGATTCCTTCAAACAAAATTAAGGAGTGAGACGTCGACACTACAAGGAAAGGAGCTAGTCACAGACCAAATTAACTCCATTATTTCTAACGTTTTTCTTTCTAAGTGGTACAGATTTTCTAATCTCTGCCAGGGAAGCTAGATGTTACTACACAGAAAATACAGGGAGTTAATTGCATTTATTTTAATTCTCAGGGGGAGCATTACAAATGTGATTTTATTTGAAATATGGGTCAATCTGAAAAGTTTAGAAGTACTTACTATCGAGAAACTGAGCATAAGAATTAATTTGCGATCATAAGTTCCGCGATAATTTGCGATCGAGAAAGTTGAATTGAAGAGCAATTTTCGAATAAAAACCTCTCGAGCGCAAATAGTAACTGGCCTGATCCATTTAGTCGCAAAATGTCAAAACGCAAACCCATCATTGACTTATAGCGAATTAATAAAAGTTCACCTTTTTGTCAGTCGAAAAACTTTTTCTCACGCAACCCTAAATCGCAAAAATTTCTCTCGCGAAAAACTTTCACAGATAGTTCAAATTTCTCAAAAATCATTCGATTTTCAACACCAACTTGTCTGTTTAAGGTAGAAATGAGATTCTTTTGATTTTTGTGTGATTTAACTTCGTTATCATCTGCATTTTGTAGTTTTTCGCATGATTAAGATTAGATTCTCGACTGTTTTTCAAAACTGAGAAAACCGTACTCTATTTTACAGTGATTTAGGCATCATTATGAGTTTTATCTGAGATGAATGCCTGCACTTAAGAAAGTTTCGATGTTCTTAGGAATCTGGTAGTGTGAATCTTCGGAAAATCTGCATCTTCGACTCTGTTTTGAGTTTAGATAAAACTGGGCATTTGAATATTTGAAGCCATCGAAGAACTTTGTCGATCGCAAACAGTCTTAATTGAATCCGATTCCATTGAGATACTGTTTGTGTCAAATTAGTTCTCGATCGATAAAACTCTGACTTAGTCGCTAAGATAGAAGATTTTGACCGAAAAATTAATTACCATAGAGAAATCTAATTAATTTTTTTTGTAAGCGAAAAACTTAAGCACTAAATAGACAATTTAGATGCAAATTAGATCGAGCGCAAAACTTACTATCACAAAATAGAACTTTCGATTTGATTTTATTTCGGTCGTAAAAATTTAGCAGCGAAAAATTAATTTTTAAATACTTAATTTTTCGATCGTAAAATTCGCCGCTTAGGGTTTAATTGAATGAAAAATTTCTCGACGATTGACTTAGTTTTTCGTTGACTAATTTCTCGATAGAAAAATATCGCAGCGAAAAATTTTACTTAGAATCGAAAATTACGTACCGCTCGACAAATTTTCAAATCGAAAAATTTTATTCAATTGAGGAAAATTTTCGGTAGTAAATTTACCCGAGAAATAATTTCTCGATCGTAAATTTTACGCGGAATTTTTCTCGATCGTAAAATTGATCGGCTACAGTCTCATGATTCCAACTTCAACACTTAGAAGATTTTTTTCTAAGTCCTTTGCACTGTAGCGAACATTAGCGAGTAAAATTTTCTCGACCGCAAAATTAAACGGAGTTATCTCAATTGAAATCAATGCATAGGAAATCAATTTGACGACCAAATTTATCGAGCTAAAAATATCTCGGCATGAACAATGACATTTCCCGCGAATCAAATACTTAGAAAATTTCGATTTCTTTCAACACGTTACATGTTTGATTCGAAATTACAATCCTGCCATTACATTTTCTTTTAATCAAGTATCCTATATTGCATGGTACACTATTTCAATTCAAAATTCATCAAACATGTCATGACTTGATACAATATTATAGTTTGATGAAATTAAATCAATTTTCGACTAAAATTAAAATTATGAACTAATGAACTTTTATGTCTCTTATTTTTCAAATGGATTGCTATCCTACATATAACCACATATACGAGAAGACATTATATCTCAACGTCCACGATACGAGCTTTCAGTTAGACCTGACCACCTTCCGGTGTCCAGACGACATAATCGTGTCCATTCTGCAAGGCCATCCACTATGGCATGCACTTGCAGTGACGACATCAGTGCCGATGGTCTACCTCCAGCAGTTTTGGGGGATGATCAAGTGCCTCATTTTGGACGGGGCATACCATTTCACGACGGTTGTAGGGACGAGGCACATCTGCATGGGCAAGAACGTATTCAGAGCTCTACTTGACCTCCCTTACAGCCAAAACTACGACCCCCTCCCATCACATGAAGAACTGGTGACTGATTTCCTCCAGATAGGGTACCGTCCGGTGCTCACCAAGCTAGCTCAGGTCTAGAGCAACGGTATCCCTCAACCATGGAAGACATTGTTGGGGATTGTGAACAAGTGTCTATCACCGAAGCACGCGGGCTTCGAAAAAGGCAACGGCCACATCCTCCGAATATTTCACGGAGTCGTGTTCTCGCGGAATTACAATTTTTCCCAGCTGATCTGGAATGACCTCGCAGAACAAATCAGACAAAAGGAGAAAACGGTCCAAAAACTTGCCGTATGTGAGATGGTTCTCCGTCATCATCCGCCAACACATGGAGATGTACGAGCAGAACATTCCTCGCCTGCCTCCGGGAGGAAACTATCAGCCACCAAGGCTCAAGTTCTTCCACAACCCAAGGCTGGTAGACCTAGCTCAGCCTTCCATGCCCATTCCACTAGACCTTCTTCGGCTTGCTGACCCCACAGGAGTCGAATATCAGAGGTACTGCCGGGAGAATCACCTCACCGAGGAGATGATTAGAGGGCCCCCGACAGATTTTGGAGTTAGCCCTCCCCAACCGCAACAACACCAAAGCCCTGAGGCCATGTTGATTGATGAAGTAGCCCAGGAGCTCAAGCAGGAGCTACCAACTTAGGACGAAGAAATTCCCGACATAGACGCCACGCTAATCGATGTTGTGGCTGCAGAATTGGAACAAGAAGCTCCTACCGAAACATTTCAAGTGGAAGTGCCCATACATGTAGGCGTGCTCGAAGAAACCATAGAGGAGGTTCTTCAACAAGAAGCACAACTCGAGACAGAAATGGGGCAGAGCTCGCTTCCACTGGTGACGGATCAGGCTCTAGGGGATGTTGGACGTGACCCCACTCCTCACACAACTACCCCATCCGACACGGAGTCAGATGAGGAGATTAACCTGATAAGACGGACTCCCAGACGACTCAGTATACAAATGGAGTCCCTCTTCCCGCCGTCACCATCACACCAGATACCACGCTGCTCACTTCTTCAAGTGTTGCCGGCACCTCTTCGCTCAATCTTGAGCCGCAACAACCACTACTGGTGTCTAGTTCGCAGGTCCAAACCGAGCCTGCCGTAACACCCATAGAGGCGAATCTTACAGATTCGACTCAAGGATTGGGTGGAAGTCTCATACAGTCACAACCTCAAGTGACTGTGAGCCAACCTGAGGAGCAGGTATCTGCTCAATGGTTGCTAACAGGCGACATCAATCGTCCTGATCCATCCTCGGAGGCGTCCGCACCATTTGTGACGAATGAGCAATTTCAAGCCTCTCTCTCCGCTGTTGTTCAATCACTTGAAGACAAAATAACGGAGAGAGTTCTTACTGCCATAGAGACATCCCGCAGAGACACCGGGAAAGCACTTGTCTTCGAAGGCAACTCGTCACAGCCCAACCTCACACCTCCACAATCCACACCCACCGACCCTTTAGCCAATTCATCCATCCTCATCAACCCATACACCATACCCATAACCGAGCTCCACGACATCCTACTCGCCCGACTGATCGGCCTCTCCATCCGGTCGCCTCAAGAAGAGTCACTTTACAGGCGATTGGTGGATCATCCTGAGCCACCTAATGATACTTGCCGAGGCCAAAGCTCCCATTCAAGATGCCGACATGACGACCCTGACGATCAGGATCATCATGAGGGTGAGAAGAGGCTAAGGACATCTACTAGTGGCCAAGGACAAGGCTTGGGCGTAACGCAAACAAGCGCTGGAGCAGGTGAAACCCAAACCACCCACCAAACACAAACCACCCAAACTACCCACACCACGCACCGCACCACCACCCTAACCCACATCAACCCACCAAACACAAACCACCCAAACCGCAGGACGCCTCCGCCCACACCACCTATTCTGACAAGCCCCTTGCTTTCGGAAGAAGAAGCACGTGCCGCAATGCTCATAGCCCTAGCAGCTACTCTAGCTACTCCCTCAGTCGCTCCAGATCAACCGGGCCCCTCAGGACATGGCGTCAATCCACATGAGGCTCTAGATAAGTATATCTTCGACGGACAGTGGATGACCCATTCCATGCCCGAGGAGCATCAAAGACGATGGCTTCAAGACGTTCGACGTTTTCTACAAAAAGCCTCCATAGACCTCGTGATCATAGAAGACGACGAGCTTCTGGAAGGTGAAGACTTCGAGCAAGATATCCCAAGGCTACCAGAGTTGATCGCTGCAACAAGCAACTCCCTCTACAAGGCTAACGCCAGGGACCGTTCGGATCGACACGCCGTGGGAGAACATCCAAATAGAAATCCCCTTCCTCGAAGAAGTTCGTAAAAACATTTGGAGGTCACCGTAGAGAGTTAAGAAGCCGAACGAGTTCGAGCTGAGAGGGATCTCTCACTGGGATCAGCAGAAGAGGATGACCTACCTTTGGATGCTGACCAAACTTGGACCTGATGTAAGGCTGGGGATGACTAAAGAACAAGTCAAGAGCAACTATGGGTCTCTCCCCGATATGCCAACTACTCAGCGTCTACTGTGCAAAAGGAGGACTTCCAACACATCACTACACCATCGAACGAGTAGAAACTCGAGAAGATCTAAGCGAGAGCGACCTACCGTACATTCCTGCTGATGAGGTATACCGTCTCTATCAGCTGTACGTGGAAAAGTACTAAGGTCCTCAAGGCTTCATCAGAAAGAAGGACTCGAGGAACTCTACCGGTTCATGATGCGCCAAGTCAAGTACTTCGCTGCACACAACCTTCAGATGGCTCTGGAGAGCAACATGAAGAAGGTTAACATGACCCCCCGATCAACAAAGGACCTGAGATCGAAGGGCTCCCCAGCAATCACGTGCACATCAGCTCAGTCCTAGGCATTACCTACCACAATCCAATCGCCAAGAAGAATAGGTTGATGCTGAAGACTGAGACTCATAAGTTTTGCGATGGGACGCTCAAGGTCGTCAGGAAAAACATAAAGCAAAGGTTGGAAGAAATCAATCGATATACGATGCTGAGGATCCACAGGTTCGTGAGAGAACAGCCGCTCCTAATGGAACTATTAGAAGATATGGAGGAGCGACTGGAGCGAGCGGATCGAGTAATAAAATAAAACGAACACTAACGAAATATCCTACACTCAACAGGCAAGTGTACCTATCGAAATAGCATAGACGTAGCAAGTATTCGAGTATCGAATCCCAAAAGAACTATGTACCTTAGAAAAACGTTTGCTTAAATATCCTAGTACGAACGTTTGATTGTTGAAACGGTAAATAACGATACTTAGAAAATACAACTTAATAAAGTAACTCGGAGAAGAAAACCCTTACGTAAACAGACGTATTTGAGACTTCGAATCCCCCTAGCTCGACCAACACATATATCAAGTACACGTAAGCAACACTATCATTAGACCGTGAAGATTCCTACAACATGCGTACGAATTCATACGACAGACGAAACTGCGCCTTATCATAAGAGACTCGCAAACAACTAATCAACTAATTAAATAGCCGGGCAAGCTTCCCTAACTACTTAACCGAAGATTGCATTAAAATCATGGCGAATCCCACTATTAGATTTGACTCTAATCCGACAGGGTAGTTCAACCTATCTCCAGCGATGAGTTTATTCCGCTCATTTACGAGTGGTTTAATCGTTCGCCCCTCTCTCGAGCGTAGCGTACGATTTCCCGGACTACGTTAACTTAAACACGTAGACATGATCAAGCTAACTAGATGATTTCAATCACATAGACATAATCAAAATCATATGCTTCATAAATGAGTCGTAACAATAGTAATACATCAAATACACGTAAACATACGATCGATCGCACTAAGGTTCATCTCATCTCAAATACAATAGATTTAGCTACTCATTATCACCACAACAAAGCACGTAATTAACATCGAATACAACATAAATACTTCCCTGAATTCAACTTCGAGGTGAATCCACGTTCTTCGTTGAGGACTTTTATCGAGCACGTAATAAGCAACTAAGTGTTCTTGGATCTTGGAAAGGCAACGTATGTATATGAGAGCTTAATGGTGTATCTATTCACGTACCTCCCTCCTCTCTTCTCATTATGTTGCTCTTTATATAGAGGTTTTGTTTTCCCTCATTTCACTTGCTCACTTTCTTCAACGTGAGGGCCAAGGAAAATCAACCTTAGAAGATCTTTAGCCTGCAACGCAGCCTTTGCAGCCCCAAAAATCATATGGCCTTGTCTTATGCAGAACTTGTTTCCCAAGCGTGATTTGCAGTCATTGAGCCCCCAAAACAAGAATTTTTTGTTCCATTTCCGTTTCCAAGAAGATAAGAGAAGTTGAAACTCATTTTCTTGTAAGTGCTTGACTTTTAATATGTCCACGGGATGTTCACGGCCTCCGTGCGCATCTTCACGGCCGTGACAACGTAAAACCTGAAGAAAACAACGTTTCTACCCGTGTTCACGGCTTCGTATACTATTATTCACGGCCGTGAAGCGTTCGAGGGTTAGAAAATGGGTTTCTGCCCGCATTCACGGCCTCAAACACCTCCATTCACAGCCATGAAGCACCATTCACGGCTTGGAAAATCAACATTCACGGCCGTGATACAATCGGGCTAGAAAATGGCTCTCTGGCACTGTTCACGGCCTCGTGTAAGGGCTTCACGACCGTGACTCATTTTCCTGCAAAACAGCAGCACGTTCAAAAGTCATATCTCCCAATCTAGACCTCGGATTGAAAATCCCTTTGGTCAGAAGCAAGATTAACGAGTCCTCTGTATACTAAACTGTCACAAAACTGTCGCAAAACTCATTTTCAGGTCCATCGGACATCGTTTATCCCGTGATCAATGAGAAATACTAAACTATCGCAAAACTGCCGTAAAACGTTTGATTTGTTGTGAAACCATATATAACACAAAAATAATCCAAACGGCCTCACTTATCATGCAAGCGACTTAAATTTAACATATATAAACGTAAGAAAATACGTTTATCAAATTACCCCACACTTAAACGTTTGCTTGTCCTCAAGCAAATAAATGCACATGGCATATAAAAGAATAAAATCATGCAACGTATCAATTAAGAATGAAATCATGTAGGAGATAATGCAAGTAAAGTCGGAAAGCATATTCGAAATCAACAACTAACCACACGACTTCCTTAGGAATGCCTATCAAGATCCGCACCTCACAAAGATTCACTCAAATCACTAAGTGTATAGGTTAAGATGTCGGTGATATCTCTCGGGTCATGCACAAATGATTCGTAAATCTACCACTTTCAATGTTCAAGCGTGAATCAGAAGGTCTTCACTGGGTTAAAATATGGTTAAGATATGTAAGATATGCAAGGAATAAGGGTAAAAAGGATATGAGCCGTAGTCGTGTCGGAATCATGCCATCATCTCGAATGCGCCAAATCCGTCGTTCTTGTTTTTTTTTTTCACCAAGCCCTTCTTCTTTCGACTTCTCGATCTAGGAAATAGGTAAAATGTTTTCGAGAGTAAAAGATTATCGGAGGAAGGGTTCTTAGTCATATATCTTTTCTCTCTCTCTCTCTCTCTCTCTCTCTCTCTCTCTCTCTCCCTCTCTCTCTTTCTTTCTTTTTTTTGGACATAAGCTCGGAAATTAAGTACGGGTTATGCTTCTTAAGTACGGCATTCAACCTCCACTTCTACTATCACTCCAATGGGTTTATGTCTGAAGGCTTAATCAGGGTCGGCAATTTATAATCCGGTTTTTACAAATAAAAGGCTCAGGCCCAAATTGGCTAACTACGGGGGGCAATCGTGGTTGGATACTTTGGCTATGGACTGAATTCCTGAAGCCTTCCTCATTTTCACGCAATCACACGTCAAGTAGTTTCAAAACACAAAACACAAGCAAGTTCTGAAGAGAATTAAGCACAATTCACACAACCAAAGAAATGAGCAAAAAGCTCGTAGGCTCAAAAATCCCACAAAAATAGGGTTATGTGTACGAATCTATCAGGTATCGCCAAGTTCATCTATGTGAGAAAGAATTCGACTCGCATATGTGTCCTAATTAGTCACAAGATTTCTAACATGAAATCACCCTTTGATTGAAGGAAACGTGATTTTCGAAAACGTTTATGCCAATTTTCGAAAAAATATATACCAAAAATCAAGTCATGAACATATAAGATATTTGCATCAATTTCGCAGAAATTCCCCTCCCCACACAAGATTTACGTTGTCCTCAACGTAACAATTACGTAACGCAAGGAATAGGATGTGCATGCTTTGTACAGCTCCTCCCCACACTTGAGATTTTGAGTTCCCTGCGATCATCGAAAACCAGAATCATGAAAACTAAAATGCATAGGAAAATAAAGAAAAAACATTGGATATGCATGGGTGCCTCCCAAGTAGCGCTTTCTTTAATGTCTTTTAGCTGGACATAGTTCGGAGGATTTTAGCGTTGTGTGGTGTTGAGGAGGTGGATCGTTTCCTTTCCAAGCGCTTCAATGTCACCGCCATAGTAATGCTTGAGACGCTGCCCGTTCACCTTGAAGGTCCCTTTTTCTGGGTGTGTGATCTCGACCGTCCTGTAGGAAAATACTCGGGTCACCTTGAATGGGCCAGACCACCTCGACTTTAGCTTGCCCGGAAATAATAGCAGCCACGAATTATACAACAGGACCTGGTCGCCTTCTTGGTATTCCCGCTTCATGATCTTCCGATCATGATATTTCTTTGTACGCTCCTTGTAGATGCGGGTATTCTCGTATGCCATTTGTCTCCACTCGTCGAGCTCGTTGACCTGCAACATTCGCTTTTCACCTGCAAGATTCAAATCAAAGTTAAGTTTCTTTAGAGCCCAATATGCTTTGTGTTCTAGCTCGGGTAAATGATAAGATTTCCCATAAACAAGTCTATACGGCGTGGATCCGATAGGCATTTTGTAGGCAGTCCGGTACGCCCATAAAGCATCGTTCAGTTTGCTTGGCCAATCTCGCCTATGGTGCTCCACGGTCTTTTCGAGTATACGCTTTAGCTTCCTGTTTACAACTTCGCTTGGCCGCTCGCTTGAGGATGGTACGTTGTGGTAACACTATGTTTCACGCCGTATTTTTCGAGCGTCCTTGCAAAATGAGTATTACAGAAATGCGTACCTTTATTGCTAATAATGCAACGAGGTGAACCAAATCGTACAAAGATTTCAAAAATTTAACTACCCTAGCATCATTAGTAGGTAGCGCTTGTGCTTCTACCTTGAAACATAATCAACCACAACTAGGATATATCGATTCTTGAAAGAGGTAGGAAACGGACCCATAAAATCAATGCCCCAGACGTCAAATATTTCACACACAAGAATAAAATTCTGAGGCATTTCATTTCGCTTAGAAATATTACTTGTCCGTTGGCACCTATCACATTCATCTACGTATTTTTGAGCGTCTTTGAAAATCGTAGGCCAATAAAAACCACATTCGAGTACCTTTTGTGCAGTTCGATTACCTCCGTAATGTCCTCCACATGGCCCCGAATGACAATGGCTCAAGCTTTTAACCGTCTCGGGAAAGCACACATCCCAGAAATAATACTTCAAGTCTGAGAAGAATTTCTTCCTCTGGTGACTTGTGTATCCCTTTGGCATGATCCTAGCGACAAGATAATTAGCAAAATCGGCATACCATGGGGTTTCATCGAATACCTCACGTATAGCATATAGATGCTCATCGGGAAAGTGGTCTCGGATTATTTCCTCGTTGGTAGCCTCGTGGGTTGCGTCTTCAAGTCTTGATAAGTGATCAGCTGCACAATTCTCGGTACCTTTCTGGTCACGGAATTCCACGTCAAATTCTTGGAGTAACAGAATCCATCGGATAAGCCTCGGTTTTGCATCCGGTTTTGCAAAGAGGTGTTTGAGGCCGAATGATCCGTGTATATGATGACTTTTGAAATAATGAGATATTGACAGAACTTATCGACGGCGAACACGACTGCGAGCAACTCCTTCTCCGTGGTAGTGTAATTCGCCTGAGCCTCGTTTAGAGTTTTGCTTGCATAGTGTATCGGCTAAAAATGTTTTTCCCGTCTCTGCCCTAAATTACACCTACTGCAAAATCACTCGCATCGCACATTAGTTCGAACGGTAGGTTCCAATCGGGAGCTACCATAACATGAGCATTAATTAGCTTATCCTTAAGTATGTTAAATGCATTCAGTCATTTGGGTGTAAATTCGTAAGGTACGTCTTTCTCAAGCGAGCGCGTTAAAGGTCTAGCAATTTTAGAAAAATCCTTGATAAATCTACGATAAAAACCTGCATGTCCTAGGAAACTTCTAATTGCCCTTATCGATGAAGGTGGAGGTAATCGTTCTATGGTTTCTATTTTAGCTCTATCTACCTCGATACCTCTCGACGATATCTTATAACCTAAAACAATACCCTCTCTTACCATAAAATGACATTTCTCCAAATTTAGCACAAGGTTTGTTTCCTCGTATCGCTGAAGTACTTTCTTTAAATTAAATAAGCAGACCTCGAACGAGTCATCAAAAATCGAAAAATCATCCATGGATACCTCCATTCCGTCACCTATTAGTTTATCGAAGATAGCCATCATGCAACTTTGGAAGGTGGCCGGAGCATTGCAAAGTCCAAAAGGCATCCGTCGGTAGGCGAATGTCCCGAATGGGCACGTGAACGTCGTCTTCTCTTGATCCTCGGGTGCAATGAGAATATGCAAATAACTTGAAAGTCCATCGAGGAAACAATAAAATTCATGACCAGACAACCGTTCGAGCATTTGATCAATAAACGGAAGAGGAAAGTGGTCTTTTCGCGTCGCGTCACTTAATTTGCGGTAGTCAATGCAAACGCGCCATCCCGTGACAGTCCTCATCGGAATGAGTTCATTTTTCTCGTTGAGCACAACTGTCATTCCTCCTTTTTTCGGCACTACCTGAACTGGGCTCACCCATGCACTGTCCGAAATTGGGTTAATCACTCCCGCCTCGAGCAGTTTAATTACCTCGGCCTTAACTACCTCCTTCATGTTGGGGTTCAGACGCCTCTGATGTTGTATCACCGGTTTAAAGTCGTCTTCCATTAGAATTTTATGCATGCAGAAGGTCGGGCTAATTCTTCGGATGTCTGATATCTTCCATGCAAGTGCCCTCTTGTGCTCCCGTAGTGTGTCTAAGAGCATGAGTTTATGCTCCTCCAGATTTGACGCGATGATTACGGGAAGCTTTGCACCTTCCTCGAGGGGCGTATTCCAAGTGATCGGGCAATTGCTTGAGCTCGAGCGTTGGTGGTTCCTCGACTGAGATATTCTCACGATTTTCTTCGCTGCTCTTTTGCACCTCGATCATTGGTTCCTCATTGACATTCTCATCTACATCTGCTTGGGCAACGACGGGGGTAGGTCATCGTTTGGCTCTTCCTTATGGAGTTCCTCGTTTTCCTCTATTTCTTGCTTTGAGCTGAATGAATCGGGCTACGGAAGTCCCTGCAACGACAAAAATTCATTCCATGCATCGATACAAAAGCACTTATCATCTAACTTCTCGGCATTATTCATGGACTCGGCCATATCAAATGTCACTTTCTCACTATCTATGGTTAATGTCAATGTTCCGTTACGAACATCGACCATGGTTCCTCCAGTAGCGAGGAAGGGTCTTCCTAAGATTAGAGGAATATTTTCATCTTCCTCCATGTCGAGAATTACGAAATCTGCAGCAATGATAAATTTATCAACAACAAGAACGTCTTCGTTAATACCCCTAGGATATTTAACTGGTCTATCCGCTAATTGTATACTCATCCTAGTAGGTTTGGGTTCTCCTAAGCCGAGTTTCTTGAACATCGAATAAGGCATTAAATTTATACTAGCACCTAAGTCAGCCATGCCTTATGTACTACAAGATCCTCTATTAAACAAGGTATAGTAAACTCCCAAGGTCTTTTAATTTTTTCGGGATTTTGCTTTGTAAGATGGCGGAGCACTCCCCTCGTAGTTCGACTGTGGACACGTCTTCGAGCTTGCGTTTGTTCGTGATAAGGTCCTTCAAAAATCCCAATGAGGCGTCTGCGCAAGGTCTTCAACAAGTGGTAAATTAATGTGTAATTGTTTAAAAATTGCAAGGAATTTACCAAACTAATCGTCAACGATGTCCCTTTTAAGCCTCGCTGGGTATGGAATTTTCAGTTGGTATGCCTTGACAGGTGGCTTAGGTACGGTCTCTTCTTCTTTGTCGGCCTCGATGTTTGCATTTGCGGGCTCAACATTCTTCTTCTTTTTCAATTTCTGCACTTCCTCGAGCTCTCTCCCGTTACGAAGCGTCACCGCCTTTACTTGGTGGTCCATTGGGTTGGTCTCGGTGTAGCTTGGCAATGAACCGGAAGGACGTTGTTGGATTGATTCGGCAATCTGCCCAACTTATTTCTCCAAGGCTCGTAGGGAAGATTCAGTGTTTTGCAACCGTGCCTCTTGATTGTCCAAGCGAGAATCGAGCTTTCCCATTAGTTTCACGAGCATTCCCTCTAGCTTACCACCGCGACCTTCAGGGGCAACTTCAAAATTTCCACCGTGGTATCCATGCGACCTTTGATTTTGAAATCCCGGTGGAGGTTGTTGTTGATTCCCATAGGTCAGGTTCGGCTAAACTCGATTTGGAACGAAGTTTTGCTGACCTTGGTAATTCCCCATGTAATCGACTTGCTCAGTTGTAAAAGCAGCGGGACAGCGAGCTGTGTCGTGGCTTCCCCCGTATGTAGCGCATGGCGGAATATACGTTGGATCTAAATGAGAAGGCGCATCAGCTACGGGGGTCATCGGGGCAGGTTGTAATTGGGCAGCGTTAACGGCCGGCTTCGTTGCTAGCTTAGGCATGAGCGCATTCATCAAGAGTCTGCATTTGAAGATTAGTCACTGACATTTGTTGTTGTAGGGCATCGAACTTGGCATTCATCGCAGTGGTGTTGTCAACGTCGTACATTCCTGGAGGTTTACCTCGATTGCTTGAACTCCCTCATCGAAAACTATTTGCACTATAGTCTTCGATAAGATTCCAGTCCTCTGTAGTGCTGAGATTACATAGGCCTCCGTTGCATGCTTCGTCTAGTAATTGCACGGTATGGTCGTTTAAAGATTCATGGAACCGCTGAATTTGCTCGCTCTTCGTCATCCAGTGTTGAGGGAATCGGTTCAAAAGCGCTTTGAATATAGTCCATACGTCATACATGTTAGGTCCTACGATTAACAACTCTACGATCCTAGGCTAGAATTCATAGTAATTCGATCGTTTAGATAAGCAATTGAACTCGATCGAAAAACTAAAATGAAGAACAAGATAGAGAATTCGAGTAGAGTGAGAAAGTTACTGTTGTTTCTCTCTCTAGAAATCGAATTGCAAGCCTTTCGGATCAATTCTCAAAACGTTCTCTATTCAGCTCAATTGATTTACAAGTATTTATACCAAACAAACTTGGTATAAATATCAAACTAGTCCTAATCTAAGGACTACTATACAAAACGTCCCCTAATTACAAGGACAACTAATGAAATCAAGCACAATTACAAATAGTATTCTACAATCTCCCCTTTTGTGCTTGATTGCGTCTCCGCGCCGTTTGTCCTTGTCGGGCGTAATATGATCTGCGCAAGCCCAGCGCATGCTCGTAGTTCCTCAGAGTGATCCTAAGCTCCAGTCGCTCTTCGATATCTTCAAGCAATTCCATTAGGAGCGGCTGTTCTCTCACGAACCTGTGGATCTTCAGCGTAGTGTCTCTGTTGATTTCTTCCAACCTCTGCTCGATGTTTTTCCTGACGACCTTGAGCGTCCCATCGCAAAACTTATGAATATTAGTCTTCAGCATCAACCTATTCTTCTTTGCTATTGGATTGTGGTAGGTGATGCCTAGGACTGAGCTGATGTGCACGTGATTGTTGGGAAGCCCTTCGAGCTCAGGTCCTTTGTTGAGTGGAGCGGTCATGTTGACCTTCTTCATATTGCTCTCCATAGCCATCTGAAGGTCGTGTGCGACATAGTACTTGACCTGGCGCAACATGAACCGGTAGAGCCCTTCGAGCCTTCTGTCTTGATGAAGCCCTGAGGACCTTTTTACTTCTCTGCGTATAGCTGATAAAGTCGGTACACTTCATCGGCGGGGAGCGGCAGGTCGCTCTCGCTCAGTTCCTCTCGGGTCCTGTCCACTCGGTCGATGATGTAGTGAGGTGTTGGAAGTCCTCCTTTGGCACAGTAGACGCTGAGTAGTTGGCTTATTGGGGAGAGACTCTTGGCTTGTGTCTTAGTCATCCCCAGCCTAACGTCAGTTCCTAGTTTGGTCAGCATCCAGAGGTAGGTCATCCTCTTCTGCTGGTCCCAATGAGAGATCCCTCTGAGCTCGAACTCGTTCGGCTTCTTCACTCTGTCCGGAGACCTCCAAATATTCTCATGAACTTCTTCGAGGAAGGGAATTTCAATTTTAATGTTTTCCCATTGCGTGTCGATCCGGACAGTCCCTGGCGTTAGTCTTGGAGAGGGAACCGCCTGTTGAGCTATTAACTCTGGTAGCCCTGGGATAACTCGCTCGTAGTCTTCACCTTCTTGAAGCTCGTCGTCTTCTATGATTACGAGATCTATGGACGCTTGTTGTAGAAAGCGCCGAACGTCGTGAAGCCGTTGTCTTTGATGCTCCTCGGGCATGGAATGGGTCATCCACTGGCCTTTTAAGATGTACTTGTCTAGGGCCTCGTGTGGATTGACGTCATGTCCAGAGGGTCCCGGTTGGTCTGGAGCGACAGAGGGAGTGGCTTGGGTAGTTGCGAGAGCTACAAGCATCGCAGCACTTGCTTCTTCTTCCGGAAGCAAGGGGCTTGAGTAGATCAGTGGGGTGGACGGAGGCGTCCTGAGATGAAAGGTTGGTGGGTCGATGTGGGCGCAATGCGTGGTGTGGGCGGTTTGGGTGGTTTGTGTTTGGTGGGTGGTTTGTGTTTGGGTATGGTGGGTTTGTGTTTAGGTTGTTTGGGTTTGTGTTTGGGTTGTTTGGGTTTCACCAGCTCCAGCGCTTGTCTGTGTAGCGCCCGAGCCTTGTCCTTGGCCACTTCTAGATGTCCTTGGCCTCAACTCCCCCTCATGAGGGTCCTGATCGTCAGGATCGTCATGTCTGCGCCGTGAGTGGGAGCTTTGGCCGCGGCAGGTGTCGGTCGGTGGCTCAGATAATCCACCAATCGCCGATAGAGGGATTCTTCTTGAGGCGATCGGATGGACAGGCCTATCAAACGGGCGAGGAGTATGTCGTGGAGCTCGGTGATTGGGATTGTGTATGGGTTGATGAGGATGGAGGAAGTGGCTAGAGGGTCGGTGGGTGTGGGTTGTGGAGGTGTGGGTTGGTTCGTGACGAAGGGCCTTCTGGGGCAGGTGCTTTCCCGGTATCTCTTCGGGATGCCTCGAGTGCATGGAGTACTCTCTCTGTGATTTTTTCTTCCATTGACTGTACAGCGGCAGAGAGAGCGGCCTGGAATTGTTCGTTCGTCACGAAGGGAGTGGACGCCTCCATGGATGGACCAGGACGACTGGCGTCACCTGTTATCAACCCGTGAGTAGACACCGACTCTGTGGGTTGGCTCACAGTCACTTGAGGTTGTGACTGTATGAGACTTCCACCCAATCCGCGGGTCGAATCCTGAGGATTCGTCTCTATGGGTGTTATTGCAGGCTCGGGTTGCGCGTGCGAACCAGATACTACAGGAGTTGGTTGTGGCTCAAAATTGAGCGATGAAGTGCCATCAACACTTGTCGTTGTGGGCAGCGGAGTATCTGGTGCGACGGTGACGGCCGGAAAGAGAGACTCCAGTTGAATGCTCAGTCTTCTGGGAGTCCTCCTGATCAGACTGATTTCCTCGTCAGACTCTGTGTCAGACGGGGTGGCCGTGTGAGGAGTGAGGTCACGATAGACGTCCTCCAGTGCCTGATCCGTCACCGGTGGAAGAGAGCTTTGCCCCATTTCCGTTTCGGGCTGTGCCTCTTGTTGAAGAACTTCCTCAAAAGTTTCTTCGAGCACGCCAACATGTAAGGGCACTTCCACTTGCAGTTCGAGTGCAGGAGCCTCGAGTTCCATCTCTATAGCCACGACGTCTATCAAAGTATCTTCGACATCGGGCATTGGCTCTTCGACCAATGGTGGCTCCTGAGCGACATCATCAATCATCGCGTCCTCAGGGCTTAGCTGTTGTTGTGGTTGGGGAGGGCTCACATGTACATCTTTCGGGGGCCCTCTAATCATCTGCTCCGTTAAGTTGTGTTCCCGGCAGAATCTCTGATACTCAGCTCCCGCGGGGTCGGCGAGCCTGAGTAAGTTGAGTGGAATCGGCATCGACGGTTGGTCCAGGTCCGTGAGCCGTGGGTTGTGGAAAAACTTAAGCCTTGGCGGCTGGTAGTTTCCACCAGGAGGCAGCCGAGGGATGTTGTCTGCATGTAGCTCCATGAACTCCCTGATGATTACACTGAACCATCGAGCATAGGGCACGTTCTTCGACCTTCGATTCTCCTTTAGCCGAATCTGGTCCGCGAGGTCGTTCTAGATCAGCTGTGAGTAGTCATAGTTTCTTGAGAAGACGATCCCGTGGAAGATCTTCAAAATATTGCTGTTGCCCTTATCGAATCCTGCGTGCTTGGGCGATAGACACTTATTCACTATTCCGAATAGTGTCTTCCACGGGTGTGGGATTCCGCTGCTCTAGACTGGGACAATCTTGTGAGCGGCGGTTGGTATCCCATGTGCAGAAAGTCCTGAATCATCTATGCGTCCGTCGGGAGCGGGTCGTAGTTATCGTTGTGAGGCAAGTCCAGTATCATGCCGAACTGGCTCTTGCTCATGTGAATATGCCTCGTCCCGATTCGGGTCATGAAAGAGAATGTCCCATCTACTACGACTCCTTGTATGCATCCCCAGAACTGCTGGAGATAGACCATCGGCACCGATGCGGTGATAGTTAACGCATGCTAGATGGGGTGGCCTCTAAGGATGGATACGATGATCTCGTCCGGGTACCGAAATGTGTCCAGATCGAGCTGAAAGTTCGTATCCTGAACCTTCAAGTACAGATTGTGATCGTATATGTGGTTGTATCTTGGATAGCGATCCATCTGAAAAAATAAGATATGTAAAAGTTTACTAGTTCAATTTTATTTTCAGTCGAAATATGAATGAATGTCATCAAACTATAATAATATAGCAAATAATAGCATGTTTGACGAATTTTGAATTGAAATCATGTGAAATGCATAGTGTATGTTCAATTTCAAAAATCGTGATGTCATTATTGTAATTTCGAATAAAATGTTTGTCGCGTGAAAAATCGTTCGAAATTTCCCTAAGTGTTGAATCAGTAAGTCACTGTTCATGCCGAGAAAATTTTCGGTCGATAAAATTGAATTGCAATTTGATTTCCTATACACCGATTTCGGTCGAGAAATTTTATTTGCGATTTTCGCTACAGAGTAAAAGACTTAGAGAAAAATTTTCTATGTGTTGAAGTTGAAATCTAGACTGTAGTCGATCAATTTTACGATCGAGAAAAATTCCGTGTAAATTTACGATCGAGAAATTATTTCTCAAGTAAATTTACTATCGAGAAATTTTCCTCAATTGAATAAAATTTTTCGATTTGAAATTTATCGAGCGAAATGTGATTTTCGATCTTAAGTAAAAATGAAATTGGTCAGCGAAAGACTAAGTCACTCCGTCGAGAAATTTTATGATCGAAAAATTAAGTGTTGAGAAATTAATTTTTCACTTTTTAAAATTTTTGCGACCAAATTGAAATTAAATTGAAAATTCTATTTTGCGATAGTAAGTTTTACGCTCGATAAAATTTGCTTCTTAAATTGTCTAGTCAGTGCTAAGTTTTTCGCTCGCTGAAAATTATAGTTTGATTTCTCGATGGTAAGTGTAACGGTTAAAATCTTTTATCGTGATGACGAAGTCAAAATTTTGCGATCGAAAACTAAATCGACACAAATAGGTTCTTAATTCAATTAAGTCTATTTGCGATCGACAAAGTTCTTCGACAACTTCAAACCTTCAAAATACCAGTTTCATCGAAACTCATTTTATCATCACAGATGGAAATTTCCAATGATTTACGCTATCTGTTTCATCAAAAACCTCGAATCTGTCTAAATAACAGGCATTTAACTCAGAAAATCCAAGAAGCATGCCTAGATTTAGTGAAACAATATACGTTTAAATGGTTTTTGAAGAACAGTCGAAAAATCTTAACTAAATATGCGAAAACTACAGAATGGAAACGCAAATCAAGTTATAACATTCGCAATCGTTAACCGAATCGAATTTCTACCTTAGTCAGACGATTTGAAGTGAAAAATTGAAAGATTTTTGAAGGATTGTTGTTAGGATATTTAATTGTTGTGTCAATAGTTTAAGTCTTGAGACTTATTATGTAATTATCTTTAGCTTGGGCTTAGGACTAGATTGTAATTATTTTATTATTAGTGATTGGGCCTTAATATACCTAGGGTTAATGTGGTATATAAGGTTTTACCAACTCACTTTGAAAGGTAATCAAAGATCAAAAAGCTAAAATTCGTTTTCACACACTACACACACTACAAGGTGAGAAATTCTCCCTTTTCATTCCATCTAGCTTCTTTGATTCCTTGTTTGGTGCATTTCGGGACCAACAAGTGGTATCAGAGCAAACGTGGATCGATCTTCGTTGATTTGAATCCAGTTTCGTTCGATTCCAAACAAGATCAAAGGTGTTTTTAAGCAAAAATAGGTTTCGGCATTTTGAGCTTGTTTTGGGGTTTGATACTTCGTTTTTGTGTTTAAAACCCTTCCCCAGATCAAGTCTATGCCTAAAATGTTTTTAGAACACTTTTGGATCAGTTTTAACGAGTTTTGAGCAAGATTTAAGCAAAAGTTTTCCAGAAAAAGCTAGTTCGGCCATTCTCTGTTTTTTGTCGATTTGACCTATTTCTTGTTGGTTTTAGCTCACAAATCGGTCGATTATGTGTTTAGGGAAGAATTTCTGAAGTTTAGGATCAAGTTTGAGCGATTTTGGTTGAGATTTGAGCGAGAACGAGACGATTCTCTGGCAAAACGCATGAAGGCAATGGAACAGTACATCGATGTTCTTGGCCGCGAAAGTTCTTGCTGAATCGTTCTAGACCGCGAAAATTTCTTGACCGCGAAATTTTATCCCGAGAATTTCCAAAAACGCGAAACTCTCCCTTTAACTGCACTTATTCGTAACTGCCTAGTTTCACAGTCCGAGAAAGTTTTAATCCGCGAATTTGTATTAGGCCAAATTTTGTGTTCTCAACTTTATACTCTATAAAATCCGAGAATTTCCAAAACCGCGAAAATTTCTCTAAGATCCAATCTTTCTCAAGTTCATACTCTTTAAAATCAGAAATTTTATACCCGAGAAAGTCTATTCCACGAATTTTTTTTCTGAGCCGCGAAATTTTCAAAAATCTGAGAAATTCTACTAAGTCGAGATTTTAACGGCCGAGAATTTTTTACAAACTCCATATACTAGAAAGCTCATCCCGCGAATCTTTCTAGGCCGCGAATTTTTTTTCAGCCGAGAACTTTCTGACAATTTTTCCATACGAGAAAGTTTTCTCAAGTCCGCGAAAGTTTTGAACTCAGTGAAGATTTTACATCCGAGAAACTTTTTTAAGGCCGAGAAATTTTTTTTTGTCATGAAAATCCTTACCTCCGAGAAAGTTTTCTAAGCCGAAATTTTTGAAATTTTACATCTGAGAATTCCTTTTCTTTAACTAAGAAAGTTTTGAAATTCACGAAAGTTTTCAATCCGAGAAACTTTCAACGCCGAGAAAATTTATCTCATCTGAGAAAGTTGTTTCTTTTCTTCTTTCAAATCCGAGAAATTTTCGAGAATTTTTTTTTTTCAGAATTTCGCTTTAAAACTCTCAAACACCGAAATTTCTCAACACCCAATTTCTCAGATAACACTTCATTCATCACGTCTCCTCGAGCTGCGAAATTTTTTTTTTCACGATAAATTCGTCTTGGGCTAAACTTTTCTCAAAATTTTTTAAGATTTGATCCTTACACTTTAGTACTATCTCCCTAAACCACATTTGAGATAAATTTGTTTTTGCTTTCCAAGTCTCAATTTAAATCTCTAGAACTTCTCCCAATTTCAAGATGTATTTCTCTTTCATACATTATCGACCATCACACACGCTCACTTAGTTCTAAGAAATTCTTTAAACAATTTTATTCTCAAAACTCTACTTATTAAACTCGTATCTCTCATATCGTTCGTTACTAACTTTCTTATCTACGCAAGATCAAAAACCACGGACGATTCGACTGCACCAACCATGTCTACCACGAACGACATCTCCATAGTGGGCTCCGACACCAGACCTCCGATGCTGCGACAAGGCGACTACAGCATATGGACAAACCGCTTCCTCACGTTCATCAGGAACAAAGGCGCACCACTCTCTCAATACCTTTTGGACTCCATCTTCAATGGTCCAGCACAGTTCTGGACAATCGTCCCTGCACAGCCAAATGCAAATCCTCCCATGGATGAACGCCGCACTCCTAGAGGTCCCATCAATGAGGATGAACTGGCTCGCGAACAGGCCGACGAGACTGCCAAAGGATACCTCTTCCAGGCTTTAGGAAACGAGGTCTATGGTCACGTTGAGTGCTGCACAACTGCCAAGGAAATATGGGATGAACTTGCAGAAATTATGGCAGGCACAACCGAAAGTGCTCAGGGGAGGAAATCAGCGTGTCTCTCACAGTACGAACACTTTCAGGCCTATGAAGGAGAGGAACTACGTGACACATACCTCCGATACTTGAAGGTCATCAATGAACTCAAGAAAGCCAGGATCTCGAGGGACAAATTCGATATCAACAACCGCTTCCTTGGTAGCCTCAAACCACATTGGGGCAATGCAATCGTGATGATGATTCAAAGTAAGGACCTCTCCAACACTTCCATCCATGCTCTTTATGACAGTCTGTCTGCCTATGCTCCTTACGTGCAACCTCAGTCCACCAACACTCGAGTCGACCCACTGGCACTCCTCTCGAACAAAACCAATGAACGATCGTCCATCACTAAGGCCAAACAGAACAAAGGGAAGCTGCCAGCTGTAGTTTCTGACACCTCTTCAGGATCCGAAGCCGATTCAGAATCCGATGAAGATGTTCGTGACATTCGCAAGCAACTGGCAATGCTCACTAAGCTGGTCTCAAAGAAGATCGGGAAAAAATCCTCATCCTCCTCCAATCGCCAAAGAACCTATAGCGGCACCAAAAGGATGACTCCCACGGAGGACACTAAGCCAACAAAGAAAGCAGAGGACTCCGCACCTCAAAAGTCTGTGAAGTGCTTTCGGTGTGGTAAGCCAGGCCACTTTGCCAAAGAATGCCACGCCCCACGCGTGAAGGACTCCGGGTACTATGACCGAAAGGCCAGAATGACCCGCAAGATGGAAAGTGGGAAAGCCCTACTCACTGAAGAAGCTGAATGGGTGAATGACACCTCAGAAGACGAGGAGCCTAAGGATGAAGATTGCTGCATGGCAAGGCTGGTCGAACATGACGAGGACGAGGAGATGGGTCACACCGGTGAAAACACAGCTAATACTCCTACCAACGCTGAGTCTGAGGTACGAATCTCACACCTTGATGATGTGTTTACTCACCGACACGCCATTAAGAAACCCACCGTAGACGCTAGGGATTATGATGAACTTAAGCTAAAATTTGAAAACAACTATGCCTTACTTAGTCTAAAAATAGAAGAACTTGCACGTGCAAACGAACGTCTAATGGCCTCTGAAGCTTTAGTCAAACGTCTGCAAAGCAAGAACAAACAAAGTGAGACTAAGGTTAAGGAAACTACACTAGCCATGAGTTCATGTGAAACTTCTCGCCTCCTGACGGCCTCCCAATATGAACTGCTTACAAAGGAAAGAGTAAGACTATACCACAAGGTAAAAGAACTTGAAGAGCAACTTCACCTTAGAAACGAAAACTCACGCATTTTATGCCTGTTGAACCAACCAGTGGAAACAGAATTCTACAACGCACGGGGGGGGATCGGACTGTCTAGCAATTGCAATCCAACACCGCTAACAGTTAAAAGATACAACATGTGCAACACTGCATTCTTGCAAACAAAAAATGGTGCTCCCCCGCAGCTTAAGCCATTTGTGAGATCATCCTCCGCTGCCATCTCAGAAGAAACAAGAGAACAGAACATTCATTGGGCAGAAATCGCGTATGACTACACAGAGTTGAACAATAGAGATAAGGCTAAGGTATCCTCACTCTCGGAGGATGTCGAAAACTTACTCCCAAACAAAGAACAGGAAGCTGCTTTTCAAGATGAGCTCTCTCGCACTTACATCCCAAAGAAACTACTACTCATAGCAGAACTAGAACGACAACTAGAAGTAGAAAGGAAGGCCTTTGCAAAAGAGCGAGATGAGCTACTTAGCAAAATCTACACACTAGAAAAATTTCCCAATACGAACTGCTCCACATCGAGTCAAGTACCCGATTCTCAAACATGTAAATGTAAGAGGACGGCGAAAATGACTCCTGAAGCTGACATATGTTCTAACACTAACTCTAGTATTCTTATGGATACAGGGAATGTGAGTTCGACGTCTCTGGAGGGCAGTACGTATCAGACAAAGGCGAATCCACTCTTCAATGACAAGAAGAAAAAACCATCATATATTTATTCTTCCTCTCTATGTACGGAATCCCAATGTCCTAAGGTCGTAGACAATTATGTTGCCAAAACTCATCTCTCTTTTGCCAAGCTTATGTCTATGTGCTGCTGCAATGAATTTGTTCTTCCACGCTTCCATGAATACGAAACACATGAACACGCAACACTCCGACCACGCAAGCGAAGTTCATCTACTACGTCCTTGAATTCGCCCATCTCGCCTAAACCGAAGGTTAAGCGAAAACGCCTCTCGCCGTCAAACGCAAACTCACCTACTACTCGCAAACCAAAGGCGACCAAAACCGAAGCGCGAAAACAACAACCACATTTCACACACCATTTCATGTATAAGGCACCATACATGCAAGCACAAGTTAGGAAAATATGGGTTAGAAAAACCATAATCCCGCCTAATCAAACAAAGGACAAAGGGAAAGCTAAATTAGAATCGACGCAATCTGATTTAGAAACCACATTTCCCTTTAAGCGCTTGAAAACTTTACTTGTATCACAAAAAGGCCCCGTCCGAATACGGGGATCCAACGTTTGCTGATAATTGCAGGTCTGTCATGTGTGGTATCTAGACTCGGGTTGCTCCACACACATGACAGGGAATATGGAGCTGTTGAGCAACTTCTCCGAGCGCTATCTCGGAAGGGTCTCCTTCGGAAACGGCCAAATGGCGCCAATTCTAGGAACTGGCGATCTCGTGCACGATAAACTGACAATCAAGGGCATCTCCTATGTCGAGGGTTTGAGCTACAATCTCTTCAGCATTGGTCGATTCTGCGACAAAGGATACAAGGTTCTCTTCGAATCTGACATCTGCAGCATTATGAATGCCTCAGGACAATCTCTTCTTTCTGGAACGCGCACGTCTCACCTTTACGTGCTCAACCTCACGACCTCTCGACCAGTATGCCTTCTCTCTCGAGCCGCACCCAAGTTGAACGATTTGTGGCACCGTCGTCTTTCACATCTCAACTTCAAGACCATCAACAAACTGCGTCAGAATAAACTCGTCAACGGTCTACCCCAACTGACATATCATAAGGAACACCTCTGCACTGCATGCGAATTGGGGAAGATGAAGCGATCGTCTCATGTCTCTAAGGAAACACCGTCCTCTAAGCTCATCCTCGAGCTCATACACATGGATCTATGTGGACCAATGCCTACGGCCACACTCGGAGGAAGACGGTATATTCTTGTAATTATAGACGATTTTTCACGCTACACGTGGACGAAACTCATACGTACAAAGGATGAAGTTCCTGATATAATCATCGAGTTTGTTGTTGCGTCCCAAACTCTTTATCAACAGAATGTTCGGATTATCAGAACAGACAACGGAACTGAGTTTAAGAACAAGAAGCTCAGTGATTTCTATGCCACTCAGGGAATCACTCAGCAGTTCTCAGCTGTGAAGACACCTGAACAGAATGGTGTCGTTGAGCGCAAGAACAGGACACTAGTTGAAGCTGCCAGGACTCTTCTCATCCAATCCGGACTTCCTCATTCTCTTTGGGGCGAAGCTATTCAAACGGCTTGCTACACACAGAACCGGGCTTCCATCCACAAAAGATTCAACCGCACCCCATACGAAATGCTGAATAACCGTCGTATCCCCGATATATCTTATCTAAGGATCTTCGGTTGCCGATGTTTTGTGGCCAATGATCGCCAACATCTTGGGAAGCTTGATCCAAAAGCACTTGAAGGCATCTTTGTTGGATATTCACTAAATTCAAAGGCATACAGAGTCTATCTTAAGGAGAAACGGTCAGTAATAGAAAGCACGAATGTCTCTTTTGACGAAAGCGAAGGCGATCTCATAGCTTCTGGGCATATCAGTCCAGAACCAGGTCTTCTACAGACGTTGACAAAAGGTCAATCTTCAATGGCGGGAACGTCCTCATCTGAGGGCAATTATGGCGAACTGGATCTCGATCTGCTCTTCGAGTACTTCTACCCAGTTCACAAGACTCCCGTCGCCACCACTCAACCTACCGCTGCACCCACTCCACATACACCACCAGCTACCGGCAATAACGTCGTCCCTCCAAACCTGGATGCTCTCAATCCCAATGAAGACGACATATTACCCAACCCCGGGAATATTGCTGATTCAGATGCAGAACCCTCTCAATTCAATACGATTGAGATCTCTTCTTCAGACACCGGGACCCAATCTAATGAGCTTCAAGTAGACACTAATGCGGCCAGCTCCTCACAAACCAACGTGCCACTTTGGGCTCGCTCTCACCCTACCGATCAGATTATTGGGGATCCCTCATCCGGTGTTTCAACACGTTCGGCTACGATGAATGAAAGCTTGTTTGCTTGCTATCTCAGTCAAGTCGAACCATCACGAGTAGCTGAAGCTCTCAACGATCCTGATTGGCTGATTGCAATGCAGGAAGAAATAAATCAGTTTGAACGTTTGCAGGTTTGGGAACTCGTACCACGACCTCACGATAGATCCATTATCGGCACAAAATGGATCTTTAAGAACAAAAAGGATGAAGATGGTGTTGTTATTCGAAATAAAGCAAGACTTGTGGCTAAGGGGTACAATCAACAAGAAGGCATCGACTACGATGAAACTTTCGCCCCAGTTGCCAGGATTGAAGCCATACGAATGTTCCTTGCTTTTGCTGCTCACAAGAACTTCAAAGTCTACCAAATGGACGTGAAGACTGCATTTCTGAATGGATTTCTCAAAGAAGAAGTGTACGTTGATCAACCTGAAGGGTTCTTGAGCGAAGAGTTTCCTCATCACGTTTATCGACTCTACAAGGCCCTCTACGGACTAAAACAGGCTCCCCGAGCTTGGTATGACGTCCTTTCAGATTTCCTTGTTCAGTCTGGATTCAAGAAAGGATCTCTGGATACAACTCTCTTCACTAAGCGGAGTGGCCCGGACATCATGATTGTACAAATTTATGTCGATGACATCATTTTTGGATCGACTGAACCTCAACTGTGCGAAGAGTTCGCAGAATTGATGAAAGAGAAATTTGAAATGAGTATGATGGGTGAACTAAATTTCTTTCTTGGTCTTCAAGTAAAGCAACTCCCCAACGGAATCTTCATCAATCAGTCCAAATACATCCATGACATCCTCGAGAAGTATGGAATGAAGGATGCTAAGACTGCTGCTACACCTATGTCACCCTCTGGCCGACCCGACGCAGACCCATCTGGTGTTCCCGTTGACCAAACCGTCTATCGAGGGATAATAGGCTCTCTTCTGTACCTCACTGCTAGTCGACCGGATATCGTTCTCTCGACAGGAATTTGCGCTCGTTTTCAGGCAACACCAAAGGAATCCCACCTCACTGCTGTCAAAAGGATTCTCCGCTATCTCAAAGGAACACCCAATCTGGGCTTGTGGTACCCCACTCTATCGGACTTCAAACTGGCTGGATTCTCTGACTCGGATTATGCAGGATGCAAGATGGACAGAAAAAGCACCTCTGGAGCTGCACACTTCTTGGGCGGTAAACTCGTAAGTTGGTCGTCTCGAAAACAAAACTGTGTCTCAACTTCGTCGACGGAGGCAGAATATGTCGCCGCCGCTAGTTGCTGTTCACAGCTTTTGTGGATGAGAACCCAACTACGAGATTTTAATATTCACGTTGATAAAATTCCCATTTATTGTGACTCAAAAAGTGCTATTGCGATGACGAGTAATCCGGTACATCACTCTAGAACAAAACACATAGATATTCGTCACCACTTCATCAAAGAACATGTAGAACAAGGGACAATTGAATTGCACTACGTCACAACCGAAGATCAATTGGCCGACATTTTCACAAAACCGTTGGATGTCAAACGATTCCAACACCTAGTGACTATGTTGGGCATGTTGAATATTCAGTTGTGATCAATCGTCTCTACTTGAACTTTGATTAAGTGTACATATTTCCTTTCCACTTCACTACATTTTCTATGTGTCGTCTGGATTATGTCTTTTGAGGGGGAGTTTTTTTCAATTAAGGGGGAGCGTCTGATATTTCATTATTTATTTAAAACGAGAATTTTTCAATTAAGGGGAGCGTCTGATATTTCATTATTTAAAACGGGGAGTTTTGCGATTAAGGGGGAGCTTCTTATTTTTATTATTTAAAAAAAAAAAAAATGGGGTTGAAATTTTAAAAGTTTGGTCAAACTGTGTCAAAATCGAACCAATTAAAATATTTTGGGTTGAATTTCTAATTTCTGGTCAAAAAGGGTCAAAATTGGGTCCAAGACCGCGAAATTCAGCTAACTTAAGGTTTTGACCAAGCCCGCGAATTTTCGGCCCATTTACTCAAAAATTCGCATATACAGTCTCTCCAATCGTAAAACCCTAAAACCCTTAACAGTTTTCTCATTATCCTAAAGATCCCGAGAAAATTTAAAAATTTCGCAACCTCTCTCTCAAAAAATTCGCAATCCCTCTGTCAAAAATTCGCAACACCTCACATCCTCGTCTTCGTCAAATCTGCATTCAAATTTCATTTCCTGCTAACTCCATCATCGCAAATCAGTTTTTCGGTATGAATGCGTCTTAAATAACCCAATTTCTGTTCGATTTTACCGTGTTTGACCCATATTATTAAAACTGCTAAGCTACGGTTTATATTTTTCTCGGCTCTGAATCGCATGTATGCTAGGTTCTCCTTGTTTAATATCCCCAAATACGCATTACCCATTCAATTACGAATCGATTGAGCCCAGATTACAGCATTTTGGTTAAGATTTGAGTAGGTCTAGGGGTAAAATTTATTACGTCGCTTCGCTGCTTTCAACTATGTTCTTCACCGCGAAATTTTCTCAGATAAAGTGCTTTAAATTGTTAAATTTTCGCTGCTACAGTATCATAAGCCCCGCGAATTTTTTTTTTCACCGAGAAACTTTCTCAGAAAAATTGCTTTAAATGATAAAATTCGCTGCTACAGTGAGATGAGCTCCGCGAAATTTTCAACTTACCCGAGAAAATACTTGCACTACTGTAAGTGTTGCCCCGCGAAATTTTTTACACTACAGTGAGTGTAGCCCGCGAAATTTTTAATATACCTGAGAAAAATTCTGCACTACAGTGAGTGTAGCCCCGCGAAATTTTATCTGAGAAACTTTCGTATGAGAATTTACATATCTTAAAATTTCGCTGCTACAGCACGTGAAGTCCCACGAAAACTTCATATACTTCACTCCATTATCCAGATTTTCGCATCGTTTCTTTTTTCTCGCATCTACAGTGCACTGAAAATTTTCTCAATCCACAAGTTTTTTTTAACCGCGAAAATCTCATACACTCGCATCTACAGTGAACAAAAAATTTCTCAAATCCACAAAGACTTTTCAATCCGCGAAATTTTCATTATATGCCGAATGCGAAATTTTGAAACATGAGAAAACTATCATTAAGTGCGAGATTTTTGAAATTCTGAAATTGTGGCTAAGTGCGAAATGTTGAAACTTGAGAAATTTTTTTAACGTGTGAGAGTTTTGTGACTGAGTGCAAAATTTCTTGAACCTTGAGAAAATTTCTATATCTGATAAGTTGCGATTTTTTTTTTCTCATCATATGCGAAAATTTGCACAACTTGCGAGATTCCACCACTTGCGAAAATCCTTCCATACTTGCGAAAAATCTCCTTAAATGCGAAAATTTTCTCTTTATGCGACAATTTTCTCGGCAAAATTTCTCTAAGTACTGAATACGAAATTTCTATGCTATATGCGAAAATATTCCATGCATCAGATATTTTATACAACATGCGAAAATATCCTCGACATTTCTACGTGTCATAATCTGCGAAAATTCTTCCATTACATGAGCAATTTTACATGTCGTGTGAAATTTTTTTTCTCTCGATATGACTATGTGTTATACTTAGCAAATTTTTCCATGTCCCATACACATCTTCATATCTGAAAATTTCCTAAGTGTTGAAAAATTTCGTTTAAATGCCTAAAATTGTCGAAACTCGCTACTGCATCATTTTCGCGAACTAACCTATACTAACCGTGCTCCAATTTCTGTTAAGCACAGAAATGACGGACAAAGACCAAAGTACACTCGAGGCACTTGAGCAGGCTGCAATCCAAAGAGAGGTCACTCGCATCGAACTCCATGCGCGTACCTATGTCCCACCACCGGAGGAGATTTTTTCCCTAAGTCAATGGGCGGCCCTGGTACCCAACAATTTCAAGGTGGACTTGGACAGTTTTCGGTGCGATGCCCCTGTAATTATAGAGATTCTCAAAGGACACCCACTTCGCCACGCCCTCACTCATGGCGAACCAGAAGCTCAGGTGTACCTTCAACAATTCTGGCATACGCTACAAATAGCTGGACCACTACGTCTTGCCAAGATCCTATCCGCTCAAATCGATCAAGAAACCGTCGTCCTCACTCCCAGAATACTCCAAGAAGTTCTTCAACTCCCGGTCTACTCACCATACGATCCACCACCCACTCACGACCAACTCATTGAAGACATCGACAGACTGGGCTATCAACCAGATGCCAAGAAGAAGAAAGGCCCACTTGTCCTCAGTGAAGTCACAACCCGCAACCTACCACAACCCTGGCGGACACTGTACCTGCTGGTGAACAAGTGCATGTCTGGAAAGCATGCTGGTCAGGATCGCGGCAACATTCAAATCCTCACAATCATGACCGGCATCGCTCACAACCGCAAGTACAACTACGCCGACCTCATCTGGGTGGACCTAGTCTCAATGATCCAGAGACGTGACCGGGAAATCGCCAAGGGAGTCACGAACCGGTTCGTCCCGTACATGCGATGGCTCCCAGCTCTAATAAAGCACTTCCGCCTACACTCAACCAACATCCGCATCCGTCCGGCAGCAGAACATTTTCAGATACCAACTGTCGAGAAGTTCGCCAAGAAGAACACACCGGCGAAGGATCGACACGCAATGGTGATCCCGGACGACGTACTCGCCTACGCCGACCCAACCAACCCACACGTCCAAGAATACCGGGCCACAACCGCCGCGTTCCGCGAGAGCCCCCGACCCCTCTCCATTGTCCCTATGGCGCAGATCAACCCCACTGCTCCTATCCCCGGGACCAGCCACACCCCTCCCACCACCTCCAAAAAGTCTTCTGGTCGCGCCGCATCCTCCTCCACCCGCGTTCCGAAAAAACGGTCGCGTGAGGATGACGTAAGCCGCCCCACGGAGCGTCGATCGAAACAAAAACACGATCGACCTCCTCCGCCACAAATAAGCCGAGCCGAACCAATAGGTACAGGAGGTGATGTGTTCACCTCCCGAGTAGAAGTCGTGGCATCTGGCTCAACCACGCAAACAACCCCACCAACCCACTTATCTTCCTCTCTACAGGAAGGTATTTTATTCCACGAGGAGCCACGTATACCATCGACATCCCACTTGGAGATGATCGATGTTGAAACAAGCAGTCCCTCGCCTCAGACTGCATCCTTTTCATGCACATCGAGTCTAGTGCCCTCACTCCCCATAATTCCTTCCGTTCCTAGGACACATACACCTCTTACCGCACCACAGAGTCTTCGTGACTCTGTCAGAACGCTCGGTGATGTCTCTGTGACTGAGAGCGGAAGACCTAGCACGGCCAACATCACAACAACCGTGAGTCTAGGCCATCATTCGATTGAGTCTGTCTCATCGATGATGCTAACGGGAAGTCTGAGTGACCCCGTCTTTTCCAGTCCCGTGCAAACGGGCGGCCGATCGGCGATATTCACCGAGTCGGTGTCAGTTGGAGTTCTTCGTGACTCCAACTTGTTAGATTTACCCCACTTCGTCACCGAGACCGCGTTAGAGACGCGTCTTCAAGAGTTTGCAAAGACTCTTGAGGCGTCAATTTTAGATAAAGTCTACGCGCGTCTCGAAGCGTCCACCGTCGACAAAGGCAAAGGTGTGGCCCCGGAGACGCCACCACCCATGCAACACACGGACGCCGATGATCTTCTCTCCTCCATCTCTGCCAAGGAACTATTCTACATCCTCAGAGCAAGATTCGAGTCCATGACAGAACTCGACGAGGAGGAACAGCAGATGAAGAAGATCATGACCCAACCACTGTCTTGCCGCACTCAAGGCGAGACTAGCAGGACCAGACGCGACGATCAAGATGATGATCAAGATCGCCGCGAGGGGGAGAATAGGCAGCTGAGCTCACAAGGATTCATGCAATCGACGCCGCCCTCCTCCTCTGGACCTGAAACGACGTCCGCACCAGAAACCTCACAACCCACTAGCCAAAAATCCCACCCTGTTCACCCTGAGTCACTAGCCAAATCACCCTCACCACCACCCACTACCGTCTCCGAAGCTCTAATCGTCACATCGACGTTAGAGACCACCTCAACATCATCTCCACCCACCACCTCGGAGCCTCTAGCTGTCACATCGACGCTAGAGGCCACCACCACATCTACGCCGCCCGTCACCCAAATCATCCTTGCCAAAACCATCACCTCAACCGAACCACCTGAATCTCCACCACAACCATCCCCACAATCCACAAACTCCTTCGAAGCAACACCCTCGCCATCACATAGCCACACCCCTCCCGACATCGACCCCAACCTGGCTGTCGAGGACGTCTACTGCGCACAAAATGAGATTGAGGCCTACATCTTCAACGATGAATGGCTGTACACCTCCGCCGACGCAGTAGCAGCCAGGAAGTTGGTGGAAAACGCTCGACGCTGATCAACACCGCAGACGACGAGAACGGAGAGGAGTACGACGCGGAACCGGCCGAGCTCGACAACATCCTTCAGTACCAAGCGCAGCAAACTGAGGCTCCTGCTGCTCAAACAGATGTGCCCACGGTGGATATACCGGAAGCACCGTGGGAAAATAAAAAGATCACCGCACCATTTCAGGAAGAGATCAGGAAGAGGATCTGGCGGCGCAAGGAAAAGATCGTTACCACCTTCGACGAGTATGAGCTGATGAACATCCAAAGTTGGAGCGAGAGAAAGAAGCAACTCTATCGATGGAGTCTTCTGTGCCACAAATGCACAGATAGGACGCTGTCCGACGAGGAAAACATCACTCAGGAAATGAATCGGGCCCCCATCTGCAAAGTCACTGACCTCCGCCACGAGTCGAAAGGACCTGTCCACTACCCAGTCTTCACAGTAATGAGGCAGGATGAGAGCTACAGTGAAGTCAGTGAGGCGGACTTCAAATTTCTGCGCCTGGGTGACCTATACAGCATGCTGGAATCCCTGAAGCAGTTCAGACTCGTCCCCAGAAGCTCTGGACATCTCGTACGTGCTGAACCGGTCACCATGGGATATGTGGCCATCAAGCGCCACATGCTCCGACAGGTCAGATTCTACGCCACCCACGATCTGCAGATGGCGGTGGAACATAATCTCAAGAAGGTGAACTTGACGCGCCCATCTTTCAAGAATGCAGACGACTATCGAGAGGGCGATGTGATCGACGGAGATGATCCGGCGGTCGCCTACTCGAACTACAAAGGAAAGATGAGGCTCCTGCGCTGCTCCGAGGTGGCAAAATTCTCAGATGGGACGCTCACAATCATCCAAGACAAACTCATGAGAATTTGCCGCATCCTTTCGGAAGAAGATCCCCTCTGCCGATCCAAGTTCGCGAAGCTCATTGACGCTATTGCTGACAGAATGGTTCTTCGAAGGAATCTCCGCGCCTTCGAGTTCAAGCTAGGGCTTCGCGAAACACTCACACGCTAATCCACCATCCGAACGCCCAAGATTCAAGACTCCCAACAATTGACACAAAGGGGGAGATTGTTAGGATATTTAATTGTTGTGTCAATAGTTTAAGTCTTGAGACTTATTATGTAATTATCTTTAGCTTGGGCTTAGGACTAGATTGTAATTATTTTATTATTAGTGATTGGGCCTTAATATACCTAGGGTTAATGTGGTATATAAGGTTTTACCAACTCACTTTGAAAGGTAATCAAAGATCAAAAAGCTAAAATTCGTTTTCACACACTACACACACTACAAGGTGAGAAATTCTCCCTTTTCATTCCATCTAGCTTCTTTGATTCCTTGTTTGGTGCATTTCGGGACCAACAATTGTGTATCGTCTGAGAAAGTTTTGCGAGAGATAATTTTTTTCTATCGATTAGGTTTTGCGTGAGAAAAAGTTTTTCGACTGACAAAAGTTAACTTTTATTAACTAGCATTAATTCAATGTTGAGTTTGCGATTAGACGTTTTGCGATTAAATGGATCAGGCCCATTACTATTTGCGTTCGAGAAATTTTTGAAATCGAAAATTGCTCTCAATTCAAATTTTTCGAGCGCAAATTATCGCGGTCAATCAAAATTGTTCCCAACACTGTTTACGATCGAGAAACTTATGATCGTGAATTAAGTCTTCTAACTAGTTTCTCGATAGTAAGTACTTCTAAAATTTTCAGATTGACCCCTATTTCAGAATAAAACCTTTTGTAAGTCTCCCCCTTAGTAATTAAAATAAATGCAATTAACTCCCTGTATTTTCCGTGTAGTAACGTCTAGCTCCCCTGACAGAAATTTAAAAATCTGTACCACTCAGAGATAAGCATTAGTAATGGTGGAGTTAATCAACAATTATTTTTGGCAATTTTATCGTTGAAATATTTGGTCTGCTCCCTTTTTTGTAGTGTCTACGTCTTGCTCCTTAATTTTGAAAGATCTGAAATACTCAGAGAAAAATGTCAAAAATATTTGGAGCTAATCTACAAGTCCTATACTTGCTCCCCCTCAAATGATGCACACGAATTGATTAATTATGCAAGCATATGAAATCAATTCAAGTCACACATAACAAATTTACCAAGTAAGCATGTGTACATGGTCCCCGAGAACATGTACTTTAAAATATTGTGTGAGGGTAGAAGCAATGACAAATTTATCGCATTTAAACAATTCAACACCAATGCAATCAAAAATTGCATTTAGAATGTGCGATTTACTAAATAAATTCGCATTTATTCAATTCAATGCATATGAAACATAACATTTCATGTCAAAATGTGCGAAATTTTTATTTATTATTTATTTCTTAGTATATATATTATATATATATGTTTTTTTTTGGATGGGGTCAGATTATTTTGCTTCGATCAATCGGCACGCCTAAAATTTTACGAAACATTTGAAAGAAGAAAATGCCGTCAAGTCATGTCGTCAAACTCAAAGTCCTAAGTTCATAGACTGGTCCATGTCGACAACTCTCACCAGGTTCGCTCTTGCTCTCAATTAGCTATCTTGGGATTTTTATATTTTTCACTCAAGTCAACACAAGCAATTTTATGTCAATTTACCTGTGATCGAGGCAATCATTTCACCTAAGCGAGAGACCGTCTATGTGGAATCAAAGGGTTGTAAGGGTTATAATTTGGCAAGGACTTAGAACGGAAGGAATTTAAAGGAAAATGAGCTTATCTCTTCACCGTCTTCCAATCCTACGTCCGTCTCCTTTTTTTCGGCATCTTTCTTCTTTTCAATATTTTCTCCCTCTTTTTCTTTTAAGAACTATCCCTTTTTATTTTATGCTCAAGCTGAAGCTCCGCTTCTCCATGAGGCTATAGGAGATTATCGCAGGCGAAGTTCTTCTTATTGGTTCTCGGGCCGATACTGAGCTCCTCTTCTCTTAATCCCTATTGAGGTTTCAGATTATCAATTTGGAGAAGTTCTCGATTATGGAATTCGTACCCGAGGCTGCACTCCTCTTCTCGTTTCCCGATATAAGATCGGATTATCGTTGGAGAAGTTCACTTCGTGGTGCTCTTATTCCAGCCGTTCTGACGAGCGTACCAGATTATCGATGGAGAAGTTCACAGCAGGATCCATGCCACTTTCTACTAGGTAGTCGAAAGGCCGGTTCCTTTGGTCTATTTGTTGCACGTTGAGCAATGCCTTCTTTTGTCATCATCTTACTTTTCTTTCGTTATCTCCCCCTCCTTTTCTCGTTTGAACAACCATTCGAAGAGTATAGAGTTCGGTTGAAGGCTGAGAACGGGTTTCAAATGAAGAAAAGGACATTGGAGAAGGCTCAAAGTGGATTGACTAAGGCTAACGTGGGGAAATTTATATAAGGCCGAATGAGGAATATCCTAAACTCCCTTATAATTTTCCTAACGATCTAACGCAAGATGAGTATGAAGCCAAGTATCACTAGTTAAGACAAGCAATTGATGTGTGACTCACTCGAGAAATAGATCCAAAGAAAGAGAAATAGAACAAAGCTTGAATCCGCACATTTATAGTGGCTTTGTGTCTAGTGGAGCAACCTAATGACCTTTAGATAGAAGAATGCGACTTAGACTGACAAAATTAAGCAATTAAATCGGTCGCATGTTGGGGTAAAATTCTAAGTGACTTTAGATCAGAGCATCCTAAAGGATTTCGTCATACCCCTTTATAATATATATATAGAAATATATATATTATTAATATTCTATTTTTATTTATTTTTATCACGCAAGATAAGAACAAATAAGCATAGAAAATACATAGAATAGAGCATGTGGTAGCACAGAAGATCAGGTAATGCACATATTATGGAAGATTCAACATGCCTAATTTTCCGACAAGGAATTGAAATCGTTTCTCATCCAATGCCTAGGTGAAACTCCGTGTTAGAACAGCTCTATGAAGAGATCCTTTGGGAGGACAGCATACGGACAGGGCTCCATCAGGGCTTCGTCCATGCTCTCCTCTCCCTTATGTATCCCTCACCGGTGGTGGACCAAAGCAGAACTTTGGCCCTCGTACACGCTTATCACATCTGGAAAAGGCAGATTTTCAAAGTGGTCCGGGAGTTGTTACCTATCTAATCAAAAAGATTACTCTGTAGGAATCCTAAAACCCTTTAAGAAGCCCTAAAAAGACACATAAAGCCAATCTAGGATAAACCTAAGAGTCCTATAGCTCCATAAGACATCTAGCTCAGTAACTCTCTTGGCTTTCGGAAAGCTGTTAGCTGTCCTTCAACCGCAAGCTCAGTCATGGCTTTCAGACGTAGAGAAGGAAGTGAGCTTTTGTGTGAGACTTGCCTAAAATGTGTTCTCTTCTTTTGAAAGAGGATTTACCGCCCAAGAGGGCGCTTTCTGTTCACAAAGTACATCTCTATCGTGCCTTTTTCTACGTGATCTTTGATAAAATGATATCTAATGTCTATGTGTTTTGTGCGTGAATGATGAACAGGATTGCAAGTAATGGCGATTGCACTCTGACTATCACTATATATGGGTATATTATTCAGATTGTACCCATAGTCGCGAACCTGTGTCCGCATCCACAGCATCTGTGAGCAACAGCTGGCAGCAGCTACGTATTCTGCTTCGGCCGTCGAAGTTGACACACAGTTCTGCTTTTTGGATGACCAGCACACCAGCTTTTCGCATAAAAATTGAGCGCCACCGGACGTGCTTTTCCTGTCCATTCGGCAACCTGCATAGTCAGTGTCAGTGTAGCTGATAAGTTTAAAATTCGCACCCTTTGGATACCATAGGCCAAGGGTAGAGGTGCCCTTAAGGTAGCGTAGAATTCTTTTGACCGCGAGCATATAGGATTCTTTGGGATCGGCTTGAAAATGGGCACACAAGCATGTGGCAAACATGATGTCCGGCCGGCTCGAAGAAAGGTAGAGAAGAGACCCAATGATACTGCGATACAGTGTGATGTCGACCGAATTGCCAGAGGGATCGGCATCCAACTTGCAGCTTGGTGACATAGGAGTGTTGAGAGGCTTGCTCTGGTCTTGATGAAATTTCTTCAGAATATCCTTGATGTATTTAGTCTGACTGATGAAAATTCCATCATCGAGCTGCCTGACTTGGAGTCCTAGGAAAAACTGCATCTCTCCCATGTGACTCATCTCGAATTTGCTCTTCATGAGATCTCCAAACTTCTTGCAGAGCCGAAGATATGTTGATCCGAAGATGATGTCGTCGACGTATACTTGGACAGTCATGCCATTTAATGAAGAGGGTTGTGTCTATTGTTCCTCGTATGAATCCAGACTTCACGAGGAAATCACTCAGGACATCGTACCAAGCACGAGGGGCTTGTTTTAGTCCATAGAGAGCTTTGTCCAAGCGATAGACATGATCGGGATGTTCTTGATCAACGAAACCTTCCGGCTGAGCGACGTAGACTACTTCTTTTAACACGCAGTTGAGAAAGGCGGTTTTAACATCCATCTGATAGACTTTGAAGTCTGTGAGCCGCATAAGCCAGCAGGAGGCGGATAGCTTCGATACGGGCAACAGGTGCATAAGTCTCGTCGTAGTCAATGCCTTCCTGTTGATTGTATCCTTTAGCAACTAGCCTTGCTTTGTTTTGGATCACTTCACCATCTTCATTCTTCTTATTCTTGAAAACCCATTTAGTTCCGACCACTGTTTTCCCATGTGGACGGGGTACCAAGGTCCACACTTGAAGACGTTCGAATTGATTGATTTCCTCTTGCATTGCAATTGTCCAGTCCGGGTCTCGAAGTGCGTCTGCTACTTTGGTAGGCTCGTTTTGGCTCAGGAAGCAACTGAATAGACTGTGTTGACGACGTGTTCTCATACCAACCGAGGGATCGCCAATTATTTGATCAACCGAGTGGCCTCTCGTCCACTTGCGCTCATTAGGCAAGGCTGAAGTCGATGCGTCAGCCATCTGTGGATCTAGATTGCCTATACTCTCAGATTGATCATTTGTCTGAGTAAGTTCCAATGCTGCACTTGGATTGATCGTCTCTGATGATACCTCCTCAATAACCACTGTGGGTTCTTCGGTGTTCTGTGGCAAATCTGAATCGGGTGGGGTAGAGGTGTGAGACGAACTTGGTATGTCGGTCTCGTTCGGTTGATAATCCGGCGTGTATGACTGATATACCGGTTCGAAGAGAGAATCCAAGTCGTCTATTACAAGTCTCGTTGCTTCGTCTGACACTGATCCTGAAGTTGTTGCCATCATCTGTTGGTTTTGTGCCAACACCAGTGATTACGGGTTCTGAAATGTTGTCTTGAGAAGCCCAACGGGTTAGGCACGGGTCCTGGACTGAATTGACCAGAAGCCATCGGGCTAGGCACGGGTCCTGAATTGAATTGACCAGAAGCCATCGGGTTAGGCACGGGTCCTGAACTGAGGTGTGCAGGAGCCATTGGGTTGGGCACGGGTCCTGAACTGAATTGAGAAGGAACCATCGGGTTGGGCACGGTTCCTGAACTGAATTGAGCAGGAACCATCGGATTAGGCACGGGTCCTGAACTGAGGTGCGCAGGAGCCATCTCTGCCACTTCGTGGAAAGTGACATTATAGCTTTCCTTAATTGTTCGGTTGGACTTGATGTATACTCGATACGCTTTTGATGTTGAAGAATACCCGACAAATGTAACTTCGAATGCTTTAGGGTCGAACTTTGCACGTTGCTCTCGGTCGTTCGCCACAAAGCACTTGTACCCGAAGACTTTAAGGAAAGAGATGTTGGACACTCTATTATTCACAATCTCGTACGGAGTCTTGTTGAACCGTTTGTGAACCACCGTCCTGTTTTGAGTAAAACAAGCGGTATTGGCTGCTTCAGCCCATAGAAAGTGTGGAAGTTTAGATTAAATCAGCATCTTACGAGCGGCTTCCACTAGTGTTCGATTTTTCCTTTCAACGACCCCATTTTGTTGAGGTGTTTTGGAGGCTGAAAATTGTTGACTTATTCCAAGTTTATGATAAAACTCACTGAGGTGACTGTTCTTGAACTCAGTGCCGTTGTCTGTTCGAACGACTTGAATAGTCTGTTGCAGCAGATTTTGAGTTGTGTTCACAAAATTGATAATCAAGTCACCGGTCTCATCTTTCATTCGGAGGAACTTAGTCCACGTGTAGCGAAAATAGTCATCCACAATCACTAGGACATACTTTCTTCCATTGATACTCTGAGCCTGCATCGGACCAAAGAGATCCATGTGAATGAGTTCCAATGGTCGAGAAGTAGACGCAATTTGCTTGACGGGATGAGATGCTCGTTTCATTTTTCCTAATTGACATGCAGAACAGTGATGCTCCCTTTGTAGTTGTATAGTTGGAAGACCGTGAACCAACTTTTTCGTAGAAAGACGTTGGAGAGCTTTCATATTCAGATGAGACAGTCGTTGATGCCATAAGTTGTTCCTCTGTAAATCTGTCTGAGAAATGAGGCATACAGCTGTCGAGGGCTGCACAGACGTCAGGTTGATCGTGTAAAGATTGGATCTCCGAAGTCCTTGAAGGAGTTCTGTGTCCTGACTATCCAAAATTCTGCACCGGTCAGCATGGAAGACCACCTGGAAGCCTTTGTCACAGAATTGGCCTATGTTGAACAAGTTATGGCGGAGGCCTTCGACGTACGAGACATCTTTGATGGTCAGATTTTTCAGAGTGATATCCCAAAGTCCTAGAATCGGGGCTGAATCGTTGTTTCCAAATCTGACTTTGCCGTTTGGGCGGTCTTTGTAGTTGCTCAGCAGCTCTTGATTACCAGTCATGTGTGTGGAGCAACCAGAGTCGAGGTACCACACATGATGGATCTGCAAAAACAATTTAAAGAGCTTTAGGTACCCACTTAAATATGGGTCCTCTCGGATTAGCAGAATTAATTTTGGGTTCAGATATGACTCCTAAATCTATTTTTGGAAGTGTCTTAATAACCCTTTGCACTTTTGGAAAAGTGGGTTTGGGTTTTGACTCTATAGGAGACTTGGCTCTTTTGGCGTTTGTCGTCCTAGGCGGAGATTTAGGAACCCATTTGGGTTGAACCTTACAGGGAAGGTTAATTTCAGCACGTACAAATGCTTTGGAGGGTTTGACTGAGGAAACGATCTTTTCTTGTGATAGTCTCCTAAGGTGCTTGGGGGATTTAATTTCTACGGGATACCTTAGGTGAGCACATTCATGTATAGCGCCATAAGCTTTCTCTATCGCTGGATCTTGTTTCCAGTGTCTTTCTTGTGGCATTTGTCTCAGAATGATTAATTTTTGACGTAGAGCCTATTTTCGAAGTTGGTGCTTCTAAAAGTGATCGGCTGAAGTGAATCAGTAGAAGAAATTATCTTAAAAATGGAAATAGCTCTCTTATTTCTACGAGTGTCTTTTATTGTAACAGAAGGATTAGCATGCTCAGAAACATTTAAATCTAATGGATCCTTCTTTATCTTAGGGCTAGACACTATCGCCTTTGTTTTTAGTACTGACGCTACGCTCCCTATAGACGTAGGTAAAGTGAAATTAGTCATAACACTTTTAACAAAATTATTATTACAATATTTATCTTTCAAAGGCGACTTTTCGTTTTTCACGCTTTTTGTAATAGCGTGAGAGGTAGCTTGGGAGGACGAGGAAGCCTTGAGATTTTCCATCTCCTTAAAGAATTTTTTCTTTTCAGCTTCGAAATTCTCTCGTCTTTTTCTAACTTAGACTGTGACTCCTCTATCTGTTTTATGATAGGAGGTTTGTAGAGAGAATTTTTATAATTAATGGCTGTAACTTCCTCGTGGTGTGTTTGAGAATCAGGAGGTAGAATTTGAACTAAATTGCAGATAGAAGTTAGAGTTTCTTTCCTATTTTTGTCCCTTTCATTTAGTTCTTTGTAGTCAAAAGGGATTTCTAGACCATGTGGACCTTGTCTAATGGACGAATCTAAAGTATTTGCATAAGACGATTCAGTAAAATTTCTAAGAGAGGTTATTCCTAAGCGCATGTGTTTAACATCATATATTTCTTTCTTTTGTAAAACACACGGGTTAGTGAAACCTATGCATTCTATAGGATTATAGAACTCTATATCATTGGGCTTGTTCAAAAATATCGTCTGTTCGGACTGTCCCCTACGCGTAACTATATCGTCTAATTTCTTTACTTTGGCATATAGTTTCTTGCGTTCCTCACCTAGGAGAGCGTAATTATTTTCCACGGTTAGTTTCGCGGCTTGACAGGCATCGAAATCCTTACTAAGCTCACTAATCTTGGCATTCGATGTTTCTAATTGAGCTTCTAAGTTAGTGATCTTAGAGGTAGCTTTGGTTATCCTACAATTTAAAATGGCTTTCTCGTTGAGATTTCTAACCAAGCAATTGTAGTTATTTGTTAGCCTATCTTCTAATTCCTTAAGCTTTTTGCTCTGTTGTCCTAGTTGAGGTTGATTAGTCTCTCTAGAATGGAGGCTCTTGGTAAGTTCATCTATTTTTGCACTAGAGCTCCTAAGTTCTTGTTCGAGACTATCTATCTTTTCCTGAGCTCTCTCAAGTTCGTTCTCTACTTCCTTTATACTTTTCTGCTCACGTTTCATGTTAGCATATTGCTTTTGATATGATTCTAACATGGTCAATAATGTGGAAGGAGTGACTACCTCATTTGAAGACGTGGATGCGTTGTCGTCGTCCGTACGAGTGGATGTTTTGGCGTCCAATTCGTTGTCGAGACGGGCCATGAGAGCTAAGTTCTCTTCTTCGGAGCTCGACGTGTCCTCGAGCCATTGGTCCTGTTCGGCCATGAGAGCTACTCCGCCTTCCTTTTGTTTTGTCAATTGAAGCTTCTTGGACTAGTAGTTTGCATCTCTTTTCTTCGGGAGAGTGCACTCTCTGGCGAAGTAACCTGCTTTGCCACAATTAAAACATTTATTAGTCTCTTTGGGATTCTTGACATCGGAACTCTCCGGAGCACGTTCTTTGTTCTTGGAGCTTGTAGTCCGAAGTGTATTGGCCGAGGTTGAAGACTTCTTCCTGAAGTACTTCTTGCTCATCATTTGTCCAATGAGAGCTAACTGTTTTCCAAGGGCTTTCATGTTCGGCTCGATGTCGGAGTCCGATTCCTCTTCCGACTCTTATGATGAAGGTGGCCTAACGATCTTATCCTTTCTTGATCTTGTGCTCCTCTTCTCCGAGACTAAGGCAACCGTGTCATCGGTTTGTTTGCCTTTCTGCTCTTTGGTGATCTCGTGGATATCTTCCTCATGCTGAGCGAGATTGTCGAACACGGCATGGACATCCAACTCCCCTAGATCTTTGTTTTGTCGTATTTGTGGATATTTTCTTCCATTCCGTGGGTAGAGAAGATAGAAATCTTATGTTTGTCTCCATGTTTGTCTTCGTTATTTCTATCTTCCTCATCTCATTGAGAAGAGTGAGGTGTCGTTGGTAGATCTCGTTTAGACTTTCTTCCGGCTTTGCTTTGAATGAGTCGTAAGCGGTGAGAATGTTCGCCTTCTTGGCCTTTATGCCAACTTCCGCTCTTTGCATCCCTTGGCCGATCTAAGGCTGTCGATTTGTCTGTATATACCGTTGGGGATGCCCTGCATAAGGGTATTCATGGCTACTAGATCAGCCTTAGCTCGAGCTCTTTCCTCCAGAGAGTATTCTCTAGGCTCCTTTAGTCGCCTAGAAGCTGGAATTGCTGGAGTAGCTGTTTCGTCCCCGGGTACATGGACCCAGAACTGTGCCGGTCCCTCTTCAAGGGACTTCAGTAAATTTTCGGCTTGATCCTTTTAGAGCAATGAAATTCAGAAAGCGGCTTCTCCAAACTGTGTATTCGCCTCTTTGCAAGATCGGCGGACGGTTGTCATTTCCGAGTGAGTATGCATCCATGTTTGTATTGCAGTCGAGTTGTTGAACGATCTTCGTTAATTGTTTTGAAGGTTGAAGATGATGTAATGTGCTTCACAAGTGAAGAAATTCGTTAATATCGTTTGATTCGAAATTAGATCGAGAATTATTTTCGATTCAATCTTTAAAGTTTGATCGAAATTAATTCCGTTGAGATAGAGTGTACTGGGTACTGTTCTCGTGCGAGATATTTTACGAGCGAGATAAATTGCTCAAAATCATTCGGTCGAGAAAAATTTCTTGATCGTGAATTTATTTCGATCGTAAAGAAACAGTACGTTAGTATGTTTCTCGCAAGTCAAAATAAATCTGTTGATAGAAAAGTTTCTCGCGTATAAATGATTTTCGCCTGGTCAAACGTTCAAAGGTTTGACTGAAAAAGTTTTTCGATTGAAAGTTTTTACGCATGCAAAGTCAAAATAAGTCTCTCTCAAAAAAGTTTTTCGTTGTATAATGCTCCAGAAATATTTCTAACTAAAATCGTTTCTGCTGATGACGATTCTTGCGCTGACTTCGTATTCTGATCGAGAAAAATTCTCGCGCTAAGTTTATCGATCGAGAAACTAATCCGATCGCAAAACTTAGCGAGAAAAATTTGAGCAATCGAGAAAAATTAATAGAATACGATTAACACTAATTCGAGTAAAAACAAAGAATCAGATAGTGAAATTTGAGGCAATTGCTCGCAATTAAGCTCTAATCACGCACGAAAAAGCAATTAAACACGTTATGAAGCAAAATATATCGAATTTGATCAAAATCAGAACGTGTTCTTCATGTTCTTCGCACACAGTAACACTCAGAGGCAATTCAATCCTAGAAATCGAAGTTTAAAACGCTACAGTACTGATCGCAATGATGATCTATCACTTAAACAAGCACAGAAACACCAAATTCAAGTCAATTAAGCACATAATTTAAGCTATTGGATTGAAAACCGATTTCGCGCCAAACTGCTCTTCGATGAACAGTGAACAGAATTAAATCGATCCAATTCTAACAATTTTCGATCCAAAACAGAACGAATCTGCTCTGATACCAATTGTTAGGTCCCACGATTAACAACCGATCCTATGCTAGAATTCATAGTAATTCGATCGTTTAGATAAGCAATTGAATTCGATCGAAAAACTCAAATGAAGAACAAGAGAGAGAATTCGAGTAGAGTGGAAAAGTTAATGTCGTTTCTCTCTCTAGAGATCGAATTGCAAGCCTTTCGGATCAATTCTCAAAACTTTCTCTATTCAGCTCAATTGATTTACAAGTATTTATACCAAACAAACTTGGTATAAATATCAAACTAGTCCTAATCTAAGGACTACTATACAAAACGCCCCTAATTACAAGGACAACTAATGAAATCAAACACAATTACAAATAGTATTCTACAATACAGATTTTTGCCTTCCTTCTGCTTAAATGCGGTGAGGTCCATCTTTAGTTTGAGTGCCTTGGAAGGTGGAAAGAAGTAATTGATGAAGGTGGCATGCATCTGGTCCAAAGTGGTGATAGATCGTTCGGAAAGTAGATTGAACCACTCCTTGGCATTGCCCCGCAGAGCGAAAGGAAATAGGTAGAGTCGAATGGCATCTGAACTTACACCTTGTACTCGTATTGCGTCCGTGACAGACAAGAAGTCTCGGATGTGGCTATAAGCGTCTTCCTCAGAGAGTCCGTCGTATTGAGCTGTCGTCTGAAGCATTTGGAGCCAATGATGTTTGAGCTCAAAATTATTCGGTACATGGGGAAGTACTATTGTCGAGCTAATCGTTCCTACGGCATTGTTTCTCCACAGCTCTCTCATTGGAGCTTCTCTCGTTGCTAATGGCATCTCTTCGCGATTCTGCTCCGCCATTTCGGTCGTTACTTTGACTCGCCTAGCGTTTTCTCGTAGGTTGCTTCGAAAGGTCCTTTCAATCTCCTGGTCTCCTTCAATGACTGGTAACGAAGGATTCCTTCGGGTCATGCACCGAAGTACACGTACCTAGATCGAAAGATTCCGAATAAGCAAAAATACTAATACTAAATAATAAATAGCTAGAATAATAAACTAAGGCTTATCGATAGTTCCCCGGCAACGGCGCCAAAAACTTGATCGAGGATCGAGTAATAAAATAAAGCGAACACTAACGAAATATCCTACGCTCAACAGGCAAGTGTACCTATCGAAATAGCATAGACGTAGCATGTATTCGAGTATCGAATCTCAAAAGAACTATGTACCTTAGAAAAACGTTTGCTTAAATATCCTAGTACGAACGTTTGATTGTTGAAACGGTAAATAACCATACCTAGAAAATACAACTTAATAAAGTAGCACGGAGAAGAAAACCCTTATGTAAACAGACGTATTTGAGACTTCGAATACCCCTAGCTCGACAAACACATATATCAAGTACACGTAAGCAACACTATCATTAGACCGTGAAGATTCCTACAACATGCGTACGAATTCATACGACTGACGAAACTGCGCCTTATCATACGAGACTCGCAAACAACTAATCAACTAATTAAATAGCCGGGCAAGCTTCCCTAACAACTTAACCGAAGATTGCATTAAAAGCACGGCGAATCCCACTATTAGATTTGACTCTAATCCGGCGGGGTAGTTCAACCTATCTCTGGCGATGAGTTTATTCCGCTCGTTTACGAGTGGTTTAATCGTTCGCCCCTCTCTCGAGCGTAGCGTACGATTTCCCAGACTACGTTAACTTAAACACATAGATGATCAAGCTAACAAGATGATTTTAATCACATAGACATAATCAAAATCATATGCTTCATAAACGAGTCGTAACAATAGTAATACATCAAATACACCTAAACATACGATCGATCGCGCTAGGGTTCATCTCATCTCAAATAAAATAGATTTAGCTACTCATTATCATCACAACAAATAAAGTAATTAACATCGAATACAACATAAATACTTTCTTGAATTCAACTTCGAGGTCAATCCACGTTCTTCGTTGAGGACTTTTATCGAGCACGTAATAAGCAACTAAGTGTTCTTGGATCTTGGAAAGGCAACGTATGTATATGAGAGCTTAATGGTGTATCAATTCACATACCTCCCTCCTCTCTTCTCATTATGTTGCTCTTTATATAGAGGTTTTGTTTTCCCTCATTTCACTTGCTCACTTTCTTCAACGTGAGGGCCGAGGAGAATCAACCTTAGAAGATTTTTAACCTCCCAGCCTTTGCAGCCCCAAAAATCATATGGCTTTGTCTTATGCAGAATTTGTTTCCAAGCGTGATTTGGAGTATTGAGCTCCCAAAACAAGAATTTTTGTTCCATTTCCGTTTCCAAGAAGATAAGAGAACTTGAAACTCATTTTCTTGTATGTGCTTGACTTTTAATATGTCCACGGGATGTTCACTGCCTCGGTACGCATATTCACGGCCGTGACAACATATAACCCGAAGAAAACAACGTTTCTGCCCGTGTTCACGGCTTCGTATACTATTATTCACGGCCGTGAAGCGTTCGGGGGTTAGAAAATGGGTTTCTGCCCGCATTCACGGCCTCAAACACCTCCATTCATGGCCATGAAGCACCATTCATGGCTTGGAAAATCAACGTTCACGGCCGTGACACAATCGGGCTAGAAATGGCTCTCTGGTGCTGTTCACGGACTCGTGCAAGGGCTTCAAGGCCGTGACTCATTTTCCTGCAAAACAGCAGCACGTTCAAAAATTCATATTTCCCAATCTAGACCTCGTATTGAAAATCCCTTTGGTCAGAACCAAGATTAACAAGTCCTTTATCTTTGGTTAAAATTTTAGGCCCATCGGACATCTGTTTACCTCATGATCATTGAAAAATACTAAACTGTCGCAAAACTGCCGTAAAACGTTTGATTTTGTTGTGAAACAATATTATAGAACAAAAATAATCCAAACGGCTTCACTTATGATGCAAAAGACTTAAATTTAACATATATAAACGTAAGAAAATACGTTTATCAGGAGCTGAGGAACACGCTCAGGAACTTTGAGCATGCGCTGGGCTTGCGCAGATCGTACTACGTGTAAATCCAGATTATCCAAGAACACTTCAACGGATTAAACCTTCGTAGAGTGTGAATAGTGTGCTTTTGAGGTTTAGTGTTGAATACGTGAGATTTTAGCAAAATGGAAACTTACCTTAATGAAGTTAGGGTTTAAGCTTAAATACCTTGTGAGGTATTTAAGCCCATTGGGCCCCTAACAAGCCCATTACAAATACAACCCTATTACAAAAATAAAACATCTATAAAATGCATAGAAAAGAAATTACAAGACTTAGAATTAATATTTTGGACACTTCTAAAATATTCCTAACATTCTCCCCCTAAGTGTCCAAATTACAATCAAGCAAATAAACTAAGTCTTCATTTCTTTTTCTTCGAGCGAGGTGGAGGTGGAGGTTCTCTATGAGCCAAGTAGGTCTTCCTGAATCCTAAGGCAGTCTCGAACTGTCTGATGTCGTTCGGAAGAACGATCCGATATCTGATCTTCTCGATGAGTTTCCGTAGGACATCTTTCTCTTCCAGTTCTGTTCCTTCTAGCTTGTCATCTTCGGAAACTGTCTTCTTCTTAGCCCGAAGTTGGTTGAGGATAATCTTCAATGTTCCATCTGAGAATTTGGAGACCTCTGACAGAAGTAGCACCTGCTTCACTTTCTTCTGAGCTTGAAGGTAAGTGACCCCTGGTTGTGGTTCAAGGAAGATAAATCCCTCTTCATACTTTTCGAGATCCTTATATCTGTTGTCTGGACGTGTCAGGTTGACCTTGCTCATATTGCTTTCTAAGGCCATTTGGAAGTCATGAGCAGCAAAATACTTGACCTGTCTCAGCATACACTCTTTGATAGCTCTATAACCATCTCGCCTTGTGTGAGTGTCAAGGGGAAACTTATTGCGATAAATATTGTAGAGCTTGTTGAGTTCGCCCAGTGGAAGATAGGGAAGATCTGCTTCTGAATATTTTACAATTTTCCTGTCATATCGATCAATAACAAAGACAGGGCCTACATATCTATCTACCGCCCATTCGACATCCACAACATCACAGATGGCCGATTGATCTCTCATGTACTTCCTGTATTGATCTCTATTCATTCCTTTCTTGGCCGTGACTTCCCAGAGCATAATCTGATGGCTAAGTCCCCTATACGTCCCTCTTAGGTGCTCAAGGCCTCGAAGATTCAGCTCGTTGACTCCCTTTATTTCTTCTTCCTTCCTCCAGATCTTTGGATATAGATCCTCAAGAAAAGGTGCCTTGATCTTCGCGTTTCTCCAACGAGTTTCTATGAACTCGTAGCCTGGCGTTGGTTCCTCGGGCACCTGATGCTGAAGGAGTTCTGGAAGTTCTGGAAGATCTGCCTCAGGATTTTCTCCTTGCTCCTCTTCCTCTCGCTCGATGAAGCAGAAGTCTGCTGCTGCCGCCTTTAATAAATTACGAACGCTTTCAATCCTTAGGCGGGACTCTTCTGCTGTCTCTGTTCTCGTCATCCATTCCTCGTCTAAGATATATCTGTCAATGTAGTCTTGAGGATCCTTTTGACGAGGGGTTGTAGTTGCTTGGACTGGTTGGGTGGAGATCCTCGAGGGAGCAGACTCGACTTCACCAAGGGAGGTTGTCTGGTTCGGCCCTGGTGTAGCTTGTCTGCCACTGGAGGACCTTGGTGGTCGATTAGGTGGTCGTGACGAACTGCCTCCACGCGTTTGAACCCCGCGTCCTCTGCCTCTTCCGCCGCGAATAACAGGAGACTTGGTTCTCGGTCTCTTGCTACTCTCCCCCTCAGGACGATCCTGGTCGTCTGGATCGTCGTGACGATGTTTCTGACTGGGGCCTTCTTGGCGGCATGTCTCAGTCGGTATGCTCGCATCAGGAGGTGGGATGATGCCACCTGCGATCAGCTTCCTGTAGAGGTCTTCTTCTTCAATGCTTCGTCTGCTGTCGAGTTCTATTATGCGAGCAATGCCAACGTCAAAGAGTTCAAGCAGAGGCACTGTGTACAAGTTAGGTATCGTCGGGTTGCGTGGTGGCAGGGTGAGAAGACGAAGAAGTACCGGCTGTTGAGGAGGAGGTTGGTCAGATATGGGAGCCTTCCCTTTGTCGGTGGAAGTTGCTTGAACCGCCTCCTTAATAAGACCTTTGACCCTTGGTAGGGTTACGGTCTCGAAGAATTCGAACAGCCGATTCTCCAAGTAGGCAGTCGTCACCTGTGTTGGAATTGATCCGGCACCACTAGAGGTAGCCGTTGGCACACGTTCAGAACGAGGTTCTGGACGGCGGCCCTCGTCACCCGAAGTTCGTGGAACTTCGGGGTCCTTGGGTCTTCCGACCTCTACTTGCGACACATCTTTTGGAGATGGTGCTCGGGTCGTTATGGCCTCGTCAGTGTGACGGGCTTGGGTGGAGCTATCTCCGGGATCGCCAAGGCGTCCCGTTAGCACGCGTCCAAAACTAGGTTCTGTACGGTGGCTCGCGGATGGTGAGCTGCTGAAATCATCACCATCTGAGAGACTTCCGTCCAATCCTTGAAGAGCCTCTATTTGGGGCTCTTCTATGAACGTTGAGGCCTGAGGATCAGGCAGAGGCTCGGTCTGTGTCACGGAAATGGGAATTTCTCGAGTTGGTACAGACACAGGAACCGAGCTGCTGGAGGTTTGGGGTGGTTCGTGTTGCGTTGAGACACTTGTCTGTTGGGAGACAAGTGAATGGTCTGGTGGGGTTTGCTCATGCGTCGTTGGGTCGATTACGACGTCTTCTATCCTATGGATTGACCCGGCTTGTTCTGACTGAGTTAGTGCAGTCGTGATCGTCTCGGGAACATCTATGTGTGGTTGTTCCTCGAGCGATTGTTCAGGTATTGTTTGTTCAGAGGACGGTGGTGGTTGGTCGGGGATTGTTTCTTGAGATGTAGTCTGTGGTGCGTGTGGGATAAGGTCGGTTTCTGTGGTTTCTCTCAAGATCTCACTCTCTCTTCTCTCTCGCTCATTTCAGCTCTCTCTGTTTCACTAACCCCTGGGTTAGACTCAGGTGGGTTGTCCTGTGTCGTGGGGTGAGGAACTTTGTAATTTCTGCAATAGGCATCGATATGGTCGGGGTTTGCAAGAACGAGTAACTCGTGAGGGATTGGCATTGCCTTGCGCGAATATTTCTCATCAGTCTTTCCCTTCTGAAGGTACCGCAGTTTGGGTGGGGTGAAATTTTCTTCTACTGGTCGTGATGGTATTCCCGGTGTTGTAGTCAGAAAATAATGGATGATAAGTGAGAACCACCGGGGATATGGCAAATTCTGTGGCTTTTTGGACTTTGTTCGTAGGTGAAGTTGGTCGTCGAGATCAGTGGTGATAAGCTTGACAAAGTCGTAATTTCTTCGAAACACAATCCCATGGAAGATGCGAAGGATTGTGATATTGCATCTATCCCATCCTGAGTGCTTGGGTGAGAAGCACTTATTGACAAATGCAAAGAGTGTTCTCCAAGGATGCGGGATCATTGAGTTCTGAAAATGGGAGACAAACTTGATAGGCGAGTAATATCCCATCTTCATCATGTCCTCTAGAAGCTCATTCTCGGAAGCCTCAGGTTCGTAGTGAGGTTGACTTGGCAATCTGAGAATGCTCCGAAGGAGATCTCTTGTGATACTGACAGTCTCATTTGCTATTTGGGCCTCGTAATAAATACTGTTATCCTGAGCAATTTTGGTCTTCATCGTCCCCCAGAACTGTTGAAGGTAAACTGTAGGGACTTGGACCGAGGCCGAAAAAGCATACCCAAAGTGGTGGTTTCTCAGAATGGATAATATAATTTCTTCTTTGCACTTGAATGTGTGAAGGTCAAGTTGGAAATTATTGTCTTTGGTCGCGATCCATTTTGAGGTTGGGTAAACCATATCCGTAGGTGGGTAGGTCATATCCGTAGGTGTCGTCATCCTTTTTTTTTATTTTTTTTTTAACACCGGGAAGTGCTGCTGAGACTGCAAGAAGAAGAACAAAAGAGATTAGAGACGTGATATTATAACAATTGAATATCAATAGAGAATGTTGTTTAAGTAAGGGCTTTGAAAAAAAAATCCGTTTAGAAAAGATTTGGCCTATTCCTGTTGGGCCCATTTATGTTTAACGAAATATTTTGTCCGAAAAGGAAGTTGGTGATTTTGCGAGTTTGCGGATTCTATATTGCGAATTCTGCGAGAAGTTTGAAAATGAACACTTTTGCGAATTCTGAAATGCGAGCTCAAAGGTTTGCGGGTTGAGTTGAAAAAGACTGGACTGCGGGTTTAGTTGAAAGAGACTTTGCGATTGAGTGTTGCGAACGCCAATACGCAAAGTGTGTCTTGCGAATATTTGAATTCGTATACTTAGAATTCGCAATGTAAAGAAAATTTAAATTCGCAAAGTAGAGCGGTTTGCGGGTTTGACTAAGTCAAGTCAGTTTGAACTTTACAAAGCAGAAAGTTTGCGATTCCGACAAGATTCGCAAATTGACCAGGTCAAACAAAGGGATCGCAAAGCCGCAAAGTGAGTAATTCGCGATCTTTGAATTTGAGAATTATGTAGTCAGACGGTCAAAGCCGCAAAGTGAGTAATAAGAGAGTTTGAAAATAAACACTTTTGGACCCGCAAAGTTCCATTTTGAAGAATAAAAAAAATACCCCCCTTTTTATTAAAAAGATTTCGAACCCAGATAAAAGGAAAACCTCGATTTGAAAAACCCGATTTGAGAAGATAAACTCGATTTCAGTACATAAATCAAACAAACAAACTCAAGTTATCACTAAAAACTACAACATTTCTACAGGAACCAACTGCAAACCACCTGTTCTTCGAGAAATCACTCCTGTGATTTAAGAAAAACAATCGTTAAACAAGGAAAAGAAAGAAAGAGTTAAAGCAACGTTGCAGACATACCACAGAGAAGACGCGAGTATGCGACGGTAACAATTTGAGCACTCAACCACAGAAAATGCAAGCTATAATGGAAGATTTGATGAACGGGATTCGCGAAGAAGGGGTTTGTGATTTGGGATTTTTGTTTTGCGAGTTCAGTTTGCGAATTGGTAAAATAATAAAAAAAAAACTTCGCGGGCCTAAAGTGTGAACCCTAGTTTAGAGCTGGGCTGTAAATTTTTGAAGTAAAGGCCCACTAGATTGCGAATTCGAAGTAGATTGCGAATTCTAAGTAGATTGCAAAGTCGCGATGGTTTGCGAATAGATCAGTTCGCGATTTGAGAGCTGTGAGTTCGCAATTTTACCCATTGACTGGTCAAAATTGGAGATGATTCGCGAATTGAGCTTTTGATTCTCAAATGAGTACAGTTTGCGAATCTTAATCCTAATACTTGATTTGCAATAAAATTTTAGAAATGACCCAAATCAATCACAAGGATAAAATCAAGTAATCTAGAAATGACCCAAATCAATCACAAGGATAATATCAAATCTATGGATTTTTAAGATCGATTTCATGATACGATATCCTTATTGGAGAAGGAAAAGAAACGTCACCTTAGTCAAAAAATTCGTCTTAATGTCGGGACAGTAAATGACTTATGTTTCCATCATCAAGTTTATAAGTAGACATGTCTCAAGTCTCGTAGAAGTACCTTACATCTAAGAACTAACTAATTTCTTATTTTCTCGTTTACAGATGGATTGGCAGAAGCAAGAAGAAGAAAAGAAGCTCAAGGAGCAGGCAGAGTTAAGACGCAACTTTGAGCATAATTTGAATATGCTTGTTTTTGAGATTTACCTTCTTTTGAGCTTATTCGTTGTTTTACTTGCTATTCTGCTTTGGGTTTTTTATAGGGAATACGAGTTTTTGAGAGTACGAAAACTCCCCCTAAAAGTTTGGGTTTCTTGAATAAATATTTGTTGAAAAAAAAAACTCCCCCTAGATATAATGCCTGTCGAGTATCTGAAAAATGATTGAACTCACTCCCCCTAAATATTTGTTGAAAAACTCCCCCTAGATATAATGCCTGTCGAGTATCTGAAAAATGATTGAACTCACTCCCCCTCGATGCATGGATATAGCTTTTCTCCCCCTCGATGTATGGCCATCAGCATTGGCGATACATCGACTTATTGGAAGCAGGAAAAATTTATTGAAAAATAGAAAGTAACCAAAGAGAGAAAAAAAAAATTAACCAAAGAAGGAAAAATAAAGTACTAATAAACCAATTAACATAGTAAACACGCACAGAAGAAGAGATTAGTAACATAGCAGATAGATAAATAGTGAACTGTAGGAGGGCATAGACAAAATTAAAAGTTGAGATTCAACATTCCCAACTTTGCTACTAAGAATTGGAAGCGTTTTTCATCCAATGCTTTTGTAAGCAAATCGGCTAGTTGAATCTCTGTATTGACAAAGTACATTTCTATTATGCCTCTCTCTACGTGATCCTTTATGAAGTGATAGCGAAGATCTATGTGCTTAGTGCGTGAGTGATGAACAGGGTTACATGTAATTGCAATAGCACTCTTTGAATCACAGTAAATAGGAATTCTATTTAGATCAAACCCGTAGTCCCGTAGTTGAGTTCTGATCCACAAAATTTGGGAGCAGCAACTCGCTGCAGCAACGTATTCTGCTTCCGCCGTAGAAGTTGATACACAATTTTGTTTCTTCGAGGCCCAACATACAAGTTTGTCGCCTAGGAATTGGATGTGTCCTGAAGTGCTTTTTCTGTCTAGTCTGCAACCTGCAAAGTCTGCGTCAGAATACCCTATTAGTTTCATATTTGAGTTCTTAGGATACCACAGTCCAAGGTCTGGTGTCCCTTTCAGATACTTTAATATTCTTTTGACGGCATGAAGATGCGACTCCTTGGGGTTAGCTTGAAATCGAGCACAAAGACATGTAGAGAATAAGATGTCTGGTCGACTGGCTGTGAGGTAGAGTAATGATCCAATGATCCCTCGGTAATGAGTAACATCTACAGGTTCACCTAAGTGATCTGCATCGAGTGAGCATGATGTGGACATAGGTGTACTCGATGATTTGCGCTTGTCAATCCCATACTTTTTGAGAATATCGTGAATGTACTTTGATTGATTAATAAAAATCCCATCCTGAAGTTGTTTGATTTGTAATCCGAGGAAGAATGACATTTCTCCCATCATACTCATTTCAAATTGTGATTGCATCAGAATGCTAAATTCTTCACAAAGTTTAGGATTAGTAGAGCCAAAAATGATGTCATCCACATAGATTTGCACGAGCATGATATCAGAACCTTCTTTCTTCACGAACAAGGTAGTGTCAATTTTCCCTTTAGTGAAACTTGAGGAGATAAGAAAGTCGGATAGCACCTCATACCAGGCCCTTGGAGCTTGTTTAAGTCCGTACAGTGATTTGTCAAGTTTGTAAACAAAGTCGGGATGTTCAGCATTGAGAAATCCGTCTGGCTGTGACACATAAACTTCTTCTTTCAGAATTCCGTTCAGGAAGGCTGTTTTGACATCCATTTGATAGACAGTAAAGTCTTTGTGTGCTGCATATGCAAGGAACAACCTAATAGCTTCAATTCTGGCTACAGGGGCAAACGTTTCATCGTAATCAATTCCTTCCTGTTGATTATATCCCTTAGCAACTAACCTAGCCTTGTTTCGAATTACAACACCATCTTCATCCTTTTTATTTTTAAATACCCACTTTGTTCCGATCACAGTTTTCCCTTTTGGACGAGGAACTAAGTTCCAGACTTTGAGACGTTCGAATTGATTAATCTCCTCTTGCATAGCCACTATCCAGTTAGGATCTCGTAGTGCGTCAACTACTCTTTTAGGTTCTGTTTGGCTCAAGAAACAGGTGAACTGACATTCATTTGAATGTGATCTTCTAGACGTTACTCCTGTATTGGGATCTCCTATTATTTGATCAGTAGGATGATGTCGAACCCATTTCTTTTCGTGAGGTAATGTCGTTTCGTCTATTTGTGATTCCTCACTGAGTGGATAGTCGATTGCAGACCCGGTAATGTTGCCGGTTGAAGTTGAAGAGGAGGCCTCTGTCTGCGTTGTTGTCACAGTTGTTGGGGGTGAGGCTTCTGAATCTGAGGGAGGAATTGTCTGGTTAGGAATAGGTTCTGACTCATGAGTTGACGAACAAGGACTGGATTCATTATTTGGAATGGGATCGGTGGATGGTCTTGTCTGATTTTAGATATATAAATATGCTCAAAAAGTAGATCCAGATCCAGTTCCTCTTGAGCTCGTTGAGTGAAGCGTGTGGGGTTGCTTTGTTAGAATTATCAGTTGATTGTTGATCTGGCGTCAAACTCCCTTTGTCCGAACACGGTTCTGAAAAGTTCCGTTCAGAGGCATCTCTCGAACACTCTCCTTCTTCTTTATGAGAATGAATAAGGTGTGGTGTTCTAGAGACTTGTCCCAAATTGCTGTGTCCAGTTGAAATTTCGAGTCCCTCATCAAAGGTGACATTTATACTTTCAATGATCATCCTTCTGTTTTTCTGAGAAATATCCTGTATGCCTTAGATTGTGCAGAGTAGCCTACGAAGATTCCTTCAGTTGCTTTTGGATCAAGCTTGGACTTGTCTTCGCGATCGTTGGCGACGAAGCACTTGCATCCAAAAATTCGAAAATGAGCAATGTTGGGCAGCCTTCCATTTATAAGTTCATAGGGCGTCTTTTCAAATCTTAGATGAATGTTTGTGCGATTCTGCGTATAGCAAGCAGTATTCATTGCTTCAGCCCAAAGGAAATGAGGTAGTGATGATTGGATGATCATTGTTCGAGCCGCCTCTACGAGTGTTCGATTTCGCCGTTCGACAACCCCATTTTGTTGAGGTGTGTAGATAGCAGAAAACTGTTGAGTAATCCCTATGGATTCGTAGAAGTCACTGAGCTGTTGATTCTTGAATTCTGTTCCATTGTCTGATCTAACTATTTTAACACTGCTCTGGAGTAGGTTCTGTGTTGTTCTGATTAGGTTTGGAATATGATTGACTGTCTCGGATTTAGTCCGTAAAAAGCGTACCCAAGTATATCGGGAATAGTCGTCGACGATAACCAGCATATACCGCTTTCCACTTATGCTTTCAGTTCGCATTGGGCCACACAGATCCATGTGTAAAAGCTCTAGAGGATGTTGAGTGGATGCGGTGTGTTTTGTAGGATGTGAAGCTTTCTTCATTTTTCCTTTCTCACAAGCAGAGCATATATGCTCTTTTTGATACTTAAGTGGTGGTAGTCCAATAGTCAATTTGTTGGTTGACAGCTTGTTGAGGGTCTTGAAGTTAAGATGAGATAATCGCTGGTGCCATAAGTCATTTTGAGTTGAAGTTGCTTTGGAGATTAGGCAGATATCGGTCTTTGGTTTGACAGTTCTAATATCAATGGTGTAAAGATTTGTCTTGCGAGTTCCAGTGAGAAGTTCTTCACCATTGGTATTGAGAATTTTGCAAGTTTTCTTTAGAAATACAACTTGGAGTCCAAAATCACTGAACTGTCCTATTGATAAGAGGTTGTGTGTCAGTCCTTCAACATACGAGACTTGTTTAATTGTGAGTCGATTGCATATGAGATCGCCATAGCCAAGGATTCTGGCTCCATTGCTATTACCAAAGCGTACCAGTCCTCCAGGTCTATCAACGTAGTTGCTCAACAGTTCCTTTGTCCCAGTCATGTGTGTGGAGCAACCAGAATCTAAGTACCACACATGAAGGGCCTGCAAAAAGACTAGAGGGTTTTAGGTACCCATTGAAATATGGGTCCACCTCTATTAATTTTGTTAGTCCGTTTAGACTCCCTAGATTTTCCTTTGTTAAGGGATGACACAGAGTCACTACCTATTTCTAGGATAGGAATTTGTGTTCCTGCAGGTTGAAGCTTGGGAATCCATTTGTGCTCTAGTGAGGGTCTTTTTGTCTTAGGTTTAGACTTGAGTTTTTTGATTTTTGTAAGTTTGACAGGTTCTTTGATAGCTTTTGATTTTGATTCTTGTTTTGACGTTGTAGTTTTGTTTTTAGGAATTGTTTTGTGAGTTTGTTTGGTGACATGATCACGCATGGAAAGCTTTGTTTTTGTTGAGGAAGATAGTTTTTTCGATACATGACAAAACAAAGATGGTACAAAGGTTTTGGAAGGAAAATATTCAATAACAAAAGGGACATTGAGATCGCGATTCTCCTTCAAGATATCTTCCTTTTTAACCCATACTTGACCCTTCAATGGCTCTTTTGTGGGTCCTGAAAATTTTAATGTATTAGTGCAGGAAATTTTGTCATTTGAAATTAAGGTGTATGAAATTGTGTGTAATCTTAATTTTTCTTTAAGTGAAGATATTTCATGAAGAAGTTTTTGCCTTTCTTCATCAAATGACTTTCTCTCGCTTTCGAGAGTGGAGTGAAGATCACTGATTTTCTTTATGCAATCAGGCATATATCCAGTTGCATATGTAACCATCTGTGCCATACTTTCCGAAGCACCTGAGGTTTCTCCTTCGTTTAGATGAGAAATATCTGTCTCAAATTCAGTTATTGCTGGACAACTTCTTTCTTTATAACTATCATTTAATTCTGTGTAGTTAAAAGGTATTTGAGTTTTACTGTGTGTTGATGTCTCATTTTCATTTTCACTGACGAAAGACATGAGATTCGTCAGGCAACCTGTCTGCATAAATTTGAGATCATATAGATAAGGTGAACTTGATATGCCTTGTTTTAACTTATGTGGATTTTCAAAACCTAGTCCTTTATGGGGATTGTAAAAATCAATGTTAGCTGGTTTGTTTAAGAAGATTGTTTGTTCTGATTGATCTCGTCGAGTTAAAAGGTCCTCCAATTTTTTATTTTGGAGTACAGTTTTTCCCGTTCTTTACTTAGTAGGTCATATTTAATTGTAGCGTCCATTGCCTGATCTCTATGAGATTTCATTTCCTTTTCTAAATCCTTGGCTTTAACTTCGGTTTTTTGCACTTGTATCTCCAGCTTAGCAATTTTTTCATTTGCTACAATTACACGATTCTTCTCACATGCATAATCATATCTAAACTTATCTAATACTGCTAAATTTTTCTCTAAGTTAGCTTCTAGTTCCTTGATTTTTCTTTTACCTAGTTTGTTAGATTTGTATAAGGATAAAAATTCATTTTTCATCGTAAGTAAAGAATCATAATCTGCTTCACTTACCTCCACCATTTCTGAATTGTTAGAGGTTTCCTTGTCTGACTCGCCTCCTTCAGCTCCAGCTCCAACTCCTTCGTCATCCAGCTTGGCCATCAGTGCCGCGTTCTCATTCTCGCTGTCTGAGGTATCTTCAAGCCAATGATCCTCTTCTGCCATTAAGATCAGTCCCTTTTCTTTTTGTTCAGCTAATTGAACTTTTCGACGGTAATAGTTAACATCCTTTTTCTTGGGCATTCTGCACTCTCTAGCAAAGTGTCCATTCTTACCGCAGTTGAAGCATTTTCCGCCTTGATGAGGAATTTTCGAGTTATTTTCCTCATCCTGAATCTTTCCTCTAGAGTTGGAGGAGGTTCTCTGACGATTGGAGGAGGATCCAGTCTTCTTATAATACTTCTTCTGCACAAAATTCGAGACCAGAGCGAGTTGCTTAGCAAGATCCTCGAGAGTAATTTCCTGGTCTCCAAGTTTAGTAAGTTCCTTGGATTCGTTATCAGAATCTGAGTCTCCTCCTTCCTTAATTTGTGATGACTGCATAATTTCTTTGTCCTTGGTTTGTTTTCTTGATGATCGTTCAGTCATAAGAGCAAGTGAGTCGCTTCCTATTGATTTGATTTCCTCCCTACGTTTCTCCACATGATTGGAATGTTGATTAAGGTAGTCGAACAATGTATGAATGCTAACTTTGGTTAGGTCGTTCATTTGTCTTATCATAATTGCAGTAGCCTCCCATTCTGGAAGAAGTGATCCCAAGAATTTGATATTGATCTCCATTACGCTTTTTGTGACTCCATTCATCTTAAGCTCGTTTAGAAGAACAAGAAATCGATGGAAGGTTTCTTGGAGAGTTTCCCCTTTGCTAGCATGAAAGCGGTCATAAGATATGAGTGTGTTCGCCATTCTTGCCATTGTATTGACTTCTGTCCCCTGCATCATAATACGAAGAGCATCCCACATTTCTTTTGCGCTATCACCACATTCGAGTTGCATTAAGATGTCATTCGGAATTGCTTGCATCATGTATGATTTCGCCACTTTGTCTGCCTTTAGTCGTAGTTTTTCTTCATCACTGCATTGGTCAGCAGTCTTCAAGATCCTCTGTTCCTCTCTTGCTGGAGCGGTGTCAGTAGTGGCGGGAATTATGGTCCAATACTGTGTAGGTCCATTGTAAATAGATTCCAGAAGGTTCTCTGAATTGTCCTTGCTTTCTATGAAGTTTATGAACCTTCTCTTCCAGACTGCGTATTCTCCATGTCGGACGATGGGAGGTCTAACATCATTGCCCATACTGAAAGAGTCCATTGCTTGTGTCTTGGATATGATCGTTAACGTGTAATGTGAGGAAAATTGGGATAAAATTGTGAATTTTGGTAAAAATCAATTTTAGAATTGATTTTGAAATATATGGGTATGTATCGCAAGAGTGGATGGAGTGGATAGAACAAAGTGTTTGCGAATTGAGGAAGTGATTTGTTACTTTACGAATTGATCGTGAGTTCGAAAAGTTATCGCTTCACGGGTTAATGAGAAGATTCGCAAACTATCTTGATTCGCAAAGTGTGCAGAGTTCGCAAAGTGCTATTTGAGTTCGCAAATTGACCTGAATCCGCGAAGTAGAAGCAAGTTCGCAAATTGACCTGAATTCGTGAAGTAGTGGCAAATTCGCAGAGTGACAAGAGTTCGCCAAGTGCTTCGGATTCGCAGAGTGGATGGGAGTTCGCAGAGACTTGACTTTGCGAGTTGAAGAATGAACCCGTAAAGTGAAGAAGAACTTTAGACGTTGATCTTAAAGAAAAACTGTCGGCTTGGTAACGTAGAACCCGCAAAGTAGAACTTTGCGAAGTGTCGATGCGCAAACTTGAAAAACAGCAAACCAAGTGTGGTAATTTGGAATCGCAAAGTAGCCTTGAGAGATGAATGAGCCGCGAAACTAAAAGAAATCCTTGAGTTCGCAATCCAAGTTCCCAACAAATAGTTCCGTTCGTAAACTCAAGAACACACTAAAGGACAGGACAGTTCTTCAAATGTTTTAGACAGAAATCCAACAAAACTGATGCAACTTCCACGGAGACCACTTTGATGACTCAGAATTGATGGCAACACAAGCTTGCCTTAACAAACAAAGTATCTCTGAGAATGGCTTATACACAAGAGTCTAAGCTTTGAAACAGAGAATAGCAACCACGCAAGAGTTCAAACTGCTTAATCCCTAAAAGCTTGAAATGAAGTTTCCTCACCTACACGCTTGTCTCTGATACCACTTGTAAATCCAGATTATCCAAGAACACTTCAACGGATTAAACCTTCGTAGAGTGTGAATAGTGTGCTTTTGAGGTTTAGTGTTGAATACGTGAGATTTTAGCAAAATGGAAACTTACCTTAATGAAGTTAGGGTTTAAGCTTAAATACCTTGTGAGGTATTTAAGCCCATTGGGCCCCTAACAAGCCCATTACAAATACAACCCTATTACAAAAATAAAACATCTATAAAATGCATAGAAAAGAAATTACAAGACTTAGAATTAATATTTTGGACACTTCTAAAATATTCCTAACACTACGCCCGACGAGGACAAACAGCGCAGAGACACAATCAAGCACAAAGGGGGAGAATGTAGAATATCAATTCTAATTGTGCTTTGATTTCACTAGTTGTCCTTGTAACTAAGGGCTTTATTTGTATTAGTCCGTAGATTAGGACTAGATAGATATTTATACCAAGTGTGTTTGGTATAAATACTTTGTAATCAATCGCAATCAATAGAGAAAGTTTTAGAAATTGATCCGAAAGGCTTGCAATTCAATTCCTAGAGAGAGAAACAATAGTAACTTTCTCACTCTACTCGAATTCTCTCTCTTGTTCTTCATTTGAGTTTTTCGATCGAATCTTAATGTCAATCATTATCATCGAATTACTTAGAATTCATGCCTAGGGTCATAATGTTATTGTTGGTCCCGAAATGCACCAAACAAGGAATCAAAGAAGCTAGATGGAATGAAAAGGGAGAATTTCTCACCTTGTAGTGTGTGTAGTGTGTGAAAACGAATTTTAGCTTTTTGATCTTTGATTACCTTTCAAAGTGAGTTGGTAAAACCTTATATACCACATTAACCCTAGGTATATTAAGGCCCAATCACTAATAATAAAATAATTACAATCTTGTCCAAAGCCCAAGCTAAAGATAATTACATAATAAGTCTCAAGACTTAAACTATTGACACAACAAATTAAATATCCTAACAATCTCCCCCTTTGTGTCAATTGTTGGGAGTCTTGAATCTTGGGCGTTGGGATGGTGGATTAGCGTGTGAGTGTTTCGCGAAGCCCTAGCTTGAACTCGAAGGCGCGGAGATTCCTTCGAAGAACCATTCTGTTAGCAATAGCGTCAATGAGCTTCGCGAACTTGGATCGGCAGAGGGGATCTTCTTCCGAAAGGATGCGGCAAATTCTCATGAGTTTGTCTTGGATGATTGTGAGCGTCCCATCTGAGAATTTTGCCACCTCGGAGCAGCGCAGGAGCCTCATCTTTCCTTTGTAGTTCGAGTAGGCGACCGCCGGATCATCTCCGTCGATCACATCGCCCTCTCGATAGTCGTCTGCATTCTTGAAAGATGGGCGCGTCAAGTTCACCTTCTTGAGATTATGTTCCACCGCCATCTGCAGATCGTGGGTGGCGTAGAATCTGACCTGTCGGAGCATGTGGCGCTTGATGGCCACATATCCCATGGTGACCGGTTCAGCACGTACGAGATGTCCAGAGCTTCTGGGGACGAGTCTGAACTGCTTCAGGGATTCCAGCATGCTGTATAGGTCACCCAGGCGCAGAAATTTGAAGTCCGCCTCACTGACTTCACTGTAGCTCTCATCCTGCCTCATTACTGTGAAGACTGGGTAGTGGACAGGTCCTTTCGACTCGTGGCGGAGGTCAGTGACTTTGCAGATGGGGGCCCGATTCATTTCCTGAGTGATGTTTTCCTCGTCGGACAGCGTCCTATCTGTGCATTTGTGGCACAGAAGGCTCCATCGATAGAGTTGCTTCTTTCTCTCGCTCCAACTTTGGATGTTCATCAGCTCATACTCGTCGAAGGTGGTAACGATCTTTTCCTTGCGCCGCCAGATCCTCTTCCTGATCTCTTCCTGAAATGGCGCGGTGATCTTTTTATTTTCCCACGGTGCTTCCGGTATATCCACCGTGGGCACATCTGTTTGAGCAGCAGGAGCCTCAGTTTGCTGCGCTTGGAACTGAAGGATGTTCTCGAGCTCGGCCGGTTCCGCGTCGTACTCCTCTCCGTTCTCGTCGTCTGCGGTGTTGATCAGCGTGAGCGAGGCTTCCTTTAGCAGACGTCGAGCGTTTTCCACCAACTTCCTGGCTGCTACTGCGTCGGCGGGTGTGTACAGCCATTCATCGTTGAAGATGTAGGCCTCAATCTCATTTTGTGCGCAGTAGACGTCCTCGACAGCCAGGTTGGGGTCGATGTCGAGAGGGGTGTGGCTATGTGATGGCGAGGGTGTTGCTTCGAAGGAGTTTGTGGATTGTGGGGATGGTTGTGGTGGAGATTCAGGTGGTTCGGTTGAGGTGATGGTTTTGGCAAGGATGATTTGGGTGACGGGCGGCGTAGATGTGGTGGTGGCCTCTAGCGTCGATGTGACAGCTAGAGGCTCCGAGGTGGTGGGTGGAGATGATGTTGAGGTGGTCTCTAACGTCGATGTGACGATTAGAGCTTCGGAGACGGTAGTGGGTGGTGGTGAGGGTGATTTGGCTAGTGACTCAGGGTGAACAGGGTGGGATTTTTGGCTAGTGGGTTGTGAGGTTTCTGGTGCGGACGTCGTTTCAGGTCCAGAGGAGGAGGGCGGCGTCGATTGCATGAATCCTTGTGAGCTCAGCTGCCTATTCTCCCCCTCGCGGCGATCTTGATCATCATCTTGATCGTCGCGTCTGGTCCTGCTAGTCTCGCCTTGAGTGCGGCAAGACAGTGGTTGTGTCATGATCTTCTTCATCTGCTGTTCCTCCTCGTCGAGTTCTGTCATGGACTCGAATCTTGCTCTGAGGATGTAGAATAGTTCCTTGGCAGAGATGGAGGAGAGAAGATCATCGGCGTCCGTGTGTTGCATGGGTGGTGGCGTCTCCGGGGCCACACCTTTGCCTTTGTCGACGGTGGACGCTTCGAGACGCGCGTAGACTTTATCTAAAATTGACGCCTCAAGAGTCTTTGCAAACTCTTGAAGACGCGTCTCTAGCGCGGTCTCGGTGACGAAGTGGGGTAAATCTAACAAGTTGGAGTCACGAAGAACTCCAACTGACACCGACTCGGTGAATATCGCCGATCGGCCGCCCGTTTGCACGGGACTGGAAAAGACGGGGTCACTCAGACTTCCCGTTAGCATCATCGATGAGACAGACTCAATCGAATGATGGCCTAGACTCACGGTTGTTGTGATGTTGGCCGTGCTAGGTCTTCCGCTCTCAGTCACAGAGACATCACCGAGCGTTCTGACAGAGTCACGAAGACTCTGTGGTGCGGTAAGAGGTGTATGTGTCCTAGAAACGGAAGGAATTATGGGGAGTGAGGGCACTAGACTCGATGTGCATGAAAAGGATGCAGTCTGAGGCGAGGGACTGCTTGTTTCAACATCGATCATCTCCAAGTGGGATGTCGATGGTATACGTGGCTCCTCGTGGAATGAAATACCTTCCTGTAGAGAGGAAGATAAGTGGGTTGGTGGGGTTGTTTGCGTGGTTGAGCCAGATGCCACGACTTCTACTCGGGAGGTGAACACATCACCTCCTGTACCTATTGGTTCGGCTCGGCTTATTTGTGGCGGAGGAGGTCGATCGTGTTTTTGTTTCGATCGACGCTCCGTGGGGCGGCTTACGTCATCCTCACGCGACCGTTTTTTCGGAACGCGGGTGGAGGAGGATGCGGCGCGACCAGAAGACTTTTTGGAGGTGGTGGGAGGGGTGTGGCTGGTCCCGGGGATAGGAGCAGTGGGGTTGATCTGCGCCATAGGGACAGTGGAGAGGGGTCGGGGGCTCTCGCGGAACGCGGCGGTTGTGGCCCGGTATTCTTGGACGTGTGGGTTGGTTGGGTCGGCGTAGGCGAGCACGTCGTTCGGGATCACCATTGCGTGTCGATCCTTCGCCGGTGTGTTCTTCTTGGCGAACTTCTCGACGGTTGGTATCTGAAAATGTTCTCCTGCCGGACGGATGCGGATGTTGGTTGAGTGTAGGCGGAAGTGCTTTATTAGAGCTGGGAGCCATCGCATGTACGGGACGAACCGGTTCGTGACTCCCTTGGCGATTTCCCGGTCACGTCTCTGGATCATTGAGACTAGGTCCACCCAGATGATGTCGGCGTAGTTGTACTTGCGGTTGTGAGCGATGCCGGTCATGATTGTGAGGATTTGAATGTTGCCGCGATCCTGACCAGCATGCTTTCCAGACATGCACTTGTTCACCAGCAGGTACAGTGTCCGCCAGGGTTGTGGTAGGTTGCGGGTTGTGACTTCACTGAGGACAAGTGGGCCTTTCTTCTTCTTGGCATCTGGTTGATAGCCCAGTCTGTCGATGTCTTCAATGAGTTGGTCGTGAGTGGGTGGTGGATCGTATGGTGAGTAGACCGGGAGTTGAAGAACTTCTTGGAGTATTCTGGGAGTGAGGACGACGGTTTCTTGATCGATTTGAGCGGATAGGATCTTGGCAAGACGTAGTGGTCCAGCTATTTGTAGCGTATGCCAGAATTGTTGAAGGTACACCTGAGCTTCTGGTTCGCCATGAGTGAGGGCGTGGCGAAGTGGGTGTCCTTTGAGAATCTCTATAATTACAGGGGCATCGCACCGAAAACTGTCCAAGTCCACCTTGTAGTTGTTGGGTACCAGGGCCGCCCATTGACTTAGTGAAAAAATCTCCTCCGGTGGTGGGACATAGGTACGCGCATGGAGTTCGATGCGAGTGACCTCTCTTTGGATTGCAGCCTGCTCAAGTGCCTCGAGTGTACTTTGGTCTTTGTCCGTCATTTCTGTGCTTGACAATAATTATGAGATGATTAGTGTTACGAGAATGACAGAACTAGACATAGAATTGCCCAAAATTATATATAGGAAAAAAAAATTCACATATTAGCTAATATAGGGTCCCTTTGACATAGTTGTTAAGATTTGAAATTTGGAAATTTTCGCATTTTGTTGAAAATTTAGTAAGTATGAAAATTTTTGCAAGTTAAGAGGTCTCGCACATTGTAAAAACTTCTTCGCGTGCAATGAAAAAAAAAATCGCAACTTATCATACATAGAAATTTTTCTCAAGTTTCAAGAAATTTCGCACTCAAGTCACAAAAATCTCGCACGGTAAGACATTTTTCTCATGTTTCAAAATTTCGCACTCAGCCACAAAAAAAATCGCACGTTAAGAAATTTTCTCATGTTGAAGTAATTTCGCATTCAGATAGAATTTTCGCATGTAATTGAAAATTTCGCAGATTATAACTCATGAACACGGTGAGAGAAATTTTCGCAGATTGAATGAAATTTCGCAAATATGAGCACATAGACAAGTCATGAGAAATTTTCGCAAGTGTTAGTTCATAGAAATTTTCTCATGAAAGGAAAATTTTCGCAAGTGGTCGCATATAATGAGAATTTTCGCAAGTCTTGTAAATCACGTATTGAGGGTAAATTTTCGCATGTAAACCCAATTTTCGCACGTTAAGGAATTCTCACGTTTCAAAATTTCGCACTCAGCATATAATGAAAATTTCGCGGATTGAAAAATCTTTGTGGATTGAGAAATTTTTGTTCACTGTAGATGCGAGTATATGAGATTTTCGCGGGTTGAAACTCTTCGTGGATTGAGAAAAAATTTTTGTTCACTGTAGATGCGAGAAAAGTGAAGATGCGAGAAAAATGTATAATGAGGTGAAGTGCAAAAATTTCGCGGGGCTTCACATGCTGTAGCAGCGAAGTTTTAACAAATGTAAATTCTCATACGAAAGTTGCTCAGATAAAATTTCGCGGGGCTACACTCACTGTAGCACAGAATTTTTAAAATTTTGCGGGGCTACACTCACAGTGGTGCAAGAATTTTAAAAATTTCGCGGGGCAACACTTATAGTAGTGCAAGAATTTTCTCGGGTAAGTTAAAAATTTCGCGGAGCTCATCTCACTGTAGCAGCGAATTTTAACATTTAAAGCAAATTTTTGAGAAAATTTCGCGGTGAAGAACACAGTTGAAAGCAGCGAAGCAACGTAATGAATTTTACCCCTAGACCTATTCAAATCTTAACCAAAATGCTGTAATCTGGGCTCAATCGATTCGTAATTGAATGGGTAATGCATATTTGGGGATATTAAACAAAGAGAACCTAGCATACATGCGATTCAGAGCCGAGAAAATATAAACCCTAACTTAGCAGTTTTAATAAAATGGGCAAAACACGGTAAAATCGAACAGAAATTGGGTTATTTAAGACGTATTCATACCGAAAAGCTGATTTGCGATGATTGAATTAGCAGGAAATGAAGTTTGAATGCAGATTTGACGAAGACGACGATGAGAGGTGTTGCGAATTTTTTTGACAGAGGGGTTGCGAATTTTTTACAGAGAGGTTGCGAAATTTTTGTTTTTTTTTTATTTTATTTTTTTAAAATTTCTCGGGATCTTTAGGATAATGAGAAAAAATGTTAAGGGTTTTGGGGTTTTACGATTGGAGAGACTGTATATGCGAATTTTTGAGTAAATGGGCCGAAAATTCGAGGGCTTGGTCAAAACCTTAAGTTAGCTGAATTTCGCGGTCTTGGACCCAATTTTGACCCTTTTTGACCAGAAATTAGAAATTCAACCCAAAATATTTTAATTGGTTCGATTTTGACACAGTTTGACCAAACTTTTAAAATTTCAACCCCTTTTTTTTTTTTTATTTTATTTTAAATAATAAAAATAAGAAGCTCCCCCTTAATCGCAAAACTCCCCGTTTTAAATAACGAAATATCAGACGCTCCCCCTTAATTGAAAAATTCCCGTTTTAAATAACGAAATATCAAAGACTCCCCCTTAATCGAAAAACTCCCCCTCAAAAGACATAATCCAGACGACACATAGAAAATGTAGTGAAGTGGAAAGGAAATATGTACACTTGATCAAAGTTCATGTAGAGACGATTGATCACAACTGAATATTCAACATGCCCAACATAGTCACTAGGTGTTGGAATCGTTTGACATCCAACGGTTTTGTGAAAATGTCGGCCAGTTGATCTTCGGTTGTGACGTAGTGCAATTCAATTGTCCCTTGTTCTACATGTTCTTTGATGAAGTGGTGACGAATATCTATGTGTTTTGTTCTAGAGTGATGTACCGGATTACTCGTCATCGCAATAGCACTTTTTGAGTCACAATAAATGGGAATTTTATCAACGTGAATATTAAAATCTCGTAGTTGGGTTCTCATCCACAAAAGCTGTGAACAGCAACTAGCGGCGGCGACATATTCTGCCTCCGTCGACGAAGTTGAGACACAGTTTTGTTTTCGAGACGACCAACTTACGAGTTTACCGCCCAAGAAGTGTGCAGCTCCAGAGGTGCTTTTTCTGTCCATCTTGCATCCTGCATAATCCGAGTCAGAGAATCCAGCCAGTTTGAAGTCCGATAGAGTGGGGTACCACAAGCCCAGATTGGGTGTTCCTTTGAGATAGCGGAGAATCCTTTTGACAGCAGTGAGGTGGGATTCCTTTGGTGTTGCCTGAAAACGAGCGCAAATTCCTGTCGAGAGAACGATATCCGGTCGACTAGCAGTGAGGTACAGAAGAGAGCCTATTATCCCTCGATAGACGGTTTGGTCAACGGGAACACCAGATGGGTCTGCGTCGGGTCGGCCAGAGGGTGACATAGGTGTAGCAGCAGTCTTAGCATCCTTCATTCCATACTTCTCGAGGATGTCATGGATGTATTTGGACTGATTGATGAAGATTCCGTTGGGGAGTTGCTTTACTTGAAGACCAAGAAAGAAATTTAGTTCGCCCATCATACTCATTTCAAATTTCTCTTTCATCAATTCTGCGAACTCTTCGCACAGTTGAGGTTCAGTCGATCCAAAAATGATGTCATCGACATAAATTTGTACAATCATGATGTCCGGGCCACTCCGCTTAGTGAAGAGAGTTGTATCCAGAGATCCTTTCTTGAATCCAGACTGAACAAGGAAGTCTGAAAGGACGTCATACCAAGCTCGGGGAGCCTGTTTTAGTCCGTAGAGGGCCTTGTAGAGTCGATATACGTGATGAGGAAACTCTTCGCTCAAGAACCCTTCAGGTTGATCAACGTACACTTCTTCTTTGAGAAATCCATTCAGAAATGCAGTCTTCACGTCCATTTGGTAGACTTTGAAGTTCTTGTGAGCAGCAAAAGCAAGGAACATTCGTATGGCTTCGATCCTGGCAACTGGGGCGAAAGTTTCATCGTAGTCGATGCCTTCTTGTTGATTGTACCCCTTAGCCACAAGTCTTGCTTTATTGCGAATAACAACACCATCTTCATCCTTTTTGTTCTTAAAGATCCATTTTGTGCCGATAATGGATCTATTGTGAGGTCGTGGTACGAGTTCCCAGACCTGCAATCGTTCAAACTGATTTATTTCCTCCTGCATTGCGATCAGCCAATCAGGATCGTTGAGAGCTTCAGCTACTCGTGATGGTTCGACTTGACTGAGGTAGCAAGCAAACAAGCTTTCATTCATCGTAGCCGAACGTGTTGAAACACCGGATGTGGGATCCCCAATAATCTGATCGGTAGGGTGAGAGCGAGCCCAAAGTGGCACATTGGTTTGTGAGGAGCTGGCCGCATTAGTGTCTACTTGAAGCTCATTAGATTGAGGCCCGGTGTCTGAAGAAGAGATCTCAATCGTATTGAATTGAGAGGGATCTGCATCAGAATCAGCAATATTCCCCGGGTTGGGTAATATGTCGTCTTCATTGAGATTGAGAGCATCCAGGTTTGGAGGGACGACGTTATTGCCGGTAGCTGGTGGTGTATGTGGAGTGGGTGCAGCGGTAGGTTGAGTGGTGGCGACGGGAGTCTTGTGAACTGGGTAGAAGTACTCGAAGAGCAGATCGAGATCCAGTTCGCCACAATTGCCCTTAGATGAGGACGTTCCCGCCGTTGAAGATTGACCTTTTGTCAACGTCTGTAGAAGACCTGGTTCTGGACTGATATGCCCAGAAGCTATGAGATCGCCTTCGCTTTCGTCAAAAGAGACATTTGTGCTTTCTATTACTGACCGTTTCTCCTTAAGATAGACTCTGTATGCCTTTGAATTTAGTGAATATCCAACAAAGATGCCTTCAAGAGCTTTTGGATCAAGCTTCCCAAGATGTTGGCGATCATTGGCCACAAAACATCGGCAACCGAAGACCCTTAGATAAGATATATCGGGAATACGACGGTTATTCAACATCTCGTATGGGGTGCGGTTGAATCTCTTGTGAATGGAAGCCCGGTTCTGTGTGTAGCAAGCCGTTTGAATAGCTTCACCCCAAAGAGAATGAGGAAGTCCGGATTGGATGAGAAGAGTCCTTGCAGCTTCAACTAGTGTCCTGTTCTTGCGCTCAACGACACCATTCTGTTCCGGTGTCTTCACAGCTGAGAACTGCTGAGTGATGCCCTGACTGGCATAGAAATCACTGAGCTTTTTGTTCTTAAACTCAGTTCCGTTGTCACTTCTGATAATCCGAACCTTCTGTTGATGGAGTGTTTGGGATGTAACAACAAACTCAATGATTATATCAGGAACTGCATCCTTTGTACGAATGAGTTTCGTCCACGTGTAGCGTGAAAAATCGTCGACTATCACCAGAATATACCGTCTTCCTCCGAGTGTGGCCGTAGGCATTGGGCCACATAGATCCATATGTAAGAGTTCGAGGATGAGCTTAGAGGACGGTGTTTCCTTAGAGACATGGGACGAGCGCTTCATCTTCCCCAATTCACAGGCAGAGCAGAGGTGTTCCTTATGATATGTCAGTTGGGGTAGACCGTTGACGAGTTTATTCTGACGCAGTTTGTTGATGGTCTTGAAGTTGAGATGTGAAAGACGACGGTGCCACAAATCGTTCAACTTGGGTGCGGCTCGAGAGAGAAGGCATACTGGTCGAGAGGTCGTGAGGTTGAGCACGTAAAGGTGAGACGTGCGCGTTCCAGAAAGAAGAGATTGTCCTGAGGCATTCATAATGCTGCAGATGTCAGATTCGAAGAGAACCTTGTATCCTTTGTCGCAGAATCGACCAATGCTGAAGAGATTGTAGCTCAAACCCTCGACATAGGAGATGCCCTTGATTGTCAGTTTATCGTGCACGAGATCGCCAGTTCCTAGAATTGGCGCCATTTGACCGTTTCCGAAGGAGACCCTTCCGAGATAGCGCTCGGAGAAGTTGCTCAACAGCTCCATATTCCCTGTCATGTGTGTGGAGCAACCCGAGTCTAGATACCACACATGACAGACCTGCAATTATCAGCAAACGTTGGATCCCCGTATTCGGACGGGGCTTTCTTGTGATACAAGTAAGGTTTTCATGCGCTTAAAGGGAAATGTGGTTTCTAAATCAGATTGCGTCGATTCTAATTTAGCTTTCCCTTTGTCCTTTGTTTGATTAGGCGGGATTATGGTTTTTCTAACCCATATTTTCCTAACTTGTGCTTGCATGTATGGTGCCTTATACATGAAATGGTGTGTGGAATGTGGTTGTTGTTTTCGCGCTTCGGTTTTGGTCGCCTTTGGTTTGCGAGTAGTAGGTGAGTTTGCGTTTGACGGCGAGAGGCGTTTTCGCTTAACCTTAGGTTTAGGCGAGATGGGCGAATTCAAGGACGTCGTAGATGAACTTCGCTTGCGTGGTCGGAGTGTTGCGTGTTCATGGGTTTCGTATTCATGGAAGCGTGGAAGAACAAATTCATTGCAGCAGCACATAGACATAAGCTTGGCAAAAGAGAGATGAGTTTTGGCAACATAATTGTCTACGACCTTAGGACATTGGGATTCAGTACATAGAGAGGAAGAATGAATATAGGATGGTCTTTTCTTCTTGTCATCGAAGAGCGGATTCCCCTTTATCTGGTACGAACTCCCTTCCAGAGACGTCGAACTCACATTCCCTGTATCCATAAGAATACTAGAGTTAGTGTTAGCACATATGTCGGCTTCAGGAGTCATCTTCGCCGTCCTCTTACATTTACATGTTTGAGAATCGGGTACTTGACTTGACGTAGAAGGTTCGTTCGTATTACGAGATTGTTCTAGGGTAAAGATTTTATAAAGTAGATCTTCTCGCTCTTTTGCAAAGGCGTTTCACTCTACTTCTATGGTTCGTTCTAGTTCTGATATGACCAGAAGTTTCTCTGGGACATAGATGCGAGAAAGTGCTTCTCGGAGAGCGATTCCCTGTTCTTCGGTTGGGAACTGAGATTTGATGTCTTCAGATAGTGAGGGCTTTCTAGTCTTATCATTAGCATTCAGTTCTGTGTAATCGTATGCGATCTCTGCCCAAAGTATGTTCTGCTTCCTCTTTTCTTCTGACAGCATGGTGGAGGAGGATCTTACAAAAGGCATGAGCTGAGAGGGAGTCCCTGTCCTTGTTTTTAGGAATGCTGTACTGTACATGTTATACCTTTTGACAATTAGCGGCGTTGGATCGCAGTTGGTGGCCAGTCCGATTCCCATCCGGGCGTCGTAGAATTCTGTTTCAGCTGGTTGGTTTAATAGACATAAGATGTTTGCTGCCTTTTTCCTAAGGTGAAGTTGCTCTTCAAGTTCTTTCACCTTTCGGTATAGCCTAACTCTTTCCTTTGTGAGCAGTTCGTATTGGGCGGCCGTCAGGAGGCGAGAAGTTTCACATGAACTAATGGCTAGTGTAGTTTCCTTAAGCTTAGTCTCACTTTGTTTGTTCTTACTTTGCAGACGTTTGACTAACGCTTCAGAGGCTTTTAGACGTTCGTTTGCGCAGGCAAGTTCTTCTACTTTTAGACTAAGTAGGGCATAATTGTTTTCAAATTTTAGCCTAAGTTCATCATAATCCCTAGCGTCTACTGTGGGTTTCTTAATGGCGTGTCGGTGATTAAACACATCATCAAGTTGTGAGATTCGTACCTCAGACTCAGCGCTGGTAGGAGTCTTAGCTGTGTTTTCACAGGTGTGACCCATCTCCTCGTCCTCGTCATGTTCGACCAGCCTTGCCATGCAGCAATCTTCATCCTTAGGCTCCTCGTCTTCTGAGGTGTCATTCACCCATTCAGCTTCTTCAGTGAGTAGGGCTTTCCCACTTTCCATCTTGCGGGTCATTCTGGCCTTTCGGTCATAGTACCCGGAGTCCTTCACGCGTGGGGCGTGGCATTCTTTGGCAAAGTGGCCTGGCTTTCCACACCGAAAGCACTTCACAGACTTTTGAGGTGCGGAGTCCTCTGCTTTCTTTGTTGGCTTAGTGTCCTCCGTGGGAGTCGTCTTTTTGGTGCCGCTATAGGTTCTTTGGCGATTGGAGGAGGATGAGGATTTTTTCCCGATCTTCTTTGAGACCAACTTGGTGAGCATTGCCAGTTGCTTGCGTATATCACGAACAAATCTTCATCTGATTCTGTATCGGCTTCGGATCCTGAAGAGTTGTCAGATACAACAGCTGGTAGCTTCCCTTTGTTCTGTTTGGTCTTAATGGTGAAAGATCGTTCATTGGTTTTGTTCGAGAGGAGTGCCAGTGGGTCGACTCGAGTGTTGGTGGACTGAGGTTGCACGTAAGGAGCATAGGCAGACAGACTGTCATAAAGAGCATGGATGGAAGTGTTGGAGAGGTCCTTACTTTGAATCATCATCACGATTGCATTGCCCCAATGTGGTTTGAGGCTACCAAGGAAGCGGTTGTTGATATCGAATTTGTCCCTCGAGATCCTGGCTTTCTTGAGTTCATTGATGACCTTCAAGTATCGGAGGTATGTGTCACGCAGTTCCTCCCCTTCATAGGCCTGAAAGTGTTCGTACTGTGAGAGACATGCTGATTTCCTCCCCTGAGCACTTTCAGTTGTGCCTGCCATAATTTCTGCAAGTTCATCCCATATTTCCTTAGCAGTTGTGCAACACTCAACGTGACCATAGACCTCGTTTCCTAAAGCCTGGAAGAGGTATCCTTTGGCAGTCTCGTCGGCCTGTTCGCGAGCCAGTTCATCCTCATTGATGGGACCTCTAGGAGTGCGGCGTTCATCCATGGGAGGATTTGCATTTGGCTGTGCAGGGACGATTGTCCAGAACTGTGCTGGGCCATTGAAGATGGAGTCCAAAAGGTATTGAGAGAGTGGTGCGCCTTTGTTCCTGATGAACGTGAGGAAGCGGTTTGTCCATATGCTGTAGTCGCCTTGTCGCAGCATCGGAGGCCTGGTGTCGGAGCCCACTATGGAGATGTCATTCGTGGTAGACATGGTTGGTGCAGTCGAATCGTCCGTGGTTTTGATCCTTTTAGATAAGAAAGTTAGTAACGAACGAGATGAGAAAGATGAGTTTAACGAGCAGAGTTTGTGAAAAATTGTTCAAAGAATTTCTTAGAACTACGTGAGCGTGTGTGATGGTCGATAATGTATGAACGAGAAATATATCTTGAAATTAGGGGAAGTCTTAGAAATTTTAAATCGAGACTTGTGGGGCGAATTTCAACACGAGAAATTTTTGGACATGAGAGTAAAATTTTGGACCCGAGAAATTTTGATGATGAGAAAAATTTGGTATATGCGAAAAAAAATTTTGTACCCGAGAAATAAAGTTGACTCTAAAATTTAACACATCAGAAAAATTCGTATATTGTGTAGGTGCGAAATTTTCAGCTAAACATGTGATCGTATGAGGAATTACCCAAGAAATTATGTTTTGAGAAATTTCGGTGTTTGAGAGTTTTAAAGACTTCTCGGATTTGAAAGAGACGTGGATAAATTTTCTCGACTTTGAAAATTTCTCGGATTGAAAACTTTCGTGAATTTCAAAACTTTCTCAGTCAAAGAAAAAGAATTCTCAGGTGTAAGGTTTCAAAAATTCTCGGCTTTGAAAAACTTTCTCGGGTATAAAGATTTTCGTGACTTTCAAAAATTTCTCGGCCTTAAAAATTTCTCGGATGTAAAAATTTTCTCTGAGTTTAAAAACTTTCGCGGTCTTGAGACAAATATCTCGGATGTAAAATTTGTCAGAAAGTTCTCGGCTGAAAAAAAAATTCGCGGCTTTGAAAGATTCGCGGGATAAGCTTTCTAGGATATGGATTTTCTGAAAATTCTCGGCTTAGTAAAATTTCTCAGATTTTTGAAAATTTAGCGGCTCGAGAAAAAAAATTCTTTGAAAAAAAACTTTCTCGTGTATAAAGTTTCTCTGATTTTAAAGAGTATGGACTTGAGAAAGATTTGATCTTAGAGAAATTTTCGCGGTTTTTGGAAATTCTCGGATTTTATAGAGTATGAAGTTGAGAACAGAAAATTTGGCCTAAGAAAAAAAAATTTCGCGGAGTTAAACTTTCTCGGATTTTGGGCATAGGTCATTGAGAAAAAATACAGTGAAAGTGAGTTTTTCGCGTTTTGAAAATTCACGGATTTTGAAGATTCTCGGGATCGACTTTCTCGGACGTGGAAAATTCGCGGACTTGAACGATCAAGCTCAAAGTTTCGCGGTCAAGAACACGTTAGTACTGTTCCATTGCTTTTCACGCGATTTCCCAGAAAAACGTCCCGTTCTTGCTCAAATCTCAACCAAAATCGCTGAAACTTGTTCCTAAACTTCAGAAATTCTTCCCTAAACACATAATCGACCGATTTGTGAGCTAAAAACAACAAAAAAGGGTCAAATCGACCAAAAACAGAGAATGGCCGAAATGTCCTTTTCTGAAAAATTTCTGCTTAAATCTCGCTCAAAACTCGTTAAAACTGATCCAAAAGTGTTCTAAAAACATTTTTAGGCATATACTTGATCTGGGGGAGGGTTTTAAACACAAAAACGAAGCATCAAAAGCCCCAAACCAAGCTCAAAGTGCCGAAATCTATTTTTTGCTCAAAAACACCTTTGATCTTGCTTGGAATCGAACGAAACTGGATTCAAATCAATGAAGATCGATCCACGTTTTCTCTGATACCACTTGTTGGTCCCGAAATGCACCAAACAAGGAATCAAAAAAGCTAGATGGAATGAAAAGGGAGAATTTCTCACCTTGTAGTGTGTGTAGTGTGTGAAAACGAATTTTAGCTTTTTGATCTTTGATTACCTTTCAAAGTGAGTTGGTAAAACCTTATATACCACATTAACCCTAGGTATATTAAGGCCCAATCACTAATAATAAAATAATTACAATCTTGTCCAAAGCCCAAGCTAAAGATAATTACATAATAAGTCTCAAGACTTAAACTATTGACACAACAAATTAAATATCCTAACAGTTATTAATCGTAGGACCTAACATTATGGTAACTACTGTCCGAAAACATCTCGACATACCTACCGCTTTAAAAGATCGGAAGCAATTTCAACTGATGAGAGTATTGGACTGTACCTTTTAAACGATTATGCGCTCAAACCAAAACACAAATACAACCGAAACCCCTACAACTCACAATCAAAATAGCTTCAATCCGAACACAGAAAACAAAAAGACCCCAAGAAACCCGAAACTACAAGGCTATCGTCTATCGATCAATTTCAATGTGGCCTATAATAACCATAAACACTAGAGCCGTCAAATTAGCCAGCGGCCCGCAGGGCGGGTGACAATTTTAGGCCCGCCCTGCTTACTTTTTAGCTAAGATTTTAAGTTTTAAACGTTAAAAAATAAATTAATCAATATTAAAAAACTAAATTAGACTAATTTTTTAAAATATTTTTTTTTATTTTTAAATTTTATTCTTATTTTTACTTTTTTAATCAAAGCTAGCTAAGCCTGCCAGTGGGCGAGGCGGACCACCTTTGCATAGGCCCACCAAATGACGGGCCAGACCGCCTCACTCCGCGCCGGCCGCCGGCCCTTTTTGACAGGTCTAATAAACGCTATAGGAAGCCTGTGCCATCGTCAACGCCAGCAACACCATGGCCGCTAAGTACAGCACAATCAACCAAGGATTATTAAAATACTTGTGTGTGAGTGTCGCCCTCCACGCATTCCACCTATTTCCATATACCTATTCACCCTTTCGGACAACCTCGACAGCGAACTATAGTTGATGTCAAAAACAACCTCCTGGAAACACTTGTTGAACATATCTGCCACCTTAGCGTCGCTCCCGATCCAATTCTCTACGATCCCGCAACAATGAAGGTAGCTTACGTCGACTGGAGAACTGAATAAATTGTCCATGAATATTATGTACGATGTTATGCCGTTCGATCAGTCGAGGTGGCACTGCTCGTGCGATGAGATTCAATAAAAGCGACCTCGTGCTGCCGTGGATGAGCAGCCTCGGGATTTTTAAAACCTCATTCTCGAACTTTGTGTCCCAAAAATCGGACGGTTTTCACTTCCTGAATTTGATGCCATCATCTTTTGGCGATGAAGAGTTTAGGACAAACTTGTCGCAGTTGCTCTTGGTTAGGGGCTCGTCATTGGGCTTTGGCTGGTCGAAGAACCTTATTGCCATCCTCGCCACCTTGTCGGATAAAAAACATATAAATAAATAAGAAAAAAATCTCTAAATCATTAAACATAGTAATTTCAAAGCTCGAGAATAATAATTTATTTGGTTAATTCGCCGCGTGAGTTAGGAGTATGATGCTTTCATTACACCAAACCTAGAAGAAGCCTCGACACTTTAAAGACATTAACCTTCGAAATTGAAATAATTTTAGGACATAAAGCGTACGAAACCTAATTTTTATTAGATTTTGGCACGTGATCTGCACGTGCCAAGTAATAGAGGGATAAATCCCTCATGACAAATTCATGGACACACCTTAACGTACCTACGATTTAAAGATGTCATTAATATTTAACAGATCGAATGAATTTAAGGATACAATTAAATATTTGATGCATTGTGACCTTAAACTTCTTCAATTTTTAAAGTTACCATCGTCCTTAAATTGAAACTCCCTAAGTTGACTCGAGACCAAAGAAAAGAAATAGTAAACCTTGGCGATTATAGAAATACTAGTGTAGTGATCATTCAACTAGAAAGAACAGACCTTGCCCTTAAGCGCGGCTTTCCCATACTGAATACCGTGCAACCTATCAAACACGAAAGCGGATTTGATTCTCGAGCATGATCATATCCCTCTGAATCGAGTGCATCGTCCCCGTCATCGCAAACACGGGATCGTTCCTCCTAGCTGCGCAATCCCCGATTGTTCCTCGAAATAGCTCGAGTATGAAGCACGAATCCAACACCATCATCTCCCCGAAATCATTGGTTCCCTTACTAATCGGCCCATCATAGCACTATAGTTTATATGTTTGTATATGTGAGGATGATCGAAGTGTTGTGTGAGAGGAGAAAAATATTTTTCTTAACAGAGGAAGAAATCTTTTCTTATTTCTGATACAAACTAAGGCGACGTGTGCCTTCTTTCAACTCTTTCTATTACATGAAAACCCACGCTCTCTCTTTCTATATTTGTTTCTCCTTTTTCTCTCATACTCCCTCCATCACGTACATTTGCTCACATATTTATAGTACTATACTACAAGTACAAGTTTGTCTACTAGCAAACTCATTAGTCAACAAAAAAATCTCAATCTTATCACGCGTGATCTTATTACGACTAGGTATGCGATATGTTTTTGACTTCCTTGTAAGCTTCCAGCTGCATGGCAGCCATTTTTATATTTTTATTATTTTTGCTTGGACCAATATGATTGAGCTTATCCAACAAATTCCCCCCTTAAGCTCAATCTTCTTTCTGTCTTCCAGCCCTCTTTAAACTTAACTCTTTTTCGTGTATCGTATGTTGCGGTACGCCACTTGCCGTCTTTAAATGCCTTCGTAATTATCTCCATATTTGTTGTCCAGCCGTACTCACCAGTTACTAGATAGTTGGGTGAGTCGGCGACCTTACCGTAGACGATCATCCTTTTCTATTTCCTTAGTTTTGTCATCTACCTTCATCCACGCTTTAGTGATGAAAACCAACTTCCTTTTATCGTATTCTTTCAACTGCACGACTGCATATTCGTCGATCGCATCAACCAAATGCAAAACTTGGTAGCACTTCTTCATCGAGCGCTCGAAGTGTAGGAGCTATCTATAGCCTTTTTGCTTTCGTCGGTGCTGTAATAAATATATGCATGTTTTTCTTCCATCTTCGGGACGTAGCTCGTCAGGCCCGTCGGCTCGTCGCCAACATCTAGCGTGTCGAATCTTTCGTACTCCTTAACAAGCTTCTTCTCATTGATACCCTGTACGGGGACAATTTTGTATTGCTCCGCTTTGTTTAGCGTGAGTACATCGATCTCATTGACGACCACCTCCGCGACTTCTTTGCAATTTTCGTCGATCTCTTTTTCTTCCATAATTTGGTTATCGTCTATCAGCTTGGGGGCTTCCTTGGTCGTCGTCGCGATATCGTCCGCCTCTAATTTTCCGGCGAGCTTGTACTTCTCGTTACTTCGATTTTTCAAGTTGTTCATGTATGCCTCAAAACTGTCTCTCGCCATGATCCACTGCTTCACCTCCTTATCTTTCTCACGGACCTTTTCCCCGTGAGCGTAGTCTTTGTCGGTAGGACTGGCCTTGATAGTTTCTCCAGTCATTTGTTTAGCGACTTTGCGATCAACATGTCGCAGGGCCTTCGTCGTGGCCGAGTCGGTCGTCTCTTTCACGCCGTGCTCCTGGTTCTCTCCTCGCACGGCTTCATCAGCCTGCTTGGCTGTCTCTTCTACCGCCTCACCGCCTTTCTCGGACACCGTCTCATGTGTTTCTATGGCTTTTACGTTAGCCTTCGACGACGCATGCATGGCATCCTAGACTTTGTTTTTCATTTCATCGGCATTCTCCGATGTAATTGCGTCGATCTCCTCGACTTTCTCAGGTGGTTGTCGTGGCGGCATTTCTTCGACCACCTCCTCTTTCTCGAGCTCTCCTTTGCTTGAAACTCCTTTTTCCTTTTCTTCTTCCACGGGCTCCTCGGCCTTTGGATATGTTTCCTCCTCTTAATCGCCATCGGCTTTCATCTTTGATGATTCGCCTTCTTCTTTTCCCATCTCTGGTTTTTGTGGTGGTTCATCATTTTTCTTTTCCACCACTGGCACAGCGTGCTCTTTATCACGCTCGGTCTCCACGTCACGAGCTACCTCCTCTCGTACGGGTTAGCCCTCAACGTTCTTCTCGTCCTCCTTCGTCATTGCAAGTTCGCCCAGTTTTTGTGGCTGAACTTGATTGGTGTAATCAGTGTCTTTGTACGCTTTCTCCAACATATCCAGGCTTTCTTTTCTCGTTGCGCCTATCGCTCCGAAACCGGTAAGATCTAACGCCTCTAAGATGACGAGGAGCGCGAGGCCATTTTCTCTGACGGAGGCTCCCAACGTCTTCCGTTGCAACTTTGTATTCTTCGTCGTATCTGTTGGATATCCATCTTCGACTATTTCCCATAAGCCTTTTGATTTGACTAGAGCTTTCATTTCGATGCTCCACCTTGCGTAGTTATTCTCGGTGAGTTGCGGGATTAACATGTGGGCAAATAATATTCGCTTCCACACCATCGGCACCATCGGCTCTTTCGGCTCTGGCGAAATCGGCTTTGTTCGCTCCGCTAACACCTTCAGCGCTGATACCATTTTGTAGTTTATATGTTTGTATATGTGAGGAGGATCAAAGTGTTGTGTGAGAGGAGAACAATATTTTTCTTAACAGAGGAAGAAATCTTTTCTTATTTCTGATACAAACTAAGGCGACGTGTGCCTTCTTTCAACTCGTTCTGTTACATGAAAACCCACGCTCTCTCTTTCTATATTTGTTTCTCCTTTTTCTCTCCTACTCCCTCCATCACGTACATTTGCTCACATATTTATAGTACTATACTACAAGTACAAGTTTGTCTACTAGCAAACTCATTAGTCAACAAAAAAATCTCAATCTTATCACGCGTGATCTTATTACGACTAGGTATGCGATATGTTTTTGACTTCCTTGTAAGCTTCCAGCTGCATGGCAGCCATTTTTATATTTTTATTATTTTTGCTTGGACCAATATGATTGAGCTTATCCAACAAATTCCCCCCTTAAGCTCAATCTTCTTTCTGTCTTCCAGCCCTCTTTAAACTTAACTTTTTTTCGTGTATCGTATGTTGCGGTACGCCACTTGCCGTCTTTAAATGCCTTCGTAATTATCTCCATATTTGTTGTCCAGCCGTACTCACCAGTTACTAGATAGTTGGGTGAGTCGGCGACCTTACCGTAGACGATCATCCTTTTCTATTTCCTTAGTTTTGTCATCTACCTTCATCCACGCTTTAGTGATGAAAACCAACTTCCTTTTATCGTATTCTTTCAACTGCACGACTGCATATTCGTCGATCGCATCAACCAAATGCAAAACTTGGTAGCACTTCTTCATCGAGCGCTCGAAGTGTAGGAGCTATCTATAGCCTTTTTGCTTTCGTCGGTGCTGTAATAAATATATGCATGTTTTTCTTCCATCTTCGGGACGTAGCTCGTCAGGCCCGTCGGCTCGTCGCCAACATCTAGCGTGTCGAATCTTTCGTACTCCTTAACAAGCTTCTTCTCATTGATACCCTGTACGGGGACAATTTTGTATTGCTCCGCTTTGTTTAGCGTGAGTACATCGATCTCATTGACGACCACCTCCGCGACTTCTTTGCAATTTTCGTCGATCTCTTTTTCTTCCATAATTTGGTTATCGTCTATCAGCTTGGGGGCTTCCTTGGTCGTCGTCGCGATATCGTCCGCCTCTAATTTTCCGGCGAGCTTGTACTTCTCGTTACTTCGATTTTTCAAGTTGTTCATGTATGCCTCAAAACTGTCTCTCGCCATGATCCACTGCTTCACCTCCTTATCTTTCTCACGGACCTTTTCCCCGTGAGCGTAGTCTTTGTCGGTAGGACTGGCCTTGATAGTTTCTCCAGTCATTTGTTTAGCGACTTTGCGATCAACATGTCGCAGGGCCTTCGTCGTGGCCGAGTCGGTCGTCTCTTTCACGCCGTGCTCCTGGTTCTCTCCTCGCACGGCTTCATCAGCCTGCTTGGCTGTCTCTTCTACCGCCTCACCGCCTTTCTCGGACACCGTCTCATGTGTTTCTATGGCTTTTACGTTAGCCTTCGACGACGCATGCATGGCATCCTAGACTTTGTTTTTCATTTCATCGGCATTCTCCGATGTAATTGCGTCGATCTCCTCGACTTTCTCAGGTGGTTGTCGTGGCGGCATTTCTTCGACCACCTCCTCTTTCTCGAGCTCTCCTTTGCTTGAAACTCCTTTTTCCTTTTCTTCTTCCACGGGCTCCTCGGCCTTTGGATATGTTTCCTCCTCTTAATCGCCATCGGCTTTCATCTTTGATGATTCGCCTTCTTCTTTTCCCATCTCTGGTTTTTGTGGTGGTTCATCATTTTTCTTTTCCACCACTGGCACAGCGTGCTCTTTATCACGCTCGGTCTCCACGTCACGAGCTACCTCCTCTCGTACGGGTTAGCCCTCAACGTTCTTCTCGTCCTCCTTCGTCATTGCAAGTTCGCCCAGTTTTTGTGGCTGAACTTGATTGGTGTAATCAGTGTCTTTGTACGCTTTCTCCAACATATCCAGGCTTTCTTTTCTCGTTGCGCCTATCGCTCCGAAACCGGTAAGATCTAACGCCTCTAAGATGACGAGGAGCGCGAGGCCATTTTCTCTGACGGAGGCTCCCAACGTCTTCCGTTGCAACTTTGTATTCTTCGTCGTATCTGTTGGATATCCATCTTCGACTATTTCCCATAAGCCTTTTGATTTGACTAGAGCTTTCATTTCGATGCTCCACCTTGCGTAGTTATTCTCGGTGAGTTGCGGGATTAACATGTGGGCAAATAATATTCGCTTCCACACCATCGGCACCATCGGCTCTTTCGGCTCTGGCGAAATCGGCTTTGTTCGCTCCGCTAACACCTTCAGCGCTGATACCATTTTGTAGTTTATATGTTTGTATATGTGAGGAGGATCAAAGTGTTGTGTGAGAGGAGAACAATATTTTTCTTAACAGAGGAAGAAATCTTTTCTTATTTCTGATACAAACTAAGGCGACGTGTGCCTTCTTTCAACTCGTTCTGTTACATGAAAACCCACGCTCTCTCTTTCTATATTTGTTTCTCCTTTTTCTCTCCTACTCCCTCCATCACGTACATTTGCTCACATATTTATAGTACTATACTACAAGTACAAGTTTGTCTACTAGTAAACTCATTAGTCAACAAAAAAATCTCAATCTTATCACGCGTGATCTTATTACGACTAGGTATGCGATATGTTTTTGACTTCCTTGTAAGCTTCCAGCTGCATGGCAGCCATTTTTATCTTTTTTATTATTTTTTTCTTGGATCAATATGAGTGAGCTTATCCAACAAGCACCACCTAGCCCTCTCCTCGAGCTGAGAGATAAAATGGCTAATCAAAGAAAATCAGAGAAACTCTTTCTTCTTATGCTGGCGGGCTTGTGAAAGCTGAACTCTTTAACAATGAGAATGTTAGAACTCTATTTTTTATTTTGAGTTATTGCAAATAAAAGCAGTCGAATCATCTGAATTCAGAGTAAGAATACAAGTTGTTTGTAATGTAAGCATGTCCTTTATCCTTAGGATAAGTAACAAATAGGCGTTCCGAGGTATTTAAAAATATCTCTTTAGCAGCTGTTCCACTTCTAAGACAAACCAAGAGCATATTCATTCAACGTCGTAAAAACATTGCAAGAAAGTGCAAACTCCGTGTCTTGATGCTGCCAAGGGATAAAACAAGTCCACTGCAGTTTGAAGCCATATGACAAGCTATCGCACGTAATAACCAACATATCAGAGAAGATTCAGGTTATCAGTTGATGTGTAATATAGAGGTGAAGCAAAATGTTGCCTTGGCACTATCCAACATCGTTTTGGCCTCTGTTACTTCTTTATTGGGATTTCACTTTGGCTAACAGTTTCTTTAAACATGTATAAGGATGTGTTAAGAAATAGAAATCCTAATAAAATCACAGGTTGAGTAGAAATTGACTAGCTTATAAGTTGGTGGATTACTCCACCTATCACCAATTAGGTTTAGGATGTAACCTCATCAACTTATGCGGGTCATCTTCTCCTTTGTGGGTAGGCTTAAACTCGATAAGGCCCAATAATAAAATTTAAAAGGATGTTCTCTTAGATTCTCTTTAAATTATTCTGACGTATTGAGATAGATAAAACACTAAGTAAAGTCTCGATCTTGGTCATTCACTATTATTACAGGTACTTCTATACGAAGGAGGAACTCTTGTAGTTTGCTTATTATTTCAATCCGGGACATAAGTACGCCTACGTGGTTTCGGAGGCACGATCTCTTGCAGCTATTGATAAACTAATATTGTTCTGACAGGTTTGCAAAAGAGCAGCAATGTTTGTGGTACCATTCAACTTTCTGCCTTATGAGGACTTTTTTCTTTCTTTTTTCTCGTTTTCATTTGGGTTATCTTTTTCCTGCGGTAGACATGTTGTAGCAATATTTTGAATTGAAATTTGTGAATGTAAACTCGGGTATCACTAGCCTTTTGTTCAGACAGTTTGACTTTCATTTTAAAGTCCATTTTCTATATACCAATCAAATAACGTTAATTCCTTATAGGATTCATACCTATTATGACATGTCCTTTTCAAGTCTATCATTTTTCATGCTATTCCGATTGTGGTTATATCATTACTATTATTTCTTTATATGTCATATCCTAAGAAATTATAATTCATTTATTTTAGCACACCTTAATGATAACGGTATCAAACACAAATAAGTAACAGTCAATTTTCCAATACATTATACTCAAATTAAACAAACCTACTTATATATTATTTCTACCAATCGCCAGAATGACGATTCTAACCCCACAATAAATACCAAGCGCTTTACCAACGCATGAATATGATGAAGCTTTCCCCTCCGTCGTCTCCATTCCCATCTCGGGCAAAGAACTAACGCGCCGCCAGATGTTGTTGTTGTTGCTGCAGCTACTCTTCTATATGCCTTTGCATATCCATGTACCGCCTCACATCAACCCTTACTATCTCTTGCAACAACACCCTGATCGCCATCCCGAGCACCCCCTCCGCCGCCGACGAAGCGGAGCCACCGCGAAAACCCGCTCGTTCCCCACGACTCCACCCGACCCGAAGGACCCAACCCGAGACCCATCGAGGGCTCAAAGCTCGCGACCGGGCAAAACATCCGACCCAATTTGCTCACCTCGGACTCCAAACGGCTCCTGACCCAAGTACTCGGGCCCATCACCAGGCCCGTCCCGTCGTCAGAGACCTCAGGACGCCTCCTCTTCGGGGTGGAATTCCAGTGGTTCTTGACCGAGTTGTCCGTACGCCCGAGCAGCATACGAGGTATGGCAGCCCATTTGTTGTCCATCGTTCTGTGGCCCTGAATGATGAGGGCGTCCTCCTCCGGCGTGAAGGGCTGGCGGCGCACCTGGGGTGAAAGTTGGTTGCACCACCTGAGACGACAGAACTTGAAGCGCTAGGCCTCCATTTCTTCGCTCATGTCAAAGTTAATTGGTGTGGCCATTTTTTTTTCTTTTTCCTTTTGTGTTTTGAGGAGGGGATTAAGGTTTGCGATTGCTGGGTTTTTTCTGCTTGTGGGTTTAGGTTTGGTAAACACCGATATTTATTTACCTGCGAGAGAGGAGCCTTGGGGTGTTGGCCGGCACGTGTCGTGTAGTACGTTATCACTCGACTTTGACGTATTTATGCAATATTTTATTTGTTTTACGAAATCTAACCTCTTCTCAGTCGCCTTTTTCCGTGAATGAACCTTCACCGTTGTATTATTTATTACGTGGCTAAAAAAATGATGTAAAATTTTGTTTTTTTTTTTTATGGAATAGGCGGATTATTTTGTGCTTAGCTATTTAGTGTTACTGTGATTTTAAAATGAGTTAAATGTGAGTTTATTTTTAGTAAATTATTGACTCGGAGATTATATTAATAATGATGTTGCATTACACAATGATAAACTAACGTGGTTTCAGTTATTACTCATATCGACTGGTAATAAATAGAGTTGTCAAATTGGCGGGGCGGGCCGGCCGGCCCGCCGCCCGCCAAAGCCCGCCGTTTGGCGGGGCGGGGCGGGCTAGCCCGCCATCTGCCGGGCCCTAAAAATAGGAGCCCGCCCCGCCCCGCAGCGGGCCGCGGGCCCGACGGGCCAGGCCCGCCCATTTTTTAAAAAATTAATATTATTTAATCTAATTTAAATATTTTAATTTATTAATAGTTTTTCATTAAGTAATGAATTTATTAAAAAAGAAATATGCAATTAATTATTTATTAATTAATAAACATGATAATAATTAGACATAATTAATGATTTATTAATTAAATATCTAACTAATTTAATATTTATTATAGATTTAGTATATATTATATAAATTATATATAATACCTTAAATTGGCGGGCCGGCCCGCGGGCTAGCCCGCCCCGCCCCGCCTAAGCCCGCGGCCCGCGCGGGCTGGCCCGCTCAGGCACGCCCTTCAGCGGGCCTAAAAAATCTCAACCCGCCCCACCCTTTTGGCGGGGCGGGGCGGGCCGGCCCACGGGCCGGATTGACAGCTCTACCATAATTACACGGGTTATAAAACGTGAATAGGGTATGGCTACTATTGTTTATTCGCATACCTTATTAATTAGAGGATGTTGGTGGGCTACATGCCATTCATATTTATTCGTGCCATCATTTTTAGAATTAGTTTTATTTTTTTTGTAATTTTACAGCGAAGTATTAGGTGCATCTTTTCCACCTTTTCAAATCGGAAATCCTAACCAAACTTAGACCACGAAGACGTGTAGAGCGGGCCCCTCTTATGTAGGATCTCCGGACTAGCAGAAATTATTTGTTGAATATACTTTGTAATTGTGCTTTGATTTTATTAGTTATCTTTGTAATTAAGGGCGTTTCTTGTATTAGTCCACAGTTTAGGACTAGGTTGTTATTTATACCAAGTTTATTTGGTTTAAATACTATGTATGCATTCAAAATCAATAGAGAATGTTAGTGAATTAATCGGAAAGGCTTGCAAATCATGTTCTAGAGAGAGAAACAAAGAAACTTTCTCACACTAAAGGATTTCTCTCTCACTGTTCTTCGACAAAGGTATTTCGACCGAAGGTTGATTCTCAACAATTCTAATCGAAAACCTAAGATTGCTTCCCTAGGATCGTTGAGGTTATAATCTAGGACCTAACAAATGATATCAAAGCATATTCGTATCTGTTTTGAAGCTGAATTTGTAGAATACTATTTGTAATTGTGCTTGATTTCATTAGTTGTCCTTGTAATTTGGGGCGTTTTGTATAGTAGTCCTTAGATTAGGACTAGTTTGATATTTATACCAAGTTTGTTTGGTATAAATACTTGTAAATCAATTGAGCTGAATAGAGAAAGTTTTGAGAATTGATCCGAAAGGCTTGCAATTCGATTTCTAGAGAGAGAACAACAGTAACTTTCTCACTCTACTCGAATTCTCTCTCTTGTTTTTCATTTGAGTTTTTCGATCAAAATCAATTGCTTATCTAAACGATCGAATTACTATGAATTCTAGCCTAGGATCGTAGAGTTGTTAATCGTGAGACCTAACAATTGGTATCAGACCAGATTCGTTCTGTTTTGGATCGAAAATTGTTAGAATCGGATCGAAAATTTAATTTTGTTCACTGTTCATCGAAGAACAGTTTGGCGCGAAATCTGTTTTCGATCCAATAGCTTAATTCTGTGCTTAATTGATTTGAATTTGGTGTTTCTGTGCTTGTTTAAGTGATAGATCATCATTGCGATCAGTACTGTAGCGTATTAAACTTCGATTTCTAGGACTGAATTGCCTCTGAGTGTTACTGTGTGCGAAGAACATGAAGAACACGTTCTGATTTTGATCAAATTCGATATATTTTGGTTCATAACGTGTTTAATTGCTTGTTCGTGCGTGATTAGAACTTAATTGCGAGCAATTGCCTCAAATTTCACTATCTGATTCTTTGTTTTTGCTCGAATTAGTGTTAATCGTATTCTGTTAATTTTTCTCGATTGCTCAAATTTTTCTCGCTAAGTTTTGCGATCGGATTAGCGGTCGATAAACTTAGCGCGAGAATTTTTCTCGATCAGAATACGAAGTCAGCGCTAGAATCGTCATCAGCAGAAACGATTTTAGTTAGAAATATTTCTCGAGCATTATACAGCGAAAAACTTTTTCGAGAGAGACTTATTTTGACTTTGCATGCGTAAAAACTTTCAATCGAAAAACTTTTTTAGTCAAACCTTTTAACGTTTGACCAGGCAAAAATCATTTATACGCGAGAAACTTTTCTAATCAACAGATTTATTTTGACTTGTCGAGAAACTTACTAACGTACTGTTTCTTTACGATCGAAATAAATTCACGATCAAGAAATTTTTCTCGACCGAATGATTTTGAGCAATTTATCTCGCTCGTAAAATATCTCGCTGCCAAAATTTCTCGCACGAGAACAGTACCCAGTACACTCTATCTCCACGGAATTAATTTCGATCAAACTTTAAAGATTGAATCGAAAAAAATTCTCGATCTAATTTTCGAATCAAACGCTACTAACGAATTTCTTCACTTGTGAAGCACATTACATCATCTTCAACCTTTAAAACAATTAACGAAGATCCTTCAACAACTCGACTGCAATACAACATGGATGCATACTCACTCGGAAATGACAACCGTCCGCCGGTCTTGCAAAGAGGCGAATACACAGTTTGGAGAAGCCGCTTTCTGAATTTCATTGCTCTAAAGGATCAAGCCGAAAATCTACTGAAGTCCCTTGAGGGACCGGCACAGCTCTGGGTCCATGTACCTGGGGACGAAATAGCTACTCCAGCAATTCCAGCTTCTAGGCGACTAAAGGAGCCTAGAGAATACTCTCTGGAGGAAAGAGCTCGAGGTAAGGCTGATCTAGTAGCCATGAATACCCTTATGCAGGGCATCCCCAGCGATATATACAGACAAATCGACAGCCTTACATCGGCCAAAGGGATGTGGGATGAACTGCATAGGATGATGCAAAGAACGGAAGTCGGCATAAAGGCCAAGAAGGCGAACATTCTCACCGCTTACGACTCATTCAAAGCAAAGCCGGAGGAGAGTCAAAACGAGATCTACCAACGATACCTCACTCTTCTCAATGAGATGAGGAAGATAGAAATAACGAAGATAAACATGGAGACAAACATAAGATTTCTATCTTCTCTGCCCACGGAATGGAAGAAAATATCCACTCAAATACGACAAAACAAAGATCTCGAGGAGTTGGATGTCCATGCCGTGTTCGACAATCTCGCTCAGCATGAGGAAGATATCCGCGAGATCACCAAAGAGTAGAAAGGCAAACAAACCGATGACACGGTTGCCTTAGTCTCGGAGAAGAGGAGCACAAGATCAAGAAAGGATAAGATCGTTAGGCCACCTTCATCATCAGAGTCGGAAGAGGAATCGGACTCCGACATCGAGCCGAACATGAAAGCCCTTGGAAAACAGTTAGCTCTCATTGGACAAATGATGAGCAAGAAGTACTTCAAGAAGAAGTCTTCAACCTCAGCCAATAGACATCGGACTACAAGCTCCAAGAACAAAGAACGTGCTCCGGAGAGTTCCGATGTCAAGAATCCCAAAGAGACTAATAAATGTTTTAATTGTGGCAAAGCATGTCACTTCGCCAGAGAGTGCACTCTCCCGAAGAAAAGAGATGCAAACTACTACTCCAAGAAGCTTCAATTGACAAAACAAAAGGAAGCCGGAGTAGCTCTCATGGCCGAACAGGACCAACGGCTCGAGGACACGCCGAGCTCCGAAGAAGAGAACTTAGCTCTCATGGCTCGTCTCGACAACGAATTGGACGCCGAAACATCCACTCGTACGGACGACGACAACGCATCCACGTCTTCAAATGAGGTAGTCACTCCTTCCTCATTATTGACCATGTTAGAATCATATCAAAAGCAATATGCTAACATGAAACGTGAGCAGAAAAGTATAAAGGAAGTAGAGAACGAACTTGAGAGAGCTCAGGAGAAGATAGATAGTCTCGAACAAGAACTTAGAAGCTCTAGTGCAAAAATAGATGAACTTACCAAGAGCCTCTATTCTAGAGAGACTAGTCAACCTCAACTAGGACAACAGAGCAAAAAGCTTAAGGAATTAGAAGATAGGCTAGCAAATAACTACAATTGCTTGGTTAGAAATCTCAACGAGAAAGCCATTTTAAATTGTAGGATAACCGAAGCTACCTCAGATCACTAACTTAGAAG